>CM053034.1:168299475-169664475 GCA_028564925.1 Lithobates sylvaticus | reverse complement strand
GAGTCATCTTTCTTAAAGCGGAGTTCCACACAAAAGAGGAACCTCCTCTGATCTGCTTCCCCCCTTTCCGGTGCCACTTTTGGCACCTTTCAGAGGGGGAGGGAGGAAAGGGTACCTGTTTTTTTACAGGTACCCTTTCCCCACTTCCAAGAGACGGCCCCCCTCCTCCTTCCTCTACCACTTAAAAAACGCAGCGTGCTTCGTGCATGCACAGTAAGGTACTAGCTGTGAAGCCAAGAGGCTTTGCTGATGGTTTCCCTTACCCAGAATGGCGGCTGCAAAACCCAGGAGTCAATCCAAAAATCAGCAGGGGGGGTCAACATCGTATGCTCCCTGGACAGGTAAGTGTCCATATATTAAAAGTCAGTAGCTACAGTATTTGTAGCTACTGACTTTTATTTATTTTTTCTCCAAGATGAACTCCTTTTTAAGATAGCACCCATTGAAATGAATGTGTGTTGACTTGTCATGCAACTTTATGTATCGCAAGTCACATGATAAGTCGCAGCACTGTGAACTGGGGGAAGGGAAGGGGATCACCGATCCAGGGGGAAATCTGGGTCTAGAACTCTCCTCGGAACTGGAACACCAGGTGCTGGCTAAGCATATAGCAACATGAGGCAAAAAAAGGAAGTTCTGGACAGCCGCACTCCGGAATATAGCCTTTATTTTTAAAGTCCAACAAATACAAGGCACAGCAAATAAATGGGACAAACAAACTGACGCGTTTCACACTTAACAGTGCTTAGTCATAGCTACCCTACCCCCACAAACAGTGCAATATATATACTTACTAAAGCACTGTGAACTGGGGCTGAGGGGTGTATTGATAAAAAAATTAGCATAGCTGTTCATCCATCGATGCTGTATATAGGTTCCCTTTGTGCAAATGGGACAAAATCAAACGTTTTCAAGCTACCGTATTTGCCGGCGTATAAGACGACTGGGTGTATAAGACGACCCCCTATTTTTCCAGTGAAAACTTAGGTTTGGGGCTATACTCGCCATATAAGACTACCCCCCTTCCGAGGCAACACCATTTACAAAAAAACATCAGAAAAAAAAAAAAAACATCAGACTTAACATCAGAAAAAGGAAACTGGTGAACTGCAAGTCCCAGAGATCCCACAATTGGAAGGCAGCAACAATGATTCCTCTCCTCCAAAGCACCATATATCATACCTGTATTTTAGGGGAGATCTGGAGCTGGATGTGCAGTACAGGATGCTTTGTTAATATGTAGAGCACCAAGTACACACAGTATATGATGCTGTGTTAGTACAGTAGCGACAGGTACAGTTCAGAATACAGTGTGCAGACAGTGTGCACCGCTGAGCCAATCACGGCAGGCATTGTATTTTACTAATCTGTTGATGGATACAAAGTCTGCTCGGATTGGCAGAGGCTGTGACATCAGCCCGCGCCGCTCTGACTCATGTAGCCTGCTCGGATTGGCAGAGGTTGTTACCCAATCCGAGCAGGCTTAGCAGGCTCTGTATTCATCAGAGTGCATCGCCTGCCGGGATTGGCTGAGCGGCGCATACTGTATACATATTACAATTTTACAGAGCGCCCGGCGGACTGACATCCATCTGGCGGCTTCTTCACCCGGCGTATAAGACGACCCCCGCTTTTTGGCTGTGTAATTTCGGTGTAAAAGGTAGTCTTATACGCCAGAAAATACAGTATATTCACTGCAGATCAAATGTGTAAATGCAGAAAATACTGCATTATGGCCACTAGATGGAGCTGAAAAGATTCTTATTTTCTGTGATACCACCATCTAGTGGCCATGATGCAACATTTTCCTTATTCACACATACTCGATCTGCAGAGGATATAGCCTGTAAACATTCGATGTTACCCCATTCACACAGAAATAATTTATTTGCAGCTTCAATGGACAAACAGCAATGTGATTTTTTTTATTTATTTTTTTATAAATACACCTCTTAGTTTACTAATAGATTGCAGTTTTAGATTGGACAACAATCTCACAGCTGTGGTTATAGGGAAGAACTAGTGATTGGAAAGTTTAGAAAACCTTAGCTGCACATAAGAAGAGTCAAGGTTGAGGGTACTGGCAACAACAGAGAATAAGCAGGCTGCAGAAGATAAATGCCAGGATGAAAAATGTAGACATCAGGTCAGCCCTGTTCCTTCAGTGGAAAATGTTCATGTTTGACTGGATTGTACCTTTAATTGCCACCAGACTTTTGTTTTCCTGACGTATTTACAACTCTGATTAATTCTGATTTATTTCATCTCAGATCATGTCTTTTAGGTAGCTCTCAGAATTAATTTGATTTGATCATTAAGCAGTCATACATCAACCCTTCCCAGAAGATACCCAGGTAGGACGGTGGCAGAAACTCTTACTAATTAACACACAAGTAAAAAAAAAAAAAGCACTTGACTGATTTTGCAGTGTGACTCAATGTAAAGAACATCAAACCATTGATCCTTAACCCTTTCTTGGATGTCAGACAATCTGTCTACAGTTCTCGTCTCTTCATTTCCCTCGGAAAAATGTGGCGTATTTGTTTGTCACATTCAGAGATCATTAATATTCATTTGTGACTCAGAGGAAAAAAAAAAAACTCACCAGGTTATAACTTTAAAGAACGGCTTAGTTGCTTTGTACCCTGCAATGCAGTAAAAATGATATAAAGTGGAAAGTCAGTCAATGTAAAACTGCGTTAGGCGTAAATCGCTTGCTGTGGAAATGTTACCGTTGTTATGTGCTTGTTTTTTTTCTGGAGTGCATTTAATTACTCAAAAGATTATATCGTATGTTTTAATCAATGTTAAAGTATGTTCACAATTAAAATATAGCAGTTTTTATCCAAGACAAAAGTCTGAAAATGATTTGTAGACATGGAATCAGGTTCTTTATTGGCATATCACAAATTGTTGTAGCTATATCCTTTACTAACTTGGCATTAGTGTGTTTACATTATTGCTTGTCCTGGTATTGATCTTTACATCTGGGTATAACTGAAAGTGGATGTAAACCCACTCTCATCCTTTCTAAACGACTGCAATATTGGTTATCTAGAAGGATATACATGCCTCCTGCATGTATACTTATCTGTCAAATGTCTCCCCTCTGTCTGCTATGAGACCCGAAAAAATGCAGATTTTGTGGGTGGGTCTGTTTTCCAGGGCTCAGTGGGTAGAGTTGTAATGTCAGTAGACTCCCCGCCTACCTCTACACTGCCCTTATAAACATGCATTTTCTCCTGTGTATTTCTTACACTGAACTTCTGCTATGATCACTAACATCCAGTCAAAACCCAGAAAAGTCCCCACATGACTTCAGCATGCCAAATCATGCTGAGATGTGGAACAGCCAATCCTTGCAGAGCTGCTGAAGAAAGGAGTGGGGGTGGGAATTAAAAAATAATGCATGTCTTAGGCTTATGCATGAGATATGTAAATGACCTGTCAATCACAGCAAGGGGGAAGAACGGACAACGTTTTTACAGTTTGTCCACTTTATTTCACTGAAAAAAAGATATGAGGATTGCTTAGAGCTGGATTAACTCTTTGTGGCAAGACTGGGCACAGCTGATCTGAAATCTCATACTCTATTGTGCCAGACAAAAAAAAAGAAAGAATTTTCGGGTTTACATCCACTTTAAAGCGGAAGTAAACCCATTGATTTAATACTTTTAAAAAACAGTTACATTTCCGGCACATGCCGGGAATGTAACTGTCACATTGGATGTGCTCTCAACCAAACTGTCAAACCATCCAATGGCTGGTGTCATAACTGATCACATGGGCAGCATCATGGCAGTTGAAGATTAAACAATGGCCAAGATGGCAGCTTCCTTGGCTGAAAAAAATAGGAGGGTTTACTTCCATTTTAAAGAGGAAGTAAACTTCCTTTGCTGCTTTTTACCTATAGGTAAGCCTATAATAAGGCTTACCTATAGGTAGTGTAAGTATATATAGTTACATAGTTAGGCAGGTTGAAAAAAACACAAGTCCATCTAGTTCAAACATAAAAATAAATACAAAATAATATCACACAATCCCAAATACACAATCCTATACCCACAGTTGATCCATAGGAAGGTGAAAAACCCCAGCAAAGCATGATCAAATTTGCTCCAGCAGAGGAAAGAATTCCTCCCTGATCCCCCAAGAGGCAATCACATTTTCCCTGGATCAACTTACCTAAAAATGTTAGTACCCAGTTATATTATGTACATTTAGGAAAGAATCCAGGCCTTTCTCCAATCTACTGAGCTGGCCAGAACCACCTCTGGAGGGAGTCTATTCCACATTTTCACAGCTCTTACTGTGAAGAAACCTTTCCATATTTGGAGATGAAATCTCTTTTCCTGTATTCGTAAACAGTGTACCCGTGTCCCCTGTGTTGACCGTAAAGTGAATAACTCAACACCAATTTCACTATATGGACCCCTTATATATTTATACACGGTGATCATATCCCCCTTAATCTCCTCTTCTCAAGAGTGAAAATTCAGTTCCTCTAATCTTTCCACATAGCTGAGCTCCATGCCTCTTATCAGTTTGGTTGCCCTTCTCTGCACTTTCTCCAGTTTCCTGATATGCTTTTTGAAAACTGGTGCCCAAAACTGAACTGCATATTCCAGATGAGGTCTTACTAATGATTTGTACATCGGCAAAATTATATCTCTCTCTCTGGAGTCCATACCTCTCTTAATACAAGAAAGGACTTTGCTTGCTTTGGAAACCGCAGCTTTGCATTGCATGCTATTAATAAACTCTACCAAAACCCCCAGATCCTTCTCCACTATGGATCCCCCCAGTTGCACTCCCCCAAGTATGTATAATGCATGTATATTCTTAGCCCCCAAGTGCATAAATTTACATTGGCTTGTATGTTGGAGACATCCTGTAGAGGAGGGTCAACCACGGTATAGTTTAGCATTAATCATCATTAAACCTCATCTGCCACATAGTCGCCCTATTAGACAGTGCATTGAGGTTGGCTTGTAAGTTGGAGACATCCTGTAAGGACGTTATTGCACTGCATAGTTTGGTGTCATCTGCAAAGACTGAAATGGTACTTTTAATCACAGACCAAAGTAAGGGTCCCAACACTGAACCTTGGGGTACACCACTGATAATCATAAGAGTTTGGGACAAAGAGATGTCACCAGAAGGGTAAATAAGAGGAGGGTCAACCATGGTATAATTTAGCAAAAATATATAAGGCTTTATTAATGAAACATGAATTAACAAACAGTAAGCTCAGTGAGAGTGGCCACAATGACCACTTCTGGTGAACCACACACCTACAATGTACCTAACTTAATAAATTGAAAATATAACACTGTAGAAATTGACAATCTTGTCATTAAAAGACACTAGGCTCAGATACCCCCCCCCCCCCCCTGCAGGCTCCATTCCTGGGATCCTGTCTCCAGGGTAGGATTTATAGAGTGATTCTATTATTTAGGATAGTCCTACATGAGGCCACAGTCTCCTCTAATAGTTGTCCCAGCAAATTGTTGATATCTGGTTGTATCTAAACTTATATTTATATTTAGAGACAAGTGTGGACAATCATGTAGGTCAATTTATTCAATTTTCTTACTTCCACTAATAGAATTAGTTCTGCAGTTCAAGGCAGACAATCAAGTAGTAGCAAAATGAAGCTATATACAGTTGCAATAAAAAGTATGTGAACCCTTTTGGAACGATATAGATTTCTGCACAAATTGGTCATAAAATGTGATCTGATCTTCATCTAAGTCACAACAATAGACAATCACATTCTGCTTAAACTAATAACACACAAAGAATGAAATGTTACCATGTTTTATTGAACACACCATGTAAAAATTCACAGTGCAGGTGGAAAAAGTATGTGAACCCCTAGACTAATGAGATCTCCAAGAGCTAATTGGAGTGAGGTGTCAGCCAACTGGAGTCCAATCAATGAGATGAGATTGGAGGTGTTGGTTACAGCTGCCCTGCCCTATAAAAAACACACACCAGTTCTGGGTTTTCTTTTCACAAGAAGCATTGCCTGATGTGAATGATGCCTCGCACAAAAGAGCTCTCAGAAGACCTACGATTAAGAATTGTTGACTTGCATAAAGCTGGAAAGGGTTATAAAAGTATCTCCAAAAGCCTTTCTGTTCATCAGTCCATGGTAAGACAAATTGTCTATAAATGGAGAAAGTTCAGCACTGCTGTTACTCTCCCTAGGAGTGGGCATCCTATAAAGATGACTGCAAGAGCACAGCGCAGACTGCTCAATGAGGTGAAGAAGAATCCTAGAGTGTCAGCTAAAGACTTACAAAAGTCTGTGGCATATGCTAACATCCCTGTTAGCGAATCTACAATACGTAAAACACTAAACAAGAATGGATTTCACGGGAGGATACCAAAGAGGAAGCCACTGCTGCCCAAAAAAAACATTGCTTCACGTTTACAGTTTGCACAGGAGCACCTGGATATTCCACAGCAGTACTGGCAAAATATTCTGTGGACAGATGAAACCAACGTTGATTTGTTTGGAAGAAACACACAACACTATGTGTGGAGAAAAAGAGGCACAGCACACCAACATCAAAACCTCATCCCAACTGTGAAGTATGGTGGTGGGGGCATCATGGTTTGGGGCTGCTTTGCTGTATCAGGGCCTGGACGGATTGCTATCATCGAAAGAAAAATGAATTTCCAAGTTTATCAAGACATTTTGCAGGAGAACTTAAGGACATCTGTACACCAGCTGAAGCTCAACAGAAGATGGGTATTGCAACAGGACAACGACCCAAAGCATAGAAGTAAATCAACAACAGAATGGCTTAAACAGAAGAAAATACGCCTTCTGGAGTGGCCCAGTCAGAGTCCTGACCTCAACCTGATTGAGATGCTGTGGCATGACCTCAAGAAAGTGATTCACACCAGACATTCCAAGAATATTGCTGAACTGAAACAGTTCTGTAAAGAGGAATGGTCAAGAATTACTCCTGACCGTTGTGCACGCCTGATCTGCAACTACAGGAAACATTTGGTTGAAGTTATTGCTGCCAAAGGAGGTTCAACCAGTTATTAAATCCAAGGGTTCACATACTTTTTCCACCTGCAATGTGAATGTTTACATGGTGTGTTCAATAAAAACATGCTAACATTTAAATCTTTGTGTGTTATTAAGTTAAGCAGACTGTGATTGTCTATTGTTGTGAAGATCAGATCACATTTTCTGACCAATTTGTGCAGAAATCCATATCATTCCACTTTTTATTGTAACTCTGCGATGAAAATGTAAGTATAAGCAAGATCTCTCAATCAACAGTATGGGTGAGCTTTATGTTCGGGTCGAACATGAGTTCCGGTTTTCACATGAAAGAGTCAACAGTGGACAGTACAGTCTATAGTCAGTCTGTTAGCTTGGAGAATAGAGGGGGAAGTAGTGGAGGGGGAAGTAGTAGGGAGGAACAGGGGAGTGCCTTGCCAACCTAGGCTACAGGTCTGAGGGTTTCTATTGATGCACAAAGTGTATGGAGACAAAACTCTAGTCCCTGCATGCAAGGGTGGCTCCATAGAATGCTACAAAAGAAAGAAGCCACCCTGAAACAGGAAACCTGGGGCAGCGTTTATGGCACCAGCTTAAATTGGAATGTAGATAAGGATTAAAATATGAAGAAGCTGCAAACTGATGGGGTGTGGTCTGCCAGCACCGGAGATGGCCGCCTAGACACAGAGCTTGTCAGCCTTGGGAGAGAACCAAAGTGACACAGGCCCAATCCTGCAGACAATCCAATGCCATCCTGACTCCTAATCACCCAGACATCCCAGCCAGCCATGTCTCGCAAGAGGATGAATGATTACAGCCCGAAAAAACTGACGGCCTTCTTCCTTAAGCCAGCACCTAAGGTCAGTCACAGCCAAAATGGCGACAGCGCGGCGGCGCCACAGGAGTCCTACACGGATCTCCCTGATGAGATCCTGGAGGACCAAGACCCCCAAAATCTACCCTAATCCCCAACACACAGATCGGAGGGAAACCCACACACAGGCAGCCCAGCAAAAGTCCACATGGGAATGGCCCAGGCTTTCAACCCTTCCAATCTAACCAGGCCTTACACACATCCATGGCATGAATCTATCTTACCACTGAACCTTCCCAAATATGCCAAAGAGCTCATGCATATGATTCTTCCTGATGCCTCACCTAGAGATCTGATCGTCGATCAAATCCGCTGGATTGCTAAACCATCTCACCTAGCAGCCTCCATCCCTAGAGATGTGTTAATGAGAGTGCACTTCTTCCACATAAAAGGTAAACTCCTCACGACAGCCAGAACCAGCTCACCGCTCCCTACACCATATGATGGAATTCTACTTTTCCCAGATCTTTCGAAATATACCCTGCAATTGAGGAGACAACTCAACCCTGTCACTAAAGGCCTCCACAACCACAAAATTCAATTTAAATGGCGCTTCCCAGCAACACTGCTCGTAACAAGAAATGATACGTCACATTTGATCAATACCCTCAAAAGCAGCATGCAACTACTTCATACTTGGGAAATCATTCCTGAGCTGCATCAGGAATCCAATCCACTGCTGGAACAACTTGGACCTCATCCATCACGCCGCACCCAAGGGAAATATTGCACCTGACCAGAATCAAAGTTCTCAGAAGAACCTCTCCCCAGCTATCGGCTTTCAGATTCATTAATCCAGTCAACACTTGACTATTGTTCCCCCCCATAGTGGTTTAGTTGAAATACACATGTGTCTACTCCATCTATCGTTCTAAACGGTGGTAAACCCACCCAAATCTAGTGTTCTACAAGTTCCATTTTTTTCTTGTTTTTTTTTCTTGTTCAGATCTCTTTCTGCTATTAACCTTGTCATTTTACAGCTCTCGCTCTAAACTCCTCGGGGGTCCTCATGTGTCAACCAGGAACGTCAGAGACTACAACTAACAACAACACCTGTCTTCTAGACCACGGACCTCATCCTCTTACAACTAACTGTAAGTGTTTGTGACTTTAAGGGTCATCCCTACTCCACCAATAATGCCACTTACAGTACATAATGGAAATGGGCTTAACCACCCGGCAAAAAGACACTCACTTTGGAAAACAGCCCAAGACCTGAAATGCGACATCCTTTGTGTGCAAGAGACACATTTTACATCTTCGGCTGCCCTGGCATGTATGAACAAATGCTTCCCTCATATTTACACAGCCTCTTTTACCTCCAAAAAAGAAGAGTACTAATAGTGATGAAAAATACAGTCACTTTCCAATTTAAACAACTCACTTTAGACCCAAATGGTCGATACATTATCCTTGTCTGTACCATCAACAAAATTGATTACACACTCGCAAATATCTACGCCCCAAATGTCCACCAAAAGCAGTTTCTCCGCAAGCTTATGCAAATTGTCAAACCTATGCAACAAGGACACTTAATCCTATGTGGAGACTTTAACCTAGTTCCAGAAGTTCAACTGGACTCCACCTCTGCAGCAAAGCGAAGGGAATCCCCCTGAAAAATTTACTCTGCACACCAGATCTATTCCATATCTGGCATTGCCACCATGGATCGGAGAGAGACTACATGTACTTCTCCCCTCTTCATAAAACCTACTCAAGAATCGATCTCTTTCTTTCAGATAAATGGCTACATCAAAAAATTACGCATCTGTAATCCACACCATGATTTGGTCAGATCATGCCCCTATCACCATTTCTATAGCAGAATCCCCACAATAAAAGAATACCTTTTTATGGAGAGCAAATAACTACATTCTACAACACCCATCCTATTCTCCAGAGATAACCGACTGACTATCCGATTATTTTGAACACAACACTAGCTCTGTGTCCGACTCAGGCGTGGTGTGGAACGTGCACAAAGCATTTATAAGAGGTATACTGATTAAACTGAGCTCCCATTAAGAAAAGAAGAGGACGCAGCGTATAGACACCCTTACATCCCAAATAGCCAACCTAGAAAGGCAAAACAAATCTAATCCCCAATTGTCAAACTCAGCACAATTATTATCCCTCAGACAAAAACTCAGGCTACACCTTCTCCAATCCTTTGAAAATATACAGAGAAAACTAAAAGCTACGTCATACTCCACCTCCAATAAAGCAGGCAAAGCCCTAGCTTGGCGCATCAAATGTAGGAGAACTAAAAACAAAATTGAATATATACACCATCCCCACACAAAGGAAAAACTAAGAAACCCCCAAGCAATAGTTGATGCTTTCAGCGCTTACTACAGTGATTTGTACAATCTAAAACAAGATCCTGACACATTCCAACCCACATCTGAGGATATTAATGAGTTCCTAAACCAAATGAAACTCCCAACACTGACAGCAGAACAACTGACCCATCTAAATAGCCTATTCACAGAACAAGAAATCATAGAGACCACCAAAGCCCTCCCTCCAGGTAAAGCCCCGGGTCCTGATGGACTCACAGGAGAGTATTTTAAACAATTTTCACACCAACTAGCGCCACACCTAACTGCTCTTTTTGACGACGCTGCCTCCTCTTCATTGTTCCCTCGTGAATCCCTGCAAGCATTGATTATAACTCTACCAAAACCAGGGAAGGAGCTGGTAGCCCCCAAAAATGTTCGACCGCTCTCTCTCCTAAACTTAAACCTGAAAATGTACGCACCCGACTACTCAACATTATGCCCACACTAATCCATAGAGATCAGTCTGGCTTCACCATTGGACGACAAGCGTCAGATGCCACCAGGAGACTGATAGACGTCATACACTATGCTGAGTCCAGTGGAACGCCTTCTCTGCTCCTTTCATTGGACACAGAGAAGGCGTTCGACAGGATACACTGGTCATACCTTCAGAAGGACCTCCAAAAATATGGATTCAGGGAACAAATCTTAAAAGCTTTATTAGCACTATACTCCACTCCCTCAGCCCAAGTATTCTCAGCTGACATGTTATCCCAAACATTTCATATAACCAACGGCACTAGGCAAGGCTGCCCATTATCCCCACTAATTTTTTATTTGCTTATGGAACCCCTAGCGGAACATATCAGACAAAACCCCAAGATATCAACGTCCCACAAAATTAGACTATTTGCGGACGATGTTATTCTCATGCTCACTAACCCGACTTCTTCCCTGGCAGAGGTACAAAGAATCCTTCATTGGTTTAGTAGAGTATCCTACTATAAGGTGAATGCAACTAAATTGTATATCCTAGATTTAGGCCTAGATTCCACAACCAGAAATTTACTCCAAGCCCAATTCTCTTACACTTGGGAAGAAAATGACATAACCTATCTAGAAGTACAATTAACAAAATCAACAAAAAAACTTTTTACAAATAACTTTAAATAATTTCTTACCAAACTCCAGAAAGATAGCCAACAGTTTGCAAAATACAAGTTGTCTTGGTCAGGCAGACTGGCATCATTTAAAATGATACACCTACCTCAACTACTCTACCTATTTAGAACCATCCCCATCCCGGTTTCCTATTTTAAATCTCTCCAAACCATACTTAACAAACTTTTATGGCAAGGGAAGAAGCATAGAGGCACTCACGCTAAACTCACTAAACATAAACTTGAAGGAGGGGCAGGATCCATAGATTTCAAAGATTATTACTTGGCATCAGTCCTGACCCAACTACAAGATTGGTTCCAACCATATCCCCACACTTTATAGGGTCAACTAGAGGCAGCAACGTTTAGACACACTAATCTACAAAGATGCTTACTGGGAACTCCCCTCGGTTATCCCATCCCAACGGCACTACCCCCACGATGAGAGTCTCTGCTCTAGATTGGAAGAAGTTAGCTAATTTAGGAACAACGCAACATTGCGCCTTCATCCCACCTCTCCTAATAGAAATACTACACCAGTTCTCTACAGACCTTTCTCTAGCTCCTTGGTCATCAAAGTTCATTAAACACATACAGGACCTATTCCAGGGGACAAACCTAATGACATTTCCTCAACTACAAAAAAAGTTCAATCTTCCCTCCACAGAATTCTTCACCTACTTTCGAAAACACTGCATTTCCCACATAACAACCCCACTATACACACTACCTCCTAGTGTATGGACATATCTGACCAACTCCAATTCAAAAATGAAAGGCATTTCTCTTTTTATAACTCCTTTCACCAAAAAGGTGTATTCAATAAATCTAAATCACACCTCCACTGGGAAACAGACTTGGGCCGTAACTTCACTGAAACACAATGGCAGATAGCATTGCATTCTATCTACAAAATCTCTCAATGCTCTGCGCTTTGGGAACTCACCCAAAAAATATCCCTACGTTGGTACCTAACACCCACAAAATTAGCATCATTTAGTAACACTACTTCAGACATCTGTTGGAGATGTAATGCAGCGAAAGAAGACCTACTATACATCGTGTGGTCATGCACATCCCTACAAAGCTATTGGGAATCTATCTTTCGCATCTTGTTGGATATTACACAAAGCCAGGTACTTCCTTCATCGGTATTAGCACTACTAAATCCATCTATAGAATCGATCCCCATCCCCCTCAGACAGGTGGTAACTCATATTCTCCTAGCAGCCAGACTACGCTTAATCAGACTCTGGAAAACTAGCCAGACACCAACTATAGAAAACACTCTTGACCTTGTTAACCTGCACTACAACTGCGAACTAATGTTAGCCTCTAGCAAAGGTCTGATTACTAAAGCACAATCAGAATGGCTCCCGTGGTCACAGTGGTCTAGAGCAGCAGTATTCATGTAATTCCTGTATCTCTGATAGTAAACCCTGTACTATACTCTTGAGATTAGACATGTTTATTGAGCTGAACTAAATGTTTTGATGTTATAGAAATCGTAACCCACTTAAACATTGAAGATTCTACCTGTATTACTGAGCTGTACTACATGTTTTGAAACTATGAAAATTGGAATGTAACCTCTATTTTATTCCTGTAACACATTTAAAAAATCAATAAAAACTATCAGTTAAAAAAAAAAAGAAGCTGCAAACTCAGTGTAGAGAATAAATTAAAGCGGTTGTAACCCTAAAAAAAAAAAAATGATTTTTAAAGCATGGTAAACAGCATAGTGCACGTGTAGTGTTATTTGTCCCTTTCTATGCTGTAAAATACCTGGTTGATGCTGACTGTTCCTGTGTACCCCTGTGTGCTGACCACGATTATCATGGCTTCTGAACCATGATACCGTGGTCAGTTTACATGCCTCCATCAGCCCGCTGTGTTCACAGTCTCTATCTCCCCCCCTCCCTCCTTGCCTGTCAGTTCTTAGTGTGTAAGCGATCTCCTCCCCACCCTCCCCTCCCCTCCCCTCTGGCTGCTATTACATATGTCTGTAAAGTTAGTGATTGCAATTGCTGGCAGCCCCTCTGTAATAACAAGATATACTGTGCAGTGCCTTCGTTTTTTTAAATCATCACGTGACCTCCCGGCTGACTTCAGAGTGGAATCTCAGCCCCTGTCACTGTAGTCCTCAGATCGGGGATGGAGAGTGGCGAGCGGTCGATGTGAAAGAATTTGATGAACGATTTTCATATTACTGGGTTTAGTAACACTTTATTCCGCTGTGATCTTCAGTCTTCTCCTCCTCGTGTTGATTTCTGGGAAATTTGGGAGCAGTGTCTTCTGGGACCTGTGTGTGTCACAGAAGACAGCTGCCCATTCAGAAATCGCTGGGGGACTCGTGCATGCGCAGTAGGAAATGGGCAGCCACAAGGCTCCACTGCCTGTTTCCCTTAGTGAGGATGGCGGCGCCAGCACACGATACGAGGGACGAGGCACATCGCAGGCGCCCTGGACAGGTAAGTGTCCCTATTAAAAGTCAGCAGCTACAGTGTTTGTAGCTGCTGATGTTTAAAAAAAATTTTTTACGGCTGGAACACCCCTTTAACAACCACATTAAATTCAATAACACTTTAAATGCACTGTAGGACCTCACTACGCTGCTGAGTAGGAGTGCTTGAGTAACAAATTTAGATTAAAAGAGTTACAAACTTTTTACAGGTTTCCTATACATACAGTGGTGTGAAAAAGTGTTTGCCCCCTTCCTCATTTCCTGTTCCTTTGCATGTTTGTCACACTTAAGTGTTTCGGAACATCAAACCAATTTAAACAATAGTCAAGGACAACACAAGTAAACACAAAATGCAATTTGTAAATGAAGGTGTTTATTATTAAAGGTGAAAAAAAATCCAAACCATCATGGCCCTGTGTGAAAAAGTGATTGCCCCCTAAACCTAATAACTGGTTGGGCCACCCTTAGCAGCAACAACTGCAACCAAGCGTTTGCGATAACGTGCAATGAGGCTTTTACAGCGTCCTGGAGGAATTTTGGCCCACTCATCTTTGCAGAATTGTCCTAATTCAGTTACATTAGAGGGTTTTCGAGCATGAACGGCCTTTTTAAGGTCATACCACAACATCTCAATAGGATTCAGGTCAGGACTTTGGCTAGGCCACTCCAAAGTCTTCATTTTGTTTTTCTTCAGCCATTCGGTGGTGGACTTGCTGGTGTGTTTAGGATCATTGTCCTGCTGCAGAACCCAAGTTCGTTTCAGCTTGAGTACACGAACAGATGGTCGGACATTCTCCTTCAGGATCTCTTGGTAGACAGCAGAATTCATAGTTCCTTTTATCACGGCAAGTCTTCCAGGTCCTGAAGCAGCAAAACAGCCCCAGACCATCACACTACCACCACCATATTTTACTGTTGGTATAATGTTCTTTTTCTGAAATGCAGTGTTCCTTCTACGCCAGATATACTTGGACACACACCTTCCAAAGAGTTCCACTTTTGTCTCATCGGTCCACAGAATGTTGTCCCAAAAGTCTTGGGGATCATCAAGATGTGTTGTGGAGAAATTGAGACGAGCTTTGATGTTCTTTTTGCTCAGCAGTGGTTTTCTCCTTGGAACTCTGCCATGCAGGCCATTTTTGCCCAGTCTTTTCCTGATGGTGGAGGCATGAACGCTGACCTTAACTGAGGCAAGTGAGGCCTGCAGTTCCTTGGACGTTGTTGTGGGGTCTTTTGTGACCTCTTGGATGAGTCGTCGCTGCGCTCTTGGGGTAATTTTGGGCGGCCGGCCACTCCTGGGAAGGTTCACCACTGTTCCATGTCTTCGCCATTTGTGGATAATGGCTCTCACTGTGGTTCGCTGGATTCCCAAAGCTTTGGAAATGGCTTTATAACCCTTTCCAGACTGATAGATCTCAATTACTTTCTTTCTCAATTGTTCCTGAATTTCTTTGGGTCTCGGCATGATGTTTGGCTTTTAAGGATCTTCTGGTGGACCTTACTGTGTCAAGCAGCTCCTATTTAAGTGATGCCTTGATTGTGAACAGGTGTGGCAATAATCAGGCCTGGGTGTGGCTAGAGAAATTGAACTCAGGTATGGACAACCACAGTTATAGTATGTTTTAACAAGGGGGGGCAATCACTTTTTCACACAGGGCCATGATGGTTTGGATTTTTTTTCACCTTTAATAATAAACACCTTCATTTACAAATTGCATTTTGTGTTTACTTGTGTTGTCCTTGACTATTGTTTAAATTGTTTTGATGTTCCGAAAAACTTAAGTGTGACAAACATGCAAAGGAACAGGAAATGAGGAAGGGGGCAAACACTTTTTCACACCACTGTATATTTAAACTGTGTATATTAGCTGTTTGCCTAAAGTTTAAGCTTTATTTGAGTCCTTTTCAGGTTTAACGGAACTAAACTGCCTCTGGCAATACTGCCTGCAGGTCACTGGCAAACTTTTCTCTCTCTGACAACAATGGTTCCAGCAGACTGCAGCAAGAATGCATCATGGGGATAAATAATGCGAAGATTTGATAATATGTGGGATGCATAATTAGAAAAGACCTACCGTATTTTAAAAATATATATTTATATATATATAAAATATATATATATATATATATCCTGTATATAATGCCTAAGCATAAGCTTCTGCTTTGACTAAACCCAGCAGACTGCAGTAAGAATGCATCAGTGCTATAAATATTTCCAGTAATTCATAGTATGTGGGATGCATAATTAGAAAAGACATTTCATACTCTAAAAAAAAAAGGGGAAAAAATCTTGCAAAAAACAGTTAAACGCAACAGTTAAATTTCCTCCCCTTTTTCCTGCTGCTAAATCTGTCTCTTTCAACGGCTCCATATGCGTTCTACTGGCAAGTTTATGAAGTGTTAGTAAGCATTACAAGGAAGCAATCAGTCAGACTTCTACAACACCCATCTAAAGAAAAGCAGTGAAAAACCTTTAAATAATACATACTATCAGACTCCAGTCGAGTACATTGAGACAAATGCCACGCTGCAAAAGGTGTCGCTGGGATTACCAATGACGTGCTAATGGCTGTTCAAGCAATCTCAATGCCTCCTTTTCTCTGACTCACCAGCTCCCCTTGGGGGCTCAGCTAACGTCATTGAGGGACTCAGGGCAACCGGCAGATCACTAACTCAAGGCAAACCTTAGCTCCTCTCCATCTGCATCCTTCTGGTCTTTAAAAAGGACTGAGGTCCCTGACAAGCAGCCTTTGAGCTTTTTATCAATAGCCTCCCTGAAATAATAATAAGAAATTGCCTTTTTTTTTTTTCTTTTTCTTTTCAGTTTCTGTGTAAATTAAGACTTTCTATCTTTGCAGTATTGACTTTAAGATTCACCCACTCACAGCTGTATAGACAGCTGAATGGGAATTGCAAGAGATTTTTTTTTTTCTCTCTGCTAGTCTGAAATACTTTCACTTCAAGGGAAAAAAAAAAAAAAACATTATGACAAAAGTTTCTTGAATGTAGACATTTCTATTTCTGCAATCCCAGGAGGGCTAAATATTTTAAGTAATAAAATAAGCTATGTTTAGTAAACAAGTATTGCGATGCTGACACTGTTGTTAATATTTAAGTGGAGCTTCATATGTTGCAACCTTGATATCGGCATATTTTTTCCTTTTCAAAAAATTGTGGCAAAAATTACATCACCTTGGGGTGTCTACTTTCGAAAAAGGGATCATTTTGGGGGGTTAGTACTGTCCTGGCATTTTTATTTGATGTGTTTTATAACAGAAAGGTAAAGTGTTTTTTATTTTGTTTTGTTTTTTTACATTTTGGTCCTTTTTTTCATATAGTAAAACATTAAAAAAAACTGTGGCTTTTAAATACCACCAAAAGAAAGCTCTGCCTGTCTCACAAAAATATAAAAAATTTATTTCGGTACAGTGTTGCATGGCAACGTAATTGAAGGTCAAACTAGTCCAGCACTGACAAATCACCTGGCAATGAAGGGGTATATGCAGGCTAGTACACAAATGGTTAAAATGCGGTAAAAAATGTTGGGATTGCGGTTTGCTCTGTTTATATGTATGTTGTTTCTGACAAATACATCTGAAAAAACATAAACAGCAGCATTTGTATAAGGCTGGGTTCACACTTTTGCATCCAATTCGCATGACAGGAGAGTGTGACCGGCTCTCAATGGACCTGGTTCACACATCTCCAGGGAGTCCGCGGATCGCACAGCAGAAGGGTCTTGTGCATCTTTGGATCTGTTTAAGGTCTGAATTCAGGCAAAAATTCGGATCTAATTCGGACCTGAAACGGTGAACAGGGACCCACCGGACCCCTGCTGTGCCCGTGGCTGCTGTGCCCCGTTAGCTTAAGGGATAAGTTTGGCCAAAGTTATTTTGGGTATACTTCTCCTCTGGGTCACATGAGTCCAGTTAGTTCTGCACTCTTTTGACCCGGTTTCAGCCGACAGTGGACTAAAGTTCATTGTCAGCTGACATTGATCGGCTGGTCCAGACTATGGAAAGGCACCTGGCTCACCTGGTCCTGGTTCGCTACTGGCACCTGGCTCAGCCTCTTGGTGAGCCGCTGAGAGCCTGAGCCAGCTATTCCTGCCCCCTCCACAGCCCGATGATCCAGTGAGCTCTGGAGGGGCAGAGATGGAGCTGTTGACTGGCAGCTCACTGAAGACTAAGCAATCAGTGGTCTTTTATCGCTCAGTTCTCAGCCTTAGAGCCGATGGGACCTGTAATGAATATACTTCATTACAGGTAAGTATTGTAACTAGGGTTGAGCGGTAAAGTCAAACACTTTTGGGTGTCCGGGACCCGGACCCGAACCCGAACTATTGGCTGTAAGTTCGGGTTCGGGTCCAGTGTTCAGCGCTGTATTGGCGCCTTTTTAACAGCTTTAGGGCAGCCAATGGATGATCGTTTCACTAGTGTGCCCTAGAAGCCATCACAGCCATGCCTACTAATGGCATGGCTGTGATTGGCCAGTGCAGCATGTGACCCAGTCTCTATAAATAGTACACACACAGCACACAGCGTCATTCTGTTACACAGACACTGTTAGGCAGGTTCCTGTGCTGCAGATAGATAGATAGATAGAGGATTTTAGGAGTTAGTGTGCTAAAGTCAGTCCACATTCCTGGAATTTTATTCTAATTAGTTAGATCAGTGAGCGATCTAGATAGCTAGAGTAGGGAGGAAGTTTCTTTATTTTGCAAAAGAAAGTGGCAGACATAATTATTGAAGAGATTCCTAAATCAATTGTACCCTGGCTGGGGTGCAGTGCAGTCACAGTAACAGTGCCATGAGGCCAGTGCCAGACAAAATCTAAACGTTTTACCTTCAAGCTCAGTGCAACATTACTGCACTGCATATACTAAGAGATACACCACAGTCTGTGTGTATTCTGCTATTGGAAAAACATTGCATAAAAATTGAATTTTGCTTTTTATTTTTTTTTCCCAATAGCATTTTCTGCGTGTTCCTACATACACGCTGTAGACACTAACCGTGTATTCTGATATTGCAAAAACATTGCAAAAAAATACAATTTTGCAGTGTTTTTTTTTCTTCCCAATAGCATTTTCTGCGTTTTCATAAACGCTTTACATACTGTCCGTGTAGTCTGATATTGCAAAAACATTGCAAAAAAAAAAATTTGGCGGTGTTTTTTTTTTCTTCCCAATAGCATTTTCTGCGTTTTCATAAACGCTTTACATACTGTCCGTGTAGTCTGATATTGCAAAAACATTGCAAAAAAATAAAATTTTGCAGTGTTTTTTTTTTCTTCCCAATAGCATTTTCTGCGTTTTCATAAACGCTTTACATACTATCCGTGTAGTCTGATATTGCAAAAACATTGCAAAAAAAAAATTTGGCGGTGTTTTTTTTTTTCTTCCCAATAGCATTTTCTGCGTTTTCATAAACGCTTTACATACTGTCCGTGTAGTCTGATATTGCAAAAACATTGCAAAAAAATAAAATTTTGCAGTGTTTTTTTTTCTTCCAATAGCATTTTCTGCGTTTTCATAAACGCTTTACATACTGTCCGTGTAGTCTGATATTGCAAAAACATTGCAAAAAAATAAAATTTTGCAGTGTTTTTGTTTTTCTTCCCAATAGCATCTTCTGTGTTTTCATAAACGCTTTACATACTGTCCGTGTAGTCTGATATTGCAAAAACATTGCAAAAACAAAAAATTTTGCGGTGTTTTTTTTTCTTCCCAATAGCATTTTCTGCGTTTTCATAAACGCTTTACATACTGTCCGTGTAGTCTGATATTGCAAAAACATTGCAAAAAAATTAAATTTTGCAGTGTTTTTTTTTCTTCCCAATAGCATTTTCTGCGTTTTCATAAACGCTTTACATACTGTCCGTGTAGTCTGGTATTGCAAAAACATTGCAAAAAAAAAATTTGCAGTATATTTTTTTCTTCCCAATAGCATTTTCTGCGTTTTCATAAACGCTTTACATACTGTCCGTGTAGTCTGATATTGCAAAAACATTGCAAAAAATAAAAATTTGCAGTGTTTTTTTTTTTCTTCCCAATAGCATTTTCTGCGTTTTCATAAACGCTTTACATACTGTCCGTGTAGTCTGATATTGCAAAAACATTGCAATAAAAATTAATTTTAAGGTGTTTTTTTTTTTTCCAATAGCATTTTCTGCGTTTTCATAAACGCTTTAGACACTATCCGTTTATTCTGATATTGTAAAAACATTGCAAAAAAATTTAATTTTGCAGTGTTTTTTTTCTTCCCAATAGCATTTTCTGCGTTTTCATAAACGCTTTACGTGTACGTGTATTCTGCTATATACAAAAACACCCATTTAGGGCGAGATCATAAATTTTGAAAATATGAGGAGATCATCAAAAAGGGGACGTGGCCCGGGTCGTGGTGCTGCTGGTGGCGCTCCTGTTGCAGGGAGAGGACGTGGTCGATCTGTGCCAGCTACACGCACTAGTGAAACACCTTCCGCAGGTGCGAGTAGGCGACAGAGCCTGCAGCAGTATTTTGGCGCACCTAATGAGGCTGTACGAATGTCGAGGCCAGGACAAGTACAGGCGATAGTAGATTGGGTTGCTGCTGACAGTGCCTCCGGTTCCTTCACATTGTCTCCCACCCAGTCTCCTGATGAAAGTTCAGAGTTGGCACCTGCAGCCGATGTCCATCAGTCTTTCACCTCACCCCCTTGCAAATCAGCCAATCAGTCTGAGCCCAAAATCATGCAGCAGTCTCTTCTGCTTTTTGATGACTCTGTTAGCAGGGTTTCCCAGGGCCATCCACCTAGCCCTGTCTCAGAAGTGGAAGAGATTGTGTGCACCGATGCCCAACCACTTATGTTTCATGATGAGTACATGGGAGGACCAACGCAGCACGTCTCGGATGATGACGAAACACAGGTGCCAACTGCTGCTGCTTTCGCCATTGTGCAGATCGACAAGGAGGGCAGGGGTGAATTTTGGGTGGAAGATGATGTGGAGGACGATGAAGTCCTTGACCCCACATGGAATTAACATCATGCAGGTGACCAGTGTAGTTCAGAGGAAGAGGCGGTGGTCGCACAGAGCCACCAGCACAGTCCGTCCCCTAGACAGTACGTCTGCTACTGCCCAACGCAGCAAGGGACCGAGCACACCAAAGCCAGGTGCAAGGAGTTCCCTAGCGTGACAGTTCTTCAGACAATGTCCTGATGACAAGACACGAGTGGTTTGCACGCTGTGCAATCAGAGCTTGAAGCGAGGCATAAACGTTCTCAACCTGAGCACAACCTGCATGACCAGGCATCTAAGTGCAAAGCACGAGATGCAGTGGAGTAGACACCGCAAAAACCAAGAAAGGTCTCTGGCTCCTCCTGCTTCCTCTTCTGCTGCAGTCTCGGCCTCTTCATCCACCTCTGTAGTGACAGTGACACCTGCCAACCCGCAAACAGAGGATCTGCCAGCAACACTACCACCTGGGTCACCAACCATCTCCACAATGTCCCATGGAAGCTTTCAGCTCTCTATTTCCCAAACACTGGAGCATCCCTTGCCTGGTGCATGTGCTGAACTTGGTGGTCCAGAGGTTCCTGAAGAATTACCCCGATATGCCAGAGCTGCTGCAGAAAGTGCGGGCCGTCTGTGCGCACTTTCGGCGTTCTCACCCTGCTGCTGCTCGCCTGTCAGCGCTGCAGCGTAACTTCGGCCTTCCCGCTCACCGTCTCATATGTGACGTGCCCACAAGGTGGAACTCCACCTTGCACATGCTTGCCAGACTGTGCGAGCAGCAGCAGGCGATAGTGGAGTTTCAGCTGCAGCACGCACGCGTGAGTCGCTCTGCGGAACAGCACCACTTCACCGCCAATAACTGGGCCTCCATGCGAGACCTGTGTGCCTTGTTGCGCTGTTTCGAGTACTCCACCAACATGGCCAGTGCCGATGACGCCGTTCTCAGTGTTACTATCCCAGTTCTATGCCTCCTTGAAAAAACACTTAAGGCGATGATGGAAGAGGATGTGGCACAGGATGAGGAGGAGGAGGAAGAGGGTTCATTTCCAAGGCTTTCAGGGCAGTCATTTACAAGTGGCTACAAGGGTGGGTTCCTGCACCAACAAGCGCCAGGTACACAATTGTCTGGCAGCAAGGGCACAGTTCTGGAGGATGACGAGGTGGAGGATGAGGAGGAGATGGAGGAGGAGGAGGAACCATGTTCACAGCAGGGTGGCACCCAGACCAGATCATGTCCATCACTGGTGCATGGCTGGGGGGATACAGAGGACACAGACGATACACCTCCCACAGAGGACAGCTTTTCCTTGCCTCTGGGCAGCCTGGCACACATGAGCGATTACGTGCTGCAGTGTCTCCGCAACGACCGCCGAGTTGCCCACATTTTAACTGGTGCTAATTATTGGGTGGCCACCCTGCTGGATCCCGGTAACAAGGACAACGTGCCGTCCTTAATTACCTCACTGGAGCGTGATCGTAAGATGCGCGAGTACAAGCGCACGCTGGTAGACGCGCTGCTGGTGGCATTCCCACTTGGAAGCGGGGGTACGGGGGAAGCACAAGGCGAAGGCAGAGGAGGAGGAAGAGGTCGCCAACGCAGCCGGGGCACCGCCAGCACCTCTCAAGGCAGGGTTAGCATAGCCGGAATGTGGAAAAGCTTTGTCGGCACGCCACAACAACCAGCACCACCAGCTGAGATGGAACGTCTTAGCAGGAGGCAGCATTTCACCAACATGGTGGAGCAGTATGTGTGCACACGCGTACACGTACTGCATGACGGGTCTGCCCCCTTCAACTTCTGGGTCTCCAAATTGGGCACATGGCCTGAGCTTGCCCTTTACCCCTTGGAGGTGCTGGCCTGCCCTGCCACCAGTGTATTATCTGAACGTGTATTTAGCACAGCAGGGGGCGTTATCACAGACAAGCGCAGCCGCCTGTCCAGAGCCAATGTGGACAAGCTCACGTTCATTAAAATGAACCAGGTATGGATCCCACAGGACCTGGCCGTACCTTGTGCAGAATAGACACATATACCGGTGTTCTGACGAAAACTGTCTTGCCATCGGATAGTGTCCGGCCACTTACTGCGCAGGTGCAGTGCTTGCGCAGTACGGAGGACAAGGAGATTCACAAAATCTCCAAAGATGAACGTCGCCTGCGCAGTAAGTGCAGGTTCAAGCCCGACCATACAAGTGGACATACGGTAGCACATAGTAATAGGGCCCCTCACAGGCTCGCTTGGCTAGGCTTCAACCTCGGATGATGTGGCTTGAACCTGGAGTCACCGCGCATCGTCTTCGGAGAGTTTCAAAATCCCCTTGTCCTACGTACTGAGCAAGCGCAGTACAGGGCGGACACTATGCGACGGGGACAGAATTCGACACATCATTCACCACTAGCCTTACCCAGCCATTGTTGTATTTTTGAACCAGTGTTGGCTACCTCGTCCTCCTCCACCGCCGCTTCCACCTACACCGCCACATCCACCGCCACCTCAACCTCCTACTTCATTTGAATTTCGTCCTCCTAGGTCAAGATTATAATTTTTTCTTTTTTTTTTTATTTCCAAGTATTTTATTTTCCCACTATCTTATCCATTAAATTGAATAATTTTTTCCAGAAAGTGCGTATTCTGGGGTATTCCCACCATATGTGCGGCATCGTGCCGTTGAGTTTCTGAGGTTCTTAATGAATTCCTGTACCTCTTCTGCTGAGAAGGGGGCCTCCAGCATTTTTTTTATTTTTTTATTTTTTTTAATGTTATTTTAAGTTATTTCCCTATCCACATTTGTTTGCAGATCAATTGCCATGCTCTTAACAACATTTTGTTGCCATTTGCAGCCCTCTAGCCCTTTCCATTACCTTTCTACAGCCATTTTAGTGTTCAAAAGTCCGGGTCCCCATTGACTTCAATGGGGTTCGTAGTTCGGGGTCAAGTTCGGGTCAAGTTCGGTCCCGAACCCGGACTTTTTTCCGAAGTTCCGCCGAACCCGAACATCCAGGTGTCCGCTCAACTCTAATTGTAACTAGAGTTATGGAGAAAAAAAACAAAAAACATCATCACTAAACTTTAGCTTTAAAATAGCTAAGCACCACCAAAATAAAAAAGCGAGCACCACTCTGTCTTATGTCGCTTTATTAACGCCTCTCTTTCTCTTTTTCCTCCCTATACTCTTTTCTGTTTTTACTATCCCTTTATTGCCTTGGTTTGATTATTAGGTACAGCATAGTTCTAGACGAGGTCAAAGATACTAATTGCAGCAAAGCTATATGTGAAAATCTGGGGAATATACCCAAACATACTCCTACAGGCTCTTAAAACAGGTCCTCTCCAAACGAGCGGGGCGAATGTTGAAACTTCTATAAAAATCTATTGAAAATAAAATATGTTTTAGGTACCTGTTACTCTATCAGGGTTGGGCTTGGCTCAATTATTGAGTACCCAGACAAGGATTATCCCACATAACGATTATTTTTTTGATGTTCCTTCCTTTCCTTCCCTTTCCCTTCTCTTCATTTAACACATACATACTGATATATTCATCCACATATAATGTTGTATTTTTATAGGCTTCATCTGATTGATTGGCCATTTTTTGTCCGATATATGAAAGGGTTAACTTCAGGCCTGAGCGATACTAAGACCATTTACGACAATTACTAGTAAAATTGTCTACTTGACTCATCTACCCTTGATATCTTGCTTATAGTGATCAACTTTTATTGGGTAAGACTTGTTACACTATATATTATAGTGCACATTTACAATTTAGCACTATTTCATTGATCACGCCTATTTAACCACTTCAATACAGGGCTTTTAAACACCCTTCCTTACCAGAGCACTTTTTGCGATTCGGCACTGCGTCGCTTTAACTAACAATTGCGCGGTCGTGCGACGTTACACCCAAACAAAATTGACGTCCTTTTTTTCCCACAAATAGAGCTTTCTTTTGGTGGTATTTGATCACCTCTGCGGTTTTTATTTTTTGCGCTATAAACAAAAGAAGAGCGACAATTTTTAAAAAAAAACACAATATTTTTTACTTTTTGCTATAATAAATATCCCATTTTTTAAAAAAAAAAAACAATTTTTTTCCTCAGTTTAGGCCGATACGTATTCTTCTACATATTTTTGGTAAAAAAAATCGCAATAAGCGTATACTGATCGGTTTGCGCAAAAGTTATAGCGTCTACAAAATAGGGGATAGATTTATTGAATTTTTTTTTTTTTTTTTACTAGTAATGGCGGCGATCTGCGATTTTTTTTTCGTGACTGCGACATTGCGGCGGACACTTCGGACACTTTTGACACATTTTTGGAACCATTCACATTTACACAGCGATCGTTGCTATAAAATTGCAATGATTACTATGTAAATGTGACTGGCAGGGAAGGGATTAACTCTAGGGGGCGCTGCAGGGGTTAATATGTTCCCTAATAGGAGTGATTCTAACTGTGGGGGGAGGGGACTCAAGGGGAGGAGACCGATCATGTGTTCCTCCATACTGGGATCACATTATCGGTCTCCTCTGCACTGACAGGACGTGGAGCTGTGTGTTTACACACACAGCTCCACGGTCCAGGCGGCCGGGAATGCGAGGACGTCATATGACGCCCACCCAGGATGGTAGATCCACCTTGTGGGCGTCATATGACTATAGGCCGGTAATGAAGTGGTTAATATTCCTTTACCAGTCCAATTAGTCACTCTAGAGGTTGGATTCCTCTTTCCTTTCCCCTGTTCAGGATGCATCATAGGAGAATTGTATGATAGGAGAATTGTATCGGCTCTGCTCGGGGGCCCCTGGGGCCGCTGCCGCCACTGTGAGGGCAGCGGCGTCTGAAAAAAGATGGCCGCGGGGCCGACATGTAACTGCGCATGCGCCCGCCTTTCCGAAAATTGCTGAGCAGCGGCAACAGCGCTGGCGCATGCGCAGTAGCCCGACATGCAACTGCGCATGTCTGTTGTGTGTTGTGGTTCTCAGGGTCAAGCAGGCAAATGTATATGTAGTGGTGGTCTATGTATGTATATCCTCATATGTCAATTGTGATTGGTGTTTGTTTTTTTTGTTTTTTTTCTTTTCTCCCCTTTCGTCTTTTTTTTCCCAAGACGTACAATTTAATACATAATTATTTAAATAAATTAGGTGCCTACATAGTGTTAACCCTGATGTAAGGGGGGGCTCTCTGGGGACCCTGGTGTAAGGGGGAGGCTCTCTGGGGACCCTGGTGTAAGGGGGAGGCTCTCTGGGGACCCTGGTGTAAGGGGGGGCCTGGTGTAAGGGGGGGGCTCTCTGGGGACCCTGGTGTAAGGGGAGGCTCTCTGGGGATCCTGATGTAAGGGGAGGCTGTCGATACCTATTTATAGAATTTTTTCTTTTTGTATATTTTAACTATATCAGCACCTGAGGAAGTAATTTATGTTGCGAAATGCGTTGACAAGCCATGAACCCAATTTGTTAATACATACACATCAATTCCATGTGAATTACGGATCTACTATAACTTTGCAAGGATCCATGCCTCCACGTTTTTGCGCTATTGAGTATCTGTTGTTAAGTAAAGGGTGTTGTTTGTTTGTTATTGTATGTGCTTTTAAATTATTGTAATAAAGATATTCATTTTTTATAATTTACTGCCTCATGTTATGCCCACAAAGTTTGCAATTTTTTGAGAGAGTTTTACTCTTTTCAATCCTTCATATTTGAAAACCTGCACTTCTCTTTTAAAGCTGAAGTTTAGGTATTTTTTTTCCTCCATGGCTCTAGTTACAATACTTACCTGTAATGAAATACTGTATATCCCACAATGTGCAGGCTGCTAGAATCTGTAGAAATCTTCACTGCTGGGCAGCCCTGTCCTCTTCCTGCTGCCGAACCTCTGGTGCTGTGGGAGGGGGTTGGGTTAACAGCATCCCTTCTCTGAGCTCAGCTGCACTAAAGATGATCCGATAGGCACACATCCCCTCCTGCCCTTTTCTTCTATAAAGAAAAGTTTTTTTTATTGATTATACTGTTTGTAACACAATCTGAAAATTGAGGCGAGAATCCTGTAACTGATCAGACTCTCCCCCATTCACAGATCATGTTACAGGCAGTGTACTCAATGAAATAACTTTTTTCAATACAGGAGAGGGCAGGAGAGGATGTGTCCCCATCAGATCATCTTTAGTGCAGCTGAGTCCGGGGACCCAAAGCTGGTAATCCCCACAGTGCTGTAAATTCAGAAGCAGGTAGAAGACAGGGCAGCCCTGGAGTGAAGATTTTTACAGAATCCAGCAGCCTGTACATCATGGAATATAGTTCATTACAGACAACTAATGTAACTTAAAATGTACAGAAAATTAATTTTTAATTTTTTTTAAGCTAAATTTCAGCTTTTAAATGCCACTTTTAACTCTAAACCACCTCCCACCCACCGTAAAGACAAATGAAGGTGGTAGGGTGGCTCTCTCGTTCTGTCATATGACATTGCCCCAGTCTCACCGAGCTTGCGTGCCCGCAGGGACGCACAGCGCGTTGATCGGCAGCGCGCTGCGTCCCTGGGAAATGGCGCAACCCAATCTCGGTAAAGAGCCAATGAAGAGGCTGTTTACCCATGTGATCAGCTGTGTCCAATCACAGCTAATCAACCGGTAAACAAGGAAATGCCAGTTATCGGCTCTCCTCTCCTCACATGCTACCTGATTATAAGTGCAGCCCCAACAGTGCCCAGCAGTGATGCCAGTTAGTGCCCAGCAGTGATGCCAATCAGTGCTGCCTTTCAGTGCTCATCAGTGTCACTCATCAGTGCCCATCAGTGCTTTCTATCATTTCTCATAAGTGACGCCTATCAGTGCCCATCAGTGTCACCTATCAGTGCCCATCAGTGCCGCCTACCATTGCCCATCAGTGCCGCCTATAATTGCCCATCAGTGCCGTCTCATAAGTGCCGCCTCATCAGTGCACATCAGTGAAGGAGAAAAATTACTTGTTTACAACATTTTCTAACAGAAACTAAGAAAACCTTATTTTTTTAATCAAAATTTTTGTCCATTTTTCTTTTTTTTAAGGACAAAATAAAAAAAAACAATGGTGATTAAATACCACCAAAAGAAAGCTCTATTTGTGTGAAAAAAAATGATAAAAATTTCAGTTAGGTACAGTGTTGACCACGCAATTGTCATTCAAAGTGAGAGAGGGCTGAAAGCTGAAAATTAAAGTTGTTAAAGATTATTTTGTTGAAAGATATTCTGCCTCCGACCGACTTTCAGGTGTGTCTGTTACCTGGGTCCTGGCTGCAATCTCTGGTTTCTCCTGCTGGCCCCTCTGTTTTGCAGTGACATAGGTGTCTGCGGATGGAACCACGGGACTCAGCAGGGGATATCAGCACCTGACACTTATGAAAGCGTTGCATTTAGAAGATTTTCATCAAGATTATTGCTCCAATGTAGAGGAGTTTGGCAGCATGGACAGCGGAACAGGTGATATGAAGTGCTTGATTTGCTTTGTGTTTAAAAATGACAGATTCACATGATATAGCATAAATAATTGGTATATAAGCCAATGTATAATATAAAGTAGATGTAAACCTTAACCAATAAAATCTCATATAAATAGATTTTAAGTATATCTTATATAGCTCTCTGGTGTGGTCATGTGATGCAGAAGCTTTGGCTCCTCTGTATCATGAAGCACTCAACAAGGTTGAATTCCAGCATAGGCAGGAAGAGGGGGAAGCAGTAGTTTTAAGCCTATTTATATGTAGCCTTTACTTCCACTGCTTCTGCTGTGAACTTTGAGCATGAAATGTGCCACAGTACCCGCAGCTAAAGGGGTCAGTGAGGGCTTGTTTAAAAGTACCAAGATGGCAGCGCCTCCGATGACGTCCGAGTGACGAAACGCATAAGGCGTCCTTTCTTGGTACGCACAACGTCACTTCCGACACCTACTACTGTATTTTTGCACTGAAGCTAGGAATTCTTGTCACTTCACAGATTTTTGTGTCACTTTTGATCGAACTCATGACATAAGTTTTTTTTTCAAATAATTTCTATTGGACAGTTCATATACATATTTTTACTGATCATTCATTTTTTTCACCATTTGGACATCATGTATGCACTTACAATTTTCCGGACATTGTATTGGATTTCACTGTGTTTTTTTGAAGGATTAACATATATATTCATTTTATATATTTTATTCATCATTAATTATTTATCTTCATATTGATTGAATTCTTACATTTTATATTGCTTGTACACTACTGAAGCCATCTTCGTTTTATATATTTTTATCTTATCTATTGATTGCCACCTCTTTTGGATTGTCACATATTATTTTCTTGTCTTTTTTTTTTACTTTTAGTCACTCGTCTTTATATATTTTATACAACACCGTAGGACGCACATTTATACTTTATTGGTGTTAACACATGTATATTTATATTTATCTATTTATATTCACATCCAAATAGAACAGCGCCACCACCCCTTTTTCAGTTTATTTTTTATTTTGGCTGCACTTTGGTGTAGTTTTTTGAGGGAGGCAGCAGTTCATTATCCTGAGCGCGGATACCTGCGTTTATCTTAACACAACACCAAATGAGGGGAAATCTACAAAATGAGAACAGTAGCATCAGCCGAAACCTAAACAAGGCTCTAAGCCCTTCCCTCTATCCAAGGGGAAAAGTTCAATTTCAACAGTTTTAACTGAAATATTTAACTATATATAACTTTTTGCTTGAAATTACTGCAACTACCCCATAAAGCTGGAATGTTTTATGTCACAAGATATTTGCAGTTATTTATAAAAGACATATTTTCAGAAAAAAGTACACTAAAATGAATTTTAGTGCAAGCAAACACAATATTATACCCAATTGTTTGGTAAAATCTAAAATATCAGGTTGAGTTAAGTAAATAGATACCAAATATGTCAAGTCTTAGGCCACACTGGGGTGGGAGCGGCGTTGGTGGTAAAGCAACGCTATATTTAGCGCTGCTTAAACGTCGTTTTAGCAGCAGTTTTTGGCCGCTAGCGGTGCATTTTTAACCCCCGCTAACGGCCGAAAAAGGGTTAAAACCGCCCCCAAAAAGCCATGCTGTCTTTCACCTCTCCAAAGATGCTGCTAGCAGGACTTTTTTTACCGTCCTGCCAGCGCACCGAAAACCCTCCGGCTTTCACACTGGAATGAATGGGGTCGTTTTTTTTCAGGCGCTATTTTTAGGACTGTGGCGCCTGAAAAACACCTCAGTGTGAAAGGTGCCTTAAAACTGCACACATCTATCGAATCAGAAAAAAATAGGGTACCCACAATTCTTCATAGGTAATACTTGAGAAGCCTTTACAGGTCATTGGATTAAAGTCAACCATGAGCTATGGCCCTAGGGTTATTGCTCTCACTTTGTTTGTGACAATACTTCACATGTGTGGCGCAATTCATGTTTAAATACACAAGTTCGCCCTATGCTCTGATTTGTATATGGTGTGTGTGGGGAGGGGGGGTTGATGGGGATGCTTCAAAATAAATTTCATGTAATTCTTTTATTTTTTGCAGAAGCTTTGGCTCCTCTGTATCATGAAGCACTCAACAAGGTTGAATTCCAGCATAGGCAGGAAGAGGGGGAAGCAGTAGTTTTAAGCCTATTTATATGTAGCCTTTACTTCCACTGTTTCTGCTGTGAACTTTGAGCATGAAATGTGCCACAGTACCCGCAGCTAAAGGGGTCAGTGAGGGCTTGTTCAAAAGTACCAAGATGGCAGCGCCTCCGATGACGTCCGAGTGACGAAACGCATAAGGCGGTCTTTCTTGGTACGCACAACGTCACTTCCGACACCTACTACTGTATTTTTGCACTGAAGCTAGGAATTCTTGTCACTTCACAGATTTTTGTGTCACTTTTGATCGAACTCATGACATAAGTTTTTTTTTTCAAATAATTTCTATTGGACAGTTCATATACATATTTTTACTGATCATTCATTTTTTTCACCATTTGGACATCATGTATGCACTTACAATTTTCTGGACATTGTATTGGATTTCACTGTGTTTTTTTGAAGGATTAACATATATATTCATTTTATATATTTTATTCATCATTAATTATTTATCTTCATATTGATTGAATTCTTACATTTTATATTGCTTGTACACTACTGAAGCCATCTTCGTTTTATATATTTTTATCTTATCTATTGATTGCCACCTCTTTTGGATTGTCACATATTATTTTCTTGTCTTTTTTTTTTTTACTTTTAGTCACTCGTCTTTATATATTTTATACAACACCGTAGGACGCACATTTATACTTTATTGGTGTTAACACATGTATATTTATATTTATCTATTTATATTCACATCCAAATAGAACAGCGCCACCACCCCTTTTTCAGTTTATTTTTTATTTTGGCTGCACTTTGGTGTAGTTTTTTGAGGGAGGCAGCAGTTCATTATCCTGAGCGCGGATACCTGCGCTTATCTTAACACAACACCAAATGAGGGGAAATCTACAAAATGAGAACAGTAGTATCAGCCGAAACCTAAACAAGGCTCTAAGCCCTTCCCTCTATCCAAGGGGAAAAGTTCAATTTCAACAGTTTTAACTGAAATATTTAACTATATATAACTTTTTGCTTGAAATTACTGCAACTACCCCATAAAGCTGGAATGTTTTATGTCACAAGATATTTGCAGTTATTTATAAAAGACATATTTTCAGAAAAAAGTACACTAAAATGAATTTTAGTGCAAGCAAACACAATATTATACCCAATTGTTTGGTAAAATCTAAAATATCAGGTTGAGTTAAGTAAATAGATACCAAATATGTCAAGTCTTAGGCCACACTGGGGTGGGAGCGGCGTTGGTGGTAAAGCAACGCTATATTTAGCGCTGCTTAAACGTCGTTTTAGCAGCAGTTTTTGGCCGCTAGCGGTGCGTTTTTAACCCCCGCTAACGGCCGAAAAAGGGTTAAAACCGCCCCCAAAAAGCCACGCTGTCTTTCACCTCTCCAAAGATGCTGCTAGCAGGACTTTTTTTACCGTCCTGCCAGCGCACCGAAAACCCTCCGGCTTTCACACTGGAATGAATGGGGTCGTTTTTTTTTTCAGGCGCTATTTTTAGGACAGTGGCGCCTGAAAAACACCTCAGTGTGAAAGGTGCCTTAAAACTGCACACATCTATCGAATCAGAAAAAAATAGGGTACCCACAATTCTTCATAGGTAATACTTGAGAAGCCTTTACAGGTCATTGGATTAAAGTCAACCATGAGCTATGGCCCTAGGGTTATTGCTCTCACTTTGTTTGTGACAATACTTCACATGTGTGGCGCAATTCATGTTTAAATACACAAGTTCGCCCTATGCTCTGATTTGTATATGGTGTGTGTGGGGAGGGGGGGGGGGGGTTGATGGGGATGCTTCAAAATAAATTTCATGTAATTCTTTTATTTTTTGCAGAAGCTTTGGCTCCTCTGTATCATGAAGCACTCAACAAGGTTGAATTCCAGCATAGGCAGGAAGAGGGGGAAGCAGTAGTTTTAAGCCTATTTATATGTAGCCTTTACTTCCACTGTTTCTGCTGTGAACTTTGAGCATGAAATGTGCCACAGTACCCGCAGCTAAAGGGGTCAGTGAGGGCTTGTTTAAAAGTACCAAGATGGCAGCGCCTCCGATGACGTCCGAGTGACGAAACGCATAAGGCGTCCTTTCTTGGTACGCACAACGTCACTTCCGACACCTACTACTGTATTTTTGCACTGAAGCTAGGAATTCTTGTCACTTCACAGATTTTTGTGTCACTTTTGATCGAACTCATGACATAAGTTTTTTTTTCAAATAATTTCTATTGGACAGTTCATATACATATTTTTACTGATCATTCATTTTTTTCACTATTTGGACATCATGTATGCACTTACAATTTTCTGGACATTGTATTGGATTTCACTGTGTTTTTTTGAAGGATTAACATATATATTCATTTTATATATTTTATTCATCATTAATTATTTATCTTCATATTGATTGAATTCTTACATTTTATATTGCTTGTACACTACTGAAGCCATCTTCGTTTTATATATTTTTATCTTATCTATTGATTGCCACCTCTTTTGGATTGTCACATATTATTTTCTTGTCTTTTTTTTTACTATTTTTCTTTTTTTACTTATTTCTTTATATCCATTCTTCATCTCCAGTATTAACCAAAGTCCTGATGAAGGAGCATTGAACTTCATAAATGTTGGTACTCCATTCTTGTCTTTTTTTTGCTTTTCTAAATATGTTACTCTCATGGTTAAGGCTTCCATTTTTTTTCTTTCCTCTTCCCTTAAAGAACAATTGAAATAAAAAATAAAAAAATCTTATCAGGTCTAGGTTATCGAAAATACATTTGTGAAGAAAAATAATGAGCCAATGCATTGTGTAAATGAAGAACATATCAATATGAGGTGTCCAATTTTCCTTTAATATCAAAAACAAAGCTGCGTATGTTTTTTCTGTTCTAGAAACAAGCACATTCAATGCAGATGTTTAACAAATACACTGATGGGTAGGAAGAACTAGTTTCTTAGAAACAGAAGGAGGAGGTCAATAATGTGGGAACATATTGTGGATTACTACATGTTTATAAAAATCACAAGGCTTTTAAGAGTAACTTTATAACATATAAAAGAAATAAAATAAAATCTTCCCTCACCCAGGAAAATTCATTGAAAAAATCAGCTCCAAATTATTGAAAGGGGTTGATGGAAAAAAAAGATTACTTCTAAAAAAAATTGTTTGTGTTTGAGGTGCAAGGAAAAAGTGCAGGAATGTGTAAAAAAAATAATAATAATAATAATTTCTTAATATTGCCAAGAATTGTGGGAAAAAATTACAACTTCAAAAAACTCACCATGCCTCTTATTAAATACATTGGACTGTCTACTTTTCCAAAAGAGGTAATTTGGGGGGTATTTGTACTTTCCTGACATTTCAGGGCCTCAAGAAATAGGATAGGCCATCAGTTCACCAGGTGTGATCAATTTTCAATGATTTTCACCATAGCTTGTAGACTCCATAACATTCACACATACCAAATAATATACATTTATTTGGGTTATTTTTACCAAAGATATGTAGCAGTGTAAATTTTGGCCCAAATTTATGAACAAAAATTACTTTTTTGCAAAAAAATATCATAGAAACTAAAAAGAAAAATTTCTTTCAAAATGTTTGCTCTTTTTTCACTTATGTCACAAAAAATAAAAAACCCAGTGGTGATTAAATACCACCAAAAGAAAGCTCTATTTGTGTGAACAAAATGATAACCATTTTGTTTGGGTACAGTGTTTCATGAGTAATTCAAAGTGCGAGAGCCCTGAAAGCTGAAAATTGGTCTGGGCAGGAAGGGTGTATAAGTGCCCTGTATTGAAGTGGTTATATATCTGAAAGCAGAGATCAGGTCATTAGAGAAAAAAAATGCTTGTTTAGGTGAAAAAAGCAAAAAATACTCACAGTTCAAACTAAATATTCAAAATCAATCCGTACTAAATCAGAATTTCCATGGTGCAATTGATTGCATGACCCTCACAAACATGAACACAAGGATAAGCAGAAAAAGAGATGCCCAGTGGTCCACACTGTCACCTCCGGGAGTAGTGAAAGGGGGGGGGGGAATAGGCCAATCCCTGCAGCATCCAAATGTCTCATGGAAACGGGGCGATGGTGTCACTGAAAACTGGGGGAAACAAAGAGCTCCTTAAAAGAAGGCACTACAGCAGCCAAAAGAGTGGTAGAATCATAGAGATCCCAAAGTGCACATCCAAAAAAAAATCAAAGGAAGTGATATGAAGCAAAAATTGTCAAAGATTAGACGGATCTCCTGGTAAGTACTTCCAGGGGGATCACTGTGAGAATGGTGAAAGGTGATGAGGTAGGCAAAAGCTTTCTAATAGTTATGTTAGGTGATCAAATTAATTGAAGTTGAATTGCTGTAGAAATGCCATTTATAGAGGAAAAAAGACTACTTTTACTTTGAAGACTGTGAGAACAATAACTAGTGAGTGACAATATGAAATGGAAGTTATACATTAAATGGTGAATCACGGAAAGTAGATCAGTAGGTCAGTTATTTTTAACCTCGTTTTGGAAATCTACAATTTATTGTTTGGTTCACCTGTCCAAACACTAAGGACTATAGTTTATTTTTAAAATATTTTTTTTTCTCCTTCACTTCATTGGACATCATTCACTCATATTTGATTGTCACGTAATATATACATTTTTTGGTTTATTATACACGTATATTTAGTGCCTATACGCATTGCCTGCATATATATGTTGTTTGAGTTTCTTCCTGGATCATTTATGTGCACTTTATGTATATATATATATATATTTTTCTATTTATTCTGAGATTAATTCTGAGCACTGCACTTACTGTTCACATGCAAAACACAGGTAGCCAAATAAATATTTGGACCAATATGCATACAAGCCAACAACGATGGCCGACAAGCAGACAGTATTAGGGAGGATAGATCAGAATTGGAAATGATAAATGTGTCCTCTTATGCCCTCACTGACTCTGATAAACAATGGCTCTCTAAAGGTTTGAGTTTTTACCCTCATATTAACATTAACCACTTTGAAGTCATTAAAGACATTAACATTATTGTACGCAATTTATTGCTAAAATTTATATATTACAAGGAAGACTTGAAAGATGATAAAGTGTCACTTCTGGAGAATTATAGTAAAACTGACTTTCAAATGTTGAAAATGTTAAACGAATTACTGGCTGAAGGTGGTCCACCTGACTTAATTAATAGTGTTGATTTAGAGGGAATTTTGAACTCAGTGGCTAGTGAAGACTCTAGCCCTGAGATTTAACTCCGTAGGAAATCAAACAAATTTCCTTCCACACAAAATAACCGTAATCTAGCTATCATCTTGAAACAAATCACTGTAAAAATAGACAAGATCAGAGCCAAGGACTATGGGAAGTAGCTATTTCACAACTCATGGACAGGAAAGATATAGTCATTAAACCTTCCGACAAGGGAGGGAACATTGTAGTTATGGATGTGGAAAAATATGAAAAAATGTGTTGTAAGGTTTTGTCCAATAAGAATGGGTTGGAGCAGATCGAATATCCAAAATCACTCAAGAGTTCTACTTACTGGTGGATTCAGCATATGGAGGAGGCACTATTTCCAAACAAATTTGGGAGTTTATTTAAACCCCATATCCCTGAGAAGCATGTTTTTACGAACTCCCAAAAACACACAAAAATCTTAATGATCCACAAGGAAGACCCATTGTTTAGGAGATACAAGAAAGAGAGGCGCCTCTGGGTGCAGACTGTATAACAGTTTTAATTTTTTGTGCAAAAGACAATATTAAAATACACTCACATTTACTTGGTGAGTGTAGAGCAAAAAGAGTGTCCTGTGTAGTAGACGTCAAAAGCTGGGGCTGGATCTCTGCAGGGGCTGCTCGTCCACAAGCTTGGGCTGATGTTTCTCCTAGCCGTCCGTGATGGATGGGGTGCCAAAGGAGGCTTGGGACTCAAGCGTGCGGTCCAGGCACACAGCGATGACGTCACAGCATGCGACGCGTTTCCTGAAACGCGTCGCATGCTGTGACATCATCGCTGTGTGCCTGGACCGCACGCTTGAGTCCCAAGCCTCGTTTTGGTACCCCATCCATCACGGACGGCTAGGAGAAACATCAGCCCAAGCTTGTGGACGAGCAGCCCCTGCAGAGATCCAGCCCCAGCTTTTGACGTCTACTACACAGGACACTCTTTTTGCTCTACACTCACCAAGTAAATGTGAGTGTATTTTAATATTGTCTTTTGCACAAAAAAATTAAAACTGTTATACAATGTGCACCCAGAGGCGCCTCTCTTTCTTGTGTTTTTTTCTAGTGTACCGGGAATACCAGTTTCTGTTCCCACTGGATGGCTGCCACTGCTACGGACTTATTTTAGTATACCCAATCATCCTCCCTGGTCATATCCCCCCCCCCCCTGGTTATCCATTTACATTCATTCATTGGTTTTTATTTGAATTTTACCATCATTATTTTTATTGTGAAATGTCACTTTTAGCATTTTTTATTGTCATTTTATGCATCTTCTCCCTTAGGTTTTTTGTACCATCATTATTTCTTTGATTCATTTTTCTCCAGATAATATTGTCTCAACTTTTATGTCCAAATGTCAAAAGTTTGAGTACGCCCACATACAGCTGCCTGTGTATACATGTGTATACGTTTGTATACATATAGTTGTTTTTTTCAACCGCTGAAAAAAGTTATTTGAATTACCGTGTATTGTCTCAACTTCTACGTCCAAATGTCAAAAGTTTGAGTACGCCCACATACACAGGCTCTTGTATTTCCAGTAGCTGCCTGTGTACACATGTGTATACGTTTGTATACATATAGTTGTTTTCTTCAACCACCGAGAAAAAAAGTTATTTGAATTACCGTGTTTTGGTTTTGCGCCATTTACTTGTATAAAAAACATTGTTTAGGAGATGTTACTTAGAATGTGAGTCGTTTCATTGACTCGATTTTGCATCTTTTTGTTCTTTCTATCCCCTCCTATTGACGGGACACCATGCATTTGCTACAGCTCATATAGGGAACTCATATCCCTCGAACAGCTTGGTGTTGGTATCGACATTGAGGCCCTGTACTGCAGTATTCCACACAATCAAGTTATTGGTATAGTGCACTCTTTCTTATCTCAGCAAGGCCAGCAGGAAAGGGATCTTAATGATTTTGTTGTTTTATTTTATTTTTTTCAACAATGTCTTTTGGTTGGCGGGCTCCCACTACCTCCAGATACATGGGTTGGCCAAGGGCACGTTTTGCACTACCCTTATATGCCAATGGAGAGGTGGGAGCACCACATTTTTTCCAGTGATGAACTCTCAATGTACCTGTGCCACTTTATTTCATGGGTACATTGAGGACATTTTCAGTTTATTTATTTGTAAAAAAAAATGAAAACCATTTATAATTTTACTTCCACTTCACAATTATGTTCCACTTTGTGTTGGTCTATCACATAAAATCCCAATAAAATAAATGTAAGTTTTTGGGTGTAACATGACAAAATGTGCAAAATGTTTTTTAACAATATTACATTTTTTGGTTCAGAATTTTATCATACAAGTTAAAGTAGATGTAAACCCTAACTAAATTGCATTTACTTTGCTAAAGCCCTCTACATCAACCAATTTCTGTCTGCATTCCAGCAGTGACTGCATGTTATTTCTCATGGTGGATTTCCTAATGGCGACAGCAGTGGGCTATGCCTGCATAATGTGTTAAAAAATAACAACTTGTAGTCTGCAATGGAAGCCCGTGTGACAGACTGACAACATGGAACCAAGACAGAGAGACAGGGACAGAGATTTGTCACCCTGTAATAGGAAGTGTCTTGGCTAAGACCTTCATGGCAGTAGCACCAGGGAATAGTTTAATGAAAGCTGCATAGTTTAAAAGATTAATAACTTTTAAAAAGACAGTAGACCTTTTTTAAACGTATATAACATTTTAAATTAGGGTTTACATGTGGATATCTGATCATTTCAACTTCAAAGTGTCTACCAGTTATTCAGATAGATGGGTCTTCAAGTTATCAAATGTTGTTCTTGGATTGCAGTGGCTGAAATGACAACTGAAAAGATACTAGCTTAAAGTGGAATAAACTCATCGATTTAACTGCTTCCCAAAACAGTTTGATTTAAGGCATGCCATGAATGATAAATGTCACAGTTGCTTGAGCTCTCTACTGAACTCTCAAGTCATCTAATGGCTGGTGTCATCACTGATCACATGTAGCTCCATGGCAACTGCAGATCAATAAGAGGCTAAGACAGCAACTTTCTTTGCTGCAAGGGATAGTTCTGCTCTAAGTTGAACACTAATGCTGCGTACACAGGAGCGGATTTTCCGTCAGAAAAATCTTGGATGTTTTTTCCGACGGAATTCCGCTCAAGCCTGGCTTGCATACACACGGTCAAACAAAAGTTTGCTGGACTTTCGACCGTCAAGAATGCGGTGACGTACAACACTACGATGAGCCGAGAAAATGAAGTTCAATGCTTCCGAGCATGTGTCGAATTGTTTCCGAGCATGCGTAGGAATTTTGTGCGTCGTAATTTCCGATAGAAACTTTTTCCGTTGGAAAAATTGAGAACATGCTCTCAAACTTTTGCTGGCAGAAATTCGGCCAGCAAAAGTCCGATGGAGCATACACACGGTTGCATTTTCCGACCAAAAGCTCTCATCTGTCTTTTGCTGGCTGAAATTCTGATCGTGTGTACGCGGCATTAGGAAGAATATTAAGCTCAAAGACAAGTGGTATGCTCTGTTACACATTAACTATGGCTGACAAGTATATATACTTAATTAGAAACTATACACAGAAAAAAATGTTTCTAAAACAAATTAATGAGAATTTTTATATTAGTCTGATCACATCTTGTAAAAAGTTGAAAAGAGTATTGACTCCCTTTTAATGGATTTGCTTTTAATGAGCCTAGTTATTTCACTGTTCAAATTACCTGAACACACGCTCCACAGAAGGCTGCTAGAAGTAGAAGGTCTCTTAGATAACCGTAAGATCTGGCCATCCTTAAAATTATCTGATCCAAATGGTACTACTGAGGCAATGATTATTGCTATATTTGGCACATGCCTAGTAAAGGTATAGAATGTTTTTCCCCAAAGTTTGTATTTCATTATTAAAGTAAGTGAATAAAGTAAGTAGCCCTTTATAAAAGCCATTATTGGATATTGGTACATTTAAAACAAGTAGTCCCCAACTGTGTATACATATTTTTCATGAAATCCATAGTAAGCATTCACTGATCTCTGATTTATATTTTATTTTAATTTTTTTCTAAAACTAGAAACCTTCTGTTCTCTGTCAACGTATTACTGAGTTCATTGAGCAGTGTATTGATCTTCCACCTAACAGTGCCTACATAGTTCTGACAGGGACCATCAATGCAATGCATACTGACCCATAATATAATTTTTCCCACTGACCACAAATGTAACAAAACATTCTTTTCACTGATCTCCGGTGTTAGGGGGCACTTCTTTCACTCACCCCACTGTAAAAAAAAGGCCATTTCTTCGATGACCACTTTTTGAGCACGTTTTTTACTTTTCAATCAGTTTTTATTGAATTTCATAACATACAGTAAAGATGCAAATTACACATTGTATGCCGTTAAAATAAATTAACTCAGAATAGCACTTAAATAATGTCAACTCAATTATCAATGAAGTGTTACAGAACAAGAATTACTGTTATTAAAATGCTACAAAACGCAATACATTCAATATAGAAATATAAGATCAATATAATAACATAAGATCAAATAGAAGTATATGTCCTCTAGACACCCCCATGGGGACTACACTGTGTCTAAGAGGAGAACGTTGCCACAATAATAGAACTTATCCAGGAACCTGTGTCCATACTCTAGAACCCAGAGGCAAAAGTGTATATCAATCTGTTAGATATGAGTGTTACAAAAAGTTAGTAATAGTCGACCATTGTTCCCATGATGCCCACTTGTTTTTTTCCTTGGGTAATTTACCCTCACTGGATGCCATCATTAATTAATAACTATAATGTAGGTTTACGGTATCTAAGAGGTGAGTGATAGAGGGAGTTGTATCTGACTTCCATAATCTGGTTATAGTTAACCTAGCTGCCAATAGGATATGTGTCGTCACATGACGAAATGAAAAGGGTATGTCTTCAATGGATAAATTCAGGATAGCTAGACCTGGAGACATTGGTATATCTATCTGGGATATATCTTTTAAGAGAAGAAAAACGGTTTTCCAGTATTCCTGTATGAGGGTACATTCCCAAAATATGTGGAATATGCTTCCTATGTTGGAATTACATCTCCAGCACTTATTAGATAATGTGGGATAGAATGTTGCCAAGCGAGAAGGTGTCAAATACCATCTAAGGGACAATTTTTGTGTGAGTTCCCACAACGCAGAGCTTTTCGTGGATTTGTATACACTTCGTGAAGCTTGTTCCCATTGTGATTCTGTATAAGTCGTTGCTAGATCATTTTCCCAGTGTGTATGTGGTGTGGATTTAGTAAATACACGCTTTTGGTTCAGGGTGTTGTATACAAGTGAAATACCCTTCTGTTTAGGAGATTCAAAGTGCAGGTATTTCCATATTACTGAAGAAACTGTATATAAGGGAGGTTTGATTTTGTTAAGGCATTTCAGAAGTTTGGAATATGCAATAAAGTCTGATTCAGGCAAGTGAAATTCATTTTGGAGGGTTGAAAAGGATTTTGGGTTTGAGTCATGAAATAGTTGATTTATGAATGAGATTTTTCGGTTAGACCAATGGGATGTAGATAATTCAGGTGAGATGTGGTTTAAGACTTCTATAGGTATCGGTATCTGTGTAGTAGTGGGTTCTTGATGGATAGTTTGGGTTAGAATTTTCCATGCTCTGACCGTGGCTATCATGGTAGGGGGAATCGCTTTTGGTATTTTAGCGTCTAATGGAGTGCTCAACAACCAATTTTTTAAACTAGGACGAAATAGTAAGGAAAGTTCTATATTGCACCAGTTTTTATTCGGATCTTGCTGAAACCACTCAGTTGCTTGAGCTATGATCGCTGCAGTGTGATAATCTGTAAAATCTATTGAACCTGATCCTCCCGCTAATTTGTGTATCCTAAGTATAGAATGAGCGCATCTAGGTTTTGTACCGTGCCAAATACATCGGTTGAGTATCGTTTGAAGTGACTTAAAGTAATATTTAGGAATAGGAATAGGAATGGTCCTAAACAGGTATAAAATTTGAGGTAAATGCATCATCTTGAAAGCCGCTAATCTGCCAGACCATGACAGTTCCATTTTAGCTAATTTCTGAGATTCAGTACGTAATTTATCTAAGAGAGGCTTGAAGTTTGATGAAAAGAGGAGTTTAGTGGTTCTAGTGAGTTGAATACCTAGGTAAGAAATGCTGTGTTCAGACCATGTGAAGGGGTATTGGGCTTGTAATAGTAATTTAGTGGTGGAATTCAATTTGAGATCTAGTATTTGTGATTTGGTGACATTTAGTTTGTAAAATGATATTCGTCCAAACCAATCTAAAACGTCTCGGGCTGCTGCTAAGGAGGAGGTAGGATTTAATAATATTAAAATCACATCATCAGCAAAAAGACTAATCTTATGAGTAGTGTTGCCAACAGTTATGCCTGAGATGTTCGAGTTCGTGCGTATGTGCTCAGCTAAAGGTTCTATAGTTAGATCAAAAATTAAGGGCGACAATGGGCAACCCTGACGGGTACCGTTCGAAATTTGGAATGGATGAGATATCATATTAGCCGAAAAAACTTGAGCAGCTGGACAAGTATATAGTGCCATGATAGCATTATAAATATTGTCTTTAAACCCAAATTTCATGAGAACTTTCTGTAGATAGGTCCAGTGCACCCGATCAAACGCCTTCTCTGCATCTAAAGAAAGAAGCAGAGAAGGTGTTCCACTGGAATTTACGCAATGGATTAAGTCAATCATGCGACGCGTCGCATCGGATGCTTGCCTCCCTTTAATAAATCCTGTTTGGTCTTTGTGAATCAGGTCTGGCATAATCTTCATTAAGCGTCTAGCAATAGTTTTGGCGTATATTTTTTAAATCAAGGTTAAGTAAGGAGATTGGCCAGAAGTTTTGTGGGGCAGTCGGATCTTTTTCAGGTTTTGGGAGAGTGATAATTAATGCGTTTAGCGATTCTACAGGGAATTTGGAAGAATATGCAGCTTGGTTAAGAAATTTCAGCAAGTGTGGAATCAAATAGGTAGAGAATTGTTTGAAGTATTCCCCTGTAAGGCCATCCGGGCCTGGTGTTTTGTTACAAGGCAGTGATGAGATGGTAGCTAGAAGTTCTGGTGCTGAAAAAGGAGCATTTAAATAAGACAATTGTGTTTCTGTCAAAGTCGGTAAATTTATCTTATGGAGAAAGTCATCAATTTCCTCTGGGGATGGTTGGTGGGTTGTAGGGTCATTCTTGAGATTATATAGGTCACTATAGTAATCGCTAAAAGCATTCGCAATGTCTTGTGGATTAGATAGCTTCACTTTCGAGTGTGGGTGGAATAAGAAGGGAATTTTAGATTTAACTCTAGCCCCTTTGATACGTTGTGCTAATCTTTTTCCTGCCTTATTGGATGTGGAATAAGAGATGGCTTTGAATTTGCGTTGCATATGTTCGTATGTATGGAGAAGAAGCAGCCTGAGTTCCTGTCTAAGCGACATTAATTGTGCTAGTGTAGTGGGACATGCAGATGACTTATGGTCTGCCTCCAAATGAGCAATTTGGGAAGTAAGGGAGTCTATTTGTTGTGTTCTTTTTTTTTTTGTGAATGGAGCCCAGTTTTATAAGAACACCTCTCATTACCGCTTTATGCGCGTTCCACACCACGGCAGGATCCCCCACTGAATCAGCGTTTAATTCAAAATATTCTTTCAAATGAGTAGCAATTTCTTTGGAGTATGTAGCATGTTGTAATATGAAATTATTGGCTCTCCAGAGAAAAGAGTTCCGTTGAGGAGACGTATCATCAATAATTATCGAAATTGGGTTGTGGTCTGACCATGTCATGGTGTGGATAACAGAGGTAGTCACCTTTTGTAATAACAATTTATCAACAACAAACATGTCAATTCTGGAATACGACTTGTGTTGCGGGGAGAAATAAGTATAATCCCTCTCTGATCCATGGTGGCATCTCCAGACATCGTAAAGATCAGACGATGTCAGGATTTGCCCCAGGGGAGAGGGTCTTCTCTTATCCGCTGAAGTAGTGTCCATATAAATATCTGCAACCATATTAAAGTCTCCGCATACAAGGAGATATCCTTGTTGTAACTCTTTAATTTTGGTCAAAGTCTTTTTGACAAAATTTGCCTGTCTAGAATTGGGAGCATACAAGTTGAGTAAGGTATATTTAGTTCCATTAATCATACAGATTAAAATAAGAAAACGACCATTGGGGTCACCTATTTCTTTTATGAGGTGGAAGTCAGTGTCTTTCTTGATCGCTACAAGCACTCCTCTCTTCTTGGAAGAGAAATTAGAATAGAAAATAAGGGGAAATTTGTTACTGCGACATAAAGTGGCTGAAAGTGGGGTCAAGTGTGTCTCTTGGACACATAAGATATCACTATCAAGCTTTTCAGCAGTATGCCACAAAGATTGTCTCTTTGCTGGGTGGTTGAGACCCTTGGCATTCAAGGATACTATCGTGAATGGCATATTTCCTGTTGTGGCTAAGTGATGGATCGTGGGAGACTATAACACTTCCAGTTTGCAGATATTTCTTGGTGTATACAGTAAATTCAGTTCCTTTCGGCCTATCAGGATACCTGGGTTCCGTAACTAGATGTATTTCTATAAAACCTGGAATGAAATTACAATTATATATAACAGCTATTTAAAAATATAGCAAAAAATATGAAAACAGGATGCGGCAGGTTTGTGTCAAGCACAGAAAAAAGCAAAGAGTCAGCTTTTACTGCTGCAGTGTGGAACAGTTAATACCAAAGGCAAGTGAGATCAAACAAAATTCCTGGAGGGGACGCTATAAACGTAGTTAGCGGACCGCTCAGGAGCCAGATACTTCCATAGGTTGATGATTCCGGGATCTTTGATTGTAGTGATATGTTGAAGGATGTTTTGGAAGAAGCGAAGTTTCATCTTTGTGGTATTCTGGGATTATTCCCCATTCTTTCAAAAGTTTCAAACCCTTGTGTAGGTCATTTATTATATGAGTGGATCCGTTTTTGGAGACAATTAGTGTGGCCGGGTAGCGCCATTTGTATAGAATCTTATGGTTTTGCATTCCTTTAGTTATGGGGTTCAAATCTCTACGTAGTTGAAGCGTATATCTTGATAAATCAGGAAATATTTGAACACCTTCAAACGGACGTGGTAAAGGGCCTTTCAATCTGGCTTCTGACATCATTTTTTCTTTAATATGGAAAAAATGGATCCTCATAAGTATATCTCTAGGCACTGATGCAGCCAGGTGTGAAGGTTTTGCAATTCTGTGTATTCTGTCAATTATAATGTCACGTGGCGTAACTTCAGGTAGAATAGTGCGTATAAGTTCTTTGGCGTATTTGGGTAATTCTGGAGTTGTTATATTTTCGGGGACCCCCCTTAACTTGACATTGTTTTGTCTAGAGCGGTCTTCCAAATTTGCTAATTTGCCCCTTATCCACTCTTGTTCATCTTTTACCTCATCAATAGAATCAATGATGTCATTCACTGTGGAGAAGCATTCCATCAAACCTTTCTCAATAGTGGATACTCTGTTACCTATTAGACTGACATCTGTAGTGAGTTTAGTAAATAGAGTGGATAAATCAGTCACAAGAGAGGAATGCAGTGATATTAAAGCGGGATTCCGCTGACATATATATATTTTTTTTTTTCTGTCATTGTTTTCTCAAGACACTCTTAATGTTGCACTCACGTGTTGCAGTTTTTTTCAGCGCAGATCGCTGATTTCATCCGTTTCGGTAATGTATAAAAACTCGTGCAGGGCTTTTCCATTTTGCTTGTGGGCATTTGAAACCCACAAGCACTTACTTCCGGGATGCGGTGAATGCGCTCGATCCCGCGCATGCTCAGTTATCTGAACGAGCAGCGCTGTCCCATTTCCTCCGTCCGAAATCTCTCGAGATTTCAGGATGACGGCGTCCCCCACTGCTTCATGGGATACTGTCACACAGCTCCCAGGGGTCATTGCGGAGCGAAAACCACGCCTACTCCCACGGGAGGAAAGACCGGAAGTCATTCTAAGAATGACTAAGAAAAGGTAAGGAATGCTTTATTTTATTTTTTAATGCTCGTTTGTGCATCTACATATAAAGGTCTTTTTAATAAGGTATAGATTTATTTTTGAGTAACAAACCGCTTTAACATCTCTTTCAGTGTAGTGTCAATAACAGGCTGACCGCAGGTTGGGAAGGATGCCATTGAGGAATGTAAGGCCTGGTTAGATTGTAGTGGAATAAAAGCCTGGGGCTCAATTTCTGAGTGAGGTGGCCGCTGTGCTAGAGCATCCATTCTCATTTTTGCCTTAGCTGGGCTGTTCATTAAGGGATCCCCTCTGTGTCATTGTCATGGGAGCTAGACATCTCCCTGTTTGGTGAGTCACCAGAAATGTTGTTAGGGATTTCTGTATGTTTAGTCTGAGGCGCTGCTATGCCTTCAGCTCCATTTTGATTCTGACTGACCAGCGCTTCAGGAGGGTACAGGAGTGTGGTGAGCTTTTGGGGCTTGTGGTCCCCAGTTCTCTTACGGGACATTGTTGTGGGTCACTACCGGACTAATGTGGGGAAGTTTTTGTACAAAAATACCGGCTCCAGCGGTCCCTAATCGTTCCGGTTCGTCTCCCTCACAGCAGAGCTCAGCACTAAGCGTCCATCTCTCTTGCCGGCTGGCCACGCCCCCCTTGAGCACTTTTTTTTACTGACCACCATTGTAAGGTGTTATTCAATGAGGGGGAAGGGGGGCATTTTGCCACTCACTCCCAATGTAAAGGGACACCTTTCCACTGAAGAATGATGACCAATGTAAAAGGGCACAACACAAACCACCAATGTAAACAAGCATTTCTCTATTGACCCCCAATGGACATTCTTCATTCATCCACAGCATAAAGGGGCACTTTGCCAATAAAGACCAATGTGAACATGAATTACACTAAGGCCCCTTTCACACTGGGGCGGTGCGGGCAGCGGCGGTAAAGCAGCGCTATATTTAGCGCTGCTTTACCGTCGTTTTAGCAGCGGTATTCGGCCGCTAGCGCTACGGTTTTAACCCCTGCTAGCGGCCAAAAAAGGGTTAAAAAACTGTATAGCTGCACTGCCCCATTAATTTCAATGGGTAGGAGCGGTATAGGAGCGGTGAATACACCGATCCTTCACCGCTCCAAAGATGCTGCTAGCAGGACTTTTTTTTACTGTCCGGCTAGCGCACCGCTCCAGTGTGAAAGCCCTCGGCTTTCACACTGGAGTAAAAGGACACGCTTTTTTCAGGCGCTATACAGGCGCTATTTTTATTGTGGCGCCTGAAAAATGCCTCAGTGTGAAAGGGGCCTAACTAACAATGTAACAATGCATTTCTCTACTGATAACCAATGTAAAACGACACTACAGTTTTCGCTTCTTCCATTTCTTTCCTGATCATTGTTATTTTTCCATTTCATGCTTATTATTGAGCATAATTTTTTCATATAGAAATGGCATTGTTGAAAAATGATATGGTATGTGTCACATTAATGTACCATGGGCTGCAAATATAAACATTTTTGGAAGAGGTTCTTAGAGGATTAATAAATCTTTCAAGGGTTTCTCTGGGGTGTTATCGCTCATCAGCCTGTGCCTTTGTGCTTGCGATAGTGTTTCCTGCTGATCAAGTGTGCCTGATTGTTCATTAGTTTTTGTTACTGACCTTTTGCTATGTGCTTGGATACCTCTACTGTCTGCTGCCTGCTCTGACTTTGGCTAAGTTCTCAGGAACCTGTACTGTCTGCCACCTGCCCTGACCTTTGCTACATTTTCGGATACCTTTACTGTCTGCTGCCTGCCCTGACCTTTTATACGTTTTCAGATACAGTGGATATAAAAGGTCTACACACCCCTGTTAAAATGTCAGGTTTCTGTGATGTAAAAAAATGAGACAAAGATAAATCATTGCAGAACTTTTTCCACCTTTAATGTGACCTATAAACTGTACAACTCAATTGAAAAACAAACTGAAATAAAAAAATTAAATAATGTAGTTGCATAAGTGTGCACACCCTCTTATAACTGGGGATGTAGCTGTGTTCAGAATTAAGCAATTGCATTCAAACTCATGTTATATATGAGTCAGTACACACCTCCCATCATTTAAAGTGCCTCTGATTAACCCCAAATAAAGTTTGGCTGTTCTAGTAGGTTTTTCCTGACATTTTATTAGTCACATTCTACAGCAAAAGCCATGGTCCGCAGAGAACTTCCAAAGCATCAGAGGGATCTCATTGTTAAAAAAGGTATCAGTCAGGAGAAGGGTACAAACGAATTTCCATTCATTAGATATAACATACAACACAGTGAAGACAGTCATCATCAAGTGGAGAAAATCTGGCACAACAGTGACATTACCAAGAACTGGACGTTGTTGTGGAAATTTTATGAAGATGTATTTTAATATGTATTGTCATAGTGTCTACCAGTGTTAGTTCTCCTGCAACCCGCTCTAAAGAGCTGACTGGGGCAGACTGCAGCTGGTTGAGATCCGTTTGGTAGTGAAAGCTCCTTGGGGATGTAGAGAAGTGTTTGTAGAGTGGGGATATATCCACCGGCGAAGGGCCCCTGTACGATGCACAGAACGATTGTCTGGGGGTGTGTGTTCACTCTGCAAAGACATTATTGGTTTAGCGGATGTGCGCTCGTGTCACCCATGTGTGCCTGATCAACATATTTTGCGGGTACCATGGCATACACCTGCAGATAATCTCCTATCCACACTGGACAGTAGTATAGTCCGGATATGCTTTGTTCTCTGAACAAAGCAGAATAAGGATTTACGAAAAACTGTAAAAACGGGAGCTTTTGGGTTGCTATGGTCATGTTTGTTAGCCATGCAGCTTCCTTTGTTTAGTTGAAGAGCATGGCTTCCGGGTAAAACATACACAATGGCGTGGCCTGGACGGGACCCGAGATGGCGGCTTGCTGAGAGAGCTCCCGCACGCCAAGGACGAAAAAAAGCTTTCCCCAGGGCTTAGAGGCACTTACCCACGATGGGAAAGTCCAATAGAAGCTCCTCCACTCCCCGCACACAAAAGGACCCGAGCACCCTCCTAAGCGGCAACATACCGGAACTATTCCGGACCCGCCAGTCCACGCAACACGAGGCGGCGCAGGCCTCACAGGCCTCCCTAGCTACACGAAGCTCGCAGGCCTCATCCCCAGGCTCGCCTAACAGCACGGCGGACTCACTGATGGAGGGAGACGGACATAGCGCATCGCATCCAAGCCTCCTAGACCTCCAGAGGGACCTCCAGAGAGTCGCTTTGGACATTAAAAGCACTATGATGACGGCAATATCGGACCTAAAGGAGGAGATACACTCAATGGCCCACCGAATCTCTGATATAGAGGAAGACTCCCGGATCCATGCATCAGCAATAAGGCAAGTGCAGCAGACATACGACCATCACTTACCACTTATGTTTGAACTCCACAGACACGTGGAAGATTGAGACAGCAGGGGACGCAGGCACAATGTGAGAGTGAGAGGTGTACCAGAGGGGATAGATCAAGGCGAATTACCACATGCTGTATGCTCCATTTTTAATGACCTTCTCGGCCGCCCTGCAGATACACCCATAGAAATGGAACGTCTACACCGAGCTTTGAGACCCCCTCCACGAGACACAGAACCCCCCAGGGACATTGTGTGTTGTATTGTAAACTTCCCCCTCAAAGAGGAAATACTCAGGAAAGCCAGGGACAGAGGCCGCATACTGTTTAATGGCAATGAAGTCAAACTGTTCCAGGACCTTTCCCAAATCACCCTGCAAAACAGAAGATCCTTGCGCCCTCTGCTGCAAATATTGCGAACACGCAATATCCAATACAGATGGAAATTCCCCTTCTGCCTGTCTGCAACCAACAGGGGCCGTACAGCTCTCCTCAGAACCCCAGAAGATCTACCCACGTTCTGCGAGCAATTGGACATCCCCCCAATGAATATCCCTGAGTGGTATGCATCTTACTTCCCCACAGAACCGTGGAAACAAGTATCACACGATTCTTCTCCCAAGACACAAAGACACCGTTCCAGACGTCGCAGACTGGACCCCATGTCTCCTGAAGCCCGACCCCCCCGACGGGATCATCTGGACGTAGCCCAGGACCACCAGACACCCCACGTAGAAACCAACCAGGTGCATAAGATGTGACTTTCTCTAACGTCATGGGAAATTCCAACCCCCCTCATTTTCTTTTTTCTTTTTGGCATTGGATCGGACTGACTCTATTCCACTACCCACAAGAACTTCTCCACTCCCACCCCCATATGTATTTTTTCTCCCCCCTCACCCCCCCCCCCCCTTTTTTTTTGGGGGGGGGGGGAGGTTTTGCTTTGTTTTGCCCCTTGTTTTTTTTTCCCCTTTTTTCCCTTTTTTTTCCCCATTTGTTTTTTTTTTCTTTTCTTCTCTTTCTTCTTCCACCTACAGCATCTGATCGACCCGGCAACTATCGAAACTCCATCAGACCCATAAAGCGGCCACAAATCTTCAAACGAACTATGCGACCTCCGGAACTCACCAGCAACCAGCAGAACTCCACTTTGAGACCCAACGTCCGAAGAGGCTCGATTTCTCATTGACTCCTAATTACTATAGTCGTCAACTTGAATCCAGAGACTTACGTATACCCTCCTTAGCTAAGGTACCAGCGCACACACCCCATTTTGCACCACGCAATGGCTCCTCGGATAGGCTACAGCAAAAGGGGAGGTTAAATACCCTGATTGCTGAGGCGGATTCCGACGACATACTGTCAGATCTACATGGGAATAATATTTTGGTCTCGGTCTCATGCCGCCCCCCCTCACTGCCCACATTAGGGGAAGAGAGATACCATTGACCCGAATAGTGCATAAATACAGCATCACTAGTAATTATCCGTTTATCCTCAATCAATCATATACTAAGAGGTCCTGCCACCCTTGTTAAGAATGACTGTGTATTTAGTGGGGGGGTGGCACGATCCCGAGACCAAGAATTCCCAGGCTTCAAAACCAGTACACATACTAGGCCTGAGACGTTTAACACCGTATATAAGATCTGAGGGGATCTCTATACCCCAAATACAGCTTCTCTCATGTCCCAGCATCCTTGAACATGGTTTCCTCCCACCCCCCCCTTTTATTAGTTTTTTTTTCTTTTCCCCCTTTCTTCTTTTCTTTTTTCCTTTCCCCTCACCCCTTTTTTCATCATATAAGATACTTTACGATTGTACTCGCGATATGTGATTTACGTGCTCCTTAGCCTTACAATCTATAAAATAAGTAGCCCAGCTCCCATGACGACACATCTTCTGTGAACCCTCTGTTTCCTGAGAAGTTACATAATAACACATGCCTCTAACTGCCCTTTAGAAGCTTCTGAATCCCGCTTTTCGTCCACTCAGTGCAACAGCACTGTTTTTCCCTCCAGACCACTACCCCCACATAGCAGTCCACACGGACTTGTGCTATTTTTCCGGACTCTTTTCTCCAGGTGGATAGGCACGCCTAGTCCACCTCCGGCCAATAGACCTCAGAAGTGCCCCAGAACGTACTCTGAGGCGCATCCTCTGTACTAACCCCTACTAGACCCCCCCGTTTTACCCCCCAGCCTTTCCACTACCTTATATCCCCCTACCCCAGTACCTCCCCTACCCTAAACACTCACCCTTCCCCTCTCCTTTCCTCACCCCTCAAGGGAACTCGCTCCTCTCTCCCCCTTCCCTGCTCGCTCCTCATAGCTACCTCATTATTCAACTGAACCCACAACAGGACTTCATAAGGCCTCTTAAAAGCAATTAGTACTCCCTCAGTATGCAAAGTAAAACGTCCACTGACCAACTCACGCTCAAGTGCCTATCACTTAACGTGAAAGGCTTAAATCTCCCAGAAAAAAAATCTCAAACTCTTGTGGCTCTGACCAAACACAGGGCACACTTCCTACTACTACAGGAGACACACTTCAAAACTAAAACAATCCCTAAATTGACCAACCACATATATAAACAAGCTCTCCACTCTACGAACCCTCTCTCCAAAACCAAAGGGGTATCTATTTTGATTTCAAAGCAGGCGGACTTCCAGCTCACAGGCTCGATCATTGATCAGGAGGGCAGATACATTTTTATAAAGGGCAAATACGCTTCCAAACCAATTACGATAGCAAATGTCTACTGCCCAAATGAACAGTAACCTTTTTTAGAAAAGTTTGCGACTTACTAAGCACGTTTCAGGAAGGTATACTGATACTAGGGGGTGACTTCAACACACCACTGAATCCTACACTAGACTCATCCACTGGCACCTCGGCCCTCCCATTCAAGGCATTGAGACAAATCAAGCTCCAACTACAGTACTTATCCCTCCACGACACATGGCGCACTCTATACCCGACGGTTAAGGATTACACTTTTTTCTCCTTCCCACACCAAAAATACTCCAGAATTGACTATATATTTCTATCCCAGACAGACCTATCATCATTGTCACATTCTACTATTGAACCAATGTTCTTATCCGACCACCACCCCATCACGATAACTCTGACTTTCCCAGAGACCAAAAAAACAACTAAAACCTGGAAACTGAACCCCTCTCTCCTAAAAGACACAGAGGTACTAAAACAAATTAACGACCGTCTTCATTTATATTTCCAGGAAAATGACACCGCAGATATTGCCCCTACTACACTCTGGGAGGCACATAAATGTGTAATAAGAGGGAAACTTATAGCCTTAGCTACTGCGGCAAAAAAAAGAAGACAGACACAGATCACGTTACTCATTCAGACAATCAATCGACTCGAGACAGCCCACAAACTATCAACCTCCCAAACCACTCTACAAGACTTATTACACGCCCGATCCACACTGAAGGAAGAACTAGGGAAACACACCAGACGGAGGTACATTCTCCAACAAAAAGTGTTCTACGAACACGGTAACAAAAGTGGGAGACTGTTAGCACGAACTATACAAACTGATAAAACGTCGACCATAATTCACCATATAAGCTCTGATCAGGGGACTATTTTATCTAAAAATGAAGACATAGCCTCACACTTTGAGAAATTCTACTCTAGCCTATATAACTTACCACAGAGCAAGCCGAACTCGCCCAACGCCATTGACCGCACCTCCCAAATAAAATAATTCCTGTCCCAATACTGCCCTAAGCCTATATCACAACAACAAGCTGAAACCCTAGAAGCATCACTTTCCAAGGCAGAACTTAGTCTAGCCGTGAAACAAATGAAGACAGGAAAGAGCCCGGGCCCAGATGGTCTATCCTTAATATATTACAAAACCTTTGCAGACCAACTATCACCCAGAATGCTATCGACCTTCAACTCCTTCTCAAATCCATCCACCTCCCCAGGGCATATGCTAGAAGCACATATAACGGTCATACCTAAACCAAACAAAGATTCCTCGCGAGTATCCAATTACAGACCCATTTCACTGCTCAATGTAGATATAAAATTATATGCCAAAATAATTGCGAACAGATTACTACCCCTGATCCCCAATCTCATTTCCACTGACCAAGTAGGCTTTATCCCTGGCAGGGAGGCCAGAGATAACACCATACGCACCTTAAACATCCATCACTGGCTTACCTCGACTGAGACTAAAGGATTTCTTCTATCCCTCGATGCTGAGAAGGCGTTCGACAGGATGGCTTGGGACTATATGCGAGAGGTACTGAAAGGTATTGGTCTCTTACCCCGCATGTTTACGCACATTAACGCTCTCTACACTAATCCCTCAGCGAAGGTGAAAGCGAATAGCCTCCTGACGAACGCCTTCCCAATAAGCAATGGAACTCGCCAGGGGTGCCCATTATCCCCACTCATTTTTGTACTCACGTTGGAGCCGCTGCTAAACAGACTGAGAGCTAACTCTGACATTCGGGGGATAACGATCAATAACAAAGACTACAAAGTAGCCGCGTTCGCGGACGATATCTTACTGACAATGCAATCACCACGAACCTCCCTACCAAACCTTTTACAAGACATTAACCACTTTGGCCGCCTGTCCAATCTAAAAATTAATTTTTCTAAGTCCCACGCACTGAATATATCCCTTACCCCACAAGAAGTGGAACACTGCCAAGATGCCTTCCCCTTCCAGTGGAAAGAAGAAACCATTACATACCTTGGCATAGAAATCCCCAGACGCCTCACAGATTTATACAAATTTTATTTTTTGCACACCCTGACCAAAATTCAATCAGACCTTAAATCTTGAACCAACCTCAATGTTTCCTGGTTTGGCAGCTCGGCATTGATAAAAATGATCATTCTCCCCCGCCTTCTCTACCTCATGCAGACAATTCCAATATCCGTGCCCCCCACCTTTTTCGCAACCTATAAAACAGCTTGCTCAACATTTATCTGGAAAGGCAGTCCCCCAAGAATTAAATATGTACGCCTGACCAACGCTAAAATTAAGGGAGGGATTGCACTCCCGGATTTGTATCGTTACTATCTGGCTTGTCACCTTACCAGAGTGATAGATTGGAAAACCCACAAATATGGGAAATGTTGGGTGAACTTAGAAAATTCCTTCCTGAACAAACCCCTACATCTACTTCCTTGGATCTCCCCGAAGCACTGGCCCCTACCAATCAAACAACACCCACTTATTCACCCTACGCTAGCGGCCTTAGATACTGCTATGAAACGTTATAAGGTGTCCTCAAGACCAGGACCACTGACTCCATTAACAGGAAACCCAGACTTCCCTCCGGGTGACACAAATACCTTCCTGATACGAGAATGGCCACATGAAGAAGTTTTAGCACTGCACTTCTACCACAGAGGCCAAATACACTCCCAGGAACATCTAGCCTCCAGCTCTCACACAAAACATTTCCCCTTCTGGTCCTACAGACAACTGCTACACTTTTTTACTTCGACTGACACATCAGACACCTGGTCAAGGAGCCTCACACCTTTTGAAATACTATACTCCCAAACTGAACCGCAACGACATCTAATATCAGCAATCTACCCTTTGCTACAAGACGATGGCTACCCCTCACAGACAGACAATGCACGCCTGGCCTGGAGCAAGGACCTACAGACGACTTTCACAGACGAAGAATGGGAAACCATCCTCACAAACACACACAAGGGCTCAATGAACGTAGCAATACAGGAAAATGGATACAAAATTGTGACAAAATGGTACAGAACACCATCTCGACTGCACCACTTCGCACCCACAATCCCAAACGTATGTTGGAGATGCAATAAGGATGTAGGCTCCATGATCCACATCTGGTGGGAGTGCACGGCTCTCCAACCATATTGGAAAGAAGTACACTCCATAATAGAAAAGGTGACCACATACACCTTAGACTACAGCCCGGCACAATACCTGCTTCATCACACAACCCTGTCTAACCGATCCTATCACAAATCACTAGCAATGCATATGGTTAACGCAGCCAGACTATGCATCCCAGTGCACTGGCGTTCGACGCATAGCCCAACCATCAGGGAGTGGTTAGAAAGAATTGTAAGAATTGAAGACATAGAAGAATTAATCTTTATCTCGCAAGATCGCATACAGAAGTTCACCTCGACGTGGGCCTGCTGGACCCATTTTAAAACCACAGACGAATACAAATCACACTTCCCGACGTAAATTGTCCCATGTGTACCTCAGATTAAAGCATAATATGAAGACCGATTACGCTTAGGGGAGGAGAGAGGAGCGACACCCCCCCTCCCCAGCACCCTACCCCCCTTCCCTTGCACCTACCCCTCCATCCCCTCCCTCTCTACCCCGATTTCTCCCCCGTTCCCACCCTTCCCATACCTTCCCCAGCTTACCACTAGACTCCTACCCTTAGGAGCCTGAATTGTACTAGTAGAATCACCAATTACCCCACCAGAGACCCTTCGACCCTGAATCAGTTGGTTCACAAGTTCAACCCAACCACCCAAGCGGTGAATGGACCTGTTGATAGTGGTCCACACGGCTAATAACTGAGCATAACAAACTTGTTGCCATTAGAGCGTCTCGTCATGAGATAACATGTTGTACAAATGTTATAAGTTTTTCCCCTTAAAGTCTTGATCGTTATATGGTTATCACACTGTAACTCTCCGAACAACCCATGACCCAGATCGTAATGCTGTTCATGATACTGTTATGTCATGTATTAATGTCATGGAAAAAGTTTTCTGTTTCGCACTGATATATGTGCTCTGTATTTTACCTGTAACTATGTTCAATCTCAATAAAATCTTTTTGTGGAAAAAAAAAAACATACACACTGTCCCTGCCCAGACAGGCCCATAAGACTCCCCTAGCCATTATCTTGTATAAACTCATCCTGTTGGAAGGATTTCCTATGTTGACATTCATATCCTGTGAGGTCATATCCTGTGAGGTAATTTCCGATGGAAGAAGCAATTGGCTGTTGGGGCGATTACTTCCTTTTTTTCATTGCTTTTGTTGTTTTTGAATAAAAGACCCAGTGCTGTTCTCGTGGGGGCAGTCGTGCTGAGATGAGGATGTTTACTTGGGGATATGTGAGAAATAGAGTGATAGGTAAGATGCATTATATCATAAGACGAAATGGGCGTTTATTAGCGCAAAAGCGTATAGTGGGTTTTTCCACGACAACATGCCTCATAAATTGATGAAAAAATTTGAAGAAAACTGGTCAGGGAGGCTGCCAAGAGGCCTACAGCAAAATTAAAGGAACTGCAGGAATATCTAGCAAGTACTGGCTGTGTGGTACATGTGACAACAATCTCCTGTATTCGTCATATGTCTGGGCTATGGGGTAGAGTGGCAAGGCGGAAGATTTTCTTATGAAGAAAAACATCCAAGCCCGGATAAATTTTGTAAAAACCCATCTGAAATCTCCCAAAAGCATGTAGGAAAATGTGCTATGGTCTGATGAAACGAAGGTTGAACTTTTTGGCTATAATTCTAAAAGATATGTTGCAAAAACAACACTGCACATCACCAAAATAACACAATACCCACAGTGAAGCATGGTGGTGGCAGCATCATGCTTTGGGGCTGTTTTTCTTCAGCTGGAACAGGGGCTTTAGTCAAGGTAGAGGGAATTATGAACAGTTGCAAATACCAGTCAATATTGGCACAGCATCTTCAGGCTTCTACTATAAAGCTGAACATTAAGAGGAACTTCATCTTTCAGCATAACAACGACCCAAAGCATACATCCAAATCAACAAAGGAACGGCTTCACTAGAAGATTAAAGTTTTGGAATGGCCCAGCCATAGCCCAGATCTGAATCCAATTGAAAATCTGTGGGGTGATCTGAAGAGGGCTGTGGACAGGAGATGCCCTCACAATCTGACAGATTTGGAGTGTTTTTGCAAAGAAGAGTGGGCAAATATTGTCAAGTCAAGATGTGCCATGCTGATAGACTCATACCCAAAAAGACTGAGTGCTGTAATAAAATCAAAAGGTGCTTCAACAAAGTATTAGTTTAAGGGTGTGCACACTTATGCAACCATATTAAATTTTTTTATATTTACTTCCCTCCACCTAAAACATTTCAGTTTGTTGTTCAACTGAGTTGTATAGTTTATAGGTCACATTAAAAGTGGAAAAAGTTCTGAAATGATTTACCTTTGTCTAATTCTTTTATATCACAGAAACCTGACATTTTAACAGGGGTGTGTAGACTTTTTGTATCCACTGTACCTCTACTGTCTGCTGCCTGCCCTGAACATTACTATGTTCATGGATTATTCCTGCTGCCTTACTTCACCAGAGAGTCTTCCATCTTGTTTATTCCAATGCTCTACAGTATGTCTATTCTCCCCTACCTTAGTCAGAGTATACAGATGTTATGTTTTAAGTCCTGGGGGCAACCTAGTACAGGCAGGCCTGATTTCGTTAAGTGAAGTGGGTTTGCTAAAGGTGAAGCTGCACTCACCCACTATGTACTCTGGAGTATTTGTATTCAGACCTTATCCATTTGACTTCTAGAAGATTTACCCCCATCATGACCAGGCCATTTTATGTTAAACGGCACTGCGTTACTTTAATTGTCAATTTTGCGGTCATGCAGCGCTGTACCCAAATAAAATGTATGTAATTTTTTCCCCACAAATAGAGCTTTCTTTTCGTTGATTTGATCACCACTGTGGTTTTTATTTTTTGCGCTATAAACAAAACAAGAAAATAAAAAAAGTTTGGCTTAAAAGGCATTGTACACTTCAAATGTTTTCTGTTTTCATTGTTTAATTAGGTTTTGTGTAGTTTTATTCCCTGTTTGGTTTGCTTCTGTCGGGAAGGCACTAGTCATAGTACAGGTGAAGCTTTATGACATACACAGTTGCTCAGGGGCAGATGTGCACTTGCCCGTGTGCCTGTGAATAACTGTGAAAATTCATATGCGCGAATGCACCCGCACACTCGCGTGCGCCCGTTGCTAATGTTGCACTAATGAGATTATTTAAACTGGAAATGTTTCATTGGCAGCGCTGTCTGATCTACAGCTATTACCCATACTTCTGTATCTGTTCCTGTGCTGACTTCTGTTATTAACCTTGCTTGCCCTGACCTTGCTTGAATGCTACCTGCCTGAATCTACGTTGCTGACTTCTGCGTGTATCCTGACCATTATCTGCCTGCCGTTTATGTCTGTATCTGACCATTTGTTGCTGACCTGGCCCATTTGACATTGCATCCAGTTATCCACCCATCCTGCTCTGCATGCTACCTGGTCTTTGCTGGTCCTGCACCTGCTACCTGTCAGCTGCCTATCAAGCACCTGTCATCTGCAGTCTGCCCAATCCGGGGTTTGCCCTTTCTGCTGCTATCTACTGTTCTAGCGATCTGACCTATCTCTGGCAATGCACCTGCTACTCACTGATACGGCTGATGGACATCTTACAGCAGGGGTGCCCAACCAGTGGCTCTGGGCCACATGTGGCCCGCGGAGCCCTCTGATGTGGCCCTCGACCTCCTGCTCCAAGATGGCAGGTGGGCAAGCCCAGATCACGGGTTTCCGACCCGCCATCCCAGAGCAGCAGTTTTGTGAATGAAACCGCTGGTAGTGGAAACAAGTGGCTGCGGAGCAGAGCCACATAAGCCAATGCTTCCTGTTTAGCGCCCGCTCCTTTTACAGGCGGAGTGATACCAAATTACTGGGCTGCTTTCAAACTGATACTGCGGGTTTGTTGCGCCTTCAGAAAGTGCGCCACACCTGCAGGATATAATAGAAGTTTAAGGCAAAGTGCAGCTAACTCTCAGAAAATCCACAGGTTCACTGGCCTGCGGTTTGGGCAAATCGCAGCACATCAGTGTGAAAGCAGCCTGAGGCCCTTTTCACATGATTGGTCCAAACCAATCGGACTTACTATTCACCTCTATGGAACAGCAGATGTAAACAGACTTGTGTCTGTTTACACCCACCTACCTAACAAAAATAGAAAGGGATCTGCCCCTTCTGTCTGGTCAAATCGGATTGGATCAGAGGGCCCATAGAGTAGAGTGGGCTGTGTCCGTGGACACGAACCTGTCATCCTTCCGCTCCACTCATTGTGGCCCACAACCATTTACCAATTCGCTTAAGTGGCCCTCGCTCTTCAAAAGGTTGGGCACCCCTGTCTTACAGGAAATCATATCTTGCCGCGCTCTCACGGCCACTGTCGCAACAACAGTGGTCTCAGAGCCAGGGCTGAACGAGAGGCCTCCCTCTACATGTCAGGCTCTGCTACAAGGTACATGACAGCCTCCCTTACCTTGTAATGATGGATTTACATGTTGTGCCTGTAGTTTGTAGTGTGCATGTATTCAGCTTGCTTGTCCCTATTCACTAGAGAGACAGGCAACTTTTTGTTCTGGGTCACAGAGCATCCAGTGCATGCCTTCCCATTTCCCTCTGTGTTGCATTACAAATGTGGGAATGCAAATATAATGACACACTGAACTGAGCTGTTTGTTTATTTCTCTGCTTGTTTGTGTCTGTGTCAGATCTTTTTACGGTTAAGCTCTCACCTGCACCAATGATAAACTAAGAGACCAAGGGATTGTGAGATGTGTAGTTTCTTCACAGGAAGTGTCAGTTCTCAAACAACAGATAGAGGTCATACATTAACCTGTGCAGTGCCAAGCAGCACACCTCATGTTTAAACACAAACAGAAATTTATGACACAGCAATGTGAAAAATTATTCTACTGTAGTTGTACGCAAAAAGGCAACAAATGCATGCTCAATGCACATATTGTGCAGGTGAAAATTACAGGTAGGAAGTTATATAATGTCTTTAAATCACTATTTACTAGCATATACCTAAACAATACAAATCACATGAACAGAACTCCTTATAAACTGCCTGCTGCCTGACTTTATGCTGAATTGTGTTTATTGGAGAGCTCAGTCTTATTACTACAGTCAGACACACCAAGTATTCACAGGATTGATGGAGCCTGGAATTTATTCTCCTCTTAACCCATGTCGCCCTGAAGCCAACAATGGATCAGTAACCTAAAACAGCAAACCAGAGCCTACCATACAAGATATAGGCAGTTCTTTAATAAACTCCTTCCCCAGATTACCCCGAAGCATGCTAATACCACTTGTTGTGCACTCTCTCCTCTCTGTTTTCTTGTTTGCTACTTTTTCTTGCTTTAGTAAATCAAGATGATGAATTATACATCAGCCTGATGTATTCTGGTATTCTGAATATTCCTAGAATTTTACTCACAAGTGCAGAACATTCCTTAAAAACAGGATACCTAAAAATCAAAAGGTTTTTGTATTCAAAGATTGAAAAAATAACTGTGTTTTGCTTTGCTACACCCTTCATCGCATTTGTTAGATCATTTTGAACCATTTGCGCTTTTTTTGTATTGATTTTTGACATGGACAGTTGCAGAGTCAAAGTGCAGAATGAAACATGTAAAAGGGCAGCAAAGGGCAAAATACTAAGAAAACAAAGGAAATCACAACACCTTCAACACAGTTCACTCTTCATATTCCCTCCATAGGAAAAAAATGTTTTGTGCCAGATTTATGGTGGCATTAAATTATTGCCAAAGTTATGTAGAAAAACAGATAGAAAGTATTCTTATTCTGAGTTGACTAAATCAATCCATCAAATTAAGGTACATACTGTATTAAATAGAGCCAATAAATAATAAATAGGGCCAATTCTCGGCTGACCAGCACAACACTAAATTATAAAACCCAATTACTCAAATATAATACTCATATAAGCTTTAAAGTGATACTAAAGTCTCAGTTTTTTTCATTTAAAATAACAAACAAACATGTTATACTTACGTCCTCTGTGCAGTGGTTTTGCACAGAGCAGCCCAGAACCTCCTCTTCTCGGGTTCCTCTTTGGTTCTCTTGGCCCATGCAGAGTGCCCCCACAGCAAGCAGCTTGCTATGGGGGCACCTGAGCCAAGCCGCTGCCCTGTATCTCTATTCAGACACAGAGCCGCGGCCCAGCCTTCTCTCTCTTCGTTGTCTCACTGACTTTGGCAGCAGCGGGGAGCCAATGGGGCAAGGGAGGCCGCCACAGCATTCCAGTCTTCACCAGGTACATGATACCATGGCTCCCTCTGTAGATACAGTGGAGGAGTGAGCATAGCCACACAGGGACAGAAAGTGTTACTGCCAGGAAAATAAAGGAAAAAAAAAGGAAAAACAAATGCAGACACCCCCCTCCCCGTCCCCCCGTCAGAGGACTGGTAAGTTAAAATACATCACAATTTTGTTTTTGAGTTTAGATATGCTTTAACAAAAAACACATCTTCTAATTGGTAAAACTACTTTGAGAAATAGTTGGGAACAAAAATCAAAAGCAGGCTAGACTATCGGTAGCCACACAACCAAATGTGCAAACAATTGATGCTCCATAATTTCCCTTTCGACCAATTGACTCAGTTTGGGAAAACAAACTGAGTCAATTGGCTAGGGTGGAAAATTTTACCATCTCTTTGCAACGGCATGCCTCGGCAGCACTGAGATGCGTTATTCATGAATACGATCAAGCAATCAGATTATGAGATTGCATGGTGGAAACATGGAAAAGATGAGTTTGATAACTTACAATCGTAAGGATGAGCTCATTCGTGTTTAATGCAGCAACATCAATCTGTCTTAGTCAATCCACTGCCATGCTCTCACACCAGTTTACCCATGAACTCTGCAAAGCTATAATTTTCGTTAGTACTACAGTATATTTCAATTATTGAAACAACCACTGTGCAATTAAGGCTTAACTTCAGGTAAAAGACACAAATTAATGCAAATCTACATACACTTTTTGTACAGGATTTTTGTAAATTTTTTATTTACAAGCATTTATTTGCAGTTTCTTTTTATATTTGTTGAGGATTTATATTACTGTGTATTGGTAATCCATTATACGTTTTGATCCAATAAAACAAATTAATACAGCTCTGCATTTTTTATTACGTCATCAAATGTGTGTGTATTTTTATGCAATCCGGAGGATTGACCAACTACCTGAGAAAGGCGTGGCCCGTTTGTAAGCATACACAAGAGAAAAACATTGGAATCCGCTGCACTTCTAGATAACTTTATTTAATCTCATAAAAGCATCACAGACACCGTAGGAACATCTACTGTTCCTATGGTGTCGGTGATGCTTTTATGAGATGAAATAAAGTTATCTGGGAGTGCAGCGAATTCCAGAGTTTTTCTCTTATGCACCCAGTTAAATAGAATAACAGATCAGCTTCAGCTTGCTTCTTCCCAAGCCATGCCCTCTAACGTGCTTCACCCTTTCACAGGCTTTACCATAGAATACCTCTATGATTAAGCTTGTGACAAGGTGAAATGTGTTAGAGGGGTGTGGCTTAAGGGGGATAAAAGCTGAAGCCACTCTGTTAAACTATTTGACAAGGCGGTCTATCAGTGTGCAATTCCATGCCAATCTCAGATAGTTGGTCATTGGGCTGGACGAATCCTTTCGGAAAGCTGGCACCCTATAGTGATTGGCGTCACCGGGTAACACTTGAAGCAATGCTTTTTGTGTACATAGGTCCCAGTGGTGGGTTGTCATGATTCTATTTGCTTTGGGAGTATTGTCAGCCCTCCACGGTACACAGGCCAACTAGAGCATTGGGGTCGCAGGTATTCAGAATGTGATTTATCAGGAAATGCATGCAGGTAGGATGAAAGCAAAGGGGAAGCAACATTTAACAGATGGATTATCCTTTAGCCTTTTCCTTTTAACTTATTAGAGAGCTTTAAAAATGTTTATAACACGTAGTTAGTAGGGAAGAAAGGATATATGATGGCAACATGTAGTAATGATTCAGCAATCACCTGGGAGATCCTAGTTTGAAACAATGAACAAAAGGTAGTAAAGACATCACATTGCTAAGCAACCTTGAGCAACTATGGAGGATTTCAACAGATCAGTGTGGTGCTACAGACTGAGGGTAATCATAATGTGAACATTAAAAGAAGGAAGAAAAAAATATAAACTATTAATAAAAGCTTTACTTAGCCCACCATCTGTAGGTGACCATTGATGACCTTGCATTTTAAAGTTTACTAGTTGCCTAATGCCATGCTGACTCTCTGTATTCAAAACTTTCTGAGTCACTGACAAAGTACAGATATGAATATGAATGTCTGCACCTTTAGCTGACCTTAGCCACTCAAAGTTTTGACATAGACAGCCAGCAAACCAGGGAACCCACGTATTTCCCTCAGTACAGGTTTCCTTTAAAGTCACAAACTGAAGTAATAAAATGATTGTCATCTAGAACAGCACCCCCACAACCTGAGACACTCTGATATGCAAATACTGACTTTAGGCAGCAAACCCACATATTTTCTGGAATTGCCAGTTGATCTGTAATCTTTGGATGGATGTTACAAATTGCATTGCGGAGGTACTTGCCTCCCCTATCCCAATGTCAGTTTTGTATGTCTTCTTGGCCTTTGGGAGGCAGTGGATCCTACCAATGCCCATAGAACCCTACTTAACATTTTATTGTTTTATGCAAGACTATTATCCTACTTGGTAAGAAACCCACTGCCCCAACGGTGTCCTTCTGGAATAACCTAGTTAACTCCAAGAACCGTTCTATAGGGCCACCTATCTTTCCAGGGGGTTTTCAAAGAAATTTTACAAAGTTTGACAGGCTTGGCTATCTTCCTCCTCCACCATGGGGTAATGTCACTGTGATTAGTTTAATAATCTATACTACAATGCATTTTTATCCTTTAGCTCTGTAAGAAATACCTTGTTTTTTAATAGGATATTACATTTTATGTGCTTTCCTTTTTTAATTATTTGAAGTGGTAGTGGTCCGAATGAGATACTAATTCTGTTACTGGAGTTTGGAGGGATTACCTTTACTTTACTTTCTTCTGTGTTATTCCATACTTGGAATGTGGCACTCTACTATAGTGAATCTACTTCTCTTGGTACTACTGGAACTGTTAGGCCGGAAGCGAGATGGGTTGGGAGTGGGGGGGGGGGGAGTTTTTCTTCTTTTAGTTGGTCTCTGTTATTTTTAGATTGCAGCTCAGGTATAAGTTTCCAGTATTGTATCTTGTGTGGCCCTGCATGGCCTTAATTTTATGACAGCACTCTTTGTTGTGTGGTTGCCTATGTTTTTGCACTTATACTGTGCAAAATGTTTCAATAAAAATAATTTTCAATATAGGCAGCAAACCCTAGGACTGTCCTGTTATTTTCCATATCTAAATATTTGTGAGGGTGTCCACCCTCCATGTCCAAAGATCACTACCATATGATGTGTGTATGATAGCGGTGGACAGATAGACGTGAAAATTGGTTCCAATTTATCTACCATGAAGTGGTTTTGCTTTATTCCTTCAAAGAAGCAGATCCATAATCGAAATGAAGTATGGGTGGTTCCTGTTCTGATCCTGGGCTGCTTCCTCTCTGAATTGCTTGAGGCATTAAATTCTTGGATGTGTATGGACACTCTCCTGGTACAAAAGTTTGTCTTACTTGAAGGAGCTTTTTAACCACTTGCTTACCGGGCACTTAAACCCCCCTCCTATCCAGACCAATTTTCAGCTTTCGGTGCTCTCACACTTTGAATGACAATTACTCAGTTATGCAATACTGTACCCAAATGAATTTTTTGTCCTTTTTTCCCACAAATAGAGCTTTCTTTTGATGGTATTTGATCACCTCTGGGTTTTTTATTTTTTGGGCTATAAATGAAAAAATACAGAAAATTTTGAAAAAAGACAGAAAATTTTGAAAAAAAACGCATTTTTCTTTGTTTCTGTGATAAAATTTAGGAAATGATTAATTTGTCTTCATAAATTTTGGCCACAATTTATACTGCCACATATCTTTAGTAAAAAATAACCCAAATTAGTGGATATTATTTGGTCTATGTGAAAGTTAGAGAGTCCACAAACCGTGGTGCGAATCATACAAAATTTATCACACCTGATGTACTGGTGGCCTATCTCATTTCTTGTGACACTGATGACAGATAGCACCGATACGTGGCATTGATGACAGGTGACACTGATAACAGATGGCACGTGACACTGACAGGTGGCACTGATGACAGATGGCACTAATACGTGGCATTGATGACAGATGGCACTAATATGTGGCACTGATGACACGTGACACTGATATGGCACTGATGACAGATGGCACTATGTGGCACTGATGACACGTGGCACTGATGACAGATGGCACTTATACATGGCACTGGGGACAGGTGGCACTGGGGACAAATGGCACTGGGGACAGGTGGCACTGACAGGTGGCACTGACAGATGGCACTGGGGACAGATGGCACTGGCAGATGGCACTAGGGACAGATGGCACTGGCAGATGGCACTAGGGACAGATGGCACTGGCAGATGGCACTGGGGACAGATGGCAGTGGTGGCAGTGAGGACAGATGGCAGTGGTAGCAGTGGGGACAGATGGCACTTTATTTAATTTTTTTTTCTACTTACGGCCGCTAAAGCCGTTCATCTCGCCCTCCTCACGCGCTGTCTCTGTGTGAGGTGGGAGAGCGGCGCTGAGAGATGATCTCATATGTTTACATATGAGATCATCTCCCATTGGACACGCCGATCGCGCTGTAAACGGCCGCTGTGATTGGCCGTTTACAGCGATCTGTGATTGTCTGTGTCCAAGGGACACGGCCAACACAGAATTTCCCTGCTGCGCGCTCGTGAGCGTGCACAGGGAACGAGGAAAGGGGAGGACGTCATATGACGCCCTCCCGGGAATTGACATCCGCGCAGAGGCCGTCATTCGGCTATGGCCGGATGTCTAGTGGTTAAACATTTAATGCTGAAGAGCATCAAATACAGCTCATGAATTTGAAGAGAAAAAGCCCCAAGCCTTTTGGGTTTGAGCAGTGAATGTAAATAAAGTCAAACAGAATGCACCAAAGGACCTGTATTAAAGCATGGTGAACACTAGCATTTCCTGACAGTACCAAGTGCTCCTCCTTACACATCCAAGACAATACATACAGCAGGCAGGATGGGGTGGGCCAGTAAGTACAGTATTTGTCCAGCAAAGTGCCTCAGGTATTGGATATACTGGAATGCTCTATAAGTTATTTAATTAAGTTTTAATGTTACACTTTTCTTTCATTGTATAGTGGCCCAGTGTTTTGCACAGCGATCTTTCAGTGCTGAGATCCAAGGTTCATTTACATTCGGAGGCACTGTGTTCCCTTGGGGGCTTAAATATTCCAAAAACCAACTTGTAGAGTAACTGTCTTCTGACCCACAAAGTATCTGGGACTTTCTTGCTTGCGAATGTGATTTTGTTTGAGACATTGGCTTGTTAGGTCCAAGGAAAGATTTAAATGGTTTGTGGGACTCATTTTTAACACACTGTTATACTCTGTAGTCTTATTTAACCACATCAATACAGGACACCTCCTCCTGCCCAGGCCAATTTTAAGCTTTCAGCGCTATCGCATTTTAAATGACACTTATATGGTCATGCAACATTGTACCCATATGAAATTGTTATCATTTTTTTAGACAGCTAGAGCCTAGCTTTGGTGGTATACAAACAAAAAAAATAAAAATAAAAAGAAATCTGCGCTTGGAAAAAATTGTGTGACTAGAGCAGCTAAACACTATAGCCCTAGATACCGAACCAAACAAAAAATAATATTTTTTGAGTGCAGCGCTCAAAAAATGATGAATGAATACCTAAACCTGTGATGGTGCATGTATACAGTGACAAACTAAATTGTGTGTTAAACCAAAATCAATCAAATATAAGATAAATTAATACATGTGCATGTGATGATACAAATGCATATGAAAATGCATGCAGTGAAGTCCATAAAAAATGCATAAAAGATTAGTGCATAGAAATCAAACAAAGTCCATAACAGCAAATAATGTTGGATGATCTCCCAAATTCAGCTTTTGAACGTGATAAAGGTATCCTAAATGGTGTAAAAAGTTGACCACGCAGTTCCCATCAAGAAATCATAAAGTGTGAAATGGAGGCTTACCAGATTCCTGGTCTTTAATGCATGTATCCCATCAATCAAGGTCCTCCCGGTGCAGGTGTCTCCCCTCACAGCGGTACAGCTACCAGATTCCTTGCCTATTGGAGCATGTGTCAAAGTCCACCAGGTGCCGGTATTTTCCCTCACAGCGATCCGACCGAGATCCCAAAGGGATACCAAGAAAATATAAAAAGACCTCCAAATCGTGTGGTACGATAAAACAAATGGCTTCTTTATTGTGGCTCAATTAGGCAAAAGATTCGATACACAGCATGGGTAAAAAACAGGCTAGCAAATGCTAGTCTATTGCAGCAAAAAAACTCGCTACGTTGTAGCAAAGAGAGATAAAAACTCCTGGCCTCGGAGTTTGAAAGGCGATCGCACATGCGCAGGACGTGTGGGCGTGGTTACCCGACGATCGTTTCGTCACAACGTGACGTCATCAGGGGTACGCCCACACCACTGCGCTGTTCATTTATATAGCAGCCTGAAGCGTGATGCAGCGGTGCCATAGGTTAGGACAGCAGCCAATCCAAAGCGGCAAAAAACGCCATGGATTAAGACAGCAGCCAATCCAAAGCAACAAAGAACGTAACAGGGTCATATCGTAACTATGCCCAAGACAAAGAAGCCAGCATATTACATCCAGGGGAGTACTTAAGCGGGCAAGGTTTCAATCAAGCCCCACTAAACAATATACTCAGAACCCTGGAAACAATTGCTGACATGTAGGCTACAAACTAAATTAAAATCATAATGGGAACATATTTTAAAAAGGGGCCCATATAGCACCATCTAGTGGATATATTAATTAGTACACTCAATGTTAAATGTAAGTAAGGAACTGTCATAGGGATACATTTGTTGGATTGCATAATATGGATGGGAATTAAAGTACAGTCAGCACCTATGCCACCCGTCTGCATCTCCTTCGACCGATATATGACATATAAGTCGCATGTATTTGCTGTATAACCAATTAGCATACAGTCCCAAGTTAGTATAACAGTCCCAAGTTAGTAACATACATACAACATACAAAATATAAAATTCAAGCAAATTGCATATAAGATACAATATGGGTTTATACATTTAAATCAAGAGAGACCATAAATGATAACCAAAAAATCTGTTTGTAGTTAAAAAGAATAAAAAAATAAAAAATTATATAGAAATATATAATTATATATATAACAGAGCACAAACACCTTGGCCCAACAATTAGGAAGGGGACATCAACTGTTATTGATGAAACAGTTGATGTCCCATTCCACATTGAGGCCCCCAGGGACACGGGAACCTAATTTGTATATCTAGTTGGTTTCGGCCCGAGAAATGGAACGCTTACCATTACTGCCCCTCCAATGGGGGACATACCTTTCAATGGCCAGAAAAGTGGTACCAGTGGGGTCACGTTTATGTACCAAGTCATAGTGTCTACTGACGTTGTGCTTATCATAACCCTTGCGGATGTTGGTGAGGTGTTCTCCCAGACGGATGTGTAGCATGCGGATAGTGCGCCCCACATACTCCAAACCACATGGACACCTAAGGAGGTAAACCACGCACTTTGTAGAGCAAGTAATGAATGTGCGGATAGGGTATGTTAAACCAGTTCAACTAGATGTAAAATCAACAAACCTCCTACCTCGCTGGGAGTTCACTCTACACGCCCTGCAATTTCCACACGGGTAGAAGCCCTTTAGGTCTCCAAAAAAGGACACCTTCTTGGGTGGGTCAGGGACGTTGGGGGCTATCGTGTTTCTAAGACTCATAGCACCCCTAAAGATAACACTAGGTTTCTCTGTTAGAAGGGGTCCCAGTACATTATCATTTCTGATTATTGGCCAGTGTTTCTTTACGATACGCTTAATAGCCCAGTGTTGGCTAGAAAAGGTCGTAATGAAAGCCCGTGCAAAGTTAGTATTTTTCGCTGCCGGAGGTTTATCAGCCAGAAGCTGGTGACGATCTCTGCCACCAACCTCTGATATGATGGAATCGAGGATGAGCTCATCATATCCTTTAGCTAGAAACCTCTTTTTTAGGATCATGGCCTCAGTAATAAAGTCAGCCGGATTGGAACAATTGCGTTTTAACCGCAAAAATTGTCCCTTGGGCACGGCGGCCAACCAAGAGACATGATGACACGAATCCAGGGGGATATACCCATTCCGATCTGTCTGTTTGAAGAATGTAGTGGTTACCAAAGCATTCTCAACAATTGATATTTTCAGATCAAGGAAATGAATATCGGTGGGGCTTAGTTCATAGCTGAGAGCTATGCACCGGTCATTGCTGTTCAGATGGGAGAGAAACAGTTGAGCCGATGGAACATCCCCATCCCATATGAACAAGATATCATCAATAAACCTTTTCCAGGTTATCAACTGCAATGGTCTATTGAGCATGACAATATCTTCCTCCCATTTTGCCATAAAGAGGTTGGCCATACTGGGGGCAAACTTGGCCCCCATGGCCACCCCCTTTATCTGCAGAAAATGAGAACCATCGTGCCAGAAATGTGTCATGGAGAACTCCAACAATTCCAATAAGAAATTTCGTTGGGTGATTGAAATAGTTTTGTTCTGGGAGAGGAAGTACTGGACTGCCTCAAGACCCAGTTGATGCGATATAGCTGTATACAGGGAGGCAACGTCAGCGGTTACCAATAAATACGTAGATTTCCATTCCAGAGATTCCAAAACATTGATGACATGCCTAGTATCCCTCAGGAAGGAAGGAGTGCCCACCACCAGTGGCTGCAGATAACGATCAATGTATTTTCCAACACGAGATGTTACAGAATCGATGCCACTGATGATGGGCCGGCCCGGGGGGTTCACCATAGACTTGTGTATCTTGGGTAGAGAGTAAATCACTGGCAATCGAGGCGCCAAGGGGACCAGAAATTCACTCTCCTTCTTGTTCAAGATACCCATGTCATAGCCTTTTGTAATAAGCTCTTTCAATTCAGTCTTGAATCGTGTAGTAGGGTCCATTAGTAATGGAGAGTATGTATCTGGATCGGACAAAATCCTTGTCATTTCACAGGAATACATCTCCTTATCCAGAACAACAATGGCTCCCCCTTTGTCCGCGGGCCGGACTACTATATCGCGTCTTTTGCAAAGAAGATCCAGACCCATTTTAAAATCCCTTGGGGGTAATGCTGGCTTCAGCTTAAGATCATTGAGGTCTTTGATTACCAGGTCACAAAACACGTTAATGTTTGGCGCTAGAGTGTTGGGGGGGTTAAACAACGAGGCATTTGAAAGGCCTGAATGGACAATAGTGGATGATTCCCTATTGAGTTGCCTAGTTGGATTACTCATTATATATCTTTTGATATTCAGCTTATGGGTAAATCTCTGGATGTCTATGAAGGTTTGAAACCTATTATAAAATAAAACAATTCGAAAAAAACAAACATTTTCTTCGCTTCCGTTAAACAATTTTGCAAATAAGTTGTTTTTCTGCTTCACTGATGTGCGCTGATGAGGCTGCATTGATGGGCACTGATAAGGCTGCACTGATGGGCACTGAGAGGCTTCACTGATGAGTACTGATAGGCGGCACTGACAGGCTTCTCGGATGGGTACTGATATGCTGCACTGATGGACACTGATATGTTGCACTGATGGGGCTGCAGTGATGATCAGTGCCCTGATTATCAGTGTAAATTTCCCCTGTAACTTTCTCCAGACACTGACAGCGCTGAGTAAAGGAAATGTTGATAACCGGCATTTGTTTACATGCGATCAGCTGTGATTGGACACAGCTGATCACATGGTAAAGAGCCTATGTCATCAACTCTTTACCCTAAAGCCCCATACACACGGTCGGACAATCCGCGGACCAGGTCCGTCGGATCATGTCCGTCGTACTTTGTCCGATGTTGGTTTTGCGTACACACGGTCGGACAAAGTTGTCGGAAAATCCGATCATTCTGAACGTGGTGACGTTTGTTGCCTACGACGGGACAACGTAGAGGCTAGTAGCCAATAGCTTTGGTCTTGTAATGTGATCTGAGCATGCGTAGCACTTTGTCCGGTCGGACAACCGTACACACGATCGGGTTTGGTGTGATCGGACCGGGTTGACGGCAAATCTTTCCAGCAGGAGATAAGACTTTGTCCGTCGGACAAACCGACGAACACTGTCCGATGGTGCATACACACGGTCTGATTTTTCAACAACCTTGTCCGATCGGACCAAATTGATGAAAAAGTCCGACCGTGTGTATGGGGCTTAACTGTTGATGTGCTGAGTCCCAGGGAAAATACATTCACATTGTTAAAATAAAGGTCTGTACTCTTTTGTTAAAATCCAATTGAACCTTTAGTTTAAAGCAGTTAAATATGAGTACATTCCAAGTTTATCAAAAGTCAAGGAAGAAGGGGGGGGATTAAAGCAGGACTAAACCCATTGAATAAACTTTTTCCCAAACCAGTTACATTTAAGGCATGCCATAAATGGTAAGTAGGTGAACAGGGATAGAGACAGGGGATTATAGCTGTACTCGTTAAGAAGAGAAACACTCGTAACTTTTTGTAAAATAATTTTTTCATCACTATTTATTTAATTACTATCACTAATCATTAAGGCATGCCATAAATGATAATTGTCAAAGTTGCTTGTGCTGTAAAGCTTTTAAATGGGTGGTGTCATAAAAGAGCATATGCGCTTCACCATGGAAACTGGCCAAACATTGATCCATCCACGGCCTTTCCCATTCTAAGGCATCCTGCTGTCAGAATACAATGAAGGATAGATGCTGATTGGTTGCCATGTACAGCTGTTCCAGAGTCTGGCTGCTCCTGTCTTAGTACAATTAGCTCAAGGTGTTCAAAGTCTTTGAGCTGATTTTCTCTCTAATACCGACACACCCTGTAGAAAACGTTTCCATAGCCAGCAGCTGCAAATTAGGACCCTTGCTCTCTGTGGGGATGCAGTGATCTCATTGCAGAGATCTGACACACCCCCTACTCAATCCAACCAATAGCTTTGCAATCTGCAAAGTCCATGCTCCCCAATGATTGTAGAGCCTTGACTCTGACTCATCAGGTGTGTTACACCTCTGCAAAGGATCACACAAAAAAAGAAAGGTCCCCTTTGCAATATGCTGGCAGGACACAAGAAAAAAAATTGTAAGACTTTTTCCAACTTTTGTTTTGATACATATGGAATGTATTTACGGTAGCTAATTTAAACTAAACGCACAAAGATGCAGGACCAGATAACCAGAACCCGCCTAAATAATCAGACTTTAAAGGCTCAACATGGGAGACAAAACAACATGTATACAGTCTCAACATTGCTGCTACGCAATCTTTATACATATTTACATGTTAATAGCCTTATGGTACCTAATAGAGTTTATATGCAACATTACTCTGTGCATTGTTTGTAGGCTGATATTGTTTTCATAAGCTTATTTTTCCCATGTACAAATAAAGACATTATTTTGTATATTTTGTATTCTTTTTGTTTTGTCTCCCATGTTGAGCCTTTAAAGTCCCGTTATTTAGGCGGGTTCTGGTTACCCGGTCCTGCATCTTTTTTGCATTCTCTGGTTCGGATGTAGCTTCCAGACAAAATTTACCATTTTCTAATTTAAACTGAAAGTTCAATTGGGCTTTAAATTTTGTGTTATAGAGACCCGAGGTCTGTTATACTTACAGACTCTTTCTGCTGCCTCCAATAACCTGCAATACACAACAATAGTCTTAGTAGAGAGACCATGTGGTCTAGCCTGCCTTGACTTTAGAGTTATATGCAGGCCCTTTTGCTTTGTTTTGACTACAAAACACTCCCCCCTATTGTATGGAGATGAGCAGGGAGATGAGGTGTTTAGTAATCCTTACACACTTCCTGTTTTAGGCCTTGTTCATATGGGCATGCTTAAATGTACACCCATGTGAAGGCTGTGGTTACCCACACGGGATCAACAGGTGTTCCGTGCAGACAGCTCTTGGTCTCTATTAATGACCAAAGTCAAAAGGCAGGCAAAGTTCCGAGCATAGTTGATATCTGATCCAAGGTTGTCAATGATGTAATCCAATCTAGCAGGGCAGACAAATAGGTAGCTTGATCTGGTATTACACAGGTTATCACAAGCTTAGCTTAGCTAGCTTAAATCAGGTTTGATCTCCACCCAGAGACTGGCCATATTAATCACCTTACAGGTGGACAAAGAAGGAGAATGCCACTGCCAAAACCAGGATGCTTGAATGAGGAGCAGGAGAGCTAGGCGCACCTAGCAACAGCAGGGCTTGTGGTAAGGGGTTAAAGGGGTTGTAAACCCTCAAGGTTTTTAACCTCAATGCATTCTATGCATTGAGGTGAAAAACCTCCTGTAAAGCTGCAGCCCCCCCAAGCCCCCGTTTTACTTACCTGTACCCCCTCTATCTCGTCCCGGGGATGAGCACACCAGCAAAAGCCGGTGTCTTGGGTCCTGATTGGATGGATTGATAGCAGCGCAGCCATTGGCTCATGCTGCTGTCCACCAAATCCAATGACGTGGGCGCCAGGGGGTGGGGACGAGTCCGGCATTCTTGTCTATGGACGCAAATGCTGGACTCGGGAGCACGCCCAGCAAGGTAACCCCCTCGGAAGAGCGGGGAGGAGCCGTGAGAGCCACCAAAGGACCCCAGCAGAGGATGTTCGGGGCCACTCTGTGCAAAACTAGCTGCACAGTGAAGGTAAGTATGACATGTTTGTTATTTTAAACAACTAAAAAATGAACCTTTAGTATCACTTTAAGTAAAATATGGGGAAGCATCCTTTTAGCTTAACCCTAAAAGATACACAAAATAAATAATTTGTTTATTAGTAGAAACTGGAGCTACTGCTGATTTCCCTGCTTATGCTACTTGGTTAGACAAACCCAACAAAAGATTATTATGACTGATGGTTTACTAAAGAACGAACTAAGTTTATTTGACATGCATAATGTTGTATGGAAAATTGCTGCAGTTCTCAGTTAAGCTGTTTATTTCTTTTGGAGAAAAGTGTGTTAGCGAAAGCATTTAGAATGCTGTGGTTTTATGGGATTTGTGGGCAAAAATAAGGCTGATTGCAAATAAAACATTCCTTTCCTGGAAAGCCTGACAGAGAAAACCAACATCAAAAAAATGCTAAGAATATCAGAGGCTTATGAAAATGATTATGTCTTAGTGAGTACGCGAATGACCTGGATTTTGCATGTGTGTATAACTAATGCTTATTTAACTGGCGTCAGAGGTATGTTTAGGTTTTTGAATGAACATCCCATTTCATGAACACTGGAATTTAGATGAACATTTTAAGGAGTGTTTGAGGTCCTAACCTTTACTTTGGTAAGGGACAAAAAAAATCCCCCAGTTGTATAAAAAAATAAAACATAAAAAATTCCAAATGCTTGAATATGTGGTCACATCATGTGCCAGGTCTACTGGACTGGACTGCACAGGGGGAGTGTTCTGTTTTTGACTGCCCATGTCGCTGCCTGGGTGCTGTAGATACTTTCCTCTGGATGTCCTATCAGGCTCCAGATGACTACATGATGATGTTACAATAAGGGACAGAAACCAGACCGGTGGGTGCTGCCCAGACTGCAATACAGGATCACCAGTCTCCACTTATGGAAACGGTGCTGCATGTGATGGCAAATTCAGGTGTATGATTAATTGCTTTTCAAACTTTCTTTTTTTTATCTGAATGTAATAATGGCCTGTAGATGGACTTTAAATTTACCTGCTCTAACAAAGGAACCATGAACAAGAAACTTTTAAATATTCTGTGTGTCAGAGTAATGCCCTGTACACACGGTCAGAAATTTAGACGGAAAAGGTCCGATTGGATTATGTTGTACCAAAATCGGATCGTGTGTTGAGAATTTGAGAGCAGGATCTAGAATTTTCCGACAAAAAAATCCGAACTGACTTTTTCTGATCGTTTGTAGAGAATTCCGACGGACAAAGTGCCACGCATGCACAGATCAAACTATGAGACCAAAGCTATTGGCTACTAGCCTCTACGTAGTTCCGTCGAATGCAAAAACGTCACCACGTTCCGAACGATAAGATTTTCCGACAACTTTGTCCGACCGTGTGTATGCAACACCAGTTTCGGACAAGATCCGTCGGAAAAAATCAGACTGATTTTGTGGTCGGAATGTCCGACCGTGTGTACAAGGCATTAGACATTTGCAGAACGGAAAAATTTGTTTCAGTTTGGATAGATTTGTTATGTTACTAATTTTGTTTCATTGATTAATTTCGGAATTTGTTTTGTTTAGTTTTGTTTTGTTCAATTTCTTTTGTTTATTCATTTTCTAACTAATTCCAAATTTTCAAAAGGATTCGAATTCAGATTGGTCAAAAAATGGATGACCGTTTCGAATTGTAAGAAGAATAGCTGGTTGTTAAAGAGTGGGCCGCTACATCCTTAACAACCAATGACTCATCAGCTGTCAGCGGGCTTCACCGCTGAGAGCTGAAATGTAAACAAAATAATGAGGATAATAGAAAATTTTGAAAAAAAAATATATTGTGGGGTTCCCCCAATCCATTCCAGGCCCTTCAGGTCTGGTATGGATTTTAATGAAACCCCATGCCAAAACCTAAAATAAAAACGGTCTGGGGTCGACTCAAAACCAATCCCCTATCCAAGCATGCAGCCTGCCAGGCCAGGAAAGGGGGAGGGACGATCGGATGTGCCCCCCTCCTGAACCATACCAGGCCACATGCCCTCAACATGGGGGGTGCTCTGCCCCCCCACCCCAAAGCACCTTGTACCCATGTTGATGGGGTAACTGATTTTGATTGACAGCTGCGGGAGCCAGTGGCGCTGCTGCATCTTAGCCAATCAGGAGAGAGAGTCTCAGACAGCCAAGGGACACTTGGACATTGCTGGGGGGGGGGGGGGGGCTGCTGCACACAGAAGGCTTTTTATCCTAATGCATAGAATGCAGTAATTTTTAAACTTTCCATTGATTAGACCCCTTTCACACTGGGGCCGCAGCCGCGTTAGCGCTAAGGCGCCGCTCATTTTAGAGGTGCTTTAGCACTGTTTAAGCAACGCTTTTCAGCCACTAGCGGAGTGCTTTTAACCTCAAAGAAGGGGTTAAAAACTCCTGTGTTGTAGCGCTGTCCATTCATTGGAATGGGCAGGGGTGTTTTGGGAGCGCTGTATACAGCACTCCCAAACTGCCCCAAAGATGCTGCTTGCAGGGCTTTTCTGAACGTCCCGCAAGCGCACTGCCCGGGTGTGAAAGCACTCATTGTTTTCAGGTGCTTTACAGGTGCTATTTCTAGTGCTAAAATGCCTGAAAACTGCTTCAGTGTGAAAGGGGTCCTAAATCTTCTGCCCTTGTTGTTTTAACTTTGGATAGTAAAACATTTTTCTTTTCTTTTTCTGCCAGTGAATACCTTATGCAGCCCACTTCCTCTTTCTTGTCTGGTCATTAGCCTAGGCTTATGCCATCATACACAGCTCTCTCTCTAACTCTCATCAGAATTTGCCAGGAAGGGAGGTGGGTGAGTCATAAGAGGGCCAATGAGAGCTGCAGAGCTGGAGGTGTGCCCCTGTGTGTCTGTGTAAATCTAGGAAGTGAACAGGCAGCAGCTTCAACTGCCCATAGTTAAAATGGTTGCAGCCAGACTTAGTGGAGGGAGAATTCTGCAGCATATTTGGCAAGTACAGAATCACAGCATATATAAAATAATATGCAAAGTGGTTGGAGGGAAGCTTCAGAATGGCAAAGATGTTTTTATTACAAATTATGTGAGCAGACTGCAGTTCCTCTTTAAGATAAAAAAACCTTCTGACCTTACAACTCCTTTAATGCATTTTTTTGCTTGTGTTTGTTTTTACTATGGCTTTTTTTTATTTTCCCTTTAGTTAACATTACTCTAAACTGTTCATGCTGAATCTGACACCAATCAAATTTTACATTTTTATGTTTCCCCTAATCCCGCAATAGTTGCTTTACAATCAGACTTCAGACAGGACACGTTATTTTTCAGTAATTATGAAACAAGAATGGTTATTTTTGTGTCTTGTTTTGGTTTTTGGATGCATTCATTGGATGAAAATGTAGTGTTTCATAAACATTGGTCAGGGAACAAGTTCTGGTGCAATACAATACGACGGTGAGAGCCAACTATGGCTCCACCCAAATTCACAAAGTGCTTTCTCAATTGAAAGCTAATTTCTGCTGGTTGGGAACAGTCTTGTAATTGGCAAGAGTGATACTTCTGCTTTTTATAGTTAAAAAAAAATAATAATAAATTCTGAGGGCTTGTAACTTGACATTATTTTTTAGTTTGTTCTTAAAGTATTTTTTTTTTTTTTTTTCGTTGTTTAAACTTTACAAGAATGTAATAAATTACAGCGTACCCGTCCTTAAATATGAGGCCAATATTTTTATTTTTTCCGCTTTTATTTATTTTTTCACCTGGTGATTCTGCCAGTAACACAGTAATCCACTTAGGGGTGTACTCACTTTTGTTGCCAGCTGTTTAGACATTAATGGCTGTGTGTTGAGTTATTTTGAGGGGACAGCAAATCTACACTGTTATACAAGCTGTAAACTCACTACTTTACAGAAATGAAACTTTGCTACAGTGTTGTCACATGAAAAGATATAATAAAATATTTACAAAAATGTGAGGGGTGTACTCACTTTTGTGAGATACTGTATATACGTGATCCGGCGCACAGGTGTCACCCTGTAGCAGTAAAATTGCTATAGGGTGGTCCGTAAGTGGTTAATAATAAATGGTAAATTAAAAATAATATACTGTTTCTGTATATTTTACCATGTACAATGTAATATTTTGTAATATTTTAGAGCTGCAAAGCTACTGATAGGACTGTGTACAAAATAAGGACACTTTGCAGGACAACAAAATTCATCCCTCTCTCCCTGTCAGAACGGAGATCTGTCTTGTTTACATAGGTAGATCTCCATTCTGTGTGTTTTACGATGATCGGCGGGTGCCGGCAGACATCCAGTGACCCGCACCCACAGATTGGCTTCTACTGTGATTAATCGCAGGAGAAGCGGCCAGCCGGGAGTGCGCACGCCCCCTAGGCAGAAGTGGAGTATCACATACAGTGGGGAGAACAAGTATATGATACACTGCTGATTTTGCAGGTTTGAGGTCTGTAATTTTTTATCATAGGTACTCTTCAACTGTGAGAGACGGAATCTAAAACAAAAAATCCTAGAAAATCACATTGTATGATTTTAAAAAAAAATGTATTTGTATTTTATTGCATGACATAAATATTTGATCACCTACCAACCAGTAAGAATTCCGGTTCTCACAGACCTGTTATTTTTTCTTTAAGAAACGCCCCCGTTCTCCACTCATTACCTGTATTAACTGCACCTGTTTGAACTTGTAAAAGACACCTGTCCACACACTCAATCAAACAGACTCCAACCACTCCACAATGGCCAAGACCAGAGAGCTGTATAAGGACATATAAAATTGTAGACCTGCACAAGGCTGGGATGGGCTACAGGACTATAAGCAAGCAGCTTGGTGTGAAGGCAACAACTGTTGGCGCAATTATTAGAAAATGGAAGAAGTTCAAGATGACGGTCAATCTCCCTTGGTCTGGGGCTCCATGCAAGATCTCACCTCGTGGGGCATCAATGAACATGAGGAAGGTGAGGGATCAGCCCAGAACTACACGGCAGGACTGGGTCAATGACCTGAAGAGAGCTGGGACCACAGTGTCAAAGAAAACCATTAGTAACACACTACACCGTCATGGATTAATATCCTGCAGCGCACAAAAGGTCCCCCTGCTCAAGCCAGCGAATGTCCAGGCCCGTCTGAAGTTTGCCAATGACCATCTGGATGATCCAGAGGAGAAATGGGAGAAGGTCATGTGGTCTAATGAGACGAAAATAGAGCTCTTTGGTCTAAACTCCACTCGCCGTGTTTGGAGGAAGAAGAAGGATGAGTACAACCCCAAGAACACCGTCCCAGCCGTGAAGCATGGTGGTGGAAACATCATTCTTTGGGGCTGATTTTCTGCAATGGGGACAGGACAACTGCCGTATTGAGGGGAGGATGGATGGGGCCATGTATCGTGAGATCTTGGCCAACAACCTAGTTCCTTCAGTAGGAGCATTGAAGATGGGTCTTGGCTGAGTCGTCCAGCATGACAATGACCCGAAACACACAGCCAGGGCAACTAAGGAGTGGCTCCGTAAGAAGCATCTCAAGGTCCTAGAGTGGCCTAGCCAGTCTCCAGACCTGAACCCAATAGAAAATCTTTGGAGGGAACTGAAGGTTCGTATTGCCCAGCGACCCCCCCGAAACCTGAAGGATCTGGAGAAGGTCTGTATGGAGGAATGGGCCAAAATCCCTGATGCAGTGTGTGAAAACCAGTGTGTGAAAACTACAGGAAACGTATGATCTCTGTAATTGAAAACAAAGGTTTCTGTACCAAATATTAAGTTCTGCTTTTCTGATGTATCAAATACTTATGTCATGCAATAAAATGCAAAGTAATTACTTAAAAATCATAGAATGTAATTTTCTGGATTTTTGTTTTAGATCCCGTCTCTCACAGTTGATGAGTACCTATGATAAAAAATACAGACCTCTACATGCTTTGTAAGTAGGAAAACCTGCAAAATCAGCAGTGTATCAAAAACTTGTTCTCCCCACTGTATATATATGTGATTCTGCACAGGTTTACTGCCCTATAGCCGTAAACCTGCTATAGGCAGGGCCGGATTCCCCACAAGGCCACCGAGGCCAGGCCTCGTGGCGGCAGTGGTGCAGGGGCGGCGCCGCTTCTGCGGCGACTTCTCTGCTTTCGCTAGAAACTCCCACCCGCTAGCCAGCCCGTTTTGTCGGCACTGCTGCTTATTTCAAGGGGACCGATCGGGCTTGTGTATTTCCACTTCCTGGTTACTGGAACGCACCATAGTGCGGACGTGATGTCATCCGCTGGAAATGATGGGCGCGTTGCCGCCCATGTCTTGCATCATTTCCGGCAGATGACATCACGTCCGCCTTATCGTTCCACCGCTACCAGGAAGTGGAAGTAAACAAGCCTGATCGGTCCCCGTGAAAAAAGGAGCGGTGTCGGCGAAACGGGCTTGCTAGCGGGCGGGAGTTTGCCACCCCCCTGAATGTGCCCCTGAATGTCCCCTGTCCACAGAGTCCCTTCCTCGTCCAGACACGACAGCCCACAGACAGAGGGCATCAGGGCTGCTGTTAGAAATCATGGGGCTCCGTACATCCTACCTGACGGGGCCCCCTTCGACCCGGTGGCAGGCGACGTGGCAAGTGACACCCTGCATCTGCTGACAAGTGACGTGGCAAGTGACACCCTGCATCTGCTGACAAGTGACGTGGCAAATGACACCCTGCATCCGCTGACAAGTGACGTGGCAAGTGACACCCTGCATCCGCTGACAAGTGACGTGGCAAGTGACACCCTGCATCCGCTGACAAGTGACGTGGCAAGTGACAATCTGCAACATGTGGCAAGTGACAATCCGCATCTGAAGGCAGGTGACGTTGGCAAGTGACATGCTCAGGCTCCGACTGATTCTGCTTATGGTGAGTTGAACTATTTTATTTTATATAACAATGTAATAATAGAAATATTGCACTTCAATCATTTTTTTTTGCGATACGGCACTGCGTTGATTTAACTGACCATTGTGCAAATGTGATCTATTGTAGCAGTCATCGATAAAGGACGAGAATGGTGGTGTGTGTGTGTGTGTGTGTGTGTGTGTGTGTAGGGGGGGGGGCGGCATTGAAGGACCCGGCCTTGGGGCGGCAAAGGGAGTAAATCCGGGCCTGGCTATAGGGCAGTTCAGAAGTGGTTAATGGTATATTTAACATACTAGAAGGGAGCATATATGAGAAGCGCATTCTTTGGGTTTACACACATTTTAAAAAAAGTTCACCTAAAATTGAATAAAAGTTTTTTTGGAGAACTAGCTTTTTCTTTCCATAAATCCACTTGTTAAGACTCAGGTTTACATCTTTTATCATGAACAAGGGAAGGTAATATATCCTTTGTGTGTATTGAGTCATAGTCTACGTGTTTTATTCATTACGTGGCCTCTGCTTCCAGGTCTCAATCCTTCCAGAACAAAGTCGGGCATTAAAAAATAAAAAAGATAAAAGGATTCCTAAGTAATGGTTACTTGGACAGAAATTAAATAACACTGATGCAGGGCCTTCTAAAAGGTTTTAACTAAAGGAATTTCTTATAGATGATTTCATTTATTTTTTTACTATTAGACAAATGAAGCAAAATTTAACAAGTAGTTATTTTTTTTTTTTTTAAGAAAAACAAGAATTATGTATTTAAAGTAGAAAAAGACGTGTTTGTAAGAAGCCTTGCAGCATGAAAATTGGATAAAGCAATGAAAAAGTATGGTTACTGCTATCACTGATGTAATATTAGTAACAGTAGCCCATGCAAATAATATGGGGCCTGATGGTGGAAGGGGGCCCCATTATGGGGGGCTATTGAGGCAAGTTAAACACAGACAGTGTGTTTACATGTAATATAAAACAAGTTCATCACTTTTTTTTTTTTTAAGTGGTTCCAAAGACAAGTTTTTTTTCAGCATAATGCATTCTATGAGTTAAAGTGCCATCAAACCCAGACTATGAAAACCTCTCCTTACATGCTGGTTGAGATTGTGTAGACCAGCTGGTGTCCTCTATCGAGCATGCTCAAATTTGAGTTCCCTTCTAAGCTCTTCATTTTCTCCTTTCATCTGTGCAGCCCACATGCATATACAGTCACTCATGTGGGCGTATACTTATTGGTAAATGACACTCCCCTCCTCCTCAATGTCCTCATATTGATAAATAAAACTATAGTGTAGCGCTCAAGGCAATGAATAACGTAAAAAAAAAAATATTAAAATGTAAATAAACTAAATCATATGTGAAATGAAAAGCAGAAAGAAGTAACCCAACATATTAGTCCATTTTGGTGGAAAAATATTGAAAAAATATAAAATCAAAATATGCTAAACCATGTGCAAATATACATATTAGTCCATCATTGTTAGAAGCATCAACTTGATGTGAATAAATATCAACACAAGTGCATATGTAAAAATGGTGAATCTTGAAAGTGCTTGACCATGAAGTGAAGTAAGGTTGGCACACTTACCGAATGAGGTGGACGCATGTACCCTACAGCACATGGGTTAAACAGGCATGATGAGGACTTTGCCTCGATGAGGTATGAAGCAATAAAATTGGAGATGGACCTCAAAGATGGATGAATGATAATCCCACTTTCAAGCGAACGAACTCCAAAGCATATGGTAAGTGTTAAACCATTCCAGTAGCATTAGACATGAAAGACAAATGGATAAACATAGTGTAATACCATAAGGTCTTTTATTTTGAAAAAAAGAGGGGTTCAAACAGAGATTTGTAGATAAAAACAAGCTTGTTCTTAGATAGGTAAAAAGCGATTGCCACGAACATGACTGGGCGCGTTTCGTCCACATGGACATTCTTCTTCCATTTATTTACCCACTCCTATTGCTAAACACTATGGGGGTGGGATATAGTATGCAGATTAACCGCTTAAGCCCCGGAAGATTTTACCCCCTTCCTGACCAGAGCACTTTTTGCGATTCGGCACTGAGTCGCTTTAACTGACAATTACGCGGCCGTGCAATGTTGCACCCAAACAAAATTGATGATACTTTTTTCCCACAAATAGAGCTTTCTTTTGGTGGTATTTGATCACCTCTGCGTTTTTTTTTTTTTGCGATATAAACAAAAAAAGAGCGACAATTTTAAATATCCCCCAAAAATATATAAAAAAAATTATTTTTTTTACTCAGTTTAGGCTGATATGTAATCTTCTACATATTTTTTGGTAAAAAAAAAAAATTCAATAAGCGTATAGTGATTGGTTTGCGCAAAAGTTATAGCATCTACAAAATAGGGGATAGTTTTATGGCATTTTTATTATAATTTTTTTTTTTACTAGTAATGGTGGGACTGCGACTTTATGGCGTACACATCGGACAATTTTGACACATTTGTGGGACCAATGGCATTTATACAGCGTTCCGTTCTATAAAAATGCACTGATTACTGTAAAAATTACTGTCACTGGCAGGGAAGGGGTTAACACTAGGGGGCGATCAAGGGGTTAATTGTGTTCCCGCTCTGTGTTCTAACTGAAGGGGGGATGGGACTGTCTAGGGGAAATTACAGATCGCTGTTCATACTTTGTATGAACAGACAATCAGTCTCTTCTCCCCTCAGAGAACCGGAAACTGTGTGTTTGCACACACAGATCCTGGTTCTCAGTGTGTCACCAGTGGTCGCGGGAGCCCGGCAGTGATGGCGACCGCCGGGCACTCGCATCGGCTCCAGGGGCAAGCAGAGCAAAGCGACATTACATAATGTCGTTTCGCCCAGCCGTGCCATTCTGCCGCAGTAAAACTGCGGTGGCTGGTCGGCAAATGGTTAATTACAGTCACTAAGTAACTCACAAAAAAACGTAATTTTTAATATAAACCAGTAATAAATATATCTGATGTAATTGCTAATGCCTGTAAAGTTAAAAAAGGGCCTTGGATGCAAATGGCGTCTGAACAAAATGAAAGATAGTTTCAAAGATCTTTTACTCTGCTTACACTATACTAATGCACACAAATATAACCATTTTATGTTTAATAAAGATTTATTTGGAGCTGTAAAACAGATATTTGATATTTATGATCTAATTTGAATTGCTCTTCTGAAACTGTCTTTTTTTTTGTCATGTTACTGGCACAGCACCAATCAGGGCTGGCCAAACACAGACTCACACTGTAGAGAGCATACAGCACATCAGCAAAGTAATAGAAGCCCCTACCAAGGATCTTTCCCTACAGATGCCAAAGAACAGGGAAAAATCATGAGACCACACATAGCGCTGCAGGAATAAGGTACTTATTTAAGCATTTAAAAAAAAAATCTAACTAAAGTGGCCTGATATATGTGATTTATGTGAATGAATTATGGCAATTAATGTTTCTCTGTTTAGTATCACTTTAATAAAAAAAAAAAAAAAAACCTTCTGCAAGCAGCTCTCCCCTTAGCACCCCCTAAATACTTTCTTGAGCCAAATATCAATCCAGGGATGTGCACAAGAGCAGAGGCCTAGGGTCTCTGTCTTCTCACTGGTTCAGACACAGCAGCAGAAGCCCTAATGCCCCACACACGAGCGGATTTTCCGTCTGAAAAATCTTGGATGTTTTTTCCGACAGAATTCTGCTCAAGCTTGGCTTGCATACACACGGTCACACAAAAGTTTGCTGAACTTTCGACCGTCAAGAACTTTAGACTGTCAAGAACGCGGTGACGTACAACACTACGACGAGCCGAGAAAATTAAGTTCAATGCTTCCGAGCATGCGTCAAATTGTTTGCGAGCATGCGTAGGAATTTTGTGCGTCGGAATTGGCACAGACGATCGAAATTTCCAATCTAAACTTTTTCCGACCGCAAAAATTGAGAACCTGCTCTCAATCTTTTGCTGGCTGGAATTCCGCCAGCAAAAGTCCGATGGAGCATACACACGGTCGCATTTTCCGACCAAAAGCTCTCATCGGACTTTTGCTGGTGGAATTTACGATCGTGTGTACGTGGCATAATGTGGCTTCTTGTCTGATTACAACAGGCTACCCCTGATTCAGTCCACCAAAACAGAAAAGGATAAATTATTTTTCAGTTTTTTTCTAACTGGACCTGAGTGGACCCGGAGGTAGGTGGGTGTCAACAAATACAAGTCCAATTGTATCCACCTGTCCATAGGGCTCCACGGACCTTTTGATCAGATCTGACAGGTGGACCTAATCGGAATACCCATGTGAAAGAGGCCGTAGTGTCTATAACAAACAGGAAGTCCATGTGACAGGGTGACAATGAAGCACAACCAGGAAATGGGCAGGATGTTGTCACCCTTTAATAACTGTCTTCTGGCAGGATGACCAGGTATTATTTAGCACTGATTAAGCAGAGAGACCAGTGCTTTCACACAAAGCTAGAGGACCTTCTCTACAGTATGCTGGCAGGGGGACAGGCATTTCTACTTAGGCTGTGGCTGCCGTCTAAAGAAAGTGATTTGTATGACTTTGAACACTATTTGCTTTGATGCACTTGGGATGAGTTTAGCTTATTTAAACTGAATGTTCAGTTATTATTATGTTTCTGGGGGGTGTTCTGTACACATTCAAAGAACAGCTCCAGGTAGTCATATTGCATTGCATTTTCAGAAAATTACAGCTGCAGATTGAAAAGGAAAGGTAATTTTTAATAACATTCAATTACAATATGACTTGTGTCGCAATTGTATATGCTATATTATCTTTATTTGCTTTTTTTTTTTCCCACGAAAGTGGAATTACCCTTTAAAGTGGTTCTAAAGGGTGAAGGGTTTTTACCTTCATGCATTTTATGCATGAAGGTAAAAAATCTTCTGTGTGCCCCTAATACTTACCTGAGCCCCCTCCGATCCAGCGATGTTCACAATAGCCTCGCCTGTCCCAGGACTGCCCCTCCTTATTGGCTGAGACAGCAGTGGGAGCCCATTGGCTCCCGCTGCTTGTTAATCACAGCCAGTGAACCAATGAGGAGAGAGCAGGGTGGCAGGGCCGAGCCACGGCTCTATGTGTCTTATGGACACATAGAGTAGCAGCCCGGGTGCGAGCACACAGAGGTGCCCCCGGGGCAAGCAGGGGGAGCCAGGAGTGCCGGCGGGGACCCAAGAAGAAGAGGATGGAAGCTGTTCTGTGCAAAACCACTGCACAGAGCGGGTAAGTATAACATGTTTGTTATTTAAAAAAAAAAAAGAAGCTTTAATACCACTTTAAACCTGCAGTTAATCCAGGCAAAGGAAAAAGAACTCCTATCAAGTGTGGTTCAATTTGCCCAACATAAAACTTAAATATCCCCTTTAGTTTGACTCACGTTTTAGTGCAGAATGTAAAGATACATAGCATGAGATAACTATCAAACATCAAATGCATGCCCTGTAATAAGAGAAGAAATAAAAATAGTTATAGTTAAAAAAAAAATACAATCCTGGGCCATTCAGAACTAGTTCTGACCCATTCTGACATCTGACAATATAATATAATAATGCCTACAAGGTCAATATTGTATTCTATGCTTGGTGCTATTTTTTTTTTTTTTTTATAATCTATGAGTCAGATCGCAGATTCTCTATATGATTCATAAAGCGAAAATATCTTTTTTTTATGAGAACATGGAGTGCAACGTGAAAGACTTCTACAGAGCACACACTGACGCATGAGATCTGCCACAGAGAACAGTCTTCGTCAAATACATTCTTTGAGATTATTGAGCATAATGGGACGTAGCACAATGCTGCAGGTGATTGCAGATGCATAGAGATTACATACAAGGAGGCAAAACAGGGTTTTATTTTAAAGGTACACCTAAGTCGAACATAGAATTTTACAATTAAGTAGATAGACGAGACACAGTCTAGCTGCTGGGGGCCAAACTTTCATCCAGCCATTTATCTTTAGCACCTGGTTGCTGTGTTAACTTAATCCTTAGATTTGTCAGTGTCCTTATTTTGTAGACAGTCCTATCAGTAGCTTTGCATCTCTAAAACATTACGTTGTACATGGTAAAATATACAGAACAGTACAATTTTTTTAATTTACCCTTTACCTGGACCACCCTATAGCAGTTTTACTGCTACAGGGTGGCACCTGTACGTGCTGGATCACGTATATGATTATATATATATATATATATATATATATATATATATATATACAGTGGAACCTCAGATTACAAGCATAATCCGTTCCAGGAGAATCCAAAGTACTCGCATATCAAATCGAGTTTCCCCATTGGAAACAAAAATAATTTGTTCCACATTGACTTCAATGGCATGCAATACCGCATGCGGCCAGAGCCGGGGGGCGCCGGAGAGCCTCGGAAATGGCCCGCAAAGGCCCGAGGACACCTCGGCTGACCTCGGCAAACCTCGGAAAGACTTTGTTCCCGAGATTTGCCGAGGTCAACAGAGCTGTCCTCGGGCCTTTCAGTGCATTCCCGAATGGCACTGATCGCCGATGTTTGGCTCCGACGCCCCCCACCTCAGACCAAAACGCGGTACTGCACACCACTTTGGCCTGAATCGTACTCGTTTTGCGAGACAACACTCGCAAAGCGAGTTACGATTTTTGAAAATACAGTGCTTGTATTGCGAAACGCTCGTTAACCGTATTACTCGCAATCCGAGGTTCCACTGTACATGATCCAACACTTCTGGGCAGGGGGCGCACATGCCCACCGATGGTGGCTCACTTCTACTGTGATTACACACAGTGGAAGCCGATTGGCGGGTGCACGGTACCCGATGCCCAGCAGCACTCACCGGTCGTTAGGCAGAATGGCGATGTAAACAAGGTAGATCACCATTCTGACAAGAGGTAAAGAATGGAATTTGTGTCTCTGCAAAGCAGGGAATAAATTCAATCTCTTCCCCTGGTAAAAGCAGAACAGATATTTTAGTAAAACACAGGTTAGGCACACCGTAACTCTTTGATCGCCCCTGACCCCTTCCCAGCCAGTGTCATTAGTACAGTTATGCCGTGTACACACAAGCGGAATTTCCGACAGAAAAAGACAGACGGGAGCTTTTCATCGTATATATTTCGATCATGTGTATGCCCCATCGGACTTTTTACATTGAAAATTCTGACGGACCTAGAAATAGAACATGTTCTAAAAGTTTTTCCGACGGAACCAATTGCTATCGGGAAAACCGCTCGTCTGTATGCTGTTCCGACGTACCAAAAACTCTGCATGCTCTGAAGCAAGTACGAGACGGAAGCTATTGGCTACTGAATTTCCTTTTTCTGGTCCTGTCATACGTGTTGTACGTCACCACGTTCTTGACGGTCGAACTTTGGTGTGACTGTGTGTATGCAAGACAGCTTGAGCGGAATTCCGTCGGAGGAACCTTTATTCCGACGGAAAAAACACTTGTTTTTTAGCACTGATCACTGGGCCCCAAAAAGTGTCAAAAGTGTCAGTGTCACAATTTCAGCCGCAATATCGCAGTCCTGCTATAAGTATCTGATCACTGCCATTACCATTACTAGTAAAAAGAAAAAGAAAAAAAAATATATCCCATAGTTTGTATACGCTATAACTTTTGCGCAAACCAATTAATATCAGCTTATTGTTTTTTTTTTTTTACCAAAAATATGTGGCAGAATACATGTTGGCCTAAATTTATGAAGACATTTGATGTTTTCAATTTTTTTATTGAATATGTTTTATAGCAGAAAGTAAAAAATAGGGTTTTTGTTTATAGAGCAAACAATAAAAAATGCAGTGGTGATCAAATATCACCAAAAGAAAGCTCTATTTCTGGGGAAAAAAAAGACATACATTTTATTTGTGTACAGTGTAAGAAAGTAATAAACCTTAAAGTTGGGATTTTTAAGGCAATTTTTAGTTGAGTATTGAGTTTAAATAGATTTTTTATAAAAAAATATTTATTTTAAACAAACACCAATAATTAAAACATTTATACACAGTGCTGCAATGATAAAAAAACTTTGCATGATACATAAATATCTTAAAGTGGTATTCCGAACTACTTGCTGTTCCACCATCAGTGGACCACCATCACCATATTGTGCCTGGTAACCAGTAGGTGGGATATCCAACGCCTTTCAAAATAAGCAAAAGCCGAAAATCTTCTTCAGGGATTTATACCACTTCTGAAATATAAAGCATTTTCATTATAGAATCCATATATGTATACATGAATTCCATATGTAAAACATGTATCCAGTATCTTAAAGCTACATTGCAAAGACACTTACATTATATGCATATATCATTGATAGAAGCATTCCTTTAAACCAGGAGGAAAACATGGACTATCCGTATATATTCCCCTTCATATTGTACAGGACTGCTGCGGATTATCCAAAAGGTATGACACCAAAGAAAGAAAAATGTACCCCATACTCATTCACATAGGGTGGGGGGCCGGGATTAACCTTGTTAAAGGGGGCTTCCAGATTCCCGATAAGCCCCCTGCCACAGACCCAGACAACCAATGGCCAGGGTTGTCGGGAAGAGGCCTTTGTCCTCATCAACATGGGGACAAGGTGCTTAGGGGTAGGGGGGGTGCAGGGCCCCCCTGCCCCAAAGCTCCAACCCCCCCCCCCCCCCCATGTTGATGGCACGTGGCCTGGTACGGTTCAGGTGGGGGGCTGCTCGCTCGTCCCCACCCCTTTCCTGATCTGCCAGGCTGTGTGCTTGGATAAGGGTCTAGTATGGATTTTGGGGGGACCCCCATGCCGTTTTTTCAGCGTGGGGGTTCCCCTGAAAATCCATACCAGACCGAAGGGCCTGGTATCCTCTTAGAGGGGGAACCAATGCCGTTTAAAAAAAAAAAAATTGGAGTGGAGTTCCCCTTCAAGATCATTAGAGCACAAGTCGCATGCCAAAGTTGGATCAGTCAAGATGGCGATCCGACTTTAGTGATATTCAATGGGCTGAAGTAGGATTAAAGTTGGACCAAAGTAGTGCAGGGAGCATTTTCAAAGTCGGACCGACTTGTGTCAGACCAGTTAAGATGGCTCCCATAGGGAAATATTGATTTTCACACGTCATGCGACATGAGCTCCCAATGTCAGCGCATTTGTTGTACCAGTGTAAACCCGGCCTTAAACAGTAAACAAGATCTGTTTCACTATCTACCTGCTACATAGCCAGGATTAACAGAGTGCCTTGTGTAGATATTGCTTCATTCAGTCATTCAAAAATCATTCTACAATATAAATCAGGAGGAACTAAATTATCTTTCCAACTTGTTATCCACTTGAGTGATGCTTGAATCCCTACTAACATCTTTGGCCCACTGTTGTTTGCCAACAAGAAGGTGAATCATTCTTATGTATTGCAGAACATGTGTGTTTTTGTGGACCATAACACTAAGGTTCTTGTAGTACTAAAAAAAAGTTCAGTGGAGGCACCAAGGTCAAGAAATTTCAGCAATAAAACAGAGGTATGACATTTGCTTCATTGAGCTCTGTTTACTTTGCACCAAGGTCAAGATTGTTTTATACTGTGCAATAAAACAATGACCTATAGTAAGCCAGTGTTCTCTAAACTGTAGAAACTGTGCCTGAAAAAAAAGGTAAACAGAGGATCCCAGAATTATTCGACCACAGTGTCAGGTATGACATTTGCTTCATTGAGCTCTGTTTACTTTGCACTTCATTACTTTATTTTAATTGACTTTTTTCTTGCATCTTCCTAGGATAAACTTTTTTCATCTCAAAGCCTTGCTCCCTCTTATTTATTTATACAGTAAATAAATATCACAATCAAAAAATACCTTGAAATAAACTGGATTTATGTAGAGCCAAAATATATTGTTTTATACTGTGCAATAAAACAATGACCTATAGTAAGCCAGTGTTCTCTAAACTGTAGAAACTGTGCCTGAAAAAAGGTAAACAGAGGATCCCAGAATTATTCGACCACAGTGTCGGTTATCTGCTGCTGGAGGATGCACAGCGATTTGAAGGCTTCGATGTTGGTTCCCAGGTTGAGGAAGGGAGTAACGTGAGCCTAGAGAGAGGGGCTGCCACAGAAGGACAAGAAACTGGCAGTCATGTTTTGACAGCAGGGCCCGTTATTGCGCCCAACAAGAGTATCTGTGAGGGGTTTCAGTGTTGTGGCACCACCACCACCCAAGGCCCAATTTCCTGCCCCTGATTAACAGGGGCATGCAATTACAGTTCTTGATATAATATTTCACAGCAGGGCCCGTTCCTGCGCCCAACAAGAGTAACTGTGAGGGCTTACAGTGTTCTGGTACCACCAACACCTAAGGCCCAATTTTCTGCAGAGTATATAGAGCAGGCCATATAGTATATACAGTCAGGTCCATAAATATTGGGACATCAACACAATTCTAATCTTTTGGCTCTATACACCCCCACAATGGATTTGAAATGAAACGAACAAGATGTGATTTAACTGCAGACTTTCAGCTTTAATTTGAGGGTATTTACATCTAAATCAGGTGAACGTGTAGGAATTAAAACAGTTTGTATATGTGCCTCCCACTTTTTAAGGGACCAAAAGTAATGGGACAATTGGCTGCTCAGCTGTTCCATGGCCAGGTGTGTGTTATTCCCTCATTATCCCATTTACAATGAGCAGATAAAAGGTCCAGAGTTCCTTTCAAGTGTGCTATTTGCATTTGGAATCTGTTGCTGTCAACTGTTGCTGTCAATATGAGATCCAAAGAGCTGTCACTATCAGTGAAGCAAGCCATCATTGGGCTGAAAAAACAAAACAAACCCAGCAGAGAGATATCAAAAACATTAGGTGTGGCCAAATCAACTCTTTGGAACATCCTTAAAAAGAAAGAACGCACCGTTGAGCTCAGCAACACCAAAAGACCCGGAAGACCACGGAAAACAACTGTGGTGGATGACCGAAGAATTCTTTCCATGGTGAAGAAAACACCCTTCGCAATAGTTAGCCAGATCAAGAACACTCTCCAGGAGGTAGGTGTATGTGTGTCAAAGTCAACAATCAAGAGAAGACTTCACCAGAGTGAATACAGAGGGTTCACCACAAGATGTAAACCATTGGTGAGCCTCAAAAACAGGAAGGCCAGATTAGAGTTTGCCAAACAACATCTAAAAAAGCCTTCACAGTTCTGGAACAACATCCTATGGGCAGATGAGACCAAGATCAACTTGTACCTGGGGGGAAGAGAAGTGTATGGAGAAGGAAAGGAACTGCTCATGATCCAAAGCATACCACCTCATCAGTGAAGCATGGCGTGGGCATGTATGGATGCCAACAAAACTGGTTCTCTTGTATTTATTGATGATGTGACTGCTGACAAAAGCAGCAGGATGAATCCTGAAGTGTTTCGGGCAATATTATCTGCTCATATTCAACAAAATGCTTCAGAACTCATTGGACGGCGATTCACAGTGCAGATTGACAATGACCCGAAGCATACTGCGAAAGCAACCAAAGAGTTTTTTAAGGGAAAGAAGTGGAATGTTATGCAATGGCCAAGTCAATCACCTGACCTGAATCTGATTGAGCATGCATTTCACTTGCTGAAGACAAAACTGAAGGGAAAATGCCCCAAGAACAAGCAGGAACTGAAGACAGTTGCAGTAGAGGCCTGGCAGAGGAGGGATGAAGGGATGAAACTCAGCGTCTGGTGTTGTCTATGCTTTCCAGACTTCAGGCTTGTATTAAAAAGTGAAAGATTGATGGTTGATTGTTAATCTGTCCCATAACTTTTGGTCCCTTAAACATGGGAAAGATGAGCTACTTTACAGACATACTAAGAACACCCCCCAGGCACGATATTTAAAAGAATATTTGTATTGTTTCACTTTAAGAATTAATAAAATCACTGTTCCCAAAAAAAAACAGTTTTTAAAACTTTTTTTTGCATTGATAAATGTCCCCTGGGGCAAGACCCGGGTTCCCAAACATTTTTTATGGCAATAACTTGCATATAAGCCTTTAAAATGAGCACTTTTCATTGTTCACGTTCGTGTCCCATAGACTTTAACGGTGTTTGCAAGTTCAAACACATTTTTTGTCTGTTAGCATGTTCTGCTGCGAACCGAACCGGGGGGGGGGGGGGGGGGGGGTTCGGCTCATCCCTAATTGTAAGCATCAGAACAGGATACTCAGCTTTCCTTATTATTAAGCATAAGACGTTAAAGGAGAAGTACAGCCAACGAATTGGCAATTCGTTCTGCACTCAGGTGACCCGTTTTCAGCAGACAGCGGGTTGAAGCCTGCAGACGGCTGACATCACAGAGCTGGCCCAGGCTTGGGCAAAATTGCTACAATGAAGTCGGGATCCGCCCACATGCCTGGACCGACACCCAGCTCAGCTTTTCTGTGAGCCGCTGAGAGCCCGCGGCGGATGCTCCTGTCCCCTCCATAGCCCAGCACTCCAGTGAGCAGGGGGGGGCAGAGCAGACAGCGGGTTGAAGCCTGCTGACGGCTGACATCACAGAGCTGACCCAGGCTCGGGCAAAATTGCTACAATGAAGTCGGGATCCGCCCACATGCCTGGAACGACACCCAGCTGAGCCTTTCTGCGAGCCGCTGAGAGCCTGAGGCGGCTGCTCCTGTCCCCTCCATAGCCCAACGCTCCAGTGAGACTGACAGGGAGTCTTGAGAACCGACCAATCTGCAGTGTTTGATGGCTCGGTTCTCAGTGTTGGAGCCATGGGGGAACAGATGCAGCATTCACCTAGGTAAGTATGATTCTGCAAAAAAAAAAGTCCATACTTCTCTTTTAATCCTTTTCCTAGAATACTAACCAAAACTATAGACAAACCTTAATTTTAAATTATGTCTATAAATACAGTCTCCAAGCTTCTTGATCAGGTGATAACGAGTGCAGTGTTTCCTTTATTCAATAACATCTCCAGGACACAAAACAACCAGAAACTGTAATAAAATTGGTAGAATTAGTGAAAAACTATCTGAAGACTGAACAGTTTATAAAAAATTTAGTTCTGCCACTGGAATCTTTCGGTGTAAAGCCAAGCCTGAAGTTTGTGTTGGATTTCAGGGAAAACAAAGTGGGTGGATTATAGCCAAACCTCCTGCTTAACATCAATGTAAGGAAAATGAACTCATTACAGGCATACTGTATTTCATCGGCTACTTTATTCAGTACAGAACATGGAAAAATATACAAAGCTCATATTTTCAGTATTAAGTTTATGAATCCCAAATATAAGATATGTGAAAAGTAGATTCTTAAATATTTTATACAAAATACAACCCACCTTAACATTCACTTAAGGAGGAACTATAGACTATATAAGAAAGTTCAGTCTGTCACTAACATTAAAATTGCAGTTTTTGTTTTTTCTCCCATAGTTCAATTACATGTAGATCCTGCCAGTAGATCTTGTTTATTTTTTTCACTTCCTGGAATAGAGTGAAAGTGCTGTTTGTTTTGCAGGCACAGTCACCATATTACCCATTAATTCTAACAGTAGATCTGTTTTCTTCCCTACTTCTTTTACCAGGCCAAAGGCCAATTGGCAAATCTGTCCAGATTTGTAATATTGGACAGCAGCACGGTACTTTAATGGGGTTGCACTGGACAATATGAACTAGAGAAATGGAGTACTTGCAGGTGTTTTACCACATGGATTAAGGGACTGCAGATGACATTGTAGTGAGGGAACTTAGGCCCAATGCACTAGAGACAATGAATACGGACAGGTGTTTTACTGCAAGAACAGAACTAGGAGACCGCATGTGATACAGTAGTGTAAAGCTGGCACAATTTTAATGCACAAGGATAGGCCAAATTTACTAGAGATAAAGAGCAAAGACAGGGGTTTTATTACATGGACATATCTCCCAACTGTCCCTGATTTTGAGGGACTGTCCCTGTTATTACATAGACATACCTCCCAACTGTCCCTGATTTCGAGGGACTGTCCCTGATTTGGAGCAATGCCCCTCTGTCCCTCATTCCTTCTCATTTGTCCCTCATTTTAGTCTGATCTATATAGTTGTATATAAAAATGCACTATTTATCTATCAAAAAGTGTTTTCCAGCGCTTCATCTGATTTATAAATTGCTGCATTTGTAAATTCTAAAAGCCAATATTAAGGAATATTAGTGGTAAAAAAAAGCACTTGTGGGTTTAACCAATCTTGTTTTTTTGTACAATTCTCCTTTAAGGTGGCGTGGCAAGGGGGTGTATCCTATGCCTGCATACTTTTGCTGATAGGTGTCCCTCATTTCCAACTCAAAACGTTGGGAGGTATGCATGGATGTAGATACTGCAGAGGATGCAGCAGTGTAAAACTGTCCCGTAGCAGGATAGATTTAATCATGGATAACTGAAGTATGTCTATCTAAATGGTGTATGCCTACATTTTATCTATTGGGATAGGGATTGCACCTATTTAGTTATTTTTTTACAATGTAGCAGCGTGCTGTTAACAAAAGAGAGTTTCAGATAGTTGGCAACAAGTAAATGCCCCACTTCGACTACTTCAATCTTTAAAGAGGAAGTAAAGCACCATTTTTTTATTTTGTTTTGTTTTTTCTGACCTGCAAACGTAAAGACATAATGTGCTAGGTTGCATTGCATCCTAGCACATTATGTGAAACTTACCTGAAAATGAAGACCTTGTCGTCACCGCTGGAGGCTGCATCCATCTTCGCTCATCTTCCTTCCGGGTCCGCGGACTCTGGCTGTGCAACTGGCCAGAGCAGCATGACGTCACTCCCACACATGCGCGTGGGAGCCTCAAATCACGGCACAGGGCACTGAAGAAACGGCATGGGTGGCTGTTCCTTCAGAGCGCATGCCATCGGCTGCATATACAGTAAATATCTCCTAAATGGGGCATGTTTAAGAGATATTTACAGTACCTATAGGTAAGCCTTATTATAGGCTTACCTATAGGTACAAATAATGCATGGAAGTTTATTCCCTCTTTAAAAGAAAAAAAGCCCCATCGACATAAATAAAAACCAGTATATCCCAAAATAAGTACAAAACGGAAGCAAATGGGTCAATTGTTCAAAGGGCTAGAAATCATAATTAAAGTACAGGTTCCTCATTTCCCTAAGCTCTCCCTGCAATTTGATCACTTTCCACATATTCCAATTCATTGACACTATGGATGCTTTGTGCCCCCCCCCCCCCCTTTTTTTTTTAGCTCGATAGCTCTTGCAAGGTGGCTCCCACATAGCAAGGCTTCCCTGGATGGACACCCAACAGTAGTTAAAGACACAGAAATACAGAAACAAGCGCCAGACCAAAATCAGATAAAAGAGCACAAGATCATTTTAATTCTTGGTAATTATAGTCAAAATAGTAGTTTGAAAACAGAAAAAAAAATTCGGGGGCCACACCACTCCCACTTCATCAGGGCTCAAAATAGGATACTTTTATCTTGCGTTGAGCCCTGATGAAGAGGGGAGTGATGTAGTACCCAAAACATGTTGGTTATTTTTTCTAACTTTTCTTTTTAGCAACTGAAGCGATACCCCCAGTTAAGAGGGCCGCAAGTTTGTTTTGGGTCCCTGAGTACAGCTCCACCAACCCCCGGCAATTTGCTCTACCCGCTCTGGCACAGTTAGTAAAGGGGTATGTATCTATGCACATATAAATATCACTTATACTGTAAGTGTAATAGACTTAAACTTACAAGCAGACTGCTGAGATAAGAATAACTGGCTTTACTTTGGTAGTAAGAAAAGAAATAGTAACATGCATCAAACATTTGACTTACAACACATTAGCAGGTCCCTGCACTATGCACTTTAACATGTACACATATAGGTATCAAAAATGGCAATGGGGAACGGAGCGCCAAGTGTAGCAACCGTCTGCTATGCACCCCTGAGGTGCAACAAATCTATCTGCGCCTACCTAACGGACCAGGCCTGATCCCTAGCAATAGAGCTCAGTCCTTGAATAAGTACAGTATTCTTCACCGGCAAGAGAACTGTAGAGGTGGTGCACATGTAGCTTTAAATGGTGTATTTGTAATCCACAGAGAGAAACATCTGCTGCTCTGAGGTAAATTGTGCCTTGGCAGTTCAATAGGCATAGAAGTGAATGTGACAATGTATGATGAGCCTTTTAGCTCGCTCACCACTCCTGGGGTACCGTCCTCAGCTCCGGGACCTCCAATGGCGGCGTCCGGCCTCCTCCGTCACAGCCCCTGCGCTCCGGTCCTCTCTCCGACCGACCGTCTGTAGGGAAAAGTCTCCGCTCCGCTGCTGCTGACACTGAGGGGTGAGAGTCTCTCTCCACCTGCTGCAAGGCCCAGGCTTCAGGCCTTCAGCAGTCCCGGTCCGCACAGGTGTCTCCTCACTTGCAAGTCTCTGCGTCACCAGCCCAGTCAGAAGAGGAAGAGGCGGTCTCTCCTCTTGCCTTTTATCACCTCCCCCAGAAGCCTCTCGGGCGGAAACCATCCTCCCGGGAGCCTGGGGAATTATGGGGAATGTAGTCTTCTCCCCTAAAAGGGGAACGACCCCGCTACACACTCCCCCCACTTTGAATCTTTGGTCCCAAAAGACATTGTTCAAACTACAAGCTTTCTTGGAGACAACACGTTCACATAATTCAGACAGAGGAGCTTCCCACCAATTAGCATAGGATGGGGAGCTGTCCTGTCTACAGGTCACTTCAGTGTGGGCGACCTGTTTAACTGTGCCAGAGAGTGAGCTGGGGTTGCCCTCCACCAAATGAACAGTGGATGGGTCAGGGCTTTCAGCACTTCTTCTTGCTGTGGTAACAGAGTCCTCTGAACTTCTTCCCATTTGGGGGTAAGTTAACCTCTTGGGAGGCCTCACAACTCTGCGAGCTCTCTGTTCTCTTGGCACTTCTTCAGGAACACATTCTGGCAACATCTCTGGTTCTGGAACATCTACATCTTCTTCTTCTGAGTAGAGACCAGGGATATCTTCCCAGCACTCAGGCACAACACTGAGTGGAACAAACTCTGTAGCTTCTGGGTTCAATGTTTTATCTTCCACATCCTCAGTAGGTGGAAGATCTATGGCGGAACTTCCTGGAGTTGAGGAAGGCCATAGCCATTCAAGTTCTCCTCTTTCTTCTTCTGCTGTCGGGGGGTCCTGTCCACCCCTAGTTTGGGATGTCTGAGACCGAGTATTGGGTCTGGGGGTATCCAGAATGGAAACAGATTCAGGTAAGTCTCTTACTGGAGGCATTCTGACTGCTTCAGTGAGTGGAAGCAAGTGATTCCTATGCCAGGTCTTCAAAGGCCCCACTCTTCCTTCTGGCTTCAACTTGTAGACAGGCAATCCAGGTAGCTTTCTACAGATGATATATGGCTCTGATCTCCATCTATCAGCAAGCTTGTGTTTTCCAGGGATCCCTAGATTGCGTAACAGTACACGGTCCCCAGGCTGTAGGTCCTGTACTCGAACCTTCAAGTCAAAGTTCCGCTTGTTTCGGGCCCCCCTCTGGTCAGAGGCCGCCTGAGCTTTTTCATAAGCTATCTTCAAACTGTGCCTCAGTCTGTCCACATATCCTTTGTGGGAGGCAGCAGAGGCATGGTCTAAGGAAATGCCGAAGGCCAGATCCACTGGCAATCTTGCTTCTCTCCCAAACATAAGCCGGTAAGGGGAGAAACCTGTCACATCACTAGTTGTACAGTTGTAAGCATGCACCAGAGCTGAAATGTGTTGACTCCAATGTTGCTTCTTCTCTGTTTCTAAAGTTCCCAACATGTTCAATAGGGTCCTGTTGAACCTTTCAGGCTGGGCATCACCTTGAGGGTGATATGGTGTAGTTCTAGTCTTCTCTACTCCCAGAGAATCTAGTAGTTTCCTGATCAGGCGACTCTCAAAGTCCCTTCCTTGGTCTGAATGGATTCTCTGTGGTAGTCCATAATGAACAAAGTACTTCTCCAGAAGTACCTTAGCTACTGTAGAGGCCTTCTGGTCCTTGGTTGGGAAAGCCTGAGCATAACGGGTGAAATGGTCGGTTACCACCAGAACATTTCCCAATCCACTCAAATCGGGTTCGAGGCAGAGAAAATCAATGCATACCAGATCCATTGGGCCTTGACTCTGTAGATGGCCCATTGGGGCAGCTTGATGGGGTAAAGTCTTTCTCTGAATGCATCTTGCACAGGAATGGCAATACTCCTCCACTTTGGCCCTCATGCAGGGCCAATAAAACCGGTCTCTGACAAGTTGGAAGGTTCTCTCTGCTCCCAAGTGACCATGCTGGTCATGTAAGGCAATCAGCACAGTCTCTCGATGCTTTCCGGGGAGAAACAACTGCCACTTATCTTCTGAGCTATCAGAGGGGCCCCTTCGGTAGACTACCCCCTGATGCACCTGTAACTTGTCCAACTCTCTCCTCAGTAGGCGAGCTTCTTTGGAAGGGTGAAGGCGAAGTCCCTCTGGACTCTGGTTTTCCAGGGCTTCCAGGACCAATCTCCCCATGGGGTCTTCCAATTGGTCACACCTTAACTCCTTCTTGGACAGCTTCGGTAGACACTCTTCTTCTAATTGAGTTACCCCACAGTAACACTTTGGGACTCCCACTGTGGTAACTCCTATCTCTTCAGCTCTGGATCCTCCTCTGGCTTGGAGTTCAGCCCCCTGACAAAGGGCTCGCACTCCTTCTGGTGCCACTTGGGTCCAGTCTTCCCAGTCATCGACCATGACATGGGATCTTCGGGACAGGGCATCTGCGTCCCTATTTCCAGCCCCTGGCCTGTACTTGAGGCTGAAATTGAATCCAGACAGGGCCGCCAACCATCTGTGTCCAGTTGCATCCAGCTTGGCGGTGGTGAATAGATAGGTCAAGGGGTTGTTATCTGTCTTTACAGTGAACTCGGCCCCATAAAGATAGTCTTTCAGTTTGTCAACTACTGCCCATTTGAGGGCTAAGAACTCCAACTTGTGGGTGGGGTAGTTCTTCTCGGAGGGGGTCAGGCTCCGGCTCACATAGGCCACTGGTCGCAGCTGGTCTTCATACTCCTGATAGAGTACTCCACCTAGGCCCTCATGGCTGGCATCAACATGTAGCTCATATGGTCTAGTGGGGTCAGCGTAGGCCAAAACTGGGGCTGTGGTGAGACTTCTCTTCAAGGTTCTGAAAGCCTCTTCACACCTTGAGTTCCATTGGTCTTGGACCGATTCACCAGGCCTCCTAGGCCCCAATCCATCTTCCTCTCCTTCTGTCTTGAGCAGTTCGTTTAGGGGTTTTGCAATGCGGGCAAACCCATCCACAAACCTGCGGTAGTAGGAGCAGAACCCCAAGAAAGATCGAAGTTCGGTGACTGTTGTGGGTCTTGGCCACGAAGTAACTGCCTCCAACTTCTCAGGGTCTGTAGCCACCCCTTTTTCAGACACTATGTGTCCCAGATAGTTCACAGAAGACTGATAGAACCGACACTTCTCGGGGGAAAGTTTGAGTCCCTCTTCACTGAGCCTCTTCAACACTTTCTCCAATCTGGCTTCATGTTCTTCCAAAGTCTTTCCAAAGACAATGACATCGTCCAGGTACACAAGGACTTCTATGAGATTCATGTCTCCAACTGTCCTTTCCATAAGGCGTTGAAATGTAGCAGGAGCTCCAGATAGGCCCTGAGGCATCCTGTTGAACTCAAAGAACCCTACTGGGGTTATGAAGGCAGTCTTTTCTCTATCTTCTGGATGCATTGGGATTTGATAGTACCCACTCTTGAGGTCCATCACACTGAACCACTTAGCTCCGGATAAACTCTGTAAGGCATCCTCTATCCTTGGCGTGGTGTACTGGTCAGGAATGGTCCTCCTGTTGAGAGTTCTGTAGTCAATGCAGAGCCTCAATGACCCATTCTTCTTCCTGACCACCACTATGGGGGAGGCATAGGGGCTTCTGGACTCCCTAATCACTCCCGTCTTCTTCAGTTCCGCAAGCTGCTCCCTCAGATCCTCCAGATCTGCTAGCGGGACCAGCCTCACTCTCTCTCTGAATGGCTTGTCCTCTTGCATGCGGATACGATGGGTGGCACTCCTCGCACACCCCACATCAAACTCATCTTTAGAGAAAATCTTCTCCCATCTGGTCAGCTGGGCCTTGGCTCTCTCTTTCCAAGCTCCAGGTAGGTTTGGGTTTTCCATGGAGAGTTTCTTCCAAACATCTTCTCCTTCACCCGTCCCCTTCACTTCTGACCAGCCAACTGGGACAGCAGGACTCACCTGTCCCAGTAACATCCTGGCAGGGATCTCCACGGGCCGCTCCGTGGGGTTCCTCACACTGACAGGGACTCTTCCTCTAGCCTTCTTCAGGTCCTTCAATGAGATCACTTCTGGTATCACCTCCAGACCGGAGTGACCCTCCATTGGGTCGGGTTCCAACATTACAAAGGGGCCAGGCTGCTCCCAATTAAGTTTCACCGTGGCTCTCATGCAGGTCACCTCTCCAGGCTGTAACACCGCTCCTTCTTTTCCAAGCCTCCATACCCTTCCTATCCCCTCACCTGGGGTCTTCTGCTCTAGGACCAACCTCTGGTAGGCTGCCTTCAGCATGGGATGGATCTTGGGAGCTGAAAGAAGTCTTAGACAGGTATCTGCACCCCTCTCCCCCCTGAAAGGTGCCAAATGTGACACCGGAGGGGGGGAGGGTTCCGAAAAGCAGAAGTTCTACTTTAGGGTGGAATCCCGCTTTAATGTCTATTTGAAACAACATGTCCATATAAGTTTTTCCTGACCAGACCCCCCCCCCCCCCCCCCCCCCCCCCCCCCCCCCCCCCCCCAGTATACCAAGAAATATTTGTTCTTTGCTGCTGCAACAGTTCTCATCAAGGTTGAATGACACCTCTTATTATTCAACCCACTTCCTGTGAGCTCAAAGCATCAAGGATATGCTCACTGGCAGGGAATTATCAATCTGAAATTAGTAAATCAGGCTGGAAATAGTAAATGTGAATTATTTAGATATAATATTTTATATTTAGCTGATAGAGAAAGAAAAAAACAACATTAACAGTATGTAGCCTTGCCCCCGTAGGGGTTGCTGAATGTTATGGTTTACCCGTCACCCGTCCCAACCCGGCATCCATCTCTCAAGGCACTCAGAGACACAAAACAGCCCATAAGCTTTGCTTGTTTTTTTGAGGGGATTGAACTTGGATGGGAAGAGGAAATCATTGGATGCCCAGAACATTCAGTGTAACTTGCTTGGGACTACTATATACACTCCTGTCTTCTCTCAAGCACAAACACTTGCTTAAGACCTCTTTTCCTTCCCTCCTCCAGCACTTCACGTGCTGCATAATGTTACTTCTCCAGCAATTCACTTGCTGCAGACTTTTACTCCTTCTCCATCACTTCCCTTGCTGCAGGCTGTTACTCCTCCAGACTAGCTAGCACCGCATGATTAGGCCTGACACTAACTCAGTCAGGCCTTAGTGGATTGTCTTTTCATTGTCTTTTCATTGTCTGATCAACTGGTCAGAGTTGATGGGGAGATGGCTGGAGCCAAATACATGGCAATCTTAGAAGAAAATCTATTAGAGTCTGCAAAAGACTTGCGACTTGGGCGGAGGATCACCTTCCAGCAGGACAACTACCCTAAACATACAGCCAGAGCTACAGTAGAATGGTTTAGATCAAAGCATATTCATGTGTTAACCACTTGCCGACCGGCGCACGACGATATACGTCGACAGAATGGCACGTACAGGCAGGACGGCGTATATATAAGTCCCTCCTTTAGCCTGTCCGTGCCCTCGGGAGCGCGCCGGGAGCGGCGCGCTCCCGCGCCGGTCGGGACCCCCGTGAGTCCGATCTCGGTCCCCGCGGACTCGATCGCCGCGGGGACCCCCGCGATCGTCTCACAGGGCGGCTGAACGGGGAGATGCCGAGATAAACAGAATCTCCCCGTTCTGCCTAGCAACTAGTGACGCCGATCTCTGCTCCCTGTGATTGGAGCAGAGATCAGCATTCACTAGCTGACAGCCACGCCCCCCACAGTAAAAAAAACACACCCCTAGGCATACTTAACTCTTACACTGCCCCCTTGTGGTTAACCCCTTCACTGCCAGTGTCATTTATACAGAAATCAATGCATTTAAATGCATTAATTGGTGTAAAAATGACAATGGTCCCAAAAATGTGTCAAAAATGTCCGATGTGTCCGCCATAATGTCGCAGTCACAAAAAAAATCGCAGATCTCCGCCATTACTAATAAAAAAAAATTATTAATAAAAATGCTATAAAACTATCCCCTATCTTGTAAACGCTATAACTTCTGCGCAAACCGATCAATAATCGCTTATTGCGATTTTTTTTACCAAAAATATGTAGAAGAATACGTATCGGCCTAAACTGAGGAAAAAAAAAGTTTTTTTATATATTTTTTGGGGATATTTATTATAGCAAAAAATAAAAAATAATGCATTTTTTTCAAAATTGTCGCTCTATTTTTGTTTATAGCGCAAAAAATAAAAACCGTAGGGGCGATCAAATACCACCAAAAGAAAGCTCTATTTGTGGGAAAAAAAGGACGTCAATTTTGTTTGGGAGCCACGTCGCACGACCGCGCAATTGTCAGTTAAAGCGACGCAGTGATGAATCGCAAAAAGGGGCCTGGTCCTTTGGCTGCAAATTGGTCCGGTCTGAAAGTGGTTAAAATGGCCGAGTCAAAGTCCAGACTTAATCCAATTGAGAGTCTGTGGCAAGACTTGAAAATTGCTGTTCACAGATGCTCTCCATCCAATCTGACAGAGCTTGAGCTATTTTGCAAAGAAAAATGGGCAAAAATGTCACTCTCTAGATGAGACATCCCCAAAAAGACTTGAAGCTGTAATTACAGCGAAAGGTGGTTCTACAAAGTATTGCCTCAGGGTGTCTGAATACAAATGCACACCACACTTATAAGATATTTATTTAAAAAAAAAATAATTTAAAACCATTTATCATTTTTCTTCCACTTAACAATTATGTGCCATTTTGTATTGGTCTATCACATAAAATCCCAATAAAATACATTTTGGTTTTGGTTGTAACATGACAAAATGTGGAAAATGTCAAGGGGTATGAATACTTTTTCAAGGCACTGTATAGCTTGAATATGTTTTGATATATACTGGAAAAAACTAACATTGAGTCAGACAGGGGCATTGCTAGGTCTACAAAAGATCTGGGGCTAGAGCCCATAGCAGCGTAATAAAGAAAGTCATACGCTTGGGTGGGCATACACATGTGTGTGTGTGTTTGTGTTTATATATATATATAGCCCCAGAGAGCTTCCCCCTTAAACCAGGGTCCCCAGAGAGCTTTCCCCTTAAATCAGGGTCCCCAGAGAGCCCCCCTTTAAATCAGTGTCCCCAGAGAGCTTTCCCTTTAAATCAGGGTCCCCAGAGAGCATCCCACTTAAATCAGGGTCCCCAGAGAGCCCCCCCCCTTAAATCAGGGTCCCCAGAGAGCTTTCCCCTTAAATCAGGGTCTCCAGAGAGCATCCCCCTTAAATCAGGGTCCCCAGAGAGCATCCCCCTTAAATCAGGGTCCCCAGAGAGCCTCCCCCTTAAATCAGGGTCCCCAGAGAGCTTTCCCCTTAAATCAGGGTCCCCAGAGAGCCTCCCCTCCCCTTGGGGACCCCTGCAGAGACTTGGGGCTATGGGCCCCAGATTCGGGGCTATAGCCCCAAAAGCCACTCCCTAGTGATGCCACTGGTGCCTGTGTCCAGCTATATATGGACCTAACTGTATATACAGTGGTGTGAAAAAGTGTTTGCCCCCTTCCTCATTTCCTGTTCCTTTGCATGTTTGTCACACTTAAGTGTTTCGGAACATCAAACCAATTTAAACAATATCAACAAGGAGGGGATGGTGGACTAGGGATTATAGCGGTGCAAGAATAATGTGGAAGAGTCGGGGTTAACTCGCAGTTCAATGCTCGTAATACTTGTTAATTGATAAAATGGTTTTTATTACATATAGAAAATTACATCAACACACAAAAAAAAATAAGAGAAATATATATAAGGAAAAATTTGACAATGTATTTTTAGCAAGACTCGATCATGAAAAACATGACAGATAATGATTAAAATCTCATTTAAAGCAGCGTGTGGTCATTAATATAGAAAACAATACAGAGTTATCAGTTGGTTCGAGTTATGCACATGAAGTTAGAAGTGCAATTTCAAATTTACTGTAGATAGGGTGACCTGAGATAGACTCGGTGAGTCTTAGTAGACAGTTCCGACATGTTTCGCCATAACAATGGCTTCCTCAGGGTGCGTCTACTTAACGTAATTAGTATATCTAGTAAAGAAAGCATCATAATTAATTCAATTTAATAATACATAGGTTCAAAAAATAAGCCCATATAGAGACAAATAGAAAGAAAGGATTTCTCATAGAAATAACCCGGGAGGGTTCCACTAAATGCCAATCCAGAGGAGGTGCCTTGGCCCCTCCTTCCCTGGTGGAAAAGAGAAGGGAAGAGTCCCCCTTAATGCCATCCAGAGCTTACCCAAGTCGGTGTGTAGGTCAGACTCGGCCCCAGCCGTGAGGTAAGGCAGTCATATAGGGTGCCGAAATTGCTTAGCAGAAGGCGGGTAGGACCAGGTCAAACATTGGATATTTTATCTGGTTGGAGAGGAAAAAACGGTGTTTCAAAGAAATAAATATGGTAAAAAAGTAATTTTAATAGTGTTGTAAGTCCATGAAAAAGTTGGTTCATGGACATGACGCCATACACTACATAGGGGACAATGTCTCAAATAGTTACTTACTTGGATAGATTGAAAAATACTGTTAAGAAGGTGTAATGAGGGAACCAAAGGGTTCTGGAGAATAACCAAATAATAGACGGGAGGCACCTGGGAAGACATTAAATAAGCGGAGAGTTGCAGTATTATACAGGGTATGAGTCAGAAGGAAAGGAGAAATAAATTAAGTATGGTTAAGGGCAGTGATGATCCAGTACCTGTGTTAGAATGTGAGGTAAGGAACCAGTTCTGCCTGAAATAGGCAATTATGGGCACCCTTAAAAAAAGGGGGGGAGAGAGATGTCCAGACGGTCAGGGGTCTGCAAGAAGTTGAAGAAATTATTCAAACAATCCACTTAGATAGAGGTAAATTGGAGATGATGCCAAAAAGGGAATGGCGAGGAGATTGAATAGCTTACTTGAATGCAGACAGGTGCGATACGTCAGGTGCCTCCAGAGTCCTGTGATGGACTGAAATAACAAGCTGGTTTTTATGCCCGCCTTCCAGATCGAGGAGGCGTGGAGACCGCCCCTCGATCAGCGGACAGAAGAGCCTATGCGCATGCGCACATCATGCCTCCGCCGGGAGCCTACAATGACCATAGTTCCCGGCGGTAAGCGTGTGTAGTGCGGGATGACGTCATCGCCGTATTCCGGCGAGTAGGTGGCAGAGGCTAGGGATGGGCGGGTTTGTTAGGTCCGCCCTCGGGTGTCCATACTAAGAAGAGGGGCATTCCCAAAGAGACATACCCACCCCCAGGGCAGCGGCCGAGTCTTGGCAACCGAACGATGGTGGAGGGGTGCTTGGGAGGAGGAAAAGAAGGGGGGGAAAAAAGAGGCAAGATGGAACAGAACCAAGAGGTGTCGAATGCCTCTATAACGCCATACCTCATGAAAGAGGTGTGGAAGTTGTAGCAAAACAACTAGTATGCCTTGGCCCCAACGCACAACAATATAACAATTTTGTTTTATCCCTGCTTAAGTTCATCCTAACCAAAAATTATTTCACCTTTGGATCTTCCCACTACCTCCAGATACAGGGCGTAGCAATGGGCACTAAATGTGCCCCTTCCTACGCCAATCTGTATCTGGGGGGGTGGGAAAAGGATATTTTTTCGGACCCGGAGATGAGGTGCTTTACCCAGCACATCCTCTCCTGGATGAGATATATCGATGATATTTTAATCTTCTGGACTGGCACCTACCCAGATTTACAACGTTTTTTTGACAAAATCTCTACTAATACATATAATCTTATATTTTCTCTGGAGTATAGCCAGCAAATGATCACCTTTCTCGATCTCACTATAACCATTGATAATGAAGGTAAACTATACTCTTCACTATACAGAAAAGCCTCGGCAGGCAATACCATATTGCATGCATCCAGCTCTCATCCCAAAAATCTTTTAAAAAGTATACCGTACAGTCAATATTTACGAATAAGAAGAAATTGCACCAATGATAAAGACTTTTACCAAGCATCTTATGAACTATATCGAAGATTGAAATCAAGAGGCTACAGCCACAATTTACTTAAACAATCATTCAATAGAGTTAAACGCTTGGAACGAAAGGAACTAATCTTTAGAGACAAAAATCTTCAACTAAATCAACCTGTACGTCTTATTACCCAATACTCAAATCAATCTGCCCAGGTCAGAAATACCATAAACACATTCTGGCCCTTGCTATCATCGGATCCGATAGTAGGACAGTATGTAAAAACATATCCAGAAATCACTTACCGGCGACCACTATCCCTTAGTGACAAACTAACCTCCAGTCACTTCTACGCCCCAGATGACACAAAAAAAATGGACCAATCTGGTACTTTTTCCTGTGGTCACTGTGACTCCTGTACATTTTTGTCTAACTCTAATAGCACCCTATTACCAAACGGGAATCTATATAAGCCCAAACATCGGGTCACTTGTAACACTGTAGGAGTCATCTATTTAGCCACTTGCCGCTGTGGATGCTTTTATGTTGGAAAAACAAAGAGAGCCTTTTCCATCCGCATACAGGACCACATTAAACCTTTATCTAAAAAGAAAATTTCAACAGCAATTAATCGCCATGTAGCCCAAAAACACAACTTTGACTCCACTGCAATTTTATTCTCTGCCCTTGAACATCTACCCCTCAACATACGCGGAGGGGACATTGACACCCGCCTCCTTCAACTCGAAACTAGGTGGATATACACCTTAGATGCCACCAGATACCCAGGTATGAATGAGTATATCAGTTTCAAATCCTTTCTTTAACATTTATTATTACTTTTGTTACCAATTTAAAGACATTTTTTTGAAAAAATGTTTCTATCCCTCCATCAGGGTCTCGCCCGCAGAGGTCATCACCACCATGCGCTAAAGCCTGCTCCGCTACTTTCTATTGTTTCTTGCAATATGTTTTTTGTCTAATTAAAATAATTCATTATGTCTCTTAACACATATGGAAATTAATCTGAAACTATGTTAAACTTTATTAATTACACTGTATGGGAATTGAATTTTCGACTGTGTATTAATCTCCCTCGCTAAACTGCCCCTGCTCTGTTTAATTTAAACCTCTTTAATAGACGCTTGACCAACTTTAATTTGGCCTGATATGTCTAAATCCATTTTTGCAATTTTGTCCAAACTTGTTCCGCCCCTACTAATCCTTTACAGGTCTCTAAATAGTTATGACCCAAACATGTCTAAACTTTAATTACTTGGTACTAACTGCCTTTAATCAGAGTTTATGACTGGGAGGGATATCCCCTATCTCTTAATCCGCTGGATTGCCTTTTATATACAGCCCTCTTGGTTCTGTTCCATCTTGCCTCTTTTTCCCCCCCCTTCTTTTCCTCCTCCCAAGCACCCCTCCACCATCGTTCGGTTGCCAAGACTCGGCCGCTGCCCTGGGGGCGGGTATGTCTCTTTGGGAATGCCCCTCTGCTTAGTATGGACACCCGAGGGCGGACCTAACAAACCCGCCCATCCCTAGCCTCTGCCACCTACTCGCTGGAATACGGCGATGACGTCATCCCGCACTACACACGCCTACCGCCGGGAACTATGGTCATTGTAGGCTCCCGGCGGAGGCATGATGTGCGCATGCGCATAGGCTCTTCTGTCCGCTGATCGAGGGGCGGTCTCCACGCCTCCTCGATCTGGAAGGCGGGCATAAAAACCAGCTTGTTATTTCAGTCCATCACAGGACTCTGGAGGCACCTGACGTATCGCACCTGTCTGCATTCAAGTAAGCTATTCAATCTCCTCGCCATTCCCTTTTTGGCATCATCTCCAATTTACCTCTATCTAAGTGGATTGTTTGAATAATTTCTTCAACTTCTTGCAGACCCCTGACCGTCTGGACATCTCTCTCCCCCCCTTTTTTTTAAGGGTGCCCATAATTGCCTATTTCAGGCAGAACTGGTTCCTTACCTCACATTCTAACACAGGTACTGGATCATCACTGCCCTTAACCATACTTAATTTATTTCTCCTTTCCTTCTGACTCATACCCTGTATAATACTGCAACTCTCCGCTTATTTAATGTCTTCCCAGGTGCCTCCCGTCTATTATTTGGTTATTCTCCAGAACCCTTTGGTTCCCTCATTACACCTTCTTAACAGTATTTTTCAATCTATCCAAGTAACTATTTGAGACATTGTCCCCTATGTAGTGTATGGCGTCATGTCCATGAACCAACTTTTTCATGGACTTACAACACTATTAAAATTACTTTTTTACCATATTTATTTCTTTGAAACACCGTTTTTTCCTCTCCAACCAGATAAAATATCCAATGTTTGACCTGGTCCTACCCGCCTTCTGCTAAGCAATTTCGGCACCCTATATGACTGCCTTACCTCACGGCTGGGGCCGAGTCTGACCTACACACCGACTTGGGTAAGCTCTGGATGGCATTAAGGGGGACTCTTCCCTTCTCTTTTCCACCAGGGAAGGAGGGGCCAAGGCACCTCCTCTGGATTGGCATTTAGTGGAACCCTCCCGGGTTATTTCTATGAGAAATCCTTTCTTTCTATTTGTCTCTATATGGGCTTATTTTTTGAACCTATGTATTATTAAATTGAATTAATTATGATGCTTTCTTTACTAGATATACTAATTACGTTAAGTAGACGCACCCTGAGGAAGCCATTGTTATGGCGAAACATGTCGGAACTGTCTACTAAGACTCACCGAGTCTATCTCAGGTCACCCTATCTACAGTAAATTTGAAATTGCACTTCTAACTTCATGTGCATAACTCGAACCAACTGATAACTCTGTATTGTTTTCTATATTAATGACCACACGCTGCTTTAAATGAGATTTTAATCATTATCTGTCATGTTTTTCATGATCGAGTCTTGCTAAAAATACATTGTCAAATTTTTCCTTATATATATTTCTCTTATTTTTTTTTGTGTGTTGATGTAATTTTCTATATGTAATAAAAACCATTTTATCAATTAACAAGTATTACGAGCATTGAACTGCGAGTTAACCCCGACTCTTCCACATTATTCTTGCACCGCTATAATCCCTAGTCCACCATCCCCTCCTTGTTGATATTCTTACACCAAGGGATGAGGTGCTGCATTACCTAGTGGACCCTCTCTGTCTTTTTGTATATTACAATTTAAACAATAGTCAAGGACAACACAAGTAAACACAAAATGCAATTTGTAAATGAAGGTGTTTATTATTAAAGGTGAAAAAAAATCCAAACCATCATGGCCCTGTGTGAAAAAGTGATTGCCCCCTAAACCTAATAACTGGTTGGGCCACCCTTAGCAGCAACAACTGCAACCAAGCATTTGCGATAACGTGCAATGAGGCTTTTACAGCGTCCTGGAGGAATTTTGGCCCACTCATCTTTGCAGAATTGTCCTAATTCAGTTACATTAGAGGGTTTTCGAGCATGAACTGCCTTTTTAAGGTCATACCACAACATCTCAATAGGATTCAGGTCAGGACTTTGGCTAGGCCACTCCAAAGTCTTCATTTTGTTTTTCTTCAGCCATTCGGTGGTGAACTTGCTGGTGTGTTTAGGATCATTGTCCTGCTGCAGAACCCAAGTTCGTTTCAGCTTGAGTACACGAACAGATGGTCGGACATTCTCCTTCAGGATCTCTTGGTAGACAGCAGAATTCATAGTTCCTTTTATCACGGCAAGTCTTCCAGGTCCTGAAGCAGCAAAACAGCCCCAGACCATCACACTACCACCACCATATTTTACTGTTGGTATAATGTTCTTTTTCTGAAATGCAGTGTTCCTTCTACGCCAGATATACTTGGACACACACCTTCCAAAGAGTTCCACTTTTGTCTCATCGGTCCACAGAATGTTGTCCCAAAAGTCTTGGGAATCATCAAGATGTGTTGTGGAGAAATTGAGACGAGCTTTGATGTTCTTTTTGCTCAGCAGTGGTTTTCTCCTTGGAACTCTGCCATGCAGGCCATTTTTGCCCAGTCTTTTCCTGATGGTGGAGGCATGAACGCTGACCTTAACTGAGGCAAGTGAGGCCTGCAGTTCCTTGGACGTTGTTGTGGGGTCTTTTGTGACCTCTTGGATGAGTCATCGCTGCGCTCTTGGGGTAATTTTGGGCGGCCGGCCACTCCTGGGAAGTTTCACCACTGTTCCATGTCTTCGCCATTTGTGGATAATGGCTCTCACTGTGGTTCGCTGGATTCCCAAAGCTTTGGAAATGGCTTTATAACCCTTTTCAGACTGATAGATCTCAATTACTTTCTTTCTCAATTGTTCCTGAATTTCTTTGGGTCTCGGCATGATGTGTAGCTTTTAAGGATCTTCTGATGGACCTTACTGTGTCAAGCAGCTCCTATTTAAGTGATGCCTTGATTGTGAACAGGTGTGGCAATAATCAGGCCTGGGTGTGGCTAGAGAAATTGAACTCAGGTGTGGACAACCACAGTTATAGTATGTTTTAACAAGGGGGGCAATCACTTTTTCACACAGGGCCATGATGGTTTGGATTTTTTTTCACCTTTAATAATAAACACCTTCATTTACAAATTGCATTTTGTGTTTACTTGTGTTGTCCTTGACTATTGTTTAAATTGGTTTGATGTTCCGAAACACTTAAGTGTGACAAACATGCAAAGGAACAGGAAATGAGGAAGGGGGCAAACACTTTTTCACACCACTGTACATTATATACACACACAAACAAGCCAGTGTGCATTTTTTTTAAGGTAAAAAATATACTTAAATATATGCTCAGGTAAAATACACTATATTTTCCCTTTAAGAATATCTTTCACTCACCCAATATCTACTTCCAAATATTTTTGTCTTAAAAAAAAATGGGACCAGGTAAAGTTTCTGCTTATAATGAAATATTCTAGACAGAAGGTGTGGGAGTAAATATCAGGCTTGTTTTATAAGGCCCCAGTATCTGACTGCCCACATACAGCAAAAAAATAAGAAATTCCCCAGTGCAAACATCGTACACATTTTTCTAGTAATCGGCTGTCAAGATTTTTCGTTTTTAATTTGCAGAGATTACGATATTATGCTTGTGTTACATCTGAGCTACATGACTCCACGTATATCAATTAAGGCATGATAATTGTTTCCATGGTAACGTTTACTCTAAATGCAGATGCACAGACGATCAGGCTTGTGATTGGCAATAAAACAAATATATGACAAGGAAAGCGCTACCTAATTTAGACATAGACTTGCCTTGACAGCAAGACACAGAATCATGGCGTGGCATCCCAAGTACATCCCGTACTCAGCTCACCATTCCGATGTGCGTATCCTGAACTGATCCTGAGCAAGTAGTGGTTTTCAATGTCCTCATAATTAGTTTATTTTGAATATAGTCTCTGGCGCATTCATCTCCTTGGAAAATGTTTAAGTTCATCTACAGCCAAAGGTTTGGTTTCATTTACTAAATACGCAAACACATTGGCAGGTATGATCTTTATTTATCCTTTGATGGTTACCAAGTCATATTCTCTTTTGCCCCCACTCATTATAAAGTTACTATGGAGGTTCAGCAGGGACAAAATTATATCATTAGCATTTATAAGCACATTAGGCTACCCTAAGGGCTTTTGTGAATGGGCTTCTGTTTCCCGCATTTGACCTTTCAAACCTTTTTTTGGTATTTTGAATGTATTCCCAGCGAACGTCAATATTTGTAAAATCACTTTTAACTGATTTTTTGATTTAATAATGCGAACGAGCGCTAGGAACTTGGGGCTGAACTACTTTGCTTTTCTTTGGATTTTTGTGGACACGGCCTATCCCATTCATATGCAATGCAGCAGCTTCTAAAGCTTTTCAAACAGCAGAAAAATCAGGTCAAAGCCAGCTTCTGCCCTTAAATTGCTTTTAATTCCAGCCCCTTCCTGGTTTTAAAAACGAATGAAACTTTAAAAAAGCTAAATACATCACCTGTGCATCAAACAAAAGGTGTGTAAAGTTGTACTGTTTTTTTTTTTTTTCAAAAGCAGTCAGAGCCTGGGTAGGAGAGCCTGTCCCCTGCCAGCATGATGTAAAGAAGCACCCTTGATCTTTGAGGAATCAGTGGTTTCTCTGCAGAGGTCCAACTTGCCCTGTACTGTATCAGAGCTAGAGATAACCAATCAGCAGGGAACATAAGTTTAGGTGCACCTAGAAGGTATTTATCTGATTGTTCAATTTCCGTTATATCTACCATCAACCAGAGGCGTAACTAGAACCTTCAGGGTGCAAGAAACAATTAAGGCCCCCCCACCCAACAAATATATATATATATATATATATATATATATATATTTTTTTTTTTTTTTTGTTCATTAGTTTTGACCACTTTATTTTATTTATTTTTACCATTTCATTTTTTATTCTTTTTTACAATTTTTTAAGAGCCCTGTTGGGGGGCTGTGGTGTGATATCAGGGGTCTATACAGACCTTTGATGTTTCACTTTTGAGATAGAGAAAGGAGACTGAGGACACAGCCCTCAATCTCCATCTGTGCAGCCTCAGCTGCACAGAATGAATGGTCAGGATCAGCTCTGTACAGAGGCTTGCCGTTCATATGAAGCATAGTTAACACAGTTTATTATGCCTCAGTTATGAATGAACTGAGTCAATGATCGTTACGAATCATTAAGCCCGCTGCCTGGTCTCCATCCTGACAGCATCCCCGGCAGCTGGTGGGAGAGGGGAGGGGGAAACCTGCAGCGCTGTGGGGGAGGAGGGAGCCAGGGGAGTACACAGGGGCCTGGGGGCAGCAGGAGGTAGATAGGAGGGGTGGTGGGGTGCCATGTAGAGGAAGACCCATTTTCCTGGAGGGGGTTGGTTGTTTTATATGCCACCCCCACTGCCCCTTCTCTAAATGCTGCAATTGCAACCCCTGCACATACGCCCCTGTCCTCCACAGACCTCAGCAGCGTGGATATTCCTGTTCTATACTCCTCCTCCCTGGCTCCTCCTGTATGTGTACAGGTGAACATCAGAGCCAAGAGGGAGGAGCCGGCTTCAGCAAGGTGTGGATTGTACAGGCAGTTGGCCGGGACACATGCCGGCTGTCACCCAGGGGGGGCGATCGCCACATGTGGGACATCAACCACCCCACAAGAGATGCAGGGCAGGAGTCCTGGGTGCCCACGCTGCCACACCCCAGTAGGCAGGGAAACAGAGCTCAGTGCTGGAGCTTGCTCCCTGGCATTGGGTCTGGGAATTAGTGTGTAAACCAGACTTTTCTGGGGGAGGGGCCCAGGGCCACCCACGGTGGGAATATGCCAGACCCCAGTCGCAACTGCGACTTCTGCGACCCTGGTAGTTCCGCCACTGCCATCAACTTAACTTTGGTTCCCGAGGTTGTACTTGGTCTTGCCCCTTCTCTATCCTGCTTCATTTTGTCAAGCCAGCCAAAGACAGTGCAAAATCACTTGATTATATCAACACAGCCAGTATTGATTGGGGAATTCCTCATGTGAAGCTATTGTTTTCTCTTGGTGCGTGGAGGGGGGGCGCATGGAACCATCCCTGCCAGAAGAACACAGTGATTATTGCCAGTGGAATGAAAAATCCGACATGCTGGTTGTACCCAAGTCGATTGATGGATCAACTTGAGTACAATCAGCCTGCCCATAGATGGTTGGAATCTTGGCCGGTCCCTGCTGAACCAGCCAAGATTCAAACGATCTATGACTGGCCTTAGTCAGTGAAGCTATTCAACCAAAGGATGAACCAGCAGTGAGGCAGAAGGTTAAGAGGAGGTGGGCCAGGCACAAATTTGGAATGTTAGTCATTATTGCATAGTGTGGATCTCCTAGGGAGCTCCCCAAGAACTGATAGTTTGTGTGATAAAGTTTATTTTCTGGGTGGGGCAGTTAAACAATTAGGCAGATTTCATGCAGTATATGCTTTTCTTTTTCCTTAATCACTTCATGTGTATGTCCGGCCCAATTATTATTATTTTTTAACTTGTGGAAAGAGTAGGGAATGATTTGAATCCCTGTCAGGTTTTACTGTTATCCATGGCTCCCCTAGAGAGATCAACTGTCACTTACTGTCACAATGACAGTGGTTTCACAAGACAGAAGATGAGGGAAGCCTACAATGGCAAAACAGACAGTAATAAATATGCTTTTTCTGATGCACTTTACATAAAAACAGCAAGCAGGATTGGAAAAAGTTGATAGATAGATAGATAGATAGATAGATAGATAGATAGATAGATAGATAGATAGATAGATAGATTTATCCGCATGGGGGTAAGAATTGTTTTAAATAAAAATGATTAGTGTATTTATTAATCTCATACAGATTGTCACTTACCTTTAGGTGTCAAATTGTAGAGCCTTGGTGGACACACCTCACTTGATATCTGGCTTGGGCCTTGTTGATGGGACCATAAATCTAAAGGGTCAATTCTTCTTTGAGCAGCAAAAATGGATGAGACAGGTCCCTGGTTGTGAACGGCTGTGTTTATAATCATGCTACTCATTATACAGTGCCTAATGAACAGGTGTCCCCATTGCCATTTTTAACCTCACCTCTTGTTCTGGTGACAATTGTGACATATTGGATATATATCCCATCACTTTCTGTCTTGGTGACAATGGTCACCAGGACTGATAGAATGGTTGATGAAACCAATGAGGGAAACAGAGATTGATAACAACATGACAGGGTCTAATCCTTCTCTACTCAACTACCAAAATATAGTGGACTGTCCTTGGTAAGCACCTGTATTTTATTTTACTAATAGTTTTTGAAAAAGGTTTAGGTCAGTACAATACTGACTTTGCAGATATGTATTGTGGAACTCTTTGGAAGCTGGGTTGCTTGCCTGGATTCCTTGGTTTGTGTCCTTCAGTTTGAGATCAGGAGGCTATTATAGCTTTCACAAAAGAGCATCACTATTCAGGTGTGGCTGGGACAGCATCAAGTATGAAAATAGCCCTGTGGTTTTTGCCAGGTATTTCTTCATGAGGTTTCTCTTTGTAACTGGTTTTACTTGCTCAGAACATCAATGTACCGGTAAATTGATTGCAGATATTGTAGGCCATGGGGGTGCACACCATACCTGCTGATGATGGATGGAAAACGTTTCTAGTGGTAAACCACATAAACCTTCCATCTGCTTTACAGTAGCAGTCATCTCCCTGCCTGCTTATATTGGAAGGTAGCTTGGCAGAATCGCAAAACACATTGTTGGATAAGATATTTTTATTTTCCATAACTCCAGTGTAGCCCCCCTAACTGTCCTTTTATGACTTCTACTGACTGGAGCAGATCCTTATATCAGGCCTAAAGTGTATTATGATGTCCTGCCACTTGCTGAGAAAATTCTGCACTCAACTTGTTTCTTCTATAGTCTAGATATGACCTTCTGCTGTCAAATATAATTATTATTTCTTTTACTCATGCCTTGTAGATCTCTCTAGAGCTGCACATAGGTAATTCACTATTGTACACTCTTCAACTTTTCTACCTCTCGTTTGAATTTATTCCACATCATACTGAACTACAAAAAAAATCTACCAGATTGTTCAATCTCGCTAAGAAAATAGTTCATAAAACAGGTGTATATAATAAAAAGTTAGAAGCAGGAGTTTTTTTTTTTTATAACGAAAGCTATAGATGAATATCTTAGGGTTCATTTACACAGGCGAAAGCCCTTGCCTCCCCTCTAAAAAGTGGTCTACAGTGGATCAATTTTCAGAGAACGGTACAGCTGCCAGGCATTCAGGAGGTCATAATGTCTCAGTCGGGGCACAGGTCAACTGCCTATATTTCATCAAGTTTCCTGGCGAAAATACTAGTGCTATATCTAACCCCGACGGATAGGGTAAGAGTGAATGGGTTTGTTATCAAATTAAATAATAAAATAGGAAATGGCAGGGGTGCCCCCTTTCACCTATCCTCTATATTTTGGCAATGGAACATCTAGCCAATACTATTAGAAAGAAGTCCTCAGTACAAGCATTGAGATTTTCGTTTTGGTTTGATTTGTTTTTTGGGGGTGTTTTTTGTTTTTTTTGGATCATTCATTATGATCGCAATTCGTAAATTCATAAATTTGAATTTGAAAATTTGTAAACTCAAAAAAAAATAGAAAATCCGAAAATAAGAAAGAAAATTCTCTTTTACGCCTGAAAAGCTCACGAAAAGATATATCCATTAAAAGCAATGAATGCTTTCACACTGGGGCAGTGCCCTGGCAGGTAGGCAAAAAAACGCCCCTCTCCATTGAAATGCATGGAAAGCTCTTCAAAAGCGCTCAGTGTTTTACTGGCAGTTTAGAAGCGTCTCAGTGTGAAAGTAGCCTTAGCTCTAAAAAAAGAACCTGTAAAGCCCCTGAAAACTACCTCTCAAGCCACTCCAGTGTGAAAGCCTGAGTGCTTTCACACTGGGGCGGTGCGCTTGCATTGATGGGAAAAAAAGTCCTGCAAGCAGCATTTTTGGGGTGGTGCAGGAGCGGTGTATACACGGCTGCTAAATCACCCCTGCCATTGAAATCATCGGGAATCGCTGCTGAAGAGCCTGCAAAGTGCTTTGGCAGCAGTGCTTTTCGAGTGTTTTTAACCCTTTCCTCGGTCACTATCGTTGAGTTAAAAGCACCACGCTAGCGGCCGAAAAGTGTTGCTATAACAGTTGTAAAGCGCTGCTAAAACTAGCGGCGCTTTACCGCTAATGCCTGCAGAACATCAAGTTGAAGCCCCTACTTTGAGGTGAGCCATTCCTAAAGTGGTTGACATAGGTCTGGGCACAAGCAGTTCCCATGGCCATTTCCTACCATGGCTTGTGCCCTGGCCTATGATTTGTACAACCCAATGTAATGTTGGGCCGACTCTGTAAAGGAAGCCCACAGTTGGAAATTCAGTGTAACATGGATACGGATTTCTTGTTCCAAGTCAAAAAATTACGAGACCGACACTATAACAGGAGTACATCATAGAGCACTCCAACAGGATAGGCCCTCACTGTTATTTAATTCTAGGCAGTGAGACGACACCAGTACATTTAGATTGAATATTAAATATTCTAACCAACACATCCAGCTATGGCAAATTGTCAAGAAATATTAGTACTAGTTGACTGGAGATGAGGTGGTGTCCAAATATGTACGAGTCCCACAGATAACATATCGGCATGCTTCATCTACAGTATATGAGATAGGTTGATTCATAGTCCCTATTGTCAGCATGACAGATATGAAGGGTGTCCCCAATGTCCCTGGATACATTAATGTGGTACTGTTATATAACTCCAGACCCAAGAAAGATATATAAATCGTGACAATGGGGGTGGTGTACTTAAAAACACGTAAATGTGGGGCATATTATGTAAGCAAGACAATATGACATCTGCATTGGAGAATCAATGACCACATACTGTATATTATACTAGCAATGGCAAATTGGTTGCACCTGTTAGTAGACATAGTAAATGTATTTCATGGACCTGGAATAGGTCCCAGGCATGGAGGGGATTGGGATAAGCTGGTTCTCTAAAGGAGACCCATTGGATACAAAAACTAAATGCAACCATTCTCTTGGGACTAACACAATTTTTAGCACAAAATTAGTATATGGGGGCATCATTAAAATGAATGATGTCCAATAACCTACAAGCCTTGAAAGACACTTTATGTCCATATATTGTCTTATGTAACTATTTGCCCTATACTGGTGCTAATTCCCCAATCATGTGTGTATATGCTATTGTTTTACCTTATGTTATGTAACTATGCCTTTGTGCAATTTGTTAAACATTAGGAAAATGGTTCCTACCACACAAGTCTTCATTGCCATGTTTTCACAATGAACTGTCCTTTTGTTTTTCTTGTTAATAATAATAATAGTAATGTATTGGTTACACCAATGATTTTTGGTCTGCTGCTTTACATACACATGTATTTTCTTTTTTTACGTTACAGATGCTGCTGCCTGTTACTCTCTGGGACTCATGGGGTGTGGTACCTGATCAGGGATCCCCATTTAGGTTTTCTTAGGCTAAGCATTCAAGCCCTCACTAGCATGCGTTTATTCTGGTTGGCTATGGGTGCGAGTTTGTGGGCTTGGTGTACTGCTGTGCCCCCATGTTATAGGATCAGTGCGATCTCTGCATGGAGTGGGAAGAGTGGCATATGGGATACCTTCAGAGGCCACTCTTTTCCTTATACACCTCCCTTTGACACTGTTACCCTGTGGCATCCTGCTGGGGATGGCAACTATGAGTATTGCGCAAGTGCAGCTTGATTTACCAAAATATTGGGAGGAGGAGCCAGTGACGTCAGCCAGAGGAGTCTGCACACACAGCGAGGCTGTGAGGAGAGACAAGCCTGACTGTTTCCCTATGATCATACACTATTTAGTCTATGGGCGGTTTGTGAGTACACAACTGGTGTTTTAATTCTGAAGTTCCCTGCCACCAAATAGGTGTACACTATTGTGTTTTTCTCTTTTTTCCTATATTATATCCCGAGACCAAGAGTTTATACAAAACAGAGAAGTGAATGAACAGAAAGGGGGTTTATTGAAAATCGGGTGGACTGCACGGCTTTTGAAATCTGATGCGCGGCTTTTAAAATCTGATGGATTGCACAGCAGTTACCATATAGCAGGAAGAACTGTACCGGTGTTATTTGTAGATAACTTATAGATTTTTATGAGCAGATTTTTAGGAGCACTTTGTAATTGTAATTGATCTATTTTTATTTACATTTCTTCATTTTTATGCATTTTTCATTTTTATGCATTTATCTTTGCAAACGCTTTGTAAGGAGTGTGCATAGGTTCAATATTTACTATATGCACAGTGGCAATTATTGATGTTATTTATTTTTCAGTGTGAGGAAGCACAAAGCACACGGAATTCTATTTGTTTCTTATTAGCTATTTATCCATTGGTTCACAGGTTTTGGATTTTATATCAGCACTTTACTATATGGCATTTGCACTTTATTAGTATTCATTTTATCATTTCAGATCAATATCATTAATTTAACTATTGATTGAAGATTAGCACTGTGATTGCACTAATTCATTTATTTATTCATTTAGTGGCGTAGTGATCTACCATTCATTTCACCACCATTGATTTAAGATTAGCACTGTGATTGCACTTTATCTATTAGCGCACTAATTTTATTTATTCAGCTTGATTTACCAGTACCTGCACAGTGCAGGCTTCGAGTTGGATGATGTCACACACTGGTGATGAGAGAGCAAGGTCCATAAAGACATGGATGAGTGAGTTTGGGGTTGAAGAACTTGACTGGCCTACACAGAGTCATGACCTCAACCTGAAAGAACACCTTTGAGATGAATTAGAGCGGAGACTGGGAGCCAGGCCTTCTGGTCCACATCAGTGCCTGACCTCACAAATACATTCTGGAAAAATCATCAAACATTCCCATAGACACACTCCTAGACCTTGTGGACAGCCTTCCCAGAAGCGTTGAAGCTGTTATAGCTGCAAAGGGTGGGCTAACTCAATATTGAACCCTACAGACTAAGACTGGGATGCCATTAAAGTTCACATGCGTCCCAATCCTTTTGGTAATATAGTGTGTATAGCTTTGCCAATACTCTGTACAGGATATGGTTTTACATGTTGCACCTTTATATTAAGTGAACATTTTTCTTTTTAACATTCCTGCAAATAATACATTTGTGCGATTTTAATTACATTGCATGTCACTTTTAAAGTCCATTTCCAAGTGCTTGTGTAGTATACTGTACCCCTGTTTCTCATAAAGCTCTTGCTATCTCTGTCATCTATTCTCTAGAACAGGGGTCTCATACTGGCGGCAGTTTGAGACCCTTGCTATAGTAAGTATTTCAATAAGTAACCCATCTCAAGAACCTTGGACAGGTCAGTTGTAAGTTCTTTGTAACTCTCTCGTTCTTTCTCTCTTTTTTCTGTTCCTTTCAATAACCCTCGAGTATCTGAAATGTTTGTACGTGTGACAGAGGATTTTAGTTCACAGACCAAAGCGTGCGTCGTGGCTTGACCAGCCTTGATGTAAGGACTGCAGATTTGCTAATGACACTTTGCAAGAGCCCTTCACGAGAAGAGTGTGAAGAGCTTTCTCCAGTCCTGTATGGATATTAATGTTTACCACTCGCTATTAATAGACACTGTTTGATAGATCAGAAATGTCGTTATTGCAGTATTTATGAGAAATAATTCTAGTTTTAGCATTTGTTTTGATATCTATCTGCTCTGGAAATGTGAAAAGTCAATAAACGTGGGTGTCTAGTCTGCAGAGTATATGCCCATTAATTTTTTTTAGTAAGTGGGAGGAGCCCGATCAACCCATGGCCAAGTCCCTAGTTAGGTAATAGGGGGCTCACTAGACCCCACCCAAGGATACCTCTGAACTGGGATCAGGGAGGAATAGAGGAGCTTTGTTGTATACCATTAGTCCTGGAGATAGTGATGAAATGGCATGTGCGTGTTAATAATATTGGAAATTATTAAAGCAGAAATAAATTCTGTTAAACATTATTAACTATTTTTATGATGCTAACATTAGTAAATAGATAGGAATGTTTATTATATTTACTTGTTTTAAACTTTTTTTTTTTCTACATTTCTTCAGTTGATTTCTAGGCTAGGTCAAAATGATGTCATACATCCCAGGAGTCTTCATGGACATTTGTTTTATTTTTTCTGGAGAAGGGGAGAAGTGCTTTCTTATCGAAGTACACCCTTTTGCCTGCATGTCTGAGCTAAGGGCAGATGGAATCCAGGAAATATATGCTACATGAAACATTTGCCCTTACTCTAGGTGGCCTTGGCTAGAAATGCTAAGGGGGGCTTCTCTGAGTGAACAAACTCAAGCATGGGGTCATGGATGAATGGGAAAGTTTGCATTAAATAGCATTTTCAGTTTGTGGTGCTCAGATAAATCTAAGTTTTAATATATGTCTATCCCAATAAAAGGTAATTGATAAATGCCCTATATGGAATTTTAAACTACATGAAAAAATGAGACCGTGGTATGAAGCAGATGGATTGTAAATACCAAATGTATAGGGGGAAATACACCAGGAATACATACGTTTTTTTCATGACTAATGCCGCCTACACACAATCGGACTTTCTAGCGGACTTAGTCCGGTGGACCAGAGTCCGTCGGACAATTCGATCGTGTGTGGGCTCCAGCGGACTTTTTCTTCCCAAAGGTCCGGCGGACCTAGAAATAAGACTGGCTTCAAAATTGTCCGGCGGACTTGAGTCGAAAAGTTCGGTCGTCTGTGTGTTAGTCCGACGGACTAAAACCGACGCTAGGGTAGCTATTGGCTACTGGCTATGAACTTCTTTATGTTCGAATCCAGCGGACTTTTGGAGTGATCGTGTATGGCCAAGTCCGTTCGCTTGAAAGTCCAGCAGACCTCAGCTGCAAAAATCCGTTGGATTGTCCACCAGACTAAGTCCGCCGGAAAGTCCGATCGTGTGTATGCGGCATTAGAGTAGGTAAAGCCAACATTTCATTATCCTGATATGTGCCTGCTATGCCGTGTACTTGTGGGAAAAAGGCTCCTGTTCTATTTCTATTGCTTCCTTTATGTGAAATGCCGGGTGATCCTGCCAGTCCCTCTGCTTTCCTATTAAAAACTGACCGCACTAAGCAGGAGAACACACTGTGGTCAGCTATGTTGGGAACTCAGCCTACTCTCCTCCAATGATCAGACATGTCATTACATCTACCCCCCCCCCCCCCTTACACACACGCATACTCAGCCTTTCACTGGGAAGATCAGTATAATGTTTTTTTATTTTTTTATATCTATACACAAATGTTTTGCCTTTCATTTCTATTTTAAACTGAATGTTTTTTTTCTACATGGTTAGGGTTTGCAAATACTTTATACTAGCAACGGACAGTACAGGAGATAGCAGGAACAACATAAACAGACAAATAGGAAACGTAGAGGGACCCGTTTTTCTACTGTAGCAATAAACAAATAATTTTAAATACATTCCTGAAAATTAAAAGTTTTCCTCTAAGTTATGAGAACTGTCTGAATTTTTGTATGACACTGAGAATTAATTAAATAAGCAGATCCAGATTTCTTAAGGTAAGACGTGGAAACTAATTTAGCCAAAGTTACTTTAATACTTTTTGAGTCAGAAGCAGATTAATGAAGATGGATAAACCAGTGTGTGACATTACTTGTAATTTAATTCTTTAATCAGCACAGCAGTTTGGTGTGTGTAACTAGTAGCAACAGCTGCCACCCTGGAGGGAACTCTGCAGAAATGGTTCTTGGCAGTTAACTCTTATTAATGATTTCCAATGCTGTATATGCAGTGTTACAACTAAATATCTTGTAGCAGTCAGACTTAAATCTTAGTAAGATTACTAGTCCCAGCAATTCCACTCTTCTCAGATATACTACTGAATTCAGGAACTTTGCTACTTACATTATATAAGGCCTTTCAAAATACAGTTCTGGTGTTATATGCTGATCGAGTGTTGCTTTGTCATTGATGAGAGATGCTGCACATAATCCAAAGTGTTTAACTACTAGTTGTAATTTATTTATTTATTACACTTACCTACATAGTGCAATCAATTTACACAGTGCTTACATATATATATATATATATATATATATACAGTATAGTAAACTACTAGTTGTAATTTATTTATTTATTATTTATTTATTACACTTACCTACATAGTGCACTCAATTTACACAGTGCTTACATATATATATATATATATATATATATATATATATATATATATATATATATATATATATATATATATATATATATATATATATATATATATATATATATATATATATACAGTGCTCAGCATAAATGAGTACACCTCTTTTGAAAAGTAAGATTTGAATCAATAGCTCAATGAACACAAGAACAATTTGCAAGTTTTATAGAACATTTGTTTAGCTCATTACATGAAAGTATGGTTAATAATATAACTTAGATTACAAAATCTTTAGTTTTACTCAAATTAGTTGATGCAAAAATGATTAAACCTCACAACAAAAACTACTACAACTAGTATTTTGTATGACCTCCCTGATTTGTAAGGACGGCACTAAGTCATTTAGGCATGGAATGAACAAGTTGGCGACATATTGTAACATCTATCTTTTTCCATTCCTCAAGAACGACCTCTTTTAGATCCTGGATGCTGGATGGAGAGTGATGCTCAACTCTTCAGAATTCCCCATAGGTGTTCAATTGGGTTCAGATCGGGAGACATACTTGGCCACTGAATCACGTTCACCCTGGTCTTCTTCAAAAATGCAACAGTGACCTTAGATCGTGTGTTTTGGATCATTGTCATGATAGAAAAGTGCACGATGACCAGGATCAAGGAGTGATGGTAGCATCTTCTCTTTCAATACAGAGCAGTACATCTGTGAATTCATGATACCATCAATGAAATGCAGCTCCCCGACACCAGCAGCACTCATTTAGCCCCACAGAAGGAAACTGCCCCCACCATGTTTCACTGTAGGCACCATGCATTTTTCTTTGTACTCCTCACCTTTGCAACGCCATACAGTTTTGAAGCCATCAGTTCCAAAAACATTTATCTTGGTCCCATCACTCCAGAGTACGGAGTCCCAGTAGTCTTCTCCTTATTCGGCATGGGCCCTAGAAAATTTGAGGTGGGCTTTTTTGTGCATGGGCTTTAGGAGAGGCTTCCTTAGTGGACGACACCCATGCATGCCATTCCTCTGCCATGTATGCTGTATTATGGCACGGGAAACAATCACCCCAGTTTGGCTCTCTACTTCTTTAGCTAACTGCAGTGAACTTGCACAGCACTTTACTTTAACCCTTCTCATCAGAAGATGCTCCTGTTAAGGTGTTAACTTTTGTGGATGGCATGGATGTCTCTGTGAGATGGTTACAGTTCCATCTTTTAAATATTTGTATCGCTTTTGCTACAGTATATTGACTGATAAGTAAACCTTTGCTGATCTTCTTGTAGCCTTCACCTCCCGTGTAAAGAAATTAGTTTCTTTCTCAGGCCTTGTGACATTTCTCTTCCATTGTTGACAGCATTAAGACTCCTTTCACACTGAGGCTGTTTTCAGGCATTTTAGCGCTAAAAATAGCACCTGAAAACTGCCTCTCAAGCCACCCCAGTGTGAAAGCTTGCGTGCTTTCACACTGGGGCAGTGCGCTTGCAGGACAGGAAAAAAAGTCCTGCAAGCAGCAACTTTGGGGCGGTCTGGGAGCAGTGTATACCCCTGCCCATTGTAATGAATGAGCATCCCTTCCGAAGCCCCTGAAAATCACTTCCAAAGCACATCACGGGTGATTTTTAACCCCTTTTTAACCCATTCTTGGGGGTTAAAAGTGCCCCACTACTGCCCGAAAAACAGCGGTAAAGCACAGCTAAAACGAGCAGCGTTTTACGACTAACGCCGGCACCGCCCTAGTGTGAAAGTACCCTTAATGGGAAAGCGTTTTCTTTGTTAACTAACGCCCTTTTATAATCAAATGTCTGCTGGACACCTGTTTAATGAATAATTAGACTCAACTGTAGTTGAATTCTTGTTAATTAGGATTTTGTTGTCTAAAATTTAGCTTTGCTGCTAAGACTTTCATTGTGGTGTATTCATTTTTGCAACATGGTCTTGAATGAAATTGTTATGAAAAATACTTTTTTGTGTGTGCAAATTACCAAATATTGGTTGCAATCAATGGCCCGCATTTGTGAGAGTATTTTGTAATATAGTGTCCTATAGAAAATGTTGATTCTGAAAGGAAAGTAAAGGTTTTCTGACAAATCTGTTGGGGTGTACTCACTTATATATTGTGTAAATTCAGGAAAATCTTTGGGATGTGTCTAGGATGGGAGATATATTTGTCCCAGGTTCATGCTGTACACTGATTGATTTTGTGTTTGTGCTGTGTAGTGAGCCCAAGTGTAACAGATAAAGCACGCAGGGCTCTATAAAACTCCCAGGATGCTTGGGGAAAGGGGTTCCACCCTGGAACCAGATCTCTGTGCATGGCAGACTGGGGAGCAACAATACCTCTGAGTGGTGAGATTAAGTCTGTGTGACTAAAATTCTCTTATTATTTCTGTGTGACCGTCAAATGTTTGGGCAGCAGTAGGCTGTGGCAGAACAAGTAGTCAGGTTCCTGTGTTTTTGTAGTTAGATGTTCAAAGTGGTAAGGGTTTATTTTCTGTTTTGTTTTACCTGTTTTGATACCTGCACTTTGTAACTACAGACATTTACAAAGATTCTGCTGCCTGTCCATGCCTACTTCACTGTGCTGTGACCCATCCAGGGGGTCCTGCACACCCCGCTACTGAGTTAATCCCTTACTATATATATATATATATATATATATATATATATATATATATATATATATATATATACCGGATTTTTCAATCCATAAGATGCACCTAGGTTTTAGAGGAGGAAAACAAGGATAAAAATATTCTAACCAAATGGTGTAATAAAATATTTAATATTATACTACTACTATAGGTGGGTGGTGGACATACAGCAATACCACCCCCCCCCCCTATCAAATCAGTTCAGCTACACTATACCTGGGTGGTGTTGGTGCACACAGCAACCTTCCCCACTTCCAAGATCAGCTCAGGGTGGCAGGGCAGACACAAACACCCCTTCAGCCTCTTCTATCACAACAGCTCAGGTGACTGGGCAGTGGATACCATGCCAACCCACACCTCCCACCCCCTTATCACCAGATCACCTCAGACACTGCCATTACAATGCACAACCCCCTCTGGCTGGCTGGCTCTCAGCCTCAGATGCACCCAGACAACAGCTAGGATGGAGGACTGGGGACATAGTTTTCAGCAGCAGCTGCTGGTGGAAGGAGCAGGAAGTGAGACTGGACCAGACAACGGCACTAGGGGTATTCCGGCTGGAAAAAAAAACAGCCAGGGCGCGCCGTCGCTTTCGGGATGGTGTCACCTCTGGCGGGTGTAAGCTGACCTGGGTGCGGCGTGCAACCCCGATAGCAATGCCACTGACACTCCCAATGTTTTGGCACCTGGTGCAGACCGCCTCCCCCCACTCCCCCTTGGTATGCCCCTGCAAGGATCCGCCTCACATACTGTCCTCTCTCCTCCACAGAGAAGCCGAGTGGCAGTATTGTGATGGGGGGGCGGTGCCTGGTCAGTATTCGCTCCATAAGACGCAGGGACATTTTCCCCCATTTTTTGGGGGGAAAAAGTTTGTCTTATGGTGCGAAAAATACGAAAATATATATATATATATATATATATATATATATATATATATATATATGTACATTCACATCAGTTCCTGCCCTTAAGGAGCTTGCAATCTAAGGTCTTTAACTCACATCCTTACATACATGGGTCAATTTAGACAGTAGCCAATTAACCTATCAGCCTGTCTTTGAAGTGTGGGAGGAAACATGCAAACTCCAGGTAGGTAGTGTCATGGTTTATATTCAAGCCTACGACCCTAGTGCTGCTAGGTGGAAGTGCTAACCACTTATCCATAGTGCTGCCCTACATAATAGTCTGTAGAATGGCAGAAAGGTAGCTGTTGACTAGGAATGAGCTCAGATGTGTTCGGACTGGTATTTTAACCCATTTGTGCAAGCCCGCGAGGAAGCTGCCACCTGTATGGTCCTGATTTCCAAGGAGAAGTGGAAGAAAGTGAAATATGTCTTTTAGATAATTATCTTTCGAAAAAAACGAACTTCTCTAGGCTGAAATCAAATAATTGTAATAATTATGACTTAGTAAAACATTCAGATTCAGTTTTTTAGTTTGCTAATTTCATATCTAAGGACTATCATTATTGTCCATATCAGTTTTGGCCTGTCCAACAATGACATTTATTTATTGGGGATCCTATTGCTAGATCACTAGAGAGGGCAAAGAAAAATCCAGCTGATTTATCCTTCTCAATTTAAAACTCAATTCTTAAGCCTGGCACGAACTACACGTATTTTTTTCGTTCAACCCAGCGTGGTCCACTCAGAGCTACTGTACTCACTATGCTAAGTTAGTACAGTGATCTTTCCCACTGAGCTGTTGTGTTCTGACAGGGGGACGGCCCCCCACCAAACCATTGTGATCAGAGCTCTCTGCCATTGGCTGACAGCATTGATCAGGCGTCGGTTGGCTGCTGGTTTTCCAGCATGCTCGTCCAACAGAAGCTGGCCAAATGACATTCAGCCCGTGTGTAGATCAAAACCTAAGGCCTAATTAACACTGGGGATTCTATTGTTAGATCACTAGAGAGGGCAAAACAATCCCCACTAACCCATTTCTATAGTATCACACTTCTTTTTTTTTTTCCTTTATTCATTGTTAATGTAACAAGGATGGTAGGGAGGTTTCCTATAATTTGACCCTCTTTCTCATCTCAAAAAGTTGGGAGGTTTGCTAGAATCAGAAAAAAAATACTGCTCACTTCTTTTCTATGGCATCGCTCCCATGTGAAGCATCGCTGTTCCACTGGTATATAAGATTCTGCAGCAACACCTTGCTGCTCTGGCCAGCAAGGCGAGTAGTGCCGTAGAAACAGGCGAGTGGTTTTCTTTTGCCTTCTCTAGCAAATCTCCAAAACTTCTAAGATGAAAAAGCCAGACACATTGCATAAATAAAATAAACATAATATGCAAACAATGGTTGGTTAAACTTTTTGAAAAAATAAGAAAGAATAATAAAGATTAATAATATTAACTAACATATATATATATAAAAATAATAAAAAATGTAATAATGGCCAACATTACCTTAACCGCGTGGCTCAATGTAATTACTCATTATACCTTGCTAGGGGTTAAAGTGTTACTAAACTCAGGACCCTGCATTTACTATATCTGGTCTCCCACAGTACACAGAACATGTAATTCAAACTTGTAGGAGAAGTTTTCATTCTCCTCTGACTGTCCTATGAGACTTCATGACCCCTGACTCTGTCTAGACAGCACTGATTGGCCCTGTGCTGATTACATCCACTCTCCCAAAAAAAAAGCTCTCTAGCAATACACACCAAACTGAGCATGTGCAGAGTGGCCGCAAAGGCTCTATACTATCAGGAGATGGATTGGGGACTGTGGAAGAAGGCAGGTTGAAACAGCCTTTTTACACAATGCAAAGGATTAACCCCTTAGGTTCTAGAGTGAGCATAACAAGCATGCTTTACTGCATATACAGTCTAATTTTACTGTTGTGCGTTTAGTAACGCTTTAATTAACTGCTTCCCGACCGCCTAACGCCGATATACGTCGGCAAAATGGCACGGGCAGGCAAAATCACGTACCTGTACGTGATCGTGCATGTGCCTGCCTGTGGGTCGCGCGCGCGCCGCCAGCGGCACGCTCGCGACCTGGTCGGGAGCTCCGTGACCCCGGCCGCGGGACCAGTGGACCCGATCGCCGCTGGTGTCCCGCGATCGGGTTACGGAGCTGAAGAACGGGGAGAGGTTTGTGTAAACAAACCTCTCCCCGCGCTTCCTACACTGACTGTCAGTGATCGGCTGTTCCCGGTCATCGGGAAAGCCGATCAATGACGTCAGACGTACAGCCACGCCCCCCTACTGTAAAATAAACACAACACGTCACACTGACTCCTCCCCGCCCCCTAGTGGTTAACCCCTTCACTGCAACTGTCATTTACATAGGAATCAGTGCTATTTAAATAGCACTGATTTCTGTATAAATGACAAATGTCCCAAAAATGTGTCAAAAATGTCCGATGTGTCCGCCATAATGTCGCAGTCACAATAAAAATCGCTGATCGCCGCCATTACTAGTAAAAAAAAAAAATATTAATAAAAATGCTATAAAACTATCCACTATTTTGTAAACGCTATAACTTTTGTGCAAACCAATCAATAATCGCTAATTGCGATTTTTTTTACCAAAAATATGTAGAAGAATACGTATCGGCCGAAACTGAGGAAAAAAAATGTTTTTTTATATATTTTTTGGGGATAGTTATTATAGCAAAAAGTAAAAAATATTGCATTTTTTTCAAAATTGTCGCTCTATTTTTGTTTATAGCGCAAAAAATAAAAACCGCAGGGGCGATCAAATACCACCAAAAGAAAGCTCTATTTGTGGGAAAAAAAGGACGCAAATTTTGTTTGGGAGCCACGTCGCACGACCGCGCAATTGTCAGTTAAAGCGACGCAGTGCCGAATCGCAAAAAGGGGCCTGGTCCTTTGGCTGCCAATTGGTCCGGGGCTGAAGTGGTTAAAGGCAGCCTCTAGACTTTCTTACTGAATCGGTTTAAAGTTAAAAATAAGAACTGTGCCTTACAATAACTGATTTCTAATAACAATCAATTACAATCAGCTGACCAAGTTCACCTCTACAGAGCTCTAAAAAACCTTCCTTCAAAGCCATGTTATAGATATAATGAGATGGGGGATTTACTAAAGCTGGAGCATGCAAAATCTGCTGCAGCTCTGTATAGAAACCAATCAACTTCAAGGTTTTATTGTCAAAGCTTAATTGAAGAAGCTGAAGTTAGAAGATGATTGGCTACCATGCACAGCTGCACCAGGTCCCGAGTTCTCCAGTTTTAGTAAATGTCCCCCAGGGAGTTGTTCTGCAGCCCTAACATACTTCCTGTCCTAGGGTGACAACACCGCTGCTTCAAAGATGCAATACACTTAGCGTTGTCACCCTAGGGCAGGAAGTGTGTTTCTGTAAGATTTACCAGGTATAATTAAAGAAAAAAGCATTTCGAAAAAAAAATCTAAAAATAAATATCAGCGCAGCCACCACATTAAAGAGTGGTAAGCTGCAATACGCAATTTTTGGGATTCTTGGGATTACCTACGCTTTAGTAAAGATTGTAGAAGCAAAAATTCTGACTCTAAGGTAGCAACAGTTGCATACCACAGATACAAGTACCCTTCGTCTTGCAACTCTAACCTACATAATAGTATAAGACATCCACAGAAACGTGGTAATGAAATAACTTTTTTTCACGGTCTGTCTATAAATACCTATGAGTAAACCAAGGCCACACACCAGGCGGACAATAGGTTATGGACTGACGTAATCCAAGGAATTAATTTCCTCCTCATCCTTTTTCTTCTGTCTCTCCCATTTTATTGATTCGGTTCACGTAGCTTAGGCATGTGTGAAAAGCTGCGGGGCACAAAGGCCAGGGTTTCTTCACCTGCACGCCAGTCTCCTTTGAACGCACAATGCAATCTTCCTGAATAGGAGAAGCACCCTAAAGCACTAAATGAATCAGACATGCCTGCTGGTGACATCTTAATATCGGTTTGATTAATTTAGACAAGGGGAAGAACAATAAATAGAAGCGGGAATTTGATTTTGCATCCAGTGTATATCTTTCTATCTAAAGAAGATTACACTGATATGATTTTATTAATCTCTCAAAGACAAATGAAAGTAAGAGGAGATCGTGTTTTCTTTCAATGCATAAGCTGAGATGTCATTTGCTTTTAAATTTACTTAAAGGGTCAGTTCCTCCTGAAACTTCGATTATAGATTTAGGTCGATTTTTGAGCGTTAAACAGGTAATTGCCAGCTTACCTAGCATATGTAGCGCTACCCCCGTAGGGGCCGCTGGTGAATGTGGTTTGTTTCCCACAGCTAATTTCTAGTCACACAGAGTCAAGAAGCAGTCCTTGCAACTTTGTTTTTTTGTTTAGTTTTATTAGGGGAATAGAACTTGGATGGGGATAGGGTGTATAGGGGATACCCACTTGATTGAAGGAAATTGGTAGGGACTTAACTATATACACTCCAGTATATACAATCTCTTCTCTTCCACCTCCAGCACACACAATTGCTTGCAGACTATCCCTCCCAGGACCAGCTAGCACTGATGTGAGGATCTTACGCTGACTATGTCAAACCAAAAGCAAATGTCCTTTGCAGGCAGGGACCGTGGGCCGCTATGGTGTAGCAAAAGGGAAGTCTTTGGTGCTAGCTGTCCTTCATGTGGCTATTGCTCCCAGTACCACCTCTTCAGCCATCGCCAGCCCTACTGGCTGAAGCTGCCTCTTTCCACTGCCCAAGCTACCACAGTCCTCCTGACTTTCTCTGCACCCATCCGAAACTGCTCCATCCCAGTCATCTCAGGCGTGCCTCCCAGTCCTCCTGACTGTGTCACTCACCAGCCTTCTTGGCTGCTCCTGTTCCTCCTGGAGACGTGCCTGGCAATGTTTTCCTGCTGTCTTCTTGTTCCCAGTGCCTCCTGGCCAGGACACCTTTGTGTCTTGAAGAAGGTTCTGTCAGCACCAATGTCACCCCCCCCCCACCAGACTGGGGAGCTCCCTCAAAGGCCACAACAGCCTAACACGCCATCTACAGCTTCCACCCAAACTCTCCTCCCCAGCTGGGCAGACCCATGGTATTTGAGGGGGCCTGTACCCTGCCAATCTAAGTTGAGGACTGGTCAGGGCCCTCAAAATAAAATAAAAGTAAGATGCGTACAGAAGAAAACAAAAGAAAATTCCCAGCTCAACTCACTAGCCAGTCTGCTACCAACCGAATTATCCTGTCAAACAGTTTGAGTTAAAAACAGGGACTTAGTTAACACACATTTGCAAATACATGAGTAAGCTGCAGAGCCACTCCACGCACCCCAATATTATCTGCAGTCCTAACGCTTGTAAATTTATGAGATGAATACAGCCCTGCCCAAACAGCACAGTCAGGTAGATCGCACCACTTGCAGTTAGGTAGAGAGCTGCCTATACTTACCTTTGCCTTCATTCCTCTGAGGCTGTATTTGGCTGCCAGAAGTGAATAAACATTCTGGTACTTTTTTTAGTGGACGATTATGGGGTCTGCATGGGCAAAGCACAGATTTACTTTAAAGTGTTACTAAACCCAGGAGCCTGCATTCACTACATCTGGTCTCCCACAGTACACATAACACGGAAATGCAACTATTTTAGAAAATATTAACTGATAAATACCTTTTCTCATCAACAGTATATAGCCATCTTGTGACTTCTATCAGTTCCTAGCAAAGCTTGTAGGAGGAGTTTTCATTCTCACCTGATCCTCTGTCTGGACAGTGCTGATTGGCCCTGTGCTGATTACATGCACCCTCCCAAGAAAAAAAAACCTCTCTAGCAATACACACCAAACTGAGCATGTGCAGCCCCTCCATTGGCTCTGTAAATGTCAGATTATTTTTTGGAGGAAGTGGAAGAAGATAATCAGAGACAGGATCAAACAGCCTTTTTACACAATGCGGACGGATAACCCCTTAGGTTCCACAGTGAGTATAACAAGCAGGCTTTAGTGCAGGGATATGCAATTAGCAGACCTCCAAAACTACAAGTCCCATCATGCCTCTGCCACTGGGTGTCATGCTTGTGGCTGTCAGAGTCTTGCTATGCCTCATGGGACTTGTAGTTCAGCAACAGCTGGAGGTCTGCTAATTGCATATCCCTGGTTTACTGCATATACAGACTGATTTTACTGTGGTGGGTTTAGTAACACTTTAAGAAGTATTACTACCCTACAAACGTTACAACAAATAGATCAGTTCTTACATTTTCGTCAGCCTACCAAATATCTTTAGGGATAAACTGGGCAGAAATGTGGTAACTTGGCAAACAGGACATATAATCCCAAGACCAGGTATGAGTCAATAACAGTCAGGTAGATAACTGGTTTATTTGACAGGCAGCCTTAAAGGGACACTGTTATAGGAGATTAATGGAGGTTGCGATTATTCAACTCTCCTTTGAGAATGCTAATTACCAACTGTGTTCTTGATGAGTTGATGTCAATACTGTGTGAGTCACTGTCCCAGAACAATATAAAGATAAGTTCTGACACTTTGCTGACACTTATTTATAGCATGCTTGTTATAAAACTGTACCAAAAACATACTGAAATTGATCCCAGCCATTAACAGTTTTAAGTAGAACTGCAGTGACAGGCCCCATAGTTCTTTTATGGCAGATCCACTTTAAGCCAGAAATGAAGCAAGGCCAGAAATTCAGAATGATTGAATTAGAATCAAAGATCCTGCATTTTTGGATATTGATAATAAGCCAACACATTACAGGCGGTCACCGATGCCGCTTCGTAAGGGGCTGATGTTATGTTGCTGTTATGTTGTAAGGTGTGATATACAAAATGTTGATCTGTTAATGAGACCAATCAGGAGAATAAAATAAGAATATATAAAGTTAAATAAATGAAAAACCATGGTAATGAACAAAATACTATACAGATTGTTCAAGCAGCAACTCTCCTGTGAGATATAAGCACAGTCCAATTAATATAAACCTTTTACAGTGTTGCGCTAATTGTGATCAGATCAAAAGTCCACATGTGATGAAATGATATATATTCCTGGTTAACCACTTCCGGACCACCCACCACACATATATTGCGGCAGGGCGGCCCGGCTGTGCGAAACAATGTACCTGTATGTCGTTTCATGTATGAGATACTGTGGGCGCGTGCACGCGTTAGCTGCACACTGGAGGAGCGCGCGAGCGGGCCTGGTGGACTCGATGTCCGCCAGTCACCCGTGAGCGCTCCACAGAGAGGCAGAATGGGGATCTGCCTATGCTCACAAGGTGGATCGCCGTTCTGACAGGAGACAACACAGGCTGTTCCTAGTGATTAGGAACAGCGATCTCTGTGTTGTCCCAGTGAGCCCATCCCACACACAGTTAGAACACACACTGAGGGAACACAGTTAACCACTTGATCGCCCCCTAGTATTAACCCCTTACCTGCTAGTGTAATTTATACATTGATCAGTGCATTTTTTAGCACTGATCACTGTATTGGTGTCACTGGTCCAAAAAGTGTCACTTAGGGTCAGATTTGTCCGCCCCAATGTCGCAGTCCCACAGATCACCACCATTACCAGTAAAAACAATAACAAAATTAAAAGTCCATAAATCTATCCCCTATTTTATAGACGCTATATATTTTGCACAAACCAATTAATATATGCTTACTGGGATTTTTTTACCAAAAATATGTAGAATACATATTGCCTTAAACTGATGAATACATTTTTTTTTTTTTGGATATGTATTATAGCAGAAAGTAAAACATTTCGTGTTTTTTCAAAACTGTTTTCTTATTTTTGTTTATAGCGCAAAAAATTAAAACCGCAGAGGTGATCAAATACCACCAAAAGAAAGCTCTATTTGTGGGGAAAAAAGGACATCAATTTTGTTTGGGTACAATGTTGCACGACCGCACAATTGTCAGTTAAAGTGACGCAGTGCCGTATTGCAAAAAATGGCCTGTCATTAAGGGGGTAAATCCTTCCGGGGCTGTAGTGGTTAATATCACCACTATCCGCCACCTCGAAATATGTAATTCTTAACAAGACCGCCACCACCAAAGGCAAAAGGGTTCGCTTACCAGCTCATATGGACCTCTTATTACAAGAGGTCAATGGCAATTGTGGCTCTATACCCAGCCAGGGCCTTTAATGTCATCTGAGGATCTTCCTGCGACTTATGAACCGATCATCCTGACAGTGTTGTCAAAGGAGTTTCCCAAAACACAAAAGGCTCCACATAGCATAAAATTGTTACAACTTTATTCCACGAGTTATTTGAACTGCATTTACATCAAAAATGTGTTAAAAACATCTTAAAATCATTTGCCCTGGCCGCACATATGCAGCAGCCTGTCCTTCCGGGACTCGAGGATCACGGTGACATCAGCACATTGCTCCACCCTACTTGTGTTTTGGGGAACTCCTTTGACAACACTGTCAGGATGATTGGTTCATAAGTCACAGGAAGATCCTCAGACGACAAGCACCATTGACTTCCTGTAATAAGGTGGCGATGCCGTAAAGAATCACATATTTAAAGGTGGCGAATGGTGGTGATCTTGACCAGGAATATATATCATTTCATCACATGTGGACTTTTATCTGAACACAATTAGCGCAACTCTGTAAAAGGTTTAAGAAACTATAAAGACCTGTGAAATAATGTGAGAGTAGGTCCAGCAGGGGTCAGTGACAGCAGGACAGACAATATACATAAAGACAGGCACCCCTTGTTCTGCCCAGTTTTATGTAATGTTCCTCTGTTTTACTGTACTGGGTCAAGTTAGCTTGTAGTAGTTTGAGCCACCAAAACTTGTTTATAATTAGTATTTCACAGAGACAGGACTTTGGAAAGTCATTGTCTTCTTATGCCCCTTACACACGGTCGGAATTTCCGAAGGAAAATGTCCTATCGAACCATGTTGTCGGAAAATATGACCGTGTGTGGGCACCATCGGACTTTTTCCGTCGGAACTTCCGACGGAAAAAATTTGAGATCCTGCTCTCAAATTTTCCGACAACAAAGTCCGATTGGACTTTTTCCGATTGTGTGTAGCGAATTCCGACAGACAAAGTGCCACGCATGCTCAGATCACATTACAAGACCAAAGCTATTGGCTACTAGCCTCTACGTAGTTCCGTCGTACGTCACCACATTCAGAATGATCGGATTTTCCGACAACTTTGTCCGACCGTGTGTATGCAACACCAGTGTCGGACAAAATCCGTCGGAAAAAATCTGACGGATTTTGTGGTCGGAATTTCCGACCGTGTGTACGGGACATTACACTTAAAAAAAAATGGAAAACCATCCTTTGCACTGCAATTAGCTGAAATAAAATTGAGTTGGATTCAACTTCTGTGACTTATTGAGAAGTTAAGCTGCCTGCGGATGGTGCCAGGTCAGCAGGTGACCACACTGTCCGAACAGACTGGCTCAATGCATGAAATGGCATTTGAAACAGAATACCCCACAAAACAAAACAGAGGTCTACTGTGTTGAGGCAACAGGACATTATTCTTATCTGTGTCCCTCACCCCATGCTTGCCTCACGAGCCCTAGCAGTTTACCATTAAAAGGAACAAGAGCTTTAGATTATTCCAGTCTTTACCAACTTTAATCGCAATCAACATTTTGCCTACCTACGGTGTAAAACAACATAAACAAATAAAAATATATACAAAAGATCAAATAATATGAAGAAACAAACCTTTGCCACTTAAGCCCCAGACAGGATTAGAGAAAAAATATATATATCAATATATATCTAGGTGTAATCCTGGACTCTGAATTATCCCTTTAGCCCCACATCCAATCACTGGCCAAGGCTTGCTGCTTCAACCTCCACAATGTCTCCAAAATACTCCCCTTCCCAACCTGTGACTAATTCACTCCCTGGTCATGTCCCACCTCGACTACTGCAACTCTCTCCTCATGTTCAGCAATGAACATATTATAGAGAGTAGTATTGGGGGCATTAGTGGTAGGTTGACTAAAGCACAAAAACCTGAGGTAAGTATAGTAACAAGTCCTATTTGCAATCTCGGAACACACAATAATAGGACAGTATGCAACCGGTCTAAACTAAGCGGCATGTTCACCAATGCCAGGAGCCTGGCAGACAAGATGGGTGAACTAGAGATACTGTTGAATAGGGATGAGCCGAACACCCCCGGGTTCGGTTCGAACCAGAACCTTCGAACGGACCGAAAGTTCGCGCGAATATTCGAACCCTATACGTTATAATGGACGCGAACGTTCGAAATCAAAAGTGCTAATTACAACGGCCAATATGCATGTTAATGTCATAAAACAGGTTTGGGGACCCGGGTCCTGCCCCAGGGGACATATATCAATGCAAAAAGAACTTTTAAAAACTAACGTTTTTTCGGGAGCAGTCATTTTAATGATGCATAAAGTGAAAAAAAAAAGTGAAATTTTCCTTTAAATATGGTACCTGGGGGGTGTCTAAAGTATGCCTGTGAAGTGGCATGTGTTTCCCGTGTTTAGAACTGTCCTTGCACAAAATGACATTTGTAAAGGAAAAAAAGAAGCCATTTAAAACCACTTGCGGCTTTAATGTCATGTCTTGTCCTGGCCGCCATATGGCTGAAAATCCTTGAGAAAAATGGCATGGCTACCCCATCACCCCCCCCCCCCCCCCCCCAGCCCCTTTGGGTCTTGTATGGATATTAAGGGGGACCCCGCACCCAAAATAAAACCCTATACCTACAACCCTATATACTCTGAACAGCAGTATATAGGTGGTGCAAACAAGACACGGACTGTAGGTTTGTTCTTAAGTAGAATCTGAACAGGTACATTATGAAGTGTAGCTCCATCCCAAAAAAATCAATTTTTAAGCTTTTTGGAGAACATAGGGAGGGGTTATCACCCCTGTAACATTTGCTGTCTTTGCACATCTGTTCAGAACATGTCACCTCACTTTCCGTCCCAATGACAAATGTTTTTGGAAAAGTGGGGTTTTAATTGAAACAAGGATTGGTGATAAAGTATCAGTATAGAGGAGATACCTTTTTCCCAAATTAAATTTAACAGGATAGAATTTCCCTTCCTAGGGGTAGATTTCCTCTCACTTCCTGTTTTCTCTTTCCGTTTGCAAGTAGGAGTCGTTTGTAAGTTGGATGTTTGAAAGTAGGGGCCTGGCGTATATACTCTGCAGAAATTTGCCCTATTAGATGTTGGTGTAGCCACAAGACTGGTGGGCACAGGAATGGGCCCTGCTGTGAGTTAATAGATCAAGATTTGTACTTGCATGCACCTGTTGAACCGGGCAGAAAAATTGGGCCTTTGGGCCTTTGGTGGTGGTGGTGGACGGTGTTGCCACAAGACTGTAAGCTCTCACAGTTACTCTTGGTGGGCGCAGGAATGGGCCCTGCTGTGAGTTATTAGATCAAGATTTGTAATTGCATGCACCTGTTGAACAGGGCAGAAAAATTGGGCCTTTGGTGGTGGTGGTGGTGGTGGACGGTGTTGCCACAAGACTGTAAGCCCTCACAGTTACTCTTGGTGGGCGCAGGAATGGGCCCTGCTGTGAGTTATTAGATCAAGATTTGTAATTGCAAGCACCTGTTGAACAGGGCAGAAAAATTGGGCCTTTGGCGGTGGTGGTGGACGGTGTTGCCACAAGACTGTAGGCCCTCATAGTTACTCTGGTGGGCGCAGGAATGGGCCCTGCTGTGAACTATTAGATCAAGATTTGTAATTACACGCCCCTGTTAAACAGGGGCTGAAAAATTGTGCCTTAGACATTGGTGCTGGTGCCACAACACTGCAACCCCTCACAGATACTGTACTCTTAGCACAGCAATGAGACCTGTTGCAAAGCATTGCCTAAAAATTGTAATTACACGCCCCAACAGGGGCTGAAAAATTGTGCCTTAGGCACTGGTGCCACAACACTGCAACCCCTCACAGATACTGTACTTGGAGCACAGCAGTCACACGTGTTGCGAAGCATTTTTTTAAAAAATTGTAATTACACGCCCCTGTTAAACAGGGGCTGAAAAATTGTGCCTTAGGCACTGGTGCTGGTGCCACAACACTGCAACCCCTCACAGATACTGTACTTGGAGCACAGCAGTCACACGTGTTGCGAAGCATTTTTTAAAAAAATTGTAAGTACACGCCCCTGTTATATAGGGGCTGAAAAATTGTGCCTTAGGCACTGGTGTGGTGGCATGGATCATTGAGGAGGAGGAAGAGGATAGTCAGTGAACATAACAGGACAGTCACTCAGCATCAGCATAGGCAGTCTTGAAGGGATGTGACATTATAAATTATTCCGTTATATCCGCTTCAGGTGCCTGGTAGCTGGTGGTGATCGAAGACTGATTCATTTTGATGAAGGTCAGTCGATCAACCGAGTCGGTGGACAGGCGCACCCTATGATCGGTGACAAATCCGCCAGCAGCACTGAATGTGCGTTCGGAAAGAACGCTGGAGGCAGGACAGGCCAGTAGCTCAATTGCATACTGTGCAAGCTCTGGCCAGTGATCAATCCTCAGGACCCAGTAAGCCAGAGGATTTTCGGTGGGAAAGGTGTCCAAGTCTGACCTTGCCCCAAGGTATTCCTGCACCATGTATATCAGACGCTGGCGATGGTTGCTGGAACCGATCATACCTTGGGTCTGCGGACTAAAAAATTGTCTGAACGCATCGGTCAGACGTCCACCTTCCCCACCGATCCTTCTGCTACTGACCGAAGCCTCAGCAACTCGTCGCCCAGGACCAGGAGTTTGTAACCTCCCAGTTTCTGGGAACGCGTTGCACAGACCTTTCTGCAAGGCCTCCCTGAGATGTCTCATCCTCTGTTCCCTCTGCGACGGCAAGATAAGGTCCGCAACCTTACCCTTGTACCGTCGATCAAGGAGAGTGGCCAGCCAGTAATGGTCCCTCTCCTTGATCCGAAGAACACGAGGATCCTTCCGCAGGCTTTGCAGGATCAGGGAGGCCATGCAGCGTAGGTTAGCTGAGGCATTCGGTCCGGAGTCTTCTGGGTCACTGAGGATGACATGATCACCAGCCACCTCCTCCCAGCCACATACAAGTCCACTGGTTTGTTGGGACTGTACATCATCCCTAAAAGACTGCTGCTGCTGAGTGCCAGGCTCCACCTCCATGCTCACACAATCCTCCTCCTCCTCCTCCTCCTCCTCCTCTTCCTGTGTGATGGGTGGGACAGAAGGAACACTGTCCGGATAAAGGGGGCCTTGAGAGGCAAGGAAGTCCTCCTCTTCCTGCCTCTGTTCTGCCTCAAGTGCTCTGTCCATTATCCCACGCAGCGTATGCTCCAACAGGTGGACAAGAGGTACAGTGTCACTGATGCATGCACTGTCACTGCTCACCATCCTCGTGGCCTCCTCAAATGGTGAGAGGACAGTGCATGCATCCCTGATCATGCTCCACTGACGTGGGGAAAAAAACCAAGCTCCCCTGACCCTGTCCTGGTGCCGTAGTCGCAAAGGTACTCATTGATGGCCCTCTGCTGCGTGTGCAGTCGCTGCAGCATGGCCAACGTTGAGTTCCACCTGGTGGGCATGTCACATATTAGGCGGTTCTTGGGCAGGTTCAGCTCCTTTTGCAGCTCAGTCAGCCGAGCACTGGCATTATAAGATCGGCGGAAATGCACACAGACTTTCCTGGCCTGCCTCAGGACATCCTGTAAGCCTGGGAACCTGCCCAAGAACCGCTGCACCACCAGGTTGAGGACGTGAGCCATACAGGGCACATGGGTGAGCTGCCCCTGTCGCAGGGCGGAGAGGAGGTTGGTGCCATTGTCAGAAACGACCATTCCTGGCTTAAGCTGACGTGGCGTCAACCACCTCTCGGCCTGCCCCTGCAGAGCTGCCAGAACCTCTGGCCCAGTGTGGCTCCTGTCCCCCAAACACACCAGCGCAAGCACGGCATGGCATCTTTTTGCCTGCGCACTTGCGTAGCCCCTTGTACGCCTACGGAGCACCGCTCGTTCCGAGGACAGAGCACTGGAGGAAGAAGAAGAGGAGGGGGTGGAGGAGAGAGGTGTGTCACAACCAGTAGCAGTAGTAGCGTTTTGGAGGCGTGGTGGCGGAACAACCTCCAACACTACTGCACCTTGTCCTGCATCCCTCCCAGCTGCCAATAGAGTGACCCAATGGGCCGTGAAAGAAAGGTAACGTCCCTGTCCATGCCTGCTGGACCATGAGTCAGCGGTAATATGCACCTTACCGCTGACCGCCCTGTCCAGCGAGGCATGGACATTGCCTTCCACATGCCGGTAGAGAGACGGAATCGCCTTCCGTGAGAAAAAGGCGTTTGGGAACCTGCCACTGAGGAACCGCACATTGAACAAACTCACGGAAGGGGGCCGAGTCTACCAACTGAAAAGGCAGCAGTTGAAGTGCTAGCAATTTAGCCAAGCTAGCATTCAACCGCTGGGCATGTGGATGGCTGGGAGTGTACTTCTTTCGACGGTCCAGCAGCTGGGGCAGGGAAATTTGCCTGCTACATTCGGACGTCGGTGTACTGCAAGTACTTGGTTGTGACACACCTAATTCTACACCTTCAGTCCTCTCACAGCAGCTTTCAGAGAGGACTGAAGATGTAGTGGGTAGGGATGGGCCCGGTGCTCGATGCAAACCCAATTACCCAATCAAAAACAGAATTACTGCTCCTCGACGCAAACTCAAGGAAAAAGACGAAGACCCCTTGGACACCACCAACCATCTTGGGACAGACCATCCTTCCAAGCAACAAAGCCAAAAGCCTCGGAGTAATCTTTGATTCAGAGATGACAATGGAGGCACAAATAGGATCCGTAATCAGCGGATCCCACCATCTCCTTCGCATGCTACGCAGACTCATCCCCTTCATTCCGGAAAAGGAAAAAGCGGTAGTAGTAGGAACGATCATCAATTCACGGCTCGACTACGCAAACTCACTCTACATAGGATTACCGGATTACCAGATTGCGCGCCTTCAAATTGTCCAAAACACAGCAGCAAGAATAGTCACCGGAAAGAAACCCTGGGAATCCATCTCCCCATCCCTAAGGATGCTCCATTGGCTCAAGGTAAAAGACAGGATCACATTCAAGACCCTCTGCCTCACCCACAAATGTACACAAGGAAATGCGCCTCAATACCTTTGTGAGAAAATAGAAAAATACATACCGAATCGCAGACTTCGATCAACAAACCAAAATCGCCTTCTCATCCCCAAAGCCCGCTACAAATCGAAGGGAGAACGAAGATTCGCAGTACAGGGACCCCGGCTATGGAATGCTCTACCAAACAACATCCGCATGGAAGAAAACCATCGGGCCTTCAGGAAAAAACTCAAGACCCACCTCTTCTAATACATGGCATCCCAACATGAGCAGTCAAGCGCCTCGAGGCGATTCAGTTCGCAGTTGCAGCGCTATACAAATCATTCATTCATTCATTCATTCACACAGACCTACATTTTCTTCCCAGAAGCACCTATAGGACTTGAAGTGTGTTAGTCCCATCACACAGAGATCATATATTTTGTTCCCAGAAGCACCTATAGGACTTGAAGTGTGTTAGTCCCATCACACAGACCTATATTTTCTTCCCAGAAGCACCCATAGGACTTGAAGTGTGTTAGTCCCATCACACAGAGATCATATATTTTGTTCCCAGAAGCACCTATAGGACTTGAAGTGTGTTAGTCCCATCACACAGACCTATATTTTGTTCCCAGAAGCACCCATAGGACTTGAAGTGTGTTAGTCCCATCACACAGAGATCCTATATTTTGTTCCCAGAAGCACCTATAGGACTTGAAGTGTGTTAGTCCCATCACACAGACCTACATTTTCTTCCCAGAAGCACCTATAGGACTTCAAGTGTGTTAGTCCCATCACACAGAGATCATATATTTTGTTCCCAGAAGCACCTATAGGACTTGAAGTGTGTTAGTCCCATCACACAGACCTACATTTTTCTTCCCAGAAGCACCTATAGGACTTGAAGTGTGTTAGTCCCATCACACAGAGATCATATATTTTGTTCCCAGAAGCACCTATAGGACTTGAAGTGTGTTAGTCCCATCACACAGACCTATATTTTGTTCCCAGAAGCACCTATAGGACTTGAAGTGTGTTAGTCCCATCACACAGACCTACATTTTCTTCCCAGAAGCACCTATAGGACTTGAAGTGTGTTAGTCCCATCACACAGAGATCATATATTTTGTTCCCAGAAGCACCTATAGGACTTGAAGTGTGTTAGTCCCATCACACAGACCTATATTTTCTTCCCAGAAGCACCTATAGGACTTGAAGTGTGTTAGTCCCATCACACAGACCTACATTTTCTTCCCAGAAGCACCTATAGGACTTGAAGTGTGTTAGTCCCATCACACAGAGATCATATATTTTGTTCCCAGAAGCACCTATAGGACTTGAAGTGTGTTAGTCCCATCACACAGACCTATATTTTCTTCCCAGAAGCACCCATAGGACTTGAAGTGTGTTAGTCCCATCACACAGAGATCATATATTTTGTTCCCAGAAGCACCTATAGGACTTGAAGTGTGTTAGTCCCATCACACAGACCTATATTTTGTTCCCAGAAGCACCCATAGGACTTGAAGTGTGTTAGTCCCATCACACAGAGATCCTATATTTTGTTCCCAGAAGCACCTATAGGACTTGAAGTGTGTTAGTCCCATCACACAGACCTACATTTTCTTCCCAGAAGCACCTATAGGACTTGAAGTGTGTTAGTCCCATCACACAGAGATCATATATTTTGTTCCCAGAAGCACCTATAGGACTTGAAGTGTGTTAGTCCCATCACACAGACCTACATTTTCTTCCCAGAAGCACCTATAGGACTTGAAGTGTGTTAGTCCCATCACACAGACCTATATTTTGTTCCCAGAAGCACCCATAGGACTTGAAGTGTGTTAGTCCCATCACACAGAGATCCTATATTTTGTTCCCAGAAGCACCTATAGGACTTGAAGTGTGTTAGTCCCATCACACCGACCTATATTTTGTTCCCAGAAGCACCTATAGGACTTGAAGTGTGTTAGTCCCATCATACAGAGATCCTATATTTTGTTCCCAGAAGCACCTATAGGACTTGAAGTGTGTTAGTCCCATCACACAGAGCTATATTTTGTTCCCAGAAGCACCTATAGGACTTGAAGTGTGTTAGTCCCATCACACAGAGATCCTCTATTTTCTTTGCAGAAGCACCCATAGGACTTCTAGTGTGTTAGTGGCATCACACAGAGCTCCTATATTGTCTTCTCAGCAGCACCCACAGGACTTCTAGTGTGTTAGTGGCATCACACAGAGCTCCTCTATTTTCTTTGCAGAAGCACCCATAGGACTTCTAGTGTGTTAGTGGCATCACACAGAGCTCCTATATTGTCTTCTCAGCAGCACCCACAGGACTTCTAGTGTGTTAGTGGCATCACACAGAGCTCCTCTATTTTCTTTGCAGAAGCACCCATAGGACTTCTAGTGTGTTAGTGGCATCACACAGAGCTCCTCTATTTTCTTTGCAGAAGCACCCATAGGACTTCTAGTGTGTTAGTGGCATCACACAGAGCTCCTATATTGTCTTCTCAGCAGCACCCACAGGACTTCTAGTGTGTTAGTGGCATCACACAGAGCTCCTCTATTTTCTTTGCAGAAGCACCCATAGGACTTCTAGTGTGTTAGTGGCATCATACAGAGCTCCTATATTTTCTTCTCAGCAGCACCCACAGGACTACCGACTACAATGGCTGGAAGACCGCCAAGGGGAGGCAGAGCGTGCAGAGCCAAGAACACAGGGCAGGCAGGCTCTGTTTCTAGTGGACGTGGCCGTGGACGTGGTCGTGCATCGTCATCAGCACGTGGCCATGGGACACGCGCGTCTTTGTTTTCGGCAGCTGGACATGTGGAGCCGCATCATGCTGAAGGCTTGGTAGAATGGATGACCAAGCCCTCCTCATCCTCCTCATCCTCTCTCACCCAGGCTCAGGGTACTGACAGAGCAGCTGCCAACGCGTACTCAATGGCATCATCAGCCACCCCTTCCCTAGACCCACCATGTCCTCCTGAGGAGTCCCCCGAACTCTTTGAGCACAGTGTTGGGTACATGCTCCAGGAGGATGCCCAACGATTCGAAGGCTCGGATGATGATACCCAGCTTGAGGAATCTGGCAGTACTGTTCCACCAGCTGCAGCTTACTGCCAGGTTTGCTCTAGTGGTGAAGAGGGAGGGATGATGAGGTCACTGACTCCACGTGGGTGCCTGAAGGGAGAGAGGATGAGGACGAGGAGGAGGAGGATGCGGCGTCACATGTCCAACGAGGCAGGATGCCCCCTGGAGGCCAGGTAGAGGCCAGCACAGCAACTGTACAACACCGCAGAGCTCCGCCTGTGCAGGGCGCTGCCTCTGCACGTTATCAGAAAAGTTCTTTGGTGTGGGCCTTTTTTGAGACGAGTGCATCAGATCGCACCACTGCTATTTGCAATATTTGTCTCAAGCGTATCGCGCGTGGCCAAAACATCAGCCGCTTGGGCACCACAAGCATGACCAGACATATGTCGACCTGCCATGCAGCTCGTTGGCAGGCACACATAAAAGACCCACACCAAAGAACTAAGCGGACCTCTCCTTGCTCCTCATCAGCTGGGATCTCCGTCCCCACTACACCTTCAGTCCTCTCTGAAAGCTGCTCTGAGAGGACTGAAGGTGTAGAATTAGGTGTGTCACAACCAAGTACTTGCAGTACACCGACGTCTGATTGCAGCAGGCAAATTTCCCTGCCCCAGCTGCTGGACCGTAGAAAGAAGTACACTCCCAGCCATCCACATGCCCAGCGGTTGAATGCTAGCTTGGCTAAATTGCTAGCACTTCAACTGCTGCCTTTTCAGTTGGTAGACTCGGCCCCCTTCCGTGAGTTTGTTCAATGTGCGGTTCCTCAGTGGCAGGTTCCCAAACGCCACTTTTTCTCACGGAAGGCGATTCCGTCTCTCTACCGGCATGTGGAAGGCAATGTCCATGCCTCGCTGGACAGGGCGGTCAGCGGTAAGGTGCATATTACCGCTGACTCATGGTCCAGCAGGCATGGACAGGGACGGTACCTTTCTTTCACGGCCCATTGGGTCACTCTATTGGCAGCTGGGAGGGATGCAGGACAAGGTGCAGTAGTGTTGGAGGTTGTTCCGCCACCACGCCTCCAAAACGCTACTACTGCTACTGGTTGTGACACACCTCTCTCCTCCACCCCCTCCTCTTCTTCTTCCTCCAGTGCTCTGTCCTTGGAACCAGCGGTGCTCCGTAGGCGTACAAGGGGCTACGCAAGTACGCAGGCAAAAAGATGCCATGCCGTGCTTGCGCTGGTGTGTTTGGGGGACAGGAGCCACACTGGGCCAGAGGTTCTGGCAGCTCTGCAGGGGCAGGCCGAGAGGTGGTTGACGCCACGTCAGCTTAAGCCAGGAATGGTCGTTTCTGACAATGGCACCAACCTCCTCTCCGCCCTGCGACAGGGGCAGCTCACCCATGTGCCCTGCATGGCTCACGTCCTCAACCTGGTGGTGCAGCGGTTCTTGGGCAGGTTCCCAGGCTTACAGGATGTCCTGAGGCAGGCCAGGAAAGTCTGTGTGCATTTCCGCCGATCTTATAATGCCAGTGCTCGGCTCACTGAGCTGCAAAAGGAGCTGAACCTGCCCAAGAACCGCCTAATATGTGACATGCCCACCAGGTGGAACTCAACGTTGGCCATGCTGCAGCGACTGCACACGCAGCAGAGGGCCATCAATGAGTACCTTTGCGACTACGGCACCAGGACAGGGTCAGGGGAGCTTGGTTTTTTTTCCCCACGTCAGTGGAGCATGATCAGGGATGCATGCACTGTCCTCTCAAAATTTGAGGAGGCCACGAGGATGGTGAGCAGTGACAGTGCATGCATCAGTGACACTGTCCCTCTTGTCCACCTGTTGGAGCATACGCTGCGTGGGATAATGGACAGGGCACTTGAGGCAGAACAGAGGCAGGAAGAGGAGGACTTCCTTGCCTCTCAAGGCCCCCTTTATCCGGACAGTGTTCCTTCTGTCCCACCCATCACACAGGATGAGGAGGAGGAGGAGGAGGAGGAGGAGGATTGTGTGAGCATGGAGGTGGAGCCTGGCACTCAGCATCAGCAGCAGCAGTCTTTTAGGGATGATGTACAGTCCCAACAAACCAGTGGACTTGTACGTGGCTGGGAGGAGGTGGCTGGCGATCATGTCATCCTCAGTGACCCAGAAGACTCCGGACCGAATGCCTCAGCTAACCTACGCTGCATGGCCTCCCTGATCCTGCAAAGCCTGCGGAAGGATCCTCGTGTTCTTCGGATCAAGGAGAGGGACCATTACTGGCTGGCCACTCTCCTTGATCCGCGGTACAAGGGTAAGGTTGCGGACCTTATCTTGCCGTCGCAGAGGGAGCAGAGGATGAGACATCTCAGGGAGGCCTTGCAGAAAGGTCTGTGCAACGCGTTCCCAGAAACTGGGAGGTTACAAACTCCTGGTCCTGGGCGACGAGTTGCTGAGGCTTCGGTCAGTAGCAGAAGGAGCGGTGGGGAAGGTGGACGTCTGACCGATGCGTTCAGACAATTTTTTAGTCCGCAGCCCCAAGGTATGATCGGTTCCAGCAACCATCGCCAGCGTCTGATATACATGGTGCAGGAATACCTTGGGGCAAGGTCAGACTTGGACACCTTTCCCACCGAAAATCCTCTGGCTTACTGGGTCCTGAGGATGGATCACTGGCCAGAGCTTGCACAGTATGCAATTGAGCTACTGGCCTGTCCTGCCTCCAGCGTTGTTTCCGAACGCACATTCAGTGCTGCTGGAGGATTTGTCACCGATCATAGGGTGCGCCTGTCCACCGCCTCGGTTGATCGACTGACCTTCATCAAAATGAATCAGTCTTGGATCACCACCAGCTACCAGGCACCTGAGGCGGATATAACCGAATAATTTTTAATGTCACATCCCTTCAAGACTGCCTATGCTGATGCTGAGTGACTGTCCTCTTATGTTCACTGACTATCCTCTTCCTCCTCCTCAATGATCCATGCCACCACACCAGTGCCTAAGGCACAATTTTTCAGCCCCTGTTTAACAGGGGCGTGTACATACAATTTTTATAAAAAAATGCTTTGCAACACGTGTGACTGCTGTGCTCCAAGTACAGTATCTGTGAGGGGTTGCAGTGTTGTGGCACCAGCACCAGTGCCTAAGGCACAATTTTTCAGCCCCTGTTTAACAGGGGCGTGTACTTACAATTTTTTAAAAAAATGCTTCGCAACACGTGTGACTGCTGTGCTCCAAGTACAGTATCTGTGAGGGGTTGCAGTGTTGTGGCACCAGCACCAGTGCCTAAGGCACAATTTTTCAGCCCCTGTTTAACAGGGGCGTGTACTTACAATTTTTTAAAAAAATGCTTCGCAACACGTGTGACTGCTGTGCTCCAAGTACAGTATCTGTGAGGGGTTGCAGTGTTGTGGCACCAGCACCAGTGCCTAAGGCACAATTTTTCAGCCCCTGTTTAACAGGGGCGGGTAATTACAATTTTTTAAAAAAATGCTTCGCAACACGTGTGACTGCTGTGCTCCAAGTACAGTATCTGTGAGGGGTTGCAGTGTTGTGGCACCAGCACCAGTGCCTAAGGCACAATTTTTCAGCCCCTGTTTAACAGGGGCGGGTAATTACAAATCTTGATCTAATAGTTCACAGCAGGGCCCATTCCTGCGCCCACCAAGAGTAACTATGAGGGCCTACAGTCTTGTGGCAACACCGTCCACCACCACCGCCAAAGGCCCAATTTTTCTGCCCTGTTCATCAGGTGCTTGCAATTACAAATCTTGATCTAATAACTCACAGCAGGGCCCATTCCTGCGCCCACCAAGAGTAACTGTGAGAGCTTACAGTCTTGTGGCAACACCGTCCACCACCACCACCACCCCCAATTTTTCTGCCCTGTTCAACAGGTGCATGCAATTACAAATCTTGATCTATTAACTCACAGCAGGGCCCATTCCTGTGCCCACCAGTCTTGTGGCTACACCAACATCTAATAGGGCAAATTTCTGCAGAGTATATACGCCAGGCCCCTACTTTCAAACATCCAACTTACAAAACGACTCCTACTTGCAAATGGAAAGAGAAAACAGGAAGTGAGAGGAAATCTACCCCTAGGAAGGGAAATTCTATCCTGTTAGATTTAATTTGGGAAAAAGGTATCTCCTCTCTACTGATACTTTATCACCAATCCTTGTTTCAATTAAAACCCCACTTTTTCCAAAAACATTTGTCATTGGGACGGAAAGTGAGGTGACATGTTCTGAACAGATGTGCAAAGACAGCAAATGTTACAGGGGTGATAACCCCTCCCTATGTTCTCCAAAAAGCTTAAAAATAGATTTTTTTGGGATGGAGCTACACTTCATAATGTACCTGTTCAGATTCTACTTAAGAACAAACCTAAAGCCGCAAGTGGTTTTAAATGGCTTCTTTTTTTCCTTTACAAATGTCATTTTGTGCAAGGACAGTTCTAAACACGGGAAACACATGCCACTTCACAGGCATACTTTAGACACCCCCCAGGTACCATATTTAAAGGAAAATTTCACTTTTTTTTTTCACTTTATGCATCATTAAAATGACTGCTCCCGAAAAAACGTTAGTTTTTAAAAGTTCTTTTTGCATTGATATATGTCCCCTGGGGCAGGACCCGGGTCCCCAAACCTGTTTTATGACATTAACATGCATATTGGCCGTTGTAATTAGCACTTTTGATTTCGAGCGTTCGCGTCCATTATAACGTATAGGGTTCGAAAATTCGCGCAAACTTTCGGTCCGTTCGAAGGTTCTGGTGCGAACCGAACCCGGGGGTGTTCGGCTCATCCCTAGTAGTGGGGATGGAGATCCCAGCTGATGAGGAGCAAGGAGAGGTCCGCTTAGTTCTTTGGTGTGGGTCTTTTATGTGTGCCTGCCAACGGGCTGCATGGCAGGTCGACATATGTCTGGTCATGCTTGTGGTGCCCAAGCGGCTGATGTTTTGGCCACGCGAGATACGCTTGAGACAAATATTGCAAATAGCAGTGGTGCGATCTGATGCACTCGTCTCAAAAAAGGCCCACACCAAAGAATTTTTCTGATAACGTGCAGAGGCAGCGCCCTGCACAGGCGGAGCTCTGCGGTGTTGTACAGTTGCTGTGCTGGCCTCTAGCTGGCCTCCAGGGGGCATCCTGCCTCGTTGGACATGTGACGCCGCATCTTCCTCCTCCTCATCCTCTCTCCCTCCAGGCACCCACGTGGCGTCAGTGACCTCATCATCCCCTCCCTCTTCACCACTAGAGCAAACCTGGCAGTAAGCTGCAGCTGGTGGAACAGTACTGCCAGATTGCTGTCCTTCAGCATCCCCTCTCTCTGCGCGCACACTACTGACTTCCTCAAGCTGGGTATCATCATCCGAGCCTTCGAATCGTTGGGCATCCTCCTGGAGCATGTACCCAACACTGTGCTCAAAGAGTTCGGGGGACTCCTCAGGAGGACATGGTGGGTCTAGGGAAGGGGGTGGCTGATGATGCCATTGAGTACGCGTTGGCAGGTGCTCTGCCAGTACCCTGAGCCTGGGTGAGAGAGGATGAGGAGGATGAGGAGGGCTTGGTCATCCATTCTACCAAGCCTTCAGCATGATGCGGCTCCACATGTCCAGCTGCCGAAAACAAAGACGCGCGTGTCCCATGGTCACGTGCTGATGACGATGCACGACCACGTCCACGGCCATGTCCACTAGAAACAGAGCCTGTCTGCCCTGTGTTCTTGGCTCTGCACGCTCTGCCTCCCCTTGGCGGTCTTCCAGCCATTGTAGTCGGTAGTCCTGTGGGTGCTGCTGAGAAGAAAATATAGGAGCTCTGTGTGATGCCACTAACACACTAGAAGTCCTATGGGTGCTTCTGCAAAGAAAATATAGGAGCTCTGTGTGATGCCACTAACACACTAGAAGTCCTGTGGGTGCTGCTGAGAAGAAAATATAGGAGCTCTGTGTGATGCCACTAACACACTAGAAGTCCTGTGGGTGCTGCTGAGAAGAAAATATAGGAGCTCTGTGTGATGCCACTAACACACTAGAAGTCCTATGGGTGCTTCTGCAAAGAAAATATAGGAGCTCTGTGTGATGCCACTAACACACTAGAAGTCCTATGGGTGCTTCTGGGAAGAAAATATAGGAGCTATGTGTGATGCCACTAACACACTAGGAGTCCTGTGGGTGCTGCTGAGAAGAAAATATAGGAGCTCTGTGTGATGCCACTAACACACTAGAAGTCCTATGGGTGCTTCTGCAAAGAAAATATAGGAGCTCTGTGTGATGCCACTAACACACTAGAAGTCCTGTGGGTGCTGCTGAGAAGAAAATATAGGAGCTCTGTGTGATGCCACTAACACACTAGAAGTCCTATGGGTACTTCTGCAAAGAAAATATAGGAGCTCTGTGTGATGCCACTAACACACTAGAAGTCCTGTGGGTGCTGCTGAGAAGAAAATATAGGAGCTCTGTGTGATGGGACTAACACAGTACAAGTCCTATGGGTGCTTCTGGGAAGAAAATATAGGAGCTCTGTGTGAGGGGACTAACACACTACAAGTCCTATGGGTGCTTCTGGGAAGAAAATATAGGAACTCTGTGTGATGCCACTAACACAGTACAAGTCCTATGGGTGCTTCTGGGAAGAAAATATAGGAGCTCTGTGTGAGGGGACTAACACACTACAAGTCCTATGGGTGCTTCTGGGAAGAAAATATAGGAACTCTGTGTGATGGGACTAACACACTACAAGTCCTATGGGTGCTTCTGGGAAGAAAATATAGGAGCTCTGTGTGAGGGGACTAACACACTACAAGTCCTATGGGTGCTTCTGGGAAGAAAATATAGGAACTCTGTGTGATGGGACTAACACACTACAAGTCCTATGGGTGCTTCTGGGAAGAAAATATAGGAGCTCTGTGTGATGGGACTAACACACTACAAGTCCTATGGGTGCTTCTGGGAAGAAAATATAGGAGCTCTGTGTGATGGGACTAACACACTACAAGTCCGATGGGTGCTTCTGGGAAGAAAATATAGGAACTCTGTGTGATGGGACTAACACACTACAAGTCCTATGGGTGCTTCTGGGAAGAAAATATAGGAGCTCTGTTTGCTGCCACTAACACAGTACAAGTCCTATGGGTGCTTTTGGGGTGCAGTGCTGTACTAACAGCACTGCGGTTGGTACTACTGAAATACTGTACTAACAGTAAGACACGCACCAGACTAATCCCCAGCAGCAGCTAAAAACACACTAACCAGCAGCAGCAATGGACGATCAATGACAGGTAGCAATGGTTTAGCAAATAAATAGCCAATGGTTTAGCAAAGTAGAGCAAATCTGTCTATATGAATCTAGCAAAGAGTGACACAGAATCAGCCTGATCTCTCCTAAAGCCGGAACTCATGTGACCGGTGCCGACGGCGTGGCGGCCTTTTAAATGAGGGGGCGTGTACTAAAGCCCCTGAGCTGTAATTGGCTACAGGCGTCCTGCCTGTAGCCAATTATGGCTCTCCGAGTTTCCGGCGCTGTGATTGGCCAAGCATGCGGGGTCACAGTGCATGCTTGGCCAATCATCAGCCAGCAATGCACTGCGCCGGCCGCGCCGGCCGCAATGCATTTCGGGGCCGCTCGCATCACACGAATGTGATGCGAGCGGCCAAAATAGTTCTGGGCTCGCCGAGCGAGTGAACACCCGTTGCTCGATGCGAACATGGGTTCGCATCGAGCATCGGGCCCATCCCTACTGTTGAACGGGGAGGATTTAGATTTTGTGGGAATTTCAGAGACCTGGTTCAACAGCTCTCATGATTGGCTGGCAACCATTCAAGGGTATTCACTTTATCGCAGGGATATAGAGGGTAAAAAAGGGGGAGGAATATGCCTATATATCAAGAATAATGCACAAGTGAATGTGAGAGATGACATCAATAAGGGAGCTAGGGAGGAGGTGGAATAATCCTTATGGGTAGAGCTCCAAAGGGATGAAGCTAAGGGGAAAATAATACTGGGAGTATGCTATAGGCCCCCTAACCTAACCTATTTATCCAGACATAGACCGGGCGGAGGGAACCACGCATTCGTCTAAGGCTCGCCAGTTCCTAAATGTCTTGCAGGACAATTTCATGGGTCAGATTGTAGACGCACCAACTAGAAACAAGGCGTTACTAGATCTACTGATTACCAACAATACAGACCTAAACATGGATGTGGAAATATGGGGCAATTTAGGAAACAGTGATCACAGGTTAATTGGATTCTGTATAAATATCACAAATGGGAAACACAAGGGGAACAAAGACACTGAATTTCAAAAGAGCCAACATCTCTAAACTACGAACCTTGCTAGAAGATATAAATTGGGATAAAATCTTAGAAACAATAAACACAGAGGAGAGATGGGTTTGCTTTAAGAGCATATTAAATAAGGGCATTAGCCAGTGCATCCCATTGGGAAATACATTTAAAAGAGCAAACACAAGTCCTGGATGGCTTAACTCCAATGTAAAAATGCATATAAAAACAAAGGAAAAGGCCTTTAAAAAAATACAAGGCTGAGGGATCATCATCAGCATTCAGACTTTAGAAAGAATGCAATAAGATATGTAAGGGTGCAATTAGGGTTCTAAGATAGAACACGCAAGACACATAGTGGAGGCGAGCAAAAAAAATCCCAAGAAATTCTTAGTATGCTAAGTATATAAACAGTAAAAAAGGGAGGACAAACCATATTGGCCCCATAAAGAACGAGAAAGGACATCTGGTTACAAAGGATGGGGAGATGGCAATGGTATTAAATTCATTCTTCTACTCAGTCTTCATGTGGGATTTGGGGGGGGGGGGGCTTCAGTAACCAAAACTGCAGTGTTTGTACTCATGACACATCACAGGAAGCACCTTCTAGGCTAACGGAGGACAGAATTAGAAATAGACTTGGGAAACTTAAAATTAATAAATCACCGGGACCAGATGGCTTGCACCTGAGGGTACTTGGGTAATTCAGTCACGTAATTACCAGACCATTGTTTCTAATTTTTACTGACAGTCTACTGACTGGAATGGTACCAGCTGATTGGAGAAAAGCCAATGTAGCACCAATATTTAAAAAGGGCCAAAATATATCCCTGGGAATTACAAACCAGTTAGCCTAACATCAATAGTATGCAAGCTCTTGGAGGGGATAAGGGACTATATACAGGATTTTAGTAATGAAAACTGTATCATTAGCTGTCTTCCTTTTCCCTGCCTGTACTTCCTACGCCTAGGCTGCTGTTGGCTGGTGAGTCCCTGGACTTAACCTTTGCTGTACTGGATTGTGGCTGTGCATTGATTGTTGCTCTGTGACTCTGGACTAAGTCCCTGCTGCAATACATTGCTGCCCTGGGCTTAACCTTTGCTGTATCAGATTGTGGCATGCTACTTAGTGTGCATGGACTGTTGCCCTGTGACTCTGGACTAAGTCCCTGCTGCACTAGATTGCTGCCCTGTGCCCATGGGCTTAACCTTTGCTGAACCAGATTGTGGCCTGCTACTCACTGTGCATGAATTGGTGCTCTGTGATTCTGGACTAAGTCCCTGTTGTACTAGATTGTTACCCTGTGCCTCTGGACTTATCCCTTGATGTGCCCTTTTGCCATCCTGTTATATTTATGTATGTCTCTCACTGTGTTTGGAATTATTGCCCTGTGGCCTTCCCCTTATCTGACTTCCTGTTTTGCAGCCCTTATAATGAAGAACCCCTTGTCCAGGGGCTTTAAAACCCCTCCTGATCTCTGCGTGAGTTCTGTTCCACCCACACCTCCATCACACCTTCTTTTCAGAGAAGCCTATCCTGTCTCCACCTAACTGTATTTTCACTTTTTCCATCAGCTTATCCCCCAGTTATTACCCTTTGTATCACCTGACCCTCCCTCTTAGATTGTAAGCTCTAACAAACAGTGCCCTCCTGTATTGAATCGTATTGTAACTGAACTGTCTGCCCTTATGTTGTAAAGTGCTGTGCAAACTGTTGGTGCTTTATAAATCCTGTATAACAATAATATAATCATTTAAAAAGGGGTCTTAAAGTGGTTGTAAATTAGAAGTTTTTTTATCTTAATGTATTCTATGCATTAAGATAAAAAGCCTTCTGTGTGCAACAGCCTCCCGTTGGCGCCCCTTAATACTTACCTGAATACCATCTAGATCCAGCGATGTTGCACGTGAGACATGGCTGTCCGGGACTCTCCCTTTCTCATTGGCTGAGACAGCCACGCAGCACCATTGTAACTAGAAGGCAACTCCGCGCTTAGGATGGCTAAAAGGTCAGGTGTGCAGCCCGTCCAGGAAAAATTTAACCCCCTAGGGGGTAAATTGAGTGTAAAGGTATGTGTGAAAGGACGGTTGGCGCTCCCTATATGCTTAATAAATGGATGGATCTTTATAGTGAAAAAATACCATAGGTTGCCCTATTATGAATGAGCTATAAAATGATGATACTTATACTAGATACCCGCAAGCTACCGATATTATGGCGAGGGGTGATTGAGAGTAAAAATAAAAATAAAACGATCCAGTGTCTAGTGCTAGCTGGGAGGGACAGGGTGTAGTCCCAGCCCCTCGTGCAAAAACAATGCGTGAGCTTAATGACAGAAGCAGTGCGTGAGCTTGTTGGCTCGTGGTTATTATAAAATTAAATTAAATCCTGTGTACCATATACCATACCATATGTGAAACAGTGCAACCTGTTATTGACAGTGATAACAAGATGGCAAATACCAAAAAATGGCCCATATGGGGCTGATGTATAAAAATATATATATAGAGGTGATTAAAATTAAAAAATATTCATGAAAAAGACCATAGAGGCCCCAATAGAATCTCCCAAAAAAATTATTATGATAGTCCAAACAATAAAAAATGGATAGAAAATTGTAATAAGACTTCCAGTCCACAGTGTATTCCTGAATATATAGGTAAACCTATACAGGGAATTTCCACATTAAATCAAAAAAGCTTCATAGCTGCAGTTCCAATGGTGATGCATAGAAGGTGGTTCTTAGAAGTGACTTTTGTGCTTCAAAAGATAACGGTGACTTTGTGATGTCCCCTTTTGCTCCCTCACTCACCAGATGTAGATACCCCTGCAGGGGTGAACAGCTTGCAAGTTATCAATGCCAGGTCCTCCTCGGGGTCCCCACTGAAAAGATGTCCTAGCTGATCGAGCTTATCCAGCCAATCCACCCAGAGCTCCTAGGGTGGGGAAGTCCAGCAACGATCCCCAAGGGGGGGGGGGGGGGTATACCTCACAAGGAAGCAAGGAAAAACGGAGATCCCATGTGCATTACCAGATGTTGAATGAAATGGTGTTTATTAAAAAATTATAAATTAAAATAGAGCAAGATTAAAAAACAGGGTATCCTGCAAGATACTCCTGTTTCCACCATACAGGTTGAGAAAACAGCACAAAAAACGGAGGGGTATAGGGCGGCTTGCACTCCAACTGCGCTCCACGCCTCTATGTCCTGCACCGGAAGTGACGTCAGCACGCCTTATGCGTTTCGTCGTCAGACGTTTTCAAAGGCTACGTCACATCACTCCCCATCATGGTCTATTAAGGCTGCGGAGGTGCCGTAGACCCTGCTGATTGGCCACATCGGGCTCTATTTTCAGAGTCCCCGCCTCCCGGAATTTGTTTAGAGGGTAGATGTGTCCCTTATGCAGGGGACAGTATGAAAAACCATCGGTTCAGTGGGGGTCCTACAGTTAGTCAGGTCCTGTTGCCCAAATCTAATTGTCCCTGTCTAGGTCATGCATCTCCGCTACCCCTGCATAGACAGGTATGGAAGTTACAGCTTTATACAGTATTAGGCAAAATAGGCATTCATTTGACGTTCTATTATCAGTCAGAAAAGACAAAAAAGACATTGAAAAAGTTTTTTCTTTGGTGAACCAGAAATAAAATTAGAAATAAAAAAATATATATTTATACACACCCTGTTTGAGTGGTCATCAGTTTTGTGAGGTTCATTATGTAATATCTCCATGTGGTGTGTTCTGTGTAAGTTAAAAATCTGCTAATGCAGCCGCTGCAGGTACAAACCACCAGAACCAGCTATTACCTTGTAAAGCTAAGAGTAAGCATAACTTATAGGCAAACTATGCTACAGATGTGGTAAAGGACATCAGGGCATGTGTGCCCTAAGCACACCATGTCCCATTGTGTAATTGCTACAGTGAAAACATTTTTCCTTTTAATGAACCAAAATAAAGTTATAAAGTTATACATATCCTATTTAAATGGTCATCAGTTGTGTGAGGTTCATTGTGTAATGTCTCCATGGGGTGTGTTCTGTGTAAAAAACGTGCTAGTGCAGCCGCTGCAGACACAAGCCACCAAACCCAGCTATTACCTTGTGAAACTGAGAGTGGGCATATCAGATAAACAAACTGTGCTACAGATGTAGTGGGGGCATCTGAACATGTGTGCCCTGAGCACACCATGCCCCATTGTGCAGTTGCTATTAATATTAATATTGAGGAACTTATTTGTATGAGTAGCTTATTACCGCAATTATTAGGATGCGGTCTGTGATGTATCCAGAAGATGTTTGTGGTGTATAGTGGCTGCAGGCTAAGAGATCTTCAGCCAAATCCAGGTGTGCGCAGGTCATACCCAGCTATTACCTGTAAGACTGAGGATGGACATAACAGGTACCAAACCCAGCTATTACCTGTAAGGCTAAGAGTTGGTAGAACAGGTAAGCAGACTGTGGCCATAGTGAATAGCCATCTATGCATATGTGTCCAGTGTACAACAAACATACCCCATATAATAATGGGGATTCTTCAAAAGATTAGGGCAGATTCTTCCATTATGGAGCTCCAGTATCAATAGGGGTATATGATTGGTACTGGCTAAAGATGAATATGAGGGGTTGTTGCTGGTAAGAACTATATAAGTACCCAGAAGTGTGACATGGTTGATGAGGTGCGATGTCTAATTTTATATAGTGGCTGGGATAGATTACAGCCAGCACATCCATAGACCCATGGACGAAATGAGCCCCTCCATATAATTCTACTTATGTTAAGAGGTATGTATGCATATGTCCCCTATATGAATTTGATATTTCCATTTGTATGAGCACTCCAGTTTGAGAGCGAGGTGGAAGCCCATTTGGATGGTCATTAGGGGAGTAACATCCATTATAGACACAAAAACAGCTATTACCCTGTGAGATTAGGATCATCAAGGAGATTACATCCAGATCCCAGATCATATTACTATACCCAGGTTAGTAAGCATCTATACATAAAAACATCCATACATATAATAATATGTCCCTTATACCAATTTTTTAGGAAATCAGGGAATATATCATATCATGCTTGTTAACCCGGTCAGTTTCTTGTCTGTACGCCAGGGTTTGGACTGAGTTCCTCTCAGGCCTCTACCTATATGCACATCCATATAGACCTTCAAAAGGCCGTATGCATGTGCAAAGTTATTGGGCCAGGAACCAATGTCCACACAGGCAGACAAATCATGAGGGTCTGGAGGGTATCTGATGTGAGAATGTCTGGGCCCCCTCCCCATCCTCCATGACCAGTGTAGGACACAAGGATGAAGGGCTATGTCTTAGGGGTTGGCTATAAAGCAATTTAGGTCGATCTCCAGGTTGAGGCCCCTGGGGGCAAGGGACCCCAACCTAGCTGGATCTATAGGCCTCAACCTGGAGATCGACCTAAATTGCTTTATAGCCAACCCCTAAGACATAGCCCTTCATCCTTGTGTCCTACACTGGTCATGGAGGATGGGGAGGGGGCCCAGACATTCTCACATCAGATACCCTCCAGACCCTCATGATTTGTCTGCCTGTGTGGACATTGGTTCCTGGCCCAATAACTTTGCACATGCATACGGCCTTTTGAAGGTCTATATGGATGTGCATATAGGTAGAGGCCTGAGAGGAACTCAGTCCAAACCCTGGCGTGCAGACAAGAAACTGACCGGGTTAACAAGCATGATATGATATATTCCCTGATTTCCTAAAAAATTGGTATAAGGGACATATTATTATATGTATGGATGTTTTTATGTATAGATGCTTACTAACCTGGGTATAGTAATATGATCTGGGATCTGGATGTAATCTCCTTGATGATCCTAATCTCACAGGGTAATAGCTGTTTTTGTGTCTATAATGGATGTTACTCCCCTAATGACCATCCAAATGGGCTTCCACCTCGCTCTCAAACTGGAGTGCTCATACAAATGGAAATATCAAATTCATATAGGGGACATATGCATACATACCTCTTAACATAAGTAGAATTATATGGAGGGGCTCATTTCGTCCATGGGTCTATGGATGTGCTGGCTGTAATCTATCCCAGCCACTATATAAAATTAGACATCGCACCTCATCAACCATGTCACACTTCTGGGTACTTATATAGTTCTTACCAGCAACAACCCCTCATATTCATCTTTAGCCAGTACCAATCATATACCCCTATTGATACTGGAGCTCCATAATGGAAGAATCTGCCCTAATCTTTTGAAGAATCCCCATTATTATATGGGGTATGTTTGTTGTACACTGGACACATATGCATAGATGGCTATTCACTATGGCCACAGTCTGCTTACCTGTTCTACCAACTCTTAGCCTTACAGGTAATAGCTGGGTTTGGTACCTGTTATGTCCATCCTCAGTCTTACAGGTAATAGCTGGGTATGACCTGCGCACACCTGGATTTGGCTGAAGATCTCTTAGCCTGCAGCCACTATACACAAAAAACATCTTCTGGATACATCACAGACCGCATCCTAATAATTGCGGTAATAAGCTACTCATACAAATAAGTTCCTCAATATTAATATTAATAGCAACTGCACAATGGGGCATGGTGTGCTCAGGGCACACATGTTCAGATGCCCCCCACTACATCTGTAGCACAGTTTGTTTATCTGATATGTCCACTCTCAGTTTCACAAGGTAATAGCTGGGTTTGGTGGCTTGTGTCTGCAGCGGCTGCACTAGCACGTTTTTTACACAGAACACACCCCATGGAGACATTACACAATGAACCTCACACAACTGATGACCATTTAAATAGGATATGTATAACTTTATAACTTTATTTTGGTTCATTAAAAGGAAAAATGTTTTCACTGTAGCAATTACACAATGGGACATGGTGTGCTTAGGGCACACATGCCCTGATGTCCTTTACCACATCTGTAGCATAGTTTGCCTATAAGTTATGCTTACTCTTAGCTTTACAAGGTAATAGCTGGTTCTGGTGGTTTGTACCTGCAGCGGCTGCATTAGCAGATTTTTAACTTACACAGAACACACCACATGGAGATATTACATAATGAACCTCACAAAACTGATGACCACTCAAACAGGGTGTGTATAAATATATATTTTTTTTATTTCTAATTTTATTTCTGGTTCACCAAAGAAAAAACTTTTTCAATGTCTTTTTTGTCTTTTCTGACTGATAATAGAACGTCAAATGAATGCCTATTTTGCCTAATACTGTATAAAGCTGTAACTTCCATACCTGTCTATGCAGGGGTAGCGGAGATGCATGACCTAGACAGGGACAATTAGATTTGGGCAACAGGACCTGACTAACTGTAGGACCCCCACTGAACCGATGGTTTTTCATACCGTCCCCTGCATAAGGGACACATCTACCCTCTAAACAAATTCCGGGAGGCGGGGACTCTGAAAATAGAGCCCGATGTGGCCAATCAGCAGGGTCTACGGCACCTCCGCAGCCTTAATAGACCATGATGGGGAGTGATGTGACGTAGCCTTTGAAAACGTCTGACGACGAAACGCGTAAGGCGTGCTGACGTCACTTCCGGTGCGGGACATAGAGGCGTGGAGCGCAGTTGGAGTGCAAGCCGCCCTATACCCCTCCGTTTTTTGTGCTGTTTTCTCAACCTGTATGGTGGAAACAGGAGTATCTTGCAGGATACCCTGTTTTTTAATCTTGCTCTATTTTAATTTATAATTTTTTAATAAACACCATTTCATTCAACATCTGGTAATGCACATGGGATCTCCGTTTTTCCTTGCTTCCTTGTGAGGTATACCCCCCCCTTGGGGATCGTTGCTGGACTTCCCCACCCTAGGAGCTCTGGGTGGATTGGCTGGATAAGCTCGATCAGCTAGGACATCTTTTCAGTGGGGACCCCGAGGAGGACCTGGCATTGATAACTTGCAAGCTGTTCACCCCTGCAGGGGTATCTACATCTGGTGAGTGAGGGAGCAAAAGGGGACATCACAAAGTCACCGTTATCTTTTGAAGCACAAAAGTCACTTCTAAGAACCACCTTCTATGCATCACCATTGGAACTGCAGCTATGAAGCTTTTTTGATTTAATGTGGAAATTCCCTGTATAGGTTTACCTATATATTCAGGAATACACTGTGGACTGGAAGTCTTATTACAATTTTCTATCCATTTTTTATTGTTTGGACTATCATAATAATTTTTTTGGGAGATTCTATTGGGGCCTCTATGGTCTTTTTCATTAATATTTTTTAATTTTAATCACCTCTATATATATATATATTTTTATACATCAGCCCCGTATGGGCCATTTTTTGGTATTTGCCATCTTGTTATCACTGTCAATAACAGGTTGCACTGTTTCACATATGGTATGGTATATGGTACACAGGATTTAATTTAATTTTATAATAACCACGAGCCAACAAGCTCACGCACTGCTTCTGTCATTAAGCTCACGCATTGTTTTTGCACGAGGGGCTGGGACTACACCCTGTCCCTCCCAGCTAGCACTAGACACTGGATCTTTTTATTTTTATTTTTACTCTCAATCACCCCTCGCCATAATATCGGTAGCTTGCGGGTATCTAGTATAAGTATCATCATTTTATAGCTCATTCATAATAGGGCAACCTATGGTATTTTTTCACTATAAAGATCCATCCATTTATTAAGCATATAGGGAGCGCCAACCGTCCTTTCACGCATACCTTTACGCAGCACCATTGGCTCCCGCTGCTGTCAAAGTCGGTCAGCCAATGAAGAGAGAAAAGGGGCGGGCCACGGCTCCATGTCTGAATGGACACAGGGAGCTGTGGCTCGGGTGCCCCATAACAAGCTGCTTGCTGTGGGGGCACTCAACAGGAGGGGCCAGGAGGACCGAAGAAGACCCGAGAAGCGAGCAGAGCAGGTAAGTATAACGTGTATTATTTTTAATAAAAAATAAATAAAAACAAGACTTTAGTATCACTTTAAGATTATTTTATGAGAGCAGTAGGAGACGGAGGGGACAAACCCCCCTTAGTGATCCATGGCAAGTATATTTAGTCTGCATAACACTGTCTCCCATAGTCTTCAAGCCTTCAATGTCTAATTCATTACACATGACAGCCTACACTATTAAAGATACAGCATCTGAATGGGTTGCTTCTCCAATGATATAATATTTGTTTATGATGCAGTTTTGTGTGCTCCATTAGACAGGTTAGTGAATGCATGTTTAATTTCCAGGGCAATGAAAGTTTATAGACAGCTTAACTACAAATTAGCTTTATTGTACTAGATCAAACAACAAATTACTGCTCTTTCAGAAAACACTGCAGTCTGCACAGTAGGCTTTCCTTTATGTAGTGACAAGATAATATGTGATGAGTTGAAAATACCTATAATTTTGCAATCACAGCAATTTGTCTTCACAGTGTCACAGGCTGTGTCTGCAGTGCTGGCTGTGCTTGCTTTATACATTGTATCAATTCATTTCCCTGTCTAGATATGAATAAGACACAACAAATTCTGGATAGACCCTCTGCACACTGCTACACCAGCAAATTGTGCAATGAAAAACAGTATTTAGTGCACATTTATTGCAATACATGTTTAAACTGACCAACGGCATCAAAATAATCCCTCTTCTGGCCAGTCCTACACTGCCTTGCCACTGCAAATGCTACAGTGGACACCATGCCAACATGGGGCATAAAGACCCAAGGTGGGGGAGGGCAACTAGGTTCAGATCTGGCCACTGACCTGTGTTACAACAGAGAAAAGATATACCTGTGCGCAAATTCTTCTTTATGCTCAATGCATGCGCACTAAAGAAAGGGCATGATCATGCCGTTTCTATAGGACCCATGCCGTGACCGTTGGCTCTAGGGCGCATTCGCGGGAGTGACGTCACTCCGGCCAGTCACAGAGCCGGAGCCCACGGCCCTGGAAGGAAGAGCAGTGAAGATGGATGCGGCCACCAGCGGGGACATCAGGGGCTTCATTTGCTGGTAAGTGCAACATAATGGGGTAGTATGCAAGGTTTGTGTCAAGTAACATCCACATGAATGGCAAGACTCAAGGTTTCCCAAGATGGCAAGACTCAAGGTTTGGGCAGAAAATTGCCCAAAGCATTACACTGCCTTCTCCCGCTTGCTTTCTTCCCATTTTGCATCCTGTTGCCATCTCTTCCCCAGGTTAGCGACACACCCAGCCATCCACATGATGTAAATGAAAATGTGATTCATCAGCCCAGGCAACCTTCTTTCATTTGCTCCGTGGTCCAGTTCTGATGTAGGCACTTTTGACTGTGGACATGGGTCAGCATGGGCACCCTAACAAATCTGCAGCTATGCAGCCCAATACACAACAAACTGGGAGGCCCAATTTTTCTGCTTTCCACACATCAGCTTCAGGGACAGTGGACTCCATTCACAAATCGGTATCTTACCGCATCCAAGTATGCGGTAAGATACTGCACAGGGTTTTTCAACTTTTTTGGCATTCACAAAAAAACTCTACTAACATACTGCTTGGGTCATTTTATTAAGTCATGCAGTATCTTAGTAGTGAAAACATGTGGCAATTTAAACGCCTGGCAGTAGCCAGTGTATTTATTCCCAGTAGTAAATACTGCATTGTTTTTTTTTTTTAAATTGTGTGGGTCCCCCCCCCCAAAATCCATACCAGACCCTTATCCGAGCATGCAGCCCAAAAGGTCAGCAAAGGGGGGGGTGAGCAAGCCCCTCCCCCTCCTGAACCATACCAGGCCAACTGTTCTCAACAAAGTACCTTGTCCCCAAGTTGATTGGAACAAGGGCCTCCTCTCCACAACCCTGGCCAGTGGTTGTGGGGGGTCTGTGGGCAGGGGGTTTATCGGAATCTGGAAGCCCCCTTTAACAAAAGTGCCCCCAAATCCTGCCTTCCTATGTGAATGAGTATGTGGTACATACAGTATCTCACAAAAGTGAGTTCACCCCTCACATTTTTGTAAATATTTTATTATATCTTTTCATGTGACAACACTGAATAAATTACACTTTTCTACAATGTAAAGTAGTTAAAATACAGCTTGTATAACAGTTTAAATTAGCTGTCCCCTAAAAATAAATAACTCAACACACAGCCATTAATGTCTAAACTTAAATTTACAAAAATAATAGCGTCTGCTTATTAGGAGCAGGGAGCGCTACATACTCCCCCCTCCACATTAGACAATGTCCCTATCGTCTAGTAAAATAAAGACTCTCGGTCCTGAGAGTCAAGTACCCGAATCCCAAAATTAGCATAGGGAGGGAAATTAGCGAGACTTTGCCCAAAGATGCCAGTTTGTTCGGGTCAAAGAAGTTCCCCAGTTATGCTATGGTGCAAAAATCGCCAACTTCATGTGTGCCTCCTGGAGTGGGAAGCACCCGATCTCTGCTGAGACTCGCTCGGTCACAACGGCTGTTGAACAAACGGGTAGCCACGAAGTATGGGCTGGAATTTCCCTACGTCCCCAAAGAGATTATGTAGGAGATCGAGGGAAACGGAGAAAGTTGGTAAGCCCAAGATGTTTGGGACTATTTAAAAGTAGGTACAGAAAAAATTGCGCTGGACACAAAACAAAATGAAAATAAAAATGGGTATAGCAGCAACACCAAGTCCGATATAACACAAAAATAATGTAAAAATGTAAAAAGTTGCGCTTAAAAAATGACATAAATCAATCGTACTGTTATGATAATAAACAATGCTCTGTGAAGCAAATGATCAATACAAAAAATGTGCTGTGAATACACAAATTATACCAACAAAACATCACCCAATAAGTGAAAAGTGCAATGTGAGTATTGATAATGTCTATTACTGTCCAGGGAGGAACCTGTAAAAAGAAAAACATTCAACCAAAGAAAGTTTTGAAGTTTTCCAACGAAAATCCGGTATATAAATAGGTGCAGTCCATATGGGTAGGTGACAAACAGACAAGTAACGTGACTGTATTGTTCAAAATTATTCTACCACCGCTAGAAATGCTCGCTTACCAGCTCTCAGATTTGTGCAAACGTGTGGCTATTGCCCAGCCAGGGCCTTTTCCTCTCGACTCATCTGCTGTAAGGAGGGAGGCGTCAACTGTTGGGTCAGGAACTTCAGTCAGAAACTCCAGTGTGTGGTATTCACTCAAACCACCTTTTTCCGGTATCGCTCAATAGGCAAGATGGGGACTCAGGCATGAAAAATAAAAGAAATGCCAAAAGGGGGGATCATAGATAAAACCCGCATGGGTAATTTATTAGATAAAAAGCACTACAGATGTGCATAGATGAAAAGACGTTTAAAATATAAAAAAATGCGGCCGGCTGGCTGCAGCACTGAACGTCCGTACCAAGTACGTAAAACTCGCGGTGACGTCAGCACGTCGCTCCTCCTACGACGTTTCGTCACGATGTGGACGTAATCATGGGGACTATTTAAAAGTGCCAAAGCCTTTCAGAAAGCCAGTACAGGGGGTCCCCGACTTACGAACGCCCGACCTACGAACAACCCCTACTTACGAACAGGGCGCTGCGGGGACCCTCCGCCATTTTTCCTTCTTTTTTGCCGTCTTTCGGCCGTTCTGCGCATGCGCGGCCATACGGAGCCTCGGAAAATGCCGGAAATGTCCGTAATTTGCCGCGCATGCGCAGAACGGCATTAGACGGAACATCGGAAATGTCCGGAAATCTCCGTATTTGTCGGTCTGCGCATGCGCGGCCGACTTACGAACATTTCCGACTTCCGTACAGGCGGGCAGTCCCTAACGAGTTCGTAACTCGGGGACCCCCTGTAATCATTTGCTGGCCTGGCAAAGATAATGTGGTGTATTTCATTACAACAGTGGATGCAAAAGGGAAAACTGTAACTTTGCCTGATCCCCGCTTTTACTGGTGATCAAACACAGTGACTGTTCTGTTGATGTCAGTTTTCAAAAGAGGAACTTTTAAACTACAAGAACTGTGGGGAGGATAGCTAGGTAGTGTTAACTCAAAGAGGAAAGCTTTGGGTCAAGATCATCTGCCTTCCACAGTACTTGCATAAAGGACTTATGTTACAGTGTTTTTCTGCCACTAGGTGGTGGAGGTCTGCACAACAGAGGTTGAACTTTGCACTTAGTCACTACAGACAAAGCAGGGGAAGGAAAGTGTAATTTCCACGGAAGTGGGGCTTCGCTTCCTACAGTATATACTGATTTGTGTGTTCTTGTTTTTTTTGTGTGTTTTGTTTCAGGACTCAACTGGATCTACTATCAAGCTGCTGGAGAATGGGTGGCCTAGATAGATAGTTAGGTGTTGGGAGTTATGTTGCTGAAATTCTTCTATGTGTGAAACTGTTAATTGTACAATGTGTTGTTACCTTACCTTTTTTCCCTCCCTATCCAAATTTTGGGATTCAGGTACTTGACTCTCAGGACTGAGAGTCTTTATTTTTTTAGACGATAGGGACATTGTCTAATGTGGAGGGGGGAGTATGTAGCGCCCTGCTCCTAATGAGCAGACGATATTATTTTTGTAAATTTAAGTTTGTCTGAAGCTGCAGTTTGGCTCAGAATAATTATGCTAAAGTTCTGGTTTCTGTACCAGTTTAGCTGGGTTGTGCTAATTTCCACTTGGCCGGGGGTGTCACTGTCACCACCTGTAAGTATTGGAAATGCAACAGGCTAAATGTATTGGGTACCCCTTTTACTCAGAAATAGCCCGGAGGGAGTGGTCTACCCACTGAGAATTCTGGGTAAGGGTATTTAAGGTACAGATGCCATTTTTTGGGGTTCGTTATCCCGACCTCATGGCCTTCCTGGTCTAAGGTGTGCGCTGCCTTTCACTATGTCTCAGGGCCGGCTGGCCCGAGGCTTCGCAACTGAAGAGTAGCTCTGAGGCCTACTGATCCAGGGGTGGTCCGGTGCTGTCTTGCCTGTGGGGAGAAGCCTCAGAACTGGAGGATCCAGGGGGGGACTTTTTCAGGAGAGGACCGAGCAACGAGGCTGGTATCTCTGGAAGAGCCTGGAGACTCAGTTTGAGGACGCATCCCGGGTCACCTACCAAACAGTACCACTGGGTCGGCTGAAAGAAACTGTTACTGTGTGACAGTTCTTTAATTCTGCAACAAGATGCTGGTTGTGCCTTCCTGTGGCAGAGGTTTGCATAACGATTCCGCTAAATTAACAAGTCTGTGGCAGAGACTTTGACCGAGCATCTCACCGGCTCAGTAAGAGAGGCCTATCCGGTGGTTGCTAGATCCAGCTTGTGGAAGCCGTCTGTCCTCTGGATCAAAGAAATACCTCTAATCCGCAAACCACAAAAGTACCTGAATTCCCCTTAACCCTCTATTGCAAATTTGTGTGTTTTTGTCAAATAAATCTTTAGAAAAAGGACTAAGTGTTAGAGTGATATTCTTTGACTAAGATGGACACAGTGAACAGGTGAGGTAACAGTAAGCCCAACAAAAACCAGCAGCTCCTTCGAGGGTCAGTGCTACAAAAGCATTTAAAAAAAAAAAGAAACACGGCTCAACGTTAGTTACCGCTTTTAGTCCCGTTAAGAAGCGTTTGTCGCTGGAAATGCCTCTAAACAAATTTTTTTGCTTTCCAAAAAAGGCTGAAAGGAGCAGTTGAGAAAAATGCCCAACTGCTCCTAAACGTCCGTTTAGCAGCAGCAGTGTACATGAGGCCTAACAGGACAGGTTCCACTCAGAACAGGCCTCGCCATGGTGGACCAAAGAAGTTGAGTGCATGTGCTCAGCATCATATCCAGAGGCTGTCTTTTGAAAATAGACGTATGAGTGCTGTCAGCATTGCTGCAGAGGTTGAAGGGGTGGGGGGGGGGGGGGGGGGGGTCAGCCTGTCAGTGCTCAGACCATACGCCATACACTGCTTTAAATTGTTCTGCATGGCTGTCATCCCAGACGGAAGCCTCTTCTAAAGATTATGCACAAGAAAGCCCGCAAACAGTTTGCTGAAGACAAGCAGGATAAGGACATGGATTACTGAAACCATGTCCTGTGGTCTGAGACCAAAATAAACTAATTTTGTTCAGATGGTGTGAAGCGTGTGTGGCGGCAACCAGGTGAGGAGTACAAAGACAAGTGTTTATTGCCTACAGTCAAGCATGGTGGTGGGAGTGTCATGGTCTGCATGAGTTCTTCCGGCACTGGGAGCTACAGTTCATTGAGGGAACCATGAATTCCAACATTTACTGTGACATACTGAAGCAGAGCATGATCCCTCCCTTCAGAGACTGGGCTGCAGGGCAGTATTCCAATATGATAATGACCCCAAACGCATCTCCAAGACGACCACTGCCTTGCTAAAGAAGCTGAGGTTAAAGGTGATGGATTGGCTAAGCATGTCTCCAGACCAAAACCCTATTGAGCATCCTCAAATGGAAGGTGGAGGAGCGCAAGGTCTGTAACATCCACCAGCTCCGTGATGTCGTCATGGAGGAGTGGAAGAGGACTCCAGTGGCAACCTGTGAAGCTCTGGTGAACTCCATGCTCAAGACGGTTAAGGCAGTGATTAAAAATAATGGTGGCCACACAAAATATTGACTCTTTGGGCCCAATTTGGACATTTTCACTTAGGGGTGTACTCTTTTTTGTTGCCAGCGGTTTAGACAGTAATGGCTGTGTGAGTTATTTGCCACATGAAAAGGTATAATAAAATATTTTTACAAAAATGTGAGGGGTGTACTCACTTTTGTGAGATACTGTAGAAAACCCACCCATCCACCAAAAAAGTAGTGTAAACAAACAGGAGGCAGTTTTTGACAGACTTGGACTCTTTATTAAAAACAAACATTTTTAAAAAATGTTCCCCGGTGTAGATACATCTTTAATCAGGATGCCCGACGCCACCACTGACCCGAAAAAAGCAGCACTGCCTCGTGTCCCTAAATAAACTAAACAAAAGAGATATTTGGGGGGCACACCCTAAAAAATGCATAAAGATGGTGCTGCCATAAGACCATACAACAGAACAAACATATTACAGCGCACACATGCAAAACTGACATTTACCTACAGCAAGGCTATTTAAAAGCACCTAGACAGACATTTTCAAAAAACATTATCAAAAAATATGGGGATTTGGTCACACCATATTGCTATATGGTGCTTAAGCCCACTTACTGCGACAAAGTACCCCATGTTTAGTGGGTCCTACACTATCCATAGATCGGGAGATCCTGCTTCTCTGAACCAAGGGAGCTATACTCCTCTATATGGGAGAACATGAGGTCTCCACCCATGATACAGGTGGTCACTAATTGAGGTACTTACTGAGTGGGGTGCTCCACCCAAAAGGATTTGGTCAAAATCCATACAATAGACAAAAGAGATATTTGGGGCCCCCTCATGTTCTCCCATATAGAGGAGTATAGCTCCCTTGGTTCAGAGAAGCAGGATCTCCCGATCTATGGATAGTGTAGGACCCACTAAACATGGGGTACTTTGTCGCAGTAAGTGGGCTTAAGCACCATATAGCAATATGGTGTGACCAAATCCCCATATTTTTTTGATAATGTTTTTTGAAAATGTCTGTCTAGGTGCTTTTAAATAGCCTTGCTGGAGGTAAATGTCAGTTTTGCATGTGTGCGCTGTAATATGTTTGTTCTTTCCTAAATAAACTAAGGGGAGGTTCCACACGGTGACGTCACCAGGTGGCACGGCACCCTTGTGACATCACCGAATGGGGCATGCCCTAAATACAGCATGCCTAGAACTCTGCTTATTTGTTGCATGCATTTAATTATTTATTTCCTTCTGTGAATTAAGTTTTAACGCCTGTTCATGTGGTATTTACAGAGCGTTTTCAGTGTTTTGCAGTAAATATTAGGAAAAATTTAAAAATAGGGACCTACAGTACATACTGCATGCGAGCTGGTTCTGTAAATGGAGCCCACTATGTTTACTTGCTGTCTAAAATACCGCACTGACTTTCAGATGTCATTGTACTGAGATCAATGTTAATAAATAAATATATATATATATATATATATATATATATATATATATAAAAATATATATAATAAAAAAAAAAAAAAATATATATATATATATATATATATATACACACATTTTTTTTATTATTATTATTATTATTTTACTAAACCTATAACCCATGAGCGATAATTAAAAGAGGTTTATGCGTGTTTTGCCTTTCTGTAGCTTTTGCATGGTGCCACATCCAGAAAAGTCAAGCTCGGCCTTGAAAGTGTGCAGTTTGAGTATTGAACAATGATTCTTTTTCTAACAAGATCTGGGCAGGGTTTCTCGGAGCATGACACCACTAAAACATTTGCAGTATTTTTCAATTCCAATCAATTTTTCTTATTATATATGTGTGCAGAAATCATTAAGCTAGTGCATAATGTCTCTGATTATGTCCATGACATGCACATGCCAGTAAATTTAATGTCACATATGAATAACTGTTGACTTAGGTCTGTCATTTATTACCTTTATGGTTTTAAAGACGTGCCATTTGGCTCATAGAGCTATGTTTTTTCACCAGGGCACTATTAATGTCAACTCTAAACTGTGATTCGGTGGTCCAATGAGTATAATTCATACACTGGACAATTATGTAATAATCCACTCTTTATCTAATTCTCAGCTATTTCTTTGTAAACTCGCTGACTTAGCTTTTTTCTTTACCACAAGCATGAGTAAAACACATAATGGTAGATTTCCATAAAGTTTTAGCATAAAGTTAAAACTCAGGACCCTAACTATATTATTACAGCCATCAAAGAAAACATAACTGCATATACAGTATTTTTAATCTTATGGTCAGATCTAAAAACACAATAAGTAATATTGCATTTATTTAGTTAATTATGAAATATTTTTATACGAATATTTATTTTCATATACAGTCAAATGGTAAAGATAATAGCTCCTTTCACATTTTGCCAGATCAAATTTCTGTTGTGCTAATAAATTCAGATGTCTACAAGGCAAGGCAGCTGAAATTGAAATTAGCACATACAATAGAATGAGTCAGAGAATTAACTTTCCCATTCTTGCCTACCTGTTCCAAAGGGTTGGGACCATAAGTGTCAATCAGAGAGATACAGGGGGGGGGTTATTTACAAAAGGCAAATCCACTTTGCACTACAAGTTTCCGAGTGTTTCCGAGCCTTTCCGAGTTCAGCCGAGCTGTCCGAGTATTTCCGAGGCTCTCCGGCACCCCCCCTCCCCCGGCCACAGGCGGTATTGTATGCAATAGAAGTCAATGCGGAACAAATTATCTTCATTTCCATTGACTTCTATGGGGAAACTCGCTTTGATATGCAAGTGCTTTGGATTACAAGCCTTAAAGGCATATCTCTTTTCAGATCGCTCTCACTTTCACCGCTTCTTTGTTTATTCACATTTTGTCACAATTTTTACCTGCCTTTCCCACATTTCATCCCTATCTCCTATTCGTTTCACTTTCTCTCACCTGCTTTTTTTCATGTATCTTTATCTCTCTGTGCTGGACAGTGCTGCCGGGCGCATCATATACAACATTCTTTAATTATTTTACAAATCTACTTGCCAATTTTGGCACAAAACTCCATATACTATTTGTTGCTTGGTTGGGGACTTTCCTGTGTGGGCCTGTTGTCTGTGGGCAGACTTGTATACCTCAGCTCCCGGGGAGGCCTGATGCAGTGACCCCTGCATATCGGGATCTTTTGAAGTTCAGTGTTCCAATGGGATGTAATTTTGCGGACTTTACGATCTTTTCGTTCTATATATACCTCTCTACATATATTTTTCATATCATGGGTTTCCCACCCCCCTTTTTTGGACAGAGAATTTTTATTACTTACAGATATTTATTATCCGCTCCTGATGAGTCGGTTAACCGACGAAACGCGTTGAGATTGTGAGAATATACCCCCTCATACTCCCATCAATACTTTTGTGAATTTTACTGTACATTACTAGTCATATTTATGAATTATGTAAAATTGTTCCCCTGTTATGGTAATTATGGTTTTACACCCCATTTATATGTATACTATGTATTTTCAAGATGTCTGTACATGCATTGAGTAACTATTCGACACATATAACGTTGTGACACTTATGTACATTAAAATTAAAAAATTTTACTCCCAAATTTGTGTTTGAATCTGCCTCATTTAAAGTCCCACGCTCTTTAATCATTTTTGCATTTAATATAGGGATGGAGGCGCACTGCCCCCCTTTCCTTGTGCGCTTCATTTAAAGTCCCAGTATATGGAGATATACATTCCCCCCCCCCCCCCCCCCCTTGTCGTGCTTTGGATTACAAGCATTCTCCTGGAACGGATTATGCTCGTAATCCAAGGTTCCACTGTAGTTGCACCCAATTAAGAATATGTGAAAAATGATTAAAGTCATGAACCGCATTAGCAAATTTGTCTTTTGCTGTTGCAGATACATTTTCACTAAGTATCTTAGTCTTACATCTTTGTCAGGCAGTTCAAGCAAAAAAACAAAAAGCAGCCACAGGTAATAGTTATTCACACAGCATTTTTATTGCAGCGTTTTATGATTTGTCTAGTGTTCTAAACTTCAAAAGTACTTTTTTTCTTCTGTTTTTTAAAGCACATCTCCAAATAGCAAACCTCCCAGCTGGATACTTATTCTGTTTCAACATCTTAGCTAGATTTGATCTAATTCTCCATAGCATCTCCTTGCGTCATTGAGAAAAATCATTCAAAAAGTTCTAGCTTTAAAGTGGTTCATTGAGAAATCCGTTTTTTTTTTTTTCTACTTCAGCGGGATAAAATTAGACATAGCGTAATTTACATACTATCTAGCCAGGCAAGGCTTCTTTTTTTTTTTTTTTTAGATCTTCATGGATCAAGGACAATGCATCTCAGTATAACAAGGCTTGTTAACAAATCAGTCAGGAATATTTTTATAGCAACAGTCATCTATCAAATAAACCGAGTTTTTGTCCGACTAAAAATATTTCACATATTCTGCAGCATTATTCCTTACAGATAGAAATGTCAGTTTTTTTTTTTCTGTGTTCAGGCTGTATTTGTTTAAGCAAAATTATCTTGACTCCGGGCCTTGAATTTGCTGAGGAAACTATTATTGAACAAAGGAATGACAATCCAATTATAGGGTAATTAAACTGCAGCAACTGTAGTCACATAGCAGAGAGTAATTCCCAAGGCATGGAAGTGGTATCATTCTAAGAGAGAAACAAGAGAGCAATAGTTATGATGAAAATATAATTGAATTATTACACATTTACTGTCAGGGAATGCCCAGTTTGAAAACTTTGCTAGTTGTGCGTGGTTAAAGGTACACTCCAATCAGAACTGAAAAGCAAGGATTGAGATGCATACAGATACGGGGAGCACCGCCTACCTCCTGAGTTCAAGGGGTTGTAAACCCTAGTCTTTTTAAGTTAAAAATGACAAACATACTTGTACTTACCTGCTCTGTGCAATGATTTTGCACAGAGCAGCCCTGATCATCCAGGCCCCTCCTCTTCATTGGGTGCCCCCACGGATTGCCGCTTTCCATGGGGGCACCGTGCAGGCTCGCTCCATTGATGCGGACAGCAGGACTCGGCCCTGCTCCCGTGTCACTGTATTTGATTGACAGCAGCGGGAGCCAATGGCTCTTGCTGCTATCAATCTGTCCAATAAGGAGAGAGACAGCTACTGGTGCAGTTGCGCTCATGCACATCGCTGGAACAAATCGGGCTCAGGTAAGAAAAAGTGGGGTCTGGGGGGAGCTGCAGCACAAAAGGTGAAAAACCCTGAGGCTGAGTTCCCATTGTGTGCGGAGCGGCTCGCAGCAGGGGTCTGGTGCGTCCCTGTTCAGGGATGAATCAATTTTTCCCTGAATTCGGACCTGAAATGGAGACAAAGATTTCATATTTAAGTTCAATGCTTCAGAGCATGTGTCAAATTGTTTCCGAGCATGCGTAGGAATTTTGTGCGTCAGAATTTGTACAGACGATCGGAGAATACACACGGTCGCATTTTCCGGCCAAAAGTTCTCATCAGTTTTGCTGGCGGAAGTTCCGATCGTGTGTACGGGGCATTAGAGTATATTGATTGGTTTGCAAGTTATAGCATCTACAAACAATGGGATATATATTTTTCTTTTATTAATTTATTTTCTTTTTTTACTAGTAATGGCAAGGATCAGAAACTTTATAGCTGGACTGCGATATTGCAGCAGACATTCTGACACTAACTGACACTTTTTGGAAACTAGTGACACTAATACAGTGTTCAGTACTAAAAATATGCATGTTTACTGTACTAATGACACTGGCTGGGAAGGGGTTTACATCAGGGGTAATTAAAGGATTAACTGTGTGCCTAACCAGTGTTTTACTATACTATGTGAGATGCTTTTACTAGGGAAAGAGATGGAATTTATTCCCTGCTTGGCAGGGACACAAACTCCAACCCTTCTCTACTGTCAGAACAGCGATCTGCCTTGTTTACATAGGCAGATAACAGTTCTGTCTTTCTGGTCGATGATGGGTGGGTGTCGGCAGACATCGAGTACCCTGCACCCACCGATCAGCTTCTGCTGTGTATAATGACAGCGGAAGCGAGCCACCGGCGCCCCCTACCCAGAAGTGTGGGATCACATATATAAGTGATGCGGCACGCAGCTGACGCCCTGTAGCAGTAAAACTGGGCTGACCTAAAATGGTTAAACTGACAATCCTGGAACACACCGGCTGATAATGCTATAGCACAATCCTTGCTGATTCTCACACACAGAAAGCCTGATGAGAAAAGAAAATTCCAGCACTAATGCCGTGTACACACGGCCGGACTTTTCGACAGCAAAGGTCAGACGGAATGAATCCGTAGGACAATTCGACCGTGTGTGGGCTTCATCGGAACTTTGCTGTTGAAAAATCAGACGGACTTTAGATTTAGAACATGTTTCAAATCTTTCCGACGGACTTGATTCCGGACAAAAAATCAGTTCGTCTGTATGCTAGTCCGACGGATGAAAACTGACGCTAGGGCAGCTATTGGCTACTGGTTATGAACTTCCTTATTCTAGTCCGGTCGTACGTCATCACGGTCCATCCATTGGACTTTGGTGTGATTGTGTGTAGATAAGTCCGATTCGACGGAACTCCGTCGAAACTCTGTCAAAGTCCTCCGGAATTCTGTCCGTCAAAGTCCGGTCGTGTGCACACGGCATAAGGCTCAATGCACACTGAGCGTTTAGCCCTGGTGCATGGGGTCCGGCACTTAACCACAAACAGAGGGCACAGATGCACCATCCATCCCCGTGGCTGGCAGCCTGTCAAACTCTATGGGAGGCTGACAGCCACTAAAGCTGGACAGGGCTGAGCGATGCACTCAGAGGTACTCTCGTTTAGGGTAGTACAGTTGTGTTCAAAATAATAGCTGTCCAACATCACTAACCAGATCAATCACTGTTTTTGGTATAAATTATATTTAGGGTTGAGCGAACCTGAACTGTAAAGTTCGGGTCCGCACCGGACTTTTGGGTGTCCGGGACCCGGACCCGAACCCGAACTATTGGCTGTAAGTTCGGGTTCGGGTCCGGTGTTCGGCGCTGTATTGGCGCCTTTTTAACAGCTTTAGGGCAGCCAATGGATGATCGTTTCACTAGTGTGCCCTTAGAAGCCATCACAGCCATGCCTACTAATGGCATGGCTGTGATTGGCCAGTGCAGCATGTGACCCAGTCTCTATAAATAGTACACACACAGCACACAGCGTCATTCTGTTATAGACAGACACTGTAAGACAGGTTCCTGTGCTGCAGATAGATAGAGGATTTTAGGAGTTAGTGTGCTAAAGTCAGTCCACATTCCTTGAATTTTATTCTAATTAGTTAGATCAGTGAGCGATCTAGATAGCTACAGTAGGGAGTTTCTTTATTTAGCAAAAGAAAGAGGCAGAGATAATTATTGAAGAGATTCCTAAATCAATTGTACCCTGGCTGGGGTGCAGTGCACAGTCACAGTAACAGTGCCATGAGGCCAGTGCCAGAGAAAATATAAAAGTTTTACCTGCAAGCTCAATGCAACATTAGGACCAACACTGCATATACTAAGAGATACACCATAGTCTGTGTGTATTCTGCTATTGGAAAAACATTGCATAAAAATTAAATTTTTCTTTTTTTTTTTTTTCCCCCAATAGCATTTTCTGCGTGTTCATACATACACGCTGTAGACACTAACCGTGTATTCTGATATTGCAAAAACATTGCAAAAAATAATAATTTTGCAGTGTTTTTTTTCTTCCCAATAGCATTTTCTGCGTTTTCATAAACGTTTTACATATTGTCCGTGTATTCTGATCTTGCAAAAACATTGCAAAAAAAAATAAAATTTGCGGTGTTTTTTTTCCCCAATAGCATTTTCTGCGTTTTCATAAACGCTTTACATACTGTCCGTGTATTCTGATATTGGAAAAACATTGCAAAAAAAAATTATTTTGCAGTTTTTTTTCTTCCCATTAGCATTTTCTGCGTTTTCATAAACGTTTTACATATTGTCCGTGTATTCTGATATTGCAAAAACATTGCAAAAAAAAAAATCTTTTGCAGTGTTTTTTTTTCACAATAGCATTTTCTGCGTTTTCATAAACGCTTTACATATTGTCCGTGTATTCTGATATTGCAAAAACATTGCAAAAAAAATATATTTTGCAGTGTTTTTTTTCACAATAGCATTTTCTGCGTTTTCATAAACGCTTTACATACTGTCCGTGTATTCTGATATTGCAAGAACATTGCAAAAAAAATAAAATTTGCAGTGTTTTTTTTCCCCAATAGCATTTTCTGCGTTTTCATAAACGCTTTACATACTGTCCATGTATTCTGATATTGGAAAAACATTGCAAAAAAATTTAATTTTGCAGTGTTTTTTTTTTCCCAATAGCATTTTCTGCGTTTTCATAAACGCTTTAGACACTATCCGTTTATTCTGATATTGTAAAAACATTGCAAAAAAATTTAATTTTGCAGTGTTTTTTTTCTTCCCAATAGCATTTTCTGCGTTTTCATAAACGCTTTAGACACTGTACGTGTATTCTGCTATATTCAAAAACACCCATTTAGGGCGAGATCATAAATTTTGAAAATATGAGGAGATCATCAAAAAGGGGACGTGGCCCGGGTCGTGGTGCTGCTGGTGGCGCTCCTGTTGCAGGGAGAGGACGTGGTCGATCTGTGCCAGCTACACGCACTAGTGAAACACCTTCCTCAGGTGCGAGTAGGCGACAGAGCCTGCAGCAGTATTTTGGCGCGCCTAATGAGGCTGTACGAATGTCGAGGCCAGGACAAGTACAGGCGATAGTAGATTGGGTTGCTGCTGACAGTGCCTCCGGTTCCTTCACATTGTCTCCCACCCAGTCTCCTGATGAAAGTTCAGAGTTGGCACCTGCAGCCGATGTCCATCAGTCTTTCACCTCACCCCCTTGCAAATCAGCCAATCAGTCTGAGCCCCAAATCATGCAGCAGTCTCTTCTGCTTTTTGATGATTCTGTTAGCAGGGTTTCCCAGGGCCATCCACCTAGCCCTACCCCAGAAGTGGAAGAGATTGTGTGCACCGGTGCCCAACCACTTACGTTTCATGATGAGTACATGGGAGGACCAACGCAGCACGTCTCGGATGATGACGAAACACAGGTGCCAACTGCTGCTGCTTTCGCCATTGTGCAGACCGACAAAGAGGGAAGGGGTGAATTTTGGGTGGAAGATGATGTGGAGGACGATGAGGTCCTTGACCCCACATGGAATCAACGTCATGCAGGTGACCAGTGTAGTTCAGAGGAAGAGGTGGTGGTCGCACATAGCCACCAGCACAGCAGAAGAGGGAGCAGGGTGCAAAAGCGGAGCGTCCGTCCCCTAGACAGTACGTCTGCTACTGCCCAATGCAGCAAGGGACCGAGCACACCAAAGCCAGGTGCAAGGAGTTCCCTAGCGTGGCAGTTCTTCAGACAATGTCCTGATGACAAGACACGAGTGGTTTGCACGCTGTGCAATCAGAGCTTGAAGCGAGGCATAAACGTTCTCAACCTGAGCACAACCTGCATGACCAGGCATCTAAGTGCAAAGCACGAGATGCAGTGGAGTAGACACCGCAAAAACCAAGAAAGGTATCTGGCTCCTCCTGCTACCTCTTCTGCTGCAGTCTTGGCCTCTTCATCCACCTCTGTAGTGACAGTGACAGTGACACCTGCCAACCCGCAAACAGAGGATCTGCCAGCAACACTACCACCTGGGTCACCAACCATCTCCACAATGTCCCATGGAAGCTTTCAGCTCTCTATTTCCCAAACACTGGAGCGGAAGAGGAAGTACCCCCCTAGCCACCCGCGATCCCTGGCCCTGAATGCCAGCATTTCAAAATTGCTCGCCTTTGAAATGCTGTCATTCCGTCTGGTGGAGACGCAGAGTTTTCAAAGGCTGGTGTCATTGGCTGTCCCACAGTACGTCGTGCCCAGCCGCCACTACTTTTCCAGACGAGCTATCCCTTCCCTGCACAACCAAGTGGGGGACAAAATCAGGTGTGCACTGCGCAACGCCATCTGTGGCAAGGTCCACCTAACTACGGATGCGTGGACCAGTAAGCACGGTCAGGGACGTTATATCTCCCTAACAGCACACTGGGTAAATGTAGTGGCGGCTGGGCCTGAGGCGGATAGCAGTTTGGTGCATGTCCTTCCACCACCGAGGATTGCAGGGCACTTCAGTTTGCCTCCTGTTGCTAACTCCTCCTACTCCGCCTCCTCATCCTCTACCGCCTCCTCATCCGGTCAGCGTAACACCTTCACCACCAACTTCAGCACAGCCAAGGCTAAACGACAGCAGGCAGTTTTAAAACTTTCCTGTTTGGGGGAAAAGCCCCACACCGCGCAGGAGTTGTGGAGGGACATGGAACAACAGACCGATGAGTGGTTGGTGGCAGTGAGCCTCAAGCCCGGCCTGGTGGTGTGCGATAATGGGCGAAATCTCGTAGCAGCTCTGGGCCTTGCCAGTTTGACGCACATCCCTTGCCTGGCGCATGTGCTGAACTTGGTGGTCCAGAGGTTCCTGAAGAATTACCCCCCCGATATGCCAGAGCTGCTGATGAAAGTGCGGGCCGTCTGTGCGCACTTTCGGCGTTCTCACCCTGGTGCTGCTCGCCTGTCAGCGCTGCAGCGTAACTTCGGCCTTCCCGCTCACATATGTGACGTGCCCACAAGGTGGAACTCCACCTTGCACATGCTTGCCAGACTGTGCGAGCAGCAGCAGGCAATAGTGGAGTTTCAGCTGCAGCACGCACGCGTGAGTCTCTCTGCGGAACACCACTTCACCGCCAATAACTGGGCCTCCATGCGAGACCTGTGTGCCTTGTTGCACTGTGTCGAGTACTCCACCAACATGGCCAGTGCCGATGACGCCGTTCTCAGCGTTACTATCCCAGTTCTATGCCTCCTTGAAAAAACTCTTAAGGCGATGATGGAAGAGGATGTGGCACAGGATGAGGAGGAGGAGGAAGAGGGTTCATTTCCAAGGCTTTCAGGGCAGTCATTTACAAGTGGCTACGAGGGTGGGTTCCTGCACCAACAAGCGCCAGGTACACAATTGTCTGGCAGCAAGGGCACAGTTCTGGAGGATGAGGAGGAGATGGAGGAGGAGGAGAAACCATGTTCACAGCAGGGTGGCACCCAGACCAGCTCATGTCCATCACTGGTGCGTGGCTGGGGGGATACAGAGGACACAGACGATACACCTCCCACAGAGGACAGCTTTTCCTTGCCTCTGGGCAGCCTGGCACACATGAGCGATTACATGCTGCAGTGTCTCCGCAACGATCGCCGAGTTGCCCACATTTTAACTGGTGCTGATTATTGGGTGGCCACCCTGCTGGATCCCTGTTACAAGGACACCGCCAGCACCTCGCAAGGCAGGGTTAGCATAGCTGGAATGTGGAAAAGCTTTGTCGGCACGCCACAACAACCAGCACCACCAGCTGAGATGGAACGTCTTAACAGTCTTAACGTCTTAACAGGAGGCAGCATTTCACCAACATGGTGGAGCAGTATGTGTGCACACGCGTACACGTACTGCATGACGGGTCTGCCCCCTTCAACTTCTGGGTCTCCAAATTGGGCACATGGCCTGAGCTTGCCCTTTACGCCTTGGAGGTGCTGGCCTGCCCTGCCGCCAGTGTATTATCTAAACGTGTATTTAGCACGGCAGGGGGCGTTATCACAGACAAGCGCAGCCGCCTGTCCAGAGCCAATGTGGACAAGCTCACGTTCATTAAAATGAACCAGGCATGGATCCCACAGGACTTGGCCATACCTTGTGCAGAATAGACACATATACCGGTGTTCTGACGAAAACTGTCTTGCTATCGGATAGTGTCCGGCCACTTACTGCGCAGGTGCAGTGCTTGCGCAGTACGGAGGACAAGGAGATTCACAAAATCTCCAAAGATGAACGTCGCCTGCGCAGTGAGTGCAGGTTCAAGCCCGACCATCCAAGTGGACATACGGTAACACATAGTAACAGGGCCCCTCACGGGCTCGCTTGGCTAGGCTTCAACCTCGGATGATGTGGCTTGAACCTGGAGTCACCGCGCATCGTCTTCGGAGAGTTTCAAAATCCCCTTGTCCTACGTACTGAGCAAGCGCAGTACAGGGCGGACACTATGCGACGGGGCACAGAATTCGACACAAAATTCACCACTAGCCTTACCCAGCCATTAAAATAGAAGAAAAGGGGAATGACCTTCACGCTTAATTGAACTAAAACTCACAGGTGACACTAATGCAATAAAAAATCCCCCACAGGGATAAATTGGGGTGCCTAAATAATAGAATACAATTCTTAGGGAAGCTGCAAAACCTAATGGTACACACGAAACCACAAGTGAAAAAGAAGGAGATAAATGATTTTGCGCTAAAAACCGTGGCAATAAATATAAAGACATTCACATAAATAGATAAAATAAGCGATAACGTGCGCAATGCGCTAAAGTGCATAAATAATGTGAATAATGGTGATAAGGTGGTGAACAAGATGATCAATAAAAATTACCCATTGAATAAAGTGCATAAGTATTTGTACATAAAAATACATAAATGATTGTACATAAAAGATGCATAAATAAATAAAGTGCAAAATATATGTGAGTGACAGTGATTAAAAATCAGTGAAAAGTCCCACGGACGAATAAATGTTCATGGCAACAATGATAATAAAGATAATAAAGAGATTAATTCATAATGTCCATGCAGTGAGGTAGATAAGATGGCAATATATATATGTGTCCGTCAATCCCACCGACGTCCTGTATATCCCGTCTAGATTAAAGTGAGTGGGTATGGACACTTTAAACTTGATAAGAAAAGCCAGCAGGTGGGTGCAAACAGATGAAATCCCCAACTGATACTCCCTAGCCTCTCACCTTCGGGCCAATGTTTCAGGGCAGTGAAAGTGTTTATAGCTTACTCCAAACTCCTCTCCTCCACTCGGTCCCAGGGATATGGCAAACTCGTTCGGTACTGTAATCCTCTCATGTAATATATATGAAGGGTAAGAGAAGAAGGGTGGGGGGAGCCCAATCGTGAAGTATGTTTGGGTAAAATAAATTTATTGAAGAGCAAAGTGCATTCTTACATCAGTGTTACATCACGTCCCCTGATGAAGTCACGAGACTGTGACGTAACCGGTAGGGATTGATCTGATTGGAGGATACCGGAAGTGATGTGCAACTGGCGCTGCTCGCCTGTGTATGCTGGATTTTATCTTCACTGATGTAAGAATGCACTTTGCTCTTCAATAAATTTATTTTACCCAAACATACTTCACGATTGGGCTCCCCCCCACCCTTCTTCTCTTACCCTTCATAGATATTACAAGAGAGGATTTTTTTTTTTTTTTATGTTATTTTAGTGTTCAAAAGTCCGGGTCCCCATTGACTTCAATGGGGTTCAGAGTTCGGGGTCAAGTTCGGGTCAAGTTCGGTCCCGAACCCGGACTTTTTTCCGAAGTTCGGCCGAGCCCGCCGAACCCGAACATCCAGGTGTCCGCTCAACTCTAATTATATTTCTACATATAATTTACTAGTTGGTTTAGTAGAGTAATAGAAAACCAACAGACCCAACAGTCATGACATCCATGCTGCTGATTCTGTGTAATTGAATCATTAATTGAAAGGGGTGTGTTCAAAATAATAGCAGTGTGGAGTTCAATTGGTGAGGTCATTAAGTCTGTAAAAAAACAAATGGACCTTATTTAAGGATGAAGGCAGAAAATGTTGTACATGCTGGGTATAGTGCATTCCTCCCTGAAAATCTGAGTAAAACGGGTCGTTAAAGACATTGTTCAAAAGAACAGCGTACTTTGATTAAAAAGTTGATCAGAGAAACATAAAAAAGTGCAGAAACTGATAGGCTGCTCAACTAAAATGATCTCAAATGCTTTAAAATGGTACCAAAACCAGAAAGACGTGGAAGAAAACGGAAAACTACCATTCAAATGGGTCAAAGAATAGCCAATGATCAGCTCCAGGGTGATGAAAGAAGGTGTAAAGTTATCTGAGTCAGGGGACAAGTCCTGGGGAAAAAAGTGTGGGAACTCCCACCCAAGATCCACTCCCCCACCAAAAAAAAATGATACGCTCATATGCATATATATTTCACAGAAAATACAGTGACTGCAAATCCGACATGCTACAGGAGATGACCAGACTGCGAATGCGACATACTACAGGAGATAACCAGACTGCGAATGCGACATACTACATGAGATGACCAGACTGCGAATGCGACATACTACAGGAGATGACCAGACTGCGAATGCGACATACTACAGGTGATGACCAGACTGTGAATGCGACATACTACAGGAGATGACCAGACTGCAAATGCGACATACTACAGGAGATGACCAGACTGCGAATGCGACATACTACAGGAGATGACCAGACTGCGAATGCGACATACTACAGGAGATGACCAGACTGCGAATGCGACATACTACAGGAGATGACCAGACTGCAAATGCGACATGCTACAGGAGATGGCCAGACTGCGAATGCGACATGCTACAGGAGATGACCAGACTGCGAATGCGACATACTACAGGAGATGACCAGACTGCGAATGCGACATACTACAGGAGATGACCAGACTGCGAATGCGACATACTACAGGAGATGGCCAGACTGCGAATGCGACATGCTACAGGAGATGACCAGACTGCGAATGCGACATACTACAGGAGATGACCAGACTGCAAATGCGACATACTACAGGAGATGACCAGACTGCGAATGCGACATACTACAGAAGGTGACCAAGTAGCCAGTTTTAACATTTAAACCTGTCCTCAGCCCCTTTATAGCACCCTTCTTCACATTCCTGTTCTCACCCCCTTCACATTCCTTTCCTCACCCATTTATGACACCCCCTTTGTAGATCCCCCCCCTTCACATTCCTGCCCTGCCTCCCTTTTATATCACCCCCTCCTCATTCCTATCAGTTTCTGATACTTTCCCCCTCCGTCCTTCATTACAGTGTCCTCTTCCCTGTTTTACCTTACACACTGCACAGGACACAGCAGATGACATCAGAGGCATAGATTTTTTATATTCAGCTCCCGCTACCTGCTAGCTCTGTTGTCTTCACAGAGCTGACATCGGAAGTGCAGCAAAGGGATGGACAGAGGGAGGGACCTGTCCCAGTTAACTGATTGGTTGATAGAATGCAGAGCGGTTCTAGCAACCAATCAGTTAACTGGGCCAGCCCCTGCCCAACGTGCATCGCTGTGCTGCTCTTCCGATGTCAGCTCTGTGAAGACAACAGAGCTAGCAGGTAGCGGCAGCTGAATATAAAAAATCTAATCTTACATGGCGTGACCGCGGCGCCGGCGGGGCCGCTCAGATCATTGACGCGGTCCGGACTTTTAGTGATACCTGTGCTAGAGCCTCGGGCGGCTCTAGTCCTGAAGAGGGAACGGCATTCCTGCTGTGAAAAAAGTGCAGGGACGCCGTTCCCACGCGTTCCCGCAGACTCGAGCCCTGATCTGAGTACCGTAACAATTAGAAGATGTGAAGCCAAGCTATTGGCAAAAAGCCCCTGCAATGTCCCATTGTTGAAAAAATTACATGTGCTGAAGAGGTTACAAATTGCAAAGAACACATTGACTGGCCTAAAGAGAAATGGTGCAACATTTTGTGGACTAATGAAAGCAAGGTTATTCTTTTTGTGTCTAGGGGCCACAGACAGTTTGTCAGATGACCCCCAAACACTGAATTCAAGCCACAGTACACTGTGAAGACAGTGAAGCATGGTGGCGCAAGCATAATGATATGGGGATGTTTCTCATACTATGGTGTTGGGCCTACTTATCGCATACCATGGATCAGTTTGAATACATCAAAATACTTGAAGAGGTCATGTTGCCTTATGCCAAAGAGGAAATGCCCTTAAAATGGGTGTTTCAACAAGACAACGACCCCAAACACACCAGTAAGTGAGCAGCATCTTGGTTCCAGACCAACAAGATTGACGTTATCGAGTGGCCAGCCCAATCCCCAGACCTTAATCCAATAGAAAGCTTGGGGGGTGATATCAAAAATGCTGTTTCTGAGGTACAACCAAGAAATGCAGAGGAATTGTGGAATGTAGTGCAATTGTCCTGGGCTGGAATACCTGTTTACAGGTGCCAGAAGTTGGTTGACTCCATGCAACACAGATGTAAAGCAGTTCTCAGAAACAGTGCTTATCCCTTTCATGCCTAATGCTGCGTACACACGGTCGGAATTTCCAACAGAAAAAGTCAGACGGGGGCTTTTCATCATATATTCCGACTAGGGATGAGCCGAACACCCCCGGGTTCGGTTCGAACCAGAACCTTCGAACGGACCGAAAGTTTGCGCGAATTTTCGAACCCTATACGTTATAATGGACGCGAACGTTCGAAATCAAAAGTGCTAATTACAACGGCCAATATGCATGTTAATGTCATAAAACAGGTTTGGGGACCCGGGTCCTGCCCCAGGGGACATATATCAATGCAAAAAGAACTTTTAAAAACTAACGTTTTTTCGGGAGCAGTCATTTTAATGATGCATAAAGTGAAAAAAAAAAAGTGAAATTTTCCTTTAAATATGGTACCTGGGGGGTGTCTAAAGTATGCCTGTGAAGTGGCATGTGTTTCCCGTGTTTAGAACTGTCCTTGCACAAAATGACATTTGTAAAGGAAAAAAATAAGCCATTTAAAACCACTTGCGGCTTTAGGTTTGATCTTAAGTAGAATCTGAACAGGTACATTATGAAGTGTAGCTCCATCCCAAAAAAATCTATTTTTAAGCTTTTTGGAGAACATAGGGAGGGGTTATCACCCCTGTAACATTTGCTGTCTTTGCACATCTGTTCAGAACATGTCACCTCACTTTCCGTCCCAATGACAAATGTTTTTGGAAAAGTGGGGTTTTAATTGAAACAAGGATTGGTGATAAAGTATCAGTAGAGAGGAGATACCTTTTTCCCAAATTAAATCTAACAGGATAGAATTTCCCTTCCTAGGGGTAGATTTCCTCTCACTTCCTGTTTTCTCTTTCCATTTGCAAGTAGGAGTCGTTTGTAAGTTGGATGTTTGAAAGTACGGGCCTGGCGTATATACTCTGCAGAAATTTGCCCTATTAGATGTTGGTGTAGCCACAAGACTGGTGGGCACAGGAATGGGCCCTGCTGTGAGTTAATAGATCAAGATTTGTAATTGCATGCACCTGTTGAACAGGGCAGAAAAATTGGGGGTGGTGGTGGTGGTGGTGGACGGTTTTGCCACAAGACTGTAAGCTCTCACAGTTACTCTTGGTGGGCGCAGGAATGGGCCCTGCTGTGAGTTATTAGATCAAGATTTGTAATTGCAAGCACCTGATGAACAGGGCAGAAAAATTGGGCCTTTGGCGGTGGTGGTGGACGGTGTTGCCACAAGACTGTAGGCCCTCATAGTTACTCTTGGTGGGCGCAGGAATGGGCCCTGCTGTGAGTTATTAGATCAAGATTTGTAATTGCAAGCACCTGATGAACAGGGCAGAAAAATTGGGCCTTTGGCGGTGGTGGTGGACGGTGTTGCCACAAGACTGCAGGCCCTCATAGTTACTCTTGGTGGGCGCAGGAATGGGCCCTGCTGTGAACTATTAGATCAAGATTTGTAATTACCCGCCCCTGTTAAACAGGGGCTGAAAAATTGTGCCTTAGGCACTGGTGCTGGTGCCACAACACTGCAACCCCTCACAGAGACTGTACTTGGAGCACAGCAGTCACACGTGTTGCGAAGCATTTTTTTAAAAAATTGTAAGTACACGCCCCTGTTAAACAGGGGCTGAAAAATTGTGCCTTAGGCACTGGTGCTGGTGCCACAACACTGCAACCCGGCCCTCACAGATACTGTACTTGGAGCACAGCAGTCACACGTGTTGCGAAGCATTTTTTTAAAAAATTGTAAGTACACGCCCCTGTTAAACAGGGGCTGAAAAATTGTGCCTTAGGCACTGGTGCTGGTGCCACAACACTGCAACCCGGCCCTCACAGATACTGTACTTGGAGCACAGCAGTCACACGTGTTGCGAAGCATTTTTTTTAAAAAATTGTAAGTACACGCCCCTGTTAAACAGGGGCTGAAAAATTGTGCCTTAGGCACTGGTGCTGGTGCCACAACACTGCAACCCGGCCCTCACAGATACTGTACTTGGAGCACAGCAGTCACACGTGTTGCGAAGCATTTTTTTTTAAAAATTGTAAGTACACGCCCCTGTTAAACAGGGGCTGAAAAATTGTGCCTTAGGCACTGGTGCTGGTGCCACAACACTGCAACCCGGCCCTCACAGATACTGTACTTGGAGCACAGCAGTCACACGTGTTGCGAAGCATTTTTTTAAAAAATTGTAAGTACCCGCCCCTGTTAAACAGGGGCTGAAAAATTGTGCCTTAGGCACTGGTGCTGGTGCCACAACACTGCAACACGGCCCTCACAGAGACTGTACTTGGAGCACAGCAGTCACACGTGTTGCGAAGCATTTTTTTAAAAAATTGTAAGTACACGCCCCTGTTAAACAGGGGCTGAAAAATTGTGCCTTAGGCACTGGTGTGGTGGCATGGATCATTGAGGAGGAGGAAGAGGATAGTCAGTGAACATAAGAGGACAGTCACTCAGCATCAGCATAGGCAGTCTTGAAGGGATGTGACATTAAAAATTATTCGGTTATATCCGCCTCAGGTGCCTGGTAGCTGGTGGTGATCCAAGACTGATTCATTTTGATGAATGTCAGTCGATCAACCGAGGCGGTGGACAGGCGCACCCTATGATCAGTCACAAATCCTCCAGCAGCACTGAATGTGCGTTCGGAAAGAACGCTGGAGGCAGGACAGGCCAGTAGCTCAATTGCATACTGTGCAAGCTCTGGCCAGTGATCCATCCTCAGGACCCAGTAAGCCAGAGGATTTTCGGTGGGAAAGGTGTCCAAGTCTGACCTTGCCCCAAGGTATTCCTGCACCATGTATATCAGACGCTGGCGATGGTTGCTGGAACCGATCATACCTTGGGGCTGCGGACTAAAAAATTGTCTGAACGCATCGGTCAGACGTCCACCTTCCCCACCGCTCCTTCTGCCACTGACCGAAGCCTCAGCAACTCGTCGCCCAGGACCAGGAGTTTGTAGCCTCCCAGTTTCTGGGAACGCGTTGCACAGACCTTTCTGCAAGGCCTCCCTGAGATGTCTCATCCTCTGCTCCCTCTGCGACGGCAAGATAAGGTCCGCAACCTTACCCTTGTACCGCGGATCAAGGAGAGTGGCCAGCCAGTAATGGTCCCTCTCCTTGATCCGAAGAACACGAGGATCCTTCCGCAGGCTTTGCAGGATCAGGGAGGCCATGCAGCGTAGGTTAGCTGAGGCATTCGGTCCGGAGTCTTCTGGGTCACTGAGGATGACATGATCGCCAGCCACCTCCTCCCAGCCACGTACAAGTCCACTGGCTTGTTGGGACTGTACATCATCCCTAAAAGACTGCTGCTGCTGATGCTGAGTGCCAGGCTCCACCTCCATGCTCACACAATCCTCCTCCTCCTCCTCCTCCTCCTCCTCCTCATCCTCTTCCTGTGTGATGGGTGGGACAGAAGGAACACTGTCCGGATAAAGGGGGCCTTGAGAGGCAAGGAAGTCCTCCTCTTCCTGCCTCTGTTCTGCCTCAAGTGCCCTGTCCATTATCCCACGCAGCGTATGCTCCAACAGGTGGACAAGAGGGACAGTGTCACTGATGCATGCACTGTCACTGCTCACCATCCTCGTGGCCTCCTCAAATGGTGAGAGGACAGTGCATGCATCCCTGATCATGCTCCACTGACGTGGGGAAAAAAAACCAAGCTCCCCTGACCCTGTCCTGGTGCCGTAGTCGCAAAGGTACTCATTGATGGCCCTCTGCTGCGTGTGCAGTCGCTGCAGCATGGCCAACGTTGAGTTCCACCTGGTGGGCATGTCAGATATTAGGCGGTTCTTGGGCAGGTTCAGCTCCTTTTGCAGCTCAGTCAGCCGAGCACTGGCATTATAAGATCGGCGGAAATGCACACAGACTTTCCTGGCCTGCCTCAGGACATCCTGTAAGCCTGGGAACCTGCCCAAGAACCGCTGCACCACCAGGTTGAGGACGTGAGCCATGCAGGGCACATGGGTGAGCTGCCCCTGTCGCAGGGCGGAGAGGAGGTTGGTGCCATTGTCAGAAACGACCATTCCTGGCTTAAGCTGACGTGGCGTCAACCACCTCTCGGCCTGCCCCTGCAGAGCTGCCAGAACCTCTGGCCCAGTGTGGCTCCTGTCCCCCAAACACACCAGCGCAAGCACGGCATGGCATCTTTTTGCCTGCGTACTTGCGTAGCCCCTTGTACGCCTACGGAGCACCGCTGGTTCCAAGGACAGAGCACTGGAGGAAGAAGAAGAGGAGGGGGTGGAGGAGAGAGGTGTGTCACAACCAGTAGCAGTAGTCGCGTTTTGGAGGCGTGGTGGCGGAACAACCTCCAACACTACTGCACCTTGTCCTGCATCCCTCCCAGCTGCCAATAGAGTGACCCAATGGGCCGTGAAAGAAAGGTACCGTCCCTGTCCATGCCTGCTGGACCATGAGTCAGCGGTAATATGCACCTTACCGCTGACCGCCCTGTCCAGCGAGGCATGGACATTGCCCTCCACATGCCGGTAGAGAGACGGAATCGCCTTCCGCGAGAAAAAGTGGCGTTTGGGAACCTGCCACTGAGGAACCGCACATTGAACAAACTCACGGAAGGGGGCCGAGTCTACCAACTGAAAAGGCAGCAGTTGAAGTGCTAGCAATTTAGCAAGGCTAGCATTCAACCGCTGGGCATGTGGATGGCTGGGAGTGTACTTCTTTCTACGGTCCAGCAGCTGGGGCAGGGAAATTTGCCTGCTGCAATCGGACGTCGGTGTACTGCAAGTACTTGGTTGTGACACACCGAATTCTACACCTTCAGTCCTCTCAGAGCAGCTTTCAGAGAGGACTGAAGGTGTAGTGGGGATGGAGATCCCAGCTGAGGAGGAGCAAGGAGAGGTCCGCTTAGTTCTTTGGTGTGGGTCTTTTATGTGTGCCTGCCAACGAGCTGCATGGCAGGTCGCCATATGTCTGGTCATGCTTGTCGTGCCCAAGCGGCTGATGTTTTGGCCACGCGAGATACGCTTGAGACAAATATTGCAAATAGCAGTGGTGCGATCTGCTGCACTCGTCTCAAAAAAGGCCCACACCAAAGAACTTTTCTGATAACGTGCAGAGGCAGCGCCCTGCACAGGCGGAGCTCTGCGGTGTTGTACAGTTGCTGTGCTGGCCTCTACCTGGCCTCCAGGGGGCATCCTGCCTCGTTGGACATGTGACGCCGCATCCTCCTCCTCCTCGTCCTCCTCCTCATCCTCTCTCCCTTGAGGCACCCACGTGGAGTCAGTGACCTCATCATCCCCTCCCTCTTCACCACTAGAGCAAACCTGGCAGTAAGCTGCAGCTGGTGGAACAGTACTGCCAGATTCCTCAAGCTGGGTATCGTCATCCGAGCCTTCGAATCGTTGGGCATCCTCCTGGAGCATGTACCCAACACTGTGCTCAAAGAGTTCGGGGGACTCCTCAGGAGGACATGGTGGGTCTAGGGAAGGGGTGGCTGATGATGCTCTGTCAGTACCCTGAGCCTGGGTGAGAGAGGATGAGGAGGGCTTGGTCATCCATTCTACCAAGCCTTCAGCATGATGCGGCTCCACATGTCCAGCTGCCGAAAACAAAGACGCGCGTGTCCCATGGCCACGTGCTGATGACGATGCACGACCACGTCCACGTCCACGGCCACGTCCACTAGAAACAGAGCCTGCCTGCCCTGTGTTCTTGGCTCTGCACGCTCTGCCTCCCCTTGGCGGTCTTCCAGCCATTGTAGTCGGTAGTCCTGTGGGTGCTGCTGAGAAGAAAATATAGGAGCTCTGTGTGATGCCACTAACACACTAGAAGTCCTATGGGTGCTTCTGCAAAGAAAATAGAGGAGCTCTGTGTGATGCCACTAACACACTAGAAGTCCTGTGGGTGCTTATGCAAAGAAAATAGAGGAGCTCTGTGTGATGCCACTAACACACTAGAAGTCCTGTGGGTGCTTATGCAAAGAAAATAGAGGAGCTCTGTGTGATGCCACTAACACACTAGAAGTCCTGTGGGTGCTGCTGAGAAGAATATATAGGAGCTCTGTGTGATGCCACTAACACACTAGAAGTCCTGTGGGTGCTTATGCAAAGAAAATAGAGGAGCTCTGTGTGATGCCACTAACACACTAGAAGTCCTGTGGGTGCTTATGCAAAGAAAATAGAGGAGCTCTGTGTGATGCCACTAACACACTAGAAGTCCTGTGGGTGCTTATGCAAAGAAAATAGAGGAGCTCTGTGTGATGCCACTAACACACTAGAAGTCCTGTGGGTGCTTATGCAAAGAAAATAGAGGAGCTCTGTGTGATGCCACTAACACACTAGAAGTCCTGTGGGTGCTTATGCAAAGAAAATAGAGGAGCTCTGTGTGATGCCACTAACACACTAGAAGTCCTGTGGGTGCTGCTGAGAAGAATATATAGGAGCTCTGTGTGATGCCACTAACACACTAGAAGTCCTGTGGGTGCTTATGCAAAGAAAATAGAGGAGCTCTGTGTGATGCCACTAACACACTAGAAGTCCTGTGGGTGCTTATGCAAAGAAAATAGAGGAGCTCTGTGTGATGCCACTAACACACTAGAAGTCCTGTGGGTGCTTATGCAAAGAAAATAGAGGAGCTCTGTGTGATGCCACTAACACACTAGAAGTCCTGTGGGTGCTTATGCAAAGAAAATAGAGGAGCTCTGTGTGATGCCACTAACACACTAGAAGTCCTGTGGGTGCTTATGCAAAGAAAATAGAGGAGCTCTGTGTGATGCCACTAACACACTAGAAGTCCTGTGGGTGCTGCTGAGAAGAATATATAGGAGCTCTGTGTGATGCCACTAACACACTAGAAGTCCTATGGGTGCTTCTGCAAAGAAAATAGAGGAGCTCTGTGTGATGCCACTAACACACTAGAAGTCCTGTGGGTGCTTCTGCAAAGAAAATAGAGGAGCTCTGTGTGATGGGACTAACACACTTCAAGTCCTATAGGTGCTTCTGGGAAGAAAATAAAGGTCTGTGTGATGGGACTAACACACTTCAAGTCCTATAGTTGCTTCTGGGAACAAAATATAGGATCTCTGTGTGATGGGACTAACACACTTCAAGTCCTATAGGTGCTTCTGGGAAGAAAATATAGCTCGGTGTGTGTAATGGGACTAACACACTTCAAGTCCTATAGTTGCTTCTGGGAACAAAATATAGGATCTCTGTGTGATGGGACTAACACACTTCAAGTCCTATAGGTGCTTCTGGGAAGAAAATATAGCTCTGTGTGTGTGATGGGACTAACACACTTCAAGTCCTATAGGTGCTTCTGGGAAGAAAATATAGCTCTGTGTGTGTGATGGGACTAACACACTTCAAGTCCTATAGGTGCTTCTGGGAAGAAAATATAGCTCTGTGTGTGTAATGGGACTAACACACTTCAAGTCCTATAGGTGCCTCTGGGAACAAAATATAGCTCTGTGTGTGTGATGGGACTAACACACTTCAAGTCCTATAGGTGCCTCTGGGAAGAAAATATAGCTCTGTGTGTGTGATGGGACTAACACACTTCAAGTCCTATAGGTGCTTCTGGGAAGAAAATATAGCTCTGTGTGTGTGATGGGACTAACACACTTCAAGTCCTATAGGTGCTTCTGGGAAGAAAATATAGCTCTGTGTGTGTAATGGGACTAACACACTTCAAGTCCTATAGGTGCCTCTGGGAACAAAATATAGCTCTGTGTGTGTGATGGGACTAACACACTTCAAGTCCTATAGGTGCTTCTGGGAAGAAAATATAGCTCTGTGTGTGTGATGGGACTAACACACTTCAAGTCCTATAGGTGCTTCTGGGAAGAAAATATAGCTCTGTGTGTGTGATGGGACTAACACACTTCAAGTCCTATAGGTGCCTCTGGGAACAAAATATAGCTCTGTGTGTGTGATGGGACTAACACACTTCAAGTCCTATAGGTGCCTCTGGGAACAAAATATAGCTCTGTGTGTGTGATGGGACTAACACACTTCAAGTCCTATAGGTGCTTCTGGGAACAAAATATAGCTCTGTGTGTGTGATGGGACTAACACACTTCAAGTCCTATAGGTTCTTCTGGGAACAAAATATAGCTCTGTGTGTGTGATGGGACTAACACACTTCAAGTCCTATAGGTGCTTCTGGGAAGAAAATATAGCTCTGTGTGTGTAATGGGACTAACACACTTCAAGTCCTATAGGTGCTTCTGGGAAGAAAATATAGCTCTGTGTGTGTAATGGGACTAACACACTTCAAGTCCTATAGGTGCCTCTGGGAACAAAATATAGCTCTGTGTGTGTGATGGGACTAACACACTTCAAGTCCTATAGGTGCTTCTGGGAAGAAAATATAGCTCTGTGTGTGTGATGGGACTAACACACTTCAAGTCCTATAGGTGCTTCTGGGAAGAAAATATAGCTCTGTGTGTGTAATGGGACTAACACACTTCAAGTCCTATAGGTGCTTCTGGGAAGAAAATATAGCTCTGTGTGTGTAATGGGACTAACACACTTCAAGTCCTATAGGTGCCTCTGGGAACAAAATATAGCTCTGTGTGTGTGATGGGACTAACACACTTCAAGTCCTATAGGTGCTTCTGGGAACAAAATATAGCTCTGTGTGTGTGATGGGACTAACACACTTCAAGTCCTATAGGTGCTTCTGGGAAGAAAATATAGCTCTGTGTGTGTAATGGGACTAACACACTTCAAGTCCTATAGGTGCCTCTGGGAACAAAATATAGGAGCTCTGCCTGCCTGCCACGAACACACTACAAGTCCTATAGGTGCTTCTGGTAACAAAATATAGGAGCTCTGCCTGCCTGCCACGAACACACTACAAGTCCTATAGGTGCTTCTGGTAACAAAATATAGGAGCTCTGCCTGCCTGCCACGAACACACTACAAGTCCTATAGGTGCTTCTGGTAACAAAATATAGGAGCTCTGCCTGCCTGCCACGAACACACTACAAGTCCTATAGGTGCTTCTGGTAACAAAATATAGGAGCTCTGCCTGCCTGCCACGAACACACTACAAGTCCTATAGGTGCTTCTGGTAACAAAATATAGTAGCTCTGCCTGCCTGCCATGAACACACTACAAGCCCCTCTTTCTCAATCAATCTTTGTAACTGAATCTATCTAACTCAATCTCTGTAAGTGAATCTCTCTAACTATCTAAATGCAGCAGAGTGTCACAGAATCAGCCTGCTCAATCTGCGCCGGAACAGCATGTGACCGGCGCAGACGGCGTGGCGGCGTTTTATAGGGGGGGGGGGGCGTGTACTACAGCCCCTGAGCTGTAATTGGCTACAGGCGTCCTGCCTGTAGCCAATTATGGCTCTTCGAGTTTCCGGGGCTGTGATTGGCCAAGCATGCGGGGTCACAGTGCATGCTTGGCCAATCATCAGCCAGCAATGCACTGCGTCGGCCGCGCCGGCCGCAATGCATTGCGGGGCCGCTCGCAACACACGAACGTGATGCGAGCGGCCAAAATAGTTCTGGGCTCGCCGAGCGAGCGAACGCCCGGTGCTCGATGCGAACGTGGGTTCGCATCGAGCACCGGGCCCATCCCTAATTCCGACCATATGCATGCCCCATCTGACTTTTTTCGTTGAAAATTCAGACGGACTTAGATAGAGAACATGTTCTATATTTTTCTGATGAAAAAAATTCCTATTGTAAAAAACGCTCGTTTGTATGCTGTTCCGTCACAAAAAAAAACATGCATGCTCTGGAACAAGTACAAAATGGAAGCGCATGGTCTGGTAAAACTATCATTCGTAATGGAGATAGCACATTCCTCACGCGGCAAATTCTGTGATCTTTTAATGCAGCGCATTCTTTTGTGCTTTATAATGCTAGAATAATGAAGCTGTTTTGCTGCTGATATTCACACAGTTCTGACAAACGTATTTCTTTATTATTTCCTGTGATCTCATGAATAATCTTTTATTTTTTTAAAGCCAGATTTCCATAATAATGTTTAGAATTATTTTTTATAGTCACGAGTCTGAAAAGCGCGAATCGTCAAACTTCTACTTACACAAGATTAGCAGAAGGAGCCCAAAGGGTGGTGCAGTGGCTATTGAACTTTCTTTTTATAGTGCCGCGTTCTTGATGGTCGGAATTTGGTGTTACCGTGTGTATGCAAGACAGCTTGGGCGGAATTCCGTTTGAATTCCATCAGAAAAACCTTAAACTGTAAACATCCCTTGTGACAGTAATAGGTGGTGACAGGTCCTCTTTATGGAGGGATCCCTCCTTTGCATGATTGCATGATCCCTCCTTTGCATGATTACACGAAGAAGACTGTAAGGAAGCCGTTTCCGGCTTCCTTCCAGTCTCAATCTAGCCGGCGGAAGTGCCAGATCGCGCATTGGGTCTCCCGGTGGGACAGGAGGCCCGGGAAGGCAGTGGGAGGGGGGTGTCCCCTCCTGCTCCTCCAGGATAACAGCCAAGCGGCTTTTTGCCACATTGGTTGTTATCCCTGACGAACCAACCGCCCGCTCTAAAAAAACAGTACCGGGATGATGCATACTAGACATGTTCACTGTCAATAAATTTGTTTCATTTTGTTCCGTTTCGTATTTAAAAAAATGAGTACTTCGTAATTCGTGTCCGAAATTCAACTTGGATTCGTACGAAATACGAATTTTCGTTAGATTCGTAAACTTTTCCTAACAATTACGAATGTTCGTTATGATGAATTTATTATGAGGGGCTCCCACCATCCCTGTGCTGTGCTGACTTCCTGGGGTTGTTAACTTTTAGGTTTGTTCACTTTTCGTAACAATTACGAATTTTCGTTATGATGAATTTATCATTATGAGGGGCTCCCAGTATCCCTGTGCTGTGCTGACTTCCTGGGGTTTTTAACTTCATCATTACGAATAATCATAGTTAACAAACATTCTGTCCGATTCTGTTGTAACGGAATTTGGATCCGAAGTTCGTATACGAAATTTCATATATCGTAAAAAATTTGTATGCATAAAAATTTGTATTTCAGATTCGTACGAATTTCCGGAAATTGGTACGAATTTCCGATTCGTACGAAACTAAATCGCACATGTCTAATGCATACAGTTGCAAGCATCACCCCAATATAACCCCCTAAATCCGAGGCCGTATATGTGCGTACGGTCAGCGGGAAGGGGTTATACAACTAAATATTATTTCATTGAAAGCTAAATCTTCAAGCATTTTTCAGTACAGTAATGAGTTTGTAAAGGAAAATGCAGACACTGCTATTTTTTGGAAAAGCCTAATGTTCCTTTTTCTTCACTTTCTGTAAAGTAATAACAAATTTGAAACCTTTTTCTTCATGTTTTGATTTAGAATAGACTGTGCAGCGTTCCCAATGCATTTGCGAGTGTGGAAATAAAAACTATTATAAGGATTTTGAGCTTTAATCACTTTGTTAAACACACTGCTATTATTTTTAACGCAACTGTATATGTGCCCAGGAATGAATGCCCAGAACATAGACTTCTGTCCAGGTGCAGCAGCTGTCCGCCTCTCATAGAGTGTGGCAGACTGCTGGCAGTGGAACTGGATGGTGCACCCGTGCCCTTGGCTAGAAGCTGGAGCCTTGTGCATTGGTTTCATTTGTGTATTTTGTTTGTTGCCTGAAGTTCAGCTTTAATAAATTATCAGGACTAGAGGCATGCCTGTATGTAAGCACTTCACACTGAGACGGTCTAAACCAACATAAAGCACAGAGGATGCAGTAGAAGCTTTCTTTATTCTGTTTTCTGTAAATGGGAAGCATGAGCACTCATTTTTCATAAGGTCGGGTACTTGGTTGCACATTAGCTTTCCCATTGTATGGAAAGTATGTAAAAGTTGTAATTTTGCATTAGATATGAGACCCCGTACACACGGTCTGATTTTTTTCCAATGGATTTTGTCCGACACTGGTGTTGCATACACACGGTCGGACAAAATTGTCGGAAAATCCGATCATTCTGAACGTGGTGACGTTCGTTGCATACGACGGAACTATGTAGAGGCTAGTAGCCAATAGCTTTGGTCTCGTAATTTGATTTGAGCATGCCTGGCACTTTGTCCGTCGGAATTCTCTACACACGATCGGAAAAAGTTTGTTGTCGGAAAATTTGAGAGCAGGATCTCAAATTTTTTCCGACGGAAAAAGTCAGATGGAGCCCACACACGGGCGGATTTTCCGACAACATGGTTCGATCGGACATTTTCCGTCGCAATTTCCAACTGTGTACGGGCCATTAAACTATACCTTGAAAAAATATGACGACAAGGATGCCATTAGTCTAAATTTTTATGAACAGTCCATATGCTACTGAAGGGCTAACAAACTGAGATCCCACTAACTGCAACTCCCAAAAGATAAATAGAATGAAAGGGCATCTAAGGCAAGCCATAGACGATTCAATTTTCTTTCCTTCCACCAAGTGTGGAAAGAAAAAAAAATTGCTCTATTCCCCCATCAGTGTTGATGGGGGAATCCCTCCCGCAGCACAATTGTGTTCAGCCTTCCCGGCTGTCAGAACACGATTACTGCTAGCGGCTATAGCTGCCAGCAGTAATCACACGTAAAATATCCAACAGGCCGGTTGTACCCAAGTCGACTGATGGAATGACTTAGGTACAACCAGCCTGCCCATAGATGGATCGATCTTGGCTGGTCCCTGCTGAACAGGCCGTGATTCAATCCATCTACGGCCAACTTAACCGCTTCAGCCCCGGAAGATTTTACCCCCTTCCTGACCAATTTTTGCGTCTCGCCACTGCGTTGATTTAACTGACAATTGCGCAGTCGTGCAACAAAATTTACGTTCTTTTTTTTTGCACCTAAGTCATTCCATCAGTCGACTTGGGTACAACCGGCCTGTTGGATATTTTATGTGTGATTACTGCTGGCAGCTATAGCCGCTAGCAGTAATCGTGTTCTGACAGCCGGGAAGGCTGAACACAATTGTGCTGCGGGAGGGATTTCTTTTGGTGGTATTTGATCACCATTGCAGTTTAAATTTTTTGCCCTATAAGCAAAACAAAGTGACAATTTTGAAAAAAAATCAAATACTTTTTGCTATAATAAATATCGCCCAAAAATATAAAAAAAAAAAAAAAATTCCTCAGTTTAGGCCGATATGTATTCTACATATTTTTGGTAAAAAAAAAAAATAACAATAAGAGCATATTGATTGGTTTGCGCAAAGGTTATAGCATCTACAAAATAGGGGATAGTTTTATGGCATCTTTATTATTATTTTTTTTTATTAGAAATGGCGGCGATTTTTATTGGGACTGCGACATTATGGCAGACACATCAGACACTTTTGACACTATTTTGGGACCATTGTAATTTATACAGCGCTCAGTGCTATAAAAATGCACTGATTACTGTGTAAATGACACTGGCGGGGAAGGGGTTAAACACTAGGGGGCGATGAAGGGGATAAGTGTGTCTTATGGAGTGGTTCTAACTGTGGGGGGGATGGGCTTCAACTCACATGACAGTGATCACTGCTCTTGATGACAGGGAGTAGTGATCTCTGTCATGACACAAGCGAGAACGAAGAAATGCCTTGTTTACATAGGCACTTCCCCATTCTGCGGCTCCGTGACACGATCGCCGGAGTCCCGTGGGCACAGTCACGATGTACGCAGCGCACCTGCTATCCCCGCCTTTTAAAGGGGACATGCAGGTATGCCCATTTGCTCACCGCTGCCATTGTGCCGACGTATATCGGCGTGCAGCGGGCGGCAAGTGGTTAAACTCAAGAAGAAGAATTGAATATATTGCAAATTATCAGTCCATTGATGTGATGAGTGCATTTGTTTTCTTTTTCAGGATGAAGTGCAGTGTGCTTGTCAGTTCTTGTGAGCTGAACTGGAAGCACAACCAAAGTTATCTTCCTTCTGTAAATTAATAATCCCCCCATGTAATGAGAGATGAAGATAGTAAGACATGTTTGTAGTCCAACCTGGGTGATAACCATAGTACCCTCTATAGATATAATGGAGAGAGTAAGCATAGCCACCGTAGCCTCCCTGGTGGTATGATTATATCAGATATTTGCGTCTCAAAGCGCTACAATTTTTTTTTCATAGAAATTTGGCATTTTATATTGTAGGCCTGTAATTATTAGCAATAACACACCTAAATCTGTCCAAACAAGAGTCTAGTAGACATCCCAGGTATGATAAAGTGTGAAACACAAAATCATAAATTATAATATAATAAATATAAATAATTATAAAAAATAATAATATAATAATAAAATGAATTTCCCCGCGATTCACTATCGCTCAATTCTGCAAGTGTTCCAATTTATTTTTGTTTATTTTTTTGGACTTTGAATGTTAGCTGCTTTTTTTTCACAAATTAAGGTATAGCGCAGTTTTTTCCCCCACTTCTAATTTATTATCGCTGTTTTCTAGCTGTTCTAAAACACTTTTGACAGAAAGAATAGTTTATATAATATAAAACTGCATGCAGGGCATTGGACAAAGCACTAGGGACAAAGGAGATGTGAAATCAGTTCATACAGTAATGTAATCTGTAAGATTACAGTGTACTGTATGTGTTATGATTTTTCACTTTTTTAGATTTGCCGCCAGGCTCCGCCCCCATGCATTGCGACGTTCGCAGGGAATGGAGCCCGGCACACAGAGGCTTCAGGCAGAGGACAGAGCCCACGGTCACAGCGGGGGGGACATCCCAGGATCCTGGGGCAAGGTAAGTACACTGCACCAGGATCCTGGGGACAAGGTAAGTACACTGCACCAGGATCCTGGGGACAAGGTAAGTACACTGCACCAGGATCCTGGGGACAAGGTAAGTGCAAGGTATACTGTACCAGGATCCTGGGGACAAGGTAAGTACACTGCACCAGGATCCTGGGGACAAGGTAAGTACACTGCACCAGGATCCTGGGGACAAGGTAAGTGCAAGGTATACTGTACCAGGATCCTGCAATGCAATCCCGAGTGTGGCTCGGGGTTACCGCTAATGGTGCTGAAATTTAACCCCCGAGTCACACTCGGGAAAACCCGCCAGGGAGGTTAAAGCGGAAGTAAACCCATCGATTTAACAGTTTAAAAAAAAAGGCATGCCGGGAATGCTAACTGCACATTGGCTGTGCTCTCAACCAAACAGTCAAACCATCCAATGGCTGGTGTCATAACGGATCACATGTGCAGCACCGTGGCAGTTGAAGATTAAACAGAGGCAAAGATGGCAGCTTCCTTGGCTGAAAACGATAGGTGGGTTTACTTCCACTTTAAGGACAAGAAAATATTGGCTGGAAAATATTAGTTTTGGGTTTAGATATGCGCACAACGATATACGTCGACAGAATGGCACGGACAGGCAGTGACGTACAACGCGTATGACGAGCCGAGAAAAATGAAATTCAATAGCCAGTGCGGCTCTTCTGCTTGATTCCCAGCATGCATGGAATTTTATGCGTCGGAATTGTGTACACAAGCTCGGAATTTCCGATAACGGATTTTGTTGTCGGAAAATTTGAGAACCAGCGCTCAAATTTTTATTGTCGGAAATTCCGACAAAAATGTCCGATTGCCTACACACGGTCGGAAATTTCCGACAACAAGCTCCCATCGAACATTTATTGTTGGAAGACTGGGATGCCATTAAAGTTCATGTGCGTGTAAAGGCAGGCATCCCAATACTTTTGGCAATATAGTGTATATATAAAATGATATCATTATATATTATATTATTATGCAATATTTTATGTTTATCTAGAAAAAATATATTTTGTTAATTTTTCTTTTTTAATCATATGTACAAAATCACAGAACCTTTTCTTTAAAATTGTTTACATTGCCAAACAATTTTGTTTTACCCCAAAACCATTGTTGGAAACGACACTAAACTACAAGATCTTAAAAACTTACCTCCTTTTTATGTTGATCTAAACTATCACAACCAGCAGAAAACCCTACTCCGAATCAAAAACAAAAGGGAAAAAAAGAAAATCTTACTGTGACTGTTCATGAGTCACCTGCGATTAAGTGAATAAATAACAAGGACTTAGTCCTTTAGGGTCTTTAAATATCAATATGACGACCTTTAATTTAATCCTTCTAGGCTTATCTTAAATGCTCCACTCATTAGCTGTGCACCTGATATATTGGCAAGTCGGCTCCTGCCTTACAGTAAAATATATAACTGCATTTAATGCAGAGAACATGATAGATCTCCACAAGTGGTAAAAGGGCACCAGAAAAACATTAGATAAATTGTTAGAAAGGAATTTTATATTGTGTAGGGCAGAGTTAGCCAACTCAAGGTTTAGAAAAAGCTTGACATGATGGAATGAGTTTGATTTATTAGAAAGAGAAAAGATGGAGACGATTTTCAATAACAACTAACCAAGATTCATCTGTAAATGAAGCAAGGGAATTGTTTTATAAAAGCAGCAGTAATTATCATTGACAACTAAATAGATTTCATATTGAAAGTAGGGATGAGTGAGGCGATTTTACTTAAAGGGTTTGTTAACCCATATATATTAGCTATATATTGGAGTAACAGCGCTGTCTGGCTCATGTAATAAAGTCTGAATGTGCTACCCAATTGATGTGTATATGCACAGAAATAACTAATCCCATATAAAAAGGATGTAATAAGAAATAAATCGATAAATAAAACAAACAAAATTTCCTGCCGCAACTTGAGGTGAGATACACACACAAAGTACAAATGCAAAAAAAGTAGCTGCGCTGGAAATTTACATATATTGAATACCAATAGTGACAAAGAATTTAGTGGAACTCGGTTCTGTCTTGAACCAGTAACCAGTATGTGAGTGCAGTCAGATTGGCCCAAAAAGGAAATTTACATATATTGATTACCAATAGTGACAAAAAATTTGGTGAAACTCGGTTCTACCTTGAACCAATACCAGTGTATGGGTGCAATCTGATTGGCCCAAAAAGCCGATATTCAGATTACACCACCCAGTTTATACACAGTTGCAGTGCTAGTGAACATATAATCGTGAACAAGAACGCATATAATAACTTCTATGAATTATCTTTTAAATGCAGTGCAAAAGAAACCTTTAGATCATAATAATAAAGAAAGATCATAACTGAATAACAATAAATTATTGTACAGGACAGTCCACACAGGGTATTGTAATCCTGTTACTAAAGTCCTCGTGGTGTTCCTATATTCGACACCCTCAGAAAGGAGTGATTGAAAAGGAAAGAAGGATCCTCCACCAAACTAAAAGACTGCCGCTTACCAGCTACTTTGATCCCTGTGTTAGAGAGATCAAAAAGGGCCTGTGGCATATCCCCCTGCCCGGGTCTCTATCCAGATTCCTCCAAGTATCTCTCACAGTGTGTGGATACACCTGAAAATCCTGTCAGGGTGGTCCTTGCTCTCCTCCACAAACGTTCACATGAAAGACAAACGAGTATCCATAGCGCAATACTGTTGCTTTAAAATTTATTGTGTATAAAAACCATATTACACTTACATTAAGCATGTAGTCAATAGGCCAGTGTTTAAAAACAATCACGAGCCGGCCGGCTCTCTCTCTCTCGCAGCCCGTCGCTTCCTGGATGGACGGGGAATGGAGGTGACGTCAGCACGCCGCTCACCCTACGTCGTTTCGTCACAGAATGACTTCTTCCTGGGGCACGGGCGGCGTGCTGACTCACCGCCTATTGTACACAGTGCCGTCCTAATCCCGCCCTTTCCTGAGCTCCCGGTCGCCATATTTGAATAGGGCAATTGCCCTTTCTCTTGTTATTTGGCTTGCTAGGGAATATGGGCGGTGTGTCAGGCAGTTAGTGTATGCGAACGCCATATTGGAGTAGGGCAAATGCCCACAACTCCACTAATAGGTCCGTTAAAATATGTGGGCAAAGCCATAAATTTGTCTTAGTATATGGCCGTGCGCGGGACGAACAGAACCAACGCAGAGACATCCGGTTCTCTGCTTCTGTTCAATCCCCCAATAGCGATAGAAACTCCTCCCCCCTCATAAATAAAGGACGGGGAGATTATTACCATTCATATATGTGTGTAAGACTATGGGAATATATACAAGGCCATCATCATTAACCCCGCGGTCTCCCGGGAGCTATGTTAACCCTCAATTGCCCTTTGTGCGTAATGTAGTACAGCGCAATTAAGGGGCCTTTTTACTAGAGACATCAGTTTAAGCCGATGTCCCCAGCATGTATCCATATATAAATGCTAAAAACGATATCTGGAAATCCTCACCTTATACTCCAAAAACGCATTACAACTAAAAAAGGAGAAAAAAAGAAAGAAATGCAGCCTTTCAAAGCCCTGATTTGCGTAAGAAACGCTTGTAGGGCTGAAACCTGACTGCATTCCCTGCTCTAAAACCGAGGAAAAATCTGTTGTAGATTGGAGGTGATGGTGGTCTTTTGATGGTATTAATAGGTCACGTATCTAGTGGACCCATCTAATCCTTATAACTAAACTATATATTCGATGTTACTTCCCCCAACCCCCCCTCGGGTGGGTCACTACCGGACAGGGAAAATGTGAGATATTGTCGATGGATAAAAATCGCATATCTTTCGTGCCAATGTGGGATAACATGCTTATTTTGATGTTAGCCTCTTTTTTTGTTCTTTCTGAGTGAAAATAATTATTTTGTCAAGTAACGTAATCTCCCATTATATGTCCCCCCTATTCTTGGCCCCCGGGAGCTCAGAGTAGGTTTACAATGTTATATCATTTAACTATTGTCAATAAAAGCATTCAAATCCACATCTACGTTGAGGCCGTAGGGGGTGTAGCAACGTACTTTATGGATCCAAGACATCTCAGCTCTAGACAGATCCCTCACTAGTGGGCTCCCTCTCCAGTGAGCACTAAATTTATCTATTCCTAAAAACAGTGTGCCTGAAGGATTACGGTCGTGGTGCTGAGCGTAATGTTTGGACACTGAATGGAACCTGTACCCACTCTTTATATTCGTAATATGCTCACCCAACCGTACTTGCATGGTTCGCTTTGTTCTGCCAATATACTGGAGCCCGCACGGGCATTGCAACAGATATACTACCCCTTTGGAGCTGCAAGTAATAAAGGGTTCAATTTTATGTTCCCTGGAAGTGCTAGTAGATACAAATGTTAGTGTCTTCTTCTGTCTGCTCTTATTCAGTGTGCAGATTTGGCACCGGCGACATTGATGGTAACCAGATATTTGTTGAAAAAAAGACACTTTCTTGGTAGGTGGATCTACCACATTGGGTGCTACCCTATCCCTAAGGGAAGGGGCTCCCCTAAAGACCAGCTCTGGGTTAGTGGGGAGAAAGGTGTTAATAATTCTGTCATTCCCCAGTATATGCCAGTGTTTTCGAAGCATTTTTTTGATCAGATAGTGCTGCGTTGAGAAGGAGGTGACAAAAGGGACTGTAGGTCTGTCCCTTGTTCTAGTCTGTCCCTCTCTCAGCAACACAGCCCTATCAGTCTCCGCTATTTCCTCAATTAAGGTGTCCATAAGGCTAGCGTCATACCCTTTTTCCTCCAACCTTCCCTTTAAGACATTAGCCTGCAGCCTATAGTCACCAATGTCAGAGCAGTTCCTCCTCATTCTGACAAACTGGCTTCTAGGAATGGACTTTAGCCAGGGAGCGTGATGACAGCTTCCCATCGGTATAAACGAATTTCTGTCTGTCTTTTTGAAATATGAGATAGTTTTAAACGCGCCTTCACTCTTGGTGATTGTCAGATCAAGGAAATTCACACTCTCCTTGCTGGCTTCCATGGTGAACCTGATGCCCCTGTCATTGGTATTAATACTTGAAAAGAATTCTTCAAGTTGCAGCAAGGTTCCCTCCCATAGGAGGAGGACGTCATCAATATATCGCGCCCAAAACGACAGAAATGGGCTGCGATCCTTATAGATGACGTCCTCCTCCCACTTCGCCATAAATAAATTCGCCAGGCTTGGGGCGTATTTTGCGCCCATTGCCACACCGCGTACTTGCTGGTAGTATTGTTGTTCAAACCAGAAATAATTGTGGCCTGCTGCGTATTCTAACAGATCCATAATGAAATGTTGCTGTTGCTCTGGCAAAGTGGAAAGCGTATTAAGATAATACTTGACTGCCGCGGTTCCCAAATGGTGTGGGATAATAGTATACAATGCAGTGACATCTGCTGTCACTAATAAAGTATTTTCTGTGGGTTTAAGATTTGACAATAGATTAATCACATGTCGTGTATCCTTCAGAAAAGATGGCATTTGTTGCACCAACGGTTGGAGGAAAAAATCTATATACTTGCCCACCCGGGACGTGATGGAATCGATACCACTCACTATGGGGCGTCCCGGGGGGCAAGTGAGACTTTTGTGTATCTTAGGCAGATAATACAGTACTGGTGTCCTCGGAGCCTTAGGGATAAGGAACATTTTCTCTTTCTCGCTAAGGATCTTTGATTCAAAACCCCTATCCACCAGTGCCTTTAATGTTTTTTTATACTGAGTGACGGGGTTATCTGGCAACACAACATAAGTATTTTTGTCATCCACTATATTGTGCATCTCTTTGAGGTAGTCGGCCCGATCTAAGATAACTATGCCCCCCCCCTTATCAGCGGGGCGAATAATCAAATTTTTGTTATTACAGAGGGAGTCCAACCCTTCTTCAAGGTGCTTATCCATTTTATGGCTAGTAGTCCGTACAAGCTCTAAGTCCCGGAGTAGGACATCCTTAAAGACTCTCAGTGAAGGAGCCAGGATTCCAGGGGGGTTAAAGGTTGACGCATTAGATAGCCCGGAATGTACAATAGTTTGTTGTGTTGATACCTCTTTCTGAGTTGAGGTAACAGCAAAGTGCCTTTTGATGTTGACCTTACGGACAAATCTATGAATGTCTATGTAAGTTTGAAACTTATCAAGTTTCTTCGGGGGTGCAAACTTAAGCCCCTTATTCAAAATTGCAGTTTCCGATTTCGTGAGGGTTTGGGAACTAAGGTTAAAGATTCCTTCTCCCCTTATTTCTTTGACTTTTTGCGATTGTGCTCTCCTCCCCCCTCTGACTCCTCTTTGTTTTCTACGGGTCTTTTTAGTCCTTGGGTGGCCCTGGGAAAACCCCAATATTGTTGTTCTTGGCCTCCGGTATTAGGCCTAACATTTGGGGTTCTAGGTGGACCTGACCATCGTGGGTCTAGTTCCCTCCCACCAGCTGTATGGTCACCGAAGGTTCCGGATGGCGGACCCTCTCTGTCTCTCAAAGGAAAAAAACGGTTGTGTGTATCTACTCTATTGCTATAATCATCTAGATCCCTAGACCAGTAGGGTTGACTACTGTATTGTGAACCTTGATTGTAGGGCATAGAGTACCCTCCGTTATCCTGTTCGGATCTCTCAGGTCCCCGATTCGGGTAAGGCGGGCCTCTCTTCTGGTTAAAGTACTGTCCCTGACTATATGGGTAAGGATGACCTTGCTCATTGTTGTTAGTATATCGCAGTTGCGATGGCTGACCCCACGTTGGATTAGCTGTCGGCTCACCTGTCCTATTAGAAGACTGAGGTCTTCTTGGTGATTGATACGGCAGCTTTTTACCCTTTTTCCCCATTTTCTGTTGGGATTTTTTAGGGTTCCTATGGGTTTGGTTACCCGTAGGTACATATTGGGCTTCCTCTACTGGGGTTTCCAAGGTTTCAACACCTTGAATTATGGCCTCCATCCTGGTGTCAGAATTGGCAGTCTGTTCCGCCACCAGTTTCTTTTGCCATTCAAAGACTTTGGTGGCTTGATAGTCAGCAAAGTCTCTGTTATATTTTTTCCTCTTTTTAAACTTTTGTTCCTTCTCTTCCTTATCCAGGGTTTTTAAGAGATTACTAGACCTTTCTCTATATTCATCCTTATCCTTATGTATAAGGAGACTATCTTTGAGGGCTTTGATCTCCCCATCTAGTCTAGTCAGTTTACTGTTTTTTCTATCAACCAAGAACTGGAGGAAACTGACCCCCGCCTCATTAAAATAGCGGAACCATTCCTCCAGTTCAGTCTCCCCTTTCTGGGGGCAAACCTCCCATCGCAAACTCCTGGGAACCATCTTGAGCTTGATATAGGTTTCCAGGAATGCGATGTCCCATTGCGTATGGATTTCTGAGATGGTTAAGTTCTTGAGCCTCACAAATAACCCACTCAGATCCCCATCGCTTTCTTTATACATTTCAAATACCCCATCCGTGTTGACTTTCTTGGATGCTCTATATTCAAAGATGTCCATTGTAAAATTAAAAAATTGATATATAAAAATGAAAATAATAATATATATATCCCTCCACCCTGCTTAGTGAAGGTAACCTCACCGTGATAGTGTGAGACTGCTGCTGTTATTTTTGTATCTGTGTCTAGAATCTATATATTGGAGTAACAGCGCTGTCTGGCTCATGTAATAAAGTCTGAATGTGCTACCCAATTGATGTGTATATGCACAGAAATAACTAATCCCATATAAAAAGGATGTAATAAGAAATAAATCGATAAATAAAACAAACAAAATTTCCTGCCGCAACTTGAGGTGAGATACACACACAAAGTACAAATGCAAAAAAAGTAGCTGTATATATTAGGGCTGTGGAAATAAAAGATTAATTCCTCGATTAATCGATTCATTTTTTTGATCGATCAAAATTCTTTTGATCGGTACTCACCTCTCCGCCGGCTTCCGGGTCTTCAGGGAGTTCTGTCAGAGATCCGTTGACATCCCAGACATCGACGTCACCGGACTCCTCCCCCTTCCCCAAGGGCCTCTGTCTGCTAACGAAGGGAAGGGGGAGGAGTCCGGTGACGTTGAAGTTCTGATTGAACGTAACGCGTACAGGGGAGAAGCTACGCATGATGTCACCCGCTGCTGCCCTATGGAACTAACACGATTGTCGGCTTTACATTCTGTGCTTTTATCATCTTTTATGTGAGTAGTTTGTGTTTGAACACAAAAATGTAATCTCATACTTAAGCGGTAAACACTTAGATCTTTTCTTTCTACCCATGACCTGGCGTCCTTGCTGAGATCTAAGGAGATGTGAGAGAAGTTTATGGTCTGTGTCAACCCTTTTGATACCCGCTTGCATGACCACCTGTTTGCACAGGGGTCCATGCCATAAGGTGAGAGTGATTAGTTAGACCGGAGGTGGAGGGATTGACGCGCTACTGTGGGAAAAAAATTACTTACGTCAGTGCTACAGTTTGAATTTAAAACGTATTTGTGTGAACTGTGAAATTAAGTCATGGATTGTGGAAATTAACTTGTGTCGGGTGACTGTATATAGTGTATACCACATTTACCACTGACTAATGCAGAGTTGCAATGCAAGCAGATCAGCTAAAAGTAGTTGGATCTGTATGTGCAGTATAATTAATCGAAAATTAGACGATTAAACGATTAAAAAAAAAATTTGATTAATCAAACACGAAAATTTGAATCAGTAACAGCCCTAATATATATAAAACGATGGCAGCCCCTCTATTATAGGCTGGCATAGCATACTGTGTCAGTAGTTTTGCAAAATGCTGTAAATACCTAAATAGAGCTGTCTTCAGGACGGTGACATCACTCGCGGATGCTTTCCAGCTCCGATACATTGCTTCTAAATGGAGGGGGCTGTGATCACCCTCTGAAGTCAGCCAGGGATATCACGTGGCCACTCATATCCTCCGTGAAAGCCACCCATCAGAGCTGGAAAACGGTCACGAGTCATGTGACTGGCCTGAAGACAGCTCAGATTAGGTATTTACAACACTCGTTTTGTAAAACTAATAACATAGTGTGCTATGCCAGCCTCTAATAGAAAGTGAAGTGAAGATGTTATGATTTTAATTTACAAGCAATAGCGGCGGGGGGCGGTGGGGCAAGGTTGGAGACAGACACAGAGGAAGATGACAGGGAGGAAGGAGTCATGCAACACTGCACCCAAATTAAATTGTATCTTTTTTTCCCCCGCAAATAGAGCTTTCTTTTGGTGGTATTTGATCACCTCTGCGGTTTTTATTTTTTGCACTATAAACAAGAGTGATAAGTTTCAAAAAAAAAAACACAATATTTTTTACTTTTTGCTATAATAAATATCCCAATTAAAAAAACATATATTTTTCCTCAGTTTAGGCCGATATGTATTCTTCTACGCAATAAGCATATATTGATTGGTTTGCGCAAAAGTTATAGCGTCTACAAAATAGGGTATAGTTTTATGGCATTTTTATTACTATTTTTTTTTCTAGTAATAGCGGCGATCTGCAATTTTTATCGTGACTGCGACATTGCGGCTGACACATCGGATACTTTTTACACTATTTCGGGACCATTCACATTTATACAGCGATCAGTGCTATAAAAATCCACTGATTACTGTATAAATGTCACTGGCAGGGAAGGGGTTAACACTAGGGGGCAATCAAGGGGTTAAATGTGTTACCTAGGGAGTGATTCTAACTGTGGGGGGAGGGGACTCAAAAGGGGAGGAGACCGATCAGTGTTCCTCTGTACTGGGAACACACGATCGGTCTCCTCTCCCCTGACAGTACAGTTTACACACACAGAACCACGGTCCTGCTCTGTTATCAGGCAATCGCGGGTGCCCGGCGGACATTGTGGATGGCCGGGAAGCCCAAGACGTCATATGATGCCCGTCCAGGATGGGGGATCCCTCCTGCGGACATCATATTACTATGGGCGGGGTAAGAAGTGACTTCACAATTAAGCTGAAGCAGAAACGCTTCATTTTGCTTATTGAGCTGCACATTTTGTCAATAGAAAAAGCAATTTCAGGATACTTGAAGGTAGCTGAATTTTGCTTTAATTTTTAACTACAGTTTTTTCCCTCCAAAAAAGAGAAAAAATTGCCAAAATGTTAAGGAAACAAAAACCATGAATATTGTTCATCAGTTTTCAATGTATTTATTAAAAAATACATGAGTACATATGGGCCAACTTTTAATGTCTGCAGCTTAAGTGGAGCTCATGGCAACCAGTCAGTTTTCAACTTTCAAATGAATACCATACCAAATTCAGAATATGCATAGGCTGAAGTTACCTTTAGTTAAAAACAATGTATAAACGATTGGTATATCCAAATACACAATATTACCAAAAGTATTGGGACACCTGCCTTTATGCGCAATGGAAATAACTACATGGGAACATTCTTACCTTTCCAAAAGAAATCTAATTCTGTTTTGACAGTTTTTGTGATACAGGCACCCCTACCGGACAACAACTCCCCTCCAGCAGCACAGCATACACAACTGGGGCTATTTAACATTCCACACGTATGACCATCCAAACCAAATAGGATTATCAATACCCAATAGCCTATTCCTTGCTCGTGGCATGATATTCTTCAGGGGAAGTATTTTCCAGATAAGAAAAATACCATTAACTACCACCAATTAGCAATCCCACGTCACTAATCTGGCCTTTGATTTTTCCTATTCACTGTTTCTTTTTTCTTTATGTGTGTAAAAAGAAAAAGTCCTTTTTGTGAACTAAAAAAAATCTACTCATGATGTCAATACAGTCAATGAATCATCTATGCTTTTTCAGTTACTCATTGATCCTTGGTGATCCATTTTTCCTTGTTGTGAATAACCATGTGAGAACTTGTAGCATCTAGTCATACTAATCAGTCCATGCAAGCTGGAGAAATAAATAACTTCTGACAATTCTTATTATATTGTCAAAATTATTGGGATGCCTTTACATGCACATGAACTTTTTTTTTTTAAATAATAAAAAAGTTTTTTTTTTAACTTTCACAGTACATGGTATATGACATTCTGTATAAAATAGCAAAATAGAAATGTAAAACGTTCGACTTTCTATAGTATACTCTCAATTGGTACAGTGTATACAGAACCTTATAAGTGCTTTTTTTTAGTACTGTCAGGAAAAAGGAACATAAAAGTAAAAGAAACAAACAGTTAATTAAACTCCCTCAGAGCCCTGAGGGTGCGATATACCAGAACAAATAAGTTACCCCGACCCACCAGGGTTTTCTGTATCCCTTGGGTTTGTGCGCGTTGCCAAGCATTGATAGACACTAATTCGTATTCCACGAGCCCCTTACCCTTGTAAGAGCCTGTCCTTAATCAGCTGATGTGGTGCCAATCCTGGGACATCTAACCAGGCCTGCCATAATGAATAAAATGTACGTGGGACATTTCTGTGTTGGTATGTTAGTTTCTCTTAGTAATTTGTTAACTTGTTCCACCCATTGCTTCCTAGTGGGCACCCTGGGGGTGATCCACAGTTGTGCAATTAATTTGCGTGTAACATACAGTAATCGTAAGACCGCCGTATGAGCCGAGGGGGTCACAGCCTCCTCATTCAGTGTGCCCAATAGACATATACAACTGGTTCTCGTGGAATAGCTATCATATAAACCTGTGATATAACATCTAGAACTTCTTTCCAATAACAGAAACATTTGGGGCACTTCCACATTATGTGGATTAGGTCCCCAGTGGTCACCCTCACATTTCGGACAAAGTGGAGTATCCCTAATCCCCCAATTGTGAAGCTGTATGGGAGTCCTATATACTCTGTGTAGCATATATAAATGTGACAACTTTTGAGAGGGGGATACCGATACCAGAGAGGCAGATGAGAGACACATATCCCATGTTTCCCCATCAATGGTCCCTATATTCCCCTCCCACCCTCGCCTACAGGGCAGGCTGGAAGGGTCCTGTATGACATTAAGAAGGATATTGTAGCTTTTAGAGATCATTCCCTTTTTATTGTCTTCCATAAAGATCCCCTGTATCAATGTATGGTCCGTCAGCTAGAGGGGAGCATGGTGTGATTGTGTTTATAAAGCGTGGCGTAGCTGTAAGTATTTGAAAAAGTTAGTGCGTGGAACATCAAATTCCGCTTGGATTTCCATAAAGGACTTGAGATTTGGACCATTGTATAGTTGGGACAGATAGCGAACTCCTATCATTTCTCAATTCCTGAACCCTTTTAACTTCAATGATTCTTCATAATTTACATTGCGCCATATTGGTGTGTGGCCTAGAAATCCCTGTATACCCAACATTTTTTTTGTATATGCCCATAAGGTTTTTAGCATCCTCACCATAGGGTCCAAGTGTATGTATCCTGCTTCCAGGCACGCAAGAGCTGTCATATTCTCATCCCGTGTGGCCAGGAGTCTGCGGATAGGGTCCGCTAGATCCACCACACCCCAGCCCCCCTAGTTGCTGAAGCTGGGACGCTAGGTAGTAGGCTCTAGAATGAGGGACCGCCAAACCTCCCTCATCTTTCCTATATTGTAGTGTCGATAAACGAATCCTCGCTATTTTCTTGCGCCAGACCATTTCCCTAAATTGGGAGTCTATCCTGTCAAACCATTTGCGAGGGACCCACACCAGGGAATTGTTGAACACATATAATAATTGTGGTGCCCAAACCATTTTTATAAGATTCATTCTCCCTACTGACAGCAGCAGTTTGCACCATTAGGTAAATTTTTTCACGAAATTTGCTGAATAGAGGGGCTAGATTAAGAGCAATGTATTGAGATGGGTCTGGGGACACCTGTATACCTAAGTAGCGAAAAGGGGATACTATTTGCACCATCTTTGCTCCTTTTTGGCAGTGGGTCTGTTATGGGATCAACTGGCAGTAACACAGACTTATTCCAGTTAATGGAAAAGCCTGATAATTCTCTGAAGTCTTTGATAAGGGACATAACATTTTGTAGTGTGCCCTGTGTGTCCCCCAAGTAGAGTAGGGTATCATCTGCCGTATCCGCACCACCAGGGGTTCCAAGGCCAGGGCAAACAGCAGGGCTGACAAAGGGCACCCCTGTCTGGTGCCTCGAAACAGTGGAAAAGGTTCTGACAGCTCCTCATTAATTCTGATCCTAGCCGATGGTGCGGCATACAGTAATTGAACCCATCTGATAAAGTTAGCTCCTAGTCCCATATGGTCTAGAACTTTCCACAGGTAAGGCCACTTGACACTGTCGAAGGCCTTGGCTGTGTCCAGTGAAAATCTAGTTCTATTGCCAGGGTTGTCAACAGGGAGCTGTAGGTTCAAAAAAAGCCTCCTAATGTTTTGGGCCTTAGATCTAGTGGGTATGAACCCTGACTGGTCCCTGTGCACTAATTTGTGTATAACCTGAGCTTATCTGGTTGCCAGCATCCGAGCCAGTAGCTTAATATATGCTGTGAGCAGGGAGATGGGCCTGTATGAGTCTGGCGATGCAGCATCTTTACCTGGTTTCAAGAAGACGATGATGATCGCCTCGTTCATAGAGCTGGGGAGCTTACCCTCTTTGAATGCCTCATTGTATACTTTTAATAACTCAGGTAACAATGTATCTGCATAACGCTTGTAGACCTCGGATGGAAGACCATCCATTCCGAGAGATTTGTTATTATGTGATTGTGCCAATGCGGCCGATAATTCCTCCTCAGACAATTGCTCACACTTCTCTAAGAACTCATCTATCTGCGCCCCTGTAGGTTGTACTTTAGAGGTGTACAGAAAAGCATAGAACGATCTAAAAATTTGCAGTATATTTGTGGTCTGAGATTGGGGGGTTCCCTGTTCATCACAAATGGCCGAGATAAGAGAGGAGGACCTCTGTGCACGCGCCATCATAGCCAGCATGTGCCCAGTAGGGATGAGCTTCGAGTTCGAGTCAAACTCATGTTCGACTCGAACATTGCCTGTTCGCCTGTTCAGCGAACAGCGAACAATTTGGGGTGTTTGCGGCAAATTCGAAAAGCCGCGAGCACCCTGTAAAAGTCTATGGGAGAAATCTCAAGTGCTAATTTTAAAAGCCTATATGCAAGTTATTGTCATAAAAAGTGTTTGGGGACCTGGGTCCTGCCCCAGGGGACATGTATCAATGCAAAAAAAAGTTTTAAAAATGGCAGTTTTTTCAGGAGCAGTGATTTTAATAATGCTTAAAGTGAAACAATAAACGTGTAATATTCCTTTAAATTTCGTACCTGGGGGATGTGTATGGTATGCCTGTAAAGGGGTGCATGTTTCCCGTGCTTAGAACTGTCCCTGCACAAAGTGGCATTTTTGCAGGAAAAAAAGCTATTTAAAATCACTCGCGGCTATAATGAATTGCCGGCTCCCGTAATACAGGGAACAGTCATTCATTGAAAGTCATTGATAAAAAAAAAAAAAGCGTGGGGTTTCCCCCAAATTCAATTACCAGGCCCTTCAGGGCTGATTAAAGGGAATCCTGCGTCAAATAAAAAAAAAAATGACGTGGGGTTCCCCCTAAATATCTATACCAGACCCTCCAGGTCTGCGATGGATTTTAAGGGGAACCCCGCACCAAAAAAAATGGCGTGGGGTCCCCCTCAAAATCCATACCAGACCCTTATCTGAGCACGCAACCTGGCAGGCCGCAGGAAAAGAGGGGGGATGAGAGCGGCCCCCCTCCCTCCTGAACCGTACCAGGCCACATGCCCTTAACATTGGGAGGGTGCTTTGGGGGTCTGTGACCCCTCAAAGCACCATGTCCCCATGTTGATGGGGACAAGGGCCTCGTCCCCACAACCCTGGCCATTGGTTGTGGGGGTCTGCGGGCGGGGGGCTTATCGGAATCTGAAAGCCCCCTTTAACAAGGGGACCCCCAGATCCCGGCCTCCCCCCCTGTGTGAAATGGTAAGGGGGTACAAAAGTACCCCTACCATTTCACCAAAAAAGTGACAAAAATTTAAAAAATGACAGGAGACAGTCTTTGACAATTCCTTTATTAAATTCTTCTTTCATCTTCTTTCTTCTGGTCTTCTTCCTTTCTTCATCCTTCGGTTTCTTCATCTTCTTCTTCCATCTTCTTCTTCCATCTTCTTCTTCTTCTTCCATCTTCTTCTTCCATCTTCTTCTTCCTCCGATCCGCTTCTTCTTGCTCTGGTCTTCTCGTCCGGCATCTTCTTCCACGGCATCGGCTTCTCTTCTTCTGTGTCGGGCCGCTCCGCTCAATGGGAGGCTCCCGCTGTGTGAGGCTTCGCTTTGCCCCCCTCTGACGTCATGGGGAAAGCCATAGGGAAGTCCCCATGACGTCCCCGTGCGTCAGAGGGTGGCGGGGTCACCAGGTAGTCCCGCCCTCCGTTGTAAAAGAACTGTCAGACGGAGTGAAGCCTCACATAGCGGGAGCCTCCCATTGCGTGGAGCGGCCCGACACAGAAGAACAGACGCCAACCTGAAGGGTCTGGGATGGATATTTAGGGGGAACCCCACGTCATTTTTTTTAAATTTGATGCAGGGTTCCCCTTAATATCCATAGCAGACCTGAAGGGCCTGGTAATTGAATTTGGGGGAACCCCCACGCTTTTTTTTTTTTATCAATGACTTTCAATGAATGACTGTTCTCTGTATTACGGGAGCTGACAATTCATTATAGCCGCGAGTGATTTTAAATAGCTTTTTTTCCTGCAAAAATGCCACTTTGTGCAGGGACAGTTCTAAGCACGGGAAACATGTGCCCCTTCACAGGCATACTATACACACCCCCCAGGTACGAAATGTAACGGAATATTACACTTTTATTGTTTCACTTTAAGCATTATTAAAATTACTGCTCCTGAAAAAACGCCCGTTTTGAAAAAAAAAATTTGCATTGATACATGTCCCCTGGGGCAGGACCCAGCTGCCCAAACACTTTTTATGACAATAACATGCATATTAGCCTTTAAAATTAGCACTTTTGATTTTGAACGTTCGAGTCCCATAGACTTTAATAGGGTTCTAAAGTTCACACGAGCTTTAGGTCTGTTCGCAGGTTCTATAATTCATATAGTTGTTTATAGTCTCCCATCGCTAGGAGTGGAATATCAGGGATCGCACATGAACTTTAATGACATCCCAGTCTTAGTCCATATGATTCAATATTGAGTTGGCCCACCCTTTGCAGCTATAACAGCTCTTCTGGAAAGGCTGTCCGCAAGGTTTAGGTGTGTATCTATGGGAACGTTTGACCATTTTCAGTTAGACACTGATGTGGATGAGGAGGCCTGGCTCGCAGGCTCCACTCTAATTCATCCCAAAGGTGTTCTAACGGGTTGAGGTGCAGGCCAGTCAAGTTCCTCTACCCCAAACTCGCTCATCCATGTCTTTATGAACTTGGCTTTGTGCATTGGTGCGCAGCCATGTTGGAACAGGAAGGGGCCATCCCAAAACTGTTCACACAAAGTTGGGAACATGAAATTGTCCAAAACGTCTTGGAATGCTGACACCTTAAGAGTTCCCTTCACTGGAACTATGGGGCCAAGCCCAACCCCTGAAAAACAACCCCACACCATAATCCTCTCTCCACCAAAGGATTTGGACCAGTGCACAAAGCAAGGTCCATAAAGACATGGATGAGGCAGTTTGGGGTGGAGGAACTTGACTGGCCAGCACAGAGTCCCGACCTCAACCAGATAGAACACCTTTGGGATGAATTAGAGCGGAGCCTGCAAGCCAGGCCTTATTGTCCACATCAGTGCCTGACCTCACAAATGCGTTTCTGGAAGAATGGTCAAACATTCCCATAGACACTCTCCTAAACCTTGTGGACAGCCTTCCCAGAAGAGTTGAAGCTGTTATAGCTGCAAATGGTGGGCCAACCCAATATTGAACCCTACGGACTAAGAGCGGGATACCATTAAAGTTTATGTGTGTGTAAAGGCAGGTGTCGCAATACTTTTGGTAATATAGTGTCTATAAGCAGCTAAAGTTAAATACAGATAATATGTAAGTAACCCCCCCTATCGTTTTTAGCCAAGGAAGCTGCCATCTATGCCTCTGTTTAATCTACAACTGCCATGATGCTGCACATGTGATCAGTTATGACACCAGCCATTGGATGGTTTGACAGTTTGTTTGAGAGCACAACCAATGGGAGCGTTACATTTCCGGCACGTGCCGTAAATTAAACTGTTTTATGGATGGGTTTACTTCTGCTTTAAGCCTTGATATTTGTTAGTCAGGTCAACCATCACAGGATGCTCTGGAGGTAGAAGAGGGCATGGCAAGGCTAAACTCTTACAGAAGAAGTCAAGATTTGCACATCATTTATGCTTCTTATATCTCTGGCTCTACTAATTTTGATTTGACAAGTGGCTTTCAATAAAGATAACTTCTACCTGTGCATTGTTTAACATATTATTATAACTGTTCCAATTTGTGACAGGTTTACTTGCTTAATAATTTAAAAGACAAAACTCAACCAGTTTTCTAAATCCCAGACTTCAGCTTTAATGTAAGTCTAAAAAGTCAATTTGTTATGGGCATATTGCAGTATAGGAAAGGTTGAGTCTTCTTACGTCTGTTGAATAATTTGTTTTCAAATATAACAAAATAACAGAATTAGAGTCTGTTTTCCCAGTCTGCCATTATGTCCCCGCTTTTCTGTACATAAAATACAGCACTTTTATTTGTAGGAAAAAACATGAACTTTTCAAAATATAAAAGGACATATTTTTTGCCATTCTAAATTCTAGATCAAAGCTAGTAAAATGTCATCAGTTAAAATATCCATATTCACATTCTCATTAATTATAAACCAAAAGCATTACCAGTCAGTAAGAGTTAGTTATTAAAATGTTGTAAGCTGAGTGACTTGTGCCTACATTAAAAAGAACTTAAATTATTCTGAAACCCTTCCAAAGTGCAAGTAATGTGCGATGGCTAGTTCCTACACGTCCTGTTTCTGACCGAGTGTCCAGGAACCTTGATTACAGTATAATTAGGGCAGCGTAGGGCACAGCCTCATGGGGGAGCCATTAAATTAGCGGGAAGGATGACCCACGAGCTGAAATCCGCCCAGAACCCCAGGTTCACATAAAATATATTTAAACCCAAGTATAAAAATGTTATATATTGCAGTTTACTAGTCCTGAGATGTATGGGCCACATTATTATTTTGTATTATTCCAGGTTTCTACCTTTATTTTCACCTGTTGATTCGACAGGTAGTAAACTTCCTTTTCTGATGCCGTACACATGATTGGAAATGTATGCTCCATCTGACTTTTGCTGGCGGAATTCCAGCCAGCAAAAGATTGAGAGCAGGTTCTCAATTTTTCGGTCGGAAAAAGTTTTGATTGGAAATTCTGATCGTCTGTACCAATTCCAACGCGCAAAATTCCTACGCATGCTCGGAAACAATTTGACGCATTCTCGGAAGCATTGAACTTCATTTTCTTGGCTCGTCGTAGTATTGTACGTCACCGCGTTCTTGCCGGTCGAAAGCTCAGCAAACTTTTGTGTGACCGTGTGTATGCAAGCCAAGCTTGAGCGGAATTCCATCGGGAAAAAACAACAAAGATTTTTCAGTTGGTAAATCCACTCGTGTGTACACGGCATAACACTCGCTATATTGTATCTAAGGAGGCGCAGCGTTGTCAACCTCATAGTCAACTTTAAACACTTGCCGTCCCGTGACAGTACATTTACTGAAGTTCCAACATGATTGTGCACCAGTGCACAAACAAGGTCCATCAAGACACGGATGAGCGAGTTTTGGGAGGGGGAACTTGACTGGCCTGCACAATCCTGACCTTAGAGCGGAGCTTCAGTCATTTTTTCAACTTTCAATCTATTAAATCTTCTGCCCTTGTTGTTTTAACTTTGGATAGTAAAACATTTTTTTTCTGCCAGGAAATACTTTATACAGCCCACTTCCGGTTGCTTCTCTAGTAAAATTATGTACAGCTCTCTCTCTCTCACTCACGTGAGAGTTTGCCAGGAAGGAAGGGATGAGTCATAAGAGGGCCAATGAGAGCTGCAGAGCTAGAGGTGTGCCCCTGTGTGTCTGTGTAAATCCAGGAAGTGAATAGGTAGCAGCTTTAGCTGCCCACAGTTGGAATGGTTGCAGCCAGACTTAGTGGAGGAAGATTTCTGCAGCATATTTGGCAAGTACAGAATCACAGTATATATAAAATAATATGCAAAGTGGTTGGAGGGAAGCTTCAGAATGGCAAAGATGTTTTTATGGCTCCACACACATTCCGGATTGCTGGTGGAAGGAGTCTGGTAGATGTTGTTTCGCTGGATGGCTGTACTTGAAGGTAGAAGTAGATCAGCTTCTTCTACTGGCCAGTACTGCTGGTGACGTCATATCTGCTTCCGTAGTTCAAGCTGGTCAGTGAGGAGCTTCCTACTTCCAGGTTCTCCTGAAGTACAACCATCAAGCGAAACAACATCTACCAGACTCCTTCCACCAGCAATCCGGAATGTGTGAGGAGCCAGTGAGACGCATTAGAACTGCCAGGACTGTATATCCCTTGATGAGCAGGACTTTCTCGTATTTCCTGTAAGTGCTTTTAATTTTGTGCAATAAATATTTCCATTTTAATACTACACTCAGAGTGGCGCCACCCACACTGTTTCTTTTACATGTTTTACAGAGTTTCTGGACACACTCTGAGGATGGCTGGCTCTTTTTAACCACTTCAGCCCCGGACCAATTGGCAGCCAAAGGACCAGGCCCCTTTTTGCGATTCGGCACTGCGTCGATTTAACTGACAATTGCGCGTTCGTGCGACGTGGCTCCCAAACAAAATTGGCGTCCTTTTTTTCCCACAAATAGAGCTTTCTTTTGGTGGTATTTGATCGCCCCTGCGGTTTTTATTTTTTGCGCTATAAACAAAAATAGAGCGACAATTTTGAAAACAATGCAATATTTTTAGCTTTTTGCTATAATAAATATCCCCAAAAAATATATAAAAAAACGTTTTTTTTTCCTCAGTTTAGGCCGATACGTATTCTTCTACATATTTTTGGCAAAAAAAATTGCAATTAGCGATTATTGATTGGTTTGCGCAAAAGTTATAGCGTTTAGAATATAGGGGATAGTTTTATAGCATTTTTATTAATATTTTTTTTTTTACTAGTAATGGCGGTGATCAGCAATTTTTATTGTGACTGCGACATTATGGCGGACACATTGGACATTTTTGACACATTTTTGGGACCATTGTCATTTATACAGCAATCAATGCTATTTAAATGCATTGATTCCTGTATAAATGACAGTTGTAGTGAAGGGGTTAACCACTAGGGGGAGGGGAGGGGTTATGGGCTGTGACGTGTGTGTGTTTTTTTACATTAGGGGGCGGGGCTGACGTCTGACGGCATTGATCGGCTTTCAGGCACTGCCAGCCCTCCTGGCTGCAGCTGCCCCTCCTCACTGCCCGTGCCACCACAATCCTCCTGACTGGCTCTGCACCCATCCCAGACTGCTCAGCCTAGTCTTCTCAGGCGTGCCTCGTCTGGCCTCCTGACTGTGTGTCACTTACCAGCCCTCTTGGCTGTCTCTGTGGAACTCCTGGAGACTTGCCTGGCAGTGTTCTCTCGCTGTCCTCTCTTGCTCCTCCTGTGCCTCCTGGTCAGGACATCTTTTGTAGGTTGTAAGAGGGTCCCGTCCAAACCAGAGCCCAGGCCCAAGGTCACCCCCCCAGACTGGGGAGCTCCCTCAAAGGCCCCAGCAGCCTAACACTCCATCTTCATCTTCCACCCGATCACCAACTCCCCCCCAGCTGGGCTGACCCTGGGTATTTAAGGAGGCCCGCCCTCTGCCAATCCAAGTTGGGGATTGGTCAGGCCTCCTTAAAACACCCCAAGCAGCTCCACCTCCTCTCTCCTCCGTCCTTTCCAGAATATTATAGAAGGGTCTGGAGCTCTACTCTGAGTCACTCCCAACCCAGATCAAAACATACCCAGGCTTGGCTGCCAGCCAAGCCTGGTAATTTACCTACTCTCACAAAACTCTAGCCATTCTACTTCTAGCACACTAGAGGGTGCTACACACTGATAACAGTATGTAAAAAAAAAAAAGTGAAAAAAAAAATTTGTATTTAATTTCTTCATTTTCCAAAAAAATTTGACAAAACATTACTACTTCAAACAACTCATCATGCCTCTTACTAAATGCCTTCGACTGTCTACTTTCCAAAAATGGGTAATTTGGGGGGTATTTGTACTGTCCTGGCATTTTGGGGCCTCTGGACTGAGACGCTATACCTTTAACACAAACCAATTAATATACACTTACTGGGATCTTTGTTACCAAAGCCATGTAGCAGAATACCCTTTGGCCTAAATTGATGAAGACATTTGATTTTATTGGATAGGTTTTGTATCAGAAAGTAGAATATATAATTTTTTCAAAATTTTCATCTATATAATAAAAAATCCAGTAGTGATCAAATACTTCCAAAAGAAAGCTCTATTTGTGTGAAAAAAATTATATAAATTTAATTTGCATACAGTGTTGCATGACACTAACCAGTTAAACTAACACAGTGCTAAATAGTAAAAAATGCCCTGGTCACGAAGGGGGTAAAACCTTCCAGAGCTCAAGTGATTAAAAAAACTTTCCAAATCCTATTCTGGGAACAATGTAACTTGTAATACTGGTATATTTAAAAGACAAAGTGGAAACAAAAGTTCATTGTTAGAGTTTACATACTCTTCAAAGTGGTCTGGTATATTTAACAGACCCAAAGGGAGCAAATAAGAGATGCTAATTTACTATACCAGAGTCTCCCACGTTACCATGCAAATTGTGAACCAAATTCAATAAATAATATAAATGATTGCTGCAGCTGTTGTCATGTGTTCCCACACCTAAAAATGCAATAAAAATAAATAAAACTCATCGCAGTTAAATAAAACTAAACCATATACATAGCATATAAATCTCTTTCACATGCATGAATAATAAATCATTAATAAACTAAAGTTAAAAAAGGAAGAAAATACCTCGCCCTACTCCACTCTTCCTATCTCAGCACTATGGAATAGCAAGTAACCTCTGCTCAGGCAATTAAATATAAAATAAAAAAAAATAAAATAAAATAAAATAAATGGATATATTTCAATCAGCAGCCACTTAAAAAATAACATACATATAAACAATAGATGGGCAATTCAGAACAACTAATCAGCGGCGCTCCAATCAGTTAACAGGAACAACTGACAGGCTAAGGTCATTACCATATACAACATAAAATTATAACAGACAGACTAATAGGGAATAATGAGATAACAGTCTCTAATGAACACAAATGGAATTTGTAACTGGATATTGATGAGTGCACCTTTCACCACAATTCTTCCACCGCGTGTTCAACACTCTCCCCAATGGGTTTAAACTCACCAGAACCAAAAGATTATAGTGCCTCTCTAAGCGTCCAGCAGATTCGCTCAATCCAAATGTCTTTAAAGAAGCCTCCACAATTAAAACCAAAAAGTTATAGAGCCTCTCTCAGCATCCATCAGATTTGCTCAAACCAGGTGTGATCAGATCTTCCAACAAATGTCAGTTCCCCATGTGTGTTCATTGAATGCGTTGTCAATTATTGATCAATTTTTTTATAAAAAAATTTCCTTAAAGATGAACTTCATTAGTTGTAAACTACACAGCACAGCAATGATCAACTGTTGACATAGTCAATCCTGGAAAGTTGGAGATCTACCTGCTAAATGATTTGTGTTTTTCGTCCATCCGGTTCTGAGATTTACACAGCACAAACTGGGGGGGAGGCTCTATAACCTTTTGGTTTTGATTGTGGAGGATTTTTTAAAGACATCCGGATTGAGCGAATCTGCTGGATGCTTAGAGAAGCACTATAATCTTTTGGTTCTGGTGAGTTTAAACCCATTGGGGAGAGTGTTGAGCAAGCGGTGGAAGAATTGTGGTGAAAGGTGCACTCATCAATATCCAGTTACAAATTCCATTTGTGTTCATTAGAGACTGTTATCTCATTATTCCCTATTAGTCTATCTGTTATAATTTTATGTTGTATATGGTAATGACCTTATACCAACCTGTTCCTGTTAACTGATTGGAGCGCCGCTTGGATGTGTATTTATTACTGATTAGTAGTTCTGAATTGCCCATCTATTGTTTATAAATAAACTAAAGTTATCTAAATATCTTCCATTGCAAAATATAAGTGCTAGTTCACACCAGACACAGTTCCGTACGCATTTTTTCTGCACTAAAAATACATGCACAGTGTTTTCCATGTATTCCAATGGCTCTAGTTCACACCATGCAGTCAGTTTCTGGTCAGTTTCTGGTGCAGAAACTGACCGGAAACTGACTGTATTGGTGCAGAGAAAACGGAACTGCACAGAACTGCATGGAACTGCATCTGGTGTGAACTGGCCCTAAAGTGGCAAGTCCAAAATGCAGTGTAACATTAACGTATATGCAACTGATAATGAATAATGAAAAAATATATAGTGAAAAACGTATATATGTGTGTGTATGTATGTGTGTGTGTATATGTGTGTATATATATATATATATATATATATATACATACACATTTTTTAAGGCGGTGGACTATTAATAAATGCATACTGCATAGGAAATCTTGTTCTGGTAAGAAATGTCTAAGAGGGCATTTATCCTCCATTTTGGGAAGATTTCTTCTTATTTGCTCTTGTGTATATACCCAGGCAGGGAATGTACTGATGGGTTCCAATATTTAGGCTTATGCAGTAGTTTGTTAATGATTACATAATTACATAGTCAATAAGGTTGAAAAAAGACACCAGTCAATGCACTTTAACCTGTGGTGTGTGTGTGTTTATGTCAATAGTAAATTGTATATCCCTGTATGTTGTGATCGTTAAGGTGCCCATCTAATAGCTTTTTGAAACTATTGATGCTCCCTGCTGATACCACTGCTTGTGGAAGAGAACTCCACATCCTTACCGCTCTGACAGTAAAGAACCCTCTACGCAGTTTAAGGTAAACTGCTTCTCTTCCAATTTTAGTGAATTGCTACATGTCTTTTTAAACTCCCTCCTACTGAAAAGTTCTTTCCCCAAGCCAGAGTCACCAGTAAGGTATTTGTACATCTCATATCCCCTCTCAAGCGTCTCCTCTCCAGAGAGAATAAGTTCAAAGCTTGTAGTCTTTCCCCATAGCTAAGGTCCTCCAGTCCCTTTATTAGCTTTGTTGATCCTCTCTGAACTCTTTCCAGTTCCAGCACATCTTTTCTGAGGACTGGTGCCCAGAACTGGACAGCATACTCCAGATGCGGCCGGACCATAGGCTTGTAAAGTGTGAGAATTATTGTTAATCTCCTTGCATTACCTTACATTTTTCAACATTATACCTAATTTGCCATGTAGTTGCCCAACCCATTATTTTATTTAGGTCTTTTTGTAAGGTTTTCACATCCTGCACAGAAGTTATTGCCCTGCTTAGCTTTGTATCATCTGCAAATACTGAGATTGAGCTATTTATTCCATCCTCTATATCGTTTATGAATAAATTAAAACAGAATTGGTCCCAGGGGGGACTCCACTTACCACTCCAGCCCATTCTGAGTACTCACCATTTATCACCACCCTTTGGATCTGCCCCTGTAACCAGTTTTCAATCCAAGTACTCACCCAATGGTCCATGCCAACAGACCTCAGTTTGCAAAGTAAACATGTATGGGGAACTATCAAATGCCTTTGCAAAATCCAGATACACCACATCCACAGGCCTCCCTGGTCTGGCAAGAATGATCCTTTATGAATCCATGCTGATTACTACTAATGGTACTGTTTTCATTACCAAAATCCTGTATATGGTCCCTTTGCTGACACATCTACCCCAACACAGGTGGTCAGACACTATAGCTGGCTACTGTGTGCTTCACCTATAGCAGACCTACCGGTACTTGGTTGCCCCCAGGACTTATAAACAATGCTATAGTGCCTGGCCACCACACCAGGGCAGATGCATACTGAGCAAATCCAAGAGATACTTCAGGTTAGCAGACAGGTAGCATGTTTCTATGACAGTCCAGGTAAAAGGCAGACTGAGTTCAAGTAATAGCCAATAATCTGGTCCAAAGTCATACACAGGCAAATCCAAACTAGTAAAGCAGGGCAGACAGACAGGGAGCTCGGTCAGGAACAACACAGGAATCACTCACTATTACAAGCAAGGGACTGAGCATTTGGCTTGCTTATAACAGGTGACTGACCACATCAATCCCCTTGCAGATGGACACAGACAGGGAGAATGCAATAGAAAAAAACTGGATGCTGGAATGAGGAGCAGGAGCACTTAAGTGATCCTGACACTTACAGACTATTAATGTTAAACTGACTGACCTGTAGTTTCCAGGGATATATCTTGGCCCTTTTTTAAATATTGGTACCACATTGTTTTTTTTTTTTTGCCAATCAGCTGGTACCATTCCAGTCAGTAAACTGTCCATAAAAATTAGGAACAATGGTCTGGCTATCATCAGATTGGGTTTCTTAAGGACTCTTGGGTGTAAGCCATCTGGTCCTTATGAATTATTTGGGTTTTTCCAGTCTATTTCTGACACTGGCTTCTGTTAGCCATGAGGGTACATTCTGTGATGTGTTATTAACATTATGTGTAGGAGATGAGTAGGGAGGGAGATGGAGATGAGGAGGAGAGGGAAGAGGAAGGGAGGGGGAATCTGGCACAGGAACAGACAGGGGAGGGGGTGGGGGAGAAAGGGAATATAGTAATATGCTTTTTGGTCATTTGTGCTTTATTGCTTTACTTTTTATATTGAGAAAAGAAATAAAATTTAAATATATAACATTACAGTCTTGGTTACTATATCCCCCCTTTTCCTTTGTGAAAACTGAGAAGAATGAATTTAAAACCGTTGCCTTATCTTTATCTTTTGTAACCAAATTCCCCTGATTATTCTTTAATGGGCCAACATGTTCTGGCCTCACTTTTTTACTGTTAATATATAAAAAAAATATGTGCCTTTTTTGGTCTATTTAACCACTCTGATTGCGCTCTTACACTTCTTATTGCTTTTCTTGTACTGTTATCTTGGGATGCTGACACTTTTATAGGCATTTTACATGTTGGTTTAGCCACCCAGGTTTAATCCTAGCTCTTTTATATATTTTTATATATATATATATATATATATATATATATATATATATATATATATATATATATACACTGGCCAATACCTTTGTTTAGTATGTTCTTAAAGCACTCCCATTTTTCCTCTGTGTTCCTTGTTCCTAGGATTTTATCCCATTCAATATCATGTAGCATAGAGCGTAGTTTAGGGAAGTTGGTTCTTTTGACTTGTACTTGTATTTCCCTTATTTTTCCTTTTCCTGTGATTTATACTGAATGTAATTAACCGCTGTGATCGCCGTTTGCTAATTTGACCCATATTTCCACATCCGTAATTAGATCTATGTTGTTTGTGATCAGTAGGTCTAGTAATGCATTGTCTCTTGTCGGTCAGACTCCTCCATCATCTGATGCAGGGGGGTTAATAGTTATGGACATTTACTTTTTCTGTTATTTTGTATATTTGTTGTTTGAAGATTTTTTTTTTTTTTATTGTGAAGCAGTTGTGGGCATGTTCTGTAAATCAAATGATGCAAATCCTCAAACAATCCATGTTAATTCCAGGTTGTGAGGCAACAAAACACGAAAAATACCAAGGGGGGTGAATACTATTGTAAGGCACTAGGAGTTCTCATTTTTGTCTAATCTAGCCAAAATAAAAACAAGAAAATAAACCACTGGCTGGAGTTAGACTTTATATACTTTAAAACCTGAGTGTTTTTTTTTTTAAGCTTCCTAGAGATCTTTCTTCTTTGGGTCACAGAGGACAGTAAATCTCTTAAAAGCTTGTCCAGAAAAATGAACTACTAGTGCAAATGAAAAAATGATCACATACATAAATGTTTTGTTGGAAAGACATTAATACAGCTACAATCAACTTATGCATTAAACCACGTAGCGAGTCACTCGGGAACACTGAAAGTACAAAGTAACAGTAACATGCAGTCGAACACTTCCACAGTGACCAAACACATTTTCAAGCAAATGATCTTTACTAATGAGAAAATCCCAAATGTGTCAAAGTTCCTCAGCGAATCTGAATATTTTCATTGGCAGACAACCATAAATAAGTTTCACTGGGGGTGACATTTTTTTAGCTACAAAATGCTATTTTTTTTGCAATAAAATATGATATTACTATACACCTAACCCTTTCATAGCCACATTTGCACACCTATTAAAATTATAATTTTAGGCCTGAAGATTAGTTAAAACACCCACACATCATATAGTTTCTGCAAGTAGAGACTTTGCAGAATAAAATGGTGGAAATTGAAATGTTTTATTTTACACTGAAAATATTTGTCTACACAAATGCAATATATTACCACATTTTTGACAAAATATAAAAGATGAGGTTATGCCGAGTAAATAGATACCAAACATGCACAATCCTGTGAAATGGGGACAAATTTCAGAACACAATATCTTCTATAGGCAACACTTTAAAAGCCCCTACAGGTCATCAATTTAGAGTTAACCACAGATGTATAATTATTGCTCTCTCTCCAGAGTGCACAGCAATACCTAAAATGTGTAGTGAAATCAACATTTATATATGTATGTGCCCCCAATGCATTCATCTATTTTTGTTTGTGTGTGTGTGTGTGTGTGTGTGTGTGTGTGTGTGTGTGTATATGTGGGGATGGATTTACATTATGCTTTTTAGGAGTACATGGGTGCAACTTAAATTTTTTTTTTTTTTTAACTTTTTTCACTTAAATTTAATAGGCATTTAACTGTGACAGGTTCTCTTTACTACAATATCAGGGGTCTATGAGACCACCATGTCTCCACTAAAGCTAATGGAACACAGATCATACTCCATTTACATTTTCCCTGCCACAACAACCAAGGAAAGTAACTGGAGTGGGAAGTGACCACATTTTTAGCTAGGGGAGATCAGCAAACAGACATTTACTGGTTTCCCTCCCCTCTACCTGGTGACTCCCGCCATACTGGTCCCAGGCCTGCAGGTGGGACAGCAGAGCACAGGAAAGATGGTAGGTGTTCCCATTCCAGGGGTCCATTGTAGCAATACAGAGGCTGTGCAGCTGCAGGACGACTGTCATCTAAAAGATGACTGTCACTTTGTGAAATTTACACCCATTCTAATCTGCTGTAGCAGCCAGAAGTGTATATAAAAAACACTTTTCATCAGTGGCAGTGAAAGGGTTAAGGCTCATCTAAACCCATGAGTGTTTTGCTTTGGTTTATTAAGAATACTTTGCGTTTATAAGCAAGGAAGCTCAGACCTCTGCAGTGTATTAATGTGCTTCTACTAAACAAAAGTTCTTTACATACAAAACTATTACAATTATAGGAATACAGTACAATACAAGACTGACAGATATACCTATAACATTCAAAATGCTACCTACTTCCTAGCAAATAAGCTTAAAAGTTACTTAACTCAGGTTACAGTGGGTTTATGATCTCCGTAGGCGATTAGGACCCAGGCTTTTAAGAAGTTGCTGGAGATCAGGTGAAAGCGTCTTCAGTTATAGTTTCTTCTGGCTGGCACAGACCTTCATTGGTGTTAAGTCATTGTGGAGTTCTCCTGTCAGCTTATGCCTGATGACCTTTTATTAGGAAAATGTACCCAATATTTGTTTCAATTAGAGAAACATTCTCCAATTCGACTTTAAGATGACACTATGGTATCAGACATGCCATAGTTTATATATATATGTCAAAAAAGCCAATCTATTCTAATCAAAAGACTGATTCAACCGTTACCAACAAAAGACTGATTCAACCGTTAAACTGAAATGCAACTAGAGATGGGAAGAACTCTCGAACATCACCAAATGTCTGACCTGAATATGGGACCCGAACTGGAAAAATCAAAAGTGTCAGTTTTGAGGGCTTAGATACAAGTTATTGGGCATAAAAAGAGTATGGGAGCCCGGGTACTGCCCTGGGTGACATGTATCAATGAAAAAAGGTTTATAAAAACATAATTTTTAAATGAGCAGTGATTTAGGCTTGATTCACACCTATACATTTTTAGTGCTTTTTGCATTTTACAGATTTGCACTACAGTCCATTTACCATGGTTTCCTATGGAACACGTTTTGTAGTGCAAATCTCCAAAATGCAAAAAGCACTAAAACTGTATAGGTGTGAATCCAGCCTTACTGATGCTTAAAGTAAAATAATAAAAATGTTAAATTCCTTTAAATATAGTGCCTGCGGGGAGGAGGGGTCCCCTTAGTCTGCCTGTAATGTGACACATCTGTACCGTGTATAGAACCTGCTGCAGAAAAAAATACATTTATAAAGCCAATAAAATTACATTTTCCCTGCACGCTTTCTTTATTTTATAAACAACGGCTTGGGGAGCCAGTCTGTATGAAGAGGCCTCAATTCAGTTTTTTGGATACATTCTGGTGTCTGGGAGGTACTCTTGATGAAAGCAAAAATTGACCATGCTGTCAAAATTTTAAATGATATCCACCTGTCAAACAGGTGTGGAAAAATTGGTCCTTGGGTGTTAATTGTGCCACAAAATCTATACCTATGCACAATAAAATCAACACCCACAAAGTTAGGCAGCCTAGACAGTCTTGCACAGATTCCACATCCCAAAAACACTTGATAGCTGATCAGCTTGATAGCTGCTGCTAATCCAGGAATGATTATTTTTGAGAAATGTCAGCCGGTCAACGGAGTCTGTGGTCAGACACGCTCTTTTATCTGTCACAAAACCTCCGGAAGCACTGGATGTTTGTTTGGAAAGCACGCTGGATGTAGGGCAGCCCAGCAGCTCAATTTCATACTGGGCAAGTTCTGGCCAGTTGTCTATTCTCATGAACCAGTAACCCAGAGGATCATCAACTGGAAAGCTCTCCATGTCTGTTTTCGCCCCTAGATAATCTCCCACCATATGCTGCAAATGCTGCCAATGGGATATGGAAGCCCTGGGCGCTGAGGACTAAAATTATTTTGAAATTATTCACTGAGGCGGCCCCCTTCTCCACCACTCCTCTCTTGATTAACAGAAGCCTCAAAACTAGCCTTTTCATGAAACTTTAACCTAGCATAGTCTGGAAAGGCATTATATAAACTCCTCTTTAAGGTGTCTTCAAGATATTTCCTCTCCCTCTCTCTCTGAGGACAGAATGAATTCTGAGACTTTCCCCTTGGTTGGCAACCAATAGTGGTCCTCCTTGATGCCACAAATTATTAAGTCCTTTCGCAGGCTTTGAAGAACGAGGAAGCCCATACACTGCAAGTTTGCGGAGGCATGAGAAGCAGAGTCCTCTGGGTCACTGAGGATTACAGTATCTGGAACTGCCTCCTCCCAGCCACGTACTACTACCCAAGAGTTCCAGAGACAGAAAACCATCTCTTAAGGTTTGATGTATGTCTTATTCTGCTTCAATGCCTCCAAAACTGCCATCATCCTCCTTGTCCTCCTCTTGTGTGTTCTGTGGCATCACAAGAATGGTGTCTACATAAAGCGGGCCTTGAAAGGAAAGGAAATCCTCTTCCTCCCACTGCTCTGCTGTGAGTGCCCATCAGTGTCCATAATGCCATGCGGAGTCTGCTCCAGCAGGAACACAACAGGGATTGTGTCACTTATGCATGCATTGTCACAGCTCACCATCCTTGTTGTCTCCTCAAACGGTGACAGTACAGTTCATGCATCCTTTATCAGCAGCCATTAGCGTGGGGAAGAACAGCCGTGCCGGCCTGAGCCTGTTACGTACTCATTGATGGTCCTCTGCTGCATGTGCATCCACTGTATGATTTGCCAAAGTTGAGTTCCACCTGGTAATAATGTCACAAATCAGGCAGTTTATGGGCAGGTGGAATTCCTGATGAATTTCAGCCAACTGAGCACTGGCTGTGTATGACTGCCTGAAATGGCTACAGTCTGGCCTGCTTTAGCAGATCTTCCAATTCTGGGTACATGTTTAGGAAATGCTGCACCACCAAATTGAGGACATGTGCCAGGTGTGGCACGTGTCCACTTTCCCTGTCTAAGGGCAGACAGAAGTTTAGTGCCGTTATCGCACACCACCATTCCTGGCTCCAGCTGGCGTGGCGTGGCATGGCATGAACCACTTTTGGGCCTGCCCCTGCAGAGCTTAAAGAATCTCTCTCCTTTTAGCCTGATTCATTGAATAGCCTTTGAGGTACTGGTGGTTCATAGGTTCATAGGACAATTCAGCAGAGGGGCATGGAGGAGGAGGGGGTGGAGCTGACAAATCTCACAACATCACCACCAGCTGGAAACGTGGTGGCAAAACAAGCTGCAGCACTGAGCCCTGGCCTGCATCCTTCCGAGTTACAAGCAGAGTTATCCAGTGTGCTGTGAACGTAATATATTGTTCCTGACCATGCTTGCTGGACCATGTGTCAGAAGTAATGTGGCCATTGTGGCTAACTGCCTTGCCCAACAATGCCACTACATTGCCTTCCACATGATGGTACAAAGCTGGAATGGCCTTACATGCAAAGATATAGCGATTAGGAAACTGCAGGACATTTTGTAAAATCACGGAAGGGGCAGAATCCACCGTTATAAAGCCAGCTGCTTGAATTTAGATGCTGCAACAGCTGGAGCAGAGAAATTTGCCTGCTATAGTCTACAGCTGGTGGTGTGCTGGTTGTGTTCTGCTGGCGGATATGCTGCAAGGACCTGTGACACCCTTTGCTATACCATCATCCCTGTCAATGGAGGCTGCTGAGAGGTCATGAGATATAGTGGGGGTAGACCTGAATAGTGAGGAGGAGCAGAATTGCGTCCCTTTTGTGTCACTTTCAGGTGCTCTTGCCAATGGGCTGAGTGGTGGGAGGTCAAATGCCTTGTCAAGCATGTGGTACCCAAATGGCTGGTGTTTTTGCCACCCTTGATTTGTTTGAGGCAGGTTGCAAATTGCCACAGTGCGATCAGCTGCACATGTGCTAAAAAAAGGCCCAGACAGCTGAGCTGTGGGAAGTGGGCCGGGAGATAACAACTCCACAATCTGATGGAATAGGGTGGCTGCTTTCTACTCTTCCATGATGGCTGCCTCACTGAGGTTGTGCTTCACCCTCACTTTCCTCCTCTGCTGTATTCAGCACCCAAGTCGCATCAGTGACCTCATTATCATTATCTATATTATTATATATACCTGTGCATGTGTCACGCTCCTAATTACTATAATCCAATCAATGAATCAATGGTAAAAATTACTCCTATCCCAATGAAATATAAATACAATAAACTAAACTAAATAAATAAATAAATATATGAAAAATAATAATATAAAGTGCTCGTGCTCTGTGAATGTCAAACTGTATATAGTGAAATAATAAATATATTGCAGTCCATGAATAAAAATTAAACAAAAGTCCATATTAATAAATAAGTGCCAAGTGACTTCATGCAATTTGTGCTCTCCTCCCCCGTCAGGTGTACCCTCACCTTAAGGGCTTAGATAATAAGCCTGAAATGTATTTATCAGCCGATGATCTGGATCCTTTCTGGTATATCCTTATTACTGTACTGGTTGCTGTGTGTGGACACTTCACACTGATAACCTCCTGCTCACAGTGGCTGCACAACTCTCTCCTGGTTATTTCCACCAAGCCTCCTCATATGTCCCATAGGAAAAGTAATAAAGGCGTACAATAGTGTGATACCATTTATGACATTTTAATCCTTTTAAAACATAATATACATTCAACTCACATTTAGGTAGATAAAAACGCTCATATATTGTTTGTAGTGCTGTAGTGGTGAGGGGGTAGGATCACCTGTTTCCCGGATCTGCAGCCCCGGTGTACATGGCGTGCGGACTCTCCTGCGCCTCCTCTCCAGGCTACCTTCTACTTTCTCTTACGTCAGTCAGTCAGGCTCCTACCGGTTTCGTCACAAACCTCGTGACTTCCTCTGGGATATTGACCAAATGATTGAACTTGGTGTTAAAATCAAATAGGAATGCATTTTCACCTGAAGTGGTTTTGAATGATTTCCATCATAGTTTTTGATCATTTGGCTACTCAAAACTTGGAAACAAGCTAATGGGAAACCCCAATTTAATTCCCTCCTCCTAACATCAGTAGTCATCTGTCCTGGAATGCTTAGCACAGTCAGTCTGCAATCTTCTTTTCAGCTTCAATCGACAGTTCAATACATGGACATGCCAGTCCTGTTATAAAAACACACACATTAGTAAGATAAATGGTGAAAACACATATTTTGGTCAACCTTCTACCTGTTTTATGGTATTGAGGATTCCAGGTGTACAGGTAGTCTGGACAGATTGAGAATTGAAGCAGTGGTCTGGAGAGGCTTAAAGTGGTTGTAAACCCTTCCACACCACTTTTCCCTACACGTAAGCCTATAATAGGCTTTACAGGGTTTACTTCCTCTTTAAGTTATAATATGAAATACAAAGAAAGAAGGAAAGTGTAGAAGATTAACCACCTCAGCTTTTACCTTCTTCGTGACTAGACCATTGTTTGCTATTTAGCACTACTCTATTTTAACTGGTAATTGCGTGGTCATGCAACGCTGTATCCAAACAAAATTTAGATTCTCTTTGTTGGTATAATGTGTTTTTTTCAAAATTGTCGCTCTTTTTTTGCTTATAGCGCAAAAAATTTAAAACCGCAGAGGTGATCAAATACCACCAAAAGAAAGCTCTATTTGTGGGAAAAAAAGGACGTCAATTTTGTTTGGGAGCCATGTCGCACAACCGCGCAATTGTCAGTTAAAGCGACGCAGTGCCGAATCGCAAAAAGTGCTGTGGTCTTAAGCCATCAAAATGGTCCGGTCTGAAAGTGGTTAAAAAAAGAATGCTGGGGAATGATCTTTGCACTTGTTTTTGACTAAGCTTGAGTTGGGTTTTAACGTTTTCCTAGCCATGTCAATGTTCAACTAACCTTCGAAAAATTGAAATCTTCAGTCTTATGCTGCACATTTATTCCTAGAGATAGAGAAACAGATATAATAGTAATGGATGTCCTGTCACCTGAACAGCTGAAAAACCCAGTGTTGATCAAAGGTGAGTGTGCCAAGCATGTCACACTTGAATGGTACTTGTTAAACAGTAGCCCTAATAGCATCTTAAGTGAGATAAAATAGCTGGATAATTTCATGGCACATAAAACATTGACAGTTCATTTATTTCCAGCTAATTGAAATTACACAATTCCTTTAGTGACTGAGCCCATTATAATTAGGATGTCTGAGAACTGTACTGTGATCTTCAACAGTTTTATTGTACCATTTCGTTAGTCGCTGCCTCTTATTGTATCAGGCATAAAGGTTACACAGTGGTCTAAATTTGCATTGCATGAGTTTACATTAAACCACAATAGCTGGCTGTGTTTTATACTTGAAGATTATCCATGGAAAGTAATGAATGACTTCATGTTGAGTTCAACTGTGCAAAATTATATCAATTAACTTACTGGGAGACTGCAATGGGGGTGATAAACGATGGCCAAGAAAGAATTGTTTAAATGAGATGATATTCTGTATCTTTATATGTACACATTTAATCCTCTTTAAGCTTCGTTGTTCTAGCGGCAGAAGTTTTTTTTATCTTAATGCATTCTATGCATTAAGATAAAAAAAACTTCTGTGTGCAGCAGCTCACCTAATACTCACCTGAGCCCCATCTCGATCCAGCGATTTTGCACAAGAGACTGGACTGTCCGGGACTCTCCATTGGCTCCCACTGCTGTCAATTAAAGTCAGTGACCCAATGAGGAGAGAGAGGGGGTGGTGCCAAAACGCTGCTCTGTGTGAATAAACACACAGAGCCTCGGCTCGGGTGCCCCCATAGCAGGCTGCTTGCTCTGGAGGCTTTTAGCAGGAGGGAGGGGCCAGGAGCACCGGTGAGGGACCCGAGAAGAGGAGGATCATGGCTGCTCTGTGCAAAACCACTACACAGAGCAGGTAAGTATAACCTGTTTGTTTTTATAAAGTAAAAAAATAAACTTTAATATTACTTTAATAGTTAAAGTGTAAGTTCACCTTTTTCAAAAGAAACGAAAAGGTAAACACCCACCCTACACTCTCCCCAACCCCCCAGTGCTTGCTGCACTTACTTCCATGGGTGATACCGTTTCAGCATCCATGCAGATCGTTGAAGCGGCCCTGGGGTTTGAAACCCTGCTGTTCTTCCTCTTCTTTCACTAGAGATGCTGGGACAGATTAGAGCGATTCTGATTAGTCAGCACTGGCATTTGACCATGCCAACCAATCAGAACCACTCTGATCCATTCCAGGGAAGAACATGGTTTCCTCCTGTTCCTCCTATAAAATAATTTTTTACCTGTTGACCCTGACAGTAGAATTGTTCTACTCCCTCTAACAAGCCAAATTAGGAAAAGTGTCTGTTGAATGGGCTGGGAAAAAAAAATATAACATTGCCAGTGGTACCCGCAATGGTCAGCATTTATTCATTTAGTCTAAAACTCTACTCCAGGCTGAAAGATAAATAAACCCTTGTGCCTTCCCCTCCCCCCACACACACACTGCAAGGGTTAAATGCTCATTACATCTATGGGTAGTTAAAAATGGCTGCCATACATACCTCACACCCTCTCTGGCAGGCTCCGGCACACCAGTCTGTGGACAGTCCTTCAGCATCATCAGAGGCAGGAGTGTGACTGTAGCAAGAAGCACCTTTAGAGAAGGGGCTGTGGGAGACCGGTTTCACTGCTGGAAGGACCCTGCTGGAGCAAGGAATAGGGTAAGCATTATCCCCTATTATTCTTCAGTAAACGGGTCACTGGAAGGGTATTTTTTATCTAAGGTGAGCCATAGACAGAGCAAATTTCTTTCCTGCAACCACGGGAAGCCATCCCCACCTGGAGAAGACAGTGATTATTGCTAGCGGCTATAACAGCCGTTTGCAATAATTGCATGTAAAATCCGTCAGGCTGGTTGTACCCAATCGATCAACTTGGGTACATTCAGCCTGCACATAAATGGTTTGAATCTCGGCCAGTTCCTGCTGAACCGGCCAAAATTTGAACCTTCTATGGCCGGCTTAAGACTAGCCTGTCCAAAGGGTGATAACACTGCTGTGCCAGGCAGGGACATGGATCCCCAAAGAAGAACCCTCCTACTCTTTAGTCCAGAAAAGAAAAGTTTCGTCAAGATTCACATGACTATAGATTCAAGTAAGTTTTTGGGACATTTAGATAAAAAATATGTAATTCAATTAATCAAATAACTAGGGGGGAACAGGGGTCCTCTGACTTCTGCTTTAACATTTTGATGGAGTGTAAACAGAATTTAAGACTCTTGATAGATTTGGAAAACCACTTTGCCTGTAAGCTATAATTTTTTCTTAATCTTATTATATTTTTTTACTTATGTTTTGTTTTAAATATTGTTTATTTATTTTGTATAAAATCGCATTATAACATTTTTCAATATATTGTTTTATTTTATTTTTTTAAGTTTAGGTTTCCATATTGTTTTATACCTATTGTAAGAACTGGCATCAAATGTAGAGTTCTCAGCCACTCGTTTTTTTTCTTCTTTTTGTTTGATCTCCCCACAGTTTGACTGTCACATAATGGATTTGATGCTTGGAAGGAAACCTTCATTAATACAATTTTTTTCATTTTCAGCACACTGCTTGCCCACTTTTATTAAAAGATAGTTCCATAAAACACAAAACATGAGTTTTCCCTCACAGGGGTGTTCAGCATTTTATATTTCATCAATACAAATGAACATTCAGCCTCCAGGCTTATACATGTAGCACTTCTGCTCTGGCCTTACCTTGCTGCTCTGGATCCCACCTCTCTCCTAGGTGGAGCACTCCTGACTCCTGGGCAATGGCCTCCTGTTTGCCGGGGTAGAGCCCTGAACTATGGTCAGATCACTACTAAAAGACCTGCACACACCTGTACAATCAATGTGTTGGATTTCATCCCACCCAGATCGTTTATTAGAAATCTTCAGGCTCCAGGTCCCAAAACAGACTTTAGAAAACAATGAGGAAACTAAAAAGCCAGTTTCCTTTGCCTTAGGCCAACCCCCTGGAGCCCCTTAACCTGCCTGGTTGAGAATCCTGGGTTAGAATCATTTGGACCCTAGAAGGGTACCGCACTGCCATACTATATAAAACCTTTTTTTTTTTTTAAATTAATAATTATTTAATACATCGAGTCCCCATAACACAGGATTTACCAGGAATTATAGGTTTTCCAAAGAGTGTAAAATTCAGCTTGAGCTATTAAACTCTGTAAAATTATTTTTTTCTCATAGTAAAGCAGATAAGAGAACCGTAGTAAGCATATGAATGGAAGCTTAGAACTTTAACTGCTAGCTTGAAATAAAAATATAAAATATTTATATACGATATTTTATTTTTACTTGTCAATAAAAAAAAGGAAACCTATGCAAGCATAGATATGTTTTAGTTCATAATGATAGTTATTTTTAGATAAAATTCCTGTATTTTTCAGTTGTCTTGAATTGTATTGTTTTAATTGTATATTATTTTATTGACTCTTGTGACCAAACAAGTAGAAAGCAGTTAATGATAAAAATGCCCATAATACAATCTACTTATTCATGAAGTGTCACAGAGACTGGTGGTCAGAATTATTTAGCATTCTGTACAAACGATATGGAGTACAAAGGTGAAAGTAACATTCCAAGACTTACATAGGACACCAAATACAACAGCATTGTTAATTAATGGGAGGAGATGAGTATGTCAGGAAAATACAAAGAGTCAACAAATAACACAGAAGCAGAAATAATGCAGATCTACATGAATAATTTTTATTAAAAAGAAACAAGTGTTAAATAACACTTCGCCAACCCTCTCCCAGTCCTTACCCGTCTTCCCATGGAGGCCCCCTCCTCATTCAGTTTTTTATATTTACCTTTTTTTCCAGATGTCTCTAGACAGCTCATTTGAGGCACAAGTTCCTCTTCACCCCTTCATCTGTGCTAGGCAGCTCTCAATGATGAAGAACGTCTCTGACACAATGACATCAACACCACCCTATGCACCACTTGGAAACTCTGTACCAAGGGGTGATCCAATAACACCTTCCACTCACAAGAAGAGGGTTGCAAGACAATGGATTTCATTAAACCTTGAAGATGACAAAGGTGGAAAGGACAGGAGTATTGGCATTTGGACTCATGACCTCTATTTTAACCACTTCAGCCCCGGACCAATTGGCAGCCAAAGGACCAGGCCCCTTTTTGCAATTCGGCACTGCGTCGCTTTAACTAACAATTGCGCGGTCATGCGACGTGGCTCCAAAACAAAATTGGCGTCCTTTTTTTCCCACAAATAGAGCTTTCTTTTGGTGGTATTTGATCGCCCCTGCGGTTTTTATTTTTTGCGCTATAAACAAAAATAGAGCGACAATTTTGAAAAAAATGCAATATTTTTTACTTTTTGCTATAATAAATATCCCCAAAAAATATATAAAAAAACATTTTTTTTCCTCAGTTTAGGCCGATACGTATTCTTCTACATATTTTTGGTAAAAAAAATCGCAATTAGCGATTATTGATTAGTTTGCGCAAAAGTTATAGCGTTTACAAAATAGGGGATAGTTTTATAGCATTTTTATTAATATTTTTTTTTTTATTAGTAATGGCGGCGATCAGCGATTTTTATTGTGACTGCGACATTTTGGCGGACACATCGGACATTTTTGACACATTTTTGGGACATTTGTCATTTATACAGAAATCAGTGCTATTTAAATAGCACTGATTCCTATGTAAATGACAGTTGTAGTTAGGGGGTTAACCACAAGGGGGCGGGGAGGAGTCAGTGTGACGTGATGTGTTGTGTTTACTGTAGGGGGGCGTGGCTGTACGTCTGACGTCATTGATCGGCGTTCCCGATGACAGGGAACCGCCGATCACTGACAGTCAGTGTAGGAAGCGCGGGGAGAGGTTTGTTTACATAGACCTCTCCCCGTTCTTCCGCTCCGTAACCCGATCGCGGGATACCAGCGGCGATCGGGTCCGCTGGTCCTGCGGCCGGGGTCACGGAGCTCCCGACCGGGTCGCGAGCGCGCCGCTAGCGGCGCGCGCGCGACCCACGGGCAGGCACATGCACGATCACGTACAGGTACGTGATTCTGCCTGCCCGTGCCATTCTGCTGACGTATATATGCAGTGGCCGGTCGGGAAGCGGTTAAGGAAAAATAGTTCCATAGTTGGTAAGGTTGACTAAAGACACCAATCCATCCAATTCAATCTGTTTATGTGTTTTTGTGTTTATGTCCCTACCAATTGCCAAATCCCTGATTATTGCTTTTACTTAACTGCCCATCTAAATGTTTTTTGAAATTATCAACACTCCCTGCTGACACCAACTGTGGAAGGATGTTTCCACATCCTTATTGCTCTGACAGAAAGGAACCCCTTAGGCTGATGATATATTAATCTTTTTTTGAGGGGTTAAATCCAGCAGGTTGAACAAAAAAGGAATCACCAATTCCCCCATCCGCACACTCAATGTGGACAGGGGAATCAATCCGCTGAGTTGTTGTATTCTGACAGAGGGGAGCCTTCCCCACCATCAGAATACACTGATCAGTGCTGCCAGCTAGAGCCGGTGGCACTGATTAATCAGGAAAGGCCTAACAGAGTAGTTGAACAGCAGTTGATCGGTAGATTGACTTTTGTACAACCAGCCTTGCCCATATATGGATTAAAATGCAGTGGGGAATTGAGTTGAGTGGCCAAGTGTCTTCTTGTTCAGGGTGAAGCTCTCCTCTCCTTAGATTCTCAGTGTCATGTAGGTAGTATGTCCTCTGATCAGGTAATCCTTTGCCAATGTGAGATGGCATCCTTCTCTCCTCATCCACATGGTCCAGGCAGTGTGATATTAAAAGAGGGAAGCTCCCATAGTGTGATATCATTTATTAAATACCATAAAATGTATGTATTGCACTTATATATGTGTAAAAATTGTGGCAGTTAAAGAGGCTAGTAATGCCGGAACGCTCCTGCATTCCACGACTCATGTTTGGCAAACTGGAAATGATACAATTAGCCCCACCCAAAGCATTTTGTTAGTTTAAAGTGAAGTTTATATAGATTGAACTCAATTCTCGAGACACATATTGGTTGCCATCATCCCCAGAACTGGTATAGGAAAAAACCTCTGAAGGTGGGACTATACCGGCAACTATACAAATCATATAGGCTACATGAAATGATTTTTATAGATTTATTATACAAAATTTATAGAAAAACATAGAAGAATTTTTTTAAAAACAACATGACAAATGGTACAAAATGATATGCATATCTGAAGTGGGTAAAGGTGAAGAATTCCGACGCGTTTCCAAATGGCTGAAAATATGCCTATCTTCCTCAGGGAATTATAGTCACCATCTACAGAATATCAAGACATGTCAATTATATAAAGAAAAATTCTGTACCCCATTTTAACATAGAGTAGAGAATCATATATTGCATAAGAATATACACAAATATTCAATATATATGGGTAATACACTATGAATGATACACTTACATAGTCATATATAGCATCACATATATAGCATTGCCTCCCATTCACTTTCCGAGAAGAAAGGACGTCCAAATGCTGGCAAGGGACGAGGGCCGCATTCCCATACTCTCTACAAGACGGTACGAATGAAAAAATTCCATACATCTAATGGCATAAAAACCTAAAAACCACCAATGGAGAAAAAGGGGGAGTGTAAAAAAACCTGGATATAAAATCTGAGAAACCGTGGTACTCTTGGGAAAAAAGCCCCCAAGATACCACTCTTTTATCCCATATAAGTAACTCACCCTGGGGTCCATGATCAACGGGTCCAAAGGTGGAGAAATTCCAGGAAAAACTCCCAAGATGTCCCAAAGGTGGAGAGCAGTTCACACAGCACAATGCTGTGGAAGGGAATGACGCCATATACCGTCTCAGGCGTCCTTATATAGGTGGAAAAAGGGCTCTGTCCCGCCCCAGTGGGTGTTACCGGACGACGTCAGACGCAAAGGGCGTCCGGCGTCGTCACGTAAAGGCCCGCCCATTGGGCTGCGTCCAATCCCTGATGGAGGAGGGAGGAAAAAAAAAAGATCCATGTAACATAAGCGGCGTGAGTGTGCGCGCGCCGCCATCCGCACCTAGGGGAGCGCCGTCCACAAGGCGTCAAAAGACGTCCCTGCCCCATACAGCACCATCGCGCATTGTATGAAACGCATGCGCAATGTGAAGACCCAACCAAAGGAGGTTTGTTTGTGGCGCAGGCGCCCAGTGTGAGGGTGCGCATGCGCAGGGTAACTTGCATGGGACAGGATCGTCAATGACGCCGATGCGGATCAATGCCACCCAGAATGCAGGTGGCCGCGCGAGCCACCCAAACAAGCAAAACCCGTCACCATCCCCTCTGCCCAAATTTGGACAGAGAAGGTGGGACATGGAAAGGGGGAAACAACTGGGTAAATAAGTCCCCCATATCCCCAGAAAGGCGGAGATTTTCCGCACCAGGATGTAATAGTGTGGGGGTGGAGGTTCTATACTGGGAGAGAGTTTATTGTTGCATGGGGGTAGATTGGGGGGAAGGCCCCCCATCCAATGTCCCACCGCCTGATAGGGGCCCAGGCACATTGGTGGGCGAAAAGCCCCCCATCCCCCAGAGCGAAGCAACAATGGGGACTAAAACCACTGGCAAAACAAAAGAGGGGTACACCTCTGGGGGTCAGAGAAAATATAATTCCTGAACCCCTGAGTGGCCCCTACCCCAAAAGATCCGAAGTCACCTCCATACCATCCAAGATGGATGATGAAGGGACTTCCCGCGATGCCCCTCATCGCGGGATAGGGAGACTGGTCTATTTGGCGTTGAGATGCCAGGTAGAGAGTAATGGGAGGACACTAAGAGAACCCCTGCCAAGCAAAAAGTTGGAACATCAACATTTCTATTCCTCGGTGAGTGAAGCCCCAGGAGGCAAAGCCATTTACAATTGTAGGGTTAACACAAACATTTACAAATAATGTCCAACATGGACATATAGAAAAAACCCCATAACTGAACCATTCACCCAGCCCAGCAAATTACTAAAAGGAGAGACAAAGAGTCTCAAAAGGAAAGCCCCCCTACACTGAGGGACCTGCAGATAAAGGAATGAATAGAGAGAGAGTTATATAAGTTGTGGATTGTTATTTTACATTAACTGTATATAGGTTGTGAATTGTTATTTTAAATTAACTGTATGGAGGGAACCTAGAGTCGCCTCCAGTGATAATTCAATCAGTTTTTCCCGAGCTATAGCCATCCAAAAATGGTCTAAAGCTTTGGACCATTTTTGGTTCATTTTCCACCAGCTGGTGGAAAGCTTTAGACCATTTTTGGATGGCTATAGCTCGGGAAAAACTGATTGAATTATCACTGGAGGCGACTCTAGGTTCCCTCCATACAGTTAATTTAAAATAACAATTCACAACCTATATACAGTTAATGTAAAATAACAATCCACAACTTATATAACTCTCTCTCTATTCATTCCTTTATCTGCAGGTCCCTCAGTGTAGGGGGGCTTTCCTTTTGAGACTCTTTGTCTCTCCTTTTAGTAATTTGCTGGGCTGGGTAAATGGTTCAGTTATGGGGTTTTTTCTATATGTCCATGTTGGACATTATTTGTAAATGTTTGTGTTAACCCTACAATTGTAAATGGCTTTGCCTCCTGGGGCTTCACTCACCGAGGAATAGAAATGTTGATGTTCCAACTTTTTGCTTGGCAGGGGTTCTCTTAGTGTCCTCCCATTACTCTCTACCTGGCATCTCAACGCCAAATAGACCAGTCTCCCTATCCCGCGATGAGGGGCATCGCGGGAAGTCCCTTCATCATCCATCTTGGATGGTTTGGAGGTGACTTCGGATCTTTTGGGGTAGGGGCCACTCAGGGGTTCAGGAATTATATTTTCTCTGACCCCCAGAGGTGTACCCCTCTTTTGTTTTGCCAGTGGTTTTAGTCCCCATTGTTGCTTCGCTCTGGGGGATGGGGGGCTTTTCGCCCACCAATGTGCCTGGGCCCCTATCAGGCGGTGGGACATTGGATGGGGGGCCTTCCCCCCAATCTACCCCCATGCAACAATAAACTCTCTCCCAATATAGAACCTCCACCCCCACACTATTACATCCTGGTGCGGAAAATCTCCGCCTTTCTGGGGATATGGGGGACTTATTTACCCAGTTGTTTCCCCCTTTCCATGTCCCACCTTCTCTGTCCAAATTTGGGCAGAGGGGATGGTGACGGGTTTTGCTTGTTTGGGTGGCTCGCGCGGCCACCTGCATTCTGGGTGGCATTGATCCGCATCGGCGTCATTGACGATCCTGTCCCATGCAAGTTACCCTGCGCATGCGCACCCTCACACTGGGCGCCTGCGCCACAAACAAACCTCCTTTGGTTGGGTCTTCACATCGCGCATGCGCTTCATACAATGCGCGATGGTGCTGTATGGGGCAGGGACGTCTTTTGACGCCTTGTGGACGGCGCTCCCCTAGGTGCGGATGGCGGCGCGCGCACACTCACGCCGCTTATGTTACATGGATCTTTTTTTTTTCCTCCCTCCTCCATCAGGGATTGGACGCAGCCCAATGGGCGGGCCTGTCGTCCGGTAACACCCACTGGGGCGGGACAGAGCCCTTTTTCCACCTATATAAGGACGCCTGAGACGGTATATGGCGTCATTCCCTTCCACAGCATTGTGCTGTGTGAACTGCTCTCCACCTTTGGGACATCTTGGGAGTTTTTCCTGGAATTTCTCCACCTTTGGACCCGTTGATCATGGACCCCAGGGTGAGTTACTTATATGGGATAAAAGAGTGGTATCTTGGGGGCTTTTTTCCCAAGAGTACCACGGTTTCTCAGATTTTATATCCAGGTTTTTTTACACTCCCCCTTTTTCTCCATTAGTGGTTTTTAGGTTTTTATGCCATTAGATGTATGGAATTTTTTCATTCGTACCGTCTTGTAAAGAGTATGGGAATGCGGCCCTCGTCCCTTGCCAGCATTTGGACGTCCTTTCTTCTCGGAAAGTGAATGGGAGGCAATGCTATATATGTGATGCTATATATGACTATGTAAGTGTATCATTCATAGTGTATTACCCATATATATTGAATATTTGTGTATATTCTTATGCAATATATGATTCTCTACTCTATGTTAAAATGGGGTACAGAATTTTTCTTTATATAATTGACATGTCTTGATATTCTGTAGATGGTGACTATAATTCCCTGAGGAAGATAGGCATATTTTCAGCCATTTGGAAACGCGTCGGAATTCTTCACCTTTACCCACTTCAGATATGCATATCATTTTGTACCATTTGTCATGTTGTTTTTAAAAAAATTCTTCTATGTTTTTCTATAAATTTTGTATAATAAATCTATAAAAATCATTTCATGTAGCCTATATGATTTGTATAGTTGCCGGTATAGTCCCACCTTCAGAGGTTTTTTCCTATACCAGTTTAAAGTGAAGTAACACGGCTAACCACTTCAGCCCCGCAACATTTGGCAGCTCAATGACCAGAGGACTTTTTACAATTTGGCACTGTGCTGCTTTAACTGGTATTTGCGCGGTCATACAATGTTGTACCCAAATTAAATTTGTGTCCTTTTGTTCACACAAATAGAGATTTCTTTTGATGGTATTTGATTGCAATATAAATGGAAAAAGATAAAAAAAAAAAAAAAAAAAAAAAAAATGATATTTTCTACTTTTTGTTATAAGAAAAATCCAATAAATTCAATTTTAGTCATACATTTAGGCCAAAATGTATTCAGCCACATGTCTTTAGTAAAAAAAAATGTCAATTAGCATATGTTTATTAGTTTGTGCTAAAGTTATAGCGTCTAAAAACTAGGGTACATTTTCGGGAATTTACACAGCTTTTTGTTTATGACAGCCTATCTCATTTCTTGAGGTGCTAAAATGGGAGGGCAGCACAAACCCCCCTAAATGTCCCCATTTTGGAAAGTAGACACCCTAAGGAAATTGCTAAGAGGCATGTTGAGCCCATTGAATATTAAATTTTTTTGTCCCAAGTGATTGAATAATGACAAAAAGTTGTCACTAAATGATATATTGCTCACAGATGCCATGGTTATATGTGGAATTGCACCCCAAAATACATTTTGCTGCTTCTCCTGAGTACGGGGATACCACATGTGTGAGACTTTTTGGGAGCCTAGCCGCGTACGGGGCCCCGAAATCCAATCACCACCTTCAGGATTTCTAAGGGCGTAAATTTTTGATTTCACTCCTCACTACCTATTACAGTTTTGAAGGCCATAAAATGCCAAGATGGCACAAACCCCCCCCCCCCAAATGACCCCATTTTGGAAAGTAGACACCCCAAGCTATTTGCTGAGAGGCATGTTGAGTCCATGGAATATTTTATATTTTGCCACAAGTTGCAGGAAAATTACAAACTTTTTTTTTGCACAAAGTTGTCATTAAATTATATATTGCTCACACATGCCATGGGCATATGCGTAATTACAACACAAAATAAATTCTGCTGCTTCTCCTGAGTATAGTGATACCACATGTGTGAGACTTGTTGGGAGCCTAGCCGCGTAAAACCAAGCATCGCCTTTAGGATTTCTAAGGGTGTACATTTTTGATTTCACTCCTCACTACCTATCACAGTTTTGAAGGCCATAAAATGCCAAGATGGCACAAAACCCAGCCAAATTACCCCATTTTGGAAAAAAGACCTCCCAAGCTATTTGCTGAGAGGCAGGGTGAGTATTTTGCAGCTCTCATTTGTTTTTGAAAATGAAGAAAGAAAAGAAAAAATGTATTTTTTTCTTTTTTCAATTTTCTAAATTATTAATAAAAATGCCAAAAACTATCCCCTATTTTGTAAACGCTATAACCTTTGTGCAAACCAATCAAAAACTGCTTGTTTTTTTTTTTTTACCAAAAATATGTAGAAGAAATATGTATCGGCCTAAACTGAGGGAAAAAAATGTTTTTATATATTTTTTGAGGATATTTATTATAGCAAAAAGCTAAAAATAATGTTTGTTTTTTCAAAATTGTCGCTATTTCTTTGTTTATAGCGCAAAAAATAAAAATCGCAAAGGTGATCAAATACCACCAAAAGAAAGCTCTATTTGTGGGAAAGAAAGGACGTAAATTTTGTTTGGGAGCCACGTCGCCCGACCACGCAAATTTTCAGTTAAAGTGATGCAGTGCTGAATCGCAAAAAGTGCTCTGGTCTTTGGCCAGCCAAATGGTCTGGGGCTTAAGTGGTTAATATCACACTGCATGGTACAATGCGGAGGAGGAAGAAGTATTCCATTTCACATTGGGAATGGATTATCAGATCGGAGGACATCCTACCTACATGACACTAAGGAGAGGAGAGCTTCACCCTGAGTGTTTTTGACCTGCTTATTATAAGAGGTAAAATAATTGCGGTGAGTGCGGTTGTAAAGCGGGAGCTTGAGTGGATTCACTCATTAGTTTTAGTATAAATCACACAAATAGGAAACATAAGGGTAATACAAAGACACCGAATTTCAAAAGAGCCAACTTCCATAAACAATGCTCCTTGCTAGAAGACATTAACTGGGATAAAATCCTAGGAACAAAGAACACGGAAAAAAAATGGGTGTGCTTTAAGAGCATATTAAATAAGGGTATTAGCAAGTGCATCCCAATGGGAAATAAATTAGAGCCAATAAAAGTCCTGGGTGGCTTAACTGAGGGGTCATTATCAGCATTCCAACTTTATAAAGTATGCAATAAAAAATGTAAGGGTGCAATCAGGATGGCTAAGATAGAACAAGAAATTCACATAGCGGAGGAGAGTAAAAACAAATCCCAAGAAATTCTTTAAGTATATAAATAGTAAAAGAGGGAGGGTCAGATCATATTGGCCCCATAAAGAATGATGAAGGGGAATCTGGTTACAATGAAGAGATGGCGAAGGTATCAAATTTATTCTTTTTTTAGTCTTCATGAGGGAAACAGGGGGCTTCAGTAACCAAAACTGCAGTGTTTGTCCTCATGACATGTCACAGGAAGCACCCTCATGGCTAACAGAGGATAGAATTAGGAATAAACTTGAGAAAAACTTAACATTAATAAGTCACCAGGACCAGATGGCTTGCACCCGAGGGTCCTTAAGGAACTCAGTCAAGTAATTGCCAGACCATTGTTCCTAATTTTTAGAACAGTCTACTGACTGGAATGGTACCAGCTGATTGGAGAAAAGCCAATGTAGCACCAATATTTAAAAAAGTACCCTGGGAACTTCAGACCAGTTAGCCTAACGTCAATAGTTAGCTCTTGGAGGGGATGATAAGGGACTAGATACAAAATTTTAGTAATGAAAACGGTATCATTAGCAGAAATCAGCATGGATTTATGAAGAATCGTTCTTGCCTTCTATGAGGAGGTGAGCTGCCATCTAGATAAAGGAAGGCCCATAGACGAGGTGTATCTGGATTTTGCATAGGCATTTGATACAGTTCCCCATAAACATTTACTGTACAAACTAAGGTCTGTAGGCATGGACCAAAGGGTGAGTACATGGATTGAAAACTGGCTACAGGGGCGAGTTCAGAGGGTGGTGATAAATGGGCAGTACTCAGAATGGTCCGGTGTGGAAAGTGGGGTCCCCAAGGGTTCTATTGTGGGACCAATCCTATTTCATTTATTCATAAACGACAAGGAGGATGGGATAAACAGCTCAATCTCAGTATTTGCGGACGACACTAAGCTAAGCAGGGCAATCATTTTTCTGCAGGATGTGGAAACATTGCAAGAAGATCTGAACAAATTATTGAGGTGGGCAACTACATGGTAAATGAGGTTTAATGTAGAAAAATGTAAAATAATACATATAGGTGGCAAAAATATGAATGCAATCTACTCATTAGGAGGTGAACTTCTGGGTAAATCTAGGATGTAAAAGGACCTTAGGGTCCTAGTAGAGGACAGGCTAAGTAATAGCATGCAATGCCAGGCTGCTGCAAGCAAAGCCAACAGAATATTGACATGCATTAAAAAGGGGATTAACTCCAGGGATAAAACTAGAATTCTCCCACTCTACAAGACTCTGGTCCGGCCGCACCTGGAGTATGCCGTCCAGTTCTGGGCACCAGTACTCAGGAAGCATGTGCTGGAACTGGAGAGAGTCCAGAGAAGGGCAACAAAGCTAATAAAGGGACTGGAGGACATTAGTTATTAGGAAAAATAATGAGCATTGAACTTATTCTCTCTGGAGAAGAGACACTTGAGAGGGGATATGATTTCAATGTACAAATACGTTTGGTGATCCCACAATAGTGATAAAACTTTTTTGTGAAAGGGAAATTAAAAAGAAACGTGGCAATTCACTAAAATTAGAAGAGAAGCGGCTTAACCTTACACGGTGTAGAGGGTTCTTTACTGTAAGAGCAGTAAGAATGTGGAGCTCTCTTCCACAAGCAGTGGTTTCGGCAGGGAGCATATATAATTTCAAAAAACTATTAGATGGGCACCTAAATGACCTTAACATACAAGGATATACAATGTAATACTGACATAAAAGCACACACACACAGGTTGGACTTGATGGCCTTTTTTTAACCTCACCAATTATGTAACTATGTAACTGGTTCTGAATGCAAACAGTGTAAGTACTTGAATTTGACCTGATGCCTTTTGCAGTCTCCTTTCACCAGGGCTGAAGTGAGAGGAGGAAGCAGCAGAAGAAACCACTTGGTTCAGGTGCTGACGAAATGCATGCTGATAGGAGGAGAAAGCAGAGTGACAGATGAGCTTATTAAAGTGCTATTTTTGCTTTCACTGTCCAATCACAGACAGGAGCGGGACCATTACAATCGGGTTTCAAAGAAAATGGGTTGAGTAATGATGGTCACTGAGACGTGGGGACATTTTTTGCAAAAAAAAAAGTACTGTTGGGCTAGTACTGGATTGAAAGTGAATATTGCAGCAAAAGCAGTTTTTTTATGTTATTCTTTTGACCTGCTATTCATTCTTTTCTCTTCCTTTTTTTTTCTGGTGTTGTACTTTAATATTTGCTAAACATTTAAACTAGTTTAAAGAGTTTAATTTGTCTAACAGGGGGAACCCTTGAACCTGACAGGTTTACCCCTGAGGGCAAATGTACCACATGTTTAGAACACCTGCTTCATACTGCCATGGATAATTTAACAGGCAGAAGTGCCCTCTGGAGTATAAATGCCATATTTCTGGTTACGTTTATTTAAACATATATAAGAACTAAGGAAATATCATTTTTTTTCCCTTGGGGGGGGAGGGGGGTCGGAGTGTTGGATAGAGGGGTAAAAAGGTCAAGTATAACGTTTAGAGAGCATTTCTTCAATATAGCAAAAAATAAATACTTATATTTCCAGCTCCAGATTTCATTGATATACCGTATATACTCGAGTATAAGCCGACCCGAATATAAGCCGAGGCACCTAATTTTACCGCAAAAAAATGGGAAAACTTATTGACTTGAGTATAAGCCTAGGGTGAGAAATGCGCAGCTACTGCAAGTGGAAAAGAGAGTCAACAATGCCCATTTGCAGCCTCACTGTGCCAATTTGCAGCCATAGGTCCCCTGAACTTCAAACTTGGTAGTTAAGGGTTCCTAGATGAAGGGTCCCGAAATGACATTGCTGCAGATGGACTCAGTGGACCGATTTTGGGGCCCCGTATCTCAGGGCTACTTAATGCTAGGAACCCCAAATTTGTATATGTTGTAGTGTTGGTTCCACTGGGGTTCCTAGCACCAAGTGGCCCTGAGATACGGGGCCACAAATTCGGGTCGGAAAATGACATTTTTTGCAGCAGAAAAGTGCTTGACTCGAGTATAAGGGGGGCACTTTCAGCACAAAAAAATGTGCTGAAAAACTTGGATTATACTCGAGTATATACGGTAATATATATATATATATATATATATATATATATATACATATATATAGTATATACGGTAGTAAAAAAAGTTCCTCTTTCTTGGCAGGAATCCAAAAAAAGTTTTATTTTCCCACACCAAGTCCAGATCATATGGCCTCTGACCAACAACCATTATTGCAGAGAAGTTATTATTTTTGTGAACGTATTTAAACTAAAATCCTTTAAAATAAAAGACCCAGACTAAATCATGGAGCTGAATGTGCACTAACTTATCTAAACAGAATATACAAGTGTATAAGAACATAATATAAAATTATATACTCAACTACATATGTGAATAAATGAATACACCACCTAGTGACAAGTGAATTCAAAAAAATTGTAAAGAAATGCTGCAGCAAAAAAATATTTCTACAATTGCTGCAAACAGAAAAAATAACAAAGTTCATATAGTGTCCAAAACAACTGTTCTTTAAAGTATTATTGAATCTTCTTAATCCTTCCACCACACCAAAGTGATGCGTCTCCTCTCCCATAAGAAACGCACTCACCAACTCCCAGTGCCAGCACTTTCGTGACAGGCTTATGCGCTTTTAAGATCACACAGAGAAAGCAGGTCGATCATCCAAAACGTCTAATGTGTAATAGAATATTTCTCAACATGTAAATAAAAAAGGTGCTCCAATAGTGTAAATATCAGGGAAGTAACTTGGATCAATCTTACCATCTCCCTGCGCGCAGGCGCACACAAATGCAGCATGGATTGGCACTCCAGCGCACGCACATTCGCGGCCCTACTCAGCGGCGCACACGTGTGCGCACAAGTGCACGCATAATGTGAATCCCCTGACCAGCCTATAAAAGGAGCCTTGGCAGACAGACAAGTTGCTGGTTTGTCTCAGCTCACCTGTGTTCCTCTGCTTCCTGTTCCTGTTTACCATTTCCTGTTCCCTTTTTGCCACCTCCTGTTGTGACCCGGATCGTTTGAAGACTACGCTGAATCTCTCCTGACCTGACCCCTGGATTGTTTTACGGACTTCCTGCTCTCTCCTGTGTTTGACCCTCAGCATTGCTCTGGATTACCTTCTGCCTTCAGCACTTAGCCTTGCTGGCTCCCGGACTGACTACCTGTGCTTGACCCTCTGCCTGTTTCTGGACTTTCCTCACCTGTTTTACAGACCTGCTTGCTACTTACCTTCTGGTCCGGTCCATCCTGCATGAGCCACCTTCCAGACCTTCACACAAGTCAGGTGTCCCGCTGGAGGCTTGTGCCTCTTGGTGCAACCCACTTCCTGTATCACCTCCAGGGGTGGTGTGCGCCGGGTCGCAACAGCCACCGCTCTCTGCATCTTGGCCTCGGTGAGTACCTCTTTGCTGATAGTAAACCAGTACAAACCACTTTATTAAAACCACAAGTAAAACTTCAACCTTTCCACTCACATTTTCAAAAATAAAAGCCAGCAAAAGTAAAAGGCACAGCAAGCTCCACTCCTGAATATCACACTTGTTTGGCCTGTAGTCACGGCGGACTCGAGGTGTAAAGCGCAATTAGCGTGGATCTCACCCTCTCCTCATTGCCCAGACTCAGGATCAACACACCGTCTCCTCGTTCAGCTCTCATCGCTAGACGTTTACTGGAGATGATTGCCGCTCAGCCAAGCCCCGACATGTTTCGTCATACACTGACTTACTCCTACTTACTCCTACTGACTATTTTTGATCACCAGTTAATAAAATTCTGCCCTCATTAATAATTACAAATTGGACATGGAAACTAAGTCTTTAATGTATGACGCAAAATGTTAAGATTGTTTACAAAAAAAAGAATATATGTAAACACTATATTAGCAAAAGTATTGGAACGCCTGCCTTTACACGCACATGAACTTTAATGGCATCCCAGTCTTAGTTCATAAGGTTCAATATTGAGTTGGCCCACCCTTTGCAGCTATAACATCTTCAACTCTTCTGGGAAGGCTGTCCACAAGGTTTAGGAGTGTGTCTATGAGAAAGGATGAGTGAGCTTGGGATGGAGTAACTTGACTGACCTAAACCCGATAAAATACCTTTAGGATGAATTAGAGGGGAGACTTCGAGCCAGGCCTTCTCTCCAACATTAGTGCCTAACCTCACAAATGCGCTTCTGGAAGAATGGTCAAACGTTCCCATAGACACACTCCTAAACCTTGTGGACAGCCTTCTCAGAAGAGTTGAAGCTGTTATAGCTGCAAAGGGTGGGCCAACCCAATATTAAACCCTATGGACTAAGACTGGGGTGACAATAAATTTCATGTGGATGTAAAGAGGCAGGAGTCATGATACTTTTGGTAATATAGTTTATTTTTTAGTGGAACTTCAGTTCCTTGCAAACACAACTAAAGAAACTATTTAAAAATATTTTTAATCAAATCATGAAATTTTGCATACGAACAATATGTTGGCTTCTTTCTCACCAGCATATAGAGAGTTAGCCTTATTTTCATGTTTCCTTGTCTCCTTGCCACCTGTAGTAAAGTCTGCTGTTTACAAAGATCAATAGCTCAAACTGACATTTGTACGCACAGTGAGTCATCACTCTAACTAATCTAGCTCCATCCCAGCAAGCCTCAAGCCACTGGTGTGCCATGTCTTTTGATGACCTTTAGTGCTCCAGGAATGCCTTATCATGTCCTAAGGCTGAACTCTAGGCAGGCAACTAAATTCACAGATGAAATATAAATATAGTAGTTATTTTACCTGCCAAAAGATTTGTGCGCCTCTCAACCCAGTCCTTAAGTTTACACAGCACTACCACAAAGTACAGTCTTGTCTTTCAAGAGAGCTGCAATTAATTAACTGTTAATGTTTTCAGCCTGTGACTGGACATGGAAAAGAGAAGCAGCACACTGAGGAGCTCATCTCTCTTTCACTCTGCCCTCTCTTCCTGTCATTATATTCATTTTAAGCCTGTGATCGTAGTCTGGCAGACAACTGATTGGCTCCTTGTGCTGATTCTCCCTTCCCCCGTCTAAGCTCTGCTATACAGGGACTACAAGTAGCTGATATCAGGTCTAATTCAGGTACTAGTTCAGGTACACTGCTTACATCTACATTATGCTTTTAATGATGTATTAATGAATACAGCAATGCAGAAATGTGTGTCTCTTATATCTGCCTGATAATAATTAAATAATCATTAAAGGGTAACTCTACTTTCGTGGGGAAAAAAATTTAAATAAAGAAAGAAAAAATAATATAGCATAGACTTATACAATTGCGACACAAGTCATATTGTAATTGAATGTTATTAAAAATTACCTTTCCTTTTTAATCTGCAGCTGTGCAATTTTCTGAAAATGCAATGCAATGTGGCTACCTGGAGGCGTTCTGTATACAGAATGTGTACTGACCACCCCCCCAGAAACATAATTTCCTGCTTGTGTGATTGGCTCACCAATTTTCCAAGAAGTCTGCACTAAGATACAAGTCAGATATCAAGCATCCCCTGCAACAAAAATTTCATTTTTGGTGAGATACTCCCAATAAGAAATCACATCTAAAGGAATGTAGGCCCAGCAGCTTTCCTCATTAGAGCCCTGCAGGTGCACAGCTGACTGATGATTATGAAACCACTCCCATTAGACTCACTCAGCCCAGGGGCACAGAGGAACAAACAGTGATCCAAAATAACAAAAGGTAGGAATCTGCAACAAAGTTTGTCAAAATCCCAGCAATGTACATAGATCACCCAGAAGGGAAGGTTTTTTTCTCAACAAAAGTGGAGTTACACTTTAAGTCTAGGGGTGAAGGAATAAGGTGTAATACGTAACATATTCCTCACTTCAGCAGGCTATCTCATCTGCGAATGGTCTCTCAAAGCAACTCTAAGATACTGGTGGCCAGACGCTGACATCATTAAGAACAATGCAGGGCCAATCCAGAAGAGGAGAATACCCAAAACTTGCTGCAGTGAGGAATAATGTATTACACCTTATTGCTCTACCTCCTCGACTCAATGAGCATTTAACGCTTGCAGTTTGGGGGGGGGGGGGCGTCGTTTTTTTCGGGAATCGTTAAAGTTCTGCTTAAAAAACTTTGAAAAATGTAAATAAAATTGACTTGAAGCCATTGATATTTCCCTTGTAAATTGAATTTTTAATAACCATAAAAAAAACTACAGTACCCCTTTAAAAGTAATAGCTGCAAATGAAATACTATCCTTCAGAAAATATTTTTTTCCTCTCCTGAAATTGACAGCTGCCTGTTGCTTCAATGTCACATGTAATCCTGTTGTGTCTTTTAATAAGCAGTAGGTATCCTGCCCAGATGAGATATTTCAGATCATGAATTACAGCTTTCAGGAGATTTTTTTTTCTAAGTTTAGTAAAGCTAATATGCAAGGAGGATTGAAAAGTTGATATTTCAAAGTCAATTTGCCGCACACTCAGACTTCTGGGTAATAGAATGCAAAAATAGGACCAGGCGAGATTATTTTCTGAACCTTGTGTGTAGAATAGTCATTTTTAACTGTAGCACTTCCATTAAAAACTTATTTGAGCTGTTATTCTTAAAAAGCCCTCAAGCCTTTCCACAAAAAAAATAAATAAAACATATTTGCAAAATCAGCAAAATAACCATGTTTTATTTTTCACTATTGCATGGCTTAGAAGACGAAAAATCGTACTACTTGAAATATGTCACTTGGAGTGGATCCAAGGCTGTGGATAATAACTAGTAAGTTCCTACTAGTATGTAATGCACCTTGTACAAGATATGGTAACTACATAGTAAATTTTTTCACTTTTGCATACAGAGAGGTAAAGCATGAATTTAATTCTAAAATATTCACCAGTGTTTTTACATGTGCTATGAACCTGCACCTTTATGTTCCACCTTACTGGACATTTTAGTCTGATTGGTGCTTTTTATCAGGAGATAAGCCTCGGCTCTAATATATGTATTGTATTTTGAAAATGTTATTATACTTTTGTTATAAACCAGAGATGGGAAGACTGTTAGCTGTTACAGGTCTTACCCAGATAGCAAGCAATTGATCTTCAAATTTGAAAATGACTTGCTAAGCTATTGCTAGACTTGCCAGGCTTCACACGTTTGTTGCACAATTGCAGCAGGTCCACATTGCATGACTCCAGATCAACTTTCATTGCAAACATTTTGCACGTCCCCTAAACGTTTCCATTCAGTTATGTTGTACAATAGTCATCCCACCACAGGGGTCACTGTGACTTGCAGAGCCCTTGCTGTAGACCACTGCAACTTTGTTCTTGCTAGAGACTTGCCATGCAATTTTGCTACAAATGGGAAAACGTGTGCTTCAAGTGCTCTGCAGGTGTACAACTTGCCAGTGAAAATGTGCAGCAAGTTAACAAGACTTACAATTCAACACAAATTTGTGACAAGTTATCTTTGCTATTTGGGTACAGGCAGTCCTCACATTAGAAAAATTTTTTTTTTTCTTTATTGGCATTAAAGATTATATGCATACTGTATGTAAGCCCTAACTGAATAACATTTAGTTTGCTAAAGTCCCCTTTAAAAAAAGGTTTCACTTGAAATACCCAACTACTGGCCAGCTAGCAGGTCAAAAGGCACAGTACCCCCTAGTCCATTGTCAAGGACAACAGGGGCAGGCCAGGGGGGGGGGGGGGGTTGGAATGAGGGTGTGGGTGCTAGATGGCCAGGGGGCACAGAGTATGTGTCAAGCTCTGCCTTGTTTAGGCTGGCACACCTTAAGGCCTGCATAGTTGGATGGGACGGCCATCAGTAGAGGATGCTGCATTGGCATCTTCTTATTCTCTGCTAATGCACACAACAGGGAACCATGTCCACCCCATGTATGACATCACACACAAAACTGATATTGCAGGAAATATGCGAGGAACCTTGGCCCACTCCAAGCATTTGCAGTGGACTCTCTGCTCCCTTTGTGTGGGGACATGCTGTGGCCTCTTCCACGCCATGCAGCTATGTAAGGTTCTTGGACTTGCGGATGAGACTATGGGGGACTAAGTAGGATACAGTTATGTTATTGCTATGATATTTGTGTTGAGTGCCAATTAATTGTGTGTGTGTGTATATATATATATATATGTATATATATATATATTTATATATATGTATGTGTGTGTGTGTGTGTATATATATATATATATATATATATATATATATATATATACACACACACACACACAGTATCTCACAAAAGTGAGTACACCCCTCACATTTTTGTAAATATTTAGTTATATCTTTTCATGTGACAACTCTGAAGAAATTACACTTTGCTACAATGTAAAGTAGTGAGTGTACAGCTTGTATAACAGTGTAAATTTGCTGTCCCCTCAAAATAACTTAACACACAGCCATTAATGTCTAAACCGCTGGCAACCAAATTGAGTACACTCCTAAGTAAAAATGTACTTTTCAGCACTGCCTTAACCCTCTTCGGCATGGAGTTCACCAGAGCGTCACAGGTTGCCACTGGAGTCCTCTTCCACTCCTCCATGAGGACACCACGGAGCTGGTGAATGTTAGAGACCTAGCGCTCCTCCACCTTCCATTTGAGAATGCCCCACAGATGCTTAATAGGGTTTAGGTCTGGAGTCATGCTTGGCCAGTTCATTGCCTTTACCCTCAGCTTCTTTTAGCAAGGCAGTGGTCGTCTTGAAGGTGTGTTTTGTGTCGTTATCATGTTGGAATACTGTCCTGCAGCCCAGTCTCTGAAGGTAGGGGATCTGCTCTGCTTTAGTATGTCTCAGTACATGTTGGCATTCATGGTTCTCTCAATGACCTGTAGCTCCCCAGTGCTGGTAGCACTCATGCAGCCCCGGACCATGACACTCCCACCACCATGCTTGACTGTAGGCAAGACACACTTGTCTTTGTATTCCTCATCTGGTTGCCGCCACACACGCTTAACACCATCTGGACCAAATACATTTATCTTAGTCTCATCAGACCACAGGACCAGTAATCCGTGTCCTTAGTCTGCTTGTCTTCAGCAAACTGTTTGCGTTCTCTCTTGTGCATCATCTTTAGAAGAGGCTTTCTTCTGGGATGACAGCCATGCAGACCAATTTGATGCAGTGTGCGGCGTATGGTCTGAGCACTGACAGACTGACCCCCCCATTCCTTCAACCTCTGCAGCAATGCTGGCAGCACTCATACGTCTATTTCCCAAAGACAACCTCTGGATATGACGCTGAACACGTGCACTCAGTGTCTTTGGTCGACCATGGGGAGGCCTGTTCTGAGTGGAACCTGTCCTGTTAAACCGCTGTATGGTCTTGGCCACCATGCTGCAGCCCAGTTTCAGGGTCTTGGCAATCTTCTTATAGCCTAGGCCATCTTTATGTAGAGCAACAATTCTTTTTTTCAGATCCTCAGAGAGTTCTTTGCCATGAGGTGCCATGCTGAACTTCCAGTGACCAGTATGAGAGAGTGAGAGCGATAACACCAAATTTAACACACTTGCTCCCCATTCACACCTGAGACCTTGTAACACTAACGAGTCACATGACACCGGGGAGGGAAAATGGCTAATTGGACCCAATTTGGAAATTTTTACTTAGGGGTGTACTCACTTTTGTTGCCAGCGGTTTAGACATTGATGGCTGTGTGTTGAGTTATTTTGAGGGGACAGGAAATTTACACTGTTATACAAGCTGTACACTCACTACTTTACATTGTAGCAAAGTGTAATTTCTTCAGTGTGGTCACATGAAAAGATATAACAAAATATTTACAAAAATGCGAGGGGTGTACTCACTTTTGTGAGATACTGTATATGTATATATACACATACACACGATATTGTCAAACGTATTGGGACACCTGCCTTCATATACACATGAACTTTAATGGCATCCCAGTCTTCAACTCTTATGGGAAGGCTGTCCACAAGGGTTAGGAGTATAGACATTGTGGACAATTTAATGCTCCCAACTTTGTGGGAACAGCTTGGGGATGGCCCCTTCCTGTTCCAACCTGACTATGCATCAGTGCACAAACAAGGTCCATAAAAACATGGATGAGCGAATTTGGGGTGGAGGAACTTGACTGGCCTGACCTCAACCCAATAGAACATCTTTGGGATGCATTTGAGCGGAGACTGCGAGCTAGGCCCTCTTGTCCAACATCAGTGCCTGACCTCACAAATGCGCTTCTGGAAGAATGGTCAAACATTCCCATAGACACACTCCTAAACCTTTTGGACAGCCTTCCCAAAAGAGTTGAAGCTGTTATAGCTGCATTAAAGTTCATGTGCATGTAAAGGCAAGCGTTTCAATACTTTTGGTAAAATAGTGTATACATATATTCTGTTTATTGTAAACAATCTTATAATTTTGTGTCGTATAATAAAGACTTAGTTTCCATGTCCAATTTTAAATTATTAATGAGAGCAGAATTTTTTAACTGATGATCAAAAATAATAGCCTCCCTTCAATAATGGTTGGTAATCAGAGGCCAAATGATCTGGACTTGGCGTGGGAAAATAATTTTTTTAGAATTTCTGCCAAGAAAGAGGAACTTTTTTTACTTAAAATAATAATGTTTTGTAAGTCTACTGTAACGTGACCCTCTATGGTGCCTTTGGGAAGACCTGTGCAGTCTAGCCTGCTGCGACCGATCTTAATGCTGTAGCTCATCGCAAGGGTCTTCAGGATCTGTGAAGACCCTTCTGATGGACAGACAATTGGATGTATCTACATCACCAGGCAGCGTTGTAGGCCCACCCACTGTCCAGAAGAAAGAAGGCTCGGGCTGTGTGTGTGTGTCACATGACCACTAATAAAGGTAAGTATTTGGGCCATCCAGCATATTTTTGCAATCTACTAGAGATTAGCTGGAAGGGGTGAGTGTAGGTTCCTATCTGGAGATCAGCTTTAAGTTAGGATAAAAAAAAAAAAAAAACTGTCAACCTACAGTTTTGTTTTGATTTTTTGTATAAAAGTGATATAAAGACATGTGAAATTTAATAAACCTATCTAAACAGAACTACGTGAAGGGTAAAACCTGTCCCTTATGTAAACACTGTATAACAATGATCCATGCTCCGAAACACACCTTCCACACAAATCAGAGAGACTAGGAAATAAACGAGTCTCTGAGCACCATTGGTTTCCATCTCAAAGGTTTTCGAGCCCTGTAATATTCCACAGCTCATAAAGTTTTCCAGCAGCGTAGGTAATTGCTGTCTCATCAACACAAGAGGAGTAAAACCCCGAAGGCGATTTGGTTAGGGATGTTTTTTTTTTTTTTTTTTTTTAGCAGTTATGCTCTAGAATAGTACATTATCCTATCCGTTCCAGTTGTTAACTTCAATACTTGCTATACTATCATTATCATGAAAATTAATTTGTAAGGCTTTTACTTTTCAATTTCGCCTTGTGACTAATGCACATCAATGTAAAACCTAACTCTGCACTAAGCAGTAGAGAAATGACCCCCCTGAAGCAAAAAAAAAAAAAAAAAAAAATCTGGAATTACAAGCGTGGCACATTTTAACTGCTGACATACTGTTCTGTCTCATGGCCCATTTGTCAATTAATTCAGTGTTGCAAGGAATTAAATGTGGGGAGTGACAAGCTTGTCTTTCAAGCTTATAAACAGGGTTTTCTCTGCTGTTCAGACAGTGCCAGGGCAGGTCTAGACAACAGAGGGCATTAGGATGAAAATAGTACATGACCCAAATGGCAAAGGTGTAACATATAAGATAATTATAAGCGTGTCCTTCAAGTATACAAAACATCATTTTATCTGAAGTTCACATACATGTAGGGCAAATCTAGACAGCAGAGGGCAGGCAGTACACAACTCATCTAACAATTCTGTTTCATATAGGATAATCTACACCCTACTGTAAAATCTAAGGTTATTAGACTTCACTATGAGGTCTATGAGCATAAATATTAGACCTGCCAATAAAGGCGCAGAAAGATGGCGGATAAGGAAAAGAAGAAAAAGGAAAGCAAACTTGACCTGTCCAAATACAAAGACAAAACGATTTGAGTGAAATTTCAGGGCAGCAGAAAAGCAAGTGGAGTTCTGAAAGGATTTGACCCTCCATTGAACCTTATATTGGATGGCACCATAGCGTATATGAGAGATCCAGATGATCAGTACAAGGTAACTGAGGACACACGACAACTTGGACTTGTTTGCAGAGGGACATCTGTGGTTCTTATATGCCCACAAGATGGCATGGAGGCTATTCAACAGCAAGATGGTTTATATTTCTACAATGAAAACACAACCAGATTCTATTGGGATGCAATATAAACCACCCTGTAGGGTAAATATACTTACTGTCACATACCTTGTCAGTGAACCTGATGTGAAAGTACAGCTCCAGTTTGGGGGCCACTGAGACAGCAGCCACAGGAGCACGACAAGGTGATTAGTCCAGTAGTCTGTGTGGCAGCAGCAGTCAGCAGGAGGATGTGGCTGGTGGCAGATGAGCTGGCAGGGAGCTTGGCTGGCAGCAGACTGTGGGTAAGCAGCTAGAAGCAGGAGCCAAATGAGAACTTGCTGGACTGTGGAGCTGTAGAAGGCTGGGTGAGCAGGATACAGGGTCCGACGAGCCGGGTTGGTAATGATTGGGCAGATGAGGCATAGACGACAGACAGCAGGATAGTTGGGTCACAAACCAAGTCAGCAACGGGATGTAAATCAGGCAAAAACAGGAGGCAGAAGCAGAATCCAGAGACAAGCCAAGGTTGGGGCAGGTAGCAGACAAACACAGGTCAGAAGTAAGCCGGGTCAGGATCAGAGGTCAAACACAGGAATCAAACACACAGAAGCTGCAAACCAAACAGCAATGAGCCCATACTGTAGCCTGTTTAAATAGCTCATTTGGCGCCAGCATTGGTGAAAGGTACGCCTGGATGTGCCTTCCCTGACACTTACTCTGGAACCTCTGTCTGCCTTTCTCATAAATCCCTGGACTTAGGGAGGAACTCCAGTCCCCCCCCCCCCAAAAAAATTTTTTTAAAGTCAGTCAGGAGCTACAAATTTTTTTTTTTTTTTTTTTTTTAGGTGGAGTTGGGGGTAGGCTTCGCTGAATAAATGAGTTTTCGCATAAAACAAGGTAAGACCTGACTGGACAAACTGGGGTAGGGAGTTCCAGAGGATGGGAGAGGTTCTGAAGGCCAGAATGGGAGAAGGTAACAAGGGAGCTAGAGAGGAAGAGCAGAGAGGACGATTTGGGCGATATCTGTAGATGAGGTTGGTGATGTAGCTGGGGTCGATGTTGTGGATGACCTTGTATGTTGTGGTTAGTATTTTGAATTTTATACGTGGGGCTAGTGGAAGCCAGTGAAGGGATTGGCAGAGAAGCGCAGCAGTCACGGATCATTTAGTAAGGTGTATACTGTAAGTCTAGCATCAGAATTTATAATAGACTGAAGGGGGATAGCCTGTGTAAAGGTAGGCCCATGAGGAGGGAGTTGCAGAAGTCAAGGCTATTGTTACGTACCTGGACGTAGAGCCTGACTTGGTAGGAGGAGACCTCTCATACAGCGCTGGTTCACGTGCCACTGGAGATGGGGACAGTGGTGACGTGAGCACAGTGGGGTAGGAGTGCCTGGTTTGTAGAGGAAGGTGTTGGAACCAACAGGAAGGTCCTCCAGTAAGGTCCGTATGCGGATGGCAGGATGTGAGATCTGCAGCTGTAGGTGGTAGAAGCAGGATACAAGAACCAGGCAACAGGTGGATCAACAAGTGGGAATCAGCAGAGCAAGGTCAGACAGTCCAGTTGGCAACAGCAGATCAATCAGATGATAGGAGCAGGCAATGGCAGAGTCGGTAGGCAGGCTGGAGTCGGTAACCAAAGACAGATGTAGCAAGGTCAGGCAGGCCGGGTCGGGTAGGAGAAGGTAGAGTAGTCCAAACAGAGCCGGGTCGGTAACGGGAGATCACAGGTTCAGGTTTCGGATCAGGTTTTCGGGTGGCTGATAAGCAGGAAGCTTAAAGACAACACAGCACTGGCTGAGTGTCACTGCTGGGCTTTTAAAGCCCGTTTTGGCGCCAATTGCGTTCCCGCGCATGCGCACATGCACGCGCGCGCCGCCGCGCGCGCTAACGCGCACGCGCACGCTAACGTGCACGCGCGCGCGCCCGCCGCGCACCTATGTGCGCGCGGAAGGCCCGGAAATGCCTGGATCGTTCTTGACATTGCCCCCCCACAAGGGGCAGCCTCCGGATGCCCAGGCGGCTTGCCTTCTCAGGGTGGGAAATCAGGTAAGTACGAACCAGCCGTTTTGCATGTAAGTTGCTGTCAGGTTCCCAGGAATTACTTTCTGGACCGTAACCCTTCCATTTGACCAAAAATTGCACTTGCCCATGTCTTCTTCTACAATTGAGGATAGCCTCCACCTCGTATTCCTGGTTACCATCCACCAAAACAGGTTCAGGCGGGTCAGTTCCTCTGTCAGGGAAGGGATTAGGCACAGCAGGTTTCAACAACGAAACGTGAAATACCGGGTGAACTTTAAGAGAATCAGGTAAAGACAGTTCATAGGCTACCTCATTAATTTTCTTCTTAACAGGAAAAGGTCCCATAAATTTAGGTGCAAGTTTTTTAGAAGGGCACATCAATTTGATATTGGATGTAGACAGCCATACCTGATCTCCCGGTTGCAGAACCAGTTCCCCCCTTCTCTTTTGGTCGAAGTTCCTCTTGCTATCTGCCTGGGCCTTGGACATAGTTTCTTGTAGGACCTGATTGTTGTGTTTGAGGAATTCCACTGTCTTCTGAACTGCCGGAACTGAGGATTCTGAAACAAAATCTGGTAAAAAAGTTAAGTGGAAGCCATAATTGGCAAAGAAGGGAGATTGGTTAGTGGTTGAGTGACTGGCATTATTGTATGCGAATTCCGCTAGAGGTAGCAGGGAAACCCAATTGTCCTGAGAAAAGGAAGTAAAACATCGGATATATTGCTCGAGGGTTTGGTTGGTTCTCTCTGTCTGCCCATTGGTCTGTGGATGATAGGCTGAGGAGAGAGAAAGCTCAATCTTCAAGATTTCACAGAGTGCCTTCCAGAAGCGTGAGGTAAATTGTACCCCTCTGTCGGAGACTATATTTGTAGGTACTCCGTGTAGTCTGACGATCTCCTTAATAAATACACGGGCTGTCTCTGTAGCAGATGGGGTTCCCTTCAGGGGCAAAAAATGGGCCATCTTAGATAGGCGATCTACAACCACAAAAATGGCTGTGCACCCCTCAGAACGGGGTAGTTCGACTATAAAGTCCATAGAAATCATTTTCCAAGGTCTGTCTGGTATAGGTAAGGGTTTAAGCAGTCCCCAGGCTCGGTTCTTTGAAGTCTTGTTCCGTGAGCAGATGGAGCAGGAATTGACGTATTTTTCACAAAACTCTCTTAAATTGGGCCACCAGAATGTACGCTGTACAAGTTCACGAGTTTTCCGTACCCCGAAATGTCCTGCTAAGGGATGATCATGAAGCAATGTTAGTACTTTAACTCGGATACCTTCAGGGACAAAGATTTGACTTCCCTTCCATAGCAAGCCATCTCGAGATGTCAAGGTGGTTCCTGGAGGTCTTGGAGAGTGAGAAGAGGCTTCCTTGATTAAAGATAAGAGATCTGTGTGTAAGAGCAAAAAACTGTTAGTGGGTAGAATTGTGTCAGGAGCAGGTGAGTCCTTAGGGTTATCATGCATGCGTGACAATGCGTCTGGTTTGACGTTTTTTGATCCTGGCCGATAAGTGATGTGGAAACAGAAGCGAGTGAAAAACAAGGCCCAACGAGCTTGTCGGGGTCTCAAACGTTTGGCAGATCTTAGATATTCTAAATTTTTATGGTCGGTATATATTAATACCGGGTGAACTGCACCCTCTAACAGATACCTCCACTCCTCCAAGGCGGTTTTGATGGCAAGAAGCTCCCGATCCCCTACGTCGTAATTTCTTTCAGCTGGAGATAACTTTCGGGAGAAAAAGCCCACAGGGTGAATCAAGTCCTCCTTACCCTGTCTTTGCGAAATGACCGCTCCCACCGCTATTTCGGATGCATCAACTTCTAATAAAAAAGGTAAAGATGGGTTAGGGTGACTGAGAATTGGAGCTGATGTGAAAAGTCTTTTAAGTCTCTCAAATGCCTCTTGAGCCTCTGTACTCCAATGAAACCTGACATGTTGTTGTGTCAACCGTGTAATAGGGGCTATGATGGCAGAGAATCCCTTGATAAATTTCCTGTAAAAGTTTGCGAAACCAATGAAGCGTTGAATACCTTTTTTATCGACGGGTGCAGGCCAATCCAGAACAGCAGACACTTTTTGGGGGTCCATCTTGATACCAGTCGCGGATATTATCAAACCCAAAAACTGGATTTCTTGTTGCTCGAACTCGCATTTTTCTGCTTTTGCGTATAGCCCATGTAAGCGAAGACGGTCCAAGACTCTGCAAACGTGTTCCCGGTGTTGGCTAAGGGATTCAGAAAAAACCAAAATATCATCCAAATAAACAATTACAAAAATATCTAAGAAGTCCTTGAATACATCGTTAATCAGATGTTGAAATGTGGCAGGTGCATTACATAAACCAAAGGGCATGACCAGATATTCAAAATGCCCGAACCTTGTCCGGAATGCCGTCTTCCACTCATGCCCAGCCCGGATGCGGACCAGATTATATGCCCCTCTTAAATCGAGCTTCGTAAAAATAGTAGCAGACCTTAATTTTTGGAATAGTTCGGGTATTAAGGGCAACGGATAACGGTTCTTAACCGTAATTTTATTCAACTCCCGGTAATCCACACACGGGCGGAGAGTTTGATCCTTTTTAGTCACAAAAAATATTCCAGCCCCAGCTGGAGATGTAGATGGGCGGATGAATCCTTTTTCCAGGTTTTCGTTGATGTAAATTTTTAGTGCTTCCTGTTCTTTTTCTGTCAGGGGAAAAATGCGCCCAAAAGGAATCTCAGCCCCAGGTAAAAGTTCAATTGGGCAGTCATATGCCCGATGGGGTGGAAGAGAGTCTGCTCCCTTTTTACTGAAAACATCAAGGAACCCATGATATGGTTCGGGTACTGATTGGCGTAGGTTTTGATCAATGTCCATGCAACATAAGGTGACAGAGGATGGAGTAGACTCATCTTGACAATGTTCTTGGCAGTAGGGGGACAAGAACCTGATCTCTCTGGTAGTCCAATTGATGGAGGGATTATGGGCCTGAAGCCAGGGGATGCCCAGGATGATTGGGAACAACGGGGAAGAGATCACATCAAGGATCAGCAGCTCCTTATGCTGGAAGGAGGTGATGGCAGGTACGGGAAAAGTCTCTTGGGTTACTTGTCCGGAGCTGATGCGGGAGCCATCGGCCAAGAAGACTGAAAGTCGATGGGTCTTATTCCGTAGGGGAATGTTGTGTTGGTTGGCGAAGGCAGAATCAATGAAGCAACTGCAGGCTCCGGAATCAATAATTGCTTTAACTGGAATTGTCCTTCCTTGGAGCTGCAATGAGAGAGGGAGAGCAATGTGGGTTGTGTTAGCAGAAAGTGCTGAAAGGCTGGCAGGAACAGAGGAAAAGCACTTACGCATCTTGACCGGACAGTTGCGCACGTAGTGTCCAGTTGTTCCGCAGTACAGGCAGAGATTAAGTTGATGGCGGCGTGTGCGCTCTTCCGGGGTTAAGGTGGGTCGAATCAGTCCCAACTGCATCGGCTCGGAGGCATCTGGTGCAGGGCGGATTGGCTGGAAGTTGGGTGGTGGTGAGTAGCGGGCAGCCGGAATTGGGGCTTTAGCAGTCATCCAAGTGGGGCGATTATGTTGGTAGGCCCGTTCAGTGCGACGTTCCCGAAGGCGGCGGTCAATCTGGATGGTTAAGGTGATTAAGGCCTCAAGAGTATCAGGTATGCCCACCCGGGCCAATTCATCTTTCAGTCCTTCTGATAAGCCCATGCGGAACTGATGCCGTAGAGCTGCATCATTCCATTGAGTGTCCGCACTCCAGCGTCTAAAATCCGAAATGTACTCTTCGGCCGCCCGACGACCCTGCTGGAGTGTAGTTAAAGTGGCCTCTGCTGTGGCGACCCGTTCAGGGTCCTCATAAAGCTGGGACATAGCTTCAAAGAAGGCCGCCAGTGATTGAATCAAAACAGAGTCCTCTTCGAGAAGCCGGTGTGCCCAGATCTGTGGTTCTCCTAGCAGTAGAGAGACCACAAACCCCACTTTAGTGGCTTCAAGTGAAAAAGTCCGGGGTTGCAGGGCGAAGTAAAGTCGACAAGCACTGCGGAAGGCCCGGAATTTAGTTCGGTCCCCTGAAAATTTCTCAGGTATGGGGACCCTTGGCTCAGGTGGAAGCATAACGACAGAAGGAGGGGGAGCAGCCTGAGCAGGGGCGGAAACGGACCCAGGAGCCACGTGTATGGGGTTGATGATGTTCTGGACTTGTCCCTCCAATCTGGTGTAACCGTCTTGTAAGGATTTTACGGCTTGAGTGAGGGCTGACAGGTGTGAACAGATATCTGTCATGGGAGGGGTCTCTCCTGCAGGCTCAGTCATGGCTGTGTTGTACTGTTACGTACCTGGACGTAGAGCCTGACTTGGTAGGAGGAGACCTCTCATACAGCGCTGGTTCACGTGCCACTGGAGATGGGGACAGTGGTGACGTGAGCACAGTGGGGTAGGAGTGCCTGGTTTGTAGAGGAAGGTGTTGGAACCAACAGGAAGGTCCTCCAGTAAGGTCCGTATGCGGATGGCAGGATGTGAGATCTGCAGCTGTAGGTGGTAGAAGCAGGATACAAGAACCAGGCAACAGGTGGATCAACAAGTGGGAATCAGCAGAGCAAGGTCAGACAGTCCAGTTGGCAACAGCAGATCAATCAGATGATAGGAGCAGGCAATGGCAGAGTCGGTAGGCAGGCTGGAGTCGGTAACCAAAGACAGATGTAGCAAGGTCAGGCAGGCCGGGTCGGGTAGGAGAAGGTAGAGTAGTCCAAACAGAGCCGGGTCGGTAACGGGAGATCACAGGTTCAGGTTTCGGATCAGGTTTTCGGGTGGCTGATAAGCAGGAAGCTTAAAGACAACACAGCACTGGCTGAGTGTCACTGCTGGGCTTTTAAAGCCCGTTTTGGCGCCAATTGCGTTCCCGCGCATGCGCACATGCACGCGCGCGCCGCCGCGCGCGCTAACGCGCACGCGCACGCTAACGCGCACGCGCACGCTAACGTGCACGCGCGCGCGCCCGCCGCGCACCTATGTGCGCGCGGAAGGCCCGGAAATGCCTGGATCGTTCTTGACAGCTATAGCCAAGGAGTGAATAAGTTGTTTTGTGGTTCGTTAGTCTGGAAGGAGCGAAATATGGGAATGTTGCAGAAGTTATGGCGGCAAGATTTAGCCAGTGATTGGATGTGGGGCCTGAAGGAGAGGTCAGAGTCTAGGATTGGCATATGCAGCGGGACCAATGCTTGTGCTGTCAATCTTAACAGTAAAGTAATAGGAGGGGAGGTCAGGGAGGAGGAAATATTACAAGCTCTGTTTTAGAAAGATTGAGTTTGAGTAATTGACATCCATAAGGATATGTCGTTCAGTAAATTTGTGATATGAGAGGAGATCAAGGGGGGGAGTAGAGAGATAGATCTGGGTATAGTCGGCATTAAGGTGGTATTGGAAGCTGTGGGAGGTTATCAACTGGCCCACAGAAGAGGTTTAGAGAAAGAAAAGGAGGGGCTCAAGGATGGAGCTTTGGGGTACCCCAAGAGATGGTGTTGTATGTGATGGTGAAAGTGCGCTGAGATAGGTAATAAAATAGTAAATCCTTTTTTTCCCATAAAACCCCTTGAGTAGGAATAAAAAGCCAATGTGAACCACAGCAAAAAGCAAAATGCAATCACACTCCAAACCACTTGAGAAGAATAAAGCTTTCCCTTACAGAATAACATGTGGCAGACTGCACAGCCAAGCTGGTGACCTTGCTGTTGCATACTGCAGTAAAGCAATAGAGATTGGTCATCATTTCTTTCCTAAGCCTGTGATTGGACAGTGAGGAAGTAGCAGAATGCTGATGATGTTAAACCTCTTTGCTCCAGACATGTTTATTGTCAGCACATGTGAATGATTGGTCTCTACTGCACAGAGGACCACAAGAGGTTTATATCATGATAGATTCAGGTCTTTACACTGTTGGATTAAAAAATATGTTTAATGATTTTTTAAATGACTAAGTTATTGTATTACGTAGTGTTTCTATAACTGCTAGTAGTATAAACGCCTGCATAATGTCTTTATGTTATCTCCCTCCATTCTCTGTTGTGTAGATTGGGAAAGGGAAGGAAATGAGCCAATCAGCCAAAGTATTTCACTTTCCCAGCAATCTAAGCACGGTCAGAAATTCCGACCACAAAATCCGTTGGATTTTTTCCAACGGATTTTGTCCGAAACTGGTGTTGCATACACACGGTTGGACAAAGTTGTCTGAAAATCTGATCGTTCTGAACGCAGTGACGTTCGTTGCATACTACGGAACTACGTAGAGGCTAGTAGCCAAAAGCTTTGGTCTCGTAATTTGATCTGAGCACGGGTGGCACTTTGTCCGTCGGAATTCCCTACACACGATCGGAAAAAGTCCTATCGGATTTTGTTGTTGGGAAATTTGAGATCCTGCTCTCAAATTTTTTCTGTCGGAAATTTGGACGGAAAAAGTCCGATAGAGCCCACACACGATCGGATTTTCCAACAACATAATCCGATCTGACTTTTTTTTTTTCGACAACAATATCCGATCGTGTGCACGGGCCATAACACCAGGACACGGATGACATGAGTGAAGAGTGAAGCTTCTTTATTTTTCAGTTAGTATAATGAGGGTGGATCAGTGACTAAACAGTATCACTTATTTCAAAGAAGAAAAAGTGAGATCACCAACCTGACGGTTGCTGTCATGAAGGGGTTAAGGGTATCAAAAAACAAACTCAACAGAATTACAAATCCCTTGGCAGGTAAAACAAGTCATATGTATGGATGTTTACTGTGTATTTGTTTGCCTGGAGAAGTCAGTGAATGTTCTGCTATTAAAAGCATGGGATCTTATAAACAGTGAGTGTTTTTTTTTTTTTTTTTTACTTCTTTGCAGTTACATTAGTGCTTCTTAGCAGAGTATGACTTTAATGTCCTTAAAAAAATACAGCTTGCTTTCAGCATTTTTTATTAAATGGAATGCAACTTGAGCTTGACAGCTGAAAAGATTTATTAAATTATATTTGCTTGGATATCACTGTTGAGATGCTAGCATACATTTCAACAAGCAACTATCAGACTCTCCAATCTGTCTGCAGCAAGCTGTCAACACTCACCACCGCCTAAACCGCACACACACAACAAGTGGTACAGTCAGATGGTGTAACATGCCCATTGGAATAGCTCTGTGAAGCTAGAATCACGATCGTTACGTGGCCTCCCATAAAACTACTAAGTATTTAGATTTTAATAAGAAATGTCAAGCCATCGTATCGCAAATCAAAAGCAACCGCAGGAAGAAAACTACTAAAAGTGGCTCAGTTACAATTTAACAGTTTAAATATTAGAAAATTGGAAGTGATTTTATGTTCTCAGTTACAACTTAAGAACATGCTCTGTACTTTGTACGAGACTGACAATATTAATTACAGGTTGAGGTTTAAATGATGTAAACAGGAATGAAAGGAGATCTATAGAGTGTTTGCCTATGCTATACTTTCTTTATTAGGTTCAGGACTAGAAAAGAAAAAAAAAAAATGTTGTTATTATTTCTTTTTGGTCAGGTAATATTGCAAATGAAAATGACACTAAGCTCTGGTTTTAAAAAAAAAAATGTTATTCAAGTATGTATTCTTAGGTCAAAAAGTACCTTGTTTTGTTTTGTTTTCAATAATTTTTATTAAATTTCGATAAGAGAAATTACAATAGTAGCATTTCATAACATAATAGACAAAATTGATATAACACTTTAATAAATAATATACCCGAGTGTCTCTCTATTATTTGGAGGGACCACGCATCCTACTTCACAAGAAAATATCACAAGCCACTATATACTGAAAAGTGAAAAAAGGTATAAAGTATGAAGAAAATAAAAACAAAAACAAATACAATTGTACCAGAACAAGAGGATTGACCATATATTGATTGGTTATAAGGCATCCATTTATAAGGTTAAGCATCATCTGGGAACCTTGAGGTCCACGGTGACCATTGTGCAGTGAAGGCATTTAAAGTGTTAGATTGAATAGCAAAGTGTCTTTCATAAGAATGTTGTGTTTTAACCCTTTGTACAACTTCATCCGTGTTAGGGGCTAAGGTAGTTTTCCATTTTGCTCTAATTGTCAGACGGGCCGCAATAATAATATGAGTTATTATGCTCCTGAGTTGGGTTGGTACTTTCTTTATGGTGAAGTTAAGAAGGACTACTTGGGGATTAGGTTTACTAAAAAAGGCAGTTATAGGGGAAATTTGTTTAAAGACTGCGTACCAAAAGCTGCGTATATATTTTTACATTCCCACAATATCTGAATAATTCTGCCCTCTGCACCACATTGTCTCCAACAGGAGTTGGGTTCCGAAGGGAAGATTAAAGACATTCTTACTGGGGTGAGATAAGATCTGTGAAGAATTTTTAGCATTAGGTCCCAGTGATTAGTACAATGGGAATACCGGTAGCAAGTTTGAATCGCATCACACCATTCTGAATGCGAATGTGCTGTGCCCAGTTCTTTTTCCCAATTAGTCATATTGGAAGTTTTGGTAAAGTTATGTTTGTTTTGAAGGAGAGTATAGAACCAAGACAATCCTTTAGGCTTGTCATAATTAGTCATGAGGTATTGCCATATGTCTGTGTGAGTGGGTAGCATGAAAATGCTGTAGTTGGATCAGTGCATACGCATGTGGTACCGGCTGTTTGGAGAGTGAGTATGTTTTCCTGCAGCCAGGGGTGAATCCTAAGATTTGGGATTAAGTATTCATTTATTTGGAGATGTGTTACTTCTTAATGTATTTTAGTTGTAGGGTCAATGGAAGTATGTAATTTTTCCCACGCAGAAATGGTCGCTGCTATTGAAGGGAAATTTGGCCAATTTAATGGTATTTTTGTTAATTTGGCTAAAAGTAGGGAGGGTAAGTCGACTAAAATGTACTGGAGATTTAGTCGACTAAATACGACTAAAACAATTGCTGAAGACTAAAACGGGACTAAAACTAAAATGCCATTTTAGTCCTAAGACTAAAATTAACACTGGTTCAAACCAGGCTTTCATTTAGTCAAATATTGCTGCCCGATAATAGTTACGTATATCTGGGAAGCTAGCTCCACCTGTAAATCTATGTCTTTGAATTATGGATTATGGTATTTTAGACATTTTACCTTTCTATATGAATTGTCTGAAAAGCTTATCTGTGAGGTTAAAAAAGGACTCATATGGGGATAGTTATGAAATAAAAAAAGGGGTTTGGGTAGGAGAAGCATCTTTGGGGCTGCTATACTGCCTATTCTTTTGATAATGTCTAGTAGAGTAGGGAAGATAGCTTCGTATGTGGACGAAGTTGGGGAGGCTAATTTGATTCCTAGATACAGGATTGTTTAGGCATCCACTGGAAGGGGAATCGGTCTTTTAGAAGGGATATTTGTTTTTTAGGAATATTCACTAGCAGTATACAAGATTTAGTGATATTACGTTTGTAGTATGAGACTGCTTCATAATCTTGCAGTACTGATTGCACACTAGCAAGGGAAGAAGCGGGTTAGTGAGTGTTAGGACCACATCGTCTGTGAAGAGTCCTGTTAATGACCTGCAACACTGATTCCTGATATATTGCTATCCTTTCTGATTGCCTCCGCCAGGGGCTCCATCATTAGAGTAAATATGATAGGAGACAAGGGACATCCTTGGCGGGTTCCATTAGTAATATAAAATTTTTTGGAGATGGCATTGGATGAGAAAACTGCGGCAGAAGGTTTAGTGTAGAATGCGGAGATAGCGTGTATGGGTCCCTGGAGACCAAATTTTTGTCTAATGCCAGAATTACCTTGGGTGCTTTCCTAGTTTCTGCAATTTTCAATAATCTCCTCATTCCGTCTGGGGCCTGTCTACCTTTGACAAATCCCACTTGGTCCACTTTTACTAAGGAGGGGGTGATTTTGGCTAGTCTGTTAGCTAGGATTTTTGTCTAATGCCAGAATTACCTTGGGTGCTTTCCTAGTTTCTGCAATTTTCAATAATCTCCTCATTCCGTCTGGGGCCTGTCTACCTTTGACAAATCCCACTTGGTCCACTTTTACTAAGGAGGGGGTGATTTTGGCTAGTCTGTTAGCTAGGATTTTGGAGTAAATTTGTAAGGTCCGTGTTCAACAGGGAGATAGGCCTAAAATGTTGTGAGTGTCCGGCTTCTTACCTGGCTTGGGCAGGGTGACAATAGTTGCTTGAAACATTTCTTCAGGGAACATGGCTGACAAATCAACGCTGTTGAACAATGTTCTCAAGTGAGGGACTAGAGTGTGAGAAAAGGCTATGTAGTAGTCTGACAAAAAACATCCGTGCCAGGTGACTTATTTTTTGGTAGGGCGTGGATGGTATCTAGAAATTCTTTATATGAAATTGGTGCACTGAGTGAAGCGAGATGTTCCTCATTCAGTGTAGATTATGTAGAACCATCAATAATGCCAGTGTCCTGAAGATGGGGAGCTTTATTACATAAGGTCGTAGAAACGCGTCAACTAGACGACTTCCTTTCTCACTTTTAGCTCCGATGCCTGATATTATTGGGCGTCCAGGAGGTTTTTTTAATATTTTTATGAGTTTTCGGTGGAGAATAAAACGATGGTATTCTAGGATGGGTAGTTCTTAGTGCTTCAAAAATGCCTTTGTCTATTATCCCATTGTTGTAAGCCTCAGTAATGATTATTTCATAATCACCATTAAAGGTTAATATATTCTTCATAGAAATGGGGCAATACCAATCCTAGTTGGATAGAATGTCAAGGCACTTTTGTCGATAGTTCTTGGTGTCCATTACTATAACATTCCCCCCCTTATCCGCCATTTTAATGGTAATTTTCTTATTATTTTGTAATTGAATAATGGCTTGATGTTGTTCAAAGGTGATATTCCTATGTCTGCTAGATTTAAAATCGAATTTCTTTACATCCTTAGTCACTTGTTGTAGGAAAGTCCATATTATCGGATTCGTTTTAAGGAAGGAAAAATTTGTTGATCTTTTGAGAAATTTTTTGAGAAATGTGGGTATTTCCCTGGGTGGAATAGCTTGAGGAGGGTCCACCGTAACAGTAACGGGGGAGCCTCCTCAGCAGGACCACCCATGGAATCTTCACTTTCGACTAACATGTCCATCAAATCTTTAAGAGCTAGAAAGTCCCTGACCGTAAATCCCTTCCATTTTTCTCGCTCTACCAACTCCTGTTTTTTCTTCCTTTCTCATCGTCAAACATATACTTATACGTTAAGCGTCTGGCAAATAGGTTGAGGTCTTTGACTACTTCAAAGCTGTCTGTATGGGTGGAGGGGCAAAAACTTAGACCTAAACCTAAAACATCTAATTCCACCTGTGAAAGGGTCCTAGATGATAGGTTGATCACCTGCAACAGATTGTCTATCGGATCTTGTACGCAAATATCTCTAGGCCTCGCGTGGCTGTTTGTGCATTGGGAGGATCCTGAATGGGATGAAGTAATTGAAAATCCTTTTCTTTACTACTCTTCGAGATCACGCCCCCATTATGGGGAGTATTTGGATGTATATAGGAGGATGGTGAGGGAGACAGCAAGGCTCTATTGCCACCAGTTAGGATGTCAGAGCCCGATGCCCCCCCTGAAGTATATTAATACCGGGGATCAATTCCTATTATGTTTTCAATTGTTTTATCCGGATCAAAAGATCCGTCATTGGAATATTCTTTACTTCTTTTGTCCTCTCCCCCTCTGTTCCCATTCTCCCCAGTTGTCTGTCTTTTTCTCGATCTCTTTTGTCTACCTCTTCCTCTCGGAGGCTGTGTAAATTGGGTGGAGCGAGCAGAGTAGGAAAAGTTAGATGAATCGGAATCCGTTCCATCTCTAGTGTCTCCATCACTTTGTGGCTGACCCCTATCTGGATTTCTCCTATTCTTCCTCTGATCATTTCCAGGCTTCCTACCACCCCGTTGCGGCCAAGTTTGGTTATCAGTACCTCAATTTCCAACTCAATCCCATGATCACCACATTCCTTATGGATTTTAGACATGAGCCCATCCCATTCAGATCCTGTATAGTCCGTCATCGTTCTGCTCTGTCAGAAAAACACTGACCACCAAAAAAGAAAGAAAAAACATATAATTAATTTGATTGGCTAAATATTACTTATTAATAAATAGTGTTGTTCCTATCCACCAGACACTTTAAGTTGTAGGTGGGATTAACCTGTAGCTAAAGGTGGGCCTCCTCAGCCCGGTATAAGTATCCAAAATATATGATAAAAGCTAAGGGGGTACCTCATCCTATATAACGTTAACAAAAAAAACTTAACAGGCCCCATTTTTGCTGGCCTATCAGGGGCTGTAAGTTAGGCTGTTTCAGTCTATAGATCCCAAAATAAAATGTGATAGTGACATTTGCATAATTAATTATGGATATTGTGCATTTTAAAGATCTGACTTGCATACCTCTTCTCTCCCATGTTTTCTGACTTTTTAGGTTTTATGGTCATACTTACCTGGTTCTGAGGAAGCTATTGGCGAAACGCGGCAACCAGTATTTATGACACACAATATGACCCTGATTATCTCATTACATGTGAACATGTGTTTCTATTTTTAATTCAAATGTATATAGACTGTATTTTGTATCAATAAAACTACTAGAAATGTATTATTTTTTGTCTGCATATCTTGTTCAGGTACCGATATAATCCGTCTGGTTGGTCTTCCTTCTTGTTTTTTTGTTAACGTTATATAGGATGAGGTACCCCCCTTAGCTATCCAAAATATATGATAAAAAGCTATGTCCACATTGTTGTTGATATGAAAAAAATCAGTAAGCTTCCGATTCAATTTAGTAATGTGCTTAGGATTGTAAAGCAGTTCAGTATTGTTCCTCCAGATGTAAGCAGGAGAGACCGAATGTTGCTCTTTTAATACCATGGAAACTGAAGCGTAGTCCGACCATGTTATCAAATAGATCATGACTAACAGAGTTTTCTGTAATAGGTTGAGGTCTGATAAAATAAGGTCAATCCTTGAGTAGGCCCGATGAGGGAATGAATAGTAGGCAAAGTGTCTCACAGAGGAGTGATCACATCTCCATGTGTCATACAGTTCTTTTTCAGTTAAGAGAGGTTGTAGCTCATATCTATTAGTAGGATTAAGGTGAGAACAGTCCATATTTTTGTTGACCATACTATTAAAATACCCACAGAGGAGCAGTAAACCTTTTTGGACTTTATCTACCCGTTTAAGTAGAGATCTCAAGAATGCTGCTTGCCCCTTGTTGGGTGCGTAGAAATTTACCAAGGTGTATGTCGTGTTTGGATCACAAATCAGGATAAAAAACCTTCCATTGGGATCACAAATTACATCATGCAGTTTAATTGCGATAGAATGCTTGACAGCATCAGCACTTTTTAACCGGTGCTGTGGCAGTAAATATATGAGGGAAAGCTCTATGGGAACATTTAGGCTGTTTGTTCGTCATAAAATGAGTCTCTTGGGCGCAAAGTACATCTCCCTTAAGTTTATCCATTCCTTCCACATTGAGTTTCTTTTGAATGGTCTATTCAATCGGCGAACGTTCATAGAAACAAATGACAGTGTCATGAGGTTTGCTGGTGTGACCTTATTAAACAAGTGTAATAAAAAAATTTTACCTGTAGGTGGCACTGTTTGATCAGGAATAGACAGCCAGTACAGATCTGTTGTGGTGAAGTCCTCATCAATGGATATACAGGGTGTAAATAAGGTGGGTTTTTCATAGTGCTCCTCAGATACAGTTGGAACATGGAAAACAAACAAAAACATAAAAAAGGTGAAAAAATTCACTACGTGCGAAAACTTTCGCAATGATTTGAGGGGGGAATTGGCTCCCAATAACCTAGAACAGACATCCTGCCAAAAAAAGAAAACCGAGGCAGTTTGTATATAAGCAGCTGGAGGGCAGTGATAGCAGTGAGATTATGCTGTTGGTCTGAGTGTGTGCGCACTAGACTTTAGGCGTTTTTTCTGATTTTACATTATAAGTGTGATACTTTGCTTTACAATTCAATAAATCTTAAAGGTTTTATACTATTGGAGCATTTATATGTTTTCATGCCACGCACATCCACGTATGTGCTGGAATCCAACAATGCAATCTGAAAATAGCTTTGCTGGGTGTTCTTGAAGATTGCATGATTACCACAGGCGATGTAAAGTGTTTTGGTTCCATCTGATACGCCTTGGAGGGTATACACCATTACAGGCTTCCCTAAATCCTCTGTAACGGGGGATCACAGGCTTCTGGTAAGAAGTAATTCTCTACACAGCGGTGGTGGATTTAGCACAAGCTTTTCTACATCAACATTCGAGTTTTATTTTCTGATGAACTTTTACTTATTTAATCTGCACGGGTGGATGTCACATATACTTCAGCCATTTATATGATTGGATATTATGTATTCTTCACTTTTGTTTATGCCATTTATTCAGTCACTTGGCTGATTTTGAATATTCATTAATTTGTGATTCAAGGTCTTTCTATGTGTGTTTGTACATATAAGATTTATGATTCTAGTTTATAACATAAATGGTTTGTACCTTTATGATAGATTTTGGATCGCCTCCTAATCAGTGGTTTAGTGCAGGAGTTTGCACTTTACTGATTATATATTTTATGAATTTAGCGCGATTCTGTTTTTTTTTCCTATGTCCAAAAATAGGCAGCCATCTTGGCGGAGGCAGGGATTTGTCTAATGGACACACAGAGCAGGGCTTGGGAGCAAGCATGCAGGAGTGCCCTCATAGCAAGTGGCTGGCTATGGGGGAAGTCGGCAGGGAAGAAAGCCAGAAGGGCCGGCGGGGGGCCCGAGAAGAGAAGGATTGGAGTTGCTCTGTGCAAAACCATTACACAGAGCAAGTACAGTGTCTTGAAAAAGTATTCATACCCCTTGAAATTTTTCACATTTTTTGTCAGGTTACAACCAAAAACGTAAATGTATTTTATTAGGATTTTATGTAATGGACCAAGTAGCACATACTGTAATGATAAATGGCTTTCAATCATTTTTACAAATAAATATGTGAAAAGTGTGGCGTGCATTTGTATTCAGCCCCCCCCCCCCCCCCCCGAGTCAATACTTTGTAGAACCACCTTTCGCTACAATTAGGCTGCTTTCACACTGGGGCGGTTTGCAGGCGTTATTGCGCTAAGAATAGCGCCTGCAAACCGACCCGAAACAGCTGTTGCTGTTCCTTCAGTGTGAAAGCCCGAGGGCTTTCACACTGAAGCGGTGCGCTTGCAGGACGCTCAAAAATGTCCTGCAAGCCGCATCTTTGGCTCGCTATAGGAGCGGTATATTTACCGCTCCTATAGCGCCCGGTCCCATTGAAAACAATGGGGGAGCGCGCCAAACCCGCCCGGAAAACGCCGCTGCAGCGGCGGTTTGCGGGCGGTATTGACCCTTTTTCGGCCGCTCGCGGGGGTAAAACCACCCCGCTAGCGGCCGAAATGCGCCGCTAAAACGCCGGTAAAGCGGCGCTAAATATAGCGCCGCTTTACCGCCAGCGCCCCCACCGCTCCAGTGTGAAAGCAGCCTTACAGCTGCAAGTCTTTTTGGGGATGTCTCTACCAGCTTTACACATCTAGAGAGTGACATTTTTGCCCATTCTTCTTTGCAAAATAGCCCAAGCTCTGTCAGATTGGATGGAGAGCGTCTGTGAACAGCAATTTTCAGATTGCCCCAGATTCTACATGGATTTAGGTCTGGACTTTGACGGGGCCATTCTAACACTTGAATATGCTTTGATCTAAACCATTCCACTGTAGCTCTGGCTGTATTTTTAGGGTTGTCCTGTTGGCAGGTGAACCTTCGCCCCAGTCTAAGTAAAAGTAAGTAGGTTTGTGAGAAGTAAGGGTTTCGTTCACTAATGCAATCCATTTCCCCAAAGAGGGAGGAGTAGAACATTTCTATTACTTTTGCACTAATATCCTAGCAAAAAAAAGGAGGATGCAAAGTAATATTTATTCAAAGTTATTCATAAAGAATCTGTTAAGAAACCAAGTAAACAAACTGTTGGGTTACAGATATTCAATATATCAAGGTTTCATGCTTACAACTCCGTGATTACTGACCAAAAGGCAATACATTTGGGACAACTCCATAACTCCATGTCATGTATAGGAATGTACCAGGTCCAACAACACATTTAAAACAGGAGGTTGTAGACAAGCGTTTCATATGAAATAATCTTAAAATGTGTAATAAGGGAGATTGAGGCACCAAAGTTGGATTAATTTATCCTTGGAAGCGATCACAGTTTGTGGATAAGTGACAAGTACTTCCTTCCATTCAGTATACGTGAGGTTGGGTGTGTTCAGGGTCCATTTACTTCTAAGCTTCTCTAATTTGGTTTCTTTTTTAGACTCTAGTAGTTTAGCAAAGTATGAGAAAAACAATTTTCTCGACTACCTGGTAAGGATTAGACCCTTCTAACGGTATTCATTTCAAGAGACACAGAAAATGACCCATACTGAGCCAAAGCACAATGTTTCAGCTGCAGATATTTATAAAACTAAACATGAGGAATAGAAAAGCTGGATCATAATTGGGAAAATGTTTTGAAGAGATGATCATAAAGATTATGTAAATGATTGATACCAACACCTGCCTTTCCCTGCATATCCTCTAATTTAGCAAATTCCAATAGTTTTGGATATGGTGAGTTCCCAAAATCAGTGGACCCTAGAAGCCAGATAACATTTGTAAGTGTTTTTAAGGAGGTGGCTTTTAGAGAGACTCTGGTATTATACAGAAGTTGCCTATACACAAGGTTAGCTAGTGCCTCATGTGAGGAAATGATAGTGGCTTTCAAAGCTGTACTTACCATGTCCTTATCAGGGGGTACCCACCAGTGTATATACACCAATTTTGTTGTCAAAGAGTATAAGTTGGGGAGGGCAAGCCCATTGTTTGTTATGCAGTTACAAAGTACAGTAAAAAAAAAAAAAAAAATGAGGAGAGACCTAATAGTTTTAAAGACTTTCTGAGGGCTTAGACTGGGGTATAATGCCGTGTACACACGGCCTGACTTTTCGACAGCAAAGGTCCGACGGGACGAATCCATCAGGCAATTCGACTGTGTGTGGGCTTATTCGGACCTTTGCTGTCAAAATCAGATGGACTTTAAATTTAGAACATGTTTCAAATCTTTCCGACGGACAAAAAATCTGTTCGTCTGTATGCTAGTCCGACGGACGAAAACCAACGCTAGGGCAGCTATTGGATACTAGCTATGAACTTCCTTATTTTAGTCCGGTCGTACGTCATCACAGTCGAATCCGTCGAACTTTGGTGTGATTGTGTGTAGACAAGTCCGATTCAGCGAAAGTCAGTCGAAAAGCCAGACGGAATTCAGTCTGTCGAAAAGTCCGGTCGTGTGTACACGGCATTGCAGAAAACATTTTAGCAGTTATACCCTTTTAAAAAGATGGATACTTCGCATCAGGTTTAGTGGAAGAACAAGCCAGTGTGTAATTTTCTTTTTGGACTTAATTACCAGGGTGACATTGTCATCAGTATAATGGTCAAGGGGAGATTTTGTATTAATGTACAAATATTTAAAATTAGTGGAGATCAGTAACTTACAGTTTTGTAATGACTGAATAGGGTTGTTAATTTCTATGGGGAAGAGAGTAGATTTATGCCATTTTAACCACTTTCAGACCGGACCAATTTGCAGCCAAAGGACCAGGCCCCTTTTTGCGATTCGGCACTGCGTCGCTTTAACTGACAATTGCGCGGTCGTACGACGTGGCTCCCAAACAAAATTGACGTCCTTTTTTTCCCACAAATAGAGCTTTCTTTTTGTGGTATTTGATCGCCCCTGCGGTTTTTATTTTTTGCGCTATAAACAAAAATAGAGCGACAATTTTGAAAAAAATGCATTATTTTTTACTTTTTGCTATAATAAATACCCCCAAAAAATATATAAAAAAAAAATTTTTTTTCCTCAGTTTAGGCCGATACGTATTCTTCTACATATTTTAGGTAAAAAAAATCGCAATAAGCGATTATTGATCGGTTTGTGCAGAAGTTATAGCGTTTACAAGATAGGGGATAGTTTTATAGCATTTTTATTAATATTTTTTTTTTATTAGTAATGGCGGCGATCTGAGATTTTTTTGTGACTGCGACATTATGGCGGACACATCGGACATTTTTGACACATTTTTGGGACCATTGTCATTTATACAGCAATCGATGCTATTTAAATGCATTGATTCCTGTATAAATGACACTGGCAGTGAAGGGGTTAACCACAAGGGGGCAGTGTAAGGGTTAAGTATGCCTAGGGGTGTGTTTCTTACTGTGGGGGGGGGGCGTGGGCTGTCAGCTAGTGAATGCAGATCTCTGCTCCAATCACAGGGAGCAGAGATCGGCGTCACTAGTTGCTAGGCAGAATGGGGAGATGCTGTTTATCTCGGCATCTCCCCGTTCAGCCTTCCCGTGAGACGATCGCGGGCGTCCCCGCGGCGATCGAGTCCGCGGGGACCGCGACCGGACTCACGGGGGTCCCTACCGGCGCGGGAGCGCGCCGCTCCCAGCACGCTCGCGATGGCACGGACAGGCTAAAGGAGGGACTTATATATACACCCTCCTGCCTGTACGTGCCATTCTGCCGACGTATATCGTCGTACGCCGGTCGGCAAGTGGTTAATTTAAATTCTGAAAATGTACCAAAAGCTTCTTCCCAGTTTAAACTAACACTAAATGTTCAAACTTTATAGGATTAATGAAATCTTATCATACAGGGGAACAACTCCCTAGCATATTATTTGCTCAGTTGGTGTGCCCAGCACTTACTTTTTAAGACCATTAGTGCCACCAGCTCTAGATTCATGCCATTCAGGCTACTTCTGTCAGACAACTGGCTAAGAGGAGGCAGCAGCAGGGGAGTTGCAGGAAAGTGGCTTTGCCAGGTTCTGTATGTACGTATGGAATTATAGTGCTCTAGTCCTCGCTGAGAGAATGCATACATAGGTGGCTTTTTTTGAGCCTGCTATGGAAAGGAGAAACCCACAAACAGGAAGGTGGGTCAGTGGCTTTCAAAAGAAGAAGACTAAGCATGTAAAGTAACTGTGAATCTCCTCTGCTAAAACATAAAACAAGATCAGGTTTTAATGTCACTTTAATGGAAGCAGGAATAGTTGATAACTAGTTACCTAACCTTCAATAAATGCAACTGCTCACAATATAGATAATGCAGGTATTTGTTTTATAATTTCTTGCAGCCACAGTAGCAGCTGAAAAATGAAATATAATGTTTAAGAAAGATTATGCGCAAAGATAGTAGAATATTTGAGATTTAGAGAAATATGCAGTTTTGCTGAAATGTGTTTACTGTACTGGAGACTTGCTAGAGGATTTTAAACAGATTCTTTTTTCCTTCTGTGTTTGAACAATATGTTGGTTATGTGTCATCCTTCAAGCCTCCCATTGTAACTTGGAATAAATTTTGTTTCTAAACACAAATATGCAAATTTACCATATAGCATAAATGTGTCTGAAGTTAAATTGGCAACCATCCATATTCAAATATTTTGACACTTAAGTTTTGTTAGGATTCTATTTCTGCATAAACATTGCAATGTTATCTTTCTGCAAGCTTAACCACTTCAGCCCCGGAAGGATTTACCCCCTTCCTGACCAGAGCACTTTTTGCGATTCTGCACTGCGTCGCTTTAACTGACAATTGCACGGTCATGCAGCGTTACACCGAAATAAAATTGATGTCCTTTTTTCCATCAAATAGAGCTTTATTTTGGTGGTATTTGATCACCTCTGTGGTTTTAATTTTTTGCGCTATAAACAAAAAAAGAGCGACAAATTTGCAAAAAAAAGCAATATTTTTAACTTTTTGCTATAATAAATATCCCCAAAAAATTTATAAAAAACACATTTTCTCCTCAGTTTAGGCCAATATGTATTCTACATATTTTTGGTAAATAAAATCGCAATAAACGTATAATGATTGGTTTGCGCAAAAGTTATAGCAACTACAAAATAGGGGATAGATTTATGGCATTTTTATTATTCATTTTTTTTTTATTAGTAATGGCAGCAATCTGCAATTTTTATCGTGACTGCGACATTGAGGCAGACACATCAGACACTTTTGACACTATTTTGGGACCATTTTCATTTATACAACAATCAGTGCTATAAAAATGCACTGATTACTGTGTAAATGACACTGGCAGGGAAGGGGTTAAACACTAGGGGGCGATCAATGGGTTAAGTGTGTCCTAGGGAGTGATTCTAACTGTAGAGGGGATGGGCTCACTACAACATGACAGAGATCATTGCTCCCAATGCCAGGGAGCAGTAGATCTCTGTCATGTTGCTAGGCAGAACAGGCAAATGCCTAGTTTACATAGGCATCTTCCCGTTCTGCCGCTCCGTGACACGATCGTGGGACACCGGAGGACATCGAATCCATGGGACCCGCGGGCACAGTCAGGCAGTACACGGCGGGCATGCGGCTGCCCACTAGCCCACAAATTAAAGGGGACGTACCTGTACGCCTATTTACCCACCGCTGCCATTGTGCCAACGTATATTGGTGTTCGGTGGTCAGCAGGTGGTTAAAGTGATTGTAAGGGTTCGTTTTTTTTTTTTTTTAAAATAACAAACATATCATACTTACCTCCACTGTGCAGCTTGTTTTGCACAGAGTGGCGCCGGCATGCTGCCCCGGCAGCTCTTGTGGCTCCTCCGCACATCAGATAACCCCCCTAGGAGAAGCGCTTTCCCATGGGGTTACCTTGCGGGCCTGCTCCCGATTCCAGCATTTGCATCCACAGACATGATTGCCGGACTTGGCCCAACCCCCCAGTGCTTGCGTCATTGGATTTGATTGACAGCAGCGGGAGCCAATGGCTGCGCTGCTCTCAAGCTATTCAATGAAGAGTCGGGACCCCGTGGAGAGAGGGAGAGTGCGTCTCCGCTGACAAAAATACAGGGCTCAGGTAAGTAAAACGGGGGGCTGGGGGGGCGGTCACTGCCAGGTGTTTTTTCACCCTAATGCATAGGATGCATTAAGGTGAAAAAACACGAGGGTTTACAATCCCTTTAACATGCTTATAGACTTTACACAGCGATTGCCCAAGATCAGATTAGGTGACTGTCTCTGTGGGGACGACAACATTGATAGAGCAGCTAAAGAGACTTGTCCTTATTGTGGTTCTCCCTTCTAAAAATAAATAATACCATCAGCATCTGCCTTTGCTACTTAAAGTATCTCACAAAAGTGAGTACACCCCTAAGTGAAAATGTCCAAATTGGGCCCAATTAGCCATTTCCCTCCCCGGTGTCATGTGACTCATTAGTGTTAGGTGTGAATGGGGAGCAGGTGTGTTAAATTTGGTGTTATCGCTCTCACTCTCATACTGGTCACTGGATGTTCAACATGGCACCTCATGGCAAAAAACTCCCTGATGATCTGAAAAAAGAATGGTTGCTCTACATAAAGATGGCCGAGGCTATAGGAAGATTGCCAAGACCCTGAAACTGAGCTGCAGCATTGTGGCCAAGACCATACAGTGGTTTAACAGGACAGGTCTCACCATGGTCGACCAAAGAGGTTGAGTGCATGTTCTTAGCATCATATGCAGGGGTTGTCTTTGGGAAATAGACATATGAGTGCTGCCAGCATTGCTGCAGAGATTGAAGGGGTGGGGGGTCAGACCATGCGCCGCACACTGCATTAAATTGGTCTTCCTGGCTGTCTTTCCAGAAGGAAGCCTCTTCTAAGGATGATGCACAAGAAAGCCTGCAAACCGTTTGCTGAAGACAAGCAGACTAAGGACCTGGATTACTGGAACCATGTCCTGTGGTCTGATGAGACCAAGATAAACGTATTTGGTTCAGATGGTGTGAAGCATGTGTGGCGGCAACCAGGTGAGGAGTACAAAGACACGTGCAGGTGGGAGTGTCATGGTCTGGGGCTGCATGAGTGCTGCCGGCACTGGGGAGCTACAGTCCATTAAGAGAACCATGAATGCCAACATTTACAGTTACATACTGAAGCAGAGCATGATCCCCTCCCTTTCAGAGACTGGGCCGCAGCGCAGTATTCTAACATGATAACGACCCCAAACACATCTCCAAGATGACCACTGCCTTGCTATAGAAGCTGAGGGTAAAGGTGATGGATTGGCCAAGCATCTCTCCAGACCTAAACCCTATTGAGCATCTGTGGGGCATTCTCAAACGGAGGGTGGAGGAGCGCAAGGTCTCTAACATACCAGCTCCGTGATGTCGTCATTGAAAGAGTGAAAGAGGGCTCCAGTGGAAACCTATGAAGCGCTGGTGAACTCCATGTCCAAGAGGGTTAAGGCAGTGCTGGAAAATAATGGTGGCCACAGAAAATATTGACACTTTGGGCCCAATTTGGACATTTTTACTTAGGGGTGTACTCACTTTTGCTGTCAGTGGTTTAGACATTAATAGCTGTGTGTTGAGTTATTTTGAGGGGACAGCAAATGTACACTGTTATACCAGATGTACACTCACTACTTTACATTGTAGCATGGTGTAATTTCTTCAGTGTTGTCACATGAAAAGATATAAAAAAATATTTACAAAAATGTGAGGGGTGTACTTACCTTTGTGAGATACTGTATGTATAGTATATACAATGCGTATAGAAAAGAATCACCCCTTTAAAATAATCACAATTTGTTGCTTTGCAGCCTGAAATGAAGACAGACACAGTTTTTGTTTTATCTAGCTGTATTTACTTAGTGCAGCTTATATCATCCAAGTAAAAGATATAACACCAACATGTAAGAAAAAATAAAGAAAAAAATCAAAAACAGAATCACTGGGTTGGAAAAAGGATCACCCCCAATCTTAAAAATGACAACCAGGTGTAGCTAATCACCATCTTAAGGACACACAAAGCCATTTGACTTTCAACTGTGATCAGCTGTGGTTATTTGGATTAGCTCAGCATGAAAAGAGCCTTCCTGGAGCATTTTGATTCCTGTTGGTGCAAATGAAGCAAACAATTAACTAAGGTGACAGGGCACTGTCAAAATATCTCCGGGATAAAGTTGTGGACAGGCACAAGTGAGGAGATGGATACAAAAAAATCAAAGTAGTTCTCAATGCTTAGAAGTAAAGTGAAATCGAATAATAATAAGTGGAAGGTATTTGATACAATACAGACCCTCCCTGGACCAGGACACCCCTCCAACTGGATGAAAGAGCCAGGAGGAAACTGGTCAGAGAGGCTACCAAGAAGCCTACAGCAACTCAGGAATTTATGAGTGGTCATTGTGTGCATGTGACAACAATATCACAAACTTTCCACAAATGCGGTTTGTATGGGAGGGTTGCAAGAAAAAAAATCCTCTCTTTAACCACTTGCCTACTGAGCTCTTTTACCCCCTTCCTGACCAGGCCAGTTCTCCGCTTTCAGTGCTGACATGCTTTGAATTACAATTGCGTGGTCATGCAACACTGTACCCAAATAAAATGTTTATCATTTTTTTCCCACACAAATAGAGCTTTCTTTTGGTGGTATTTAATCACCACTGGGATTTTATTTTTTGCTAAACAAATGAAAAAAGACCCACATTTTTGGAAAAAAAATGTTTTATAGTTTGTTTTAAAATTGTGCAAACAGGTAATTTTTCTCCTTCACTGGTGTGCACTGATGGGTACTGATGAGGCGGCACTGATGGGCATTAATAGGCACTGGTGAGGCGGTACTGGTGGACACTGATATGGTGGCACTGATGAGGCTGCACTGATAGGTGATGGGCAGCACCAATGAGGAGGCACTAATGGGCACTTATTGGCAGCACTGGCGGGAACTGTTGGGACTGCACTGATAATCAGGACACTGATGTCCTTTTTACAGAATCTGGTTATCGGCTCCCTTCTCCTTTCCTCATGCCGTCATATGACGGCCTCCCAGAACTAGCCGCCCGTGCTAGCTGTCCGCCAAAAGGCACCTTAGAAAAAAATGTTATAGACAGATCAAACTAAAATGGCATTATTTGGCTCAACACCAAACGATTTTTCTGGCAGATATCCAATACAGCTCACCATCCAAATAACACCATTCCTACAATAAAGCATGGAGATGGTAATATCCTGTTATGGGGTGTTTCTCTGTAACAGGGACCGTATCACTTGTCAGGATAGAAGAAATAATGGATGGGGCAAAATACAGTCAAATTCTTGAGGGAAATCTGCTGCCCTCTGCTAGCTTCTGGTAGCTGGTATGCCATTTAGTATCCCCTGTTTGTTAATACCATACCGAGACGTTTGTGATGATTAGCCCATAGGTGGCTTCAATATGTCTGGCCTTTTTTGATCTGCTCTGTCATTGAGCTATCTCATATTTTTTCCTCTATTGGAAATCATTGGAAATTATTTGTTTTGGTTTGATTACTGACCGACTAATACGTATTTACGTGACCCTCCTGCAAGATAGTGAGATCCCTTTCTCTTTCTTGCAACTACTGAACCACAAATATGTCCTGAAGAAGTGTACAAGGAAACGAAACACGTAGACGCATTAGGGCTCACATCATATAAACTGCTGTCTATATATATGATTTTTATCTATATTCCTTTCATGTCTCTGGTCTTTGTATTTTATGTATTTTTCAATAAATGTTAATATTTTCTGTATACTCCTAGTGTTTGTTGTGCCTTTAAAGTCTGACCATAGGTTCCTTCTGGAACCTTTTTTTATTTTATCAAGGATTTCCTAACCTCTCCAAGGGATTCTGGGTTCCACCAGCCCCCCGTCACATCTCTCCCCTTTAGGCAGCAGACTAACACAGGAGGAGACCCCAGACGGGTTGACTCCAAAGTTAGTCCATAGTTAAGGTCCCCATTGCCACTACCCACACAGTACCCCAAACAAATTGTTCTAAATAGAGCATTACCCACCCAGCCAACCTCTGCCTCTCTCTTAGAACATACCACTCCTGGGGGGAAGTGTGTACTGGCCCTTCTCCCTAGAGTCCTTTCAACCAATGAAGAGAAGACAGGGTGGCTGGGCTCACTCCATCATGCTGTTGGCCGACAGCCCAGCATCCCTGGGGTATACAGATGGAGACCGCAGTCCCATCCACCGACAACAGATTAAGCTGCAGTTGTGAGGTGCCAATTGCATCCTCTCCCCGGAGCTCCTGTGGAGTGGATTGTTGTGTGAAGAGGCTAGTAGTGTTTTTCTCTGTTAGCGCTTCAGCGCTCACATCATTCGCTCCGGCTAACTGTTGGGGAGGGAAGACAGCTTCCTCCACTCTGGCTGACTGTTGGGGAGGGAAGATGGCAACCTCCTCTCCCTGGGCCTCCAGAACTGCCGCAGGTGTGGGGCAGAGGTCTTGGAACCTCTGTCCAGTTGCCAGGGCTTCAACTGGGTTGGTGTCATCATTCTGCGGGACCGCCTGCTGCTGGGATGCCCTTTCTCTGGTACTGTCTCCCAGGTGCAGGAATCCTTGTTGGGGAGGGGGAATGGCTGCTTCCCCTCCCTCCATCTCTGCAGCCCAATGAGGAAGAAGAAACACCACCTCCTCACCTCGGGCCTCAGAAACTGCCACGGGTGTGGAGCAGGGGTCTGTAGTACTCTGTCCTGCTGCCAGAACTTCTGCTAGGGGTTCGCTAGGTGGTTCCTCATTTACAGAAACATCTATTAAATCCCCAGTCTCTGAAATTGCTAAAAGTCCAGGGCATGGGCTGGTGGCCCTTGGGTCCAGTGCCAACACTTTAGCAGGTGACTCATCATCAATAACATCCTCTGATGAAAAGTCAGGTAAATCCATTGCTGCCACTTCACCTGAGATCTCAGGACTGTCGACTGGAACTTTTGGATAGTCCCAAGCAAAGGGAGTCCAGCCCTGGGGATGAGCAAAGTCTAGCAGCCATCTGTCACAATATCTAGGTCTAAGTTATTTATATTGGTCCTTGGAGACAGATATATCCCCCTGTGGCACCCTTTTCTTACATATGAGACAATGCTGGATGGAATGCCTGGATGGCTCAGTGCTAAGATAATTTGTAAGTGTGATCATTATATTAATATGGTTAGTTTTAATATGCCAATTTGTGTTTCGTACATATTGCTAAAACTGTGTGGATACGATCTTATAGATTTACTTCCTCCTATCTGCTGAAGAAGCAGGTTTATTATAGAAAACATTCTGAGAATTGGTCTCATCCTCTGCGAGTATTGGAAATATAAACTGAAAATTCAAAATGAATGAATAAATATAATATGTATGAGCTGAGCAGCTGGTTTTAATACATGAGGAGGACAGTGTGTGTATAAAGACAAAAGAGAACCTTTCTATTGGCACCTAACTTTGTTAAATATGGTTTAATAATGTCTTAATGTGAACAAAAATATAAGGTCCTACATTTTAAGCAGTCTTCCTGAAAGAGTCTTTGGATATACTGTAGGTAAATTCCCCTGCCGCTAATGTTTTGTTTATAGCATTTTAATATGGAGTTATTCTCCCTGTCCTTAACAGCTATAACAGTCTCTTATGGGAAGCTAGTCACAAGATTTTGAAGTGTGGCTGTAGGAGTTTGTGGTCTTTCAGCCAAAAGTGCATTTGAGACATCAGGCATTGAATGAGAAGATCTAGCCCACATTAAGTGTTCATGTTCACTCCAAGGGTGTTCAGTAGGGTTGAGATCAGGTCTCTGTGCAGACCATTCAAGTTTCTTTGCACCAAACTCATGGACCTAGCTTTGTACAGAAAAGGGCCTTACCCAAACTGTTGCCACTAGGTGCAGTCTACAGTCTGTAAAACTACTATAAAACACCCAATACAATTTTCATTAAATAGCAATTTTAATACAACCATTTTTAATACATACAGTATATACTGTACAGTGCAGTGTTTTGTATCAAATCTAATCAATAAATTACTTTTTCTAGTTAATGAATATTCAGGCTAATATAGCTTAATGGCAGCTCTCAGTTTGGCAGACCTTCCCCGTGGATTTTCAATAACGTCTTGACAATTTGGTAAGAGAACTTTACGTTGTAAAACATTCCATGTAGAGTTAGGCCCTGGACTTGGAAATTCTTCATCTTCATCTATCTCTGTGATTTTCCTCTGCCCTTGTCTAATCCATTGTCTAGCACTCATATTAGGTTTTTCATCCATGCGTATTCCATGCAGGAATCTCTTGACTATTCGGTCTTCTAAGGAATGAAAGGAAATAACAACAAGTCTTCCACCAGATTTCAGAAACTTCTGAGCTGTCTGGAGCCCACCGTAAAGCTCATTAAGTTCATTGTTAACAAAGATTCGAAGGGCTTGAAATGTCTTTGTTGCCGTATGTGCCGGGCGCTGAAGTAGATCTTTGCGACTATACAAACTCACTCCTAAAAAATAGTAAAAAAAGTATTGAACTACATTATAGCACAGTAACTATGATAGTCATGCACATCAAAAATACAATCAAGAATATCATGTGTTCCAGATGACCCTGTTGCACTGCAAGGACTAAAGATATGTTTACAGTTTCATATTCAGGAAATTTGAGAATGTATCTACTGGTATTATAAAAATAAAACTGTCTATATTTAAAATTTTATTACTAATACCAATCAGGCTACGTGCCCACAGACAATCAGGGAATAATTATTGCTGTAAGCCCTCCTCAGCATCTCTTGAATGAGCCTATTTGGTAGATGGTCAGCCATCAGATTATGTGAATGGCCTTCCTGGATAGGACTTATGTCCCCACAGCCTTACACCACCAGCAGCAGCCTAAACCATTGATACAAGGCAGGATAGATCCATGCTTTAATGTTGTTTATGCCAGATTCTGACCCTACAATCTGAATGTCGCAGATGAAATCGAGACTCATCAGACCAGGCAATGTTGTTCCAAAGTCTCATGGGCACAATCTTTTTCCTTTGTAAATTACAACAAACTCACCTCTATCCATGAATTTTTATCACTAACTCCTTTAATCTACTTGCTGTTACTGAAATCTGGCTTCAAGAATCTGACACTGATTCTCCTGCTTCCCTCTCCAATGGTCTTCTCTCGACTCATTCTCCCAGACCTAGTGAATGGAAGGGAGGTGGATTTGGAATCATTCTATCCCCACAAAGCACCTTTCAGGATCCTCACTCACCTTCGTCTTTGCCCCTCTCCTCATTTGTCTATTTTCTCCAGTTTCTTTGAAAATTGCTGTGATTTACCAGCCTCCTGGACCAGTATCAATCTTCCTTGATGACTTCTCTGCCTGGCTACCCTACTTTCTCTCTTCTAAAATTTCCACAATCATTCTCAGACTTCAACATACCTGTAATACTAACACTCCTGCTGCTTCCAAACTTCACTCCACAAAAACTCCCCTCCTAAATTCCAAAAACAATTTACTAAGGACTAAAACAAATGGTCACTCCTACTCTTGGACCTCTCGGCTGCCTTTGATACAGTTGACCACCTCCTCCAGCTGACAGCCTCCCATGACTCTCAATACCATTTCTATGCTGATGACACCCAAATCTGTCTTTCTACCCCTCAGCTCACTCCATCAGTCTCCTCAAGCATCACTAATTTACTTAGGTGAATTTACGTTCAAATCTTTCAAAAAAACTTAAAGTAAATAGTGGCGCTAGAATGATGTCATAACATCCCTACAAACAATGATGTGTAGTAAATATATGAAGAAATACCTAAATATAATATATAAATAAAAATAAAATACAAAAATCTCAAACTATATATAAACAAAACACCACTTTGTGCTCAGTGATAAAGTGAAATGAATCATATACACAAAAATAAATTAAATTAATGTGATCGATTCCAGTGATGGCGGCTTCTCTAATTGCCGCAAACTAAATGATACTTTTTTACTGACTAATTTACTGACAAACATATCAGTCTTGATGTCACACCCCTTCCTCAAACTCAATCTTTCCAAAACCAAGCTCAAAATATTTCCTTCCCCATGTGCCCCTTCCCCTGACTTCTCTGTCAAGATCGATGGCACAACTACCAGCCTGTCCCCATATGCCAGGGTGCTAGGTGTAATCCTTGACTCAGCCTCATATCCAATCACTGTCCAAATCTTGCTGCCGAAACCTATGCAACATCCAAAAAATATTCCCCCTTTTTAGCCGATGACACCAAAAAGCTTCTAATTCACTCCTTGGTTATCTCTCACCTCAATTACTGCAACTCCCTCCTCATTGGCTTACCTTTACACAGGCTTTCCCCTCTCCAGTCCACATGAATGTTGTTGCTAGACTCGTTCACCTTACCAACCGTTCCCTTGAATCCCATCATTGGCTTCCGCTCACCCAATGAATAAGATTCAAAATACTAATCTACAAAGCCATCCACAACTCTGCCCCCAGCTATATCACTAACCAATTCTCAAAATGCCAACAAATTGTTATTTTAATTCCTCCCAAGACCTCCTGCTCTCCATCTCCACTCCTGACTCTACCTCCTCCTATGCTCACCTTCAGGACTTCTGAGCCTCTCTTATCCTCTGGAACTCCTACTCTGTCAACTTTTAGGCAATCCCTGAAAACCCTCGTCTTTAGAGAAGCCTATCCTGCCTCCACCTAACAACTGTACTTTTATTTTCTCAATCAGCTCAGTCCCCACAGTTATTAACTTTTGAATCACTTGACCCTCCCTTTTAAATTGCAAGCTCTAAAAAGCAGGGCCCTCTGATTCCTCCAGTATTGTAACTGTATTGTCTGCCCTCATGTAAGTGCTGTGCAAACTGTTGGTGCTATATAAATCCTGTATAATAATAACATTCTGTCTGTTGGGACATTAGTAACTTTAGGCAGGTTTCCCCCCCCCCCCCCCATCTATCCATTTTCCTAACCTTTTTCAATAAGGGTGCCTTCAGGTTTCTTCCTTGGCATAATGTCTAAAAATTGCCCAAAAAATGTATAAAAGCTAGTGGGTGGATCAAGCCTGCCTATTAGTTACAAATAGCCATAGGTTTTCTTTGTGCACTATTACAACCTTTTAGCTAACAACCAATAATGTCACTGACTTATAAGAAGGACATCGGGTCCCTGCAAAGCATCCTTGTATGTTCCTTCTCATCAGCACTGGAGTCATATTAGCTGAGTAAGGCCCCTTTCACACTGGGGCGGGAGCCGCGGCGACGTTGTTTTAGCCGCGGGATTCGGCCACTCGCGGTGCGGTTTTACCCCCGCGAGTGGCCGAAAAAGGGTCAAAATCCCCCGCAAAGCGCCGCCGTAGCGGCGCTTTGCGGCGGTATTGCCGCGGTATTACCGCAATGTCCCGTTGATTTCAATGGGTAGGAGCGGTATAGGAGCGGTGAATACACCGCTACTATACCGCTCCAAAGATGCTGCTAGCAGGACATTTTTTACCGTCCTGCTAGCGCACCGCTCCAGTGTGAAAGCCCGCCGGCTTTCACACTGGAGTGAATGGGCCGTTTTTTTCAGGCGGTGTACAGGCGATATTTTTAGCGCTGTACCGCCTGAAAACCGCCCCAGTGTGAAAGGGGCCTAAGGGACAGAAAATGAGGGAGAAGAGAAACACTGGAATTCTAGTCAGTACCAGTGTGCAAAGGTGTTTTTGCTCTGGAAGAATAAATCACCTCTAACCTTGGGTGTTCTACATGTGTGGATGTTGAATAATATGCATACTCTTAGTTTAGTTTGTTTACATTTTAGAATGGAGTGTCTCGAGATTGTGCATAATTTTAAAGAGTGCCGTCACTGAAAAAAGGTTGCATTAGACAAAGCACTGAGGAGAGGACCTAGATCTAGACATGACCTACCTAAAGTCAGTACTTTTACAGCATCAATGTTGGTACAGTGGCGTTTACAGTAGGACATTTGGTAATAAAGAGGGATGACCAGGTACCTTATGGTGTCTGTATACAGGGTTGAAGTATATTTTTGGGGGAAGATTTACTAAAACTGGAACACTCAGAATCTGGTGCAGCTGTGCATGCTATCCAATCAGCTTCTACCTATAACTTGTTCAATTAAGCTTTGACAATGACACATGGAAGCTGATTGATTTCTATGTAGAGCTGCACCAGATGAGAAGGAAGGGGTGCAAGTGTCCCTCTTCTGATTCATTCTGCCTTGTATGTAATCTAGTCTCTCCTTCTCTTCAAGCCTTTCATGGAGCAGTTTTAAATCAATCTGAAAAGTTGTTTCTTGTTTAGAATGGGCCTTCTGCTAGAGGAATGCAGCTGATACGAATCAGTAATATTACATATTTCGTATTTACCTGATTTTTGGGTTTTGGTACTTTTTAAAATATATTAAAAATCAATAAATGTGCAAGGTATGGAACCTAATATAAATTAATAATAAAAATCCCAATTCATAAAGTGCAAAAAAGTTAAATGCAAATTTACATTTTATAAAAAAAATACACCAATATAATAAAATGTATGTGTTGAAAACCAATATTAAAATCCTATAAACAAATAATAAGTCCCAATTAGAGATTTAAAAAAAAAATAAATAAATAAGGCGTATAGTACCATATCCAAGTGCAAGTGAATGCCGCTCTTATCCAATACATACAAGCAATCCAAGAAATAGATAGTTGTTACATTCAATGCTGATCACAACAGTGATATCACCCATGATATAAGATAAGGTTGGCTCCTTAACAGATAGTGTGGACCATATTAAATGGTCAACAGTGCTTTTAAGATAACCAGACTGTTTTCCTGTCACTCCTCATTTCCTTGCTGTGAACTCTCCCAGCAATATAATGCAAAGAAAACGATATCTCATATTGCAGTATGTTTTAAAAATCTGTATCTTTAACCACTTCAATACAGTGCATTTTCACCCCCTTTCTGCCCAGGCCAATCTTCAGTTTTTAGCTCTGTAACATTTTGAATGACAATTGCACGGTCGTGCAACCCTGTACCCAAATATTTTTTTTCCCCCCCACAAATAGAGCTTTATTTTGGTGGTATTTGATCACCTCTGTGTTTTTTGTTTTTTTGCGCTATAAACAAAAGAAGAGTGACAAGTTTTTTAAAAAAAAACACAATATTTTTTACTTTTTGCTATAATAAATATCCCCAATTTTTTTTTATATTTTTTTTTCCCTCAGTTTAGGCTGATATATTCTTCTACATATTTTTGGTAAAAAAAAAAAATCAATAAGCATATATTGATTGGGTTAGCGCAAAAGTTATAGCGCCTACAAAATAGGGGTTAGGTTTATGGCATTTTTATTATTATTTATTTTTTACTAGTAATGGCGGCGATCTATCATGACTACGACATTGCGGCGGATATATCGGACACTTTTGACACTATTTGGGACCACTGACAGTTATACAGCGATCAGTGCTATAAATATGCACTGATTGCTGTATAAATGTCACTGGCAGGGAAGGAGTTAACACTGGGGGCGATCAAGGGGTTGAATGTGTTACCTAGGGGGTGATTCTAACTGTAGGGGGAGGGGGCTGACTAGGGGAGGAGACTGATCGGTGTTCATACTTAGTATGAACAAACAATCTGTCTCCTCTCCCCTGACAGGACGTAGATCTGTGTGTTTACACACACAGATCCATGGTCCTGCTCTGTAACGAGTGATCGCGAGTGCCCGGCGGACATCGCGGCCGCTGGGCACGTGTATCGGCTCCTCGGTGACGTGCCCTCTATACCACCGGGAGGCCGAGGACGTCATATGACGCCTGCCCAGAATGGGAGATCCCATCTGCGGATGTCATATGACTATGGGCCGGTAGGGAAGTGGTTAATAATAGAATTGCACTTACATATTTTCCACGATAAAATCACATGAAAAGATGTTTCCCGAGCAGGCAATTGCCAAACACGGGTGTTCCGGCAGTCAGATAGCATAAAGGCATCAGGTGTAGGCCCCACCCAATGCGCGTTTTGTCAAAAGATTACGTCTTCAGAGGAAATAGTCAAACGGCTAATTAGCCCCATTTGCCCAGTTCCCATGAAGATGTCATTCTTTGACGTAACATGCATCAAGCAGGATGTTGCACATTAATTACCTATTTTTTTGATTTTTTAATTCATGAATTGGGACTTATTGTTTGTTTATAGGATTTAAATATTGGTTTTCAACACCAATTTTATTACGTTGGTGTTTTTTTTATGAAATGTAAATTTATATTCATTTCACATTTTTGCACTGAACTGAGGTTTTTATCATTAATTTATATTAGAGTTTTATGCACATTAAATACAGTATATCTTCTATCATGTTGTGTTAATTTAGTGCCAAACTATTTGATTTATTTATGCACTACTTTGCTATCACAGATTTTGGTGTAGGCTGATTTTATGTGTTAAAATCTTCCCCAGCGCTGAATTTTTTTTTTTTTTATATAAGGTATGGAACCATACCATAAGTTAGATGGATCTGTTCCTTTAATTTATAAGGATTTGTCTTAATTTAATGAGTGAATGACAGGCGACCAGAGATCATAATAAAAAAAAAATTACAACCCATTTCAGTTGTTGGTTCGCTACATCCTTTAAATTTTACACATGATCAATTGATGGCATTTAGGCATAAAGGAATGCAGTTTGATGGCGAGGGTGTGATTTTTTTTTCTATTCTGTTGAACTTGCCTTAAAATTATTTTCTAAATAATTTATACATAATTTTTTGAAGCCACTGCACACATTGGATGTACTTGTTTATTCATACATTGCCACCACATTATATTACTGCAGAAGAAAATTATTGCATGCATAAATTGATAATGTAAAGGATTCAAAGACTCACTTGGGAGGATGTCAGCTGAAGACTTAATGTAACAAAAAACCCTTTAAAAATGTACCTTTTACTATCCTCCTTGCCTACTAATCAACATATTATTTCTTGAGGACTTAGCAGCTGAAAACATATAAACTAGTTGAAAAAACAAAACCTATTAGATGGTATTTAAATTCACATGTAAAACCTTGTGTTTTGGGAAGGCTGCACTATATATGCCTTGTTGATGTGTAGAGCAATGATTTTACTATTAAACCAACTCCTCCACACCACCACCTACTCACCTTCACCCTGCTCTCTCAACAATTACTCCACAGTGGCTGCATTACAAAGATCAGTGGGGGCTATTTTTAAAGCTTACTTACTGTTTGTTAAGAATATATAAACTGGGGGGGGGGGGGGGGGCATGGCTACCACGCTAATAGATGGATGCCTGATCGCTTAGCTCCTCTGCCATACCGAGGATAACTGCTTCTAGAGGCGACCTAGTACGGCTGAAAACGACACAGGCTGCCCGCACGGAGTGCCCCTGCACCTATGGACATGACGAGAAGGAGGAAGGACGCCTCCAACAACAAGAAGCTGTCACATTTCTTTCTTCCCTCGGAGCTAAATCCAAAAGATGGCGCCGGCTCGTCAGCTTCCAACTGCGGCTCCTCGCGCTCTGAACACAGCCCTCCACAGCCTGGAGCTTCAAAAGCTTCCCAGAGATGGTCACCTGCAGTCCCAACACCTATGTCACAAAGCCCTGCAAAAAGCAAACCAAGACTGTCGGCAGGTGCATCTCCAATTGAGGTAAGCCTTAGCTGCAGTACCTCTAACAGCACTTCGGACTTAGTTGACACATTCAGTTCTTTTCCTGCCACAAACCAGCCTGTGTCAGAAGCAACCCTGAAAGACATGTTAGTGTCCCTAAGAGCTTCCGTACATGCGGATCTCATGGAATGTGTAACCAACTTCAAATCAGAGGTGCAGGAGCTGGGGGGAAGGGTAGATCATATTGAGCATAAAATGGAGATTGCAACATCCCACAATACCCTCATTGATGCCCATAATGATCAGGATGAGGGGGTGGTAAAGCTCAAAGCCAAAATCGCAGACCTTGAAGACCGTTCTACGACATAACCTAAAGCTCAGGGGTATCCTTGAATCTGTTCCCCACGCCCAACTGAATAAATATGCCTGCGATTTAATTTGAGTAGTTCTACCCTCTGTTCCAACCTCTGAAAAAATTATTCACAGGATCCACCGCTTGCCCAAACCCACGTAACTCCCTGATAATATTCTTAGAGATGTCATTATGAGGGTACACTTTTACAATGTAAAGGACCAACATATGACCAACTTCCTCAAAATAACACCATTGCCCGAGCAATTCTCCCGCTTTAAATATATGCGGACCTCTCTCACTATACGTTACAAAGAAGCAAATCGCTCTTGACGATTACGAAAGCACTACATAATCATAACATCATTTGTAGCTGGGAACATCCTATGAAGCTCACTATAACTTACAATGATGTTACCTCAGTGATTGCAACTCTCGATCAGGGCCTAGCATGGCTACGTTCATGGGACATTCTCCAAGATTACGAACCCCCACACTGTTCACACCCCAATGGGATAAACACCCAGAATGAATGGCAAGTTGTATTCCATAAGCGCAGGCCAAAGGACCATGCGTCATGATCCCCTCTATCCATTACTGTTACTATGAGTAACCTACTGAGTAACCTACTTGCTTCCCTGGATGGGCGGAGCCTAGTTACCACGATACTGCCCCCCCTTGAATAATGTGCAGTGTTGCTGCAGCACTTTTCTTCCTTCCCCCTTTTGTTTTTTTTTCAACCTCTACCCACCTCTTGTCGGTCTCCAATCTGCCAGCAGATACTACCTTTTTCTAGAACTTCACTTGTGGATTTCATCACGCGATTCCCATGAATATCCATGACTGTGACTACAACATAGTTGACCCTTCACTGTCTCTGCATCAACCAAAAGTAAAACACAATCAGCTTACAAAAAACATGGCCCAATGGTCCTTAAAATAGCTTCTCTCAATGTAAGAGGTCTCAACCACCCTGCCAAGAGAGCATCCCTTTGGAAGTAGTCTCTTAAATTACAATGTGACCTGATTTATGTACAAGAAACAAACTTCCAAGCCTCAACATGACGGCCCTCTCTCAGTCATAAACAATTCCCTTACATCTTCACTGCCTCTGCACCACAGAAGAGGAAAGGAGTCAGGAACACCTTCACCTTACACAAATCCATCTGTGACCCAGAGGGCAGATATCTGATACTCCTATGCGATATCAACAGACCATTTACTGTAGTAAATGTCTACGCCCCTAACTCACACCAGATCTGCTTTGCTCACAAACCATTCTGCAAAATCTCTAAAGTAAGGAGCGGATCTCTAGTAATAGGGGGAGACTTTAATCTCACTGCAGACGCTCACCTTGATCTCTCCTCCAAACCTAAGAGACTTCCTCGAGCCCTACAGCCGGTCTTTCATAAAGAAAATGGATATGACACATGGAGATGCCAACATGCAGAAGAGCGTGATTACACCTTTCATTCCATACCCCACAACTCGTAGTCTAGAATCAATATGATATTAGTTGACAGAGTATTGTTGCAGGCTATCTCCTCTTCCACTATTCATGATATTTCATGGTCTGACCATGCCCCTGTATTAAATTCAGTGGTGGAGGAGCATACCCCTACCCCTGCCTACATATGGAAAGTTAACTCCCAGGTATTCAACTCACCTCACAACATTCTCATTATTGAGAAACATCTCCAAGAATACTTCCAAATTAACTCCCATTCAGTTTCGGATATGTTTACTATATGGTGTGCCCATAAGTCCTTTATAAGTATTTTCACACAAATGTGCTCTTGTTTTAAAAGGCAGAGGTCAATGCAGCTTGACAAACTACTGAAAGACATTCAGACCCTTGAGGCCATAAACAAAAAGAACCCTACCCAATCCACAAGCACAACTTTATCCAAATTACATACAGACCTGAGGCTCATCTTTATAGAACAGCATGATAAACATCTCAGAGCCCTTAAACTGATGCACTACTCCTCGGGCAATAAGGCAGATAAACTCTTAGCGAACCGATTAAAAGCTAAAAAAAAGGAAAGATCCAAAATAGAGTTTCTAATGGACCCCAAGTCCAAAAACAAAATCATAAACCCACACAAAATAGCTGATGCCTTTGCCTCTTATTACAGCGCCCTCTACAATTTGAAAGCAGACTCTGACACTCCTCAACCGCAAGGCCCCAACATTGAAACATTTTTAGCCTCCCTTCACCTACCTACTCTCACAAATGCCCAACTACAGCCACTTAGTACTTAGTGCACCTATCACTCCACAGGAGATTGGCAAGGCCATCAAGTCCCTCCCCATAGGAAATTCCCCAGGTCCTGATGATGGACTATCAAATGACTATTATAAACAGTTCGCAGAAACCCTTGCTCCCTCTCTAAGTGTGGGCTCCCTTGGTCGGGTCACCTAGCCTCGTTCAAGATGATGCTGCTACCCCAAACTCTCCCCATACCATTAAAAAAAGTACATATGATAACACTCAATAAAATATTCAAGAATTATATATGGAAAAATATGAAACCCCGCAGCTCCCACACATTACTTCTTAAGCATAAAAATTTGGGTGGTATGGGCATGACTGAGCTTCAGGACTACTGGGTCGCAACCCACTTAACTAACATACAAAGCTGGTTCTCCTCCTCAACAGATAAGTTATGGATGGATATTGAGAGGACTACTAGCCCCACACCATACTTATACAGCCTACTGATAGCCGATATCCTTATTTAAAAAATTTGCTGCCAGAAACTAAGAAAAACATTATTTTTTTTGGTCTATATTGTTTTAGCAAAAAATAAAAAACTCAGAGGTGATTAAATGCCACGTAAAGAAAGCTCTATATGTGTGAAGAAAATTAATGAAATATTACTTTGGTTACAGTGTTGCATGACCGCATAATTGTCATTCAAATTGCAACAGCACTGAAAGCTGAAAATTGGCCTGGGCAGGAAGGGAATAAAAGTGTCCTATATTGAAGTAGTTAATGACTAAAGACTATATGCTTTAGGTGGAGCTTACGCAGGACTGAGGATTATCACCTAGTAGTAGGGGTGGGCCATTTCCCATTCCCAAACATCAGGACTGTAACATGAAAGAAAGAGTAGTGGGTCATGTACTCCTCCACACCATTTTCTTAGTTTATATATTCTTTCTTTGTTTCATTAGTTTTTATTGGAAAGATATATAAAATCATCATGCAAACAACAGTTAGGTAGACAAATGGTACCCAAATGGGTAAGCTGAACATAAATTGTCTAGAAGTTACCAAATCTCATACACCGTCTGTATTTTCAGAGACTAGTGATAGAAATTTGAGGAACAAAACATAATATACAACCATGTCCTCATCGAAATTTTGATTGAATGAGTTATTAGAAAAGTAAACAATAAAAAGAACAATAAATGCAACAATAAAACAATAACCAAATTAAGTGGGGTGGAGGGGGGTTAGAGTTAGGACAATAGGGAGATGTTTTCGGTGCCTAGGTGTGGTCTATCTAGGTATGGTAGACAAGTTTCAGGAAAGTGAAAATTGTATTATATATTAGTTAGCATATCATACTTTAATGGTTTGAAGCCTTTGATTCCACAGACTCCAATGACAGTCAAAGAGACACTTGTTCCCATGTCTGTATGCCAGTAGGTCTTCAAATGCGTAGTTTTGTTTCACTATATCAATCACTTTAGACATGTTGGGTGCTAGGTTATTTGTATCTTGGCGGCTAGTATAATGTGGGTAACTATTCCTTTGCTCTCAGGTTGGAAGAGTTCTGTGCCTAGGTTGAGAATAGCCAAAGCTGGAGAGGTTGAGGAAATGATCCCAGTAATCTCAGAGATCGTGCGGAACACTTTGTTCCAAAAGTGCCTGCATGACCAGAAGATATGCTTAATCTGGCTTACCATACCACATCCTCTCCAGCATAGTGTAGATTGTGTAGGGGTGTATTTAGAGAGTCTGTAGGGGGTAAGGTACCATCTCAAAGCTATCTTTTGGCACAGCTCCCAGTGATTAGTACACTTAGAGGCTTGTTCTACAGATAAGAAGGCTGACCGCCATTGGTGGTTAGTAAAGGTTTGTCCAAGGTCTGTTTACCATTTTAGGTATGGAGTGGATTTATGAAATACAAGCTTATTTTGTAGAAGATTGTAAGTTAGGGGGGTACCTTTAACTGAGGGTGGTGTTTTTTGGAGAAATTGCCATCCTTGTTTGTGTAGTAATATTTCAGGAGATGTGAGGGAGTTTCGAAAATGGGATATTTGTAAATATTTGAATCGCTCAGTGGGCAGGGTGTGAAATTCATCTTGGAGTTGTTCATATGTTTTAAGGGTTCGCTCCTGAAACAATAGTGTTAGGGTCTAGATACCCTGTTTGACCCAATTGGATAGGGACAGATGAGGGATAATTGTTTCTAGAACTGTCAGCGGAATGGGTATTGGCATCATCTGTGATTGTGGTAAAGCTAGAGAGTGAAAGGTTCTCCATGCCATTAAAGAAGCCTGGGTAGGGAGGGGTACTTTTTTCAGTGACCATGGCTCCCAGATATCGGCTATCAGTAGGCTGTATAAGTATGGTGTGGGGCTAGTAGTCCTCTCAATATCCATCCATAACTTATCTGTTGAGGAGGAGAACCAGCTTTGTATGTTAGTTAAGTGGGTTGCGACCCAGTAGTCCTGAAGCTCAGTCATGCCCATACCACCCAAATTTTTATGCTTAAGAAGTAATGTGTGGGAGCTGCGGGGTTTCATATTTTTCCATATATAATTCTTGAATATTTTATTGAGTGTTATCATATGTACTTTTTTTAATGGTATGGGGAGAGTTTGGGGTAGCAGCATCATCTTGAACGAGGCTAGGTGACCCGACCAAGGGAGCCCACACTTAGAGAGGGAGCAAGGGTTTCTGCGAACTGTTTATAATAGTCATTTGATAGTCCATCATCAGGACCTGGGGAATTTCCTATGGGGAGGGACTTGATGGCCTTGCCAATCTCCTGTGGAGTGATAGGTGCACTAAGTACTAAGTGGCTGTAGTTGGGCATTTGTGAGAGTAGGTAGGTGAAGGGAGGCTAAAAATGTTTCAATGTTGGGGCCTTGCGGTTGAGGAGTGTCAGAGTCTGCTTTCAAATTGTAGAGGGCGCTGTAATAAGAGGCAAAGGCATCAGCTATTTTGTGTGGGTTTATGATTTTGTTTTTGGACTTGGGGTCCATTAGAAACTCTATTTTGGATCTTTCCTTTTTTTTAGCTTTTAATCGGTTCGCTAAGAGTTTATCTGCCTTATTGCCCGAGGAGTAGTGCATCAGTTTAAGGGCTCTGAGATGTTTATCATGCTGTTCTATAAAGATGAGCCTCAGGTCTGTATGTAATTTGGATAAAGTTGTGCTTGTGGATTGGGTAGGGTTCTTTTTGTTTATGGCCTCAAGGGTCTGAATGTCTTTCAGTAGTTTGTCAAGCTGCATTGACCTCTGCCTTTTAAAACAAGAGCACATTTGTGTGAAAATACTTATAAAGGACTTATGGGCACACCATATAGTAAACATATCCGAAACTGAATGGGAGTTAATTTGGAAGTATTCTTGGAGATGTTTCTCAATAATGAGAATGTTGTGAGGTGAGTTGAATACCTGGGAGTTAACTTTCCATATGTAGGCAGGGGTAGGGGTATGCTCCTCCACCACTGAATTTAATACAGGGGCATGGTCAGACCATGAAATATCATGAATAGTGGAAGAGGAGATAGCCTGCAACAATACTCTGTCAACTAATATCATATTGATTCTAGACTACGAGTTGTGGGGTATGGAATGAAAGGTGTAATCACGCTCTTCTGCATGTTGGCATCTCCATGTGTCATATCCATTTTCTTTATGAAAGACCGGCTGTAGGGCTCGAGGAAGTCTCTTAGGTTTGGAGGAGAGATCAAGGTGAGCGTCTGCAGTGAGATTAAAGTCTCCCCCTATTACTAGAGATCCGCTCCTTACTTTAGAGATTTTGCAGAATGGTTTGTGAGCAAAGCAGATCTGGTGTGAGTTAGGGGCGTAGACATTTACTACAGTAAATGGTCTGTTGATATCGCATAGGAGTATCAGATATCTGCCCTCTGGGTCACAGATGGATTTGTGTAAGGTGAAGGTGTTCCTGACTCCTTTCCTCTTCTGTGGTGCAGAGGCAGTGAAGATGTAAGGGAATTGTTTATGACTGAGAGAGGGCCGTCATGTTGAGGCTTGGAAGTTTGTTTCTTGTACATAAATCAGGTCACATTGTAATTTAAGAGACTACTTCCAAAGGGATGCTCTCTTGGCAGGGTGGTTGAGACCTCTTACATTGAGAGAAGCTATTTTAAGGACCATTGGGCCATGTTTTTTGTAAGCTGATTGTGTTTTACTTTTGGTTGATGCAGAGACAGTGAAGGGTCAACTATGTTGTAGTCTCTCTGTACTTGCTTCCCTGGATGGGCGGAGCCTAGTTACCACGATACTGCCCCCCCTTGAATAATGTGCAGTGTTGCTGCAGCACTTTTCTTCCTTCCCCCTTTTGTTTTTTTTTCAACCTCTACCCACCTCTTGTCGGTCTCCAATCTGCCAGCAGATACTACCTTTTTCTAGAACTTCACTTGTGGATTTCATCACGCGATTCCCATGAATATCCATGACTGTGACTACAACATAGTTGACCCTTCACTGTCTCTGCATCAACCAAAAGTAAAACACAATCAGCTTACAAAAAACATGGCCCAATGGTCCTTAAAATAGCTTCTCTCAATGTAAGAGGTCTCAACCACCCTGCCAAGAGAGCATCCCTTTGGAAGTAGTCTCTTAAATTACAATGTGACCTGATTTATGTACAAGAAACAAACTTCCAAGCCTCAACATGACGGCCCTCTCTCAGTCATAAACAATTCCCTTACATCTTCACTGCCTCTGCACCACAGAAGAGGAAAGGAGTCAGGAACACCTTCACCTTACACAAATCCATCTGTGACCCAGAGGGCAGATATCTGATACTCCTATGCGATATCAACAGACCATTTACTGTAGTAAATGTCTACGCCCCTAACTCACACCAGATCTGCTTTGCTCACAAACCATTCTGCAAAATCTCTAAAGTAAGGAGCGGATCTCTAGTAATAGGGGGAGACTTTAATCTCACTGCAGACGCTCACCTTGATCTCTCCTCCAAACCTAAGAGACTTCCTCGAGCCCTACAGCCGGTCTTTCATAAAGAAAATGGATATGACACATGGAGATGCCAACATGCAGAAGAGCGTGATTACACCTTTCATTCCATACCCCACAACTCGTAGTCTAGAATCAATATGATATTAGTTGACAGAGTATTGTTGCAGGCTATCTCCTCTTCCACTATTCATGATATTTCATGGTCTGACCATGCCCCTGTATTAAATTCAGTGGTGGAGGAGCATACCCCTACCCCTGCCTACATATGGAAAGTTAACTCCCAGGTATTCAACTCACCTCACAACATTCTCATTATTGAGAAACATCTCCAAGAATACTTCCAAATTAACTCCCATTCAGTTTCGGATATGTTTACTATATGGTGTGCCCATAAGTCCTTTATAAGTATTTTCACACAAATGTGCTCTTGTTTTAAAAGGCAGAGGTCAATGCAGCTTGACAAACTACTGAAAGACATTCAGACCCTTGAGGCCATAAACAAAAAGAACCCTACCCAATCCACAAGCACAACTTTATCCAAATTACATACAGACCTGAGGCTCATCTTTATAGAACAGCATGATAAACATCTCAGAGCCCTTAAACTGATGCACTACTCCTCGGGCAATAAGGCAGATAAACTCTTAGCGAACCGATTAAAAGCTAAAAAAAAGGAAAGATCCAAAATAGAGTTTCTAATGGACCCCAAGTCCAAAAACAAAATCATAAACCCACACAAAATAGCTGATGCCTTTGCCTCTTATTACAGCGCCCTCTACAATTTGAAAGCAGACTCTGACACTCCTCAACCGCAAGGCCCCAACATTGAAACATTTTTAGCCTCCCTTCACCTACCTACTCTCACAAATGCCCAACTACAGCCACTTAGTACTTAGTGCACCTATCACTCCACAGGAGATTGGCAAGGCCATCAAGTCCCTCCCCATAGGAAATTCCCCAGGTCCTGATGATGGACTATCAAATGACTATTATAAACAGTTCGCAGAAACCCTTGCTCCCTCTCTAAGTGTGGGCTCCCTTGGTCGGGTCACCTAGCCTCGTTCAAGATGATGCTGCTACCCCAAACTCTCCCCATACCATTAAAAAAAGTACATATGATAACACTCAATAAAATATTCAAGAATTATATATGGAAAAATATGAAACCCCGCAGCTCCCACACATTACTTCTTAAGCATAAAAATTTGGGTGGTATGGGCATGACTGAGCTTCAGGACTACTGGGTCGCAACCCACTTAACTAACATACAAAGCTGGTTCTCCTCCTCAACAGATAAGTTATGGATGGATATTGAGAGGACTACTAGCCCCACACCATACTTATACAGCCTACTGATAGCCGATATCCTTATTTAAAAAATTTGCTGCCAGAAACTAAGAAAAACATTATTTTTTTTGGTCTATATTGTTTTAGCAAAAAATAAAAAACTCAGAGGTGATTAAATGCCACGTAAAGAAAGCTCTATATGTGTGAAGAAAATTAATGAAATATTACTTTGGTTACAGTGTTGCATGACCGCATAATTGTCATTCAAATTGCAACAGCACTGAAAGCTGAAAATTGGCCTGGGCAGGAAGGGAATAAAAGTGTCCTATATTGAAGTAGTTAATGACTAAAGACTATATGCTTTAGGTGGAGCTTACGCAGGACTGAGGATTATCACCTAGTAGTAGGGGTGGGCCATTTCCCATTCCCAAACATCAGGACTGTAACATGAAAGAAAGAGTAGTGGGTCATGTACTCCTCCACACCATTTTCTTAGTTTATATATTCTTTCTTTGTTTCATTAGTTTTTATTGGAAAGATATATAAAATCATCATGCAAACAACAGTTAGGTAGACAAATGGTACCCAAATGGGTAAGCTGAACATAAATTGTCTAGAAGTTACCAAATCTCATACACCGTCTGTATTTTCAGAGACTAGTGATAGAAATTTGAGGAACAAAACATAATATACAACCATGTCCTCATCGAAATTTTGATTGAATGAGTTATTAGAAAAGTAAACAATAAAAAGAACAATAAATGCAACAATAAAACAATAACCAAATTAAGTGGGGTGGAGGGGGGTTAGAGTTAGGACAATAGGGAGATGTTTTCGGTGCCTAGGTGTGGTCTATCTAGGTATGGTAGACAAGTTTCAGGAAAGTGAAAATTGTATTATATATTAGTTAGCATATCATACTTTAATGGTTTGAAGCCTTTGATTCCACAGACTCCAATGACAGTCAAAGAGACACTTGTTCCCATGTCTGTATGCCAGTAGGTCTTCAAATGCGTAGTTTTGTTTCACTATATCAATCACTTTAGACATGTTGGGTGCTAGGTTATTTGTATCTTGGCGGCTAGTATAATGTGGGTAACTATTCCTTTGCTCTCAGGTTGGAAGAGTTCTGTGCCTAGGTTGAGAATAGCCAAAGCTGGAGAGGTTGAGGAAATGATCCCAGTAATCTCAGAGATCGTGCGGAATACTTTGTTCCAAAAGTGCCTGCATGACCAGAAGATATGCTTAATCTGGCTTACCATACCACATCCTCTCCAGCATAGTGTAGATTGTGTAGGGGTGTATTTAGAGAGTCTGTAGGGGGTAAGGTACCATCTCAAAGCTATCTTTTGGCACAGCTCCCAGTGATTAGTACACTTAGAGGCTTGTTCTACAGATAAGAAGGCTGACCGCCATTGGTGGTTAGTAAAGGTTTGTCCAAGGTCTGTTTACCATTTTAGGTATGGAGTGGATTTATGAAATACAAGCTTATTTTGTAGAAGATTGTAAGTTAGGGGGGTACCTTTAACTGAGGGTGGTGTTTTTTGGAGAAATTGCCATCCTTGTTTGTGTAGTAATATTTCAGGAGATGTGAGGGAGTTTCGAAAATGGGATATTTGTAAATATTTGAATCGCTCAGTGGGCAGGGTGTGAAATTCATCTTGGAGTTGTTCATATGTTTTAAGGGTTCGCTCCTGAAACAATAGTGTTAGGGTCTAGATACCCTGTTTGACCCAATTGGATAGGGACAGATGAGGGATAATTGTTTCTAGAACTGTCAGCGGAATGGGTATTGGCATCATCTGTGATTGTGGTAAAGCTAGAGAGTGAAAGGTTCTCCATGCCATTAAAGAAGCCTGGGTAGGGAGGGGTACTTTTTTCAGTGACCATGGCTCCCAGATATCGGCTATCAGTAGGCTGTATAAGTATGGTGTGGGGCTAGTAGTCCTCTCAATATCCATCCATAACTTATCTGTTGAGGAGGAGAACCAGCTTTGTATGTTAGTTAAGTGGGTTGCGACCCAGTAGTCCTGAAGCTCAGTCATGCCCATACCACCCAAATTTTTATGCTTAAGAAGTAATGTGTGGGAGCTGCGGGGTTTCATATTTTTCCATATATAATTCTTGAATATTTTATTGAGTGTTATCATATGTACTTTTTTTAATGGTATGGGGAGAGTTTGGGGTAGCAGCATCATCTTGAACGAGGCTAGGTGACCCGACCAAGGGAGCCCACACTTAGAGAGGGAGCAAGGGTTTCTGCGAACTGTTTATAATAGTCATTTGATAGTCCATCATCAGGACCTGGGGAATTTCCTATGGGGAGGGACTTGATGGCCTTGCCAATCTCCTGTGGAGTGATAGGTGCACTAAGTACTAAGTGGCTGTAGTTGGGCATTTGTGAGAGTAGGTAGGTGAAGGGAGGCTAAAAATGTTTCAATGTTGGGGCCTTGCGGTTGAGGAGTGTCAGAGTCTGCTTTCAAATTGTAGAGGGCGCTGTAATAAGAGGCAAAGGCATCAGCTATTTTGTGTGGGTTTATGATTTTGTTTTTGGACTTGGGGTCCATTAGAAACTCTATTTTGGATCTTTCCTTTTTTTTAGCTTTTAATCGGTTCGCTAAGAGTTTATCTGCCTTATTGCCCGAGGAGTAGTGCATCAGTTTAAGGGCTCTGAGATGTTTATCATGCTGTTCTATAAAGATGAGCCTCAGGTCTGTATGTAATTTGGATAAAGTTGTGCTTGTGGATTGGGTAGGGTTCTTTTTGTTTATGGCCTCAAGGGTCTGAATGTCTTTCAGTAGTTTGTCAAGCTGCATTGACCTCTGCCTTTTAAAACAAGAGCACATTTGTGTGAAAATACTTATAAAGGACTTATGGGCACACCATATAGTAAACATATCCGAAACTGAATGGGAGTTAATTTGGAAGTATTCTTGGAGATGTTTCTCAATAATGAGAATGTTGTGAGGTGAGTTGAATACCTGGGAGTTAACTTTCCATATGTAGGCAGGGGTAGGGGTATGCTCCTCCACCACTGAATTTAATACAGGGGCATGGTCAGACCATGAAATATCATGAATAGTGGAAGAGGAGATAGCCTGCAACAATACTCTGTCAACTAATATCATATTGATTCTAGACTACGAGTTGTGGGGTATGGAATGAAAGGTGTAATCACGCTCTTCTGCATGTTGGCATCTCCATGTGTCATATCCATTTTCTTTATGAAAGACCGGCTGTAGGGCTCGAGGAAGTCTCTTAGGTTTGGAGGAGAGATCAAGGTGAGCGTCTGCAGTGAGATTAAAGTCTCCCCCTATTACTAGAGATCCGCTCCTTACTTTAGAGATTTTGCAGAATGGTTTGTGAGCAAAGCAGATCTGGTGTGAGTTAGGGGCGTAGACATTTACTACAGTAAATGGTCTGTTGATATCGCATAGGAGTATCAGATATCTGCCCTCTGGGTCACAGATGGATTTGTGTAAGGTGAAGGTGTTCCTGACTCCTTTCCTCTTCTGTGGTGCAGAGGCAGTGAAGATGTAAGGGAATTGTTTATGACTGAGAGAGGGCCGTCATGTTGAGGCTTGGAAGTTTGTTTCTTGTACATAAATCAGGTCACATTGTAATTTAAGAGACTACTTCCAAAGGGATGCTCTCTTGGCAGGGTGGTTGAGACCTCTTACATTGAGAGAAGCTATTTTAAGGACCATTGGGCCATGTTTTTTGTAAGCTGATTGTGTTTTACTTTTGGTTGATGCAGAGACAGTGAAGGGTCAACTATGTTGTAGTCACATTATACTAGCCGCCAAGATACAAATAACCTAGCACCCAACATGTCTAAAGTGATTGATATAGTGAAACAAAACTACGCATTTGAAGACCTACTGGCATACAGACATGGGAACAAGTGTCTCTTTGACTGTCATTGGAGTCTGTGGAATCAAAGGCTTCAAACCATTAAAGTATGATATGCTAACTAATATATAATACAATTTTCACTTTCCTGAAACTTGTCTACCATACCTAGATAGACCACACCTAGGCACCGAAAACATCTCCCTATTGTCCTAACTCTAACCCCCCTCCACCCCACTTAATTTGGTTATTGTTTTATTGTTGCATTTATTGTTCTTTTTATTGTTTACTTTTCTAATAACTCATTCAATCAAAATTTCGATGAGGACATGGTTGTATATTATGTTTTGTTCCTCAAATTTCTATCACTAGTCTCTGAAAATACAGACGGTGTATGAGATTTGGTAACTTCTAGACAATTTATGTTCAGCTTACCCATTTGGGTACCATTTGTCTACCTAACTGTTGTTTGCATGATGATTTTATATATCTTTCCAATAAAAACTAATGAAACAAAGAAAGAATATATAAACTAAGAAAATGGTGTGGAGGAGTACATGACCCACTACTCTTTCTTTCATGTTACAGTCCTGATGTTTGGGAATGGGAAATGGCCCACCCCTACTACTAGGTGATAATCCTCAGTCCTGCGTAAGCTCCACCTAAAGCATATAGTCTTTAGTCATTAACTACTTCAATATAGGACACTTTTATTCCCTTCCTGCCCAGGCCAATTTTCAGCTTTCAGTGCTGTTGCAATTTGAATGACAATTATGCGGTCATGCAACACTGTAACCAAAGTAATATTTCATTAATTTTCTTCACACATATAGAGCTTTCTTTACGTGGCATTTAATCACCTCTGAGTTTTTTATTTTTTGCTAAAACAATATAGACCAAAAAAAATAATGTTTTTCTTAGTTTCTGGCAGCAAATTTTTTAAATAAGGATGTGCACTGATGAGGCTGCACTGAAGGGTGCCCTAACATGCAGCACTGATAGGTGGCACTGATATACAGCACTGATAAGCACTGATAGACGGCACTGATAGGCAGCACTTATGGGCAATGAATTTAGGGGTGCAACGGATCAAAAAACTCACGGATCGATCCTCGGATCAGGAGTCACGGATCGGATCATTTTTCGGATCAGCAAATAATAATTGAATTTGCAAAAACCTGTGAAAATTCCGCCACCATATAGTCCCCACTGTAATATCCACGTCATCTCCCCCACTGTAATATCCACGTCATCTCCCCCACTGTAATATCCACGTCATCTCCCCCACTGTAATATCCACATCCTCTCCCCACTGTAATATTGGCTGGGTATTGCAGAGTATTGGCTGGGTATCGCAGAGTATTGGCTGGGTATCGCAGAGTATTGGCTGGGTATCGCAGAGTATTGGCTGGGTATCGCAGAGTATTGGCTGGGTATCGCAGAGTATTGGCAGGGTATCGCAGAGTATTGGCTGGGTAATGCAGAGTATCGCAGAGTATTGGCTGGGTAATGCAGAGTATCGCAGAGTATTGGCTGGGTAATGCAGAGTATCGCAGAGTATTGGCTGGGTAATGCAGAGTATATGCTGGGTAATGCAGAGTATATGCTGGGTAATGCAGAGTATATGCTGGGTAATGCAGAGTATATGCAGGGTAATGCAGAGTATATGCAGGGTAATGCAGAGTATATGCAGGGTAATGCAGAGTAAATGCAGGGTAATGCAGGATATTGGCTGGGTAATGCAGGGTATGTTTACAAGTGATCGCTCCGTCATTTGACGGAGCGATCACATTGTAAACAGTGGCCGGGTGTACCAAGATGGCCGCCGCTCCGGAGCTAGGCCGAAGCCGCGGCCTTTCCTAAGGCCGCCGGGTGTACAAAGATGGCCGCCGCCGCTCCGGAGCTAGGCCGAAGCCGCGGCCTTTCCTAAGGCCGAGGCCGCGGAGCGCTCTGTGGATCGCGGGGTGTGCCGATCCGAATGGGGTGGCCCGTTCGGATCACGGGTCGGCAACGATCCGTTGCACCCCTAGCAATGATAGGTGGCACTGATGGGCAGGCACTGATGGGCACTGAAATGTAGCACTGATTGGCATAACTGATGGTCCTCACTGATGGGCACAGACTGGTGTCACTTATGGGCACAGATTGATGTCACTTATGGGCACACAGTGGCATCACTGATGGGCATTGTTGGAGCAGTATTGTAATCAGGGCACTGATAAACCACCTGTGACTTCCTTTTCAGGGGGACTCTACCCCCCTGTTTTCTTTTTGTACGGGAAATAAGTCCTGTGCCCATCGCTGCAAGTGCTGGCTGGGAAGGGAGCTCATCTATGCTCCAGGTAATTGTAGAGAGTGACTGGGTGTCCTGAGAGCTGCACATCAAGTCAAGACCTGCTGTATGATAGTGAATAGTGGACCTGGGTGGCCCAGACTGAGACTGCCATTCACTATCATACAGCAAATCTTGACTTGATGTGCAGCTCCCAAAACACCTAGTCACTCTCTACCTTTTAACATTCCAGCCAGGCTCTACAAGAAATTAAAAAAAAAACCTAAGCATAAAAAAAAAAATATGCTAAGCAAACCTGTTGTAAAAAAAAACAAAAAAAAAAACTCTCACCTCTCCAGCCTGTACTAGCGCTCTCTTGTATAGTTATATCACAAAAAAATCTGGAGAAACACTTTTCTCAGGGAGTTAAAAATTGCGGTGTGCTGCCATGGCAGTGGGAGTGGTCCTAAAGGGCATGGATTACTGTAATGTAATCTTTTGTTTATGCATACTTTAGATGCGATAAAATAGCATTATAAATGACAGGGTACTTTATGAGCTGAACAAAATGACTACTGCTCGTTGCAAATGACATGAACTCACCTAAATAAAATATCAAGCCCTCATCACAATGACTCCTCATCATTCAGCTTTCTTTACCACAAGAACACAACACATCTCCCAGTATTGTCAAATGTGCAATGACAAAACCTATTAGACTCTATGAGGAGCAAAGCCTGCCACAGAAAAGTAGTCTTTTCCCTAAAGGGCACCTATACAGAACAGACAGAATTCAGTAAAAGGCTTTACTTTTATATTTTCAAAGTAAAAAATGAACACAATTATTGCATAAAGTATTAATGCAATCACCATCATAGCAAAACATTTAGTGCTTATTAATGTCATATACCCCACAACAAAATAGTTAGCATATTATCTCTAACATACCAGTTCAAATATCGAAATATTGTATACTGACTTATTTGGAAAGCTTAATTCGGTAAAAAAAAATCTGTATTATATTTACAATTCAAACGCCAGTTTTATTCCTTTGCCCATAACAGCAGAAAAACAAAAAAAAACATAAAATAGTAATAATTCACCATAGTATAGCATGTCAAAATACAGATAATAGTATATAAAATCAAGAAATTAACTCAGGCAAGATCACCCGTCTTTGTCCAGTGATTTTCCCTAATTTGCCCCAGGTGTCACCTATTGTAGCTAAAGGTCATGTTGGTGTTATTTTTCTCTCTTATGATAAATAAAGATAAAAGTGGCCTCCATCCCTACGTATTACATAAAAAAGGAAAGAAAGAATGGGACTTTACATAAGGCATGTCAATGTGTATACTACTGCACAGAACATTAAATCTATCTGCATTGCTTTAGCATCTCAATCCCATAGGGTAATCCATGATTGTAATAAATTTATGTATCAATCATATTCAAAAAATATTATATTGTAATCAAATATATAATATAACATATTTACTACAAGTAATCGAAGGACATAAATAATATAATCAATACAGAATGAATAAATATAATTCATATAAAATATAGAGCATATAAATGAAATTCACATAATACATATACAAATGGTAGGCACCAATATTAAAAATGCATCTTTGGGCGAGCATGTCTCGGCACTCGTATTTGAACACTTGATGCGTTTCATGGCGTTGTAGCCAATCATCAGGAGTAAAATGTATGGTAATTGCTGAAAAGTCAGATAAATACTCGTTAATATATAATGCTCTCTAGAGAGGGAAAATGTCAAACGACATACTAATTATATACACAGCTTCTGTGATGTAATTGGGCGGTGGCCTGGGATGAGCGGTCTCACCTGGGGTTGAGGCAGATGTCCCCCCAAAAAAAGATCTAAGAGGGACCAAGGGGGGCAGCAGCTGAGGAGCATGCCAGACCAGTCACAACATAAATCCCAAGGTGCACTATATGTGCGCACAGCGCTTATACCCAGTCTGTGAATTTTTTTTAAAAAAATAGGTAAAAACCAAACCAAAAAACAGCAAAAAACTAAAATAACTCTAAAAAATAAATAAAAATAAAATAAAAGTAATAAGTAAAAAATAAATATTAATGATGCGTAACATCTAAATATTCCCAAATAGGGGAGTGTGTGTGTGATTGAAGTGAATAATCCTATTGTTGTTACTCCTGATGATTGGAATAACACCATGAAACACGTTGAGTGTTCAAATACGAGTGCCGAGACATGCTCGCCCCAAAGATTCATTTTTAATATTGGTGCCTACTATCTGTATATGTATTATGTGAATTTCATTTATATGCTCTATATTTTATATGAATTATATTTATTCATTCTGTATTGATTATATCATTTATGTCCATCGATTACTTGTCATAAATATGTTATATTATATATTTGCTAAGTAAATCTTTTTTGATTACAATATAATATTTTTGGAATATGATTGATATTGATACATTCATTTATTACAATCATGAATTACCCTATGGGATTGAGATGCTAAACCAATGCAGATAGATTTAATATTCTATGCAGTAGTATACACATTGACATGCCTCATGTAAAGTCCCATTTTCTTTCTTTCCTTTTTTATGTTCTCTCTTATGATCTTGACATTGAGACATGGTTTATATATTTTCCAATATGGAAACTCCATTGTTTAATTAATGAAATTTCCAAAACTCTTTTATATATCAAAAAATATATCCAATTAGGGTTGTCCCGATACCGATACTAGTATCGGTATCGGGACGGATACTGAGCATTTGCGCGAGTACTTGTACTCGCACAAATGCTCCCGATGCCAGATCCGATACCTGGGAGAGAGGATTAAGCGACTCGGCACAACCGGAAGTCAGCGGGCGGAATGGAAGTGACGCTCTGTGCTGACGTCAGTGGTTGGACATCCCGATGCTCATCTTGGTACACCCTGCACTTGGCTGCAGTAAGCCAGCAGCAGATATCTTATTACACCCAGCCTGTATAGTTTGGGCTGGGAGTAACAAGATGGCCGCTGCTGCTTTTAATGCGGCCGAGTGCAAGGAGTACCAAGATGGGCGTTGCAGCAGCCTTTCCTCATGGCATGACAGTGCCTGCCCATAAATGCCACCTAAGTGCCGCCTATCAGTGCCAGCGTCACCTGTCAGTGCCCTCTATCAGTACCAGCGTCACCTGTCAATGCCATCTATCAGTGCCAGCCATCTGTCAGTGCCACCTATCAGTGACAGCCATCAGTGCCATCTGTCAGTGACAGCCATCAGTGCCATCTGTCAGTGCCCAACAGTGCCATCAGTGCCATCTGTCAGTGCCCACCATCAGTGCCATCTGTCAGTGCCCACCATCAGTGCCATCTGTCAGTGCCCGCCATCTTTCAGTGCCACCTAATCCTATCAGTGTTCATCAGTGCTGCATATCAGTGCCACCTAATCTGTATTGTGCTTTGAGAACTGTCACATAACATTAAAAAAAAGTATTGGTAATTGGTATCGGCGAGTACTTGAAAAAAAGTATTGGTACTTGTACTCGGTCTTAAAAAAGTGGTATCAGGATAACCCTAATATCCATATATCAGTTCTAAGATTATATTATTCAAATAGGTATATCTAAGCACCACACTTTTCAAAGAGATGATAATAGTACAAAATGATCATCCAAGTATACAATGATAAAATGGAACTTTATAGGAAATAATGGTAGGGGGTTGGGCCTTATGGTAGAAAAGACTGTATATTTATTCTGCCAAAAAAACTTTGTTCAACTCCAAGAAAGTTTTTGTAATGCAGTGTACACTCCAGGCCCACCTGTAAGATCCTAAGAATGGAGCTATGTGCCTGAACATTTTAACTCCAGCACACATGCACAGGAGTTACATAATCAATGATCACCCAATGGCTTAAAAGAGTTTGAACACGTAAAAGGAGAACGTAGCACCAGTGGGTGGGGAAAGAAGTGACTGGGGCAGCAATGGGTTTCGACTAGCTCTCAGCACTTTAAGAGGCTACCACAAAAGTAAATCTGCCATTATGTACAAGTAGCTGTGCCTACTTGAACATTACTGCAAGTGCTGCCTGCCCTCGGCTGTACTCTTTTTACATTTTTTTGCTTCAGCAGCACAGTAATGTAAATATTTTAATACACATATTTAATGTATGTAAAAAAAAAAAAGGGTGATTTATCTATAGCTTCACACTTATGACCACTTTTGCTAATTTAAGGGCCTAGGATGCACTAAAAGTCCTGGATCAGTCTACATAAAATAACCTAATGGTGAGTATTTAAAGAGTATTTAAATAAAAAATTAAGATTCTGGTCACTTAAAGCAGATTACACAGTACAGATTACATCAGTTATTCTGCTCATCATAATAGATTTTTTTTTTTTTGCAAATGATTACAGTGACAGTGTCATGGAATGCCGTGAACCCTCTGTGTCATCTGCAGGGGCCTCTAACCGAGGTTTAACTCTAATGTATCAAGTCTTCTCTACAACCACTGACTTGTGGATGTTACGATGCAGATAGTAGCAGAGTTTGACTTCAAGCTGACTTGTGCAGGTAGAACCAAAAAGATTACCAGTTCAGAAAGCAACAATAGAGTTAGGGCTGGAGATGTAAAATTTCTGGAAATTTTTAAGCCATTTTTCAAAAATGTAAATATTTGAAAAAAAGTTAAAAGAAAAGTGTGCAGTAGTTTTACAAATTAAAAGCAATGTTGTTACATCGGGAATGTGAAATGCAATGTACAGGTGCATCTTATAAAATTAGATTATCATCAAAAAGTTTATTTATTTCAGTAATTCAATTCACAGTGAAACTCATATTTTATATAAATGCCTTACACACAGTGTAATATATTTCAAGCATTTCTTTGTTTTAAGTTTGATGATTATGGCTTACAGCTAGTGGAAACCCAAAATTCAGTATCTCAGAAAATTTGAATATTACATAAGACCAATTAAAAAAGGATTTTTAATACATAAATATTGGCTTACTGAAAAGTATGTCCATGTACAGTAAAGTATGCACTATACCAATACTTGATCGGGGCTCTTGTGGCACTGCTGAGGTGTTATGAAAGACCAGGTTGTTTTGATAGCAGCCTTTAGCTCGTCAAAATTTAGTATCTTAAAAAAATTAGAATATTACATAAGACCAATAATAATAATCATTTTTAATATAGAAATTTTGGCTTACTGAAAAGTATGTCCATCTACAGTATAGTATGGACTCAGTACTTGGTCAGGGCTTCTTTTGCATGAATTACTGCACAATGTGGTGTGGCATGGAGGCAATCAGCCTGTGGCACTGCTGAGGTGTTATGATGGCCCAGGTTTCTTTGATAGCGGCTTTCAGCTCGTCTGCATTGCTAGGTCTGGTGTCTCTCATCTTCCTCTTGACAACACCCCACAGATTTTCTATGGGGTTTAGGTCAGGCAAGTTTGCCTGCCAATCAAGGACAGTGGTACCATGATCATTAAACCAGGTATTGGTACTTTGGCAGTGTGGGCAGGTGCCAAGTCCTGCTGGAAAATTAAATCTGCATCTCCATAAAGCTGGTCAGCAGAGGGAGGCATGAAGTGCTCTAAAATTTCCTGGTAGAGGGCTGCGCTGACTTTGGACTTGATAAAACCCAGTGGACCAACACCAGCAGATGACATGGCTCCCCAAATCATCAGTGACTGTGGAGCCCTGACCAAATATTGAGTGTTTACTATACTGTACATGGACATACTTGTCAGCAAGCCAACCTTTATGTATTAAAAATCCTTTTTTTATTGGTCTTATGTAATAGTCTAATTTTCTGAGATACAGAATTTGGGGTTTTCACTAGCTGTAAGCCATAATCGTCAAAATTAAAAGAAAGCAATGTTTGAAACATATTATATATCTGTGTAACGTATCTATATAAAATTTATGAGCTTCACTTTTTGAATTTAATTACTGTGATAAATTAACTTTGTGATAATATTCAAATTTTATGAGATGCACCCTCTATAAAAGTATTATGCTTGAAGTACAACTTATTAAATAAACTCAACTAAACTTGTTTTTTTATTGTTTATTACAAATGGAATAACAAAGACTGTATATGTTAACAACATTTCAACTATATATAGGAACAGCAAAGAGGGAAAATAGGTTGAATACTGTATACCTCCGTATGCACATTTACCACTTAGAAAGATTTTTTTTAACTAATAACATACAATGTATCTAAAATAAATGTGTCTATTTTACACAATATAAAAACACATGTTGCTAATAATATAGTACATTACAAGAATGTGTGCATTATGTCGTCTGAAAAGGTCAACGTGTTTTGCGGATCATCTGCTTCATCAGGACCAAAAGAGTTAAGAACACTGAAGTATGAAAAATCAAGGAATTAGAAACACATCTATAATAGAAAACAGAAGAAATCATATAAAAAAATTCAATATATTATTAACTTATTGGTACAGGTGACATTATCAAATTGTATCCAAAAATAACCATACATAGTTCTTTCCTTTCCTCATGAAAAAAAAAATCATTTGTTTTCATGAAGAATCCATGCTTTTGGAAGCAAAAATACTTACATCCACTTTGGGTAAGTATTTTTCTTTCCAAAGGATGGATTAATATGTAATAGTCAAGATATAGATTATTTTTTCATGAGGAATGGATAGAACTATGTATGGTTATTTTTGGATAAAATGTGATAATGTGACCTGTACCAACAAGTTAATAATATATTGCATTTTTTTTTTACATGATTTCTTCTGTTTTCTATTATAGATGTGTTTTTAATTCCTTGATTTTCCTATTTCAATGTGCTTAACTCTGTTGGTCCTGATGAAGCAGATGATCCACGAAACGTGTTGACCTTCTCAGAAGACATAATGCACACATCCTTGTAATGTACTAAATTATTAGCAACATTTGTTTTTATATTGTGTAAAATAAGGACAAAATTATTTTAGACACATTGGGATTGATTTACTAGAGGCAAATCCACTTTGCACTACAAGTGCACTTGGACGTTTAGTTGCTGTAGATCTAAAGGGGACATGCAAGGAAAAAAAAAAATAGCATTTTTGCCTGCACATAATTGGATGATAAAATCAGCAGAGCTTCCCTTCATTTCAGATCTTCCCCTCAGATCTACAGTGACTGCACTTCCAAGTGCACTTGTAGTGCAAAGTGGATTTGCCTTTAGTAAATCAACCCCACTCTATGTTATTAGTTAAAAAATATTTCTATGTGGTAAATGTGCACACAGGGTATATTCAAAATCCCATTACCCTATTTTCCATCTTTGCTACTATGTTAGAATGATACCCCTGTGCTCACATATTTCCAAATAATTGCACTCTCTTCCACAAATACAAACTCGTGGTACATACAGTTGTGCTCATAAGTTTACATACTTTGGCAGAATTTATGATTTCTTGGCCATTTTCAGAGAATATGAATGATAACACAAAAACTTTGGCTGAAGCCATTCATTATCAATCAACTGTGTTTACTCTTTTTAAATCATAATCACAACAGAAACTACCCAAATGACCCCGATCAAAAGTTTACATACCCCAGTACTTAATACTGTGTATTGCCCCCTTTAGCATCAATGGCAGCTTGAATTATTTTGTGGTATTTTTGGATGAGGCTCTTTATCTTCTCAGATGGTAAAGCTGCCCATTCCTCTTGGCAAAAAGCCTCCAGTTCCTGTAAATTATTGGGCTCTGTTGCATGAACTGCACATTTGAGATTTCCCCAGAGTGGTTCAGTGATATTGAGGTCAGGAGACTGAGATGGCCACTCCAGAACCTTTGCTTTATTCTGCTGTAGCCAACGACAGGCCTTATGTTTTGGATCATTGTCATGTTGGAATGTCCAAGTACGTCCCGGCTGGCTGTTGAATGCAAATGTTCCTCCAATATTTTTTGATAACATACTGCATTCATCTTGGTCAATTTTGACCAGATTTCCTGTGCATTTGTAGCTCACACATCCCCAAAACATCAGTGATCCACCTCTGTTTTCACAGTAGGAATGGCTTACCTTTCATCATAGGCCTTCTTGACTCCTCTCCAAATGAAGCATTTATGGTTGTGGCCAAAAAAAATTATTTTGGTCTCTTCACTCCAAATGACTTTGTGTCAGAAGGTTTGAGGCTAGTCTCTGTGCTGTTTGGTGTATTGTAAGCAGGATACTTTGTGGCATTTGCGTAGTAATGGCTTTTTTTCTGGTGACTCGACCATGCAGCCCATCTTTCTTCAAGTACCTCCTTATTGTGCATCTTGAAACAGCCACACCACATGTTTTCAGAGAGTCCTGTATTTCACCTGAAGTTATTTGTGGATTTTTCTTTGCATCCTGAACAATTTTCCTGCCAGTTGTGGCTGAAATTTTAGTTGGTCTACCTGGCCGTGGTTTGGTTTCAACAGAACCCCTAATTTCCCACTTCTTGTTCAGAGTTTTAACATTGCTGATTGGCATTCTCAATTCCCTGGATATCTTTTTTTTACCTCTTTCCTGTTTAATACAGTTCAACTACCTTTTCCCGCAGATCCTTTAACAATTCTTTTGCTTTCCCCATGACTCAGAATCCAGAAATGTCAGTGCAGTACTGGATGAAAAATTCAAGGGTCTGTCAGGAGTACAGAAACGTATTGACCTTTTATACACACACACCAATTACAAGCAAGCAGATCACAGGTGAGCATGGTTACCTTTAATAGCCATTCAATCCCCTTTGTGTCAACTTGTGTGCATGTTATTAGGCCAAAATCACCAGGATATGTAAACTTTTGATCAGGGTATTTGGGTAGTTTCTGTTGTGATTATGATTTAAAAAGAGTAAACACAGTTGACTGATAATAAATGGCTTCAGCCAAACACTACCAACCACGAGTGAAAGAAACATTTTTGTGCTATCATTCATATTCTCTGAAAAATGGCCACAAAATCATAAATTCTGCCAGGGTATGTAAACTTATGAGCACAACTGTATATATAGGAACCCCCCATCCTTTCCCTCGTAATAATTTAAAAGTTTCCTGCCAATATGCATTTTCAGTTATTGACAAGGCTGATCCAAAAGCATATATTGGCTCTTGAGAGCTTGATCAATTTTTTCCTGATTTTCATGTGTCATTTTATCTATGAATTAAGGTATTGTGTATTTTTGGGAGGCAGTGGCTTGTAACATTTCTTGGACTTGGAGATGCTGCTGGTGAAGAAACACTTTGTGATGATCCAGAAGTAGCAGGAAGAGTGTTTCTGGAAGGAGAACTCTGGAGGGAAAAGCTACTCGCACTTTCATTATGGTCCTTATTTCATTCGATTAAGTATTTTGGCATTAGGGCTCACATAATATATAGATTGTCGTCTGTATATATGATTTTTATCTACATTACTTTCATGTCTCTGTTTTTTGTACTCAATGTATTTTTCAATAAATGTTAATATTTTTTTGTATACTCCCAGTGTTTGTTGTGCCTTTAAAGTCCGACCATAGGTTTTCTTCTTTTGGACCCCTAGTGGCAGAAATGCACATTTCTCTTGTTTGAGAACTGCATTGAGAAGTACAGTGTTACTAAAATTGTATTCCAGGATTTGCTGACTTCAGCTTAGAGAACTTGCAATAATTTAATACTGTATATAAAGTCTCAGAAATATTTTATTAAGGTCTTCATGGTATATAGTTTGAATAACATGTTTTATTTATATATATATATATATACACACACACACACACACACACACACACACATACATACACACTCACCAGCCACTTTATTAGGGACACCTTGCTAGTAACAAGTTGGATTCCCTTTTGCCTTCAGAACTGCCTTAAAAGAGAGGTATGTTTTTTTTTTTTTTTTTTGACTATGCATACTTACCTAGGTGGATGCAGCATCAGACCGATGCTGCATCTGTCCTCCGCCACCTCTTCACTGAGAACCAAGCCACTGAACACCGCCGATGGCTCTGTTCTCTCACCTCACCGAGCGGAGAGCTGCTGACTATCAGTCAGCATCTCTCATGCTCCTCCACGCTCATTGGATTGCTGAGCTGTGGAGGGGCAGGGATCGGCTGTCTCAGCGACTCACTGAGACTGGATCTGCAGCAGATGCCATCTAGGTCCCCAGGCTCTGGTACTACAAGAGGCTCCATCTTCTCTCCAGACCAGACTGCCATCTAGGTCACTTCCTTGCAGCGCTGTGGCTGTCGTGCTGGTTGGGGTGGCAGAAGGAGGAGGAGGAGGAGGAGGAGGAGGAGGCGGAGCATGGTAACTATGGCAAACATGTGTGACTGGGGTCATCTCCCCAGCCCTACCCTTATTTAGGTCATGGCGAGGATGAGCCCCTCACACATGTTGCGTTGCCTCATCTCCCCCTACCCATCATTTTGTGAAAACCTACACCGATGCCAAAGGTCTCCTCGTCGGCTGGGTGTGGCATGTAGGGAGTCTGAAGCCTCTCTTATCATGCGGGAGCGCTGACTGTGCCGCATAACCCCCCCTTCTCGCCCTTTTGTACGGAAGGCGGAGGGAGGGGTTTCGGGTGTCAGTCAGGCTCCGAGGCCTGAGCCCCCTCTTGGCTGCCACTAGTCCCACCTCGTGGCTGCCACTAACCCCTGCGCTCCTCCTGACTGCCACCTTCCACAGCCACCTCCTGGCTGAGGTCTTCCTTTGTATGAAAAGGGACATAGTTCAGTTATTTGTTCATCAATCACAGACAATTCTCATCTAGTGACTGGTGATGACGCCCTGCCTCGACTGATCTCAGTGACGTCAGTGGAAAGCAGACTTCAATACCGCTACCTACACCCACACTGCTTTTAAATGTGATCACTTTTAGCTTATTATTTGTTTTTGTAAATGTTTTTTTTTTAAATAAAGCCATTAGTCAAGGCAGCTGGCAGATCCAGACTTCCTAAGTCGGGATGACGCCCTGCCTCGACTGATCTCAGTGACGTCAGTGGAGAGCAGACTTCAAACCGCTCTCCGCTGACAGCGGGTCACAATAGTGCAAAACAAATTGCATAGCATACTAGCTCATTATGAATAACTTACCTGAGAACGAAGCCCCCGAAGCGACCCTCGTCCACGACCTCCACCGCCGCCATCAATCCCGAAGTGACATATCGCCGTGATCTCGGCATGTGCAGTGCGCCGTAGACAGCGATGCCTGTCGCTGTCATTCGCTGGATATTTAGCGGCGATGACGTCACTCTCGGCGCGGATGACGCCCTGCCTCGACTGATCTCAGTGACGTCAGTGGAGAGCAGACTTCAAACCGCTCTCCGCGCTGACAGCGGGTCACAATAGTGCAAAACAAATTGCATAGCATACTAGCTCATTATGAATAACTTACCTGAGAAACAAGCCCCCGAAGCGACCCTCGTCCACGACCTCCAGCGATGCCTGTTCTTTTCTCATTCGCTGGAGTGGCGATGACGTCACTCCTAAACCATGTAGGTTTAGTGCGCCGTAGACAGCGATGCCTATTTTTCTAAATATCTCCTACAGGTAAGCCTTAATCTAGGCTTACCTGTAGGTCAAAGTGGTTTGTAAGGGTTTACAACCACTTTAAAGGGTATGAATGGTGACAGACATATGGCATTGGGGACAAAGTACAGATCAGGGAAGGCAGCAGATAAACACAGAAACCTAAAAAAAGTTCAGACTGTAATGGGTAACAGAACCACAAACACAAAAGCAGTCAGGAAGATAATAAACATACACTGACTGAATATTCTGAAATAAATCTTAGAGCCACTAAATGAAGCCAGGTGTGCTACTGCAGCATGACCAAACCGCAGTGCTTACTATCATCCACAAGATAGTAGTGAGTGTGTTGACACAGCAAGACTGAATGCTAGGAACTAAATTTAAGCACCACTATTAAAAAAAAGACAGTTGTATAGCTGCTGCATGATCATGACGCAGTGCTTAGTGTCGTCCAGCAAATGGCAGGTGTGAACATATTGCAAAAGCAAGTATAAGGAGTGTAAAACATAGCTGTGGGGGAAAAAAAAATTAAAATACAGTTCACAGTCTAACTGCACATTCGCACCCTGATTGAGACCCTCTCTGGGTCCTTTGATCAGCACAGCTCCCGAGACACTTCCATCTTTGACTATCTGGCTCTTTGTCATGAAATATGGCACATGATGTGATGCACAGCACTATAGAAGGGTAATCAGGGATGCAGCCTTTACATTACTTTATCTGGTACTATTCTTATAAGATAAATTATGGATTAGTGAGAAGAACCACACTAATGTGAAAGGCATCCTAGATCTTGCGGCTGTGTGGTTTTGGCAATATCAATTTCCAAACCATAGCAATGGCCTTGGTTTGCTATAGGTTCCTGCACAGTGATGCTCTTTTTACTTCCTTGTTAAATAACCCAGAGTGTGATAGAACATGTTTAAAGTTCTCTATGCAAATGATGTAATTTAATTCAAAACAAAACTTAACGAAAGCAATAAATCTGTTCTCTTGAAGAGCGTGGTATATGTCTGTGGCTGTCAAGTCTAAAAATACAGTGTTGCTGTGAAAGAGACAGATTTCCCAGAAAACATATGCCGTAAAAATATAAAGAATTGTGCGTAGTTGTAGTTTGTGAAATTGTGTATTTTCTCTGGACTCTTTAGCACCAGCCTTATTCACGCACCCAACTGTGTGTGAAGGGTGTTATTGGAAGATGCAAAAGTAGTTACGATAACCTTTGCCATGCAAGATTGAATTATTTCCCTAGGTGACGCCTTTCATCCTTCCAGATACCCCATGGGACTGTCAAAGATATATCATTGACGTAACACCATAAAAATGATGGATCTTAGAGAATGACATACAATGTTACAGCACCCATTCCCTCAATGCTTAATGACCCGAACTTTAGAACATTCAGACTGGAATGGAGTCCCATATATCATATTAAGGGAAAACTCTGCTTTAACTGTATTTTCCATAATCCCCCTTCTACACAAACCAAAATCAATTTACAGTACAGTTTTGGCTATAATGCTGTGCCACGGGTCATGTTGCCTCTTTTTGAAAATGTGAAGATTTCCAGATTTATGTAATTGACAAAAAACTAAAAAAAGTAATTGTCACACACATACATTTCTACAGTATACATATACATTATATACTGTGTATATATATACATACACACACACACACACACTGTACACATACATACATACACATAGAAGTGTTAAAGGATAAGTTCACTTTAAAAAAAATAAAAATACACATTATTTTGCAGGTAACAAAAACGTGCATTTACTATTTTTTTGTAAAAGCCTGGAAAGCATTACATCTGCGATCAGTAGATTGCGGGTGCCATGCAGGACTCCTACAGACTGTCAGTGTAAGCTGTCTGCCCATACATCATACAGGCAGGCAGTTTCACACCGACAGGAAGAATCAATGAACTATGAGGCTCAACAGTGCTCTGGTGGTTCATTGAGAACTACAAGCCAACAGAACTCTGTGAATGAACAATGTGGCTGATCGTACGGAGCCCCACTTGGCTGCCTTTTTTTAAATTGTGAGTGGGGGAGAAGACCCCCTGCTAGCTGTCACAATGAGGGATGGGGGGGGTGCTACAGTAAAATGTTACACCCTAAATTTGGGTGCAAAATGTAACATGTTATGAAAGGGGAACTTATGCTTTGTTTTGTTTTTGGTAGAGTTTGATAGCTTTATCGAGCGCCTCCCCATCCCAACTCTGTTGGACGAACACAGAGATTTTTAGATAAGGAAATAACAGAGGAGTTGTTAGTAGCCATAAAACAGGTCCCACTGGACAAAGCTCTGGGCCCCAACGGGTTTACCACCTTGTATTATAAAAAATGTGCTACACTTTTAGCTCCCCCTTTAACGCTATATTTCAAAGCCATACAAAGGGGCGGCCCAGTTGACATAGACTCCAACAGAGAATTTATCACCCTCACCCCTAAGCCCAACAAAGATCATAGTGATGTAGCTAATTATTGTACCATATCATTAATTAACACAGACTTGAAATTATTAACCAAAATTTTGGCAAACAGGCTGTTGGGATTTTTGGCTGGCTACATACTCAGATCAGGTGGGTTTCCTGTCACATAGACAAGCTGCAGACCAGGTCTGAAGGGCAATAGAACTTATATCATTATTACGTTCACCCTGGGACGGAGGGGTGACCAGAAGAGGGATGATGTTGTCTATTAATATCTGCAGATCATTTGATTCCCTCTCATGGCCCTTCCTTTTTTGGGTGTTGGAAAGGTGGAATTTTGGCACCAAGTTTCGGCTTAGATAGTCTTGCGTGGTTATAGATTGGATCAGATTCCCATCTCCTCTGGCACTCGCCAGAGTTGCCCCCTTTCCCCTCTCTTGTTCGTTGTCACCATTGAAACTCTAGCAATGGCCATCCACTGGGTCGAAATCATTAATGCGCGTTATTTGCAGACGATCTTCTGCTATTTATCACTTCCCCACACACCACTCTGCCAAATTTATTATCTCTCCTTGACCGTTTTTGGGGACATTTCAGATCTTCTAGTTACCCACGACAAATTAAAGGTGATGAATGTCAATTTAAGCAACTCCACACTCCAGAGTCTCCAGTCTCCAGTCCCAATGCCCTTACCTATAGCAACATGCATCCCTTCCATACCTAGGAATCAGACTAACCCCACCATTCCCTCCCTCTATAAGGAGAACTACCCGGACTTATTTGCTAAACTTATGGAGGACGTGCGGACACTGATATGAATTTGTCTTGGATGGAGAGAATCGCTTCGGTAAAGATGATAGTTTTACCTAGGTTGTTATATTTTTTCAGGACTCTACCTATCCACGTCCCGGTTAGTGCAACGCGACAGTTCCAATCTAAAATATTCCAATTTATCTGGGGAACCAAGGGCCAGAGAGTAGTGCGGATGACGATGCACGCCCCTAAAGAGGTTTGGGAGTGCCAGATTTTACTATGTGGCGGCCCAGCTTGGAGAACTAAGCCAACTCCATAGCAGACAGTATAGACCAGACTGGGTGTCCCTAGAGGCCCAAGCTTGCTCCGTGCTAGCAATGAATTTAATTCTTTGGACTCCGGCGAGAAATCGCAAAGCTATACTGTGCCCCACCATTTCTCATTCCATACATCTGTGGGATGTAAGTTATAAAATATGGCCTCTACACTCTGCACATACTCCAGTGGCCCCCCTTTACGGCAATCGCTTATTTCCTCCCAGCCTGCAAACCAAAGGATTTGGCTGGTGGCTGAATAAGGGCCTTTATCACATAGGCGACTTCCTCGATCATAGAGGGATATGTTCCCCTACATATTTTATGGACAGATTTGATATGCCCCCCACAGAGAGCTTTCACTTACAGCAAGTTTATCATTTCCTTAAATCATTGCAGAAAAACAGTACAGACCCAACAGTCCACACTATGTTTGAGAATAGGTGCATGCAGGAAGTATCCATGCTGTATAAAATGTTTATCAATTTTCTGGTTAGGTTAACCTACCAGGTAGCTTGGGAGAAGGACCTGGGCATAGCCCCTGAGGTGGAGGACTAGCATAAATGGAGCATCCAAATCCACAAAGGCATTTTAAATATCGCTTTGAATGAAGCTGGATATAAAGTGCACGCCCGGTGATATTTGGTCCCGAAGTGCCTCTTGAAAATGTATCCAGGCCCGTGGCTGCCTACACAGTGAGGGCAAAACTGCAGGGATGCAGGAGGGGCGCTGGGCAGTGAGAGATGATGTGATGACGTCACAAGGTCGATGCCCCAGTCAATGATGTCACAAGGGGACGGGCACCCGATGATGTCAGCAGGGGGCCCGCTTCTTAGTTTATTTAGCTGTGGGAGGTGACGGAGCTGTCAGACGGTGGGAGCCTTTGTCAGGTGCGGACAGTAGCCTGCGTTCATCGTGATTGATGATGGATCTACACAGGGGGGCATTGTTTTTGTTTTGTTTTTTTAAATAAAAGACTGAGTGTATGCTTTTATTTATTTTTTGACACACTTTTGGTAAATGAGTAGGGGTACACCCCCTATTCATTCACATGGAGGGGCTGGATTCCAATAAGTCACACCCTGCACCCCCACAACCACCAAGGCAGGGTTGTGGGGAAGACACCCTTGTCCTCATCAACATGGGGACAAGTCACTCGGGGGGAACCCCCTACCCCAAAGCACCCCCCAATGTTGAGTGCATGTGGCCTGGTATGGTTCAGGAGGTGGGGGGGGGGGGGCGCTCACTCTATTCTCCCTTTTCTGGCTTGCCAGGCTGAATGCCTGGTATGGATTTGGGGGGGCATGCCATTTGTTACATTTTTGGCACGAGGTTGCCCTTAAAATCTGTACCAGACCCGAAAGGGCCTGGCATGGATTGGGGGGGACCACCCCCACCCTGTTTGTTTTCTTAATTTTTATTACTGGCAATTGTTTCGTTTACATTAAGCTGTCAGCGGGGAATCCCGTTGACAGCTGATGAGTCATCTGTTGTTAAGGACATGACGGCCAGCTTGCCAGTCCGCTGCTTAAGAATGCCGGCAGCCACTGGCTAAGAAGAAAAAAAAGAAAAAACGATGGAAACCGGTGCTTAGCTGCTTCTTAGAGCCGTCTTTTTTTTTCTGTTAGAAAATCGCTCCAAAAAATGCAAAAAAAAATTTATTTTTTTGTTCTTAGAATCTGAAGCTTGAAAAACGCTTCTAGCCTACAATAGTGTGCATGTACATAAATGGTAACACTATTTGCTTCTAGGGGCAGAAAAATGCTCAAAGTAGCAGCTAGAAGCTTAACAATAAGCTAGTGTGCAGGGAGCCTTACTGGCTAGATCACCATGTGAAAATAAAGCCCAAAAAAAGAGAAAGCAACCATCATATCTAATTGGTAAGCTGGAAAATAATACATAGCAAAATAGCAAGGCTAGGCCCATATTTACTATGGAAAAAGAGCACAAGTTGGGCATTACTAAGATACTGCAGAAAATACAGCAGTGTAAAATTGGGCAGCAGCAGGACAGCTTTGATCACGATTAAAGGGTCCAACTTGTGTATGCCTAACTTTCTTTTTAACTATGGGGATAGGGGACTGTAGTGTATTTTTTTGTTAAACGATGCAGCCGCATGCTGCAAACAAGAAGCTTGTTAAATTAAAAGAAGAAAAATAAAAGGTCAGTCACAAGTGAATGCTTTGAGCACAGCATTTTTAAAGACTATCACAATAAAATATAAATAATAAATATAATATGAAATAAATACAAATTATAATAATAAAAAAATATAATAAAAATCATTTAAAACAAAAAAAAAAACAAAAAGAAATGAAAACCCCAAATGCAACCCTTGTAGCAAAAAAAAAAAAAAATACAAAAAAAAGAAAAAAACTTGAAAAAGGCCATATCATCATTCAAAAAAAAAAAAAAAAACTATAAAACCCCCAAATAATACCTTTTAAAACAAAAGCCTACAGTGAGGTGAAATCTCTCTAATCTTTCAATCATATGAAATTAAAAAGTCTATTTTCTCATTCCTCTTGCACAGCGTTGGGTATTCTTTGTAAATGTAATTTTTACTTCATTCATTAAGATAAGTGAAAATTCACTTTGAAAGTTAACATGCTCTACCCATTTAATATACTAGAGTCAGTGGGATTTATTTACTAATACTAGCGAGGGCAAAAGTAGTCACAATTCTGCAGAGAAACCAATCAGCTTCTAACCTCAGCTTGTATAATTAAGCTTTAGCAATAAAACCTAGAAGCGGATTGGTTTCTCTGCAGAATTGTGACTACTTTTGCCCTCTCTAGCCACTTCAGCCCCGGACCAATTGGCAGCCAAAAGACCAGGCCCCTTTTTGCGATTCAGCACTGCGTCGCTTTAACTGACAATTGCGCGGTCGTGCGACGTGGCTCCAAAACAAAATTGGCGTCCTTTTTTTCCCACAAATAGAGCTTTCTTTTGGTGGTATTTGATCGCCCCTGCGGTTTTTATTTTTTGCGCTATAAACAAAAATAGAGCGACAATTTTGAAAAAAATGCAATATTTTTTTGCTTTTTGCTATAATAAATATCCCCAAAAAATATATAAAAAAAACATTTTTTTTCCTCAGTTTAGGCCGATACGTATTCTTCTAAATATTCTTGGTAAAAAAAATCGCAATTAGCGTATATTGATTGGTTTGCGCAAAAGTTATAGCGTTTACAAAATAGGGGATAGTTTTATAGCATTTTTATTAATATTTTTTTTTTTACTAGTAATGGCGGGGATCAGGGATTTTTATTGTGACTGCGACATTATGGCGGACACATCGGACATTTTTGACACATTTTTGGGACCATTGTCATTTATACAGAAATCAATGCTATTTAAATGCATTGATTTCTGTATAAATTACAGTTGTAGTGAAAGAGTTTACCACTAGGGGGAGGGGAGGGGTTATGGGCTCTGACGTGTGTGTTTTTTTTTTACATTAGGGGGCGGGGCTGACGTCTGACGTCATTGATCGGCTTTCCCGATGACCGGGAACAGCCAATCAATGACAGTCAGTGTAGGAAGCGCGGGGAGAGGTTTGTTTAAACAAACCTCTCCCCGTTCTTCAGCTCCGTAGCCCGATCGCGGGACACCAGCGGCGATCGGGTCCGCTGGTCCCGCGGCCGGGGTCACAGAGCTCCCGACCGGGCCGTCAAATTAAAGGGGACGTACGGGTATGTGGTTTTGCCTGCCCGTGCCATTCTGTAGACGTATATCTACATGAGGCGGTCGGGAAGCGGCTAGCTTTAGTAAATAAATCCCAATATGTAGGTTGAACCAAATGAATTAAAAGAAAAAACTACAGAGGGAAAAAAATGGGCAAGGAATAACCAAATTAAAAAGGGTAAGGCTTGCAAACCAATTGATGGTTCCTCACTTGAGAAGTATGACAATGAACTCAAACATAAAGCCAAAATTATAAATTACTATTTGATACAAATAGAGGAGCATAGAATTCTTCAACAGATAGTACAGCCCTCACAGAGCACTGATTTTAATATTATTGAATCAGTCTGAGACTACTTGCAGAGCCAAAATTAGGACAGCAAAAGTGTGTGATGGACCTGTGGAAAGTTCTCCAAGAGGCATAGAACAATCTACCTCATTAGCACCTTCACAAACTGTATTACTACTGCTATATTCAAGCCCAACTTCAAGCTTAGCCCTCTACCTCTGCACACTGTGTTTTCACATAACAAGCTGGATCCTCTTCTGATTTTCTCCGATGGAGGGCAGTCCTTGATGATGCAGAGACTGGCATTGACAAGATGACATCAGTGCAGCTCTCTGCATCATTACACTATGAATGAATGTCACCATGGTGGCTCCCTTCTTTCCTAGATTTTCCTCCTGATGATGCCATCAGTAGCCTTATGATCAGCCTTATGATGTAAAACATCTGATAGGCTCATGTACGGCTAAAAGAACCATACCAGTAGATTTGTTCACCTAACCCGCTTGTATTGTATGTTAACTGTATTATCTTCCTTTATATTAAAAAGTGATGTGCAAACTGTTATATTAATATTGTATAATAATAATAATTTGTTCTTACCAACTGAACAAATAAAATTGTGGTAATAAAGCTGGAGAGTTGGACTTTAGATTTTAAAGAGGAAGTAAACCCTGATAGGTTTACTTCCTCTTTGTTTCCCTGCAAAGGTAAAGCATAATGGACTACTATGCATCGCATAGTAGCCCATTATGTGTCACTTACCTGACACAGGAGCCATCGATGTCACCGATGTCCCCTGGTGCATGAAGCCTCCATCTTCCTTCCGGGTATCGCTGCTCCAGCGCTGTGAGTGGCCGGAGCAGCGATGACGTCACTCCGGCGCATGCGCACGGGAGCCTTAAGTGACGGCATGTCTGCCTTCACTTGCGGCGCGCCCAGTGTGCCTGCACCGTAGGCTGCAGTGCAGCTATTTATGTAAATATCTCCTAAACCTTTTAGGTCTGGGAGATATTTCTTGGACCTACAGGTAAGCCTTAATCTAAGCTTACCTGTAGGTCAAAGTGGTCGGTAAGGGTTTACAACCACTTTAAGTACAGGTTTACTTTTATTGCATTATTCAAATAAAAATGTGGTTTTAAAGCTGAATTCCAGGAATTCTGCCACTTTGTAAAAAGTGAAGGCACACTCTGAGTTCCCACAAGGTGCATGACATCTGCTGGACTTCTCTCTATTAATTACATTTGACAGGTTTATTATTCTGCCAGAGAGACACTCCAGGATCTGAGAGGAGAGAAGCACACAGAGCAGCTATGTCTGCCCCTCCCCTTTGCTGCCCATTCACAGAAGCCTTTGTATTTTGTGACTGTGTTCCTATAATACAAGGGCTTTTGTAACTTGGCAGGAGGAGGGGAGTAGTAGGCATAGTAGCTACAGTGACTCTACTGTTAAAGATGAAGAGATCAGAGGGATCAGCGTTGGGCTCCCAGAAATACACTAATAGCCATCTTCTGGGAGTACAAAAAAATATATATTAGGATATTAATAATAGAGATAAGTCCAGGAGTTGTCATGCACCTTCTTGGACTTAACTCATAATGGGCCTTCACTTTTGCAAAGGAGCTGAATTCCTGAAATTTTGCTTTAAAGGAAACATAACCCCAATGATTCCTATAAAATTAATTGAATACTATCAACATCTTCATACACATAATTTGTATTAACTGATTTGTGAATGTCAAGGTAGGCAAAATATTTGGTATTGTACTTGTAACAGCAACACAAACAAAATAATTCATATCTTAATTAGATTTTTTTTTATACATTTTGTGGCATAAAAATACATTCCATAAAGGCTTGGGACTGTAACAAGGTATGAACCCTTTCTGCAACATGACATTACAACCACATTTCGCTATTACACACAATGCAGATTGATTCTCTACAAAATGATTCTCATCTTCATCTGCAGCAGTAAGGAACAATGGCTCAGCCTTGGGTAACATTAACTGAATGTACTGCTGTGGCTTACAAACAAAATGCAATTTTTATATTTGTAACCTGAGATTATATACAGAGATGCGCTGGAGATTTTTTTTTCTAATACTGATGGTCATTCACCTTTAACCACTTGCTTACTAGGCACTTAAACCCCCTCCTGCCCAGACCAATTTTCAGCTTTAGCACTTTAAATGACAATTGCGCGGTCATACAACACTGTACCCAAATGAATTTTTATAATTTAATAATTTTATAATTTAAATTCATAATTTTTTTTCACACAAATAGAGCTTTCTTTTGGTGGTATTTGATCACAGCTGGGATTTTTATTTTTTGATAAACAAACAAAAAAAAATGGAAAATTTTGAAAGAAAAAATCATGTTTAATAGTTTGTTATAAAATTTTGCAAACAGGTAATTTTTCTGCTTCATGGATATGCGCTGATGAGGCAGCACTGGTGGGCACTGATAGGCTGCACTGATAGGCACAGATAAGGTTGCACTGATGGGGACAGATAAGTCGGTACTGATGGGCACAGATAGGTACCACTGATGGATGGCACTGATGGGCCCTGATAGTTGGCACTGATGGGCACTGGTAGATGACACTGATGTGCAGCACTGTTCAGGCACTAATTGTGGGCACTGACAGGTGGCAGTGTGGGCACTGACAGATGGCACTGTGGGTACTGACAGGTGGCGCTGGTGAGCACTGACAGGTGGTGCTGGTGAGCACTGGTAGGCGGCACTTGTAGGGGCACAGGTAGGCACAGAGGAGCCGGAGCACATCGCAGTGATCGGGACTAATGTCCCTCTCACTGCCGCCAGTGATCGGCTTAAAATAGCCGATTACCGGCTGTGTTGTCATCACATGATCAGCTGTCATTGGCTGACAGCTGATCACATGGTAAGGAGTCGGGATCGACCCCTTGCTTAGATCTGTGATCCAACCAGTCTCACAGACTCGCTGATCTCAGAGCGCGCGCAGGCCGCTCGTGCACGGGACAACGTCATAGGACGTCGTCCCGGCAATGTAGATCCGCGCTATAGCCGTCATTCGGCTATAGTGTGGATCTCTACAGGTTAAAGTGGTTTGCCCATTAAAAAAAAAAAAATTAAAAGTCAGCAGCTACAAATACTGCAGCTGCTGACTTTTAATAATCGGACACTTACCTGTTCCAGGGTCCAGCGATGCGGGGGATCGAAGCCCCGCTCGTCTCCCCCTTCGCTTGGCGGTGCCAGCATTGTGACTGTGGGTGCCTGGCTGTGGCTTCACAGCTGGGCACCCACTGCGCATGTACGAGCGGCGCCGCGAGTGGCCGTGCAATCATCTGGGACCTGTCACGTGTCCCAGATGATTGACAGGAGGGAGGGTTCAGAGCTGAGCCCTTCCTGCGCCGAGGGGAAGTAATATCACCAGCCCAGACACTGAAGGAGGCAGACTACGAGTAACCCCCTAGCAACAGCCATTTAGGCGAGTTAAAAAAAACATTTTCCAATTTTTTAATTTTTTTTTAGGAATATTAATGCTTTTTTTTGGGGGGGGGGGGCAACTCCACTTTAAACTCTTCTAAGGCTGATTAAATCCAAGCTGCAAGTAGGCTGATGGTAACGCACCAGACAAAATTAAATTACAAGTTAAACAGAATCTTGCTGGCTAATAGAACACAATGATAACAGAGGAGTATTTGTATGCAAAGGCAGCAAGATGGATTTCATTCATAAAAAGTAAAAAAAAAAAAAAACCTGTGCTGCTGGCGAGATGAATGACTTGAAATCCCAGTGAAATAAATTAACATTTTCAGCTTCTCCTTGTCAGTAGCAAGATATATTACAGACCGCTAACCATAGGGCAGGGATTGTGTTAAAAAATAATGACATGTTTAGTTTAATAAAAAGACAACATCCACTGTTGCCTTCTTAATGGCTGCCCTGCCTGCTGCACTGTGCTGCTCAATTAAAGTACACTGTATTTAGAAAAACAAGTAGGCTAGCAATGCTGGCCACCTGAAAATGCTATCTAACTAACTTTACCTGGCTTAACCCCTTCAGCCCTGGAAGGTTTCACCCCCTTCCTAACCAGAGCATTTTTTGCAATTTGGCACTGCGCTACTTTAACTGGTAATTGTGCCTTCATGAAAAACTGTACCCTAACAAAATTGATGTCCTTTTTTTCCCACAAATAAAGCTTTCTTTTGGTGGTATTTGATCACCTCCGAGGTTTTAATTTTTTGCGCTATAAAGAAAAAAAACGACGATTTTGAAAAAAATAAAAAAAATTAACTTTCTGCTATAAAACATATCCAATAAAACAAAAAAAAAGGTAAAAAAATGTATTTCTTCATCAACTTAGGCCAATATGTATTCTGCTATATGTTTTTGGTAAAAAAAAAAATCCCAATAAGCATATATTGATTAGTTTGCGTAAAAATAGTGTCTACAAACTGAGATACATTTATGGCATTTTTATTTTTACTAGTGATAACGGTGATCAGTGATTTTTAGCGGAACTGCAACATTGCTGTAGTCAAATCTGACACTAAGTGACACTTTTTAGGGACCAGTAACACCAATACATTGATCAGTACTAAAAAAATGCAATGTCACTGTACTAATGGCACTGGCAAAGAAGGGGTTAACATCAAGGGCAATCAAGGGGTTAAATGTGCTCCTAGGGAGTGCTTGCTAATTGTGTGGGGGATGCTTTGACTGGGGGAAGAGATAGAACCGTCTTCCTGCTTTGCAGAAACACAGATCTCCATCTTCTCCCTTGTCAGAACAGTGATCTGGCTTGTTTACATAGACGGGTGCGCCGGTCGGGACCTCCATGAGTCAGATCGCGGGTCCCACGGACTTGATCGCCGCGGGGATACCCGCGATCGTCTCACGGGGAGGAAGAATGGGGAGATGCTAAAATAAACAAGCATCTCCCTGTTCTGCCTAGCAACAGTGTCACTGATCTCTGCTCCCTGTGATTGTGTACAACACAGCCACGCCCCCCACAGTTAGCAACACGCCCCTAGGACACACTTAACCCCTACACTGCCACCTAGTGGTTAACCCCTTCACTGCCAGTGTCATTTACACAGGAATCAGTGCATTTGTATAGCATTGATTGCTGTATAAATGACAATGGTCCCAAAAATGTGTCAAAAATGTCCGATGTGTCTGCAATAATGTTGCAGTCACAATAAAAATCGATGATCGCCGCCATTACTAGTAAAAAAAAAAAAATGATTAAAGCGGTTGTATACCCTTAAATTCAACTTGCACCTACAGGTAAGCCTAGATTAAGGCTTACCTGTAGGTACAAGAAGTATCTCCTAAACCTGCACGGTTTAGGAGATATTTGCAAAGAACGTTTTACAACGTTGTCTACGGCGCATGCACGCCGTAGACAACGGTGCATTTACAGGGCTAATCCCCATTCACAACTGCGGCTCACCGCAGTTAAGGTGTCCCGCGCGCATGCGCGTAGTGACGTCCTCGCCGCTCTGGCCAATCACAGCGCCGCAGCGACGCTGTGATTGGCCGGAGCGGCGATACCCGGAAGGGTATCTGTGGAGAGATGGATGCGGCCGGAGGGGGAGAAGAGGACGGCGTCGGGGGCCCCGATCAAAGGTAAGTGATGCATAATGAGCTAGTATGCTAGTCAGACTAGCTCATTATGACTTTGTCTTGCAGGTAGTTTTAAAAAAAAAACCCGACTAAAAACGGGTATACAATCGCTTTAATAAAAATGCCATAAAATCTATCCCCCATTTTGTAAACGCTATAACTTTTGTGCAAACCAATCAATAATCGCTAATTGCGATTTTTTTTTACCAAAAATATGTAGAAGAATACGTATGGACCTAAACTGAGGAAAAAATTATTTTTTTATACATTTTTGGGGGATATTTATTATAACAAAAAGTAAAAAAATAATGATTTTTTTTTTTCAAAATTGTCACTCTTTTTTTGTTTATAGCGCAAAAAATAAAAACAGCAGGGGTGATCAAATACCACCAAAAGAAAGGGGGCATCTAGGAACCCTTAACTACCAAGTTTGAAGTTCGGGGGACCTATTGCTGCAAATGGGCACAGTAAGGCATGTTGTTTTAATTGAGAGTTTAAATGTATAACATACAATAGTTGCACTCACTGCCATCCAATGATAAAGCGCATGTAAGGCTCCACAGTGACATCCTCTCCTGCTCCGTTCAGATAAGCTGGCTCACTGGATCTTCCTACATAGGATGGGTAATGTAAATGTGTCTCAACCTCTCTCCACACACACCGGACGCTCGCACGGACCTGCCGGCGCTTGAATGCCGTCACTCCGGATCGAGGGAGGGGAGGCACAGTGGTGCAGCTAAGTCCTCTCACTCAAATTACTGCCGTAGACAACATGTTTCGGAGGCGTAGCCTCCTTCTACAGTGAGGCTGCAAATGGGCACTGTTGACCCTCTTTTCCACTTACAGTAGCTGCGCATTTCTCACCCTAGGCTTATACTCGAGTCAATATGTTTTCCCATTTTTTTGTGGTAAAATTAGGTGCCTCGGCTTATATTCAGGTCGGCTTATACTCCAGTATATACAGTATTTAAAGACATTTCTAAGCCACAAATAATAAAATTAAGGTGTACAGGACTATAAGGTGACAAAAGGAGTGAAATTTAAATCAGGATTTAAATACTCTGAGTGACTGTTTAGGAACAAACATACAGCAGTTAAAGTGAGAATTTCAAATCTACATGCTTGTTCGAGGTCAGTGATGCAAGTACTAAAGCCAATGGTTGAGCAAGAAACCAGTTCCCTTCCCTTAGTTCAGGGGTGCCCAACCTTTTGAAGAGCGAGGGCCATTTAATCGACTTGGTAACAGGTCGTGGGCCACAATGAGCGGAGCGGGTGGATGGCATGTCCGTGTCTGTTTTTTTTTTTTTTTTTTTAGCGGATCGGATTGGAGGTAGGATGCAAGTCAGCTTATGTCTTCCACTACTTAGAGGTGAATGGAGGGTCCAATTGGTCAGACTGTCAGACTGACCGTATGAAAGGGGCTCAAGGCTGCTTTCACACTGATGCACTGCGGTTTACCCGCACCGTGGGTGAAACGCAGTGTACCTTTGGCTTTCCTGCACTTTGCAATAGACTTCTATTATATTCTGCAGGTTTGGTGTACTTTCTAAAAGGTCACCAAACTCTCAGGTAATAACAGAAGTCTATGGGTCAGTGCAGGTAACCCACAGATAAACTGCTCTGCACATGCGGATCAGTTTGAAAGCAGCCCAGTAACCACTGCAGAACAGATATGCCCATAAATACACTGTGATTTTAGTAATAAACTGACCTTTTAATAACAGTATTCTATTCCATCCCAGAGCAGGAGGTCGCGGGCCACATCACAGGGCTCCGTGGGCCACTGGTTGGGCACCCCTGCCTTAGTTTATGTTTCTTTTGCAATAAATTGGTATAATGGTTAGTGAGCGACTTTGCGTTAAAACATCTGCTGGGCTGCAGAAGGTCAGATTTAAAGCGGGGTTTCACCTTAAAAAAAAAAAAAAATTTAAAAGTCAGCAGCTAAAAAAAAAGTCGCTGCTGACTTTTAAAAAGTACACTTACCCTCCCAGGGCGCCCGCGATGTCGTTCGTGGAGGCCGAGATGTCCCTCCGCTATCCGGATCCAGCGCCGCCATCCTCAGTAAGGGAAACGGCTTCTCGTTTCCTACTGCGCATGCGCGAGTCGGTGCGCGGCCTACTGCGCATGCGCGCGTCTTATTTGTTAATGGGGAACGCGGTGTGTTGTGGGACACAGTTCCCACAACACACCGCGCCCCATTCACCTGAAGACGGAAGAAGAGAAGATCACCGCGGCGCTGGAGGAGGCAGATTACGACGATCTGCCTAGCAACAGCCATTTCTGGTAAGTAAAAAAAAATAATTTTTTTTATTTTTTTTTTTAAATTGTTACTAACCTTTTCTCAAGTTTTCATTTTCAGGGTGTCCCACCACTTTAAGGATGCAAACAAAAGGCTCTTCTATACAAAACGTTTCATAACTCATTATAGCTTAAAAGGAAACTATAGTGGGTGAAGAATCTGTAAAAGTTGACGATTCTATCAGAGTTTTGATGCTGTTTATGACTCCATTGGGAAGATTTGTGTTTCTCTTTTTATCCCTGTGTAGAACTTTGCACATCAGCAATCTTCTTTGCGGCATAGCTTCCTACACTAACAACTTTCAAGGGATTATTTAAAAGGTGATAGCATGTTGATTTCTATGGCTTGCTGCGGTTTGCAGATTACTCTTCACCTTGTTAAGGACAGTTTGTAGACCACTCTTTACCTTGTTAATGAACGGCCATTTAACAAAGCAAAGTTCAATGCGCAAGCTGCAGTAACCCAAAGTGACCAATGAGCAGACATAAATTACCATTGACCAAAGCTAAACATGTTTGGCAAACATTTGCCCATAGTTATCAATCAGAGCCAATCAATTCTCATTGTTACTGCTCCTGTAAGCTAATAAAAGCAGAAATTGATTAATTGCCCTAAGTTGCTGATTGTTCCTTTAATTAGCCAAATGTCTCTAAAGCATGTCCATATACAGGTACACTGGATTCATGGGCTGGAGTCCTGCTGCATTTACCATTGAGCACCCCACAATAGCTTAACCTGCCCTCTGCACTCTAAATCTGTTATTTTTACACAGCCATGGGTTACTGCATAGTGTTTTTTGCACACTCGAATAACACCCCCCCCCCCCCCCCCACCGTTTACTGATTCCTTTACCTCTCTCCCACCCGCAGTTTTAGATACCTTGAGCCATCAGAGCCACGGGCAGGGAATGGGTTAAAATAGAATAATAGATCCCCCATCTCTGGCTGAAGTGCACTGGAAATTTTTTATGCTAGTGGATGAAATTGTCAACGTGCTAGGGTTGTCAATGTGATGCATTAAAATCCCCCGAGTGAGAGAGAGTGGTAGAGTTTAAAAATTAATTCATCTCTCGCACCTGTTTGCAGGAATCCGACTACTGAATTTGCATCGCATTTAATAAGTCTCAGTGACGCAATTCATGTCCTTTTGTCTTGGCTGCTTAATACAGTGTTGGATTCTCACCAATCTAAAATTCAAGTGATATTACAATGTTCTAACTGTTAATTAAAGTCCATGAACTTAGCTATAGCCGGCTTTACATATTTAGGTTGTTATAAAGGACAAGGAAGAAAAAATCTTATGAGCATAATCTTGAAGTTTTAATATCAGAGCTGTGGGTCTGGCTTTAAATTTAACTGCTAACTATTCCTTTAATAACCCATTCTCAATGGTATTTTTAATTTGATAAACCCATCACAACGAAGCCTACAGGCACAATTAAGCTACTATCCTCAATTATGTGGAAGAGATATACAATTATTATAAGAGAAATGTAAGGATATTGGTATTACACAGTTCAGGGATTGTAGATAAGACTACCATGATCATTAGTAGTATAAATGCATCATTATTTTTGATGGTTTATCTTAAGCTAAGCAGGCCAGACTTCTTTTGCCTAGTCACAGAGTCAAGATTCTATTTGTATATTCCAAAACTTTACCTATGTCATCTGGGAACTACAATTCATCCAGGTTGTTCTGAATAGGCCCTGAGTTTCCCTCCCTATTGGGTGGGGTTACATGAATATGCTCCATCCCGGTGCATGAATATGCTCCATCCCGGTACATGAATATGCTCCATCCCGGTACAAGAATATGCTCCATCCCGGTACAAGAATATGCTCCATCCCGGTGCATGAATATGCTCCATCCCGGTACATGAATATGCTCCATCCCGGTACATGAATATGCTCCATCCCGGTACATGAATATGCTCCATCCCGGTGCATGAATATGCTCCATCCCGGTACATGAATATGCTCCATCCCGGTACATGAATATGCTCCATCCCGGTACATGAATATGCTCCATCCCGGTACAAGAATATGCTCCATCCCGGTACATGAAAATGCTCCCTCCCGGTAAGTTGCTTTGGATGGATGAAATTGGCGGGTCATAATATTTAAAGGAGACCTGTCATGAGAAAGGTTTAGGCTGTCATTGCTGAAAATGCTATTTGTCTGGCTCCTCTGTCTTGAATACACTGATACAGAATGTGTATGGACATCAATTTGTGAAATCATATTTTATGCTTGTTCTAGGTCAGTAACTGATGTTGAAATTAGATATTTTCAATCTTTTTAAATATAACATTTTCATTAAAACAATATCACTTCCTGCTATGGAGTGGCAATTTTCTCCCAACTGTGCTCCTGCCTTGACACTCTGTCACATGTGCACCTAATGGGGACTACAAGCCGTCATGCCAATAGATATTGTGCAGGCATAGTCCATGATGGCGCTGTATGGAAACTTTCAGGAAACAGGAAGTGGCTGAAACAGCAGATTAGCAGCACAGAGATGCAAAAAAGGTGAAATAGGATTTTATTTACTGTATATACTCGAGTATAAGCCACGTTTTTCAGCACATTTTTTTGTGCTGAAAATGCCCCCCTCGGCTTATACTCGAGTCAAGCATTTTTCTGCTGTAGAAAATGACATTTTCCGAACCGACCTTGGGGCCAAAGCTGGGGTTCCTAGCACCAAGTGGCCCACGAGATACGGGGCCCCAAAGTCGGTTCGGAAAATGTCATTCTCTGCTGCAGAAAGGTGCTTAACATTTTCCAAACCGATTTTGGGGCCCCCTATCTCGGGGCCACTTAGTGCTAGGAACCCCAGCTTTGGATATGTTGTAGTGTTTGTTCCACTGGATTTGCACACCACATTTGGGGTTTCTAGCACTAAGTGGGCCTGAGATACAGGGCCCCAAAGCCGATCAACTGTGTCCATCTGCAGCAATGTCATTTTGGGACCCTTCGGGTCCAGAAACCCCAGGGGGGCATCTAGGAACCCTTAACTACCGAGTTTGAAGTTCGGGGGACCTATGGCTGCAAATGGGCACAGTGAGGCATGCAAATGGACATAGTGAGGCTGCAAATGGGCATTGTTGACCATCTTTTCCACTTACAGTAGCTTTGCATTTCTCACCCTAGGCTTATACTCGAGTCAATACGTTTTCCCAGTTTATTGTGGTAAAAATAGGTGCCTCGGCTTATATTCGGATCGGCTTATACTCGAGTATAAACGGTAATAAGAGGCAATTGTTTAGTATACAGTACTTTAGCAAACGAAATTAAATGAAATGATGATAAAGTGATAAACTTACCTTAATCCTTTCTTCTGCAAGCTTCCTCCTTGCTGTAGGAACGGTATTTTGAAGGCATCTCTTTTTACTGCCTGGACAGTAGGTTGCCAAGGTCCCACCCACAACCCAGAACAATGGACAGCAGGGCAGAACACCAGCTGACCTGGTAAACTACCAATAAGTACTGGTATTTTGACCAGGTAAAGTGTATTTTTGTATTGAGGGAGGGTGTGGCCTAAGGAGATCAACACCCTATATCAAGGTGTGCATAATTATTAGGCAGCTTCTTTTCTTCAGGCAAAATGGGCTAAAAAGATTTAACAAACTCTTGAAATTGCTAAGATCTTGGGGCGTGATCACAGAACCAAACATTGTGTTGAAAATAGTAAAGAAATGTGCTGAGAAAAAAAAAAAAAAAAAACGCAAATGAACTGCTAAAGTTTTGACAAGGATCAAACATAAAGCTACCAGAAACCTATTATCCTCCAGTGCTGTCATATATTCCAGAACTGCAACCTACCTGGAGTGCCCAGAAGTACAAGGTGTTAAGTGCTCAGGTAGGGAAGATTGAAAGCCAACCACCACTGAACAGGACACATACATTGAAACGTCAAGACTGGGCCAAGAAATATTTGAAGACGGTTTTTCAAAGGTTTTATGGACTGAGATGAGAGTGACTCTTGACAGACCAGATGGATGAGCCTGTGGCTGGATCAGTAATGGGCACAGAGCTCCAATTTGAGTGCCAGCAAATTGGAGGTGGGGTACTTGTATGGGCTGGTATTATTAAAGATGAGCTAGTTGGACCTTTTTGGGTTGAAGATGGACTCAAAATCGACTCCCAAACCTACTGCTAGTTTTTAGAAGACACACTTTCTTCAGGCAGTGGTACAGAAAAAAAATCTGCATCTTTCAAGACCATGATATTTATGCAGGACAATGCTCCATTGCATGCATCAAAGTACTTTACTGCATGGGTAGCCAGTAAAGGCCTTAAAGGGGTTGTAAACCCTTGTTTTAAAAAAACAAGGTTCGTTGTGCACAGTTAGTTTTGCACAGGGTGGCCCCGAACTACCTCTTCTGGGGTCCCTTAGCGGCGTTCCTGGCACCTCCCTGCATTAAGTGTCCATGTTAGAGAAGCGCTCTCCTTGGTGGACACCAGTGCGAGCACACTCCTGAGTTCCGCATCTGTGTCCATTCACACAGAATGCAGCACTCGTCCCACATCACTGGATTTGATTGACAGCAGCGGGAGCCAATGCCTGCGCTGCTATCAATCTATCCAATCAGGACACGAGACACCAGCTAGAGCTGGTGTGCTTGTTCCCGGCCGGTGTCGGGATTGGTGTCAGGTAAGTAAAATGGGGGCTCGGGGGGGGGGGCTGAAGCACCACAGAAGGTTTTTCACCTTAATGCATAGAATGCATTAAGGTGAAAAACCATGAGGGTTTACAACCCCTTTAAAGATGAAAGAATAATAACATGGCCCTTTCGTCACATGACCTAAAACCTATTGAGAACTTGCGTGCCCTTCTTAAACGGGAAACTTATGGTGAAGGAAAACAGAACACCTCTCTGAACAGTGTCTGGGAGGCTGCGGTTGCTGCTGCACAAAAATTGATAATCAACAGATCAAGAAACTGACAGACTTCATGAATGGTAGGCTTATGACAGTTATTGAAAAGACAGTGACCAAGGCTATATTGGTCACTGATTATTATTTTTTTTAAATGTCAGAAATTTTTATTTGTAAAATTTGAGCTGTTTGTTTATTATTCTCATTTTAACATATGAAACTAGACAAGTAAGATAGGAAAATTCTTATTTTTCATTTAGTTGCATAATAATTCTGCACACAGCAGTAGAGATGGTCTGGCGGAGACACTCACCCTCTTCCTCCTCCTCCATTCAGAAAAGTTCTTTCATTGATTAGTAAACAGCACCCAAAAAACAACATAAAAGAATCTTGACTTTATATATACAAAATGTAGATATAAAACTGGGAGTTACCAAACTCATACAATCATATAAACTAGGCACGTGTATGTAACATAATATGGCTGAGGATGAGGCCAAGTGAGTGTCAAGTTTTTTTTATGACTGTTTTATGACTGTAGGAGATTTGTAATGTCCAGTTTTTATCTACTTTTGTATAATTTAAAAAAATATTTTTTTATGTCAGTTTTTTTGGGTACTGCGATTGATAATATGTGACTACCTTAGCTGTTGTTCTGTTTCTGAATATATTATTAACATGCAGTTCATAGTGTAAAACCGAGCCTAAGATATCACCCATTGAAATCAATGTGTTTTCACCTGCCTTGTGACTTTGTGTTGCCCAAAAGTCGCAAAGAAATCACAGTAGTGTGAACCAGGGCTAAGAGATGATCAACGCAGCACATGAAAGTCTGATGGTTTCTTGCATTTCCAAGTTTGGATAGTTTCTTCCATTGATTACACTGTGACTGATCAAAGTCTCCCCTTATTCTCAGACTTTGTTACAAGCGCTATAACCAATAAACTTTTCTCAATGGACCATTTGTACTGTTGTGCTGCCTTAAGACCCAACGCTGTTACAAATTGCAACATCAAAAGAGACAGTGATGTGACTAAAGGTGTAGGGATTTTTTTTTACAGTAAACTACAGCTTTAAAGCATGCGCCACTTTGCATTAATAAAGATAATATTTTTATAACTGCATAACTATGAATATCAGGTTTCTAGACGAATGTATCATCATTTTAAAATGCGTCTGGTTATCTGGTGATACAGTGCCTTGAAAAAGTATTCATACACCTTGAAATTTTCCACATTTTGTCATGTTACAGCCAAAAACGTAAATGTATTTTATTGGAATTTTATGTGATAGACCAACGCAAAGTGGCACATAATTGAGAAGTGGAAGGAAAATGATAAATGGTTTTCCAAATTTTTTACAAATAAATATGTGAAAAGTGTGGTGTGCATTTGTATTCGGTCCCCCCGAGTCAATACTTTGTAGAACCGCCTTTCGCTGCAATTACAGCTGCAAGTCTTTTTGGGGATGTCTCTACCAGTTTACTCTAGAGAGTGAATTTTTTTGCCCATTCTTTTTTGCAAAATAGCTCAAGCTCTGTCAGATTGGATGGAGAGTGGCTGTGAACAGCAATTTTCAAGTCTTACCACAGATTTTCAATTGGATTTCGGTCGGGACTTTGACTGGGCAATTCTAACACATGAATATGCTTTGACCTAAAACATTCCATTGTAGCTCTGGCAGTATGTTTAGGGTCATTGTCCTGGTGGAAGGTGAACCTCCGCCCCAGCCTGAAGTCTTTAGCAGACTCTAACAGGTTTTCTTCTAAGATTGTCATGTGTTTGGCTCCATCCATCTTCCCATCAACTCTGACCAGCTTCCCTGTCCCTGCTGAAGAAAAGCATCCGCACCAGTGGCGGCCCGTCCATAGGGGGCGCATGGGCGCCGCCCCCCCAAAGCCAGTCACAAAAAAAAAAAAAAAAAAAAAAAATGTCCCTTTAAAAAAAAAAAAAAAAAAAAATTTTTTTTAAAAAGGTTCCTTTAACCACTTCAGCCCCGGACCAATTGTCAGCTTAAGGACCAGAGGTCTTTTTTCAATTTCGCACTGCACTACTTTAACTGGTAATTGTGCGGTCATGCAATTTTGTAACGAAACGAAATTTGCGTCCTTTTCTTCCCACAAATAGAGCTTTCTTTTGATGGTATTTGATTGCCTCTGTGATTTTTATTTTTTGCGATATAAACGGAAAAAGAGCGAAAATTTTGAAAAAAAAAGAGATTTTCTACTTTTTGTTATAAAAAAAATCTAATAAACTCAATTTTAGTCAAACATTTGGGCCAAAATGTATTCAGCCACATGTCTTTAGTAAAAAAAATGCCAATAAGCGTATATTTATTGGTTTGCGCAAAAGTTATAGCGTCTACAAACTAGAGTACATTTTCTGGAATTTACACCGCTTTTAATTTATGACTGCCTATTTCATTTCTTGAGGTGCTAAAATGGCAGAGAAGTACAAAACCCCCCCAAATGACCCCATTTTGGAAAGTAGACACCCCAAGCTATTTGCTGAGAGGCATGTTGAGCCCATTGAATATTTTTTTTTTTAGTCCCAAGTGATTGAATAAAGACAAAAATAAAAAATAATTTTTTTTTTTCTTCAAAAAGTTGTCACTAAATTATATATTGCTCACACATGCCATAGTTATATGTGGAATTGCACCCCAAAATACATTTTGCTGCTTCTCCTGAGTATGGGGATACCACATGTGTGGGACTTTTTGGGAGCCTAGCCGCGTACGGGGCCCCGAAACCCAAGCACCGCCTTCAGGATTTCTAAGGGTGCAAATTTTTGATTTCACTCCTCACTACCTATCACAGTTTCGAAGGCCATAAAATGCCAAAATAGCACAAAACCCCCCCAAATGACCCCATTTTGGAAAGTAGACACCCCAAGCTATTTGTTGAGAGGCATGGTGAGTATTTTACAGCTCTCATTTGTTTTTGAAAATGAAGAAAGTAAAGAAAAAAAATTTTTTTTTTTTTTTTTCAATTTTCAAAACTTTGTGACAAAAAGCGACATCTGCAAAATACTCACAATACCTCTCAGCAAATAGCTTGGGGTGTCTACTTTCCAAAATGGGGTCATTTTGGGGGGTTTTATGCCATCTGGGCATTCCATGGCCTCCGAAACTGTGATTGGCAGTGAGAAGTGAAATAAAAAAATTACTCCCTTAGAAAGCCTGAAGGCGGTGCTTGGTTTTTGGGGTTCCGTACGCAGCTAGGCTCCCAAAAAGTCCCACACATGTGGTATCCCCGTACTCAGGAGAAGCAACAGAATGTATTTTGGGGTGTATTTCCACATATGCCCATGACATGTTTGAGCAATATATCATTTAGTGACAACTTTTTGTAAAAAAAATATATATATTTTTTTTTTTTTTTCATTATTCAATCTCTTGGGACAAAAAAAAAAAATATTTAATGGGCTCAACATTGCTCTCAGCAAATAGCTTGGGGTGTCTACTTTCCAAAATGGGGTCATTTGGGGGGGGTTTGAACTGTCCTGGCATTTTATGCACAACATTTAGAAGCCTATGTCACACGTCACCCACTCTTCTAACCACTTGAAGACAAAGCCCTTTCTGACACTTTTTGTTTACATGAAAACATATTTTTTTTTTGCAAGAAAATTACGTTGAACCCCCAAACACTATATATATTGTTAAAGCAAAGGCCCTACAGATTAAAATGGTGGGTGTTGCATTTTTTTTTTTCCACACAGTATTTGCGCAGCGATTTTTCAAACGCATTTTTTGTGGAAAAAATACACTTTTTTTTATTTTAATGCACTAAAACACACTATATTGCTCAAATTTTTGATGAAATAAAAAATATGATCTTAGGCCGAGTACATGGATACCAAACACGACATGCTTTAAAATTGCGCACAAACACGCAGTGGCGACAAACTAAATACATTTTTAAAAGCCTTTAAAAGCCTTTACATGATACCACATTAGATTCACGGAGGAGGTCTACTGCTAAAATTACTGCCCTCGATCTGACCTTCGCGGTGATACCTCACATGCATGCTGCAATTGCTGTTTACATATGACGCCAGACCAACGCTTGTGTACGCCTTTGCGCAAGAGAAGGGGGGGCAGGGGTGCTTTTTTTTTTTTTTTTTTAGTTTTTTTTTTATTTATTTAGCTTTTTTATTCTATTTTTAAACTGTTCCTTCCATTTTTTTTCTTTGTTATGATTTTTATTGTTATCTCAGGGAATGTAAATATCCCCTATGATAGCAATAGGCAGTGACAGGTACTCTTTTTTTGAAAAAATTGGGGTCTATTAGACCCTAGATCTTTCCTCTGCCCTCAAAGCATCTGACCACACCAAGATTGGTGTGATAAAATGCTTTCCCAATTTCCCAATGGCGCGGTTTATATCCGGGAGGGGGGACATTCCCTCCCACTGCTTGTAAAAGCAGTCTAGAGGCTAATTACCCGCTAGAATTGCTTTTACATGAAAGCCGATCACTGGCTGAAAAGAATGATACCAAGATGATACCTAAACCTGCAGGCATCATTCTGGTATAACCATTCAAAGTCCAGCAACATACTGGACATATATTGTAATCTTTTTTTTTTTCATGCAGCCTCTTGGCTGAACGAAAAAAAGAGATTGATTGGTGGGTATGCCCACCATTAGAATACCTCCCTTCATCCACCCACTTCTAATGATGGGCATACATGCACCATTTATATATGCCGATGCATGGGGGCATCCTCCCGCAAAAGTTATGCCGTGTACACACGGTCGGAATTTCGACCGTATGTACGTGGCATTAGGAGCCAATCGCTCCTCCGCCCCCCCTGCTGCCCCCATGCTTCGGCACATATGCTCTTTTTTTTAACTGTGGTGGTGAAATCACCTCCTACAGCGTTGGAGTCGCGGCTTTATGTATCGTGGGAGCAAACGCTGTTGCTGTCAAGATAAATAAATCCGCGCTGCAACTGAATGGCGCACCTGAAAACAAAAAAATGCTTAACACTAAAACACAGTAAACAAAATTACATACCTGAAAAGCAAGCATGATAAAACATGATAAAACATAATAAAACATTGCAGAATAGAATGGAGTAAAAAAAAGAGCAACAATAGAGAGAGAGAGAGAACAATAAAACGACAACTATTTTTGTTTTTTTTATTTTTTTGAGATTCACAGGTAAAAAAGCTCCTGACTGTTAGCGACTGAATCAAAACGCTACCACAAAAAAAATGTTAGCGATCGCAGGGATCAGGCCTGACTCTGCGAACACTGCAGTTATGTGTGCTTAGTGTTTTGTAAGTGACAGTGATCGATCGATACTGCACTTGGGTGGGCTGGGCTGGGCGGAGGGGGAAAACGCAGGTGCTAGCAGGTATCTGGGCTGATCCCGCTAACAATGCGTTTTTTTGGAACCCTAAACTGCTGGGACGCTAGTATAGATCTGATCAGATCAGATATTGATCTGTTCAGATACTATACCACTAAGGGAGGTGTATGCTTTGCGCGTGGGTGTTTGCGGTACTGGCACTAACCTGGGGCGACGCAGACCTTATTTGACCCTAAAACCTAATTGATATCACCCGCCGGGCGATCAGGGGGTTAAACCGTTATTGGGTAATAAATGGCGGGTGCCCTGACAGTATAAAAAACAAGCTAACTAACCAGCGTCACCCGTAACAGTAATACAAAAAAAAACTGGTTACCTAGCGACACTAATGCAGGGATCAGAAAAACGATCGCTTAGTGACACTGGCAAAAGGGGGTGAAAGGGTTAACTAGGGGCAATCAGGGGGTTAAACCTTTATTAGGTAATATATGGGGGTACCTGACGCTATATAAAAACCTGACGGGGAACCTAAATAACGAAATAACTAACTGGCTAACCAGCGTCACCAGTGACATTTTATACGGTGATCACTGGTGAAAGGGTTAACTCTAGGGGCAATCAGGGGGTTAAAACCTTTATTTAGGTTGTAATATGGGGGTACCTGACCTATAAACCTATTTATGAACCTATATAAACATGGCGGTTAACCTAAAAAAAAACTGGTTACCTAGCGACACTAATGCAGCGATCAGAAAAACGATCGCTTAGTGACACTGGCAAAAGGGGGTGAAAGGGTTAACTAGGGGCAATCAGGGGGTTAAACCTTTATTAGGTAATATATGGGGGTACCTGACGCTATATAAAAACCTGACGGGGAACCTAAATAACGAAATAACTAACTGGCTAACCAGCGTCACCAGTGACAGTTATACGGTGATTACTGGTGAAAGGGTTAACTCTAGGGGCAATCAGGGGGTTAAAAACCTTTATTTAGGTTGTAATATGGGGGTACCTGACCTATAAAACTATTTATGAACCTATATAAAACATGGCGGTTAAAATAAAAAAAAAAATGGTTACCTAGCGACACAATGCAGCGATCAGAAAAACGATCGCTTAGTGACACTGGCAAAAGGGGGTGAAGGGGTTAACTAGGGGCAATCAGGGGGTTAAACCTTTATTAGGGGGGGGTAGGGGGCTACCTAGGACCTAAAACTAACTGCCCTGACAGTTATTACAGTCACACTGACACTAAATGCAGTGATCAGTAAATAAATGATCACTGCAATTAGTGACACTGTGACTGGGGGGGGAGGGGTGATCTGGGGGGTGATCAGGGGGTGACAGGGGGGTGTTTTGTGTGCCTAACTGTACTGGTGTCAGTGTAGTGTTGTGCACTAACCTTAACATGTTCGCCGCTCGGCGTCTCCGGTCACATAGACCGGCGCACCGAGCGTGACATCACTTCCGCCTTCCTGTCTATACAATAGACAGGAAGGGGAAGTTTCTCATTGGCCAGGAGCGATCGCGAGGGGGTGGCCAGAAACCACTGGCCGTCCCCTCGTCCCGGATCGCTCCTGAAGCGATGCCGACCGTCCCCGCCGGCGGAGGGGGGTCCGATCGGACCCCCCAACCGCCTAAAGAATGGCACGTACAGGTACGTGGTTCTGCCTGTACGTGCCATTCTGCCGACGTATATCTACATGGGGCGGTCGGCAAGTGGTTAAGTGCACTGTGTTCGGGGCGGGCGCCGGCCACAGTGCACTATGGGAGCGTCATGCCAATGCAATCCCGTGATTGCCGGCAAAACGCTTCATTTGCAGGTTTTTTTTATGCTTTGTGGCGCTATGCAGAGTGCCACAAGACGCTCATTGGGGCATTCTTCTGCATTGTGTCCTGATGGTGGATAGTGATTGGCTGGTCCATAGGATGTAGGGCGGTGCTTTTATCGGACCAGCCAATCACTTCCGGTTTTACGAATCACTCATCCTGGCTGCAGGTCTCTGAACAGGAGCAGAGGAGTCGACCAGTGATCGGGACAGGTAAGATTAGGAAACGTTTTAGGTGCTCTTAGACGTGCAGCAGGGGGGGAGGAGGGGAGTGCACTGAAGAGTTGAGACTTGAGAGGCACATTCCGGAGACAGTTCATCTGGGCTGCTACTGTTTAATGTGTGTCAGGTAGGGGGAGGGGCAGCCTGGCACGAGTGGATAATGCTACATGTTATGTTGTTCAGGCTGTCCTCTCCTCTCCTCTCCTCTCATCCAGCTGTATTTACATCCAGTCTGATAGCAGAGATCAGAGCTTCTCCCTGGCAGGGGGAGGTCTGATCATACTGGATGGTGACATGGTGCTGGGAGGACAGGAGATGACAGCTGGAGGGGAAGACAAGTCCTTCACTCTACACTGATCTGTGCTGGATCAGAACACTGACAGGCAGATCCACCATCCCCTGATCATTAAATATCTCCACCCACCCATCCACTCACTCCATCCATCCACCCACCCCATCCATCCACCCACCCCATCCATCCATCCACCCACTCCATCCACCACATCCACCCACCCCATCCATCCATCCACTCCATCCACCCCATCCACTCACTCCATCCATCCATCCACCCACTCCATCCATCCATCCACCCACTCACCCCATCCATCCACCCACCCACCCCATCCATCCATCCATCCATCCACCCACCCCATCCATCCATCCACCCCATCCATCCACTTACCCCATCCACTCAATCCATCCACCGCATCCACCGCATCCACCCACCCCATCCATCCATCCACCCCATCCATCCATCCACTTACCCCATCCACTCAATCCATCCACTCACCCCATCCATCCATCCACCCCATCCACCGCATCCATCCACCCCATCCATCCACCCCCTCACCCCATCCACCCACCCCATCCATCCATCCACCGCATCCACCCATCCATCCATCCACTTACCCCATCCACTCACTCCATCCACCGCATCCACCCACCCCATCCATCCATCCACTCACCCCATCCATCCATCCACTCACCCCATCCACCGCATCCACCCACCCCATCCATCCACTCACTCCATCCACCCACCCCATCCATCCATCCATCCACTCACCCCATCCACTCACTCCATCCACCTCATCCATCCATCCATCCACTCACTCCATCCACTCACTCCATCCACTCACTCCATCCACCGCATCCATCCACCCACCCCATCCATCCATCCACCCCATCCACTCACTCCATCCACCCCATCCACTCACTCCATCCACCGCATCCACCCACCCCATCCATCCATCCACTTACCCCATCCACCGCATCCACCCACCCCATCCATCCATCCATCCACTCACCCCATCCACCGCATCCACCGCATCCACCCACCGCATCCATCCACCCCATCCACTCACTCCATCCACCGCATCCACCCACCCCATCCACCGCATCCAGCCACCCCATCCATCCATCCACTCACCCCATCCATCCATCCACTGCATCCATCCACCTCATCCATCCATCCACCCCATCTAACTCACTCCATCCACCGCATCCACCTACTTGTCAATCCATCCCTGCACACCCCTTCCTGCTGGTTGTGTATATCTTGGCTATCCCTCCTCTTTCCTATATGAAAGCAGCTTATTTTTTGGTATTGTCCTAAAGCTGACCATACTCTGTCCAATCCCCTTTTTCACCAGACCATACACAATACAGTCTGTGCAATCTCCTGTAGATCTGCCATCTACTAGGTAGTGCAAGAGCCTGCCCTGGGGCGGGGCGGGGGGGGCGGGGGTGTATGTGCGAGTGAGGGGGCCAGGTCTGTTTTGCGCCCCCCCTAAAATTTTGACCACCAGCCGCCACTGATCCGCACAACATGATGCTGCCACCACCATGTTTCAAGATGGGGATGGTGTGTTTAGGGTGATGCGCAGTGTTAGTTTTATGCCACCCATAGCATTTTGCTTTTAGGCCAAAAAGTTAAATTTTGGTTTCATCTGACCAGAGCGCCTTCTTCCACATGTTTACTCTGATTTTTAGAGAGCATGACTAATAGTTGTTCTGTGGACAGATTCTCCCACCTGAGCTGTGGATCTCTGCCTCTCTTCCAGAGTTACCATGGGCCTCTTGGCTGCTTCTTTGATTAATGCTCTCCTTGCCTGGCCGGTCAGTTTAGGTGGATGGCCAGGTCTTGGTAGGTTTTCAGTTGTGCCATACTCTTTCCATTTTCGTATGATGGATTCAACAGTGCTCTGTGAGATGTTCAAAGCTTGGGATATTTTTTTATAACCTAACCCTGTTTAAACTTCTCCACAACTTTATTCCTGACCTGTCGCGTGTGTTCCTTGGCCTTCATGATGCTGTTTGTTCATTATGATTCTCGAACAAACCTCTGAGGGCTTTATAGAACAGCTCACTGAGATTAAATTACGCACAGGTGAACTCTATTTACTAAGTTGGTGACTTCTGAAGGCAGTTGGTTCCACTAGGTTTTAGTTAGGGGTATCAGAGTAAAGGGGGCTGAATACAAATGCACACTGCACTTTTCAGATATTTATTTGTAAAAAAAAATGAAAAAAATGTATAATTTTCGTTCCACTTCACAATTATGTGCCACTTTGTATTGGTCTATTTTATCTAAGCAATAGCTAGATGAGATGGGTTTTTTTTCTCACTGTTGTGTTTAATATAAAAATAAACTGTTCTACAGTTGCCAAATTACAAAGGGAAATCACGTTCCTCAAAATCAACTGTGCAAATATTCAAAATATAAAGCGCTATATTGAAGCGGAAAACAATCAAAAGACGTTTGCTGACGAAACGCATAGGTCATCACATTTTGGTACACATCACTTCCGCCTTCTGGAATGCAGGTGGAACACAAATTGGCATTCCTGGGCTTTTCATTGATGCTTGTTTATATTGCTATAATGTAAGTGTAATTTTAATCATTCTGTAATAAAAGTTTTAAATACTACATTATGACGAAACTCTTCTCGTCTCCCCCTTGCCTATGAGGTTATTAAAGGTACAAGAATGCCCTTTATGATATGCCTAAATACCCAGGACATCAAGGGAGGAACATATACATCTCCTATCTGGGGATTCACTTGCCTGAAGTGTTTTTGACCTTTGAGAAAAGGGGTAAAAAAAATTCCAGTAAGCACGGATGAGGGGTGTTTCTCATCACCAGGATACTATTTCTGATTCTTTCATCACAGTAAGCACTTTTATTGAAAATCACAAGCAAGCAGTTTATTGAAGATTATGATGAACTTTCTATATATGAATTGTTATACGTGATTTGCACTTTATTTTTGGACTATCGCTCTTATCGGCTGTCACAATATTTTATACATTTAATTCATGATTTTTAATGACATTTTTTTAAATATAAATTATTATTTGATTTGCACCTAGCATATTTTGTGGGATTTTCACTTAGCACTATATTGGTGGTCACCTAATTTTATAATATTTTTTTGTATTTTAAATGTTTTCGGCTTCAGGTATAGAACTTTATATTTTGAATATTTGCACAGTTGATTTTGAGGAGTGGGATTTGTCTCTGGATTTTGGCAATTTTATCCAGCTTTAATGGCTATAAGACACGCAGCTCTTCTTTAACGGTTATCAGGTATTTATTCAGTTATTATTGGTTCTTGGTGGAGGTGCTTTTTATTATATATAAAATGTACTACAGTCATTTTCTCCAAAGAACTTTGCACTTAACTGTGGCTGCCATATCACATGCTGTTAGATTTAGATTCCCTCAGTCAGATCCACATTAAATAGACAGGGTTAAAAGGTTCTTGGTAAATTCATATACATAAAGTAACTATTCAGGTGATGTCAGTGCACATCAAATGACCTTTATCAGATTCTACTAGGGCACTATACTACACAGTAGAGGCACAACACTAACACATTAAGGCACCACAGCTCTGATTCACATGTGATCCAACGTGCTCCAACATACTAAGGCATGCAGCACACCACAACTCACTTTTCAAATATGTGTTTCACATTTTTATGATTGAGCTTAGTTTGGCTTAAAATGACTAATTTTAAATCAAAGATGGGCAATTCAAGAATTTACAGCTCAGCCACCAAGTCCATCAGATGGTGGTCCAAAGGTAGTCAATAGATGTAATCCCTCCATTTCGATCTAGTACACATTCTGGATGTTTCATGGACATAATGTAGTGATGGTCAAAATGTAATGTGCCTGAGACATCTCAACTAGTTTCCTAAAGAATTCTTCACAAGTTTTGTAGCTGCTGACTTTTTAAAAAAATGACACTGTATGCACTGAGGTCTTCTGCTGTCACTTCCAATTTAAAGGAGGAGTGCTGATGTCTCACACTAGCCTCCAATCCCAGAGGATGCTTGTCATGGAGAAACATGCCAAGCGGAGCTAAAGTGTGACGTCATCACGTACCGGCATGTTGGCTGGTCCCGCGATCGTACGGTTTAATCTTGCACATCACATGTTCCTATTCACCCAAGTGTAAGTGCAATGTAATTTTTTTTTTTAATAAAGAAGATTTTATCCTACTACACTATGAGGCTTCTACCTGTTTGTGCTTTTTACATCTGATTGTTGGTGAGCGCTGTTTTTGAGCAGATGCCAAAGCGTGTTTTCCTTGTGTGGGGAGCATAATAACATTTACCATTGATGAGATTACGAGCCACCCAATGGTCTGCTAGTGAGAGTGTCGACCATCTGTGGGGAGATAAAAGCGCATTTGATCTCTGTAATCCAAGATCATTACTGTTCGGTAAGAGGCCCTTTTGCTTGAGAATCATTTTTTGGGACTGGAGCACCCTATATGTTTATATAAATTTTTGGACTTCATAATTACATTTTTAAATCACTTTGTATATTGTGTATATAAAGCATATGATTCTGTTTTATTAATTATTTACGTGCACCGGTACATGTTTGTTTGATCATGAGTAAAGAATTGTAAATAGTTTCTTACATAAGGAGACAGCGCACTTATTTTATACAGAATTGCATCGGCCCAGTATTCAGTTACAGCAGTCCTGTGATCACAACCAACTAAGTGCAAGGTTTTATTTTATATAAGTAAAAAAGGACACTTACCTGTCCAAGGATCCAGCGCCATCCTCACCCGGGGCCAGTTCTCAGCAGGTTTTCGGTTTCCTGGGTGCCAAAATATTTATTGTGGTAAACTGGCTGTGACTCCTTGTTGCTTTACAGCTAGCTTCCCACTACGCATTCGGAGCCAGGCAGCTCTTTGTGAATAGTCTTGCAGCCTTCTGAGACCTGTGACATGTCTCAGGAGGCTGCGGGTAGGGAGAGGGGGTGCCAAACTTTAGTGTGAATTTCCGCTTCAAATAGAAATGAGAAAGTGGCCTTTCTTTGGAATGATCATTGCAGAGACACTTGCATTACAAGAGTATTTCAATGTATTCCACAATCACTCTCCTCACCAAGTGACTGCAATATCTTGGTTGAGAAATATTGTCCAGGAAAGGCAATCCAGCCATTTGAATTTCCCTGATCCTTCCCTTAAGCCCTGGTTCACATCGATGTGATTTGGCATGCGATTGGACATGTCCAATCGCTTGCCAAATTGGCAACAATTGCCGTCCGAATCGGTTCCTAAAAGTCGTTTCTGTACTTCATTTGGCGATGCAGAAACCCGCACAGATGTCTCTGAAATCGCCCCTGAAATTGTGACTGACGCGCGGGAATGAATTTCATTCCCGCAGTCAGTGTGAACCAGGGCTGATCCTGATAAAATTGTGGGCTCTTGTCTAATGGATAGCTTTTTGTGCTCCCAGATTGCCAAACCTCTCCCTAATCTTTATCTAGATCTAACTGTGTTCTCTCGAATAAAAGCACACTACATGCAAAAAATGCCTTACATTGGCCATACATTATACAATTTTCTTATTCAATTTCCTTTAGATTTACCTTCAACTGTGTAGTGCAAAGGTATGCCTGATTGCATACAAATTGAAAGTGTTTAGGTTTGACTTCATCTTATATGGTTTTGGTAAATCTAAAAAAAAAAATTGAATAATGTATGGCCAGCCTTATTTAGAAATAATTATGAGTTTGCAGGACATTTAGCATAAAGCCCTAGTGTTCCATAATACTCAAAGAAAAGCGGTAGGAGTTTATTCCACATAGAGATGTTTTTCTTTCCTTTAAAAGACAGTATACATGCAATACAATGCAATAAAGTATGCTGATCCAAGGGTATTTTTGTAATATTGTATTATTCTTAGAATTAAAAATATATTTAATAGGGTAAGTAATAATGCCTCTGTATATTTTATTATACACTTGCAACTGGTGCAATCAGCACAGTTCTTCGGCGCTTTTGATGAGTTATGTACTACAAATAGTTTGTAATTTGATCATTTACTACAGAGCTCTTTTTAGAACACACACAAATCAATAAGTTAATGGAGGGAAATGCTTCCCTTCCTCTTCTAGATCAAAAGATCATTTAAACTGAGGCAGCCAAAAGCAAGCAGGCAGTATGGGTCTTCCTTTTAACCACTGCAATACAGGGCACTTATACACCTTCCTACCCAGACCAATTTTCAGCTTTCAGCGTTCTTACACTTTGAATGACAATTACTCAGTCATGCTACACTGTATCCAAACAATAATTTTAATTTTTTTTTCTCACACATAGAGCTTTATTTTGGTGGTATTTAGTCACCACAGTTTATTTTATTTATTTTTTTTGCGATATAAGCGAAAAAAAGAGCAAAACTTTTGAAAAGAAAACACTTTTTTTTAGTTTCTATTGTAAAAATTTGCAAAGAAGTAATTTTTCTTCATAAATTTGGGGCAAAATTTATACTGCTACATATCTTTGGTAAAAATAACCCAAATTAGTGGATATTATTTAGTCTGTGTGGAAGTTATAGAGTCTACAAGCCATGGTGCCAATCACTGAAAAATTATCACACCTGATCACAATTGATGTACTGACAGCCTATCTCATTTCTTGAGACACTAACAAGCCAGGGAAGTACAAATACCCCCCAAAATGACCCCTTTTTGGAAAGTAGACAGTCCAAGGTATTTAGTAAGTGGCATGGTGAGTTTTTTGAAGTTGTAATTTCTTCCTACATTTCTTGGGAAAATTAAGAAATTTTTTTTCTACACAAACTTGTCATATTAACAGGTTATTTCTCACACACAGCATATGCATACTTGCAACTACACCCCAAAATACATTCCGCTACTCCTCCTGAGTATGGCAATACCACATGCACAAGACTTTTACACAGCCTGGCCACATGCAGATGCCCAACATGCAGGGAGCACCATCAGGCATTTAAGGAGCATAAACTACACATATAATTTCATGATGACCTATCACATTTTTGAAGGCCCTGGAGCACCAGGACAATGGAAACGCCCACAAAATGACCCTATTTTGGAAAGCAAACACCCCACTGTATATTCTTTGAGGTATTATGAGTCTTTTGAACGGTTAATTTTTTCCACAAGTTTTCGGAGAACGTGGAAAGAAAATGAATACATATTTTTTTACACAAAGTTGTCAATTTATAAGATATTTCTAACACATAGCATGTGCATAGCAAAAATGACACCTCAAAATACATTCTGCTACTCCTTCTGAGTATAGGGATACCACATGTGTGAGACTTTTACACAGCCTGGCCACATACAAATGCCCAACATTGAAGTAGCACCTTCAGGCATTCTACGAGCATAAATTACACATCTAATTTCTCAACCTCCTATTACACATTTGAAGGCACTGGAGCACTAGGACAATGGAATTGCCCACAAAACGACCCCATTTTGGAAAGCAAACACCCCAATAAATAATCTATAAAGGCATAATGAGTCTTTTGAACGGTTCATTTTTTTTCCAGAAGTTTTGGAAAATGTGGGAAAAAAATTAAAACGCATTTTTGTTACAAAGTTGCCCATTTATAAGATATTTCCAACACACAGCATGTACATAGCAAACACACACCAATATACATTCTGCTACTCCTCCTGAGTATGGCGATACCACATATGTGAGACTTTTACACAGCCTGGCCACAAACAAAGGCCCAACATCCAAGTAGCACCTCCAGGCGTTCTAGGAGCATAAATTACACACGTAATTTCATGACGACCTATCTCACTTTTGAAGGCCCTGGAGCACCGAGACAATGGAAACGCACACAAAATTACCCCATTTAGGAAAGCAAACACCCCAACGTATATTATATATGGCATTATGAGTCTTTTGAACGGTTTATTTTTTCCACAAGTTTTTCGGAAACTGTGGAAAGAAAATTCATTTTTTTTTTTTTTTTTTATACATAAAGTTGTCAATTTATAAGATATTTCTAACACACAGCATGTACATAGCAAAACTGACAATCCAAAATACATTCTGCTACTCCTCCTGAGTATAGCAATACCACGTGTGAGACTTTTACACATCCTGGCAATATACAGAGGCCCAACATCCAGGCGTTCTAGGAGCATAAATTACACAAACAAAAGATTACCTGTGGTTTTAGTAGTGCAGTGGTCCACAGAGGAGAGCATCAGTCCAGGCAGCAGGCAGGGATGTGGTCAGCGACAGCAAAAGCAATCGTCCAGGCAGGAATACTGTCCATAGTTAGTACAGGCAGAGATACTGTCAGCACAGCCAAAGCATTGGTCCAGGTAGCAGGCAGAGATGTTCAGGCAAATACTGTCCATAGTCAGTAGAGGCAGCAGGCAGAGATATGGCCAACACAGCCAAAGTATTGGTCCAGGCAGCATGAAGGACCATCCAGCTTAGGGCCAGGGGGACAGGGGTAGAGGCTTCTCCCACCAAAATCTCTTTAAAGCCTCTGGACACCAGGCCCTTTTCTGGGAATATAGAAAACCAAAAACGGATTGTCTCTACTCAGAATGCTATTCTGAAGCCCCTCACATATGTGAGACCCCTGTGTACTAAAGAAGAAGGGCAAAAGAACAGTCCAAGTGGCAGGCAAAAATTGCGGTAGATTAACAGGCTGAAATCGGTGCATGTGCAAATCAGAAACATGGTTTGAAATGGCAGGCAAAGACATCGTTGGTAAACAGGCCAGGGTCAGTTAACGTGGAAGATAGAAACATGGGAGCAGGCAAATGATCCACACAGGTGTTTGAAATGGGGAAATGGCAGTCTGTTAAAAATAAGGGAAACTAATATCTAATGGATGTGTGATCATTTCTGAAGCAAACACTGATGCACAGGCCAGGTTGGGAGGGACATTGGGACAATAATAACCGGTATCTCTTCCAACTCCTCCTTGGCTGCATACATGACATTTCTTTTGGCTCCTTCTTCTGGATTCTGTGGGGGAAATGTTATATGGAAAAATGTTGCTTATGAAGTTGACTCACACTATCAGAGTGAATGCTTCCTGGGGCGGGTCCTTGATGGTAAATCAGGGCAGTCACAATGTCCTAAATATATTTGAGGTAGGTGATGGGTTGGTTTTTGGTTGATTTTTGGTAGCAAACAAACAAATTAAACATGGCCATATGAAAGAAATGAAATACAACTTCTTTATACCAGTAACAGGACTTTCGGGTTGACAAATATGGTTGTAGCATCTGATCATTTAAATCCACTCCCCCATGAACAGATTATAGTCATGGACACATTCAGGCTTGGTAGAGAGGATATGAGCATCTTCCTTGTCCCTCCACTTCATAGCCAGCACTTCCCCATTTCTCATAAATGCAGATTCCACATTTTGTAGCTTTTTTGTGGGAAGCCCTTCCTGTTTTTTTTTTTAAGGTACTGCATGCCAGGGTTTTTTTCCGGTAAAGGTGACGGAAAAGGGGCAAGCTAGTATAATAATTGTCCACATATAAATGGTATCCTTTTTTAAACAGGAAGTATTGCCAGCTCCCAGACCATTTTCCCACTGGTTCCAATATATGTGGGGCACTCAGGGGGCTGGAGCTGGAAGTCTTTGCCTTCACAAAAAAGGTGTACACGTATCCATTGGCTCGATCACAAAGTTTGTTTCGTTTTAACCCGTACCTGGCTCTCTTTCTGGGAATATACTTCTTGAGCTGCAGTCACCAGTAAAGTGTATAAGGGATTCGTCCACACAAATATTTTGGTCTGGGATAAACACTTCAGCAAATCGCTGGGAAAAATAATTTATTTTGTACAATTTTTCGTGGTTGGGGTGATCTCGGGGAGGGCACTGCAAATTGTCGTTAAAATGTAGGAAATGCATAATCATGTCATTGAGTGTCCTGGACATGACAGCAGAATATATCGGCATGTGGTGGATGGGTTTGGTGGACCAGTAGACATGCAGTTTCTTCTTCTTTGTAAGGCCCATATTAAAAGTAAGGCCCAAAAACAATGTACATTTTTCTAGTATGAGACGTCACCAATGGAACATATGGGCATAGGACGAATTGAGGTTGGCGGCAATAAATTGCTCTGCATAGAGATTTGTTTGGTCCACCATGTACTGCAACAAATGTTCGGGGAAAAATAAATAAAAATAATCTAATTGGGAAAAATTAGTAGTGTTGGGCTGCACACCTGGCTGTGCTGTGAAAAGGGGGGTTTACAGCAGATCCTGAGCTGGCAGGCAACCATAAGGGGTTTTCCAGGGCATCGGGAAGGTAGGACTGGGCCTGGAATCTTTGGGTTGGATGTGTAATTCCAGTACTGGTACTGGGCTCCTCTTCCTGGGGTCTGGCACTGCTGGTGGTAGGCAGGTCTTCTGATCTTGGTCCTGATCTTTTTATTCTTTTAGGAGGGACGGTTTCCTCCACTGACTCGGACTCCGATCCACTACCCTCTACTGGCTCGTATTCCAAACCAGAATCGGATGATGAGAGCTCCCCGCTGCTTTCATCATCCGACATGGTAAGCATGGTATATGCCTCCTCAGGTGTGTAAACTCTTTGAGCCACGATGATGGTACAGATGGCGGGCCTGTGTGGCAGTACTGATGGCAGTCCTGATGACGGGCCTGTGTGACGGTACTGCCAGGTCACTGATGGTGGGCCTGCATGGCGGTACTGATGGCAGGCCTGGGTGACTGTACTGAAGGCAGTACTGATGGCAGGTCTGTGTGCGGTGATGATGGCAGTACTGATGATGGGCCTGTGTGATTGTACTGATGGCAGTACTGATGGCGGGCCTGTGTGACGGTACTGATGGCAGTACTAATGGCGGGCCTGTGTGGTGGTACCAATGGTAGAACTGGTGGCGGCCTGTGTGACAGATCCAGATGGGCTGTGTGACAGATCCAGATGGGCTGTGACAGTTCTATGGTGGAAGGTTCTCTTTATTGGGGAGGGGGGCCGTGTTGTGCACAGTAAAATGTACAATACAGTATTTAGACAGATACTGATCACTCGCTGACCCCTGCTCTCTCCTCACACGATTGGTGTGTGAGGAGAGAGCAGGGATCAGATAGTAACCGCTCTGATTGTTTACCTTTTTGACTGGCTGTGATTGGACACAGCCGGTCACGTGGTAAACAGCCAATGAAGGGTATGTTTGAGGGACACGCGCCATCCCCGATCAGGCACGCCTTCTCTACTGCTGAGAAAAGTGACCGGCTGTGATTGGACACAGCCGATTAGGTGGTAAACAGCCAATTTCATTGGCTGTTTAGCGTGATTGAAGAAGGGCTAGGTCCGAGGGACACGTGTCCTCCCCGATCGCCGCGCTGCGTACCCCCTGCAGGCGCGTGCTAGTGGATTATCCAGCTGGACGTCCAATGACGCCCAGTCAGAATAACACAACCACTGCCCGGCTGTCATTCTGCTATAGTGGGAAGTGGTTAAAAAAACACCCAAGTAAAGAGTTGTGACATTATAAGCTTGGCGAAGCCCATCAGTGGTATCTGCAGCAGATGTCACTGTCCAATCAAGCTCTTACAGTAAAGAACCCTCTACGTAGTTTAAGGTTAAACCTCTTTTCTTCTAATTTTAATGAGTGGCCACGTGTCTTGTTAAACTCCCTTCCGCAAAAAAGTTTTTACCCCTATTGTGGGGTCACCAGTATGGTGAGATCTTGTAGAGCGGGAGAATTATCGCTTTATCCCTGGAGTTAATCCCTTTTTTAATGCATGCCAATATTTTGTTTGCTTTGTTAGCAGCAGCTTAGCATTGAATGCCATTGCTGAGCCTATCATCTACTAGGACCCCCAGGCCTTTTCCATCCTAGATTTCCCCCAGAGGTTCTCCCCCTATAGTGTATAGATTGCAGTCATATTTTTGCCACCTAAATGCATTATTTAAAATTGTTCTACATTAAACCTCATTTGCCATGTAGTTGCCCACCCCATTACTTTGTTCAGATCTTGCAAGGTTTCCACATCCTGCGGAGAAGTTATTGCCCTGCTTAGCTTAATATCATCTGCAAAATACAGTGATTGAACTGTTTACCCCATCCTCCAGGTCGTTTATGAACAAATCAAATAGGATTGGTCCCAGCACAGAACCTTGCATTAAATGTTTAGGTGCCAGCATCCCCCCTCACCCCCCTTTTTTTCTTACCTAAGCCCTTATGTGATCCAGCACCGTGCACGCCTACAGCTCTTCTCTCCCCACACTTCCGGGTCTTGCTGCCTTTCCTGGGGCACAGGGAGTCATTGGCTCCCAGTGCTGTTATTCAAAGCCAGTGATGAGGGGGCAGGGCCAAGTCCTGATGCCTGTGCCAATGGGATTCCCATGAGAAAACTGGACAGAGGGGGCCAGGAGCGCCAGTGGGGGACCTGAAAAGATGAGGTTTGCAGCCACTCTGTGCAATTCCATTGCACAGAGCAGGTAAGTATAGACATGTTTGTTATTTATTTTTTTAATTTACCTTTACAATCACTTTAAAGTGATTGTTGAGTCTCGTTTAAAAAAATTAAAATAAATAACAAACATGTTATACTTATCTCCTCTGCAGTTGGTTTTGCACAGAGCAGCCTGGATCCTCCTCTTCTCGGCTCCCTCTTCGCTGCTCCTGGCTCCTCCCTCATGTTCAGTGCCCCCACAGCAAGCAGCTTGTTATGGGGGCACCTGAGCCGAGTCACAGCTCCCTTTGTCCATTCAGACATGGAACCCATACCCGGCCGGCCTCTCACCCCTGATGTGCTAACTAACTTTGATTGACAGCCGCAGGAGCCAATGGCGGCCGCTACTGTGTCTCAGCCAATCAGGAGGAAAGTCCCGGAAAGGCTAAGACACTAGTGGACATTGCTGGAGAGAGATGGAGCTCAAGTAAGTAATTATGGGGTGCTGGGGAGGTTGTTACACACAGAAAGTTTTTTATATATATATATATATATATATATATATATATATATATATATGCATAGAATGCATAAAGATAAAAAAAACTTCTGCCTTTACAACTCTTTAAGCTTGCTTATCATGAGCAAAGATTAAAGTGGATGTAAACCCACTCTCATCCTTTCTAAACTACTGCAATATTGGTTATCTAGAAGGATATACATGCCTCCTGCATGTATACTTATCTGTCAAATGTCTCCCCTCTGTCTGCTATAAGGCCCGAAAAACTGCAGATTTTGTGGGTGGGTCTGTTTTACAGGGCTCAGAGTCGTGATGTCAGTAGACTCCCCGCCCACCTCTACACTCCCCTTATCAACATGCATTTTCTCCTGTGTATTTCTTACAATGAACTTCTGCTATGATCACTAACATCCAGTCAAACCCCAGAAAAGTCCCCACATGACTTCAGCATGCCAAATCATGCTGAGGTGTGGAACAGCCAATCCTTGCAGAGCTGCTGAAGAAAGGAGTGGGGGTGGGAATTAAAAAAATAATGCATGAAATATGTAAATCACCTGTCAATCACAGCAAGGGGGAAGAACGGACAGAGTTTTCACAGTTTATCCGTTTTATTTCACTGAAAAAAGATATAAGGATTGATCAGAACTGGATTAACTCTTTGTGGCAAGACTGGGCACAGCTCATCTGAAATCCCATACTCTATATTGTGCCAAACAAAAAAAAAATTAAAAATTTTCAGGTTTACATCCACTTTAAAGGAACAACAACATTAAAAGAAATTAGTTCTGCAATCCACACCTTACTTGATTGCTTACTTTATTATATCCCAGAAGTAAGAGAGGAATTATAACATATACCAATGTTGGCTTCTATGGATGCTATTTTAAAAAGTATATGGGGGAAAAAAAAACACAGAAATGTCTAAATGAAAAAAAAAGAAGTGTGGAGAGGAAGAGATACTTTTCTGTCGGCAATGTATGTCACACCTGCTGTGTTTCATTGATGCAGAAATACAGCGGGATCCTTGAATCATATAGACTTGAAACGTAACTGGTTTCATTCACTTGATTGAGACTCCATGGGACAGACTCTGACGTTCATTTACGCGACGAAAATAGACCACAGAGAATTTGCACCATCCATTTTATTTCCTTTTAAACTTTTCTTCCTGCTACTTGTAAATGTTTACTAAAATATCTCATATTGAACAATCGCCAGTGTTGACTGAACCTTTCTGCGCTGGCAGCGACTTAATGAACCTTGCTCAGACGTCTCCCCCGAATTCTCTAGTTTGATTCAAAGCATCTGTTAAATCATGCCGGATCGTGGCAGTTAGAATGGAACATATAATTTGGCAATCAACTAACAATAAAAAGACAGAACACAAATGATTCCAGAGACTGGGCAAATATTGTCACAGCGTGCACAGCACAACGCAATATCCATCATGGTTTATTGTTCAGTGATATGTAAGCAGCTCCGCTCTTGCATACATTTAATTGTTGCTATGGGCCAGCCTTATTATTCAACAGCATCATCCAATAACGCAGTCAAGACTCCTCAACGTTCAATAAAGAAAAAAATCCCAAGGCTGGAGAAAACTGATTTTTTTTTTTTTTTGTTTTCTTGATCCTGCAATGGAACAGAAGAAGAAGGGTTGAAAGAAGGATTTTTTTTTCTTTTGCAGTGCTCAGATTGCAGAAAGTACAAGATGCCTTTGTGTAGGTTAATGTGTCAAAATGTAGATAATGCTCTTATCAAGCTTCTCAGTCACAGCAATACACTGGAGAGAAGGTTTTACATGACAGCTGATAAGGACAGGGAACAAATGTAGCAAGCTAACATAATCACTTCATTCCAGCTGCACATAAGTGTTCCCTTTGTTGAAACAATAATACAGTGGCAAAGTGGCACGATTTATTTTCTGTGACTTGCAATCAACTCACTGGGGTATTTTTAATGCTAAACCAAATAAGAAACTCCTATTCTAGGGGAAATACTATTGGGGAAGGCATTTCCAAGGATCCCTTTGAGACATTATTTCTATGCCTGGAATTCCCCATCATTGAGCCTATCAAGAGGAGTGTGATGGAGGCTGCCATTGTCCAACTTCCAGGCTAAATGCTAGTTATAGGTTAGTAAAGCATTGTTACAGATAAATGTGAGCATGATTACTTTCTTGGAACTAGTCTGAAGTCAACTAACTGACATTAGCAGATTTGATTAAAGACTTTTCAGCCGGGTATATCAGTGACTGACCCTCCTTACAGTTTAATGCCACATACACACGACCAGACGTAAGGGCAGCTATTGGCTACTGGCTACGAACTTCCTTATTCTAGTCCAGTCGTACGTCATCACGTTTGAATCCGTCTGACTTTAGTGTGATTGTGTGTGGCCAAGTCCATTCATTCGGAAAGTTCGTCAGAACTCCGTCAAAAGTCTGTCAGAAAGACCGTCGGACCTAGTCCGTCGAAAAGTCCACTCGTGTGTACGTGGCATAACTATAGCAAAAAATGCTTAGTTTTTAAGAGAAGTATGGTGTTTGAAAAAAAAAAAAAAAAAAACCTATAAAGTCACCTAGGTGGATGCTGCACCTGTCCCCCGCTGCCTCTAAGACAGAGAACCAAGTGATTAAAGACTGCGGATCACTTGGTTCTCCATCTTCAGTGAGCAGAGAGCCAGTGTTAAGCCCCATACACACGGTCGGATTTTCCGATGGATTCTGTCCTATCGGACAATGTTGTCGGAAATTCCGACCGTGTGTAGGCACCATCGGACAGTTTCCATCGGATTGTCCGACGGACAAAGTTCTATCTCCTGCTGGATAGATTTTTCGACAACAAAGTCCGATCACACCAATTCCGATGGTGTGTAGCGAATTCCGACGGACAAAGTGCCACGCATGCTCAGATCACATTACAAGACCAAAGCTATTGGCTACTAGCCTCTACGTAGTCCCGTCGTAGGCAACAAACGTCACCACGTTCAGAATGATCGGATTTTCCGACAACTTTGTCCGACCGTGTGTATGCAACACCAGTGTCGGACTAAATCCGTCGGACCAAATCCTATGGATTTGGTGGTCGGATTTTCCGACCGTGTGTATGGGGCTTTACTGTGCTGCTGCTTTTGCTGAATGAAACTCCCATTGCTGATCCGGCTTTCTCCTGAAGCTTTTCATTGACCAATGTTCCTGTGCTGCTGCTTTTGCTGACTGACCTCCCTTTGCTGAACCGGCTTGATCCTGACCTTGCCCTGTGGATTCTAGATACAGGCCTCGGATGAATTCATTTCTTCATCAATAGGCCTATATGTATTCTGCTACATGTTTTTGGTAAAAAAAAATCCCAATAAATCTATATTGATTGGTTTGCGCAAAATTTATAGCGTCTACAATCTATGGGATAGATTTATGGAATTTTAGATCTTTTTGTCAGATGTTACTATGGTATACTGAAGTATAACTACAAGCATTTCATAAGTGTCAATGGATTTTATTGACAATTACATTAAATTTATACAGAGTCAATATTTGCAGTGTTGACCCTTCTTTTTCAAGACCTCTGCAATGCGCCCTGGCATGCCGTCAATCAACTTCTGGGCCACATCCTGACTGATGGCAACCCATTTTTGCATAATCAATGCTTGGAGTTTGTCAGAATTTGTGGGGGTTTTTTTGTTTACCTACCTCTTGAGGATTGACCAACAGTTTTTAAAGGTAATAAGGTCTGGGGAGTTTCCTGGCCATGGACCCAAAATGTCGATGTTTTGTTCCAAGCCACCTAGTTATCACTTTTGCCTTATGCTTCATGCTGGAAAAGGCATTGTCCGTAGCCAAACTGTTCTTGGACGGTTGGGAGAAGTTGCTCTTGGAGGATGTTTTTGTACCATGTTTTATTATTATTCTTATTTTGTGTTCTTAGGCAAAATTGTGAGTTAGCCCACTCCCTTGGCTAAGAAGCAACCCCCCACAAAATGCTCCAAACAATTGAGAAAGGGGATTCATCAGAGAAAATGACTTTACTCCAGTCCTCAGAAGTCCAATCCCTGTACCTTTTGCAGAATATCAGTCTTTTCCTAAAGTTTTTCTTAGAGAGAAGTGGCTTTTTTGCTGCCCTTCTTGACACCAGGCCATCCTCAAAAAGTATTCGCCTCACTGTGCATGCAGATGCTAATCAAGCTCTGCACTGGTGGTTCCCCAATCTCTCAGCTGAATCAACTGTAGGAGATGATCCTGGCGCTTGCTGGACTTTCTTGGGCTCCCTGAATCCTTCTTCACAACAATGTTCTTGATGATCCGAAAAATGGTTGATTTAGGTGCATTCTTAGTAACAGCAATATCCTTGCCTGTGAATCCATTTTTGTGCAAAGCAATGATGACTAGGTTTCCTTGCAAGTAACCATGGTTAATAAAGGAAGAACAATGATTTCAAGCACCACCATCCTTTTAAAGCTTCCAGTCTGTTATTCTAACTCAATCAGCATTACAGAGTGATTTCCAACCTTGTCCTAGTCAACACTGACACCTGTGTTAATGAGAGAATCACTGACATGATGTCTGCTGGTCCTTTTGTGACAGGGTTAAAATGCAGTGGAGACCGTAACGGCACCTAATCGACCCGCTGGGACCCCCGCAGTCCCCCGCTCATGCCCGGGTACAAAAAAGGCGGATCAGCGCGCCGACAGAGCCAACGGAAGACCGGGCCCACGCCGCCGCTTGCTGAAGATAGGGCCGCAGCAGGGCATATCTCCATGATGGCAGAGCAGCCAGGGGAGGTGAGTCCAGGGGCAGCAGCAGATCCCCAGGTCCCCCCGGAGCACGCAGCGCTCCTGGAAGCCATAAATGGCTGCAGAACGGCCCTCACTGAAAAAATAGACCATGTGTACATTGAGGTGGGCCTGATTAGAAGAGACATTGATGCTTTTAAAGGTAGAGTGACAGAAGTTGAGCAGCGTGTGTCTCTGACGGAGGATATTCAGAGGGAACACTTGGCTGACATTCACTCCCTGAAAATCAGAGTCAAGCATCTAGAGTCGCGTGCTGAAGATGTAGAAAATCGCAATAGACGAAACAACCTGCGCATCATTGGCCTGCCTGAGGGAGCGGAGGGAAATGACACCCCCCAGTTCACAGAGCAACTGCTGCGCACCCTTCTACCCAGGGCCTCATTTTCCTCCCATTTTGTTGTGGAACGTGCCCACAGGATCCCTGCAACAAGGGGACCGCAAGGAGCACCCCCGCGCACCTTCATTTTTAAGCTGCTGAACTACCGGGATCGTGATCTAATCCTGAGGGAAGCAAGAAACGTGGGGGACCTCAAGTATGAGAATGCCAAAATCCTCATATTCCCGGATTACTCCATTGAAATCCAGCGACAGAGGAAGTCATTTGATCATGTGAGATCCCAGCTCCGCGCCAAAAACCTCAAATATAGTATGCTGTTTCCCGCCAGACTGCGAGTCCAGGACGGAGAGAGAGTGAGATTTTTTACATCGCCTGCTGAAGCATCTTCTTGGCTGGATACGATCCGCACTGCATAAGCAAGTATACATGTCTCTGATCCCTGTGTCTTACAACACTTTGCAGCTGTGTACCTGAATTTGGGGGTGGGGGGTCCTAATACTGCCTCCAGCCTCCTTCCGAGCACCCCTTAGACATTGAGACGGTGGACGGGTGATGCCTGCTGTCTGTACGCGGACGAGGGCCCCCCCCCTACTGGTCCCCACTTCTCAGGAAGAACTTTCCTCCTGCCTATTGTTTACTGTTTTTGTCCCCTGTCTTTTTGAGGAGACCTCAGCCATTCTACATCTACACCCCTACGTTTTGGGTTTTACTGCTCCTCCTTTTTTCCGTTCTGCTGCACAGGCCGGCAACAGATACTTGGCCACTTACCTCAAGAATCGCACCCCCAGCTTGCTGGGAGACTGGCACCACATTTTATATCCGGGCGACCCCAGTTTGGAGGGGTTGATGGACATATGTCTAAAATGCCTCTTGCACACGTTACCCCCATGACATGGCGACTTGCCGTGTGGTTTTTGGGAAGGAAAGCCACCCATAGTTTTACATGGGCTGGCGGGGAGGGGGGGGGGGGGGGTGTTTTGTTTTTGTTACTGGTTTTACTATTACTGTTATTTGACAAATTTAAAAGTGCTTATATGCTTGACACAGTCACTAGGGCCTCTGATACTGAAGCTCCTTGGGAGCTGCTCTCTATGTACAACTGAATTGTGGGTTTATGCTCTGTCCAAGTCGGGTGAATGCCCCGGGTCTGCCCCGTTATTGATCATCTCCGGCATGTTATGTCGTCACTAACGATTGTTTCCTGGAATACCAGGGGCCTGAACTCCCCAGTTAAGCGATCCCTGGTGTTTCAATTTTTGAAAACCCATAACCCCCATATCTGTGTATTCCAGGAAACGCACCTGGTGGGCAAGAAAACCCTTAGTCTAAAAAAGCCCTGGGTGGGACACCAATACAACTCGACGTACTCTAATTTTGCAAGAGGGGTCACCATTCTTGTACGTAAATCACTTCCATTTAAACTCCTGGGGCTAGATCTTGACCAGGACGGCAGATACATAGTGTTGCATGCCATGATTGAAACATTGGAATTGGTGCTTGTGGGCATCTATATCCCTCCCCCTGCCTCGATTAAACTGCTTCATAAGCTGAGTCTCCTCCTGGCAAACTATGGGACCGACAACCTCCTGCTTATGGGAGACTTTAACATGACGCCAAATCCGGGGTTGGATCGCCTCAACTCATCTGGGGGTCCCACCTCGGAGCTCTCGAACTGGGCCGACACTTACGGGCTGACGGATCTTTGGAGATGGAGGAATCCCTCTGAAAGATCCTACACATGCCACTCAGCCACGTACAGAGCACTTTCGCGCATAGATCTGGTATACGCAGGGACACCTCTCCTACCCAGGGTACAGGAAATTTCTATTCTTCCACGGGGGATCTCGGATCATACCCCACTTCTCTTCCGACTGTCCCTGGAGGGATCTCCCGGGGACAGGCTGTGGAGACAATCCAGGTTCTGGATATCTGACCCCAGGGTGGACTCCGAGTTCCGTTACCAAATGGAAATGTACTGGATGCTCAACCCGGGTACAGCCTCCCCAGCGGTGGTCTGGGACGCCTTCAAGGCCTCCTCTAGGGGGCACTATCCGAAGATCATAGGGAAAATTAGGAAACAGCTGAAGGCGGATATTCTGGAAGCGGAGGGCAGGGCACTCACTTTGGAACAGCAGTTTGTATTAACGGGGGACCCGGAGGTTCACGGTAGACTCCAAAACAGCACCAGGGAGGTTATGCTAATGCGCACTTCACTCACTAAGAAAAAAATGCTCCAGCAGTCGCAGAGAATCTTTGAGGAGGGTGAGAGGGGAGGCAGGCTATTGGCATGGCTGGCTAGGGAACAGACAGGGTCCATGAGTGTGCCCTCGCTGGTAGACGGAGCTGGGGTCAGAATGACCTCCTCCAGGGAGATCAGCGAGAGCTTTACGTCCTACTATGCGGACTTATATTCCACACAAGTGAACTACTCCATGGAAGACTTACACATCTACCTCTCTGACGTTGACTTTCCAGTGCTGACTGACACATATAGGTCCCAACTCGACTCGCCCATTACGATCCTAGAAGTCCAACAGGCTATAGCCTCACTCCAAGCGGGGAAAACCCCGGGTCCGGACGGATTCCCCACAGAGTTCTACAGAACATATGCTGAAGAACTGGCCCCTAGACTACACTCCATGCTCCTCGCGGCACTGGGGGAAGGTGCACTCCCAGAGTCTATGTCCGAGGCGGTAATAGTGGTCATTCCCAAGTCAGGGAAAGACCCAGAACTCTGCAAATCATACCGTCCAATCTCACTGATAGACGTAGATGCTAAACTGCTGGCCAAGATCCTAGCAACCAGGCTGAACGGGGTGATCACGGCACTGGTCCACCCGGATCAGTCGGGCTTTATGCCAGGCAGGGGGACTGACATTAACATGGAGGAGGGGAGGGGGACAGAGGCCTGGTCGCAGCGCTGGACGCCGAAAAGGCATTCGACTCTGTCGAGTGGCTCTTCCTATGGGAGATCCTGGAATGCTTTGGATTTGGCCCCAGGTTCATCTCCTGGATCCAACTCCTGTATAAAAACCCCACTGCCCGGGTTAGAGTTAATGGCCTGCTGTCTCCCCCCTTCAGTCTGTATAGAGGAACAAGACAGGGATGCCCCCTGTCTCCAGGGCTATTCGCATTGGCGATTGAACCCCTAGCGATATTAATACGCCAGGATCATAGAGTGAGGGGCATAGAGGTTGGTGTGCTGCAGGAAAAAATATCCCTGTATGCTGATGACACCCTGCTTTATCTAGCGGACGCAGAAACATCACTCCAGACCACACTAGGAATAATAGAACAGTTTGGGAGGTTCTCTGGCATACGAGTAAATTGGGACAAATCTGTCCTTTTCCCCCTTAACGACACTAACCCCAAGAGTCCCACCAACACGCCCCTTCAGTGGGTAGAAGACTTCAAATATTTGGGTGTGATAGTTAGAAGCTCCCCCCGGGCATACATAGGAGATAATCTCTCCCCTCTGCTTACTCAGTTTGCCACTAAGTGCCAGACATGGAAAACGCTACCACTGTCCCCGGTGGGTAGGGTAAACCTCCTTAAAATGGTATACCTTCCGAAGTTCGTCTATTTCTTTAGGAACACCCCATGCCTGATCCCCAAAGCCTTCTTTCAGAAGATTGACACTATTATCTCCTCCTTCGTGTGGGCTGGGAAGACCCCGAGATTAGCAAAGAGAACGCTCCAGCTTCCCCTGTCTCAGGGGGGCTTGGCGCTGCCACACTTTCAATTGTACTACTGGGCGGCAGTACTGGTTACGGCCCGATGGTGGTTCTCCCAGCCCAAACAGAACCCGGCAGTTACTCTGGAGGCGGCGATCCTGGGGTCCTACGCTGCACTGTCTAACTTGCCCTATAGGGGGCCCAGGGCCCACCCCAGGCCACGACCCTGATGCGTAGCACTGTACAGGTATGGCAGAAGTCTAGGGAGGTATATAGGGAGGACTCAGCCGTCTCGCCCCACACCCCCTTGTGGGGTAACCCTACCCTGTCACACCTCTTTGGGGTTCCTGAACCCCAAATGTGGGCGGGGAGGGGTATAACCACTCTCAGGCAAGTCTTTAAGGACGGCTCCTTCCGCTCATTCGAAGACCTGCAGGCCCAGTACGCACTTCCGAACACTATGAGGTTTAGATACTATCAGTTCAGACATGCAATACTAGCCCAATTTCCAAATCCCCTGACACTCAAAACGGACGCAGTGGAAAGACTGCTTATTGCAAAACTGCTGGACAAACCACTATCTTCCCTCTACTTTTACCTCTCAGCCGCGTACATTACCTCCCCGACTAAGATATATGACAAGTGGAGGGCTGATATACCAGAGCTGACTGAGGAGATATGGGAGGACGTTGTCTCGGACTACACCACAAAAATGATCTCGGCAAAGGATCGCTTTATCCAGCTTAAGATGCTACATAGGGCATACTACACACCTGTTAGGCTGGCTAGGATATACCTTGGGGCGAGTGAATTTTGTTCAAGATGTGGAACCTCCGTGGGAACCTTTCTCCATGTGATGTGGTCCTGCCCTGTGCTGCGCCCCTACTGGGGAGCCGTTATTGAGGTACTGGACTCCTTTGGGGACTGGGCCCTACGTATGGACCCAGCCTTGGCACTCCTGGGAAGCATGGAGGACGTTGAGGCCTCAAGACATGAAAAATTGTTCCTGTTTTACGCCCTGTACTATGCCAGGAGGGAAATCCTCCTGAAATGGAAGCAAGCCACCCCCCCTACACTGAGCATGTGGAAAGCCACAATAAACTCGGTCCTACCCCTCTATAAACTCACATACGAGAGCAGAAACTGTCCCAAAAAGTTTGACAAAGTATGGTCCCACTGGGTCGATGCACATGGTTGTTGATAGGAACGTGCTGACTGCTTTATATGTTATCCTATCAGATCTCTAAAATGCAAGTGATAATGTTGTTCCGGATATTGACTCCTCCTCCCCCCCCCCCCCCCCCCCCCCCCCCCTGTCCCTACTCTCCAGTTTCTCCTCCTGCTTAGAAGATGCCTGGAATAACGACTTTGTTGATGTGCCTTATATCTCAGTGATGGGAAAATTGTGATCCTGCATTAGTCTACATTAATCGGCATTGTTTATGATGTATTGACCTTGCTGACTGTATATACCATTGGACAATGTGAACTGTGTCATTGTTAATTATTGCAATTATTTTTTCTTTCTGTTAAAAAAAAAAAAATGCAGTGGAAATATTTTTTGGGGATTAAGTTAATTTTCATGGCAAAGAGGGACTTTTTGAATTGCAATTAATATTATAATATAGTATATATATATATATATATATATATATATATATAGTTATATATACATATACATACATACAGTGCCTTGCGAAAGTATTCGGCCCCCTTGAACTTTTCAACCTTTTGCCACATTTCAGGCTTCAAACATAAAGATATAAAATTTTAATTTTTTGTAAAGAAACACCAACAAGTGGGACACAATTGTGAAGTGGAACAAAATCTATTGGATATTTTAAACTTTTTTAGCAAATAAAAAACTGAAAAGTGGTGCGTACAAAATTATTCGGCCCCTTTACTTTCAGTGCAGCAAACTCACTCCAGAAGTTCAGCGAGGATCTCTGAATGATCCAATGTTGTCCTAAATGACTGATGGTGATAAATTGAATCCACCTGTGTGTAATCAAGTCTCTGTATAAAAGCACCTGCTCTGTGATAGTCTCAGGGTTCTGTTGAAAGCGCAGAGAGAATCATGAAGACCAAGGAACACACCAGGCAGGTCCGTAATACTGTTGTGGAGAAGTTTAAAGCCGGATTTGGATACAAAAAGATTTCCCAAGCTTTAAACATCCCAAGGAGCACTGTGCAAGCGATCATTTTGAAATGGAAGGAGTATCAGACCACTGCAAATCTACCAAGACCTGGCTGTCCCTCTAAACTTTCAGCTCAGACAAGGAGAAGACTGATCAGAGATGCAGCCAAGAGGCCCATGATCACTCTGGATGAACTGCAGAGAACTACAGCTGAGGTGGGAGAGTCTGTCCATAGGACAACAATCAGTCGTACACTGCACAAATCTGGCCTTTATGGAAGAGTGGCAAGAAGAAAGACATTTCTCAAAGATATCCATAAAAAGTCTTGTCTAAAGTTTGCCACAAGCCACCTGGGAGACACACCAAACATGTGGAAGAAGGTGCTCTGGTCCGATGAAACCAAAATCAAACTTTTTGGCCACAATGCAAAACGATATGTTTTTAGCGTAAAAGCAACACAGCTCATCACCCTCAACACACCATCCCCACTGTCAAACATGGTGGTGGCAGCATCATGGTTTGGGCCTGCTTTTCTTCAGCAGGGACAGGAAAGATGGTTAAAATTGAGGGGAAGATGGATGCAGACAAATACAGGACCATTCTGGATGAAAACCTGTTGGAGTCTGCAAAAGACCTGAAAGTGGGACGGAGATTTATCTTCCAACAAGACAATGATCCCAAACATACAGCAAAATCTACAAAGGAATGGTTCACAAATAAATGTATCCAGGTGTTAGAATGGCCAAGTCAAAGTCCAGACCTGAATCCAATCGAGAATCTGTGGAAAGAGCTGAAAACTGCTGTTCACAAACACTCTCCATCCAACCTCACTGAGCTCAAGCTGTTTTGCAAGGAAGAATGGGCAAAAATTTCAGTCTCTCGATGTGCAAAACTGATAGAGACATACCCCAAGCGACTTGCAGCTGTATTCGCAGCAAAAGGTGGCTCTACAAAGTAGTAACGCAAGCGGGCCGAATAATTTTGCACTCCCCACTTTTCATTTTTTTATTAGTTAAAAAGTTTCAACAATCCAATAGATTTCGTTCCACTTCACAATTGTGTCCCACTTGTTGGTGATTCCTCACAAAAAATTTTAATTTTATATCTTTATGTTTGAAGCCTAAAATGTGGCAAAAGGTTGAAAAGTTCAAGGGGGCCGAATACTTTCGCAAGGCACTGTATATATATATATATATATATATATATATATATATAGTGTAGTGTATATATAGTATCTCACAAAAGTGAGTACACCCATCACATTTTTGTAAATATTTTATTATATCTTTTCATGTGACAACACTGAAAAAAAGTTACACTTTGCTACAATGTACGCTGGTTGATGTTAGAGACATTGAGCTCCTCCAGGTCTGGAGACATGCTTGGCCAGTCCATCACCTTTACCCTCAGCTTCTTTAGCAAGGCAGTGGTCATCTTGGAGGTGTGTTTGGGGTCGATATCATGTTGGAATACTGCCCTGCAGCCTACTCCCCGAAGGGAGGGGATCATGCTCTGCTTCAGTTTGTCACAGTACATGTTGGCATTCATGGTTCCCTCAATGAACTGTAGCTCCCCAGTGACGGCAGCACTCATGCAGCCCCAGACCATGACACTCCCACCACCATGCTTGACGGTGGGCAAGTGTTTCTTGCTTGACACCATCTGAACCAAATAAGTTTAACTTGGTCTCATCAGACCACAGGGCATGGTTCCAGTAATCCATGTCCTTAGTCTGCTTGTCTTCAGCAAACTGTTTGCGGGCTTTCTTGTGCATCATCTTTTTTCAGGGACAACAGCCATGCAACCTGTAGAATTTTTTAAACTTCGAATATGGAGATTTTAAAGGGTAAAAGTTTGTCGCCATTCCACGAGCGAGCACAATTTTAAAGTGTGACATGTTGGGTATCAATTTACTCAGCGTAATATTATCTTTTACAATAATAATTTTACGGTTGTCTTATTTTTTTATTCCAAAAAGTGTATTTTTTCCCAAAAAATTGCACTTGTAAGACTGCTGCGCAAATACGGTGTGACAGAAAGTATTGCAATGACGGCCATTTTATTCTCTAGGGTGTTAGAAAAAATATATAGAATGTTTGGGGGTTCCAAGTCATTTTCTAGCAAAAAAAAAAAACAAACAGTTTTTAACTTGTAAACAAAAAATCGCAGAAAGAGGCTTGGTCCTTAAGTGGTTAAGAAAAATATAAGGTTCTTTTGAAATGGATAGCAGCATCCCATCTCAACAAGCCCTTTAAGTGACAGCATTGGGCAGGTAACATGGAAACATCAAGGGCCTATTAGAACCCCCAAGATATCTCTCCTACCCTCCACTGCAGCTAATTAAGCACAGACCATGCTCAATTAGACACTTTTCTGGCTGTAGCAGCCAGGGAATGACCGCTCTGAAACCAGAGCTTCCAGCTTTATAAACAGCAGAGGTGATCGGGGAACACATTTTCCTAGATCTCAAACTGCTCGCCACCCTGAAAACATATGATGTGAAAGAGTGCCATACCAACTGCACTATACAGCCACCCGAATCACTTTTACATGACAGCCAGGAGCCAGTTGAACAAAACAAACACACGCTTATGTCTGGTACTGCAGCCATGAGCTTTTTTTAGGCCCCATGTACACGGGACGCTGCTAAACGTACGTTCAGAGACAGTTTTTCAACTGCCCCTGAACTCATTCAATGTTATCCTATGTGACCATGTACACAGTCTCGTTTATTGCTGTTTTTAGGCAGTTGCGTTTAACAGCGTTTCTTTGAAAGCAAAAAATGGGTTGTACAACCACTGTCCCCATACATGGATCGAAATTCTTCTGGTCCCTGCTGAACCGGACCAATTTAAATCCATATATGGCCAGCTTAAAGTGGTTGTAAACCCTCCCTCGTGACTTTTAACTATAGGTAAGCCTATAGGTAGTGGAAATCTCTCCTAAACGTGCGCCGTTTAGGAGATATTTCACTTGTAGTGCGCCGATGATGTAATTGGCGCATGCGCTGTGAAGAAAAAGACCTGCGTACTGTTTCTTCCCCAGCGTGTGCCATTACTGACAGCGCACACGCGGGAGTGATGTTACGCAGCTCCGGCCAGTCGCAGAGCCGGAGTCCGTGGCCCACGGAAGGAAGAGGGGCAAAGATTTGTTTGCAGGTAAGTGTCACATAATGGGATATATGCAATGCCGGGAGCATAAGAGGAAGTAAAACCCATCAGGGTTTACCTCCTCTTTAAGGCTTTATTTTGCCTTCGTCTGTATCAGTGGTGATTAAACTTTATAGGACTAGGTTGAACCCAAAAGACTCTTGTTCTTTACCATTACAACTACAGTACTTGACTGTTGTTGCCCAGATACAGAATTCCTTGCATTGTGGGGAAAATGTGATGCCACAAGGAACTGTAAATTAATGTAATGCTGTGTCTTGTCTTCCATAACAATACATAATCCAATTGTATAATATGTGCAATAAAAAACAGCTGATTATTTCACACACTTTATTATAGCTGTCAACAAAATGCTTAATAATAAACTGGGTTGTGTCGTACACCCCAGTTTTTACTGTACATCTGCTTCCAACATTATTTAACAAATTAATATATATATATTTATAAATGTATTTATTATATACATTTATAAATACTGCCACCATCATGTTTCACGGTGGGGATGGTGTGTTCAAGGTGATGTCCAGTGCTAGTTTTCCGCCACACATAGCATTTTGCTTTTAGGACAAAAAGTTCATTTTTGGTCTCATCTGACCAGAGCACCTTTGTTTGCTGTGTCCCCCATATGGCTTCTCGCAAACAGGACTTCTTATGGCTTTCTTTCTACAATGGCTTTCTTCTTGCCATTCTTCCATAAAGGCCAGATTTGTGGAGTGCACGACTAATAGTTGTCCTGTGAACAGATTCTCCCACCTGAGCTTTGGATCTCTACAGCTCCTCCAAAGTTACCATGGGCCTCTTGGCTGCTTCTCTGACTAAAACACTCCTTGAACAGCCATGTTTTGGTAGGTTTGCAGTTGTGCCATACTATTTCCATTTTCGGATGATGGATTGAACAGTGCTCCGTGAGATGTCCAAAGCTTGGTATATTTTTTAATAACCTAGTCCTGCTTTAACCATCTCCACAGCTTTATCCCTGACCTGTCTGGTGTTTTCCTTTGCCTTCATGATGCTGTTTGTTCCCTAAGGTTCTATAACAAACCTCTGAGGGCTTCACAGAAGAGCTGTATTTACAGTGCCTTGCAAAAGTATTCACCCCCCTGGCATTTTTAGTGTTTTGTTGACTCACAACCTGTATTTAACATGGATTGTTTGAGAATTTGCCTCATTTAATTTACAGAACATGCCCACAAGTTTGAAGATGTTTTTTTTTTTTTAATTGTGAAGCAAACAACAAATATAACAGAAAAAGTCAATGTGAATAACCCCCCTAAAGTCAATACTTTGTTAAGTCACCTTTTGCGGCTATCATAGCTCCAAGTCACTTTGGATAAGTCTCTATGAGCTTGCCACATCCTACCACTGGGATTTTTGCCCATTCCTCCTTGCAAAACTGCTCCAGCTCCTTCAAGTTGGATGGTTTGCACTTGTGAATAGCAATATTTAAGTCTGACCACAGATTTTCTATTGGATTGAGGTCTGGGCTTTGACTAGGCAATTCCAACACATTTACATGTTTCCCCTTAAACCACTCAAGTGTTGCTTTAGCAGTATGTTTGGGATCATTGTCCTACTGGAAGGTGAACCTCCGTCCTAGCCTCAAATCACACACAGAGTGGTACAGGTTTTTCTCAAGAATATCCCTGTATTTAGCACCATCCATCTTTCCTTCAACTCTGACCAGTTTCCCAGTCCCGACTGCTGAAAAACATTCCCACAGCATGATGCTGTCACCACCACGTTTCACTGCGGGGATGGTGATGTTTGGGTGATGTGATGTGTTGGGTTTGCGCCAGAAATAGAGTTTTCTTTGATGGCCAAAAAGTTCAATTTTAGTCTCATCAGAACAGAGCACCTTCCTCCATACATTTTAGGAGTCTCCCACATGCCTTTTTGCAAACTAAAAATGTGCCATTTTGTTTTTTGATGAAAGTAATGGCTTTCACCCGGCCACTCTGCCATAAAACCCAACTCTATGGAGCGTACGGCTTATTGTCGTCCTATGTACAGATACTCCAGTCTCTGCTGTCGAACTCTGCAGCTCCTCCAGGGTTACCTTAGGTCTCTGTGCTGCCTCTCTGAGTCATGCCCTCCTTGCTCGGTCCGCGAGTTTTGGTGTGCGGCCGTCTCTTGGCAGGTTTTCTGCTGTGCCATGTTCTTTCCATTTGGTTATGATAGATTTGATGGTGCTCCTAGGGATCATCAAAGATTTGGATATTTTTTTTATAACCTAACCCTGACTTGTACTTCTCAACAACATTGTCCCTTATTTGTTTGGAGAGTTCCTTGGTCTTTATGGCAGTGTTTGGTTAGTGGTACCTCTTGCTTAGGTGTTGCAGCCTCTGGGGCCTTTCAAAAAGGTGTGTATATGTAATGACAGATCATGTGACACTTAGATTGCACACAGGTGGACATCATTTCACTAATTATGACTTCTGAAAGTTGGTTGCACCAGAGCTTTTTATGGGCATCATAACAAAGGGGGTGAATACATACACACGTGCCAGTTTTTTATTTCTGAAAAATAGTTTTATGTATATATTTTTCTAATTTAACTTCACCAACGTAGACTATTGTGTTCTGATCCATCACATATAATTCAGATTTAAAAAAACATTGAACTAAAGGCTGTAATGTAACAAAATAGGTAAAAAGCCAAGGGGGTGAATACTTTTGCAAGGCACTGTATACTGAGATTAAATTACACACAGGTGGACTCTATTTTACTAATTAGGTGACTTCTGAAGGCAATTGGTTCCACTATGTTTTAATTAGGGGTATCAGAGTAAAGGGGGCTGAATACAAATACACGCCACACTTTTCAGATATTTATTTGTAAAAAAGTTTGAAAACCATTTATCATTTTCCTTCCACTTCACAATTATGTGCCACTTTGTGTTGGTCTATCACATAAAATCCCAATAACACACACGTATTTGGTTGTAACATGACAGAAACTTTCAAGGGGTATGAATACTTTTTCAAGGCACTGTATGTCATGATATTGATGATTAAATAAAAGTCAATATACCCCAGACCTCCTCCCTCTTTACTTTCCCTAATTCTCTTCATCTCCGAAGACCTCTCTTTGGTCTACTCCTTTCCTTCTTAACCACTTGATTACCAAGGACGTCATATGACATCCTTGACTTTGAGTGGGGATATCTGAATGATGCGTGCAGCTATAGGCATCATTCAGATATCATTCTTTCCGGCCGGCGATTCTGTGCACCATAAGAACGATCATAGCGGCAGTTCCACCGCCTGATCGTTCTTATAGGCAGCGGGAGGGGACGTCCCCCCCCTCCCGCCGCCATCTGGTGCTTCTCCGGGCTCTCCCATGCCATCAGGGGCCCGGAGAAAGAATCGCTCGCCGCCGGATGACGAGCATAGAGATTTCCGGTGACCACATGGTCACCAGTCGTCTCTATAACCGTCGGAGGCCCGGGCGCGACGTTATGACGTCATGCCCGGTACCCGGAAGTAAACAAAGCCGCGATCGCGGCTGTCAGCATGAGATCGGTAAATTTTAAAAATCGGTAGCTCGCGCTCAGAACCTAACGCACACGCAAGTCCCGCCCACATATGTAAACGCTGCTCAAACCACACATGTGAGGTATTGCCGCATGTGTTAGAGCGCGTGCAACAATTCTAGCACTAGACCTCCTCTGTAACTCTAAACTGGTAACCTGTAAAAAAAATTTAAGCGTCGCCTATGGAGATTATTAAGTACCGAAGTTTGGCGCCATTCCACGATTGTGCGCAATTTTAAAGCGTGACATGTTCGGTATCTTTTTACTTGGTGTAACATCATCTTTCATATTATATAAAAAAATTGGGCTAACTTTACTGTTTTGTTATTTTTTAATTCATGAAACGTTTGAATAATTATTGCGCAAATACCGTGTGAGATAAAAAGTTGCAATGACCGCCATTTTATTCCCTAGGGTGTCTGCTAAAAAAAACGTATATAATGTTTGGGGGTTCTGAGTAATTTTCTAGCAAAAAAATTATGATGTTTACATGAAGGAAAATAGGCCCGGTAAGAAAGTGGTTAAATAAACGTTACACTAAGGCAGTAAAACTTGTGTGTTACAAACACTAATACAAGTTGTTTCTATGGATGTACGGTCGTAATTTTTTTCTTCTGTATGTATTTCATTGAATCTTTGGTATACTTAAAACTCTTATTGAACCAGACATAAAAATCAAAATACAGCTCCATGGATTCTGAGAGTAGCTAAAGCCAATGAATCATACTGCAATTGTTATGTGTTAGTCACAAACTCAAGTCATTTAAAAAAAGCAACAATCTTAATAAACAGAATGTTAACCCTGACACTGAAGATAATGAAAAAGGAAATTAAACCAATGTTTACCATGGCAGAACTATGAGATAACCAAGCATCACACTATATTTATCATGGATATGTCCTCCTAAAGCTTTTATAGGGAAACTATAATGGTTTTGTGTAAATTGTAGTTACATGTTTTAAAGAGGCACTTGGGTCCTTCCCTGGATGTTTTCTTTTTAACCCACCCCTTACCTGTTATAATGGCTCGTCTGTGAGTCAAATACTCACCTGCGCAATGATTCACAACTGTCCTACTGTGATCCACACTTAGTACAGTCCAGATCCTGAGCCACCATCTTGTTCCTTCTCAATGATCGTGCACCAGCTGCCTCTTCCTGGTTCAGGAAGCCAGGCCCACAATAGCCCCTTCCCTAATCCTGCAGCCTCCTGGGATATGTGATAGGGGTTTTCAAAGAGGCTGCAGGAAAAAAGAACATGTCTATTCTTGCCTAGACAAGAGAGAGGAAAGCATGGATCTAATGTCACTCAGGGGAGTAAAGGTCTGCTTTAAAGTTTTAAGAATGTTTTACATCTGTCTCTGCTATATACTGTATATATGATCTTAGATTCAGAAAATTACACTTCCCTGCTTTCGGGGCTCTTTCTGTCTAACTGAAAACTCAGACTGAGACTTTAAGCTAGAGATAGATAGAGGGAGTAGCTCTTTAAAGGGTGGAGATCGTGCTGGACTGACTTGATCAGTCACTGTGTGTAAGTAGGTGAAGATCTGGGCGCGTAGGGAGGATTGCATTCCAAAGTTTAGTACCCGGCTTGAAAGGTGGTGGTGGGCTGCTGCCTCAGGATATGGCCTTATGGTCGATTCCGCATGCAATCTGGGAGAGTGGATGGTAAAGGAGCGCCTGGTATCCAGTAAATATGAGTTTGAAAATACACTTTATTTAGGGTAGCAACAAATTAAATTAAGCCAACATGTTTCATGGGGAACAGAGACTCTCCCTTCTTCAGGGTTGTTGCTGCATTTTTGGAGAAAATTCTTAAATCGGGTATGCCAGTGGTGAAAAAGAACAGGTGGAAAGCTATCCGAGTGTCAGCTGTGACTGCAGAGGCAGAGGGAGGGAAGAGTTTTGTAAAAAAAAAAAAAAAAGTGGAAATCATGTGAAAAGGAGCTAAAGGTTCAACCTGCTGGCTGGATACAAGTATACAAAATATGCATAAACAATATTTACCAGAACTTCAGATGTGTTACATTCACTGTAAATCAAACATATAAGATGGAAGACACTACCCAGAGTCATATGAAGTATAGGGAACACTGGCCAGAAGAACTTACTACTGCCTCTACAGAAAAACAGAAGTACTTTTATCTATGTCGCTACTATGTGCTTGAAAATACTAAAACAAGTTATCAATAATAATATATTGGTATACAGGGTAATTCTCCTGATATCATTTCAGCTAAAACTTTTTTTTAAGTTTTGTATAAAGTGGAAAAACCTCAGTTTTTTTTACTGCTATCTATGGCTCTGTAAGAGAGATTTCTCCTAATTTATGGTCATGATGACAAATCTTTCAACTGGGACACAGAGAAACAGACAGCAATAAAAGGTTCATAATGGCTTTAGCCTTCCCCCTACCCTAAAAAAAGGATACATTTTTATTTGAATTGCTATTGGAGACTTTGCTCAGCGAGATAAAAAAAGACAAAAACTTTGGGGTTGATTTACTAAAGGCAAATCCACTCTGCACTACAAGTGCACTTGGTAGTGCAGTTGCTGTAGATCTGAGGGGAAGATCTGAAATGAGAGGAAGCTCTGCTAATTTTATCATCCAACCATGTGCAAGCAAAAATGCTGTTTATTTTCCTTGCATGTTCCCTTCAGATCTACAGCGACTGCACCTCCAAGTGCACCTGGAAGTGCACAGTGGATTTGCCTTTAGTAAATAACCCCCATTGCATTATTTGGTTCTTTTAGATCAAAGGGATGAACTTCGGTCTGCAAATGAGGTCAGTTTAACCACTTAAAGACCAGGCCTTTTTCTGACACTTGTTGCTTATAAGTTAAAATCAGTATTTTTTTGCTAGAAAATTACTTAGAACCCCCAAACATTACATATATTTTTTTAGCAGAGACTCTCGAGAATACAATGGTGGCCGTTGCAATATGTTATGTCACACTGTATTTGCACAGCAGTCTTTCAAACGCAATTTTTGTGGGGAAAAATACACTTTAATTAATTTTAAAAAAACTAAACAGTAAAATTAGCACGTTTTTCTGTATAATGTAAAAGATGATGTTACGCTGAAATGCGTGATCTTTATTCTAAGCAAAAATTGTGATTCTCCTTTTATCCAGAATCGTGCAGGTCTACTCTCTATTAGAGAAGAAAAAAAAACAATAGGTATTCTAATCCTTCTACACCCTATTCAAAACTATATATGGGCATATATTTCAAAGAAGACTTAAAATCTGAAAACAACTCTGCTTTTTAAATCCCCCCCACCCCCCATGAAAAAGGAAAAAATAATAAATAAACCAAACAATCAGTGGCTCTTCTTGAAGATACTTCCTTGACAATGACAGCATAAGGATATGATTTCCTAAATTAAGCTGATCATTTCTAAACGTATATCTAAAAAAACAATAAAAGGACAATAGCTTCCCTTTTAACAACATGGCTTTTAACACCTTAATCTATTAATGGTTGCCCCATCATGTGATGAATTTGAAGCATCCCTCAAAGAAATGAGAGGTGCATATTAACAGCCCATTTACCAGACTAATGAGATAGGAATTGATCCCTTTTCTTATTAATCAATGATGGCTAAGACGTCGGTGACCACAGTGCAATTAATTAGCACTTTTTCAAACTGATCAACTTTGACGCTGCAAATTGTTTTCCCATTACGCTAATTTGAAAACTGGTTCAAACTGTATCACAAAGATCATGGATGGGAGGACAACAGGGAGAGACACTAATTATCGAACAAGTAAACCATGCAGATAATCACATTTGTTTTGTATGCTTGTACTTGGCGGCCAGTACAACTGAAAGCACTGTGAAAGGGTTAAGGGATTAACCAATCGGTTTCGACTAGCAACGCCCAAGTAGACACATTTAAAAACACAGCATGTTCCCTGAGATGAGCCAAGGGGCTTATAATGACAAGAGTGAATCGCACAGTCACACGGCATGCCAATTAAGGCGATGAATCATCGATAACCAATCAAAGCTGTGATCCACACCAGACCATTGACTGTACAGCAGGTAATTGAATGCACTGATGTGTGCTGTACAAAAGCTGATTTAGTCTGAAAATGTGTTTACTTAAGAAATGTTTTAAAATTATGAAAACTTTTGAGAAAATCTATTTCCACATTATTCATTAGAGCTGACAACAAGTGTGTCCAACAGATGCTTTTTCAGGTTGCATGAATCCTTTTTAGTCCACCGTGCAGGCCCGTTTGGTAGGAAAGGTAATTTAGCCCAGGGAAGCAGAATATAAAGTTTAGTGCATTACATCGGCCTCAATGTTCAGCAGTGTCAGAGCCAACTGCCTCCTTTTACCTTAAACATTTGCCTTAAACTTGAAAATAAAGTCAATTAAAAAATGAGGACAGGTAGGCTTTTTATGACATTGGAGACTCTGTTTCTTGCTGCCTCCCTGCCCAGCTCAATGTATAGTTTCTGTACAATCCTGTACCATGACCAAGTAACTTCCATGTGTGTGCACAGCAGTTATAGCATCGCAGCCTGACCAAACAAAAGGCTGATGACTTTGATCATGCAAGAATGCTGGTAAAAGATAGAAGCACCAGAGATGGAGGGCAGCGCTGGAGGGAATCGTGTTTGTTAAATACGTTTTCCTTGTGCTAATATGCTGTGAATGCTAACACATTATGGTAAAATGATCCTGGGGCCAAAAATTTTCTTTTTTGTTGTGACGGTTTACATCCACTTTAAAACATTATTTTTTAAATGCTGATAGAGTGCATCCGGAGAGTATTCACAGCGCTTTACTTTTTCCACATTTTATGTTATAGCCTTATTTCAAAATGGATTAAATTCATTGTTTTCTTCAAAATACTACAAACAATACCCCATAATGACAACGTGAAGGGGAGTCAGAAAAGAACAGCCAGACATGCTGAGAAGGAAGAAATTGCTAATTCAGCCCAGAAAGCAGGCCGGTTTCTTCCCTTCAGCGTCGCAGAGACCACAACAAACTGGCGACGGAGAACGTGCCTTGCGGGTGAAAGAAGAGGCCGCAGTCTCATCTCCCAGCCCTGCCGAACAGCACCTTAACGGCACACAAGCTTAACCAAGCAGTGGGTCATCATCATCCGCAGCTTCAACCCCCACCACCAGAAGCTCTGCAAAACAAAGCAGCGTACAGTATCACCAGGGGGGAGCTTCTGGGCACCTGATATGGAGGTGAGAAGGCCGCAGGCTGCACAGAGGCCTATTACCTCATCTGGCCAGCCAGTGTCTGACACTGTCCTAAAGGACATGTTAATGTCATTAAGATCATCCCTACACAACGACATGACCTCTACAGTGAGAAAATGTCAGGGGAGGTTCATGTCTTGGGGAGAAGAGTTGACCATGTAGAGCAAGCTATGAGAGAATATTCTACCTCCTTTAACACCCTGGTGGATGCACACAGTGATAAAATCTTTTGGATGAAAGACAAACTAGCCGACTTGGAAGATAGATCCAGGAGGAATAACTTAAAAATCACAGGACTACCAGAAACAGTGAATGCGACACAACTCCCGCAATTTGTACAGGACATGTTTTCAGCCCTAGCACCTGCAGACCTAGAACTCACAGTGGACAGAGTTCACAGGGTTCCAGAAACCACCATTCCTGGCAGACGATGTGCCTAGGGGTGTCCTGTTTAGGCTAAACTTTTACCGGGCAAAATTAATTTTTCCAGGCACATTCCGTAAACCTGACCAACCTCCAATCCGCTTCCCTACAACTGGTCCTCTCCAGACACATTCTTCAGCGCAGACGCAATTTGGCCACCATCACCAAGGCCCTCCGTAACCACCACATTCCACACAAATGGAAGTACCAGACGACACTGTCCATCACCTACAGTGGAGCTTATACTACTGTGTCATCTTTGGAAGAAGGGCTGTCCGCTCTCCGACAATGGGGTATCATCGTAAATCCACCCCCAGGCCCCACCCAAGTCAACAGGGCTCCACACACACAAGCAGAATGGCAGGTCGTGTCCTACAAGCATTCTTCACAGAAAAAAAAATTCAACGAAGGCTCCTAAACAACTGCCTTTTGCAGTTCCATAACCTTTCCCTGGCTATGGTCAAACATGGATATATATCCAGTACCCTCCACTTCTGAACATTACGCAATGATCACAAATCCCTCTGAGGATTCTCTTTTTACCAGGTCATTATGTTTGTTTCTATTTCAGTTTATGTTTTGTCTTCTTTTATGCTTTTCTGGTACACCAACAACTACCAGAGGAAACCTCAAGCGCTCTGTTACAGAACTATCTCCAATATATGAAAAACCTGATTGCAACTTCATCCATCTCCGCAAAATCACCTCTTCCCCACGGCAGAGAAGATATCGGGATTTGCATCCAAAACTCTACACTGTCTACATCATATCCATCGCAGTGTTGACCTCACCTTGCACACATTCCTCATAACAACCCACTTTGACCATTACCTGTCTGTCCCTGAATGTTAAGGGCTTAAATCATCCAGCTAAGAGACATTCCATGTGGACATAGGCCCTGAAGAACCAGGCTGACATCCTGTGCATACAGGAAACACACTTTAGGACTTTCAATATCCCTAAATGTTCTCATATACAAAACCCACATATCTTCCTCTCCTGCGCATCTGAGAAGAAAACGAAAGGTGTGCTCCTAGCAATAAGGAATACACTTGCCTTTCAGCCTAAAAATTCTATCCTGGACAGTGAGGGATGATATATCATCATCACATGTGACCTAAATGCATTCCTTTACACTTTGGTAACACTTTACACTCTGAACAAGCACCAAGTAAGATTTATCCGCAGACTGCTCAAGCGTATCTCACCAATCAAATATGGACACCTACTAATCTGTGGTGATTTTAACCTCACAATGGATCCCCATATAGACTCTTCTGGTATCATAAAAAAACAGATCTTTATTACGCAACTTCTTGCAGAATGAGGAGCTGTAGGATGTCTTGAAGTGCCAACACGCAAACAAAAAACTCCCATACATACTCCCATATAGACATGTTTTTAAACGATAAATGTTTGCTGCAGAAAATATCTTCCTCCAACATTCATGACATCACATGGTCAGACCACGCTGCTTTATCTATTACTATCACAGAACAAGGTGCCCCCTCTACAATCCCCATCTGGCATTGCAATATCAGAATTTTGCAGGAACCCGAAAGCTCTAAACTCATCACCCAACAACTCAGAGTCTTCTTTGTAACCAAAATTCAGTGGAGAATTGTTTACCTTATGGAACGCACACAAAGCGTACATAAGGGGGAGTCTAATACAGCAAGGAGCCAGAATCAAAAGATGTTATGATCGTCACCTAAACAAATGTAATGCAGAAATTCACAACTTAGAAATAAAGAACAAATCCTCACCACCTACCACGCTATCTGCTTCCCTCCAAAAACTCAGAGAAAATTTAGCTCAGGTGCATCCTGTTTCCACTGATCATCCTTGAAATGATTCTACAACTTGATTGGAGTCCACCTGTGGTAAATTCAGTTGATTGGACATGACTTGGAAAGGCACACACCTGTCTATATAAGGTCCCACAGTTAACAGTGCATGTCAAGGCACAAACCAAACCATGAAGTCCAAGGAATTGTCTGTAGACCTCCGAGACAGGATTGTATCAAGTCACAGATCTGGGGAAGGGTACAGAAATATTTCTGCAGCATTGAAGGTCCCAATGAGCACAGTGGCCTCCATCATCAGTAAATGGAAGAAGTTTAGAACCATCAGGACTCTTTCTAGAGCGGGCCGTCCAGCCAAACTGAGCGATCATTGGAGAAAGGCCTTAATTAGGGAGATGACCAAGAACCCAATGGTCACTCCGGCATTTCTCTGTGGAGAGAGGAGAACCTTCCAGAAGAACAGTCATTGCTGCAGCGCTCCACCAATCAGACCTGTATGGTAGAGTGTGAAAGATAAGTGCAGCGCTAAAAATAAATCTCAAAGTGAACTGAAAACAGTATGAAACAGTGTGCATATACATATGTATATATGAAAAGGTGCACACAAATGATCTGAGAGTGAACTCAAAACAATACAAACAGTGTATAGCTACACATAAGTATACACTAAAATATACAAATGTAATGAACTTTTAAAGGAAAAATAATATACTGAGTGTAATATCAACAAATGTGCAAGTAAGAATTATGTGAATAATGTCCAATGATAATTTCCAAAGAAAAAGGAAACAAATCCTTGATGTTTGGAAGAGTGAACCAGACACATAAAATTATAAATATCCAAAACGTGGTTCAAAAATAGTTGACACTTGAACTGGGTAACAGTTTGACATAGAAAAATGTGCCAAAACATGCTGATAAGTGATCCACCACGAGGGTCAAAAGGCTTACCGGAACGATTGAACCCAAATAGGTGTACACCTAATGGGTCAATCAGGCTTGTAGGGCTACACACCCAAGGGGAACTGTCACAATGGACACGACCTCTGACCAGAAGACCAACTCCAACAGCCGTCACCGCCATTTTGCTTGTTTCCGGAAGTGGATGTTAATCCACGCAATTGACACCATGAGCCTGGGGCTCATTACCGAGGTACCTTTTTATTATATAAGTACAGTACCTACAGCAGATGAGCACCCCAGATGATGTCTTGTGAGACGAAACGCGTTGGCACACTGCTGAAGTCACTGCCCAAGCGCTTTAACAACAAAAATGTGAATGTATTTCCTAATTTCTATAAATAAATAACTACCGATTTAAACGGAATTACACTATGTGCCTACTTTTTCTTCCTTTTTTATAAATATATCTTATTGGAAAAACCATCCATCCGGTTTTCTGTCTAAAACCTACCCCATTGAGGTTCACTGTTGGAGTTGGTCTTCTGGCCGGAGGTTGTGTCCATTGTGACAGTTCCCCTTGGGTGTGTAGCCCTACAAGCCTGATTGACCCAGTAAGCCGTTTGACTCTCTGGTGGTAGATCACTTATCAGCAAGTTTGGGCACGTTTTTCTATGTCACACTGTTACCCAGTTCAAGTGTCAATTATTTTTGAACCACGTTTTGGATATTTAAAATTTTATTTGTCTGATTCACTCTTCCAAACATCAAGGATGTGTTTCCTTTTTCTTTCGAAATTATCATTGGACAATAGTCATATAATTCTTACTTGCACATTTGTTGATATTACACTCAGTATATTATTTTTCCTTTAAAGGTTCATTATATTTGTATATTTTAGTGTATACTTATGTGTAGGGATGGGCTTTATGTTCGGGACGAACATGAGTTCGACTGGAACATTGGCTGGTCGCCCGTCCGCCGAAGAGCGAACAGTTTGAGGTGTTCGCGGCAAATTTCGAAAGCCGCGGAACACCCTTTAAAAGTCTATGGGATAAATCAAAAGTGCTAATTTTAAAGGTTAATATGCAAGTTATTGTCATAAAAAGTGTTTGAGGACCTGGGTCCTGCCCCAGGGGACATGTATCAATGCAAAAACAAAGTTTTAAAAACTGACATTTTTTCGGTAGCAGTGAATTTAATAATGCTTAAAGTGAAACAATAAAAATTTGTACCTGGGGGGTGTCTATAGTATGCCTGTAAAGGGGCGCATGTTTCCCGTGTTTAGAACAGTCCAACAGCAAAATTACATTTCTAAAGGAAAAAAGTCATTTAAAACTACTCGCGGCTATAATGAATTGTTGGTCCTGCAATACACATAAAAGTTCATTGATAAAAACGGCATGGGATTTCCCCACAGGCAAACCCCCGAACCAAATTTAAAAAAAAAAAAAAAAGCGTGGGGGTCCCTTCAGGTCTGGTATGGATATTAAGGGAAACCCCGCGCCAAAATGTAAAAAAAAAATGATCAATAGGGATATACATGAGAAAGGAAGGGTAAGGCAAGCTTCAACAATGTTAGGAATAGAGATAAGCTCAGACGCGTTTGGTCTGCAGTGACAGTTTCCTGGCGAAATAGCGTAGGGTGGTTTGGACTAGGATCTGAACTTGCCTTAGCTCCTCCCTAGTCAAGAGGAGCTGGCTGCATTTTTTCCCCCCCCAAAGAGTCTGTTTAAAGTGTATGTAAGGGCAAAATAATAAAATAGGATTTTTGACTTACTATAAAATCCATTTCTCTGAGTTCATTGACAGACACAGCCTTCTTTATTCAGAACCATAGGGTTATATCGCCCCCCTATAGGAGTAGGACACTAGGCAGAAAAAAGACTTGGCTACGTCCATGGGCAGTCCTAGGTGATATAACCCCCCTCTCTGCTATAGGCCTTTAGTTATGTAACAAGCAGTACCAGAAGTATTAAAAACTCCATAGAGGGGCGGGTGCTGTGTCTGTCAATGAACTCCGAGAAACAGATTTTATGGTAAGTCAAAAATCCTATTTTTTCATTTGTTCATTGACAGATACAGCCTTCTTTATTCAGAACTATAGGTATGTCCCAAAGCAGTGCCAAACATGAGGGGTGGGGCAGCCAACAAAAAACCAGGCCAGCCAGACAACCTGGAGCTCAGCAAGAACAACCTGGAGCCTACCTGACCAGCAAAAAACAACCCCTTTACAAGGGAAAAAAAACTCTAGACCGCAGCCTGCAGAACCTTGCAGCCAAGAAGCATCCGCAGATGCCAGCGCATCCACCTTGTAAAATTTTGTGAAAGTGTGCACCGACGACCAGGTGGTCGCCATGCAAACTTACGTTACCGACGCCTGATGACGGAAGGCCCAGGAGGCACTCAGCGCCCGAGTCGAGTGTGCCCTCATCGGGAAGGGAGGAACCCGACAATTGATAGAATAGGCTACACAGTAATGGCCGCCATTCCCTGAGTCAAAATCCACCATATCATGGCCACCGAGCTACACAAACATGGCCGCCGGCCATAGGAAGTCATCAGGCACTAGGAAAAGGACGGCCGGCTATGGTAAAATGGCTGCCAGCCGTGCTACACGAGACTACCACAGATGCAAGAGAACCCTGTAGCCTCCCAGGATGAGAACGAGAGAGAGGGGATCAGGGCACTGGACCCAGTGCCCCCCCTGGTAAGCACTGCATCTAGGCGGTGCACACCCCCAGCCCACCAGTACTCAACCCCCTCCCCCAGGACCTACCACAGGCACACTACCACATATGGAGAGGGGAGGGGGAAAAGGGGGGTTACCAAGGGACCTCCAGGGCCAGGAAAATAGGTTGCAGGGACAGAGGTAACCCGCAGGACCGATCAACCCGGAGAGGGGCCCGCGTCTGCCACAAAAACTCCCTAAGGGGAGAGGGGGCCATATACTCACCATACAAGGACCAAGTGCACCGCTCCAGACAGAACCTTCTCACCACCGAAGTGGGCTGTCGGCCATGAGGGACGCTGAAACGAGACCTGGTTGTTTGCGACCTCACAAGACGTTTAACTCCCAGGGCCAGCCTCCGTCCAGCATGTAGCTGCTGTCTGCACGCGCTTGCTGGCCAGACTGGGGTGACCACTGGATCGAATGGCCAGCCCGTCACCCAGCAGTTGATTGTAGCTCTCACCGGAAAAAAACAACAAACTAAAAAATAAAAGTTGCCAGGACAAGAGGTCCCAGCAGGGAACTAGGTCCTTACTCCTGACTAGGCAGAAAAAACTGAAGGCCTATAGCAGAGAGGGGGGGGGGGGTGTATATCACCTAGGACTGCCCATGGGCGTAGCCAAGTCTTTTTTCTGTCTAGTGTCCTACTCCTGTAGGAGCGATATAACCCTATGGTTCTGAATAAAGAAGGCTGTGTCTCTCAATGAATGAATGAGAAACATATTTAGTAAATCTTTGCAATGCATGTACATAGCTTGATGTTTCATCCAATTAAAGACCCTACAAGTACAGAAGATTACCTGTTGATCTACCAAACCTTTTGTGGGCTGGCACCATTTTGTGGAGTCAGTGTTGTCACTCCTGTCAGTCCTGCCCAGTTTTGTCTTGCCAAACTACTCAGACCTGCCTATCTCCCCAACAAAGGCTAATCATTCCGTAGTCCTAAGAAGTGCTAATGTTTCTCGTTGAGACAATATAGGATGTGAAGCCTGGATACGGGAATAGCTCTGAATTCTGCCATGTTTTAGCAGTTATTTTTTTGCACTTATCAGAAAGATATAACAAAACTCTTTCAAATACATACTTAAAAGACAAAAAAAGGGCTTAAAACTAAATAGCATGTACAGGTGCTTCTCATAAAATTTGAATATCATCAAAAAGTTTATTTATTTCAGTAATTAAATTCAAAAAATGAAATTCATATACATTATATAGATTCGTTACACACAGAGTGACATATTTCAGGCATTTCTTTATTTTAATTTTGATGATTATGGCTTACAGCTAGTGAAAACTCTGAAAATTTGAATATTACATAAGACCAATAAAAAAAAAAGGATTTTTAATACAGAAATGTTGGCTTACTGAAAGTATCTCCATGTACAGTATAGTATGCACTCAATACTTGGACAGGGCTTTTGCATTACTACTTGCATCAATGTGGCGTGGCATGGAGGCGATCAGCCTGTGGAACTGCTGAGGTGTTATGGAAGCCCAGGTTTCTTTGACAGTGGCTTTCAGGTCATCTGCATTATTAGGTCTGGTGTCTCTCATCTTCCTTTTGACAATACCCTGCAGTTTCTCTATGGGGTTTGGGTCAAGCGAGTTTGCTGGCCAATCAAGCACAGTGATACCATGATCATTAAACCAGCTATTGGTACTTTTGGCAGGGTGGGCAAGTGCCAAATCCTGCTGAAAAATGAAAAATCATCTCCATAAAGCTGGTCAGCAGAGGGAAGCATGAAGTGCTCTAGAATTTCCTGGTAGAGGGCTGCGCAATAGTGATCCTTCTCCTTTACGCCACATATTCTTTGGTCCTTTTGAAGGCTTTGAAGCATGAGGGAGCCCATGCACCGCAAATTTGCGGAGACATGAGAAGCAGACTCCTCTGGGACTGAGGATTATAGTATCTGGAACTGCCTCCTCCCAGCCATGTACTACTTCCAAGGGTTCTGGTGATGGAAAACCATCTCTTACTGTTTTACGTATGTCTTCCGCTGCTTCAATGCCTCCAAAACTGCCAGAATTCTCCTCCTCTTCCCTCTCCTCCTCCTTGTGTGTTCTGTGGCATAGGAACAATGGTGTCTGCATAAAGTGGGCCTTGAGAGGAAAGGAAGGCCTCCTTTTCCTCCCGCTGCTTTGCCTCGAGTGTCCTGTACACAATGCCTCACAGAGTCTGCTCCAGCAGGAACACAACAGGCATTGTGTCACTGATGCATGCATTGTCACGGCTCAGCATCCTTGTGGTCTCCTCAAATGGTGACAGTACAATGCATGCATCCTTTATGAGCAGCCATTAGCGTGGGGGAAAAAAAACTGAGCCAGCCTGAGCCTGTCGTTGTGCCATACTCACATATGTACTCGTGGATGGCACTCTGCTGCATGTGCAGCCATTGCAGCATTGCCAAAGTCGAGTTCCACCTGGTGGGCATGTCACAAGTCAGGCGGTTTATGGGCAGGTGGAATCCCCGCTAAAATTTCAGCCAACCGAGCACTGGCTGTGTATGACCGCTTGAAATGGCTACAGACTCTTCTAGCCTGCTTTAGCAGATCTTCAAACCCTGGGTACCTGTTTAGGGAACATTGCACCACCAAATTGAGGACATGTGCCAGGCATAGCATGTGTCAACTTTCCCTGTCTAAGGGCGGACAGAAGGTTTGTGCCATTATTGCACACCACCATTCATGGCTCCAGTTGGCATGGTGTGAACCACCTCTAGGCCTGCCCCGGCAGAGCTGCAAGAATCTCTGATCCAGTGTGGTTCCCATCCCCTAGACACACCAGCTGAAGCACTGCATGGCACCTTTTAGCCTGACTCATTGAATAGCCCCTTGAACGCTTAGGGGGTACTTGTGGTTCATAGAACAATTCAGCAGAGGAGGGCATGGAGGAGGAGGAGGAGGGGTAGAGCTGACAAATCTTGCATCGTCACCACTAGCTGTATGGAGATGTTGGGGCACAACAAGCTGCAGCACTGAGCCCTGTCCTGCATCCTTCTGAGTTGCAAGCAGAGTTACCCAGTGTGCTGTGAACAAAATATATTGTCCCTGACCATGCGTGCTGGACCACGTGTCAGCAGTAACGTGGACTTTGCGGCTGACTGCCTTGCCCAATGATACCACAACATTGCCTTCCATGTGATGGTACAGAGCTAGAATGGCCTTATGTAGCAATAGCTGCAGCAGAGAAATTTGCCGGTTATAGTCTACAGCTGGTGGTGTGCTGCTGGCAGATATGTTGCAAGGACCTGGGACACCCTGCGCAATACCATCATCCCTGTCAGTGGAGGCTGCTGAGAGGTCATGAGGTATAGCGGGGGCAGACTGAGGTGAGTAAGAAGGAGGAACAGATTTGCGTCCCTTTTGTGTGGCTTTCAGGTGCTCTTGCCAACAGCCTCCACCTCTGTATAATATTGTACCTGTAGCCTGAGAGCCTGTGAGGTAGAAGAGAGCTTCTCCTCATCCCCTGATTCGTCCGACTGCTCGTGGTCCTTGTCCCCCGACAATGTTGTATCATCATCAGACTGCTGATTGTCTGATAGGGAACCTAGAGCAGAGGAAGGAGACCTACCCCGTTTTCTGCTATCTGTTGAGGATGCTGTGATAGAGGCAGTAATCCTTTGTTCTAAACCACCCAATGCTGCCTCCATAGCATCTGTAGTAACATATGTGCAGGGACCGCCCTGTCATCTGCCGGCTCAGCGGGAATCAGCGGAGCGATCCCCGCAGAGCAAGCGGATGTTCACGGGGCGGATCATTACGGATCCGCCCCGTGTGAAAGAGCCCTTAGAAAGGGAAAAAAATAATGTCTTCAGCTTGGAACTCTGCCAAAACAGACAATTGTACGACACTTCCAAGCAATGTTTCATATTCCTATTTCTGGCCTCAAATATCTGTGTGCTAAGTATACCTTTTTTTAAGTTCACATAGGGGAGAAAAGACTTGGGACATCTGAGGACACCAGGGACCCCCAACCTCCTAAAGAAGGGGAACTCCCCACACCACAATTGAGGATGAGGAGGGAGATGTTTATGAAGTGGGCGAAATAGTGACCACAACAGGTCAGTGTCTGAGACCACAGCTTCAGTTAATAGATGTATGCCTGCATATTTATAATACATGGTGTGTTGTTTTTTTTTAGGTGATGTGGATGTTGTGGAAGAAGAATCTAATTTCACAAGTGCAAGTGCCCAGATCCTCATCGGGGAGATAATGGGGTGCAATCGGGATTTAGACAAGTTAAAGGAAAACATCAATGATGTTCAACAAAAAATGAAGAACATCATTGATATTTAAGGCAGAATCTAAAACACACAAAAATTGTACTGTTTTGTCTAATTTTGTATTGTAAATCAAGTTTTAAAGTATTTTAAAAGCCAAATTTTGAAGATGCACACAGTGGGGTTTATTTACTAAAGTTGGAGAGTGCAAAATTAGGTTCACTTCTGCAGAGAAACCTATCGGCTTCCAGGCTATATTGCCAAAGCTTCATTGAACAAACTGAGGTTAGAAGCTGATTGGCTACCATGCACAGCTGCACCAGATTGTGAGCACACCGGTTTTAGTAAATCTCCCCCAGTGTTTCAACATGTGCTATCTGCCATCACAGGATATCAAGGTACGCGTTTTGTGGGTGCAACCGCTTCCTCGCAACTCAAGTAGGTGAGAGGAAGGGGTTGCACCCCCGAAACACGTCCATTGATCCCCCATGATGGGAGCTAGCATATGTTGACATTAGGCATGGGATCAGGAGGGAAATCCCCATTTTGAGTCCCAATTTGTGTGCATCTTCAAAATTTGGCTTTTACAGGGGTGACATCACCCCATCTGATGAAGGCAAGATCAACACAGTTTTGACATACTAATGTCTGATATTGCCTTCACTTTTTCAAAGTTGAACTTTGTAAGTTCCTGAGTTGTGTATGTTATGGTTTGAAACATACCTGTTTAACCAAAAAAAGGATATTTCTAATGTAAAAAAAAAAAAAAAGTTACACACCAGATTCAAAAACCCTTTTATAAAGCACATGTGAATGTGCTTTGAGTAAAATGTTTTCTACTCAATGTGTGGCTTCTTCTTTCAATGCTCAATAACAGTTTTTGGAGTAAGTTGGTGTTTACAGTGACAATGGGGGTTATTTACTAAAGGCAAATCCCCTTTGCACTACAAGTGCACTTTCAGTGCAGTTTTAGTGTACTTGTAGTGCAAAGTGGATGTTCCGTTAGTAAATAAGCCCACATTGCTGTAAAATTTGCCCCAATCAGGACATTTTCGGGACTCAAAACAATTAATTCATGGTGCTGAAAAGGATGATTTTTTTATCATTAATGCATTACATACATTAATAACAAAAACAATGTGTGTGTGTGTGTAGCAGACCCACAACATAATAGTTAGCTGAACAAGAGATTGTCACCTCATGTATCATAAAAATTACATTTGCACTATTGAAGAAAATGGCCAAATAGAAAAGCCCATTGGAGAACCTAGGAGACAGCTAAAAGAAACACAAGCAGTAAATCAAATGAAATATTAGTTCTGTTTCAAAAATAGATTTATTTAAAAATGTCTCAGACATTTGCTGGCATATCAATGGCCCCCCTACCCACAAAGTATTCCATATATTTTTGCTGCACTTCGCGCACGCTTTGGGGGGGCAAGCCAGGACGGCCAGGTTCAAGTGCCGTCGGGGTTGACTGATCGAGAAATCCGGCCTCGGCCCAACTGAGGCCACATAGTTTGTAGCATTTTTCCTTAAAAAGTTGTGCATAATGCAGCATGCAAGTACGATATGGTTTAGTTTATATTCCGCCATGTTGATTGCAGTGAGGAGTAGGTGGAACCGGGTGCCATTATGCAGAAAGCATTCTCCACTACTCTTCTGGCTCTGGCCAGCCGGTAGTTAAAACCCTCTGGCCTGGGGTGAGGGTCCTCATGGGGAATGGCCGCATCAGGTGTTCTCAAAGCCCAAACGCTTCATCAGCAATGAAGACGAACGGAGTCCTGCCACGTTATCTTCCACAGGTGCCAATCCCAAGCCCCCACTTTGGAGCAGTCTATAGAACTCGGTCTGGGCGATGACTCCACCATCCGGCCATTATTTCCCAAGTCCACATACAAAAACTTGTATGTCGCCAACATCACAATATTATTAAACCCCTTATAGTTAAAATAGTAAGACCCTGAGATGGGGGGTGGGACGATGTGGATGTGTTTCCCATGGATTGCCCCTCCGCAGTTGGGTGAAGTCCCACTGCTGGGAAAATTGGGAAGCCACAGTCTGCCATTCCTGTGGCACTGAAGGAAACTGTGGAGTCAAACAATAAAAAAATAAATTAGTACTTTTGCACATAACATTGCAAGCAGATTAGACACAAACATTCTTGGCCAACATCAGTATAACATTTATTTTAAGGAGTATTTAAAGAAAAAAGTATACGGTCCACTTATCAGATTCCTCACCCCCTCTGATGGCCCATTGTAAAAATTTTAGGGGGGGGGGGATGTTTTGGACAGGTAACCCTCTCCAATTCATTGAAAGCTGAATGCATAAATAATGTGTGTTACTTTGGCCAGCCCCTCCTTACTTACACTATTGGCAGACCACTGGACAGGTAAGAAGTGTCATAATAAAAAAAAATGTTTACAATTCTGCAATTACCTATCAAAATAATAGGAGAACAAGACTTTAAACAGTACAATTTGAAAGTATTCAGGCAGGCCCTTTTACATGCTTTGGTGAATTCATCCATAAATATGACCACAAAAGAGGTAGGTATAGTGTGTATGGGTTTGGCAAAGTCAGCAGATAGAGTATTGGTATCGGTTGACTTAGCGGTTGGGGGGAGGGAGGGTTCCAAATGAGTTTGGAACCCCCCAAAAAAAGCCTCTTGCACTCTGCCTGAATTTAAGGGCAGAAATAACATTTGTACACATTTTGGGGGGTGTTTAGGGTAAAGCACTACAATTAAGATGACAAAATACATTGTTAAGTGACTAGGCTAGGTGGATATGGCCAAGGATAGCATGCTGGGGAGGTTAGTGAATGCAAATATGCATGAAGGACAAAAAGCATTAAAAACTTCCAGCATGCACGAGGATAAAGAGGGCATTCACAGCATATTACAATCATGGTAATTAGAGAATGATGAAATAAATACAATACATTTGCAAACATTAAATACATAGAATGTGATGTTAAAAGGAGAAAACTTACCTTAATATAGACCAAGTACCGCAATGTGGTGACGAGCCTTTTTCAGGAGTGATGGCTTGCTGCATGCAGGTGTTGGGCAGCACAGTGGTGTAGTGGTTAGCACTCTTACCTAGCAGTAAAAAGGGTCGCTGGTTCGAATCCCAACCACGACACTACCTGCCTGGAGTTTGCATGTTCTCCCTGTGCCTGTGTGGGTTTCCTCCGGGTACTCTGGTTTCCTCCCATACTCCAAAGACATTCTGTTAGGTTAATCGGCTTCCGTCTAAAAATTGGCCCTAGTATATGAATGGGGACCTTGGATTGTGGGCTCCTTGAGGGTGTAGGGACCAATGTGAGTGTGCGATGTACAATGTACAGGGATAGGGACAATTGTAGATACTCACTCAGATTGAACTGGATGGACTGGTGTCTTTATTCAACCTTACTAGCTATGTAACTATGTCCTGCTGCGTAATATAAGGGGACAGCAAAGCCAACAAACGGTGAAAAACAGGGTCCGTCACCCGGAGATAATTCCTGAAATCATCAGGATTATTCTCACATTTTGGGGGGAGAATTGGTCATGCTGGAGTAACCAATTCTTCGTCCATGAACTCGGCTTGGGACAAAGTAAGAACCCCAACACCAAGCCCCTGCACAGCACGAACTCTGCGATGAGGACATACCCACAACATGGCTAGAAAACGGTCGGCTGGTCAGAACGAACAGAACGCACTGAAAAACAGAAAGTCCTGAGAAGAGCGAGCTGAAAATCAGAAACGAGCGGACAAGAACGCACTGAAAACCAGATACAAACTGACTACACGCACTGAAAAACAGATACGAACCCACAAGCATAAACTGAAGAGCAGTAACGAACTGAAAAGCACGAGGCTGAAAAGCGTGAATCCTCTCTCACCAAACTTCTACTAACACGAGATAAACACGAGATTAGCAGAAGGAGCCCAAAGGGTGGCGCACTTGGTATTGAACTTTCCTTTTATAGTGCCGTTGTACGTGTTGTACGTCAGTGCGTTCTTGGCGATCGGAATTTCCGACAACATTTGTGCAACCGTGTGTAGGCAAGACAAGTTTGAGCCAACATCCGTCAGAAATAAATCCAGGATTTTGTTGTCGGAATGTCCGATCGTGTGTACATGGCATAATACCTTACTACATGTGAAGCAACACAACATCAACAAATTAACGCAATGTGAACAAACTTAAATTACCAATGTTGGCATGTACAATAACATGAGTGACAGTACATTCAAAATAACTGAAAAAATAGATATCAGAAATAGAAAAAAGTCCCAAAAAGAACTCTATTGCAGGTTGTTTAATCAAACAGTCCCAAATGGTGTAAAGAGCTAAAAGGATGCTATTCCAAAAACTTCACGTGCTCCAATCCTAGTCGTCACCTTCTGAGGGGAAACGTGTCGGGCGAAGTCAGCCGTGACATCAGCGTGCACGCTTCGCACTGCTGGCAGCCATGCCACCACGAGATTCTGTGCTAGATTCGAGCAATCCAAGTGCGATTCTCTTATTTTTAATAAACACCAGTTTTAAAGGATAATGCATTCCTTTCATTTTTACTCCTACCTGTGAGCCGCAAGCCTCTGACTGTCCAGGGTCCACAGAGACGATGATATAGATCAATGCCTTTCAGCTTATGGCTGTTCACATGCCTATTGACCTCTGAGGTCTGATGCCCATTTATCTTCTGAGCACGATTGTGATGCTTGCAGCACTTTGACGTTTTTGGAATAGCATCCTTTTAGCCCTTTACACCATTTGGGACTGTTTGATTAAACAACCTGCAATAGAGTTCATTTTGGGACTTTTTTTCTATTTCGGATATACATTTTTTCATTTATTTTGAATGTACATTCACTCATGTTATTGTACATGCCACTATTGGTAATTTAAGTTTGTTCACATTGTGTTAACTTGTTGATGTTGTGTTGCTTCACATGTTGTAAGGAATTAGTGAACAGCTGTGCACACTTTTAAAGAGCACCAGTATTTGTGTTTGTGAGCTTTATGTTGAGCTCATCTAGGGCACTTTATTTTATTTTTCACTTATTTCCATCTCCTGGTATTCAGGGAGTCCTAGGCGTGGCAGTCTCCAAGAATTGGCTAGCGCATCTTTTAACAATTTTTTAGAGGCACATCTTTGTTAAATAGTAAAACAGTGATTATTTTATTATGTATTTAAGCTTAATTGTAATTGTAGTTCAGAAGGCAGGCTCTGTGAAATGTGTGACACAGTAGTGTCTACTCACAAGGCATAGTGAATACATGTCATGCAATTCAAAGTAGTCAGTGTGTGGAATTCTTCACAAACATAGGTTTTAAAACTTTGAGATTTACATTTTGACCATAGATATTCTTTGAAGACACAGCAAATGTACCCATAACTTCCCCAAGACATAATGAGCCTTACATATCTGTTACTTCGTCAATTACAGGAATTGCTCTTTGGTGCCCGTTTTTTGTGTTCAGCAGGGGGCTGGGTTTACTGCAATATTGAGCAACAATCAATAACTCCCCTGAACTAGACTCATTACTGTTTTTTTATTTTCTAGCCAGCAAAAGGTGTCCAAAGGTTCAAAATATTAGTGACTGACAGTATTCCTTATTTGTGTTTCCTTATAATTAGTTGTTGTTTCCTTTACCTTCTATTTTAAGCAGATTGTATGACTAGAGCCTTTGCTGTACATTTACTGAAAGTCAAATGCCCTCAAAGCTAATAAGTGTGTTAATTATTTAAATATACAGCTGAATTTTGGTTCAAAATCAGAGAAATAATAAGTGGCTGCTAGAAAAAAAAATAGCTAGATAGATAAGATAGATAGCTAGATAGAAAGATAGATAGCTAGATAGAATAGGCAGCAAGAAAAAAAAAGGAAGAAAGCTTTTCATTTATGTTCTGCTTATTGTTAGCTGCATAAGTACGTCAAGATATGGGGATCCCACCCACGGTCGAGTCACGTTTGGTTCCTGCAACAACTGGATGTAGCAGTCATATTTCATTTCAGGGCCAAGGCTTGTCCTTTTACTTAAATGATAAATCACGAATCAAAAAAAAAAAAAAACAATGACAAGGCTGAGCCACCAGTGAAAATGTAAGTCCTCAGCAGCCATAACGATCAAGATTCCCCATCTGTTCCTGCGACTGCCTACACTGTCTCGGTGTGCATCTACGTCAAATCATTTCATGAGCAATCAATAATTAAACTAATCAGTAAAATATGCTGCAGCAAAAACAAAAGAAGAAAATGGGACGGCAACCAACAAAAGAAAAAAAAATTAAATTAAAAATTAACAAAGCTTAACATCAAAAAAGAACAGACAGGCTTAAATCCTGAATGATTTCCAGGACAAATAGATCCCTCTGGGACCTTGGGGATTAATATACTTTTTCTCTTCTTTTTCAGACACAGCGCAGAATTAATGAGGGTACCTGCAACAATGCTTGCGAGCTGCTGAGTTCTGGTGATGGGGTATATGCTACGTGCTTGTACGATGGCTGAAGCTATTTTCTTGGCGTGTTTCTCCTCCCCGTATGTTTTCAGGATAGACGCAAGTGCCTGTTGATCTAAAGCATTCACAACATCAGCGGCGTTGGGCATGTCAGGATACCTACGCACAAGGAGAGCCAATTAGTTCTCTGACGTCGGTTTTCATTGACAAGAGGTGAAGCTTCATAGCGCAGAGACACAAGAAACAGGAAAAAAAAACACACACAAATACACCCTCTGCATAGGCGTGCCTCAGAGATTTTAAAATAACTCAAAGCAGCCTTGTGAGATTGGAAATAGCTTCTAAATCACCTCTGTTAACTTTATTTTAAAGTTCATGTGTTGGTCTATCAGAACTTTTCCGATCCTGCATCATCACAATCATAAATGTGCTGCCTTGTGTACATAAATAAAAATAATATCTACATATGCCAAGGGGGTCTCATGAATATATGGAATACATGGTTATTTATACACACATACACATTATATATATATATATATATATATATATATATATATATATATATATATATATATATATATATATATATATATATATATATATAGAGTCAGGGTGTAATAACTGCTCCTTTATTGCAGCTCACTGAGTTGTGGTCATAGGCAAAGGAATTACATATATAAATGGTGAGAAGCAATACATGTATACTGGTTGGATTATCCCAGTGACTTCTACACAGAAAGTCCTAAATGGTGTCTACACAGTAACAGGTGCACCTTGAAAACATAACAATGAGCAAAAATTGCGGGTCGATGCCAGTAGGGGCCATGCCAAAACTTTTGTTGCTTAGGATTTTTTTAATTATTTTTTTTTGTGTAACTAACAATAGCCAGATTAATAGCCAGATCACATGTTCAGTTCTGCTCTTGAAAATGTTCTATTCTGTCTTAGTCAATAAAGAGTTCTTATTTTTAAGTTTCTACTAAAATTTGGCTTTATTTGACACTCTTACACTTTTTCGTGACTCAACTCGGACTGACTACTTAATGTAATGGTGATGTGCCTTCCTCAAACTTTGGCTTGTTTTTTGACCATGGTTCAGAGTAATCTGCCTTGATCTCTGGTTTTATTTGGAGTGTGATCCAAAGCAGCTCAATAAACTTAAAATAATGTCGGAAACATTACAATTTCAAGCTGAAACACCTGTGTCAGATATTTATGAACATACCGAAAAATGCCTCTTCACCAGGATTTACATGACTGTCAAGAATTTCAAGGACTGCTGCATGGCATTTCTCAGGGCAGGTGGACATGATGGGTGGACCATGGATGTGTAAATTGTGTTGAAATGGCCACTTGAAGAGACACACTATTGTCACTCTATGAAAGGAAATTTCTGAAGAAGGACCTTAATGGCAGGAACACCAGGCATTTAACATAATTGGAAGCTACAGATTTTAAATATTGCAAATAACTTTTGAAATTACATTAACATGTCAAAGCTGCTATGAAATTTCAGTGATTGGGTTTACCAACAATTTAAAATTAAAAAATATATCAGACGCCCAAAAAAGGTAACATGAGCGACTAAATAAAAAATGTTTTGGCTATTAGTAACAAGAGGTGTGTGCTTTGTCATCAAAGGCCACAGGACAAAATGTTGTTGAAAATATAGGGTGGGCTGTTCTGACTTTTTTTTCTGCTTAAAGTGTATGTTTTTAGTTTAGGGACAGGTTAGACTCTTTGCAAATTTTCATATATAGTAGAGAAGCACTCTGGCAGGCTTTTATTGCTGTCTGAGATTGAACTCTCTATTTGTCCTCTTGTCCATTGTCATTGAGGCAGAAGGGTAGTGATGGAAAGTTCTTGAAGCAGAAATTTACTCTCTCAATCAACATTACTTTCTCCAAAAAATAAATCATGGAGACATGGATAGATGGATGAGTTTGCTTTAAATATTAAAAATGAATCAAAATAACATTTTTTCATTTGTTGTGCTCAGATATAGTTAAGTTCTGCTTTAATTTTAGAGCTGTCATCAGAACAAAGGGTAAGTGGAAAGGGAGGCCTGGGATACTCAAATTATGCATGTACCTCATCCCGATTTAAATGGTAAATGAGTGGACAGGGATAGAGACAGGGGATTATAACGGTACTTGGTAAAGAGAGAAAAAAAATAAAATAAAATACAACACTATTTATTTGACAAGAAAAATATTTAAACACACAGAAAGAAATAGTACATATAATTAAAATTAGTCCGTCAATCAGACTGAGGCCCACTTTGAAGTGGGGAAGGAGGCCTCAAGAACGATTGAAAAACCATGCACATACAATATTTTCTAGAAAGTCGGTTAAAAAGGTCTATACTACTGTATAGATCATAGGTACAGTGAGGTTGTTATGTGAGGATGACTAGAAAATATTGTATGTGCATGGTTTTTCAATCGTTCTTGAGGCCTCCTTCCCCACTTCAAAGTGGGCCTCAGTCCGATTGACGGACTAATTTTAATTATATGTACTATTTCTTTCTGTGTGTTTAAATATTTTTCTTGTCAAATAAATAGTGTTGTATTTTTTTACAAAAAATCACGAGTGTTTCTCTCTTTACCAAGTACCGTTATAATCCCCTGTCTCTATCCCTGTCCACTCATTTACCAACAAAAGGTAAGGTAAATCTTGAAAAAGAGACACCTGTTCTGGTACCAACTGTCTAAAAGAAAAACTACCTTCTTTATTTAATTGGTCCCAGATCTCTAATGTTGCTTGTGTCAGGGGTGAAACTGAAACAGCCAGGCTCCAATGCTCGATGGGGACCCTTGGTGGCATGGGTTAGGTTTCGGTCTGCCATTATCTTTTCTAGAGGAACCCACAGTTTATCTTGAATATACAGGTTCCAATTTACAATCCTCACAAGTGCTTTAGTCTGGTAATACAGATAAACATCTGGTAGACCTGGGCCCTCTTTCTCTTTAGTCCTACGCAATAGATTATATAAAAGCGTGGGGGATTTTCCTCCCCAAACAAATCTTAAAGATTCACGTTTTACATGTTGAAAGTAGGACCTGGGTACTTTAATGGGGAGCATGTGGATAGAGAATAAGAATCTGGGGAGAATCACCATCTTCCCAATATTTATCCTACCCAACCGTGTAAAATGCAACTTTTCATATTGTTTCAGATCTTCTCTAATACCTTTTAAAAGTGGTAAAAAATTGACCTTGAATAAATCCTGTATCCTAGTAGTCAACTTGATTCCCACATAAGTAATTGGGGTGTCTGCCATTTAAAAGGGAAGGATGCCTACACAGATTTACATTCTTATTTTTCCACATTAATAGGGAGAATCAGACCCCTTTCACACTGCAGTACCGCTAAAGCGCCAGTCGTTTTTCCAGTGCTTTAGCTGCGTTTTAGCAGCAATTTCCATGTGCTAGTGGGGCCGATTTTTTAAGGTCATGACCTTAAAAAGGTCATGACCCCGTGAAAGGGGTCTAACCGATTTTCTTAGATAGAGTCAAACGTGGTTTAGTAAAAGAAAGACAAGACATCTTCAGCAACTGTGGGAAGCTTGTGCTCTGCTGATCCCACTGTGACCCCAGAAGTGTCTGAGTTAGCCTTAATTTTCAACAATGCTTCCCATCATTCCAAAAGAGACACCTGTTCTTATACCAGCCGTCTAAGAGGATAACAACTGTCAAAGAGGGCAATACCCCTAACTGTGGAGAGATTTCTACTCACTTTTTTTGAGCGTGTCTAAGATAGGAAGTGAAGGTGATCTCCCTAACAGAACACAGACAACAATAGCTTTACTTAACCGCTTCCCGACCACCCACTGCATATATACGTCAGCAGAATGGCACGGGCAGGCAAAACCACGTACCTGTACGTGGCCCTTTAAATGCCTGCCCGTGGGTCGCGCGCACGCCGGTCGGGAGCTCCGTGACCCCGGCCGCGGGACCAGCGGACCCGATCGCCGCTGGTGTCCCGCGATCGGGTTACGGAGCTGTAGAACGGGGAGAGGTTTGTGTAAACAAACCTCTCCCCGCGCTTCCTACTCTGCCTGTCATTGATTGGCTGTTCCCGGTCATCGGGAAAGCCGATCAATGACGTCAGACGTCAGCCCCACCCCCTAATGTAAAAAAACACACACACGTCAGAGCCCATAACCCCTCCCCTCCCCCTAGTGGTTAACTCTTTCACTACAACTGTCATTTATACAGGAATCAATGCATTTAAATAGCATTGATTGCTGTATAAATGACAATGGTCCCAAAAATGTGTCAAAAATGTCCGATGTGTCCGCCATAATGTCGCAGTCACAATAAAAATCGCTGATCGCCACCATTACTAGTAAAAAAAAAATATTAATAAAAATGCTATAAAACTATCCCCTATTTTGTAAACGCTATAACTTTTGCGCAAACCAATCAATAATCGCTAATTGCGTTTTTTTTTACCAAAAATATGTAGAAGAATACGTATCGGCGTAAACTGAGGAAAAAAAAAAAGTTTTTTTATGTATTTTTTGGGGATATTTATTATAGCAAAAAGCAAAAAATATTGAATTTTTTTCAAAATTGTCGCCCTATTTTTGTTTATAGCGCAAAAAATAAAAACCGCAGGGGCGATAAAATACAACCAAAAGAAATCTCTATTTGTGGGAAAAAAAGGACGCTAATTTTGTTTTGGAGCCACGTCGCACGACCGCGCAATTGTCAGTTAAAGCGACGCAGTGCCGAATCACAAAAAGGGGCCTGGTCCTTTGGCTGCCAATTGGTCCGGGGCTGAAGTGGATAAACTTTAGAGAAGGCATGAGTTTTAAGGCTCTTTCCCAAGTGGTAACCAAGCAGGAAAAAGTATAAGTATGAAGGAGCCCAAATAGGTCTGCTTTAAATGCATTTCACACCTTTCCCTTGCCATATATATTAATAATACTATATAAAATAGTAATCCCTGGGAGCAGTTAAAAATACAGATATAGGTACAGGCATACCCCACTTTTAAGTACACAATTGGGTTTATTTACTAAAGCTGGAAAGTGCAAAATCAGGCTTACTTCTCTATAGAAACCAATGAGATTCCAGGTTTTATTACCAAAGCTTAATTGAACAAGCTGGGGTTAGAAGCTCATTGGTTTCTATGCAGAAGGGAGTCTTATTTTGCACTTTCCAGCTTTAGTAAATAAACCCCATTGTGTACTTAAAAGTTGGGTTTGCCTATATAGAATTGATGATCCTCTACTTTGAGATCAAGGGTTAAATGTGTGTCTATATTCTCACAAGTGTTAAGAGAATTTGTCTGATGTACTTGCAGGAATAAAGCTTGGTCGATTGACTATTTTTGTTATGTTTGCAGCCTACACTCTGGAGGAGGAATTTAAGATAACATTTATTACACACTCTCTGTTCTCGGCATATGAAGAAAAAGTAGGAGGTATTTCTTTCCTCAACAAAACTTTATAATTGGACTTTGACTGCAGCAGTCTACTAATTTTGCTATTTTCCAATTGTCTCCTGCATTATATCTGCTCATGATATGTACCTTATAAATTGGCTTCACAATTTTCCAACAATGAGACCTGTACAGGAAGTTTCCCATGTGTATTACTGAAATATATTTATTAAATAGAAAAGAACAATTTTTAATGAAAAGTTTTGATGTACTTGTGTGAAAACTATTAGGTGTTTAACGTCAGCCATGGCATTTGAAAATGACAGGCTGTTAGTCAATTAACCAGCAGAATTAGAACGTCAAAAAGTTGCGTGGAATGTGTGAACATTATTTATTGTACATAGAGTTGAAGAGAGGTTTCTTATGTATGTAAAATTTTATGAAAAACATTTAAAAGGAGGCTTTACTAAAATGTAAATACTTTTCCTAATGTATAGGAAATATAGACCAGAGTTTCCTAAACCATTCCAATAAAGAATATTTGGCTCAAAAAAGTTATATAATTTTGTTAAAATGTTAAGCATACCTAATAATATTCTGTAGTCATGGGGTTTTAACTCCATGTCCCAGGCTGCCTGATTCAACACTTAAAGAGTCTCTGTCACCAGACCATTTTAACAAAGATCTTTCATAAAATTACAGGCATTTGCATGACATCAAAAAGCTGAGACCTTTTGCTTGGATGTGATGTCAGTAGCCCCAGCAAATTCACAGCTGTCACCCCCCCCCCAGCAACAATATAAAAGGTTATTTAGGGAGGTAAAGGGTGGCTGAAGACACTGGCCAGCAGGTGAAATGGGGATGAAGACATTGGCCAGCACAGATATTAACCACTTCAGCCCCGGACCAATTGGCAGCCAAAGGACCAGGCCCCTTTTTGCAATTCGGCACTGCGTCGCTTTAACTAACAATTGCGCGGTCATGCGACGTGGCTCCAAAACAAAATTGGCGTCCTTTTTTTTCCCACAAATAGAGCTTTCTTTTGGTGGTATTTGATCGCCCCTGCGGTTTTTATTTTTTGCGCTATAAACAAAAATAGAGCGACAATTTTGAAAAAAATGCAATATTTTTTACTTTTTGCTATAATAAATATCCCCAAAAAATATATAAAAAAACATTTTTTTTCCTCAGTTTAGGCCGATACGTATTCTTCTACATATTTTTGGTAAAAAAAAATCGCAATTAGCGATTATTGATTAGTTTGCGCAAAAGTTATAGCGTTTACAAAATAGGGGATAGTTTTATAGCATTTTTATTAATATTTTTTTTTTTATTAGTAATGGCGGCGATCAGCGATTTTTATTGTGACTGCGACATTTTGGCGGACACATCGGACATTTTTGACACATTTTTGGGACATTTGTCATTTATACAGCAATCACTGCTATTTAAATAGCACTGATTCCTATGTAAATGACAGTTGTAGTTAGGGGGTTAACCACTAGGGGGCGGGGAGGAGTCAGTGTGACGTGTTGTGTTTTTTTTTACAGTAGGGGGGCGTGGCTGTACGTCTGACGTCATTGATCGGCGTTCCCGATGACAGGGAACCGCCGATCACTGACAGTCAGTGTAGGAAGCGCGGGGAGAGGTTTGTTTACATAGACCTCTCCCCGTTCTTCAGCTCCGTAACCCGATCGCGGGATACCAGCGGCGATCGGGTCCGCTGGTCCCGCGGCCGGAGTCACGGAGCTCCCGACCGGGTCACGAGCGTGCCGCTAGCGGCGCGCGCGCGACCCACAGGCAGGCACATGCACGATCACGTACAGGTACGTGATTCTGCCTGCCTGTGCCATTCTGCTGACGTATATATGCAGTGGCCGGTCGGGAAGCGGTTAATTAGACATTCTTAGGGGAGGGCTATGATGTGAAAGGAGGGAGGAGGCTGTTCTAGGGAACCGACTAGTCACATTTTTGAGCACATTACAAAAAAAATTATTTTGCGAGGGAAAAACACGTCAAGTATACTTATATTTGATTCTGCTATGCCAGGGCTCAAAATGTCAAGTCCTAAACTGCTAGCCAGGCCTCAAGAGTTACTCGCCACCAGTTGCCCCACTCAATCCCTACCCTGCCCCACCCCTAAACACGCCCTCATAAGTTATCTCATAAAATGACACTTAAATGTTTTATGTAAAAATAAGTTACAAAAATAAATACTAACAACAACTTTATCAGTGCAGCCTCACCTGTGCCCACCATTTTTGCAAATAGGTATTACCTGTAATATATTCGGCATATTAAAAGTTTTTTTTTTATTGCATGTGTCTTTATTTTGTTTTGTTTTTCCACAATTTCATGCAGACCAAGCTGTCCAGCAAGAGTGGTAGTGGCAGGGGTTGGGACAAGCTGCAAGAGCCCATTCACATTTATAAATGTGTTAAGGCTGTGTTTTCATGCATTGAGGCATTTTGCATAAATACAGTCCATTGATTTTGAATGGGTTTTCAATGCATCTCAATGCATGAAAAATGCAACTGCACTATTTTTGATAATGCAGCATACCGCAACACAACACACATCTATGTGATAAACTTGCCTGTCTGAGTACCCCCTTCTTCATAAGAGCAGCATCTTTCCACAGACTGCAGTGGGGATTTATTCCTGGAATAATCATATTTTTCTGACTATGTAGATGAATAATTATAAGGTAACTGGACCTAGGGCATACATGATTGGAATAGTAATGTGCATATTTTCAGATGGGTAGAGTTAGGTACCTCCAGCGTAATTGAGGGCTCAGAAACGAGAAGTTCCAGAAAACCAAATAACCAGCTCCCATAGCGATTCACAAAGCAGGTGGCCCACTGCACAGGATCAGTGCTGTGATTAAAATCAGAAGTAGACTGTATCCCATCAGTGTGGTTTAATGTTTAACAAGTTTGTACCCTTACTTCCTGTCCAAAAGACATAACAGCGAATGAGATGAAACCTCTTCAAAGTGAGGGAAACCCCCCCCCCCTTTTTTTTTTTTACAAAATTCTGACTATAGCGATGTCCCCACTGAAAGATTTCCCCTCTACTCCTGTTCTGATGACAGTCTTAAAATTGTGGATGCATACTTTCTGTCCTGGTGGCTACAAAACAGAGTTTAGGCCCCTAATGGGGACTCAGACAGCAATAAAAACCTAAAATAGGGTTCATCCTTTCCCTGCCTTATCCAAAACTGAAAAATAGGTATACTTTCATTCACAAAATAAGCATTTTTTTTTTTTTTTTTACTGTAAATTCTTAGCTCACATCCTGATACTTTTATTTACCTGCCACCATCCATTCTCATATCTAAGGGTCCATCTTTACTGAGAGAGAATCCTCGTTGTGCTGTGTCGAATTGCATAGAGGAACATCCAGCATCAATAAGAACTCCATCTAACGTTCCAGGTTGGACTCCCTCAGAAAGGAGTAGGTTTTCACATTCACTAAATCTTCCTAAAAGTGGCTGTATATTATACCTACGTATAGATAAATCAAAGAGAGAAAATACATTGTAAACACATGGTGTAAGTACAAAAAAATATAACTGAGGGTTGTACTGATATCTGTATTGAGGATTGTCAATGTGTTAAAAGAGAGCTGACAAAAGGTTGTCATTGCTAAACACTCTTTTTGATCATGCTAGTTGCTTGGCTGTAAAGCTATGGTTTCAGAGCTTTCTGAGCCGCTGACCTGAAACAGGTAAAGAAGTAAAGAATTCTGACACTCATTTACAGCATGTTAATTTCAGTAAGCCACAACCAACTAGCATTTTCAAACGGAGACCAGCAATACTATTCCACCTGCCTCTCATGACAGAGTCATCAAAAAGCTTTAGGACAAGTTTTGAAACTTAAAATGTGACTATTGTTAGTCTTATTCTCAAAGTTTTACAGCAACACTAACATTGGACTGTGCTTCAGAAAAACAAGGGTGGAAGGCACTGGGCTCCAGGAATTAGTGCAGCACAAAAATATTGCATGACACAAGGCAACAATAAGCAAGTCCTTGTCATATTGTAACAACACTAACTTTTAAATGATAATACAATTTTAGCATATATACATTTTATACACCCAGTTCAAAAACCCAACCCTTCCCTATCAGAAGAGTTAAGCCAGCCATACATGGAGCTTCCGCCGCTTTACCAGAGACCAGACGAATTTAGGTCCATGTATGGGCAAACTGACTATGGATCGATTTGTGTTCAAAAGGCCTGTTGGGTTTTTACCGAGTGATCAGTGCCACTGGCTATAGCTGGCAACACTGATCATTGTATTATGACTTTATCACAGCCCATCCTTTGCAGCTATAACAGCCTCAACTGTTCAGGGAAGGTTTAGAAGTGTGTCTATGGGAATGTTTGACCATTCTTCTAGAAGCACATTGGTGAGGTCAGGCACTGATGTTGGAGAGAAGGCCTGGCTTGCGGTCTCCGCTCTAATTTATCCCAAAGGTGTTGGGGTCAGGACTCTGCGCAGGCAAGTCAAGTTCCTCCACCCAAAACTAGTTCATCCATGTCTTTATGGAACTTGCTTTGTGCACTGGTCCAAGTCATTTGGTGGAGGGGGGGATTATGGTGTAGGGTTGTTTTTCAGGAGTTGGGCTTGGCCCCTTAGTTCCAGTGAAGGGAACTCTTAAGGCACCAGCATACCAAGAAATTTTGGACAATTTCATGCTCCCAACATTGTGGGAACAGTTTGGGGATGCCCCTTCCTGTTCCAACATGACTGCTCAATGAGATGACATTATTAAGATAGGTCAAATCTATGAGGGCCTCAAATTGCCTTTGAAAAAGGGAAATATCGGACAGGTTTAATTATTTTTTTTTTTAATCAAAATTTTTATTAATTTTCACAATAAACAGTACAGAGTAGGTTACAGTTAACACAACAGGTTAGATATACAAAACGATAATAAGAAAAATAAAAAAGAAGGGGAGGAGCTCGAGATTTAAACATTGATATAAACCTGCAGGCTTTTTATGGAGTAGTAGAGCATGGCCTCAGTATGAGGTAAAACCGTCACCCCGTCCAGGTACTTGCTGTGAGCAGGTTCTTGGTGGAACGTTGGTAGGCAGCCTACCATTGACCCAAATGAGGGTCTCATGAGCTCAATCTCGGAAGTGCATACTTATAATAGTATTAACTAATGAGCATAACAAAAAGAAAAGAAAAAGCAATAAAGCGAGTGTAGCATAATACATATAGTATATCCATGAGTTGTAGTAGTGAACAGTAATAAATAACATAGTAACTGAGAGGAGTAACACGGGTAAACAGGTTTACAGCATTCAGATGTTGACGGGAAAGGGGTGTTAGTCGTGTGGGAGTTTGTTCATAGGGGGTTTGCATTTAGGGTGTTTAAGCCAAAGATCCCAGTTTGTTTGGAAGCTAGGAAGTTGGAGGTGAGCTTTGGCGTGCATAAATTCCATTAGGCAATGGTTATTCAGGAGTGTGATTATTTCTAAGGTGGAGGGCGGTTGCGGGGATTTCCAGTTTTTGGCAATGGCTAAGCGTGTGGCGATAAGAACATGAGAGATAATAATCCGGGAGGGTCGTGGCCAAGACTCCAAATCATGACCTAATAGTACCATTTGTGAAAACAGGGGTACAGGAATCGATAGGATGGAAAGGAGAAGTTTGGATAGCGTGGACCACAGTGTGGTTAGGTTCGGACAGTCCCACCATATGTGAAGTGGGGTACCCGGGGATCCACAGTTCCTCCAGCACAGATTGTTTACAGTCGGGTATATGTGGGCAAGTTTGGATGGTGTGAGGTACCAATTATGGTATATTTTTAGGGTTGTTTCCCAATGAAGAAGGCATTTGGAGAATTTCAGGGGTGTTTGAAGTGAGCGGAGTCATTGTTGGGAAGTATAGGTGCATTTAAGTAAGTGTTCCCATTTTAACATTGTGGGGGACTTGACGTTTGGGCGAGTTTCGGTCAGGAGTTTGTAGCAAAGCGAAATTCCATGTTGGCGGGGTGAGGTGAGATTGAAAAACGTTAGTAAGTGCCAGGGGAGAAGGTCCTGTGACCATTGTATTTTAGATAGAATTGATCTTGTTCTCAGGTATTTAAAGAAGTCTGTACGGTCTATGTGAAAGGTTGTTTGAAGAGTGTGGAAGGATTTGAGATTGGGGCCCTGGTAGAGGGTTCCGAGATTGGGGATGCCTTTGGTTGTCCAGTCAGAGACGTTGATGTCAGGAGTGAGAATGTGGAGAACTGCCAGTGGTATAAGTTGGAGCAGGTTTAATGGGATACCCTTAGAGGTTTGTATGATGGCTTTCCATACCCGGATGGTGGCATTAATTGTGTCTAGGAATGAGTGGGTTGCGTGATGTTGCAATGGACAGGTTTATTTTTTGATACCATCTCTTATTGTTAAGGTTCTTTTTACACATTGTTACATATTGAGTATCATACATGACAACAATATTTCCACCCTTGTCCGAAGGTTTGATTACAAAATCTGAATGCTGACGTAGTGATTCAGGTGCCTGCATTTGTGTATGTGATAAATTTGTACCCTTGGTATCCACAGTCATATTTTCAATATCATGCAACGCCAAATCTAAAAATAGCTTAACTTGGATTAGTGGTGGGAGGGAATGTGTACGATTTGTTCTTATATACTTGTATAGGCAGTGTCTGTGTTGGTAAGGTCCCACTGATTGAAATAGATGCAGTGTCACGAAAGAGGTCCTCTGGATTATACAATAATATGCTCTCGTGTAATTTTGTTATTCAGATCTTAAACGATATCCAGGTGTCTGAGAGTGAGTAGCAAAGTATGATGTGAAGTTCAGTTTCTGGGAAAAAGAATTGTAGATAATTTTTTTATATATAATATATTTTTGTTTGAGTATATTAGCAAGTGAAAAAAGGGGTATATTTAAAGTCCCAGTTTCTCCTTCCTCCCCAGTATTTTTTTATTCAGGCACGTCGCATGACCGCGCAATCGTCAGTTAAAGCGACGCAGTGCCGAACCGCAAAAAGTGGTCTGGTCTTTGGCCAAAAAAATGGTCTGGGGCTTAAGTGGTTAAGATGAGAAACTAAAAAAATTAAAATAAACTCAAGCTCAAAACATGCATTACCTACACCTCCCCTCCCAGGGTTCCCCCTTCAGGGCTATCCTATAGATCCACCCTCCCAACCGAGAGGGAAATTCAATCAACATATTGGGGAGTACCCGAAAAGGTCGTCCATGGCCGCCAGGTATCCCTACACTCCTCCTCTCTACCATAGAGAGACGCTGTCATAAATTCCATTGTCCTAATTTCGTCTATCCTAGAGAGCCAATGTTTCAGAGAGGGTGTAGTCGTGGACTTCCACAAGTCTGGAATACAAGCCCAGCAGCATTTGCGCTAACAGCGTCTTTCTATAGTGGTGAAGGGGTTGTTCATGCAAGATAGCCCAAAGGGTCCGAACCAAGGTCAACTAATGTCAATAGTTTAATCTTCTTCACCACGTCCTTCCAGAATGATGTAATTAAAGGGCACAGACAAAAAATGTGTAGTAATGTCCCAGTCTCTTTATTACATCGCCAGCATAACTTAGAAATTTGTGGGTAGAGTTTGTTCATTAACCACTTGCTTACCGGGCACTTAAACCCCCCTCCTATCCAGACCAATTTTCAGCTTTCGGTGCGCTCACGCTTTGACTGACAATTACTCAGTCATGCAACATTGTACCCAAATGAATTTTTTGTCCTTTTTTTCCCACAAATAGAGCTTTCTTTTGGTGGTATTTGATCACCTGTGGGTTTTTTATTTTTTGCGCTATAAATGAAAAAAGACCGAAAATTTAGAAAAAAAACACATTTTTCTTTGTTTCTGTGATAAAATTTAGGAAATTATTAATTTTTCTTCATACATTTTGGCCACAATTTATACTGCTACATATCTTTGGTAAAAAATAACCCAAATTAGTGGATATTATTTGGTCTTTGTGAAAGTTACAGACTCTACAAGCTGTGGTGCAAATTATACAAAATTGATCACATCTGATGTACTGGTGGCCTATCTCATTTCTTGTGACCCGAACAAGCCAGGAAAGTACAAATACCCCCCAAATGACCCCTTTTTTGAAAGTAGACATTCCAAGGTATTTAGAAAGAGGCATGGTGAGCTTTTTGATGATGTCATTTTTTTACTATATTTAGATCTATATCCAAGTGAACCATTCCATGGTCAGCAAACAAAATTGGATCTATCGTAATTGCTCGAACTCTGTCCAGCTCTTTTTGTGGAAGAAAAAAAAATCAATTCTTGAATATGATGATTGAACTGAAGAAAAAAAAAAAGTATAATCCCTGACATTGGGATGTTGTAAACGCCATACATCTACCAGTTGAAGAAGATTTAATTCTGCCTTTAATTGCTTTAAATAAGAGAATGATAGATGAGATACACCCCTTGAGACATCTAAGAGTGGATCATATGCAAAATTGAAATCCCCTCCTAAAATCAATACCCCATCTCTATGCTCCAAAATCAAAGGGACCAAAGACCTTAAAAAAAGCAACTCATTCGAGTTAGGAAAATATACATTAACCAAGGTTACCCGAGTAGCTCCGATTACGCCCTTGACTATCAAAAATATGCCTTGCTCATTGCTAATGTATGTACCTAGCGACCATGGAACAGACCTTGCTATAAGAATACTGACTCCCTTGGCTTTAGATAACAGGGAAGAGCTATGATATACCACTGGGTAGACTATTACTCAATTTTGGTATTTTCCCGGCCTGAAAATGTGTTTCCTGGAGGAAAACAATCTGACTCTGCGGTTCGGTCATGTCTCTCAGTAATCTAGACCTTTTTCCGGGGACATTAAGGCCCTTCACATTAAGGGAGGTTAACCCTCTTAAATGGATAAGTTGTGCCCCAAGAGGGAACAAAGTCATGTTTCTTCCTCCTCAAATCAAAAAAGAGGTTGGGGGGTGGAGGGGGTACAAAGAGGAAGCAGTTGAAGAGAAAAAGAGAAGAAAAAAAAACAACTCTCCCAACTTAGCCAAAAGGGACTGGGAGAAACCTATTTGGGGTGTGTCTATGGCCTGCTAAGCTGCCAGTACCCTTACAAAAAAAAGAAAATAAAAAACAGTACTATAATGCTTCCTACTCCGAGGGCATAAGTGCTAAATATTTACCCCTAGGCCTGTTAGAGAAGAGTCGAATAAATTTCCAAAACTATCCATGGAGTGCTCAAACCGACATGATCCACATAGATATACTCTATAAAAGTAATACCAACATGAAAAAAACAAAAACACAAAAACAAAACCCCCAGAAAACCCAGGCTTGCTCAAGTAGGGTCCAGCCAATTTGGAACTTGTATTGGATTACAGCCCAAAGAAATAAATAGTTCTTGAAGCTGATCCTGTGTGTGCAGTTGAAAACACTGATTGTCTTTTTTGACCCTCAGATGGAATGAGTGTCCCCAGGAGTATGTAGCCCCAGAAGGTTTAATCTGATCTAAGAGTAGACGCATGCATCCTCTCATGTGTCGTGTATTCCTTGATAGATCCAAGAGGACTATTATCCGTACTCCTGCATGTTCAATCTGGCCGAGTCGTCATGCTCGCCGCATAATCTCATCCTTTATATTGGAAAAATGGATGCGGCAAAGAACATCCCCAACCCTGGTGACTCCTATACGGAGTGACTTTATGTACTCTGTCTATTATAAGCTCAGCTGGTGAAAGGTTTGCTCAGGATTTTATTACAAATAGACTGTATTGTTGGTCTTCGACATTCTCGGGGGATACTTCTAAAACAGATGTTGTTCCTTCAGGTATGGTTTTCCAAATCGTCTACCTGTAGAAGAATTGAGGTAAACTTTTGCTGCGACACAGAGTTTGTTAATACCAGTTCATCCATACGCAGATTCACATTATCTACTGCGGATTTTAGGTTAGTAGCCCTAGTCTCCACAATACCCAACTGTTCTCACACCTCAGAAATCGCTTTCCGTAAAGCCCTTTCTAAGCGTAATGCCACCGCTTCCAAATCTCCTTGATTTGATAATAATGCTAGATCTTGTTTGGTAGGGAGTGAAAGCAATATTGCCCTCAACTCAGGATCTTCTGTCCATGGATAGTGAAGGCTTAATTGAACTGAATTTAGAGGGGCAGATATTCCTGGTTGTAGATTGACTATACTCCCGGTCTCCTCTAGAGATACTGATGCACGTGATTGGGCATCGGTTGCTATGTGTTCAGGTGCCTCTGTTATTACTAGCATGGTAGCAGAGGGGGCATTATAGCCAATAGAAGAGGTTGGTAGCATAGGTGGCAAGTGCTCAGATCCACCCATACTAACCGGGTTATCAGTTCCAGTATCATGATAGGGGAGAAAATATCTTCACTATCGCCGCTGATGGTTCCTGTTTCCAGAGCTACCATGAGTCCCTGGTTGCCCTCCCCCACCTCCTCCGAGCTCTGCTGGACCGCTCTTAAACTGGCCCTGTTATCATATGGGTTTCCAGAAATGTACTAATATTCCTGGTGATGTTCCATATCTACCATGTAAGCAGAGGGGCCTATGGATTTAGCGTTCTGGGTATTTCGAGCTATTGCCGAGGAAGGGGTAACTTTTATTTTTCCAGAGATTGAAGTGGGGCGGATGCGGAGATAGGAATAGAAGTAGAAATAGAAGGAACAGAGGACATATACAGATGAAGGCTATTTGGTCTAGACAGTTTAGGGTGTTTAGGCTGTTTGTTCCGCGTGCTTCCTACCCCTAGTCATGTCCTTGTGATGTCTTAAATAACGCAGAACAGGCTTAAGGACTCCCCACCAACTGGTCTAAGCTTAAGCTAGGCTGGGCTAGACTGGGTTAAGCTGGGTTGAGCTGGGTTAGGCTGAATTGAACAATCTTAACACTGGGGGTGACAGAACACCAACAAAAAAATAAAAAAAAATAAGCAGAGGTATAGAACAAATTGAACGTTTGTGTCTTTATATCTATGTGTAAATATATTCATAAGTATATATACACACACACACACACACACACACACAAGTATCCTAGCCTCACTATATTTTATATTTATTGTATATGTATTGTATGTGTTGCTGTATACTCATACTTATATATGACTTTACTTGACTTTAAGCTATTTTTACAAGGGTAAACTTTTCTATATCTTTTACGCTTTGTGAATATGGAATTGTTCTACAAACATTATACTGTACTACATACAATTAATACAATAAAGGCATCTCTCAAGTATGTAATTTAAAGGACTGGTGTTTTTTTCCCATATTCCCGATATGTGCCTGCTGTACCATGTATGAAAAAGTGACTACACTAGACATGAGAGTACAGCATGGTAATGTTTCTGACTGAACTGGGAACTCAGCCTGCTCTCCTCCAATGATCTGCTGACACTCCCCCTTCCCACACAGCCATTTACTGGGAAGTTTAGTGTCCTTCAGTGTTTATCCTCCCCCAGAGAGCCAATTTACTAGCAGTAAAAAAATTAGGACTTAAGTTAGTAGCTATAACCCAGGGTCTATGAATATCCAGCCTATGTCCTGTAAAAGGCTTTGGCTCGACAGGAATCTGTCACAGATCACAAGGGAATACGCAATGTACACAAGCTGATACTGGCAACATTTATCTGGCTTGTGGATCTTCCTTAACCTCTAGAGGGAGTACGTTTTCCTAACCTGGGGATGATGCACAGAACAGACGTGTGAATTAATATAGTTTGCATTCTTCATTTGCAGCATATACCCTCTGTGGTGTGATGAGAAAACAATAAAATCTCTGTTGGAAAAAGTAGTGACAAATCACCCTTTGTAACTCTTCATGTTCATTTAAGGGGCTATAGGACCATTAGAACACAAATATCATTCATAAGGGAAAAATGTATATTTCATGCTTCAAAGTCCTTTGGATACAATAAGTTCATTGCTCTATTGTCTAATGTCAGAAAAACAGCCTTATAGTTTCCAAAACACTTCCTTTCTGCTGTATGGACTCATGATGATCTCATCTAATTAATGGTCTGGTGAAATGCTTTATAGTTAGGGGAAAAAAAGAGGGGTAAAAAATGTAAAAAATTTGCTAAATATATAGTTTGTAGAATATATTTTAATGTAAAATTTATGTTCAAAAATGTTTAAAGGTTTAAATGTTTAAAGGAAGCGCAAATTTAATAATTATGTTTTCTTTATTTGAATATTATTAAGACCCACAAATCAGTTTTATAGTAAAGAGATCTTTAGTAGGTAAATATGAACTACAGCATATCAACATTTCATATTTGCAGCTTGCAGTCAGCAGATGGTGTGCTAGTTGATGATTCTCAAGTTTTTTTGCACAGACTTAGGCCCCTTTCACACCAAAGGTCTGATCGGGTCCGGCTGTCTGCTTTTCAGACAGACTGAATCTGACCCTCCATTCTCCGATATGAGCAGTCGGATATAAATTAACTTGTGTCTGTTTACACCTGGCTACCTCCAATTTGATCCGATAAAAACAAATGAATGGAGGATCCGTTATCCTCCATCTGCCCGAATTGTAGGACAGTCGGGAATAAATAGACATTCGGTCATAGCGTAGATGGATTGTGTCCATGTCCACATAAGTGGAGTGGAAATTAACCTGTCATGCACCTGCTCCACTCAGCTCAGCAGGGGATCAGCGGACGGATCCCCTGCTGCAAAAAACTGATCCAGTCCATGTGAAAGGGGCCTTACTGCTAGACTATATGGCCAAAAGTTTGTTGACATCAGACTATCACATCCTTGGAAGCTTGTTAGACGTTTCATTACAAAATCATGGGAATTTATGTGAAGTTCTACCCACACCCCATAGTTGCAACTTAACAGTCTCAACTCTCCTGGGAAGGCTTTCCTTCAGATGTTGGAGTGTATTTATAGGAATTTTTGCTCCTTCTGCCAAAACAGCATATGTGGGCTCAGATACTGATGTTGAATGAAAAGACCTTGTCATTCTGAAGATGTTTAGTAGGGCTAAAATCAGGGCTCTGTGCAGCCCACCTAAGTTTCTCCGTGCCAGATTGATGAACTCATATCTTCATGAAGTTGGCTTTGTGTACAGGGGCACAATCATGCTGGAACAGAACAAAGTCTTCCTCCATAGCGTTGCCACAAGTTTGGAAGTACATGACTATCTTAAATGTCATTGTATGCTAATGTTTATTAATAGAGATTGCATGGCTTGATTTACTGCATCTGGTTTTGGAATGGGATGTCCAACAAGTTCATATAGGTGCAGTGGTCAGGTGCCCACAAACTTACATAGTGTATGCAGTGATTAGCTATAATTTTATATCTTTCTATTTATTTCTAGTTAAATTACACACAGACCGCTATACGAGTCCCTTGAGGTCATATGGACCATAATCATTTTTTTAGTTAGAGAATAAAGAAGTGAAATGCAGCACCAGGCTTTTAAATAGAATGCATTGCACATTCTGCAACTAAAATTCTTATTTCAAAACTCAACTCTGCACTAATTTTATTCTTACTGCCCCCTCCCCCCCATAGAGGTTTTTTTTGACCAATTGTCTTCCTTAGGCCATTTTAAAACACCCTGGACTTCATGAGGTTAAAATAAGCTCATGACTCCCCCCCCAATTCCAGTGGCTCCCGGGCCCTCTACCTACTCTGGTGGTAAACTGGCCAGGAGGAGATCGAGGAACATCCATTCCCTGATCTGCTCTATGAATAATGAAGCCAGAAAGCAACAAGCATTTCATCATTTGAGGAACTGTATTCATTTCCCAGCTACTCTAGCCAGGGAAGCAGCGAAGTAAGTACAATCTGTGCTTGATTAGATGCAATGGAGGGCAAGGCATACATTTGTATGTAATAGACAAAAAAAAAGGGTTAAAAAAAAAGTAATCAAATAAATATAATAAAAAGTAAAAGCACCCCTGCACTTGCGCATACACGCAAATACAACTGTGTGCATAGGGCCAACATGTGTATGACAACTGTGACTGGGCCACACAGGTGACATATCTCTGCGAACATCAGAGTGAGAGCAAAAACTCTAGTGCTATAATTCATAGTTAACTCTAAACTAATAACCTGTAAAGATTTTAAAGTATCACCTAAGAACATTTTAGGTATTGTAGTTTTTTACCATTTCACGTGTGTGCTAAAAATATGTGCTTAGTAAACAGCTGACCAAAAAATGTGGTTGATTTACTAAAACTGGAGAGTGCAAAATATCTGGGATCTGAAGAAACAACAGAGTTGTGAAACGAGTCAACCCATTGGCTACCCGTATCATGTGACTTCCGGTCCTCAATGTTTGCGTCCCAGGCTGGTTCCGGTTTATGCTTTAGGTGTAGGACGCTAGTACACTGTACCACTGGGCATTCCGGATCAACTCAGAGGCTACTACAGCAGTACCATCAGCTAACTTACAAGCATTCCCGGACTATCTCTGCATCCAACCAGTTTTACATCAATAGGACAACAACTCTGATCTCTGAAGCACTTGCCACTTTGGAAACCATTACATGCCTAAATTTATTTCACTTTTGTGATTAGCCATTTGGCTTTGATTTTTAAATGATTAAACAGTGTTTTTAGATACTGCACTTAGTTTGGCGCACCGGGTCTTTTTCTTTTCTTTGCAAAATATGGTGCAGCTCTGCAAAGAAATCAATCAGCTTCCAGGTTTTATTGTCAACACTTAATTAAACAAGCTAAAGTTAGAAGCTGATTCGCTATTATTAACAGCTGCACCAGATTACACTTTGCTACAATGTAAAGTAGTGAGTGTACAGCTTGTATAACAGTGTAAATTTGCTGTTCCCTCAAAATTACTCAACACCCAGGCATTAAAGTGTTTAATAACCCCCCAAAAAATCCTGTTCCCTTAAAGCATGTTATATAGCACAGTGCAACACCTGAAATCCCTGGCTGATCCTGCCAGTTTCTACCCTCCCCTCTCTGCGTTGACTGCGATATATCAGGGCTGCTGAGTCATCCGTACGTGCCTCCATCATCCGAAGCCTGCTTCCCTGTGTCCGTGTCTCCCTCTGTCCTCTCCCCCCTCCCCTCTCTTCTGTCAGCTCCCCGATCCTCCCCTCCTGTGCTAAAAAACAGTAGTTTTTTTCTATAGTTCCCTCCGATATAGAATATTGGGCTCCGCAGTGCATCTCATTTATAAAAATATGTGGTATAATAGCTTACTTCAGAATGCCGTTCGGCGCTCTCATGACTGCCCGCCGGTCTCCTCCCCTCCTCTCAGGTGATGTCAGTGGGGGGTTCCCAGCACCTCCCCCTGCAGTTATCGTATCCGGAGAGGAGACCAGCAGACAGTCAGCTGAGCGCCGAATGCTATTATACTGCATATTTTTATAAATGACATGCACTGCGGAGCTTAATGTTATATATCAGAGGGAACTGTAGGGAACAAAACGTACCTTAACAAACACTTTAATGTCTAAATCGCTGGCAACAAAAGTGAGTACACCCCTAAGTGAAAATGTCCAAATTGGGCCCAATTAGCCATTTTTCCTCCCTGATGTCATGTGACTCATTAGTGTTACATGGTCTCAGGTATGATTGGGGAGAAGGTGTGTTAAATTTGGTGTTATCGCTCTCACTCTCTCATACTGGCCACTGGAAGTTTAACATGGCACCTCATGGCAAAGAACTCTCTGAGGATCTGAAAAAAAGGAATTGTTGCTCTACATAAAGATGGCATATAAGAAGATTGCCAAGACCCTGAAACTGAGTTGCAGCACAGTGGCCAAGACCATACAGCGGTTTAACAGGACAGGTTCCACTCAGAACAGGCCTCACCGTAGTCGACGCAAAGAAGTTGAGTGCACGTGCTTAGCTTCATATCCAGAGGTTGTCTTTGGTAAAAATGGACGTATGAGTGCTCCCAGCATTGCTGTAGAAGTTGAAGGGGTGGGGGGTTAGCCTGTCAGTGCTCCAACCATATGCCTCACACTGCATCAAATTGGTCTTCATTGCTGTCATCCCAGAAGGAAGCCTCTTCTAAAGATGATGCACAAGAAAGCCCCCAAACAGTCTGCTGAAGACAAGCAGACTAAGGACATGGATTACTGGAACCATGTCCTGTGGTATGATGAGACCAAGATAAACTTATTTGGTTCAGATGGTGTCAAGCGTGTGTGATGGCAACCAGGTAAGAAGTACAAAGACAAGTGTGTCTTGCCAACAGTCAAGCATGGCTGTGGGAGTGTCATGGTCTGGGGCTGCATGAGTGCTCCCGGCACTGGGGAGCTACAGTTCATTGAGGGAACCATGAATGCCAACATGTACTGTGGCATACTGAAGCAGAGCATGATCTGGATCTGGAGCATGACTGGGCCGCAGGGCAGTATTCCAAAATGATAACGACCCCAATCACACCTCCAAGACGACCACTGCCTTTCTAAGGATGCTGAGGGTAAAGGTGATGGACTGGCCAAGCATGTTTCCAGACCTAAACTATATTGAGCATCTTTGGGGCATTCTTAAATGGAAGGTGGAGGAGTGCAAGGTCTCTAACATCCATCAGCTCAGTGATGTCATCATGGAGGAGTGGAAGAGGACTCCAGTGGAAACCTGTGAAGCTCTGGTGAACTCCATGCCAAGAGGGTTAAGGCAGTGCTGGAAAATAATGGTGGCCACACAAAATATTGACACTTTGGACCCAATTTGGACATTTTTACCTAGGGGTGTACTCACTTTTGTTGCCAGTGGTTTTATTGGACATTATTGGATGTGCGTTTAGTTATTTTGAGGGGACAGCAAATTTACACTGTTATACAAGCTGTACACTCACTATTTTACATTGTAGCAAAGTGAAATTTCTTCAGTGTTGTCACATGAAAAGATATAATAAAATATTTACAAAAATGTGAGGGGTGTACTCACTTTTGTGAGATACTGTATATAGATATCTATATATATATCTATATATACAAAAAAAAAAGATATAAATATCCATACACAAACTACTTCTTCTTCAAGTGCTAAAAATAAATAATAATTGGCGAAAACCATTCATAAAATTTTAACTAAGCTTCTGAAAACAAAAGTGCCAAAGGGTAATGCATTGCTAATGGTCTCCAGTGAAATAAATAACTTGTCTGACGTCAGAGGTTTCTTACACTCCAATAACCGGCTCACTTGGGGTTTCAGGTACAGCAAGTTATATTTCAGTTTTAAATAAAGTTACAAAAATAGAATGTACAGCGAACTAAATTGTCGCTATGCAACCTCACATTATATGATTTATGCCCAGCAAAACGTTAACCAAGGTGATAGATGATACTAAAATAGGAGCTTCTGTCACTGGCTGCCCTAATGGCTTGGTACTAGAGAGAGAGAGAGTGTGTGTCTATATGTGTGTGTGAGAGACAAAGAAAGAAAAGAGAGAGGAAAAGGGTAGAAAAAAAATGCAAGATATTTTTTCCACCAGCAAAAATAAACACATAAACAAATTGGTGGACTGGGACAAGCATACCACGCTCAGTTACATAGCTGGGCTACTATAAATAGATATATAGGGTTGTCTGCTTTTTTTAAGTGCTTTTTACTGGCTGGTGCAAAGATGCATTAATACTGTGGGAATGCAATATACTCATCTCATTGTGTCAGCAATATAACTGTCATTTTGCAGCAACTGGAAGCATGCCACCCTGCCATGTGTTGAAGACAGAATCTCGTTTTAGGTGTCGCCCTCTTGTGGCAGAATTAGCATTGGAATTAAAATCCACTTAATGACCCATGTTCATCATCCAAGGACTGTTTATTTTTTAACATTAGCTTTACATACACACATACTAGTGCTGAGATGTATAATAATATGTAATGGGGGTGTGGCTTAGCGTAATGGTTAGTATTGGGAAATACAGATTGGGTTATTAGGGAGACTTGAGCTGAACACTGGTTCCTGTGTTATAATAACTAAAATGTTTAGGCAATAATCTGAGCATAAGATAACGTTTTTAAAATATAGGTGGTATAATGAGGAGTAAAATGTTTCCAGAAAGGTCAGCCTACTGCCTTCTTATATGTCTTCAATAGGGATGGTCCCGATGTTCGTTTGTTTGTAGAACAAATGAACATATGGGGCGCTCGTGGCAAGTTCGCCCGCCGCAGAGTGCCCCATAATGCACTGCGAGATTGCAGTAAATTGATGGCTGCTTATTGCCCAAAGCATGCTTTGGCCAATCACAGCGCGGTGTGCTGTGAGAGCCATGATTGGCCAAAGGCAGGGTGCCTTTGGCCAATCATGCCTCAGGGGCTAAATCCACGCCCCACACTATATAAGGCTGCTGATTACACGGTGGCTGTATGTAGTGAATGAATGGAGAATAGGCAGGTAGTTAGTGTAGTGTGCAGTCAGTCAGTGTAGTATATATTATACAGTTCATGGTATATAGTGCAGTTAGTGTAGTATATATATATATATATATATATATATATATATATATATATATAATACAGCTAAGAGTATATAATGCAGTTAGTGTAGTAATTATTATACAGTTTAGAGTATATAGGGCAGTCCGTATAGTATATATAATACAGTTCAGAGTATATAGTGCAATCCGTATAGTAGATATAATACAGTTCAGAGTATGTAGTGTAGTATATAATACAGTGCAGTCCGTATAGTATAGTATAGTATATATATATATATATATATATATATATATATATATATATATATATATATATATATATATATATATATATATATATAATACAGTTCAGAGTATATAGTTCAGTTGGTGTAGTATATATAATACAGTGGAGAATATATAGTGCAGTCAGTGTAGTATATATAATACAGTGCAGGGTATATAGTGCAGTGCAAGGTATATAATACAGTGTATTGAAGTGGTTAAGGGGAACCCTATGACAGACTTAAGAAAACAAAAACGAGTGGGGACCCCCCAAGGTCCACACCAGGCCAGATTCCGATAAGCCTCCCGCCCGCAGACCCCGACAACCAATGGCCAGGGTTGTTGGGAAGAGGCTCATGTCCCCCAAACCAAAGCACCCTCCCCATGTTGAGGGCATGTGGCCTGGTATGGTTCAGGAGGGGGGGGGGGGGGGGGCGCTCGCTCATCCCCCCCCCATCCTGATCTCCAGGCTGCATGCTTAGATAAGTTTTTTTTAAACTATATTGCCAGGAGCAGGCAATACATTACATCCGCAAGCAAGTTTAAATTAAATTGTTTCCTTTAGAAGTTTCATTATTGCTGTGGAACTGTTCTACACATCGCACAGATGCGCCACTTTACAGGCAGGCTAAGGGGGCCCCAGGCATGATATTTAAAGGAATAATTCTTTTTTATTGTTTCACTTTAAGCATTATTAAAATCACTGCTCCTGAAAAAACAATCCTTTTAAAAACTTTTTTTTTTTGCATTGATACATGTCCCCCAGGACAGTACACGGGTCCCCATACACTTTTTATTGCAATGACGTGCATATAAGCCTTTAAAATTAGCACTTTTGATTTTTCATGTTGGTGTCCCATAGATAGGGTTCACATGTTCCCTATAACTATTTGCCTGTTCAGTGTTCTGGTGCGAACCGAACTGGGGGGTGTTCGGCCCATCCCTAGTCTCCAACACTTAAACCGTGAGATCTCCCTGCAAAAATTCCCTGTACACGTTGAAATTCTGCAGCCTTTCATAAGAAAATACAAATACATTGCACATGCATGCCTGCTGAAAATGCACATTGTGATTTACAGTGGGTATAGAAAAGAATCACATTTTTTTGCTTTGCAGCCTGAATAGAAGACAGACAAAGTTTTTGTTTTATCCAGCTATATTTACTCTTATAACAACTTGCAACTTATAACATTCAAGTGAAAGATATAACACCAACATGTCAGAATAAAATAAAAAAAAAATAAAAAACAGAATCACTGAGTTGGAAAAAGGATCACCCCCCTTAAGTCTGTGCTTTGTTGAACCACCTTTTGCTTTAATTACAGTCCTTAGTCTTATCTTTTCACATCTAGACTTTGCAATATTTGCCCACTCTTCTTTGCAGAACTGCTTAAGTTAAAGAGGAAGTAAACCCTGATGGGTTTACTTCCTCTTTGTTTCCCTGCAAGGTAAAGCATAATGGACTACTATGCATCGCATAGTAGCCCATTATGTTTAACTTACCTGACACAGGAGCCAGTCACCGTTGTCACTGTCACCGATGTCCCCTGTAGCACGAAGCATCAATCTTCCTTCCGGGTATCGCTGCTTCGGCGCTGTGAGTGGCTGGAGCAGCGATGACGTCACTCCGGCACATGCGCGTGGGAGCCATAAGTGACAGCATGTTTGCCTTCACTTTGCAGCACGCCCAGTGTGCCTGTGCCGTTGTCTACAGTGCGCATGCGCCGTAGACATCGGTGCCCTATTTTTGTAAAATATCTCCTTAACCGTGTATCAGTTTGACCATTCTGATCAAATGAGATGGCTTCTTAAAAGCCCATCCCTGCACACTTAAATTCCCCATAGCTGACTACCCCAGCCATTCTGTTGCTATATCAGAGCATAACTGATGCTTTGGGGATAGGGGAGCACATGTCCTCTCTCAGGATGTAGTGGTCAGACCTAAATGTGAACAATTGCTAGGAACACTGACACGTGAGGAGAGGAGGATATAATAAATCCTGTGTAATTTACGAGAGTCTGATTTTCAGGTTCAACAGAGAAACCGAGGGGCTGGTAGCATAAGGCAGTCAAAGGGTGAGTTTTTACTTTAAATCCTATTGCTTTTTTAATTAATTATAATGGTTTTTATGTACAGTATAATAGGGCTTATGGTATTTGTGAAGTCAGCCGTGCCTATTGCCCATTCCTTTTTTTTTTTTTTTTTACTATTACCTTTATAAAAATGGCTGCTACTATTTGTGACCTTTGACTGGGGAAAGCACTATTGCGTGAAACGCATTGTCACGATATTGCAGATAGACAGGTACAACTTATGTAGAAAAAACAAAGCAAAGAAGAAGGCGCTTCTAAGTGCAGTAATAAAACACTTGATGACAAGGAAGGGTTAAAATCACTTAGAAGATGGAAGTGGAAATCAGGCATATCAATAAATCCATAACGTCCAGCAGAATGCTTTTTGGGAGTACAGACAGCTGTAGGTGGAAGTTCTAGCTGACCAGCGGTGGTAAACACTATGTCTCTGATCTAAGAAGGAGAGCCATGCTGTCAGGGCCAGCATGGAATACAGGCAACCGGAAGTGACGTCAGAGTGGGCGGGACATGTTTCGGAGCATGCCCATATGCTCCTTCTTCAAACCAATCAATTTGTATTATTTTTCCTATAGAGTGTGCTTTCCTATGCTGAAGTGTTGAACTGTGAACTGTGGTGCATTAATCACATTTTAAGAGCCAGTCATGTACTGTTTGTTAAAGTCTCCTTGTTGTCCAGAGCGCCCTATTCTCCACACTTCTCCATACTTTTGTAGAAGGATTTGTTTCATCTCTGTGTATCATTTGAGACCAGTCACTTCACTATGTATATGAGAGGGTTTACAACCACTTTAAAGTAAACGATCTTCTACATGCAGCCCTCCCCCAGCCCCCCTTATACTTACCTGAGCCCAAGCTTGATCTACCAATGCGAAGGAGAGCAAAGGTTCTGTCTGTTCTCTCCCTCCTCGTTGGCTTAGAGACAGCAGTGGCAGCCACTGGCTCCCGCTGCAATCAATCGTAGCCAGTGATGAGGGAACAGGGGGCAGGGCCGAGTCCCCTTTTTTATTATCTATTGAGGCTCGGGAGCAGGTCCACATGAGTGCCTCCATAGCAAGCAGCTTGCTATGGGGGCACTCAGTGGGCGGGAGGAGCCAGGAGTGCCGTCAGGGGAAAAGCTACTGCGCAGTTTATTTTTTTAAAGGAAAAAACCTTCATTTAGAATCACTTTAAATGGCATTCTATGCATTAAGATAAAAAAAATTTCTGTGTACAGCAGCCGCCCCAGCACTCCAACGATGTCCACGAGTGCCTCAGCCGTCCGGGACTCTCCTCCTGAATGGCTGAGACACAGCAGTGGCGCTATTGGCTCCCGCTGCTGTCAACTAAAGCCAGTCAGCCGATGACAAGAGAAAGGGGGCAGTGCCGGGCCACGGCTCTGACTGAATGGACACACAGAGCTGTGACTCGGCTCGGGTGCCCCCATAGCAAGCTGTTTGCTGAGGGGGTACTCAACTGGAGGGAGGAGCCAAGAGCAGCGAAAAGGGACCCGTGAAGAGGAGGATCTGGGCTGCCCTGTGTAAAACCAACTGCAACAGGGCAGGTAAGTAGAGCATGTTTAAAAATAATACTTTACAATCAATTTAATAAAAGAGTGTTTTTTATTCGGAGGTCATCTGAAGTCTGACAGTGACCTCACACACTGTACACTTAGATGACAGGACGATGTGTGCGAGTCTGAGCGGATTCTTTTTATGGATGTGGTTTTGTTTAAAAGTTACAGAGAGGAAAGTTGTGGGAAACAGGCTTGTAAACATGCAGTCCTCAGCCTTGACTGTTGGAATCTATGCAAATTACAGAATGTGGGCGGACCCTGCCATCTGCACAACTTTTGTTAAATATGTGGTTCCCTTGTGTAATCCTTCCACTACTTTCACATGTTATTGCTGTTGTTTTTCTTTGTGAAGTAATAAAAAGTATTGCAACTCTTAGTCATGTATTTGTTATGGCAAAAATGTAAACTACTGGGGAAAAATAGAAAAAAAAAACTGTTCCTCTCCACAAATTAGTTTAAGGGTATTCCTTGAAATTGTCTGTGTGCCTTGTGCACAACATGTGAATCATATATATGTAGGGAGACACTATGATACAAACTCTAATCATAAACAGGTGAGAATAAAGTGCAAAATTCATATGCTGTAAAACAAAATAAAGCACAAAATGTATATGCTACAAAAAAATTAAGAATAAAATGCAAAATGCTGGATTCAATACAAATATTGACAGTAAATGAAAGTCCTTTTAAATACAGTTCATAAAATCTTCTAGCTCTAGATGAAATTGTTCTTCTAGATCTTCTAGATCAATGAAATTGTTCTTCAATATGGTAAGTTGTTAAAAACCATCACCGACGTATTGCTTGTTCACCCGCTAGTGCTCAATTAGATGTACACTCACCAGATGGCCATGACCCTGTTAACTAAAAAGAGGGCAAAAAATGCCTGGGTTTATATGTCTCCTTTAGGTTCTTCTTGGACCTTTCAGGGGTTCTAAATAACTCTCCTCCTTTCCACCATGGCACCGCATAATATAAGAACGGGAACCAATATAGTGTAATACCCTTTATTACTCACAAATACAAAACAATTAAAAGGCTGCTTACATTATAAAGTTCCCTTGCTCTACACTAGGAAAACCTGCATAAACTTTTTGATAGACGCCTCCACTCTCATCACGCAGTGGAGCTGGAGTGCATTCCACTAGCCAATTAGTAGAAACCGGAAGCCAGGGACTCAAAAGTGACGTAAGTGGAATAATTCATCTCGACGTACGTTTCGCCGTCTGACGTCATCAGGAAGTGACAATACCTAGCCAGACACACGGCATTAAAAGGTGTCCCTAAAAAAGTTTTGAGAATGTTGTCAACTAAACAAATGGATAGCTCTGCATTTAAAGAAGTTCACTAATATTTCTCCATAACTTTATATATGGGAGACCTAGAAAATCATACAGCCTGGGTTCACACTAGTGTGATGCGGGAACCAGCGCCATTCCAGCGCCGGTCCCCAAATCGTTCCTCTCCCGAAGGCAGTTCACACTGCCTTGAGCGAACCGCTACAGGTGTCATTAACAAAGTTAATGGACAACCCCCAGTTTAGCTCACAGATCGTAGTGCGAACTCACACAGGAATCGGATCGCATAGGTGAGAACACCCATGCGATCCGATTCTAGTGTGGGGAAAAACAAGTCCCTGCACTATTTTCTGTGCAAATCCAATGTGAGTTCAGCCATACAACTGTATGGCTAAACTCGCATTTCTCAGAGATCACATGTGATCGGCACCTGTGGTGCAAGTGTGAATTACATGCGATCTCTGAGATTGCGCTAGTGTGAAACCAGGCTTAAAGAGTAAATAATAATGCAAAGCATCACAGAGAGCAACCCAACAGGTTTCAGTTTCCTGCAGCTAAGAAAGTCAAGAGTGGATTTTGGGTTGGGTACTGTGATTACTATAAATTGGATATAATCTGCTTTGTGATCTGCTTTATTAAGCAAATCAAATAAGTCCACAAATTCTGCTGTGCATGGGCAAATTCAATATAACTTGTCAAACATGCACATTCTGGGGTTCATTTACGAAAGGCAGATACACTGGTCACTTTGCAAGGGAACTTTTCATTAGCTTAGTGAATGTGAATATTCACTATGCAAAGCGCATACCCAATCACTTTCAAGGCAAATAAATAAAAAATATATATATATTTTTGCTTGCATATGATTGGAAAATTGGAAGTCATCAGAGCTTTACATCATTCATTAGGCTAAGAGAAAATTCCCTTGCAAAGTGAACAGCCTACTTTAGTAAATAAAATCCAATGTCTCAAACAGGCAGATGCAATCATTACACAGCAACACCTATTTAGTGTCAAACTTTTTTCAGTCAAGGCAGCCTTTAGAGCTGTGCACAATCCAGGGGCACACCAGTCTGAGAACTCCTTCACACCATGAGGTGCATCCGAGCACACTTCCTTTTTTGCATGTTTTAATGGTTGTGAATTTACATGCATTTGCTAGATGTGTGGAGGGGTCATTAATAATTAATGGCACCCACATGTGACTGCAAAAGTCAGCATATTTTTGTGTGGTACATGAAAACGTGCGATTTTGCATGTGTTACCTCACTGCACCTGGTGTGAACAAGCCCTACGATGTAGTCTGTGAGACAAAGTTCAGTGATCTTAGGTTGTAACTCCTCCAAATTTCCCCTCCTAGCACAAATCCGCCACCAAATCCCCCCTCCTAGCACTGCCCCCATATTCCTCCTAGCACAAACCCCCTCAAATCACCCCTCCTAGCGCAAATACTCCACCAAATCCCCATTCCTAGCACCCCCCCATATTCCTCCTTGTAGCACAAACCCCCTCAAACCACCCCTCCTAGCACAAATCCCCCACCAAATCCCCCCTTCTAGCACCCCCCCCCCCCCATATTCCTCCTAGCACAAACCCCCTCAAATCCCCGGGGTTAAAGGATAAGGTTTCTTGAGTCTGGGGGCCACTTGTGATGTGAACCTGTGTCCAGGATATGAAAATTCAAGTATTTACATTCAAGTATACTTTAAAAAGCAGTAAGTGAGCTTGTAAACAAGCCCTTTGTAACCTCTGTGCCTGCAGGCACTGTGGGTCAATCCATCTTCAAAATAAACACAAGAAGCACTCTGGGAGTAAAGAGAAGAGTGTGCTGAGTCACTGTGAATGTGAGGATGAATTGTCTCACAGTTATTGTAGTTACAGGGGGCAATGAGGGCTTATGGTCATTTACTGCTTGTTAGGAATATGTAACTATGAATGTTCATAGACAAGTCCACTTTAGACAAAACACTTAGGAACTTAGCTACAAGGGCATGCATGCCATGTTTATTATGGCATTTTGGGAGGGTGTGCAGAAAAAAACGACTGCACTGCAGTCTCACCACTGAGTATCTGAGAAATTAAGAAAGTTAATTGGTTTTGCCCACATGAAATCTAAATATCAGTGTAGGATGTAGTTGGCCTTTAAAGAACTAATATGTTGTCAATTTTTACTCCCTCACTGTCACATCATTCTGAATAGTTGTTAAACCCTGGGAGTGAGTTTTCGGTTATGATATGTGGGAGATAAAAAGATTCCCTAGCTCAGATGTGTGCCTAGCCATCCAAATCTCCTGGATTAAATCTGTTAACATTGAAATCGACCTAAAAAACATTTTCTGAGGAATCCACTGCTATCAGAGTACACATGTGACTGTTATAACACAGCTCTGCCAAACCTGATATAGATGGAAGAAAATCCGCAAATCACCATGTGAAGCAAAACACAATCAAAACCAATGCACTGGATCAGAGATCAATGAATAGTTGTGGGGCTTCAATGGTAATAAATTCCTGTCTTTAATATGCCCTAGTCTCCCTGGTTCCAAGTGCTATTCAGATGGGTCCTCATTCTTTGTCCATGCACAGTTTGGAAATTTTTATTGGGGGAGAAGTATCCAATATGCTTACATTTTACCCCACTCTGGGTCTATGACTAAATTCTTGGCAGAATAAGGCTAAAATTTTTCCTAGTTTTAGCTTTTGGTTCTAGGTTGAAGTATGTCTTGTGCAACTATAATATCAGATCTTAAAAGTGCAATACTAACACTAGCCAGCTGACTGTATTAAGAGGTGGGTGGCATAATAGAGTTGGTGCTGGGACATTAAGACATCCTGCTGCTAGAGAGACACCTAAATGATGGAGACCTTTTGTACAGGTTCCTCTCTTGTCATGAGATTTTATTAGTAACACTCATGCTAGTATTTGTAAATGGAGGCTGTATGCAATCTGCTTTATGAAGAGAGCTATTTCTTATCTGAACAGTCCAACAAACAAGAAAAAGATAAGAAGTCTTTAGTTTTCCAAACTATGAAGAGCTTTTTGACTTCCCTCAGATTTCCACACACCCCCTTCATTATAACTCAACTTTCTAAGATGTGAAAGGTGGCCCCATAACTCTAGTTGAGAAATGAATTAGCAAAATGATTTGTTAAAGTAGAACTGAAACTTTTTTTTAACTTTTGGATAAGAGGAGGTTATAACCCCTGACATAATGGAAAAAGGGAAACCGCGCCACCTTTCGGTGTTAATATTACTTGAAGAAAAAATCTGCTCTGCTGTGCTACGAGCAGGAAAAAAGACTCTGTCTAAATACTACTATAAATAAATAACGTGCCATACAATCAATTAATATTTTTGTCCTTCAACAAATAAAGTGCTTCTGTGCTATGCCCTACGAGAATAGCTCGTTCCCATAGGTAGTGGTTGTTTAAAGTAGTTAGAAGTGTTGTACCCCCTAGATTGATATCATCAAACAATGTATCAAAACTCATGAATAGCATCACCTACACCTGTGACTATAACCAAACTCAATAATGCAAATAGGCCATCAACATAAACCAATACAGGTGAGTGAAATAAACAAATGCAGATAAATACAAATAAACATATTAAACAAAATTAAACCACACGCCCTACACTTGCCTAAGTTTGGTAAGTGATCCATTGCATAGTTGGTGGCGGATACACTGAGAGGAAAAAGATTTGCACTGTGAACCTTCCTAAACAGAGCACTTTTTACAAGCACTTTGGTGTCACAAATGGACTTTGTTTTATAATCACCACCTTTTATTTGTCATTTTTTATTTGTCATTTTTTATTCACTTGCATTTATATGTTTATTTGTATTTATCTGCATTTGTTTATTTCACTCACCTGTATTGGTTTATGTTGATGGCCTATTTGCATTATTGAGTTTGGTTATAGTCACAGGTGTAGGTGATGCTATTCATGAGTTTTGATACATTGTTTGATGATATCAATCTAGGGGGTACAACACTTCTAACTACTTTAAACAACCACTACCTATGGGAACGAGCTATTCTCGTAGGGCATAGCACAGAAGCACTTTATTTGTTTAAGGACAAAAATATTAATTGATTGTATGGCACGTTATTTATTTATAGTAGTATTTAGACAGAGTCTTTTTTCCTGCTCGTAGCACAGCAGAGCAGATTTTTTCTTCAAGTAATATTAACACCGAAAGGTGGCGCGGTTTCCCTTTTTCCATTACATCATTTAAACGATCACTGGTTGGTGATTATTGTTTTTTGAAACTGCTAGCACACCAAAAATATCCTGAATAATAAATAGAACATTACTAAAACAGAAAATTGCCGAATAAGAATTAGTAGCGCCGGTACCCCATAATTTTCATTTATAACCCCTGACAGTATTTTTTGCCATCTGTGTCCCATTGGGGATATTTCCCTTCGCTTTATTTTCCATAGTCAAAACGGGACGTAAAAGAAAATCCCCCTAAAGTGAGAAAATCCCTGGTTGTCACCAAAACTAGTGTCCCAGTTGAAAGATGTCCCCACTTATTTTTGTGTTGGGGACAACCCAATATTTGGGATTTTATTTTTCTTTCACTTTTGGAGAAAATGATAAAAAGGAGAAAAAGAGGGGGAATCTCAATAATGGGGGCACAGGTAGCAATACATCCAATTCCTCTCCACTCTATCCAAAACTAAAAAAAAAGGTTTTGTCTTTAGATATAATTTAAAGCCACAAGGCTTTTCAAAATAACAAGTAAAAAATGCAATTATTTTGAGGCTGGATGAAAAGTTTGTTTTTTGTCAGTTAAAGTCCAACAACAGCTGTAGACTGTACCTTTTACTTTACTTTAGCATCATGGTGCCTAACTTTAGCATTATATGCGATACTCACCCTATCTCCAGTGCTGTACCCATAGGTTAGTGACTGTCATCTCTAGATGATGCTGCGTTTCATTCAACCAATTTTCTGTGAGTACAGTTTGTGTCATCAGACCACAATGGACGTAGAGCAGAATGATGCAGAGAGCACTGCTATGTAGTTACATGGTGCAGTTTTCTGCAGCATTCAAGACTTGTCTACTGGAAGAGGAGGAAGAGGAGCCGTGACCAGACCGAAAGCTTGTGGAAAAAGGCAGGGCTCCAAGTGAGCGCTGGAGGGTTTCAGTTGGGTTACTGCTCAAATTAAAGTAGGGCTTAAAATAGCACTTTTTTTAGAGGTCTATAGATCATACCAAAAAAAGGGAGCCAACTGAGGATAAGGAAGGACAGAGGGCTTTGGTTCAAATAGGAGGGACAATCCCCCATGAAAAAGAGACAGTTTGGAACTATGCTCTTGCTTCTATATAGGTGTGGCCCCTAACCAAACTGCCCTAGGCACTGGCCTACAAGTATCATTATTGTAAGTACAGTTCCACCTGTGGGGCAGGAAGCATAATTCCAGCCCTTTCAATTGGTGAGAATGTTGAGGAGTGCTGCCCCTGTCACACCTATAACCTAGCAAGCTGCTAATACACAACAATAATGGAAGTTCAGACAAAGTGACAAGGCTGTCACTGCCAATTCAGGGCAAAGTGAGTGTCTGTGTAAAGGGGCCCATCCGACCCACTGATACCTTGCCAGTGTTCCCTCATTGCTACTTCTTTGGTGGCAGCCATCAACAAAATCCTCAACATCAGTTGGTTTATGGATGGTAGGTGAAGTGGTGACGTCATGTGTCAGTGTTTAGGCCCAGTGATTGGCTGCACATGAGAGTAGGTCACATGCTTTCGATTGCTGGGTGAAGCAGCAGGAGAGTCTGGAAAAGTGAGTATCAGAGATTCCCCTATGCAATGACATTATATTGCTCATTCAGGGCAAAGTGACAAACAGTGGGATTGATTTACTAAAACTGGAGAGTGCAAAATCTCGTGCAGCTCTGCATAGAAACCAATCAGCTTTCATTTTTTTTTATTTTTTTTTTTACAAAGCTTAATCGAACAAGCTGATTGGCTACCATGTACAGCTGCACCAGATTTTGCACTCTCCAGTATCTCTTTAAATGGCTGAACACATTTTCTAAGCAAGTAACTCCAAGTAGTAATAATGTAAGAGTATCAACATGACAGCCAGAGAAGTAGCAACGTCTAGACTTTTAGTGTGACAGGGTCACTTTAAGATTATGGTAATAAATGAATGCCAAATAATAATTCATGAACATCAAACGCCTTGAATGAACTTTGTCAGTCAATATTGTGCCCAGTGGTAAACAGCAGCTAATTTGCAAATAATAAAAAAAGTGACGTAAAGGCTAGGCAGAGTCCAATCAATCGTCATCACGATATCCCAAGCAACCTGATGTATCTGTGAAACGTATTTACTGAGCTAAACAACATCAGAAAACCAATAATCAGGGGATGTTTGTTTAGTTTTGAAAACGCATCACAAAGTATTTCCTTTCACACAGCTCTGCTTAAATTGCCATTGAGACTTAAAATATTCCACAGGCTGACCTTTCTTTTGAGATGTGCGTCAAAGCTGCTTGAAATTACCATCTGACTGATGGCTGGAGTCAAGACAAAATGAATGAACGTATTTGATCAACATGCAAAAATAATACACACAAATGAACACAGCTCCAGAAAAGTGTTAATATATAGGAGATTTACATTAGTAATAAAAGAAGCTTGAGTCTGTGGTAGGGGAAGGCTCATAAGTCTTTGTGTATGAATTGTTTAACCTCAGTGGCTTTCCCAGTGCTAAATTATACTTAAAGGCTAATTTCACCTTTTGAAAAAAAAAAATAATGCACATGATTGTGCATGTAAAGAAAAAATGTACATCCGTAATTTTCTTTTCAATGGAGCAGTAGATTGGGGTGCAATGCCAGGCTCGTGCAGACACTCATTAGAGCAGGCAGACAGTTACTGCATTGCAGAAAGTGTCAATGAACTACAAGAGCGCTCACCAGCTCCCTCACAATTCATTGAGAACTATAAGCCGACTGTTGTGGTGGAAGACGGGACTTGTAGTTCATTCATTAACAGAACTCTTTCAATAAATGACGCAGCTGTGTGGGCAAGGCAAGACAATTGCTAGCACTGTCTGTGTTAATGGGGGAATTGTGCAAATTTCTTTCCTGTAACCCGCGATTGCAGGAAAGAAATTTGCACCCTGTATTGCCTGCCTTAGACATAAACCCATATGCATAGCTAGGTATTCTCTGGATATGGCCTGAAGATGCCAGTTGATTAGTGCTTCTGCTGGATCTCTGAGTTATCAGGAGTTTCCTATAGCTCTGCTGTGCACTTGCAAGATGTGCCACTGGGTCTGGGAGTAGGAAAGAGGCAAGAATTGTGAGTTTGCCCTTGTCCTACCTATGCTGGGAGTACCAGTACTTGGGCAGAAATTGGGTGGTCACTGTTGTAGACACTGAGATCTATGCTGGTCACTGCTGCGGACAATGAGATCTGTATTAGTCACTGCTAAGAAAACAGACCTTTACTGGAAATTGTTGGGGACAATGAGATGTAAGACAAAACCAGCGAAAATTCCCAGCTCAACTCACCAACCAAATTAACCTATCCAACAGTCTGCGTTAAAAACAGGGGTTTAGCACACATTTAAAACACATGTGTAAGCTGCAAGGCCTTTTCACAGCACCCTGTGTATTGCTTGCAGTCCTAACACTACTAAATGTATGAGCATCTCCACAGTGGGAGCACATACATTCAAATGGATAGATAAGGGGCAGGTGAGCCTAGAGGTAACTCAGTCTTCCTTAAAGGCACAGGGGGCACACTAGACACCCTGCACATAGCCCAATGGCAGCGAAGGTGCCCAGTGTCCCCTGACCAAATTTACACCAGTAACAAAGAGATGGCCCCTGCCCCCACCTATAACTGGCCTTCACAGCAAGGAGGACATGGAAGGGCAAATGTGTGCTAACTAAAACCCTGTTTTTAACGCAGACTGTTGGACAGGTTATTTCGGTTGGTAAGCAGACTGGTTGGTGAATTGAGCTGGGAACTTTCTCTGGTTTTGTCTTTCATGCGTTTGCCCTTCCATGTGCTCCTTGCTGTGAAGGCCAGTTATAGGTGGGGGCAGGAGCCTTCTCTTTGTTGACACTGAGATGTGCACTGGTCACAATTTACCATATGCTAATTTATGTGGACTATTGCAAGTAATACAAGGAACTCCATAAATGTGTGGCTTTTTTCTTTTAAATGTTTTTAACCTATGTGGTCAGTTGGGCTACTACAAAAAGAATGGTGTGGTTAAAGAAATAAAAGTTATTTTTCTTTTTCTGTTGTCTGTAATAATGTAATATTTTATTTTAAGTAGGATATCCTTTAATTAACCTATAATGTTTTACATTTTTAGGGAAAAAATGGTCTAAGTACCACAGTGCTGACAGCCTGAATAAATACAATAAAGTGCAACAGTAGCACTTTATTGTATTTATTCAGGCTGTCAGCACTGTGGTACTTATACCCTTTTTTCCATGTTTCAACGTATGTCATGTACAGCAGCGGCAGGCCTAATCACTAATTAGTATCTTTAGCGCAGGGGATTGTTTTTTCAAGTTTTTTGATTTTTAACTTGATAACTGATTAAGCAGCAGGGATACAGAAGGTAGTGACCCTACCTCCCGTATGGATACACAAGTTTTTTTTTCCTTTTCTGTTTCCATGCTTGGGAGATTTATTCTATCGGTTTGTTCCAACAGCCATTGTCAGCAGGTCTGAATGTGAGGGAAAAGTCAAAACTTGTATTTGTCATCAGAATAGAGCAGACATCTTCCAAATGGGGCACTTGTTGCAGTGACAACTATTTTTGCCGTACTTTGCTGTGTCAGGAGCTGAAGGAAAATCTCCCATTTGCAAAACAGGGGATTTTACCATTACCTGCTCTATCCAGAGCTTTAAATAGTTTTGGCCTTAGATAAATCTGGACCTGTTGCTTTGTATTGCATGGGACTGGAATACCAACCATATTGTCTGATGTACAGATGATTACTAGGAGAGGTATAAACAAGTTAGTATATGTAATTAAAATGTGGAACAGTAGGCAGGTACAAATGCGCAAGTCATGTCAACAATTTCTTTTAGGTAAAATTTACAATTATAACTTACTGATTTACAATACACTAGAGTTTTGCTTTAAAATCAGTTTTCCTTGTTGTCATGCACACATAAGCCAAGTCCTGAAAGATGGAGGTGTTAACCAACAATTGGCTTTCCTTCCTGGAGTTGACATATTACGGCACCCTGGCTTTCTGCTATTTCAGAAATGTGAAGATACAATCAGCCACCTGAGTTTTCATTATAAAGCAATTCCAGGAAACTAGTGGAAGTAACCAAGTAGACAGCTTCCTTCTCTATAATCTGTCCAGTCAATAAAAGGAAGAAGCATTCAAAATGCAAGATATGCCAGGTTCCTGGTCTTTGTATTTATTCTTACAATGTTATCATATAGGCCAATCTACTGAGGAAGGCCGGTGGACATAAAACGTATAGGAGCAGAGTCACACTGCCAGTACTGTAAGATGTACATGTTCCTGGAGTTCTCTCTCTGAATATTTGTTCATATTCTTTTGAATATGATTTGTAAAGTGCAGAGCATTGCACTGAGGGTGCTCTTTTAATGTGAGTGGATGACCATATGTTTTATTAACCACTTCAGCCCCGGACCAATTTGCAGCCAAAGGACCAGGCCCCTTTTTTGCGATTCGGCACTGCGTCGCTTTAACTGACAATTGCGCGGTCGTGCGACGTGGTTCCCAAACAAAATTGGCGTCCTTTTTTTCCCACAAATAGAGCTTTCTTTTGGTGGTATTTGATCGCCCCTGCGGTTTTTATTTTTTGCGCTATAAACAAAAATAAAGCGTCAATTTTGAAAAAAATGCAATATTTTTTACTTTTTGCTATAATAAATATCCCCAAAAAATATATAAAAAAACATTTTTTCCTCAGTTTAGGCCGATACGTATTCTTCTACATATTTTTGGTTAAAAAAAATCGCAATTAGCGATTATTGATTGGTTTGCGCAAAAGTTATAGCGTTTACAAAATAGGGGATAGTTTTATAGCCTTTTTATTAATATTTTTTTTTTTTACTAGTAATGGCGGCGATCAGCAATTTTTATTGTGACTGCGACATTATGGCGGACACATCGGACATTTTTGACACATTTTTGGGACCATTGTCATTTATACAGAAATCAGTGCTATTTAAATGCACTGATTCCTATGTAAATGACAGTGGCAGTGGAGGAGTTAACCACTAGGGGGCGGGGAGGAGTTAGTGTGACGTGTGTGTGTGTGTGTTTTTTACAGTAGGGGGCGTGGCTGACGTCTGACGTCACTGATCGGCTTTTCTGTTTGAAGTTTTGTATTTTGCTTTGTTTTGTTTCGTTCTACTCCATTCCATAGACCATGACCATTCCACCGCACTATACTATATAGAAATAATGTTAGCAATAAATGAAAATAAAAGTGCAATTTATGGTGGGGGTGGATTGGTAGGGGTTAATACTGAGATGATATGAAATATAATAAGGTGGAGCGGAGTGGAATGAGATATAAGCAAAAATGGAATATAATAATACTGGGTTGAACGATTTTTTTACCCTGTTATCTATTCGCCTGTGTCTACATACAGGGAGTGGTTGAACAGCATACCATCCTGTATGTACTATATTGAGACCATAAAGGCTAGATCTAGTCACCGGTATATGCAGATTTAATAATAATACACATCGATCGATGGAGCAGATGGGGCAGAATAGGATCAATTAAATCAATATAATTTAATAAAATAATTCATTTTTATTTAGCCATCCCAAAATAACGGTCATTTCTTTATGCATGTTAACCATTCAACATATTTTCATACTTTATAAATGTAAAATAATTCTTTGGAGTTGAGAAATATGTTTTCTGGAACAGTATAACAATGTAAGAGTCCAATAGAGTGGGTGCTTTTCTTTTCTTTTGAAAAGGGACTGTTCTTTGATTTAGGCACCTGTTCAAGTGAGAGGACAATATATCCTTTTTCCTGATACTTTATGTATTTGTATGTGTGGTATTGTCACCATACAGCAGTCACCTAATTTTTTTAAGAGCCATTTTATAATCCAAAAAAACATTTTAGAAGTTGTAAAAATCACAGTATAAAAACATAATATCTTAGAGAAAGTTGTGAGGTTTTAGCAATAAAATGTGTAATTTAAATTATAAAATGTATTTGATAATTAAACCCTATTTTATCAATTTCATTAATATTAATTAATTGTGCTAAATACACTTAATTGATTTTCTGTTTGTCCATCTAGTACATATGTGTTTTTGTTCCACTACTATTTTTTTACAACATTTATTATGGATTTTCACAACGGAGCGCAGCAAATACACACATTTGAGGTTTATTTACTAATTTATATGGTAATGGTGAGAAGTTTCAGTTTGACACGTTTTTCTGATACTTGTTTAATTAATCAATTGATTGCCAATTAGGGTGTCAATTGATAACCTTCACCTCATGTAATTATCTATGTACGTGTGTGTGTGTGTGTGTGTGTGTGTGTGTATATATATATATATATATATATATATATATATATATATATATATATATGACACCTCTGATGATATCCCCATAGGATGAAACATGTCAGGCTGGCTGATGCAAGTACGCTGTGATCCGCTGAGTTTTCTTATATGCTTTGATGTCTCTTCTGTCCTGTAAGTAGACTACAAATACATTTTTATGCTTTTACCTACGGGCTTCACTATTATGGCTTTTCCTTTCTCCTTATTTGACGCTGGTTTTGTTGGAGATGATATAGCACAATACATTGACCTGTCGCTGTGAGTTTTTTGCCATCCACTGGTATTTTGATGAACCTGGATAGTGCCCTACCTATCGCATCAATCAAGTTCAACCATTGACCGGTTACATTATATGATCACATCGCTTGTTTTTTACATCATTCTGGTAAGCAGATTGAGAGCTCGTGGGTGTGGTGTGCTTTTATTATATGCACTGAAGCTTGGTGGAGGATTCGTATCATTTCATCTATCATATCATCTGTAAATTCGATTGATGGACTATCACATATAATTTCAATTCACTTTGGTTTATACAAATTTTTTGAGCGCCACACTTTGGACTTATATATATACATACCTGTCTGTAGACACCATTTTTTTGAGCTATGAGTAAGCACCCGACCTTGGTGTGAAACATGTAAGCTGATACCTGTAGTTCACCTTTGTATCCGGCACTTAAATAAAGAAATTGCACAGGAGTGCGGCCGTACAGCCTTCTTTTCTTCTAAGTATCTGTTTGCATACAGGGCTTGCACCCTCCATGTTGGATAGAGGCTTTTTGGAGCAGCATGGTAAGAGAAACTGCCTTAGAGCGATATACATGTACACCAGCGAGAGTTATGGCAGCAAGAAGAGGTGGAGCAGACCAAGGTGGATTGGTTAAGACTTCTGTTATGAGAGTATGACCTTGATTAACATTGAAGTCCAGTGGAGAGAACATATACTGCACAGGGAGGATTAAGAAGTTCCAAGGAGGCTTGAGAAGAATGCAATTATTTTTGATATATTGATGAAGGACTTTGTTGTGGACTTTGACACGTATCGTTTTTTCAAGTGGGAATTTGCGCTAGATCCTTTTTTTTTATATGATAAGGATATGTGGTGTGGTTAAAATCACTATTGATGTTTTGCAGCATTTTTTAGGTTTACGTTTACATTTTTTAGGTTTTTTTTTTTTACTGTGCTGATTGTACACTTTCAGAATATTCTTACAATGTATTTTTTTTTTTTTTTTTTTTTTTTACAAGCTACTGCAAATTTGGAACATGGATAACCCATGGGGTAATGCAATGTATACCATTGAACTTGAATCCACTTTAAAAGAAACCTTGTGTTAGGGAAACAGAGGCTGCCATTGCTGATTTCCGATTCTGCAAATGTTAGCTGCCAGGCTATCATGGCACACCTTGTGCTTCTTTACCTATAGTTGCTACTCCAGATTAAGTCAATAAGAACTTTTGACCTTTCTCTGACTTTTATTATCTTTGTACTTGCTCAAGGTTATTAAACATGCATTGAAACAATTGGATCAGCATACCAGACTAGCAAGACCATTAGAATTTTTAGAAGGTGGTTTGCAATGGCAGTCCCTATATTTCTCCTAGGAAAAGTTTACGTTAAGGCTTGCCAGTTTAATCAGTCAACTAGAAACATCTCAGCATGTATAGGAGACCTCTATGCTGCATATGTGAACCAAACAGAAATGAATCACACCGACACATGGCCCTTGTTTTGGATGTGGCTCAGGATATATTTTGCATGTTGCGACATCTTCTCTTTGGCCTGGACTCAGAATTTCAAACGAAAGCACGGTTTTCATGAAATATGCCAAAAATCTATTATCGTGTTCTCCTATCTAAAAATAGCATAGAAAAGGCTGCAGCATTTTTAGTGATTAACAAGGCAGATGGGTTCTGCCTGACTGTATATGAATCACATTGTATTTAGCGGTTGGCAGGTCAAAGTCTTCCTAAACAGCACAGCCATTTCTTGTTCATGCATAAGGTTAAGCCAAAGAAGCATATTGCTCGCAAGACAAATAGTTCTAGCGTCACAGTAACATGACTCACTGTACGGGATGAATGAGTACGGTAGTGCCTGACTGGACGCCAAACAGAGCCTTGATGTGTAAAGCACAATAGCCCATATCTGTGCACTTGACCAAGAATGGTGGACAGCAATAATAATACACCATCACATGGCTAAATCAGTATCAAGACTGTATCAAATTTTCCTTTTTATTTTTTTATGTGCAAGTAGCGCAATCAAACAGCTACATTTCAATTGCATATATTTCAACTGTCTAACCTTAAAAATGTGTTAAGCTAGTTTTCTAATCAAGACAAGCCTGTTAGACAGCACGCCATGCTTTCTGACCATATTTTTCTTTACGGCAATTAAGCCAATACAACTTGGTCAAGGTACATCCCACTCTGTGACTGTAGAGTAAAGGATAGATACACACTAGTAAGCCCAGTTACTAATCATTTAAGTCAGAGGTAGGCAACCTCGGCCCTCCAGCTGTGGTGAAACTACAAATCCCATCATGCCTCTGCCTCTAGGAGTTATGCCTGTGATTGTCAGGGTTTTGCAATGTCTCATGGGACTTGTAGTTTCAAAACAGCTGGAGGGCCAAGGTTGCCTACCCCTCAGTAGTATTAAAGTTTTAGCTTTTGTATTATAAATACAGCCTGTGTGACCTATTAATCACTGGACAATTATTGATTATTTACAAAAATGCAACTAAAATACTCACATTTTATAATTTTTACTGCCGTAGCCAACAGGTTCCTCTGTTTGGCTTCTCCAAACTTTCAGCTGGGGAACCCACACTCTGAAGGGAAACAAATGCCGCCTGATAACCCTTCACGGGTCTACATGGCCCATTATTCTTAGCGCTGTTGGCCATGTGCATCCCTTCATGAAATGATTGTTTCTATTCCTCTGGGCTGTCTGTCCTTGTAAGGTAGGGATGAGCCTGATGTTCGAGCCAAGCGTAAGTTTGACTCGAACATTGGGTGTTCGCCGAATTTAGAACATTAAAGGGGCCCATAATGAGCGGCAAGACCATCAATGCACTGCAAGATCACAGTGCATTGACAGCTGCTGATTGGCCAAAGCATGCACCTGACCTGCATGCTTTGGCCAATCACAGCACGCTCTGCTGTGAGAGCCATGATTGGCCAAAGGCAGGGTGCCCTTGGCCAATCATGGCTCAGGGAGCCGAGTCCACGCCCCACACTATGTTAGGCTGCTTACATAGCGGCCGTACATAGTTTTATGAATGAGAGCAGCAAAATTACATTTGTAAAGGAAAAAATGTCATTAAAAACTGCTCGCAGCTGTAATGAATTGCCGGATCCTGGGAATATAATTAAAAATCATTGAAAAAAATGGCCCGAGTCCCACCCTCAGTCCATTACCAGGCCCTTTGGGTCTGATATGTATACAACATTTAAAAAAAATGGCTTGGGGGTCCCCCCCAAAATCCATACCAGGCCCCTCAAGTCTGGTATGGATATTAAGGGGAACCCCGTGCCACAATTTAAAAACCAGGGCCTCTTCCCCACAACCCTTGGCCGGTGCTTGCGGGGGTCTGTAGGTGGGGGGCTTATTGGAATCTGGAAGCCCCCTTTAACAAGGGGGCCCCCAGATAACGCCCCCCAAATGAATGGGTATCACGTACATTGTACCCCTACTCATTCACCAAAAAAAGTGTAAAAAAAAAAAAATTACAGGGGACAGTTTGGGACAAGTCCTTTAAAAAAAAAATGTCCCGAGATGTCGATTCATCTTCGATCAAAGCGGCGACGGACTGAAAAAACTCTGCCTCGATGGAAAGCGTCCCTGCGACTGCAGGCTTTTTGCATTAACAGCTGTTATATAGCTGAGGGCAGAAGGTGACGTAAACGGGTGACCCTGCCCCCTCTGGCGTTACGTGACGTAACATGATGTCAGAAGGGGGCAGGGTCACCAGCTTACATGACCGGGTGGCCCGCCCTCAGATATATAAGAGCTCTCAGCGCAAAAAGGCTGCAGCCAGTGGGAGCCTCCCATTGAGGCAGGGTTTCTCCGTTTTTTTTTTCTCGGGTCGTCTGCGCTGTGATAGAAGATAAATGGACATTGCAGGAATTTTTTTTTCTATTCTTTTAATAAAGGAATTGTCCCAAACTGTCTACTGTCATTTTTATTTTTTTGACACTTTTTTTGGTGAATGTGTAGCGGTACAATGTACCTGATACCCATTCACATAGGGGGGGGGGGGGGCGGGATCTGGGGGTCCATTTGTTAAAGGGGGCTTTTCAGATTCCGATAAGCCCCCTGCCACTGACCCCCACAACCACCAAGCAAGGGGTGTGGGGAAAAGGCTCTTGTCAAGGGGACCCCAAAACACCCTCCCCATATTGAGGGCATGTGGCCTGGTATGGTTCAGGAGGTGGTGCTCTCTCGTCCCCCCCTTTTCCCGTGACCTGCCAGGTTGCATGCTCGGAAAAGGGTCTGGTATGGATTTTGGGGGGGACCCCAAGCCAATTTATTTTTCATTTTGGTGCAGGGTTTCCCATAATATCCATACCAAACCTGAAGAGCCTGGTATGGATTTTGTGGGGTCCCCCACGCAATAAAAAAAAAATAAAAAAATTGGTGCAGGGTCCTCCTTAATCTTCATACCAGACTCAAGGGGTCTGGTAATGAACTGGGGGGGGGGGGGGGACTTATGCCGTTTTTTTCAATGATCTTTATGTATACTTGCCAGGATCTGACAATACATTACAGCCACGAGCAGTTTTAAATGACATTTTTTCCTTAATCTCCGCATTGTGGGGCTAGCGGAACATGTTCACATCAATGCATTTTTGTGCCTCTGCGTTTTTGGAAAGGGTCGGGGGCTTTTTTTCATGCAAAATGCAGCGTTTTGCATGTAATAGAACCCGCATCCAAAACCGTACAGTACCTTTTTTTTTTTCATTTAAAATTGCAAAATGCAAAATGCAAAACGCGGTAAAAATGCGTGTCCAAAAACGCAGCAAGCACCGCAAAAACCACTGCAGAAACGCTCAAAAGCAACATGCATAGATGTGAATCGAGCCTTATTCCTTACAATTTTAATTTTATCTAGGTATTTATTATAATATAGTAGTTGCCATGTTTTTTGTCATATGGTTTGTCTCTGGCCCCTTCAAGCACCTTGTAAACATCGGACGTTGTCACAGGCTCCAGTCTGAACTACCCTATAAAAGACTGACACTTCTAGTAACCAATTAGATCTGAATAAAAAGCAGAAGCTTTGAAACGCGGCATCTGATACGCCCAGACGTTACGTCCGGTTTACAGACTTTACCGAGTGCGTTCCATGCTGGTGTGCACGTCGACAAGCAGGAACTAGGCTGGTCCTCTCCATCACCCTACTGACTACTCGCTGCAGCCCGCTGGGACGCTCCCATGGATACAGTTTCCAGACTCCACAGTGACCACGGACAGCTTTACCTCACATGCTCGTTTCTCACAGTTGTTGTGTGAGTAGCCAATTGGCTTTTGTACTGAATAAATTGTCCCCTACTTATTGCACTTCGTCTGGCCCACCTTGTCCCTTTTTACCCTGTTTTCCAGAGTCTGCTTCACTCTCAAGGAAGCTGCCGCTGGTTCTGCCTAATCCTACTCATCCATCTTAACCGGGACTTGTTTTTCATTCATATTCAGTATTTGTTACATCCTTCTATTGATATTAACATCGTGTGTGCCCCAATCTTTGCGCCATCTTTCCTTTTCCATTTCATAGGTGATTTAAAAGACTGATGTCATCCTCTAGTGTTGAGAGCAGGACACTGCATTGTGGACACCATTGTTGTTAGCACAGGACCCTCTGCTGTCTGCAGAAGGGCCCGTCTTGCCCCTACTATTGCTGGTTCCCCCCACCCACTTTTCCTTTTCTTCCTTCCTTTCTTTTACATTTCAAGCTATTCTCTTCTTTTTATTTTGTCATTCATCCTACTTCTCGACTCCTTGATAGGCCCCTGGTGGACCCAATGTTAATTATTGATTGTTGATTTTCTCCTGCACAATTTCGGCTTATGGTCCCAGGGACCTCATTACACCTTTACATGACTTTTGCATATGTATGCATTGTATGTCAATTTCTACAGAATTGTATTGTTATACACATTTGTCACTGGGGAGTTATTGTTTACTATCCACTGCTCTATTGTATTTTCACTGAAATTTTTATAAATATTCAACCTAAAGATGGTATGCACAGATCTTCCCCCTCCCTGTACTGTCCCCGTGGACAAGTCCGGATAAGACAGAGCCTTTGGAGTCAGGCTGCACATACTCAGTTTGTTGTGTATTGCTACAGAGGTTTTTTTTTTTTTTCTTGGGACAGTGCATGTGATCAGCACAGGGCCAAATCAGCACTGCCCAGACAGAGGGTCTGGAGCCCTGCAGCCTCATAGGACAGCACAATGCGCTTCACCGGGAACTGATAGAAGTCACAAGTCTGCTATATACTGCTGATGAGAAAAGAGTATTTAGCAGTTTATATTTACTAAAATAATTGCATTTCCATTTTCTGTGTACTGTGGGAGACCAGATATAGTGAGTGAAGGGGTCCTGGGTTTAGTAACACTTTAACTTCTTGAGAATGACGGCTACAGCGCAGACCTGCTTTTCCGGGACTACGTCCATTGACGTTGTCCCGTCTATGAGACTCGCTGGATCACCGATCCAAGTAAGGGGTCGATCCCGACCCCTTACCATGTGATCAGCTGTCAGCCAATGAGAGCTGATCACGTGATGTCAACACAACCGGTAAGCGGCTATTATTAAAGAGGGACTGTACTGAAAAAAAAATTATTTAAAAGCCAGCAGCTACAAATACTGCAGCTGCTGACTTTTAAAAAATGGACACTTACCTGTCCCTGGTTCCAGCGGTGTCGGCAGCAGAGGCCGATCGCTCGCTCGGCTCTCTGCTGTAGCCGGCGCCATTCTTGGTGAGGGAATCAGGAAGTGGCTTCACTTCCCGATTCCCTACTGCGCATGCGCGAGTCGCGCGGCGCAATGAGAATCTTCAGCGCTGTCTGCCGGGACACGTGTGTGTCCCAGCAGACAGCGCGCCGGGACAGGAACTTGCGTAAACTCCCACGGGAGTTTATGCCGGAAGTGGGTTCAGATACCTGTCTTAGACAGGTATCTGCACCCCCCTCCCCCCTGAAAGGTGCCAAATGTGACACCGGAGGGGGGGAGGGTTCCGAAAAGCGGGAGTTCCACTTTAGGGTGGAATCCCGCTTTAAAAAGCTGATCACCGGCAGCAGCGATCGGGACATCAGTCCCGATCACTGCAAGATGCCGCCAGCCCCTCAGTGCCCACCTGTGCCCCCTACAAGTGTCACCTTGTTGTAGGCAACAGTGCCACCTACCAGTGCCCACCAGCACCACCTGTCAGTGCCCACAGTGCCACCTGTCAGTGCCCACAATCAGTGCCTGAGGAACAGTGCTGCACATCAGTGCCACCTATCAGTGCCCATCAGTGTAACCTACCAGTGCCCATCAGCGCCCAACAGTGGCGCCTATCAGTGTCCATCTGTGCCACCCATCGGTGACACCCATCAGTGCCACCCATCCGTGCCAACCATCCGTGCCAACCATCCGTGGCCATCAGTGCCATCTTATCAGTGGCCATCAGTGCCACCTTATCTGTGCCCATCAGTGCCGCCTTATCTGTCCCCATCAGTGCCACCTTATCTGTGTCTATCAGTGCCCACCAGTGCAGCCTATCAGTGCCCACCAGTGCCGCCTCATCAGTGCATATCAATGAAGCAGAAAAATTACCCGTTTGCAAAATTTTATAACAAACTATTAAACATGATTTTTTTTTTCAAAATTTTTATTGTTTGTTTAGCAAAAAATAAAAACCCCAGCTGTGATTAAATACCACCAAAAGAAAGCTCTATTTGTGAGAAAAAAAATTATAAAAATTGAATTTGGGTACAGTGTTGTATGACCGCGTAATTGTCATTCAAAGTGCGTCAGCGCCGAAAGCTGAAAATTGGTCTGGGCAGGAGGGGGTTTAAGTGCCCAGTAAGCAAGTGGTTAATAATAATAATTCGATGAATACAGAGCTGCGCATATTTATAGATGCACATATACACAAATTTGTACAGAAGCCTTTACTTTTTTGTTCTTTTTGTAATCATGGCGTGAACATATAGATTTAATGCAGATCATGCCCCTGTTAGAAATGGAACCCTGGACAGCATTACAAGACCACTGTTCTAACCACTAAACAACCACATTGCCCTAAACTAAACTGTAAAATAAAGCTCATCTCAGAACAAGGAATACATTTGCTAGAGGTGGTCCCTTCCTACACAGTGACCCCATCAGCAGGAAAAAGCTATGCATTCAGACAACCTTGTTATACTGTATATGCCCATCCAGATCTACAAACAAGTTATCTGGTTTCATTGCAATTTGTTAGGCTTGATGAATGAGTTCCTGTGTGCTTTGAGTTGATTAATTAGAAAACTAGGGTGACTCAGAAAATCCAAGAGCACTGCGCAGATATCCAGCATACTAATGTGGTCAGTTGTCTATGAGGGAGGATGCCTACGGCATATATTATCAGTGGGAAACATCTCATCTAATTTTTATATCAGAACGCTCAATAGATCATTCTTGATGCAAACGACGTAAGCAGTGTGCATGTACAGGTGAGTGTGAAACAGCTCAGCTGTAATTTAAAGTCTATTTAAACCCAGGAGCAATAATTCAATATACTGCAATGTACCAGTCCTTAGAAATGATTGCTGCAACAGTTTCCTTTATTTTATCATTTATTTGTTTTCTTTACTTTCACTTGGTGATTCTGACATTTCCTGTCCTAGGGGGACAACACGCACTCACAGTACTACATTGAGAAGCGGCACATGCCTCAGGAAGTACACTCCCTTTGACCATATAAGGTGCTCTCTGAATTCTGGTTGCAAGGAAATACAAAAAGTTGCTCTAGTACAACCAAAGCTTGTTTGTCTGTACTTCTGCTATGGATCACAGGAGTGCAGTTCCTTCCACACTCCTGTGACCTGTCTTCAGCAGACAGCGGGCTAAAGTCGGCTGACATCACAGCGACTGTCTAGGCTGGGGAAAGTGGGCTTAGCACTATATATCCATATAGTGTGACCAAACCCCCGTATTTTTTGAATATGTTCAGGTGTTTTTAACTAGCCCTGCAGGAAACGTCATTCTTGAATGTGTGCGCTGTAAGATGTTCGCTATTGCTTGTTGGTCTTATGGCAGCACCATCTTGAATTTAAACGCATTGGTGAGTGCTTCCCAAATATGTCTTTGTATGTTGTAATAAGCCCTGACCAAGTTTTTTTGGGTTAGAGCACCCCTCCCCCTCTTCATTACCTCTTATTTAGTGGCCACCAGTGTATATAGGAGGAGTCCTTTCAGTTCTCCCACATAGAGGAGTTTGGCTCCCATGGTTGAGACGCAGGACCTTTCATTCTATTACTAGGGTAGGACCCACTAATTCAGGGTACTTTGTCACAGTAAGTGGGCTTAGCACTATATAACCATATAGTGTGACCAAACCCCCGTATTTTTTGAATATGTTGAGGTGTTTTTAACTAGCCCTGCAGGAAACGTCATTCTTGAATGTGTGCACTGTAATATGTTCGCTATTGCTTGTTGGTCTTATGGCAGCACCATCTTGAATTTAAACGCATTGGTGAGTGCTTCCCAAATATGTTTTTGTAGGCTGGGGAAAGATCGCAACCATATGTTTGAGATCCACCTAGATGCCTGGACTGGTACCCAGCTCAGCCTCTCAGAAAGCCACTGAAAGCCCGAGCCAGTCGCTCCTGCCCCCTCCACTGTCAAGCAGTTCAGTGAACGTAGGGGGGAGGGGGCAGAGCAGAGAGCCTGTGACTGAGATAAACAAAGCCAGAAAGAAAATTTTATTTCAAGGTTTTCTTTCTAAGACATATACCGTATTTATCGGCGTATAACCCATATAACCTTAAAATCAGGGGAAAATCGTGGGTGCATGTTATACGCCGATCCCCACCGATCCCCTGCTGATCTCCGCTGGCTGTGAGCGGAGCGATTGCCGCCGAGCTACACATAGCGAGTGTACTCTGCTCTTTTCGGCTCTTCTCTGCCCCGCTCACAGTCCCGCCCAGTCCCGCCATTGGACCTGTGTTATGTCCATCATAGGTCGGGACTGGGCGTGACTGTGAGCGGAGCCGAGAAGAGCCGAGTACGTGTGTATCTCAGCTCTGCCCAGTCCCTGCTATCTCGGCGGCGTTTGCTCTGCTCACGTGTCCTGTCGGATACTGTCCTCGGCGGCGCCAATTTTAAATGGCGATGACACTGAGGGCAAAGGCTGCAAAAGGCTGCACTGGGGAAAGGCTGCACTGGCACAAGGCTGCACTGGGGAAAGGCTGCACTGGGGAAAGGCTGCACTGGTACAAGGCTGCACTGGCAAGGCTGCACTGGCAAGGCTGCACTGGCACAAGGCTGCACTGGCACAAGGCTGCACTGGCAAGGCACTGACAAGGCTGCACTGGCAAGGCACTGACAAGGCTGCAATGAACATTTAAATGTAAGTTTTTTTTTCCTTAAACTTCCATCCTAAAAGTTTTTTTCCTTAAAATTCCCTCCTAAACTTGGGGTGCGTGTTATACGCCGGAACGTGTTATACACCGATAAATACGGTAACACTATGATAAAGGAGGAAACGGAGGATATGGCAGCCTCAGCAGAGGGCAATCTGTATGTGGCACGCACCAACTCTGTATAATATTGCACCTGCACCTTGAGGGCCTGAGAGGAAGAAGAGAGCTTCTCCTCATCCCCTGAATCGTCCGACTGCTCCTGATCCCCATCCACGGATAGGGATACTTCATCATTATCAGATTGCTCATCCGATAAGGAACCTAGAGCAGAGGCAGGGGATCTATCCCGTTTTCTGCTACTCTGTAAGGAAGGTGTTTTTAAAGTAGCAATCCTTCCTTCTAAACCATCCAATGGGCTTTAAAGTGTTACTAAACCTAGAATCTGCATTCATTATATCTGGTCTCCCACAGTACACAGAACATGGAAATGCAATTATTTTAGTACATATAAACTGATAAATACATTTTCTCATCAGCAGTATATAGCAGCCTTGTGACTTGTAATAGTTTCTAGTAAAGCTTGTAGAAGGAGTTTTCATTCTCCCCTGAGCCTCTGTCTGGACAGTGCTGATTGGCTCTGTGCTGATCACATGCACTCTCCCAAGAAAAAATAAAAACTCTCTAGCAATGCACACTAAACTGAGTATGTGCAACTTGTCCCCTAGCCTCTGTATTATCAGGAAATAATTAGGGGACAGTGGAAGAAAAGGAGGATCAGAGAGACAGGATCACATAGCCTTTATACACAATGCAGATGATTAACCCTTTAGGTTCCACAGTGAGTATAACAAGCATGATTTAGCCTGGGTTCACACATGTGCGGTGCAAATTGAAGCTCAGGTTTCCCTGCGAAGAGAAAACTCAGTTGTTCAGCGTTTCATGTCAGTTTTTGCTCAGTATCAGCTCAGGATTGCCACAGTATCAGCTCAGGATTGCATTAGTATTTTATCCTGTTCACAAATCTGCGAATCAGATGCGTGCCAATAGAAGATAATGGGCCTGAATTCGCACCTGAGCCGGACCGCACTGCCTAGAAAACGCACACGTTTTTTGTGCAATGCGGAGTGCGAATGCACCGCAGATATGTGAACCAGCCTCATTAATATTAATGTATTTTGAAATGTCCTGTGAATTGGGGCTCACTGCATACATGATTTTACTGTTGTGGGTTTAATAACACTTTAAAGCGGATCTTCACACAATTTTTCAACTTTAGCTCAGTAGTTTTTAAATGGAGCATAGAGTGCTCAATAAGCCTTTTTTTTTTTTGTACCTGTATATATGTGGCCCAGTCTGTTTTCGCTGCATAATGTCTCTGCGGCTGTGGGTGGGGATTTTGCAGGTATTATCGTCATTTCCTGTCCTCGCCGCACTGTCTCCTGGGATCTCGTGTCATTGCTCCCAGAAGTCAGTGCGGAGGGCCGCCGCAAAATCTCATGGGATTTGAACAGACGCCACCCGTTGTGATGGCAACTAAGATGTTTACGCCGCTCTGCGCCGTTACGACTGAGCATGCGCGGGAACCAGCAAGGAATGCTGGTACATCTACAATACAGGAACCAGGAAGTGATTGCTTGTGGGCTTCAAATGCCCACAAGCAAGATGAAAACGGCAGTAAACATTTTAGATAAGTTACGATTTGAAAGAAAAAACGGACATCTAGGGAGCAAAAGAACACAAAAAGTGAGTGCGACATTTGAAAGATGGGAATTTTTAAGTGTAAAAAAAAATAAAAATTGCGAGTGCACATCCGCTTTAAGCAAGCTTACCATCTCCTACAAGTGGGATATTTTGGAGGAGTTCTTCCACTTTATGCCCCTCACTTAATCAAAGCCCATCAGACGTAAACAGAACAAAAGACAACACTTCAGGGTTCAATAATTTTTCTCCCACTATGTTCCATTCATAGCTATATGAGAACAGGTTGCTGTTTAGATGAGCCCTAAAATAACTTTATTCTGTAGACAAAAAGGCTGCAGAAGCCAATTATCAGTGGATGCTGAAGCAGATGCTGTAGCTGCACAGGGGGTGCATAGTAGAGGTCACACAGTGACCCCACTGGTTGCACAAATGGTGCAGCCTGAACGAGCCAACTTTAATGAGCAACTGAACAAGTTTGGCAGGAGAAGGTTAACACTTTACTGTATATGGATCTGTTTATCCTTACTAAAGTGTATGTGTGTTGGGAATGATATTCACTACGTCACTATACAAACTCCATGTACCAATAATGTCAGCAGCAAAGGGTGGCATACTACCATAGCTGTTCAAATTCATGTTATTACATTTATTATGTCTTTTTATTTTTCCTTTCTTGCATCACATTTAGAAGTCATTTTAAAATTTTGGATAAAAATCCAAGAGGAACACAGTAAGCAATAAGTACAATTTTAGAAAAGCTGGGGAAGGTTAGAACCCCTGTTAGTTTGTTATTGCTATTTGTGTCCCCAATTTTTTTTCTTATACAAGGGTGGCAACGTTGTCAACAAGACAAAAAAATTAATAAAAAAACAAAAAAATTACAGAAGGTGAGAAGAAATATCCCAAACGAGGCCTAGTGCAACAATAAAACCTGACATTGGTTCTTATACTTCTTCCAACCCATCCAAAACCTTAAAAAGGTTGTGGCTGGGATTATACTTTAAAGTGTACCTCTAGGCAAAACCTTTTTTTTTTTCTTTTCAAAGCCCTCTACCAAGCTTTTACTGTTCTGAAAACGGTTGCCCTTGTACGGGTGACAATTGTCATCAAGAAAAAAAGTGAGAGAACTTCCAAAATCTTGGAATTGCCTCCAGAACAAGAGGTTAGTAGAAATCACCTAATAGGGACACAGGTTCCAGGGACAGCTGTCTAATGCCGTTTACACACAATCGTAATTCCGCTCAAACTGTCTTGCCTACACACGGTCACACCAAATTCTGACCGTCAAGAACGCGGTGACGTACAACACTACAACGAGCCGAGTTCATTGCTTCGGAGCATGCGTTGAATTGTTTCCGAGCACGCGTATGAATTTTGCGCGTCAGAATTGCTACATACGATCGGAACTTCCGATAGAAACCTTTTCCGGCGGAAAAATTGAGAACATGCTCTCAATTCTTGGCTGTCAGAAATTCGGCCAACAAAATTTCGATGGAGCCTACACATGGTCGCATTTTCCGATGAAAAGCTCTCATTTTTTCATCAGTCTTTTTCTGGCCGGATTTCCGATCGTGTGTACGGGGCATTAGAGGGAATTTCCCTCACTGTGGGAGGTTTCCATTAACTTCCTGTTGTTTCTCAGGCACAGGAAGTGAAAGAAATTTCCCCAATGGTACACAGACAGCAAAAAAAAAAAAACGACAGGGTTTCCCTACTTTATCCACAACTAAAAACAAGTTGTGGCTATAGATACACTTTAGGGGGCTATTATCATCCATGTGCAGGTTGCTGCAAGATGACCCTTTTTCCTCTATATGGAATATCCAAAAGTCTACAGCTGTACCTAGCATGAGCTAACCACATTCAACTGGACTTGTTTTTGTAAAGTTGAAAAGCTACTCCTTTAGTTCTGATAAGTGTCAGGAGCATAAAGCATTTACACAGATAGCACATACACCTTAATCCAATCACCAATGGAATGTATCAAGGCAGATGTTGATTGTCCAAAAACCGGATGGTGAAACCAATCTGTTCTGGTTGCATAATCCATCCTTGGTACCAAGAAGTCTGCATTTGTGTTAATACTTCAATTCACGTGGTTGAAGGTGTAACTTGTTGTCAAATCGCCAGAGCAGAGATGTTAAAAATGGCATTATAAGTGGAAGACAAATAGTTTGAAGGCCCCATCCCTACTCAATGATAAATGTTTCAGTTTTATAACTGGCCAGGGGTCTCTAATTGAAATTACAACAATTACTGAATGAAAACTGTTGAAATTGTCCATGGGTCCTGAAACTTTTCTGCCCAGATATGGTTGAAGAGAATTATCCTGGCTCCCCCAATGGTACACCCTGGGGTGGCACACCCTCATAAGGTTTTTAGCTAATCTGAAGGAGCAGGCATCTTGTTTTAACCAGTTGCTGACCGCCCACCATCATATGACGGCGGGACGGTGCAGCTCTCGTGGCAGGCCGCCGTCATATGACGGTGGCCAAAAAACACGGCCGTGCGCGCGATCGCGGGCGCGCAGCCGTGCTCTGTCGGTGCCGGCGTGTCCCGGAGACACACCGCGTCACCGACAGGGGTGAACAGCCATTGGGCATGGCTGTTCACCATGTGATTAGCCGCGATTACGTCACGGCTGATCACATTGGGGAAGTCCCGACTTTAGACAGATCGGGAGCGCGCAGCGCGGTCATGTCGGTGGCGGCGTCTTCCCAGGAACACTGCTCGTCACCGACAAGGGTAATCAGCCAATGACTGATGGCTGATTACCACGTGATCGGCTGTGATCCATTCACAGCCGACCACTAAATGTAAACAAAGACCGGTTACTAGCTGTTACCGGCTATTCTCTCCTCACACACCGTTACCAGTGTGAGGAGAGAACAGCCAGGAGCAGTGAGTTACCGATCTTTGTCTGTACTGTACTGTAGTGCACCAAACACAGCCAAAGAGAACCTGTCACATCGCCACCCCCCCCCATTACAGCTGTCACCCAACAGTCACCACAAAAGTGTCCACAAAAGTGCACCTGTCACCCGTCAGTGTCCACAAAGTGCACCTGTCACCCGTCAGTGTCCACAAAGTGCACCTGTCACCCGTCAGTGTCCACAAAGTGCACCTGTCACCCGTCAGTGTCCACAAAGTGCACCTGTCACCCGTCAGTGTCCACAAAGTGCACCTGTCACCCGTCAGTGTCCACAAAGTGCACCTGTCACCCGTCAGTGCCCACAAAGTGCACCTGTCACCCGTCAGTGTCCACAAAGTGCACCTGTCACCCGTCAGTGTCCACAAAGTGCACCTGTCACCCGTCAGTGCCCACAAAGTGCACCTGTCACCCGTCAGTGCCCACAAAGTGCACCTGTCACCCATCAGTGCCCCTGTCACCCATCAGTGACCATCGGCAGTGATCGTCATCAGTGACCGCCATCAGTGACCGCCATAAGTGACCGCCATAAGTGACCGTCATCAGTGACCCAGATCTGTCACCCATCAGTGCCCACAAAGTGCACCTGTCACCCATCAGTGACCATCGCCAGTGACCGTCATAAGTGACCGCCATCAGTGACCCAGATCTGTCACCTATCAGTGCCCACAAAGTGCACCTGTCACTGTCCAGAGACTGCCGTCAGTGGTTCACCCGTCACCCACCAGTGACCGTCACACGTCACACGTCACCCACCAGTGAAGTCATTCGTCACCTGTCGCCCATGACTGACCGTCATTTGTCACCAGTCGCACAGCCCATCACAAAGCATGTCCAAAAGGTTATATACAGTGGTGTGAAAAAGTGTTTGCCCCCTTCCTCATTTCCTGTTCCTTTGCATGTTTGTCACACTTAAGTGTTTCGGAACATCAAACCAATTTAAACAATAGTCAAGGACAACACAAGTAAACACAAAATGCAATTTGTAAATGAAGGTGTTTATTATTAAAGGTGAAAAAAAATCCAAACCATCATGGCCCTGTGTGAAAAAGTGATTGCCCCCCTTATTAAAACATACTATAACTGTGGTTGTCCACACCTGAGTTCAATTTCTCTAGCCACACCCAGGCCTGATTATTGCCACACCTGTTCACAATCAAGGCATCACTTAAATAGGAGCTGCTTGACACAGTAAGGTCCACCAGAAGATCCTTAAAAGCTACACATCATGCCGAGACCCAAAGAAATTCAGGAACAATTGAGAAAGAAAGTAATTGAGATCTATCAGTCTGGAAAGGGTTATAAAGCAATTTCCAAAGCTTTGGGAATCCAGCGAACCACAGTGAGAGCCATTATCCACAAATGGCGAAGACATGGAACAGTGGTGAACCTTCCCAGGAGTGGCCGGCCGCCCAAAATTACCCCAAGAGCGCAGCGACGACTCATCCAAGAGGTCACAAAAGACCCCACAACAACGTCCAAGGAACTGCAGGCCTCACTTGCCTCAGTTAAGGTCAGCGTTCATGCCTCCACCATCAGGAAAAGACTGGGCAAAAATGGCCTGCATGGCAGAGTTCCAAGGAGAAAACCACTGCTGAGCAAAAAGAATATCAAAGCTCGTCTCAATTTCTCCACAACACATCTTGATGATCCCCAAGACTTTTGGGACAACATTCTGTGGACCGATGAGACAAAAGTGGAACTCTTTGGAAGGTGTGTGTCCAAGTATATCTGGCGTAGAAGGAACACTGCATTTCAGAAAAAGAACATTATACCAACAGTAAAATATGGTGGTGGTAGTGTGATGGTCTGGGGCTGTTTTGCTGCTTCAGGACCTGGAAGACTTGCCGTGATAAAAGGAACTATGAATTCTGCTGTCTACCAAGAGATCCTGAAGGAGAATTTCCGACCATCTGTTCTTGTACTCAAGCTGAAACGAACTTGGGTTCTGCAGCAGGACAATGATCCTAAACACACCAGCAAATCCACCACCGAATGGCTGAAGAAAAACAAAATGAAGACTTTGGAGTGGCCTAGCCAAAGTCCTGACCTGAATCCTATTGAGATGTTGTGGTATGACCTTAAAAAAGCCGTTCATGCTCGAAAACCCTCTAATGTAACTGAATTAGGACAATTCTGCAAAGATGAGTGGGCCAAAATTCCTCCAGGACGCTGTAAAAGCCTCATTGCACGTTATCGCAAACGCTTGGTTGCAGTTGTTGCTGCTAAGTGTGGCCCAACCAGTTATTAGGTTTAGGGGGCAATCACTTTTTCACACAGGGCCATGATGGTTTGGATTTTTTTTCACCTTTAATAATAAACACCTTCATTTACAAATTGCATTTTGTGTTTACTTGTGTTGTCCTTGACTATTGTTTAAATTGGTTTGATGTTCCGAAACACTTAAGTGTGACAAACATGCAAAGGAACAGGAAATGAGGAAGGGGGCAAACACTTTTTCACACCACTGTACAAGTGAGGAGGCATTCCAGATCCTCGCCATGACTGATGAGAGCAGTGGGGAGTTCTCATCAGATTCAAATGCCAATTCCGATCGTTCAAATTCAGCATTTGAACCGATCGAAAGTAGTATATCGGCAAATGAATCGGAGGAAGAATGGATCCCTCCTAAACGAGCACGGCGTTCTGGAAACCAGGCAGCCACCAGCAATATATCCCAGGATCAAATTCCCAGGCCCAGTACCAGTGCTGCCGCCAGCGAAAGGCCACAAGAAATGCCCAGCCCCAGTACCAGCACTGCCGCATCATCACGCCCAAATGCCAGCACAGGAACAAATCCCCCAACTACCAGCACTGGAGTGCCACGTCCCCCAAGAGCCAGGGCCGCTACATAACTCCCAGATGGTCTTGCCAATCCAACATGGCTGCCTTCCAACTCAGGATCAGCAAGAATCCCCCCTTTCACCGCACAGCCAGGTGTGCAGGCCAATACCCAAAATTTTTCCCCAATTGATTGTTTTCATTTATTTTTGCCCGACACTTTGCTGCAACTCATCGTGGACCAGACCAATTTATATGCCCAGCAGTATATAGCCAACAACCCCGAATCATCTTACGCCCGTCCATTTGAGTGGAGAAGCTTGACTCTGGAGGAGTTCAAAGTGTTTATGGGCCTCACCATAACATGGGGCTTACCAAAAAAAATGAAGGACATGCCTATTGGTCCACCGACCCCATCCACCATATGCCCATTTATTCTTCCGTTATGTCCAGGTCCTGATACAGGATGATAATGCGCTTTTTCCATTTCAGGGACAACAGCCAGTGCCCTCCCCGCAATCATCCAAATCATGACAAATTATATAAAATTTGCCCACTCATTAATTTCTTTTCCCAACGATTTTCACAACTCTATGTCCCCGAAAAGCACATATGTGTCGGTGAGTCCCTGGTACCCTTTTCTGGCCGGCTAGGAATAAGACAATACATTCCTAGCAAAAGGGCCAAATACGGAGTGAAGTTTTATAAGCTTTGCGAGAGAGCCACGGGATATTTGTATGCTTTCCGCATATACGAATGAAAAGATTCCCAGCTCCAGCCCCCTGAGTGCCCGGCCTACATGGGCACAACTGGTAAAATCGTATGGGACCTGGCATACCCACTGCTGAGGAAAGGTTACCACATATACCTGGATAACTTCTACACCAGCCTGCCCCTTTTCAAACACCTATACCTCGCAGAAACCCTGGCCTGTGGAACCTCCAGAAAGAATAGGAAGGGCTTCCCACAAGCCATAGTAAACAAGAAATTGCGAAGGGGAGAAAGAGCAACCTTGCGATGCGACGAAGTGCTGGCTTTGAGGTGGAAGGATACCAGGAATGTGTACATGATTTCCACCATCAATGATGACACTACAGTGGAAGTTCAGAGACGACAAGGTCCCATCGTAAAGCCAAAATGTGTACACGATTACAATCTGTACATGGGGGGGGGGGGGGTGGATTTCAACGACCAAATGCTTCAGCCCTATTTAGCAATAAGGAGGTCCCGTTTCTGGTACAAGAAGGTACCACTCTATTTAATTCATTTGACCATTTATAATGCCTTCATAGTTCACACCAAATCCACAGAAAGCCCTGCCCACTTCCTAAAATTTATAGAAAACGTTGTCAGGTCCCTCATCTACGGTCAAAGACCCCCCCCCCCCCCCCCCCCAGAAAACCTTCGCTCTGATGCCGTTAGCCGACTTCACGAACGCCACTTCCCGGACCACATTCCACTATCTGAAGCGGGCCGAAGACGCCAAAAAAGATGTCGAGTATGCAGCAAAAATGGATTTAGAACTGATACCAGCTACCACTGTGTCGACTGTCCCTCCGAACCCGGCCTTTGCATTGGTATATGCTTCAGACAATATCACACATCCCTAAATTATTAGCTCATATTCCTAACCATTTCCCCATTTTCAACATCTGTGCTGACCATTCCCCATGCTTCCTCAAATATCCACTGCCTTCCACGTGAACTGACCCTGGCCTGTTTTTTGACTATGCCTCTGCCAACCGTTTGGACTGCTTCCACGTGAAATGACCCTGGCCTGTTTTATCAACTACGCTTCTGCCTACTGCTTGGACTGCTTACATGTGAACTGACCCTGGCCTGTTTTATTGACTATGCTTTTGCCTACCGCTTGGACTGATCTGTTGCCCTGCTACTGTAGTATACAGGGGTCTCACATGTGAGGGGCTCCAGAAATGTTTTTCCGGATGGAGAAAACAATTTTTTTGTTGTCTCCGGGTTTCTTAATTTCCGGATTAGGGTCTGGAGCCCGGAGGCTTCATAGAGATTTGGGTGGGTCGAAGCCTCTACCCCTGTGGCCCTGTGCACAGGTCTTACCCGATTGCGGCCCTCAGCCTGCTGCTGACTTACTGCCACTATCTCCCTGCCTGCAGCATAAACTGACCACACCTGGACACATTTTCTATGGACAAATGCTTTGGCTGTGCTGACGATATCCTTGTGCTGACTATAGACAATATTCCTACCTGCTGCCTGGATAATTATTATTGTTGCTAAGCACATCCCTGTCTGCTGCCTGCTGCCTGAACCAAATCCCTCTTCTGGGGACACTACAAAAACCACAGGTAATACTTTTTTTTTTACCCTTTGCTCAATAGAATTTATTTTGGAGTGTATTTTTTAGTATGTAAATGCTATCTGTTAGAAATATAAGGGCCTTCAAAAATAATAGGTTGTCAGGAAATTAGAAGTGCAATTTATGCTTGTAGAACGCCTGAAGGTGCTACTTCACTGGCGGGCCTCTGTATGTGGCCAGGCTGTGTAAAAGTCTCACACATGTGGTATCGCCATACTCAGGAGGAGTAGTAGAATGTATTTTGGGGTGTCATTTTTGCTATGTACATGCTATGTGTTGGAAATATCTTAAAAATGGACAACTTTGTGGGAAAAAAATGCGTTTTCATTTTTTTTCCACATATTCCAAAAACTTCTGGAAAAAAATGAACAGTTCAAAAGACTCATAATGCCTCATAGATTATACGTTGGGGTGTCTACTTTCCAAAATGGGGTCATTTTGTGGGCGTTTCCATTGTCCTGGGGCTCCAGGGCCTTCAAAACTGTAATAGGTAATTGAGAAATGAGATGTGTAATTTCTGCTTGTAGAACGCCTGAAGGTGCTACTTCACTGGCGGGCCTCTGTATGTGGCCAGGCTGTGTAAAAGTCTCACACATGTGGTATCGCCATACTCAGGAGGAGTAGCAGAATGTATTTTGGGGTGTCATTTTTGCTATGTACATGCTATGTGTTGGAAATATCTTAAAAATGGACAACTTTGTGGGAAAAAATGCGTTTTCTTTTTTTTCCACATATTCCAGAAAACTTCTGGAAAAAAACAGTTCAAAAGACTCATAATGCCTCATAGATTATACGTTGGGGTGTCTGCTATCCAAAATGGGGTCATTTTGTGGGTATTTGTACTTTCCTGGCTTGTTAGTGTCTCAAGAAACGAGATAGGTCTTCAGTACATCAGGTGTGATCAGGTGTGATCAATTTTCAATGATTTGCACCATAGCTTGTAGACTCTATAACTTTCACAAAAACTAAATAATATACACTAATTAGGGTTATTTTTACCAAAGATATGTAGCCATATACATTTTGGCCAAAATCTATGAAGAAATATTACTAATTTGTAAAATTTTATGACAGAAACAAAGAAAAAGGCATTTTTTTTCACCAAATTTTCAGTCTTTTTTAATTTATAGCACAAAAAATAAAAAACCCAGTAGTGATTAAATACCACCAAAAGAAAGCTCTATTTGTGTGAAAAAAAGGACGCAAATTTCATTTGGGTACAGTGTTGCATGACTGAGTAATTGTCATTCAAAGTGTGAGAGTGCTGAATGCTGAAAATTGGTCTGGTCGGGAAGGGGGTGAAAGTTCACGGTTAGGGGGGAGGAGCTTGAGCATGGTCGGGTGAGGAAGCGCTGGTGAGAGCTCCAGGTCCTCCATGAAGACAGCACGCCGTTAAAATATAGCCCCTGCCGCCTACGGAGGGAGAAAGGAGCCGGCTATTATTGATAAAGAACAGGCATGACTGACGGCGGGAGATATCAGACCCGCTCAGTGAAGGAGAAAGTACACTCACGTATAAGCCAAGGGAATATACAACAGTACTTCACCTCTCCAGCGGGAGTCCTGGCCGGCGCAGAGGAGACGGGAGAGACGGAGGTGACTAGGCGGTCTGCTGAGGCTCAGAAGAGTGTACTTCCGGGAGTAGCGAGAGGGACGGGAGTAGCGTGGAAGGACGCGGCCGTAACCCCGACCCGCACGAGCGCATCCCGGGAGCCGGAGATGACACAGCGCACGCAACACACCACCCAGCAGACACAGGAGATTCATGAGAGGAAAGACAGAGGTGATCTGTCAGATCTGTCAGCTCCAATGGAGGGAGAGGAGACCGGACCAGAGATGATGTCCCCCCGGAGAGAGGGGCTTGGCAAAACGGAGCTTAAAGGAGAAGGGTCCTTGGAGAGAGATATTAGGAACATCAAAGAGGTACTAAACTCCCTGCCTACCTGCAAAGATATAGAAGCATTGATATTCAGATTGGAAGAAACACACCGTCAAGACATCAAAACGGTAAGATCTGAAATAAATAATCTAGCAGGAAAAGCTAAGGAGGGGGAGGAAAGGATGGCACAAGCAGATACACGCGCAGACACCCTTGAGAAAGCTTTGATTATCCAAGAAGCCAGGACAGTAGACCTCCAGTTACATACAGAGGAACTTGAAGACAGGAGTCGCAGGAATAACCTGCGACTCCGAGGACTGCCAGAAACTCAGGGGGGGGAAGATTTGGAAGCGGTGGTAAAAGTTTTTTTTCAGCTCGTCCTGAAAAACCCTGAGAAGATTATTGAGGTGGACAGGGTCCATAGAGCCGCAGGAATAAAATCAAGGGACATAAAGAGACCTAGAGACGTGATATGTCGGGTACACCACTACACAGAGAAAGAGTTGATTCTAAGGGCAGCGTGGGATATAGGGGAGTTGGACTTTGAGGGAGCCCCTATTAAGATCCTACCGGATTTATGTCGTGCGACTCTACAGCGAAGAGCTCTTTTACGGCCCATCCTGCAAATGGCAAAAGAGCAGGGATGTACATATAGGTGGGGGTACCCACTTACCGTCAGATTCCGCAGAAATGCACACTCATATATAGTGCGTACACCAGAGGATCTGCCGGGTTTATTCTCCTTTTTGGACATTGCCCCCATCCAGATTGAAAACTGGCTTATGTACATTCCATATATAGGAGGACGGATGGATATTAGAGGGAAGCAATGGGCCAATCCCATAAGAAGATAAGGATAGCGCAGCTTGGACCGCTGTGAGCGAATGAACTTTGGATAGGTCTAGGGGATGGACGAAGGGGGGGGGGGGGGGAGAACCGGAGAGACTCATTTTTTTTTTTTTTTTTTTTGGAAGGACTGTGATTCAAATCAAATCGCAAATAGTACCTCCCCTTGTTGTTTTGTTGTTTTTTTGTTTTTTGGTTTTATTTTTTTTTTTCCCTCCTCTTCTTTCCGGGGGAAAATACCAGTATACACTTTACATACTATACACAAAACTGGGTAACGTTTGTCTGAATGATTATTGATTTATTCTCTGGAGAAGTGGCCTGGCCAGGTCTAGCTACAGAGGGGGGGAAATATCCAAGACGAGGGATTAGGTTAAAATGTGAGAGAGAGCGCATTCCCTTTTTTTTTTTTTTTTTTTGGGTGGTTTTGGAGGGGGTTCAGGGGGGGAGGCGGGGGGATTGGGCGGGAGGGGGGGGGGGGTGAGGAGGATGTGGAGCTCCGGAGGGGGGAGAGGGGAAGGGAGGGAGGGAAGGAATGAGCACTGGATTAGGGGAAGGAACAACCCCTTTTTCCCTATATTACTATTATTATTTCTTTTGGGTGTATCGGAAATAAGTGAGGGGTTAATATTTAATCAAAATGGGAGAGTGGGAGAATATTTAGGAATATTTATTTTTTTTATTCATTTTTTTTTTTTTTTTTTTTTTTTTTTTTTATTCATTTATTTATTTATTTACTTATTTTTTTGAGATACTGTGTGTACGCACTGACTGAGAATCACGTAAGAATCACATTGAAATCACTAAGATGGGAGTTTTTTTTTTTTTTTACTGTTCTTTTTCTTTTTTTATTTTTTTTTTTTTTTTTTTTTTTTTTTTTTTTATAGGAAATACACTTGTTAATAGAAGATGTGTTAGTGATAATTTGGTTGTTGTTTTTCTTTTTTTTTTTTTTTTTTATTGTTTTTATTACCTTTGTATGGGTATTGGTATTTGTACACATAATTAAACACTAGAAGAGTAGGAGATTAAGAGAGCACACAATGAGGGGGACACAGTTAGCTCCATAGCCCCCTCCTCCCCCCTCTCTCCCCTGTTGCCTCTTCTCCCCCGCGCCCCTCCCGCCCCTCTGCTCTCTGCCCCACCTATCTCTCACTTAGAATATATAGGGTCTAACCCTCCCCAAAAAAAGGAAAGAAAAAAGGGTTTTTTTTGTTTATTTTTTTTTCTTTTTTTTTTTTTTTTATTTTTTTTTTTAACATTGTTTTTTTTTTTTTTCTTTCCCATATCTTCTCTTTGATCTCTCCCCGGGCGCCATGTAACCAACCCCCCTGCCCCCCCCCCCCCCCCCACCGACCCCCCTCCAAGGAATATGTTTTCCCTCCCCCTTTTTGCGGTACGCACTTCCTGCAACGAAATGAATTAGCAAACACAGGCGGAGGGCGGGGAAGAGGAGAAAAGAGGAAGAAGGGAGGATAGAGAAAAATAAAGAAAAGTAAAGGACGGCAAAGAGAAAACGAAAGGGAAAAAAAAGGAGGAACCAGGAGCTCCGTACCCGACCACTCCGGCTTAATACCCCAAACAAAAGGGAAAGCTCAGATACCGTGCTAGACGGTGAGCACCCTAGTAGCACAGAATAGTGCTCAAATTTTTATTTATTTTTTTTTTATTTTATTTTTTGGGGTTTTTTTTTTTTCGGTCCCCCTTTTTTATTTTTTTGTTTTTTTTTTTTTTATTTTTTTTTTATTTTTTTTTTTTTTTTTTTTTTATTTTTTTTTTTTTAAATTTGTTTGTTCATTTTTTATTTTTCCTTTTTTTTTTTTTTTTTTTTTTTTCCCTCCCCTCCGTCCCTCTCCTTTTCCTTTTTTTTTGGTTTTGGAGGGGATTAGAGTACCCCGGGTCAACCCATGGAGACAATTAACATTATATCATTAAACGTAAAGGGATTAAACATACCCGAGAAGAGACGTATGTTAATACATGAACTACAACGCTACGGATCGGATATAGCACTCATCCAGGAGACTCACTTTAGAGATGATAAATTACCAAACTTAAAAAGCAAGTCTTTTCCGACTGTCTATCACTCTACAAATCAGGAGGCAAAATCAAAAGGGGTGTCAATTTTACTTGCGAGCAGAGTACCATGGGTTCTAATAGACCAAGTTAAAGATCCATTAGGACGATTTCTATTTGTAAAAGGAAAAATAGGAGAAGCTTTAATTACATTAGCAACAATATATACACCAAACGCCCACCAAGAAAAGTTTCTGAATAAAGTGCTGGGTCGCTTGACGGAGTTTACGGAAGGACATCTGATTCTCGGGGGTGATTTAAATGTTCCACTGAACCCAGCGGAGGATACTTCCTCGGGAGTGTCGTCTCTGCCTGCAGGAACGCGTAGCCGGATAGCTAAAACATTACATAAGAACCAATTGATCGATATTTGGCGGCTGTTCTTTCCTGCGGACAGAGATTATACTTTCTTTTCAACCCCCCATAGGTCATACTCACGTATAGACTATTTCCTAGTACCACACTCCCAATTAGAGGCTGTGCAGGAAACTAGCATAGGGTCTATAACCTGGAGCGACCACGCACCCATTTTTATGAAATACGCTCTACAGAATACCAGGAACAATAGACTCAGGCAATGGAGATTAAATGAAAGCCTACTGCAGGATAAAGAGATCTTGGAAGACGTAATTAAAGAATTGGACTTTTTTTTTATCATAAATGATAATTCCGAATGTGACCCCCGAAATATATGGGAAGCACACAAAACGGTCATAAGGGGGATCCTGATTAAACATGGGGCTAGAATTAACCGCCAACGTAGAGAAAGACTGAAACTATTATTAGAAGAACTAGCAATCTTAGAAGGACAACATAAACAAACATTATCTGAGCTACTAGAAAAAGACTTAAAGGCCAAAAGAACACAAATTTCTGATTTACTACTATACAAAGCCAAAGCAGCGTTACAGATAAGCAAAAAATTCACATACGAATCGGGAGATAAATGTGGAAGATATCTAGCTAGATCCTTAAGAGAACAGAGACAAAGAAATTATATTCCACACCTAATATCCTCTAAAAAATTGAAGATTACAAAACCTAAAGATATAGTCAAAGAATTTCAAGAGTTCTACAAATCACTGTATAACTTACAGACCAAACCCCCCACACAAGAACAAATAGATAACTACCTGATCCAATCACAAATGCCACAGATTGGAGAATCAGATAGAGAGGAAATGGAAAAACCGATAACAATAGAAGAACTTCAAGGAGCCATAAAGAACACTAAACTAGGGAAAGCCCCAGGCCCAGATGGCCTATCGGCTCAATATTATAAAAGCCTGTTTCCCTCCCTGATTTCATTTATGGTTAAATTCTTTAATTCTCTTAGCAGGACTGCAAGATTCGCTAAAGAGACCACATTAGCTCAAATTTCAGTGATCCCCAAAGAGGGGAAAGATCCATCTTCCTGTGGAAGTTACCGCCCCATCTCTTTACTTAATTTAGACCTAAAGATTTTTTCCAAAATTATAGCAAATAGGATACAACAATACATCACTAGGCTGATCCACTTAGACCAAGTGGGATTTGTCCCTACACGGGAAGCAAGAGACAACACTACTAAAGTACTCAATCTTCTTCATGTAGCAGATAAATCTAAGATACGAAGCGTATTCATAAATACAGACGCAGAGAAAGCCTTCGACAGGGTAAATTGGAACTTCATGATCTCAGTATTACGATTTGGAGGCTTCGGAAACAGAATGGTAAAATGGATTACATCTATATACTCAAATCCCACAGCTAGAGTACAAGTTAATGGTGTTATCTCGGAAACCTTCCAAGTCTCAAATGGGACAAGACAAGGATGCCCACTATCCCCACTCCTCTTTGCCCTGTCGCTGGAACCACTTCTCTGTATAATACGCCAAAACCAGGATATCACAGGAATTAAAATAAGGGAAGCCCAATATAAGATATCAGCATATGCTGACGATATGATGTTCTCGCTGACAAACCCCTTGATTTCAATACCGAACCTGATGAAAGAGTTTAAAAGATATAAATTGCTTTCCAACCTGCAGATTAACTACACGAAATCTGAGGCAATGGGGGTAAATTGCCCACAAGGAGTAATAAACCAAATGAAGGAAAATTTCAGATTTAAATGGACAGATACAGCTCTTACGTACTTAGGAACACGATTGACGTATAATATGGATAAAATATTTGGGTTAAACTTCCCCCCATTGCTACAAGAGGTGAAAATGTTGTTAAACAAATGGAAAATAGGCCTTCATTCCTGGATAGGGCGCTGTAATATAATTAAAATGAACATTTTACCTAAATTTTTGTATCTCTTACAGGCACTACCAATACGGATCCCGGTAAAATATTTTAAACAAGGCCAAAAAATAGTCTTTGATTTTATATGGGCTTACAAACAGCCTAGGATACGCCGTACCCAATTAACACGTACTAAAGAACAGGGAGGATTGGCAGTCCCAGACCTACGTAGATACCACCAGGCTATACATCTCAGCAGGGTAATAGACTGGAACAGACATAAGGAGACAAAATTATGGGTACAGATGGAGGACGCACAGTCGCCTGTAGAACTGAGAAGAGCGCCCTGGTGCTCAACATCTTCCCTTAAAGATATACTTAAGCACCCTCTGATAGGGACAACCCTCAGGAACTGTAAGTCAATATTCCCATTGATAGGGATAACCCCAGAAATATCGCCATTATATCCAATATTGGGGAACCCGGAATTCCCCCCGGGAATAGACGATAGTTTGTTCAAATATTTACGAAATAAGGGAGATTTCAATGCCCTTAATTATCTGAAAGAAGGGAGGTGGTGGACAATTAAAGAACTTATGGACGAAGGCAGATTAAGATTCTGGAGTGCATTACAGACGACACATTTCCTGAAGACATTAGCCAATCCGAGATGTTTTGACAGACCCCTCAATAACTTCGAAAAAATGTGCTTGGAAAAGGGGATAAAATCCCATACGTTAACATTTAACTATACAATACTATCAAAGGTAAAAGAGAATGATAAACTGCCCTGTGTACTAGAATGGGAACGGGAATTAGGGACAAATTTTAGTAATAAACAAATCGATCAAATTCTGAGGTTCACACACGAATCATCAATTTGTGTAAAAACCCAGGAAACAAATTTCAAAATTTTTTCCAGGTGGTATAAGACACCAGAGAAATTGAAGAGATTCCTCCCTGACGCATCAGACCTCTGCTGGAGATGTCAGGCAAACATAGGCACAATGCTGCACATTTTCTGGGACTGCCCCAAATTAAAGAACTACTGGATGGAGATTGGCCGCATCCTCCAGAGGTTAACAGAATATAGAATACCAGATGACCCATGTTTCTTCCTATTTCACATATCACAGATACCGGAAAAAAAAATACAGAGAGCTGGTGATAGGACATCTGGTGGATGCGGCCAAGGCTTGTATCCCAATGGTATGGAAATCAACAACACCTCCTACAGTAGGGAAATGGATACAGAAGGTAGAAGAAATAAACAAATTGGAAAACTTGGTCCTCTCTTCGCGACACCAACAAGATAGATATATAGAAATCTGGTCTCCGTGGAATATCTTCTTGAGATCAGAAGAGGGTAAGACTCTATTGGGGAGAAACCTGGATGAGTGAAATACTGATCTAGAGAAGATATAAAGAGCTGTTTAGGGAAAGGTAGAGGTAGAAGAGACTGTCTTCCATGGGCTGACCCGGGCCTGGGGGGGGGGTTTTTTTTTTTTTTTTTTTTTTTTTTTTTTTTTTTTTTTTTTTTTTTTTTTTTTTTCCTTCCTGTTGTTCCTGCCTTTTTTTTTTTTTTTTATTATTTATTTATTTATTTATTTTTTTTTTTGGGAAAGGGTAAGGGGTAAATACTAGACTAGTAATAATTATAGGTAAAACGAAAGTGAATACCGGATAACTTAGAGAATGAGAATGGGAATGTACATAGAAAGGTATTATAGTTGTTTAAATTCTCATGCCTCCCGGATTGTGTGTATAAGAATGTACAAAACGATTACCTGTAATATAACTGGAATATGAAAATAAAAAGAGTTAAAATTAAAAAAAAAAAAGAAAGTTCACTGTAGGCAAGTGGTTAAAGAGGAAGAAAACCCTGATGGGTTTACTTCCTCTTTGTTTCCCTGCAAAGGTAAAGCATAATGGGCTACTATGCATCGCATAGTAGTACATTATGTGTCACTTACCTGACACAGGAGCCTGCGATGTCACTGCTGTCCCCTCTTCCACGAAGCATCCATATTCCTTCCGGGTATCGCTGCTCCGGCGCTGTGAGTGGCCGGAGCAGCGATGACGTCACTCCGGCGCGGGAGCCGTCAGTGACGGCATGTTAGCCTTCACTAACGGCATGCTCAGTGCGCTTGCGCCGTTGACATCGGTGCCCATTTTTTGTAAAATATCTCCTTAATCGTGTAGGTTAAGGAGATATTTCTTGCACCTACAGGTAAGCCTTAATCTAAAGTGGCCCCAGAGGGTTTACAACCACTTTAAGGTAGCTTTTGATTTGGCTCTTCAGATTGTAGTCTTTTCGCAGTTTTCAGTACATTGCATCTTTGAAACTCCCCTTCACACAGCACACAGGAACAGAGGTGAAGCGGTCAATCACAGGCTCTGTGCTGGAGAACTCTGCCCCGTCATCTTTTTTCTCTTAGTGTCAGGAAAAAATGTCAAAAGGGACTCATGCAGACAGAAATTACATTTAGTGCTCTGGACTGAGACAAGAACACACTACATAGGGCTATGCTTTGTACATATTTCATGTCTGAGGTTTACATCCACTTTAAAGTACATGTCTTCCTAATCTCTAAATACCGTAATAAAGCCTTAAATATTGTAATGCAGTTTTAAAAGTTATTAATATTTTAAAGTGATTCTAAAGACTCTAGTTTTTTTTTTACATTAATGTATTTTATGCAATAAGCTAAAAAACCTTTGGGTGTAGCTCCTCCGCAGCCCCCACTTATACTTACCTGAGCCCCATCTCGATCCAGTTGGCCAATGAGGAGAGAGGACACACAGAGCGTGACTTGGAAGCGAGCTTGCTCGAGTGCCCCCATAGCAAGAGGCTTGCTAATGGGGGCACCCGGCAGGGCAGAGGAGCCAGGACAACCAGCAAGGGAACCAAAAAAAAACGGTCGGACAAAGTTGTCGGAAAATCCGATCATCCTGAACGTGGTGACGTTCGTTGCGTACGACGGAACTAAGTAGAGGCTAGTAGCCAATAGCTTTGGTCTTGTAATGTGATCTGAGCATGCGTGGCAACTTGTCCGTCGGAATTCACTACACACGATCGGAAAAAGCCCGATAGGACTTTGTTGTCGGAAAAATTTGAGAGCAGGAAAAAGTCTGATGGAGCCGACACACGGTCGGAATTTCCGACAACATGGTCCGATAGGACATTTTCAGTCTGAAAATACGACCGTGTGTACGGGGCATTAGACACTTCCTGTTATAGGGTGACAACACTCGATTCCTTTCTTCTAATTGTGCTTCTGCATTGTCACCCTGTCCGGTTTTCTGAAGAATACAAGTGGCCATTTCAACACAGAAAATGCAGGCATCGTCCACCTCTGTCGTTAGTATAACACCCACCCTGAGAAATACCATAAAGCTTTTGCTGAAGTGCATAAATGTAGATGCAAAGTAGCTGCAAAGTGGATACAGGAGATAAGCAAGTGCTGTGCAGAATTAAAAAAAAAAGTTGAAAAGTATTTTATTAAAAAAAATGGCAATTGGTCATTAAGTGACAACTACTCTAAACATTTAGAGACTTTGTATTTTAATATGTGCTACACCCGGTTGTTTTATTCTTTCAGGCAGCGATGGTGTTAAACCAGACTGAATATCTGCTGCAGAAGTGCAAAATATGGAACTCGGCAGGATTCATTAATTCCTGTTTCTGGGCCATGATTTCTGATACTATGCAGTATATTAAATGGAACACGTTGTCTCCAGTGTGTAGGCAATGCGTAGGTTTCTTAGCCTTAAAAGTTTGCAATGATATTGGTTAAATGGTGGATCTCATACACCTTTCTTGCCTCCCTTTCCAGTAGGCGTGAAAGGGTTTATTTGTAATATACATTGCCACTGACATAGATCTCTCTGTGTTCTCCTGCAATCTCAGCTGCAATTCCCAAGTCAGAGGCTTCCCCAGAAAGCTCGTCAAAGGATTCCTACCCACGCACTGCATAGATAACAAGACCTGACCCATTTTTTTTTTCCCCTTGTTAAAGTAATAGGGACAATATTAAAAATGCATTCTAAAAAACATCCTTAGGAGGCTGCAGACAATTATCTGGCCCCCCTGCACGTGGACAAGCCTGCAGTCCTGACATTTGCACTGCGACAGGAATCCCCTTGATGCCCTCGGGCTTGTTTCCAGCTCTGCCTTAGCCAACCCCTTGTTAGATAATCTGTGTAGAGCAAATCCTGCATTATTTCACATGGCTAGTTTAGGAAGCAATGGTGAAAATATCACAAGCTTGCTTTACATATAAATGAAGAGATAGGCGCCGGAGGATATCAGACAAAGTAAATGTGATTATACATTATGCATGCAATTAATAACTATAATTATAATTAACCACCCTTGGTTGCCAGGCTATTTTTACGTTTCCAGTTCTCTTATACTTTGACTGACAATTACTCTGTAATGGAAGACTGTACTCAAATAAATTGTATATATATATATATATACTATATATATATATGTATATATATATATACTTTTTTTTTTTTAAGACAGAGATTTCTTATGGTAAACACTGGGTTATGTATTTGTTCCTATATAAAGAAATAAAAGACCACCATATAATTTATATATATATATATATATATATATATATATACATATACATATACACACACACATATATATATATATATATATATATATATATATATATATATATATATATATACACACACACACACACACATATATATATTGTAGCAGAGCGTCCCAAGGAGAGCTGATAGGTGGCACTTGTGGGCATTGATAGGTGGCACTTGTGGGCATTGATAGGTGGCAATGGCAGGTGGCATAGATGAGGCATAATTGCCTCTTCGTCTTCGGGACCGATGTCCCTTGCACATGAGCCGGTGATCGGCTTTTTTTTTCTCCTCCGCTGTCAGCGTGAGGAGAAAAAAAAAAAAAAAAAAACGATCACCGAGCTTTTGTTTTGATCATGTGATCAGCTGTCATTGGCTGACAGCTGATCACATGGCAAGGGGCCAGGACCGGCCCTTACTCGGATTGGTGATCACCCAAGTCTCAGTGATCACAGGGAGCGTGCACAGGGGAGGCCTCCCGGAAATTTAGGTCCGCGCTGTGGCCGTCATTTGGCTATAGCTTGGACGTCAAGAAGTTAAACTCACCTGAGACAGACAGACAGCCAGTGCTCTTGGCCTGGGAACCTCAGACAACTTCTGTCTAGGAGAGCAAAAGGTTGGTAAAAGCTATTAAGCTGTGTATGTGGAAGTTGACAAGCTGTAGGCTTGCTCGGCCTGGTAGGTAGGACCTGTTAATAAGAGTCACGGCTAGGTTTTTGTTTGGCTATTTTTGTTCCTATTTGTTTTTTCTGGAACCCTGTACAGCACCTGTATATAGACTTATTAATATTATATATATATATATATATATATATATATATATATATAAAATATACAGGTCACGTAGACAGACAGTGTGCAAATCAAATGAGAAGGGAGGGGGGGGGTCAGGTCAAAAAGCTTAACCCCTTGGCGCCGATGCCTCCCGGCCCCTTAAGAGGTTTCAGGTGCCGGGAGGCAGGGCAGGGTTTATGATCATATGACCGTTGTGATTGGCTGTCACATCGATCACATGATCAGAAAGCTCCAGATCGCTTCTTGCTTTCGGTTAGCCGGCAGTAACTGTGCAGAGCGCGTGCTCTCAGCACAGTTGTGTTGGCTAATTGAACTGCAAATATGTGGCCACTCTGAGCCAAGGCCCACCCGCTGAGAGGCTGCATATTTGCGTACTGTTGGCGTTTTTAGGGTTAAACTACTAGTTGAATGTGCTGATGCTGGGATTTTTACAGTAAGCATGAATTGAAGATTGAGTTGTTCCGAGTTAGTAGGTCATTCATAGTTCCTTTTTGTTCCTATTTTTCCTTTGTAGGATGAAGGGGGAGGCTCTCAGATATAAACACACTGTTTAGATCTCACTATAACCAAATCAGAGTGATCACACTGTACAGAGCAGCTTGGATAATGTCAAGTACCTGGTTGTAGAGCCTGATATGCAGAGGACGGCCTCTCTTACACCTCTGACTCAAAGCCACTGATATAGCAGACAGGAGGCACAGAACTGCAGAGTCGCATGAATGCCTGACAATACCGCTGGCAGCTGGACTGGAGCTCCTAGTGGGATTGTGGAGGAACACGGACACAGCGAAAGTCCAGGAACAGCGGTAAGAAGGAAGCTGGAACAGACTGGTACTGGAAAACCACAGGCTGAGGAGCAGATGCAGCTGCTGGTGGGATGGATGGATCCAAAGGGCTGGAGAGAAGGCAGGTACAGGCATGCCAGGTCATACACAGGCGGACAAATCAGGAACTGGTGCAGAGGCTGGAGCGGAGTCAGGGTACAGGCTGGATCGGCAACAGGCTGGCAGCAAAGTAGCAGAGTGAAAGACAAGCCAGGGTCGGATTCAGGCAGAAGGCAGGAATGTCAGGAAACAAGCTGGGTCACAACAAAAATGGACAGGGCCGCCATCAGGGGGGGGGGGACAGCCGATACAACAGTAAGGGGCCCACCCGGGCTAGAAGAAGGCAGGACGGGTGAAGGGGAGCCGTGTTGTGCAGTACAGGAACGATCTCGCAGCTTCTGCTGCTCTGTGTCATGGAGCTCAGACCTCACGCTCCTTACTGTCACCTCTGGCTACTATGTGCATGTGCACCCCTCGTGTGAGCTGCATGTACTGTGCTCCTCTGTGTCAGCAACATGTCAACTTTGTGAAAACAAGCTGGGACTAGTAGAAGTAGAAAGACCTTCTTTACAAGAAGGGGCTGGGAAGAAAATGGAAGGCAGCTGTTTGTGTACAGGGAGGGGCCAGAGGCTTGTGTGTTTACATATTTGTATATGTGTGGGGCTGACATATATATATATATATATACACAAACAGGTGGGGGGGCTGACATATATACAGGTGTGAGGGGGCTGACATATATACAGGTGTGAGGGGGGGCTGACATATATACAGGTGTGGGGGGGCTGACATATATACAGGTGTGGGGGGCTGATATATATATATACACACAGGTGCGTGTGAGGGGGGGTGGGGTTGACATATATACAGGTGTGAGGGGGCTGACATATATACAGGATTGAGGGGGGGCTGAGTACATACAGGTGAGGTGGCCGGTGTGTGGATTTGGTGGGATGGCCCATGGGCAAGCCCTGGGGAATGTTGGTGGGCTGGCTCGGGGGGGCCCAAAAAAATAAAAAGTTGTGTAATGGGCCCAAAAATTTCTGATGGCTGCCCTGGGAACGGATATCAGATACTGGTAAGGCAGGACACACTGGGAATGCTGTAGAGCAGACAGCATTGAATCTGGGTGCTGACTCAGTTTAAACAGCCTATTTTGACATGAACTGTTACAGGGTGCGGGCGCAGGAGTACCTGCGGCATTCTCCTAACAGAAATTGAAGTTTCCAAGCTGGGTCTAACAGCAATAAACTGCTGGACCTCAAACTACAGACAATTGCTTGTCATAGACTGGCCATTGCTATGAGAAGACCACCCCATTTAGGGCCTTCTTGTTGCACACCATTTAAAGCCACCATTTGAAGAGTGTAATGTCGCGTAGACACAAGCGGATTTTCCGTCAGAAAAATGTTGGATGATTTTTCCGACAGAATTCCGCTCAAGCTTGGCTTACACACGGTCACACAAAAGTTTGCTGAACTTTCGACCGTCAAGAACGCGGTGACATACAAAACCACGACGAGCCGAGAAAATGAAGTTCAATGTTTCTGAGCATGCGTAGGAATTTTGCGTGTCGGAATTGCTACAGACGATCGGAATTTCCGACCGAAAAATTGAGAACCTGCTCTCAATCTTTTGCTGGCGGAAATTCGGCCAGCAAAAGTCCGATGGAGCATACACATGGTCGCATTTTCCGACCAAAAGCTCTCATCAGTTTTTTGCTGGCCCAATTTCCGATTGTATGTACACGGCATAAGAGTGTTTCAGCACCTGGCAGTTTACTTTAAGAACTGTTCAGTTTTCCAACAGAGTTGTTACATCATCTAGCCCAGGGGTGCCCAACCTTTTCAAGAAAGAGGGCCACTTAAGTGACTTGGTAACCGGTCGCGGGCCACAATGAGAGGAGCAGGTGGATGGCATGTCCGTATCCGCTCTGCATATGCAGAGCGGACACGGACGCAGCCCATGATACTTTTTAACGGATCGTATTGGAGGTAGAACACAAGTCGCTTTATGTCTGCCACTACTTAGAGGTGAATGGAGGGTCCAATTGGTCGCACTGTCGGACTGACCGTGTGAAAGGGGTCCAAGGCTGCTTTCACACTGATGCGCTGCGGTTTACCCACACCACGTGTGCAACGCAGTGTACCTTTGGCTTTCCTGCAGTTTGCAATAGACTTCTATTATATTATGCAGGTTTGGTGCACTTTCAGAAAGCTCACTAAACTCGCAGGTAATAATAGATGTCTATGGCTCAGTGCAGGTAACTCGCAGGTAAACTGCTCTGCACCTGCGGATCAGTTTGAAAGCAGCCCAGTAACCACTGCAGAAAAGATATGCTCATATATACACTGTGATTTTAGTAATAAACTGACCTCTAATAACTGTATTCTTTCTATTCTATCCCAAAGCAGGAGGTCACGGGCCACATCAGAGGGCTCCGCGGGCCACATGTGGCCCCCGGCCACTGGTTGGGCACCCCTGATCTAGCCAGTAGAAGAGCAACATGGGACATACAGTATATTCAAAAGTAAGCAAGTTCTGAACACCAATGCTAAAGGCTGGAGCGGGGAATCTATTGCTCCAAATGATACAAACTATGAGACACATTTCCTCACACTGACATCAATAGGACACTATTGGCCAACAGGCAATTTATCACTCCCACCTGGGAATTTTTTTTTTACTTCCACTGATCATTGAAGCAAGACGATTTGGCTGCTACTTTTTTTTTTTTTTTTCTAATACTGGCACAGTTTGTCCCTTCAACAGTCTGACAGTGAACAGGCCCTTTGTTTGATAGAGTTGAGGACCCCTGGTCACCTGTTTCTGTCATAATGCCAAGCTAAACATACAAACTTGTTCTAAAAGTCTACACATGCCTCTTTATATGATATTGCAAAGCCAACAAAAAACTGTTAGACAAAAAGAGGGATGAGGACCCAGAGGAACTTACTCTCCCCAACAAGCTCCATCCATAACTAAAATTTCACTTTTAAATACATTATAATGTCAAAAGTATTGGGACTCCTACCTTTACACGCACATGAACTTTAATGGCATCCCAGTCTTAGTCTGTAGGGTTCAATATTGAGTTTGCCCACCCTTTGCAGCTATAACAGCTCTTCTGGGAAGGCTGTCAACAAGGTTTAGGAGTGTGTCTATGGGATTGTTTGATTATTCTTCCAGAAGCGCATTTGTGAGGTCAGGCACTGATGTTGAACGAGAAGGCCTGGCTCACAGTCTCCGCTCTAATTCATCCCAAAGGTGTTCCATCAGGTTGAGGTCACTGTGCAGGGCAGTCAAGTTCTTCAACCCCTAACTCACTCAATCATGTCTTTATGGACCTTGCTTTTTGCACTGGTGCGCAGTCATGTTGAAACAGGAAGGGGCCATCCCCAAACTGTTCCCACAAAGTTTAGAGCATGAAATTCTCCAAAGCCTAACCCCTGAAAATCAACCCCACACCATAATCCCCCTTCCACCAAAATGATTTGGACCAGTGCACAAAGCAAGGTCCATAAAGACATGGATGAATGAGTTTGGGGTGGAGGAACTTGATTGGCCTGCAACTCAACCCAACAGAACACCTTTGGAATGAATTAGAGCGGAGACTGTGAGCCGGGCCTCCCCAGAAGAGTTGAAGCTGTTATAGCTGCAAAGAGTGGGCCAACTCAATATTGAACCCTACGGACAAAGACTTGGATGCCATTAAAGTTTGTGTGCATATAAAAGGCAGGCGCCCCAATACTTTTGACAATATAGTGTAGATCGATACATTAGGCACTGTAGATGAGAGTCCTGCATGGGTCAAATCCCATAAACACTCGCCCAGTCTATCAAAACAGATCAGCAGCACCCGGGACAGCATATTTTTGCTAATGTTTGTTGCATTGTTGTACACTGGTCCTTGTTGGTGTAGAAGATGAAGACGTCGGTATCATAGGATATCAGAGTTAAATGTGGAGTCAGCCTGCAGACTGACAGAAAAAGCACTGCCCTGGTATGAAGCAACGTGTATGTTGTATCAGACACATATGCAGTCCAGAACAATTGATAGAGTTGCCCCAGTCATAGGGAGGCAGAACACTGGGTCTCATTTACCAAATTCCTGATCAAAGAACTGTCTTCGCTTCTGCTACCTCATAGTTGCCAATCATTTTCTTCCTTTGCCATTCTGGAGATTAAACTAAGGACTATTGTGGTTGATATGGGCCAACACAGACTGACTAATGCCCCGTACACACGGCCGGAAATTCCGACGGATTTTGTCCGACACTGGTGTTGCATACACACGGTCGGACAAAGTTGTCGGAAAATCCGATCATTCTGAACGTGGTGACGTTCGTTGCGTACGACGGAACTACGTAGAGGCTAGTAGCCAATAGCTTTGGTCTTCTAATGTGATCTGAGCATGCGTGGCACTTTGTCCGTCGGAATTCGCTACACACGATCGTAAAAAGTCCGATCGGACTTTATTGTTGGAAAATTTGAGAGCAGGGGATAAAAAAGTCCGATGGAGCCTACACACGGTCGGAATTTCCAACAACATTGTCCGATAGGACATTTTCCGTCGGAAAATCCGACCGTGTGTATGGGGCATAAGACAATCCTATATTAAAAGGCCCACAAGATACCTATGCGTCTAGAGATGTAAAAGCCAGTAAATCTGTGCTGTCACTATTCAGCACCATGGACAGTGAAAAAAAAACATTGAAGTGGTAAACAGTTGGTTCTAACAGGGGGTTTGAGCAAAACTGCTTGAGGTCACAGTATTATGCCGCGTACACGCGATCGGAAATTCCTCCAGCAAAAGTAAGATGAGAGCTTTTGGTCAGAAAATGCGACCGTTTGTATGCTCCATCGGACTTTTGCTGGCGGAATTCCAGCCAGCAAAAAATTGAGAGCAGGCTCTCAATTTTTCGGTCGGAAAAAATTTTGATCAGAAATTCAGATCGTCTGTACCAATTCCGTTGCGCAAAGTTCCTACGCATGCTTGGAAACAATTCGACGCATGCTCGGAAGCATTGAACTTAATTTTCTTGGCTCGTCGTAGTGTTGTACGTCACCGCGTTCTTGTTCTGTACGCGGCATTAGTCTACTTGCAACAAAAACAGTTGCGTACTGGCCTACTTGTGTAATGTTGGTGCAAATAAAATAAAGTAGCAAAACTGCTTGTGAGCTTTTTAACCATCTCAATACAGTGCATTTTCACCCCCTTCCTGCCCAAGCCATTTTTCAGCTTTCAGCACTGTCACAGTTTGAATGACAATTGCGTGGTCATACAACGCTGTACCCAGATGAAATTGTCATCATTTTGTCCCCACAAATAGAGCTTTCTTTTGGGGGTATTTGATCAGCTCTGCGTTTTTTATTTTTTGCGCTATAAACAAAAGAAGAGTGACAAGTTTAAAAAAATATATATATATTTTTTACTTTTTGCTATACTAAATATCCCCCAAAAATATATAAAAAAAGTTTAGGCCGTTACGTATTCTTCTACATATTTTTGGTAAAAAAAAAAAATTATCGCAATGAGCTTATATTGATTGGTTTGCACAAAAGTTATAGCGCCTACAAAATAGAGGATAGATTTATAGCATTTTTATTATTTTTTTTTTAGTAATCTGGCGATCTGCGATTTTTATCGTGACTGCGATATTGCGGAGGACATATCAGAGACTTTTGACACATTTTTGGGACCATTCACATTTATACAGCGATCCGTGCTATAAAAATGCATTGATTACTGTATAAATGTGACTGGCAGGGAAGGGGTTAACACTAGGGGGCGCTAAAGGGGTTAATATATTTCCTGGGAGTGACTCTAACTGTAGGGGGAGGGGACTCGGAAGGGGAGGAGACCGATCAGTGTTTCTCTGTACTGAGAACACACCAACTCTCCTCTGACAGGACCGTGGATCTGTGTATTTACATACAGATATATGGTCCTGCTGTGTTACTGGGCAATCGCGGGTGCCCGGTGGACATTGCGGCCGCCGGGCACGCGCATCGGGTGCCCAGTGACATGGCGCCTGCGCTCCCTGGAGGGCCGGGAAGGGGAGGGCGTCATATGACACCCTCCCGACACGAGAGCTGCTCCGCCTGGCCGTCCATTGACAGCCGGCGGTCACAAAGCAGTTAAAGGAAAATGACCACAAAGCTGTCACTGTAACTCTTCCTATAGAAATACTAGTTTCCTGGCTGCAATACTTTAAATCTGAACGCCGGCTAAAAACGTATTTTCTTTAGTTGCACAGTAAAAATAAATTACCACTAATGAAGTGTGCCGTAGCTCTGGTTTAGTTAAATCTCTTGTCAAAAACAACAAACAAAAATTCCCAGCTCACTTACTAGTCAGCCTGCAACAAACCAAATTGACCTTGTGAGGGGACACACTGAATACCTTTGCTGCCATTGTGCTATTGCTGGGGGTCCCATGCATCCCTGTACCTTTAAGGAAGGATGGGCTCCCTTCAGGCATACCTGCCCTTAATCTATCCATTATTTTATATCTGCTCCGACTCAGGGGACTTTCAAAACTATAGAGTACACTGGGGTACCATGATGTGGCTGCTGCAGCTTATGCATGTATTTGCAAATGTGTGCAAATTAAACCCCTGGTTTTAACATGAACTGTTGGACAGGGTAATTTGGTTTGTTGCAGGCTGGCAAGTGAGTTTGGAATTTTTGTTTGTTTTTTGACATGCGTCCCACTTCTATGTGCTCCTTGCTTCAAAGGCCAGTTGTAGGTTGGGGTAGTTGCTATTTGTTTGTACTTTTCATGATTTGGTGAGGGGACGCACTGGATACTTTTGCTGCAATTGTGCTATTGCTGGGTTTCCAGTGCATCCCTGTACCTTTAAAGAGAGATGGGCTCCCTCCAGGTATGCCTGTCCTAATCTATCTATTACTAATATATATGTGCTCCAACTCAGTAAGTGAGTTGTGAATTTTTGTTTGTTTTTTGACATGCGTCGCCCTTCCATGTGCTCCTTGCTGTAAAGGCCAGTTGTAGGTTAGGGTAGTTGCCATTTGTTTGCTCTGTTGATGATTTGGTGAGGGGGTGCACTGGATGCCTTTGCTGCAATTGTGCTATTGCTGGGTGCCCAGTGCATTACTGTACTTTTTTTTTTTTTTTTAAGGAGGGATGAGCTCCCTCCAGGCATACATTACCTACCCTTAATCTATACATTATTATATATGTGCTCCAACTCAGGAGACTCTCAAAATTATAGAGGACTGCAGTACACTGGGGGGCTGTGACATGTCTGCTGGAGCTTATGCGTATATTTGCAAATGTGTGCAAACAAAACCTCTTGGTTTAAACGTGAACCGGTCATTTTAGTTTGTTGCAGGCTGGCTGATAAGGGAGCTGGGAACTTTTGTTTGTTGTTTGTTTGACATGTTTCGCCCTTCCACGTGCTCTTTGCTTCAAAGGCTAGTTAAAGGTTGGGGTGGTTGCCATTTGTTTGCACTGTTCATTAAATCTCTTACTCTTATCTGTACAGCACTTAAAGTGGAAGTCTGCTATAAAATTTATTTTCTAGGGCCCCCCAGATGGGTTATGCCATAATTTGCTAGTATGCACAGCATATTAATACACTATGGCAACCCATCATATGGCGTCGTCCTGTGCTGCAATGGGATCGATCCGGTGGGTCCCCCATGCTTCAACCTTCGCCCTGTCTTCCTTCTGGGTCCTGTGTCTTTGGTCATTTGATAGGCCCAGCTGCGAAGACGTCACTAACGCGCATGCGCAGCTCAGTGAACATGACAGCTGACAGGCAGAAGGATGCTTTTATGGCAGAAGAGACTATTGGGTCTGTCGGTCAGCTATTTGTTTACAAATCAACTTTACTTCCACTTTAAAAAGGAATATGTGGGCTGCAATTAGTGACTATATTTTTTAGAATGAGAAATGGTTAGAAAGTCTAATGGTTTTCGAAAATCTAAAATGGTTTGTTGCTGGCTGGTAAGTGAGCTGGAAATTGTTGTTTGTTTTTTTGACGTCCTTCCATGTACTCCTTGCTGCAAAGGCCAGTTAAAGGTTGGAGTGGTTGCCATTTGTTTGTACTCTTCATTAAATCTTACTCTTATGCCGCGTACACACGTGCGGACTTTTGCCGGCGGACTTAGTCCAGCGGACAATCCCGCGGGACTTTCCAGCTGGGTCCGCTGGACTTTCCGAGCGTGTGGACTTGCCCACACACGCACGGACTTCTCCGGCGGATAATCCGCCGGCCAAAAGTCCGCGGGACTTTTGAAAATGAACGGACTTGCCCACACACGGAGCAGTCCGTTCATTTCGAACGTAACTTCAGGTACGTAGCTAGCGTAGGCAGTGCCGGCGCGCTAGCTCCGTGACCTGGCATGGATTTAAAGGGACTCCCCACGCCGAAAAAAAACGGCGTGGGGGTTCCCCCCAAATCCATGTCAGACCCTCATCCGAGCACGCAGCCTGGCAGGCCAGGAAAGGGGTGGGGAACGAGCGCCCCCCCCCCTCCTGAGCCGTACCAGGCCGCGTGCCCTCAACATGGGGGGTGCCCTGGGGAAAGGGGGGCCGTGCGGCCCCCCCACCCCGCACCTTGTCCCCATGTTGATGAGGACAAGGGCCCTTCCCGACAACCCTGGCCGTTGGTTGTCGGGGTCTGCGGGCGGGGGCTTATCGGAATCTGGGACCCCCTTTAATAAGGGGGCCCCCAGATACCCTATGTGAATGAGTATGGGGTATGTACCCCTACCCATTCAAAGGTGTAAAATGTAAAGTACAAAAACACACACACTTTTGAAAAAATATTTTATTGCACTGCTCCGGGGGTCTTCTTCCGTCTTGGGGGCCTACGCTAGCTACGTAACCTGAAGTCACGTGCTAAATGAACGGACTTGCCGATGAGCGGCAAGTCCGTTCATTTCAAAAGTCCCGCGGACTTGCCTACTAACGGCGGGATTGTCCACCAGACTGCCAAGTCCAGCGGATAATTTTAAAACCAAACTTAAAACTTTGGCGCCAAAAAGTCCGCCGGACTTTGGCGCCAAAAAGTCCGCCGGACTTTGGCGCCAAAAAGTCCGCCGGCGCCCACACACGAGGGGATTATCCGCTGGACTTCAGTCCAGCGGATAATCCCGCGGGATTGTCCCTTCGTGTGTATGCGGCATTAGCTGTACTCTCCTGACAGTGCTGAATGGCCAGCACTTAAAAAGGAATATGTGGGCTGCCATTGGTGACTATATTTTTTAGAATGAGAAAGGGTTACAAAATTTGACAATGATCTGCTGTTTGTATCTTCCTGTCCAGGTCATGACATATAACATTTTTATACTAGTAATGGTGATGATCAGCGACTTATAGTGGGACTATGATATTATGGTGGGCAATCTGACACTGCCTGAGGGGTACACTAACTGACAACAATAGTGACACTACAGTGATCAGTGCTAATATTACACACTCACTGTACTAATGGCTGGGAAGGGGTTAAAGTGGGAGTAAACTCCCATACATGAATTTTACCTATAGGTAAGCCTATAATAAGGCTTACCTATAGGCACTGTAAGTATTTCATAAACATGCACCATTTTGGAGATATTTACTTTACTTGCAACCAGTGACATCACCGGCGCATGCGTTCCATGCGTCCACCAGGGCCGTTCCTTCAGAGTTATGTGCTGTAAACTGCATCGCGGCTCCAGTCACTCACACAGCCGGAGTCCACAAACCTGGAAAGATGATGGGTAAAAATGGAAGCCCTGTCAGTTGGAAGGGCTTCGTTCTAGGGTAAGTTTCACATAATGTGCTAGCATACGATGCATACTACTACATAACCTTGGATTGCAGGTTAAAAAAACTAAATCCGGTTTGCTAGCGCTTTAACATTCAGAGGCGATCAAGGGGTTAAACATGTGCCTAACCATGTTTACTGTTATGTTACTGTTACTGTTTTGTTATGCGCTTTTACTAAAGCCTCATACACACGATCGGACTTTGTACAAACTTTCCCATTGATTTTTGTACAAGGCGTCGGCCGTGAACTTGTATTGCAAACACACGGCAGGACTTTTTCAGCCAACTTTCACCAAATCACGTGGTTTTTCTGCTCTTTACCGCCACCTTTGGTCAACTTCTGTATTGTTGTCTGATCTTTTGCATTGGTTCCAAGCATGCGTGTTTGTACTTTGTACAAAAGTCCTATGGTTTTCTGCACACACAATCGGACTTTGCTCTATCAGACATTTGTTGCCGTAAAGTTTGTCCGTTCGCACAGCCAACAAAAGTCAGATGAAAACCGAAAAAGGTTGTCCGATGGAGCGTACACACGGCCGGATGTTGCCTTCAAACAGCTAATTTGCATGTTTGTTGTCAAAAAGTCAGATCGTGTGTATGGGACTTAAAGAGGAAGTAAACCCCGATGGGTTTACTTCCTCTGTTTCCCTGCAAAGGTAAAGCATAATGGACTACTATGCATCGCATAGTAGTCCATTATGTGTCACTTACCTGACACAGGAGCCAGAGAAGTCACCGCTGTACCCTTGTGTACAGAGCCTCCATCTTCTTGGTGGGTCTCGCGGCTCCGGCGCTGTCATTTGACGGCGCTGCAGTGATGTCACTCCCGCACATGTGCACGGGAGCCGCCACTCACGGCATATCACCGTTGAGAGCGGCGCACTCAGTGCGCCTGCACGCCCGCTTGCGCCGTAGACCGCGGTGCCTGTCTTTTGGCAAATATCTCCTAAACCGTGTAGGTTTAGGAGATATTTCTTTGACCTATAGGTAAGCCTTAATCTAGGCTTACCTGTAGGTCCAAGTGGTTTGTAAGGGTTTACAACCACTTTAAGTGATCTTGCTGCAAGAGAACAGCAAAATCTCCTGGCAGTATTCAGAGCTCTGTGTTTACAACAGAGTTCCCTTCCCTGAATGACCAGGGTGTGGGGGCAGGCGATCCATCATTGGCTGGCACTCACTGATTGGCTTGTGCTGTAACAAATCGCATCACAGCCAGGGCGGCGGGCGGGCGTGCGCCCCTACCTGGAAGCGTGTATCGCATATCAGATACGTGATGCAGAGCGATCGCCCTGCTGCAGTATATCTGCATGGAGTGATCAGCAAGCAGGTAATTGGACATAGTATATGTATGTATGCATGTGAGACAGAGACATTAGATTGTAAGCTCCTTGAGGACAGGGACCGATGTGAACTTACAATAAGGAAAGTGCTAAATAAATTGTTGGAGCTAAACGATGGGATTTTAATATAAAGAGAGATTACAAATTTGGGGAAAAAAACGTATGTATTTTTCAGTAAACCTATAAACTAAATTCAGTGCTTGCATTTTATTTATTTTTTTCTGAAATCTCCCATTTTGTAAACCCTATCTCACCAAAGTATCCTAGAATTAAACATCTTACAGCATCTAGAGATACGTTTCTAATAAAACATCACAGGAGTATGGCCCTGTTTTTGTGACTGATTTGCCTTAATTAGAATGACATTTGGTTTGAGGTAATGTAGGCAACTCCTAAACGTGGTTGAAAAATGTATAGGTTTCAGAGATAACAATGTCTAGTTCTGAACTGCCTTTGGCAATACACATTTTTCCATGACCCCCTCACTATTTTATGTATGCAGAAAGAAGCTCATTGCTTAGGACAGCAAAACAGAAATAGCTCAAGAAAGTAACACTTTCAAGAAAGAGCTTTCTTTTACAGACACAAAGAAATGTGTGGAGCGAGGAAGCTGATGGACGCTGTGCCCCGGTCCTACGTGGGTGGCACGTCGTGGAAGACTGATGAGGAGAATGTGATCGAGGGACATACTGAATTTTTCCAGCCTGACCTCTTTTGTTTTATTCAACAGTAGAGGCCAACAGACTCACCTGTGTCACATTTAAAAGTTTTGTTAAAGAGCTCAGCGCTTCTCCTAGTTTAAACGGCCATGTAGAATACTTGCATTATCCATTTTAACCACTTCAATACCGGGCACTTCCCCCCCCCCCCCTTCCTGCCCAAGCCAATTTTCAGCTTTCAGCACTGTTGCTTTTTAAATGACAATTGCGTGGTCATGCTACGCTCTACCCAAACAAATTTTTTATAATTTTGTTCCCACAAATAGAGCTTTCTTTTGTTGGTATTTGATGACCTTTGGGGTATTTATTTTTTTTGTTAAACAAATAAAAAAATGTCTTAGTTTGTTCTTCACTGATGGGCACCAATGAGGGGCATTAATAGGCAGCACTGGGCACTCATAGGTGGCACTGATGGCACTGATAGGCGACACTGGAAGGCTGCACTGATGGGTACTTATGGGTGTCACGGATGGGCTCTGATAGGCGGCACTGAATGACATCCCTGATAAGGAGGCACTGGCAGACATTACTGATAGGCATTGACTGGCATCATTTTTAGGCAGATTGGCATCCCTGGTGGCCATCGGTGGCATACCTGGTGTCATCAGTGGCGGGCATCCCTTGTGGTCCTATGTGGGCATCCTCGGGGGCAGGGCTGCGCTGATAATCAATCAGAATGACCCCTCCCCCCCCCGTCAGGAGAGCAGCCAACCGGCTCTCCACTAGTCGCATCTGTCAGACGCGATAGAGGAATAGCCGTTACGCGGCTTACACCGTGATCAGCTATGATTGGACACAGCTGATCATGTGGTAAAGAGCCTCCATCAGAGGCTCATTACCGAGATCGTGGTGCGAGTGTGTCAGACCACGGGCGCACGCCGGCTCGATATCCTGAAAGACGTCAGGATAATGGAACCACCGCCTGGCCGTCATTTTGCTATAGGCCGGGCGGGGAGTGGTTGAAAAGACCCTACCACCAACTTAAAAACCGCAAGTCAAAGCACAGGAAAGTCAAATATTTTATATGCTTACTTGAAGTGTATTCATATGCAATATTTATCTTGTATTCTTAAACCACTTCACCTCAGGAAGATTTACCCCCCCCCCCCCGATCAGGCTATTTTGTGCTGCGCTACTTTAACTGACAATTGTGCGATACTGTACCTAAATAAATTGTATGTTCTTTTTTTTTTTTTTCACAAATAGAGCTTTCTTTTGGTAGTATTTGATCACCTCTGCATTTAAATTTTTTTGCACTATAAACAAAAAAAGACCAACATTTTAAAATCTAATTTCTTCATCAATTTAGGCCAATTTATTTTTCTGCTACATATTTTTGGTAAAAAAAATCAAATTAAATTAAATTAAATAAAAAAGTGAATATTGATTGGTTTGTGCAAAAGTTATAGTGTCTACAAACTATGGGATTTTTATTTATAAATGTTTACTAGTAATGGTGGCAATCAGCGATATTGTGGCAAATATTCTGACACTTTTGACACCTTTTGGGGACCAATGACATTATTACAGTGATCAGTACTAAAAATATGCACCGTCACGGTACTAATGACACTGGCAGGGAGTGGGTTGACATCAGTGCCAATCAAAGGGTTAACTGTGTTCCTAGCTAGTGTTTCTGTGTACTATGGGAGGTGCTTTCACTAGGGGAAGGCATTGATCAATGTCCCTGCAAATTGATCCATGCCCTAGTGAAAGCACCTCCCATAGTATAACACAGGATCCATGTCTTCCCTACTGACAGAACGGCAATCTGCCTTGTCTACGTAGGCAGACTGCCGTGCTGTCTGTGTACCGAAGGATCGGTGGATGTCGGCAGACATCGAATCTGTGATACCTGCCACTCAGCTCTTGCTTTGAGCTGCCGGCGGTGCGCATTTGCGCCCAATACCAGCAGAGCCAGATCACACACATATACACATACATATATACACACACATACACGTGATCAGGCGCAGAGGTGCCACCCTGTAGCAGAAAAACTGCTATAGGGTGGACCTTAAGCAGTTAATTAATTATGTGCCATTGAACTAGCCAGAAAATTTGCCTACTCCAGGAGAAACAATTCCCTAGCATACCCCCTCCTTCCTTGCACATCATAGCCCTGGGAATGTCTAAGTATTCTGTGCTGACCCAGCTCCTCCTCCCACCACTTCCCACATAACCTTTTCTGTAGCTGTCAGTGAGGAGTGACGGGGATTATTATAGTAAGGCTTGACCGAATAACAAGCTAACATATTTCGGCTATGGAGCCTTACCCATATCTGATACGCGTTAGTTTTTCGCTCTTTTTCACCATGTAGCCAATAAAGATTTATATTCACGAATGACACCAAGTAGCCGGCTCGACTGTATCGTTTGATCACTCAATGAAGTGTGAAGGCACTTAAAGAGGAAGTCCAGCCAAAACGTACCTGTCCAGGGAGCCCGCGATGTTGTCACCCCAGCCGATCTTCAGATCGACTCACGGGTGTTGCCGCCGCCTTTCCTGGTGAGGGAACCAGGCAGTGAAGCTTTTCGGCTTCACTGCTGGCTCCCTACTGCGCATGCGCGCTGCACTTTCTAATTGGCCCGGTGGTGGGGGAAGGAGGGAGGGGCAAACTTCCAGGAGATCGGGCCACGGCACATCTCCAAGAAGTGGGAAAGGGGACCTGTCAAACTGGTCCCCCCTTGAAAGGTGCCATAGGTGACACCGGAGGGGGGGGGGGGGGGGCATATAAGCAGAAGTTCTAATTTTGGGTGGAACTCCGCTTTAAGGCTGGCACTGGTATTCCAGCCCAAAAAGGTTCATGCAGTTGACCACAGCTGTTTTGTTTGTTTTAATCATGCCTAACTGCTCCATTTATGGTGCACCATCTTGAACACAAGCTGTGTTGCTGGCTGTGAATATACTTCTTAGCTCTTCAGTCTACACACTGCATACTCTAATTCTCTTGTTTGCAGGTCCTTTTAATATACACAAAGCCAAGATCATCTATGTTATTATAGGCATATACATAATTTCTTTTTTAAGTGAAGCATTTTTGGAACTGGTTTCTCCCAAGAGGCCTGGCAGACTTTTACCATCAACTATTCCCTTATTAGCATACTTAAAGCACTTTTATATTGAGATCCAAGGTCCTAATGAACTGGGGGTTTCTCGCAAAATGAGTTTACCAGATCCTTATCTGAGCACGCAGCCTGGCAGGCCAGGAAAGGGGGGGTCAGCAAGCACTGGGGGGCCCCTTTACATCCATGTAAATGAGTACCTACCCATTCACCAAAAAAGTGTAAAAAAAGTAATAAACACACAGACAGTTTTTGACAATTCCTTTATTAAAAAATAAAAAATAAACAGTGTCCCCCGATCCATCGACAATCACGACACCTGCTGCACCCGAAAAAATAAAATAAAAATGCTCCGTGGTCAAGTAAGGCAAATTGCTAAATGCCTGGCTTGCTGCTTGACAGTTCTTATATAGGTAAGGGCGGGGTCACCTGGTGATGCCACCTGGTGGCACCGCCCACTTGTGATGTCACTGACCCACCATGCATCGGTTGATGATGTCACAAGGGAGGAGGTGTCAACAGGTGACTTAGCCAGGTGGTTTCACCCCAATTGTTCGCCCAAATCTAGTAACCATTATCATAGAAAGAGAAAGTGATAAAGAGTCCAAAATTCTCCAGCTGTAAGCTAAAAAGGGGGTGAGGAGAAATCTTCCAATGAGGGCACTAGTGTCAGTGACAAATGTCTAAAAAGTCTACAAATGTCTCCTCACTGTGGATAAACTCCCTCTCATTTCCTATTGCGTCCTTGATACAGGAAGTAAAGGGAAATCTTCCTAACATGCAATAGAGAGCAGACAAAATGACAGGGGTTAAACTCCAGGCATATATAAAATACAAACATTAGTGCAGTTCTGTATTCAGAACTACAACATTGAATGTATTTTTCCATTTCAGACTAAAAGAGGGAGAAGCAGCACAAGCAGCCAGTCATTATTGCAGAAGAGCATGCCCATGGGAGGAGAGAGCAGGGTGACATGGATGACCTCATCAGTCTGCTTCTTCTCCTTTTACTGTCCAGTCACAGGCTGATCGAGGGACAAGACCTGTAAATGTTACTTGTATGAAGCAGGAATATAATCAGGTCTCCTGCTCTGCCAAACAGGGCTGTGCTGTGTGATAGGGCTGTGTAAATCTCAGAAATGTTTGGGCAAAATTGCAAAATATTGTGGCAGGTAAAGCATCTCATGCATTTTTATTTCATCCATGTATTCAGCTGTTTCTCTGGGATTTAGTTTTAATACAGAATTATATCAGATGGGGACTAGTGGTCAGATTTGATTTTAAAGAGGCAGTTTTCTATATCTGCACTCAGAGAACAGGTTAAATTATTATTATTATTGTTATTATTAACGATTTATATAGCGTCAACAGTTTACGCAGTGCTTTACAATGTAGAGGGGGGACAGCACAATTATAGTACAATACAGAAGGGACAGGAGGGCCCTGTCCGTAGAGCTTACATTCTAAAGGGAGGGGCTGGTGGTACATTAAATCTCAGCAAACCATACAAAATAATAAAAATAAGAACCACAGTCAAAAACAACATTAAGAACGCCCTTTTATATACTATCATTCCTGCCAAAAACCCATTTAGAACATATTATAATTGACCATTTCCAAGAAAAACTTGGCAGTGCTGAAAGAGTAGTTGTTAATTTGCGATAATGGCATATTATTTGATATCACGGATATGTCTGCACTATTTAATCAAACAAAAACACGTAGAGCAAAACAACATTGGTTTGACCCTGTGAGCAACGTTGTGAAATCAATAGGGTTTCCCATCTTGATGGACAACATCACGTTCAACCACAAACTGTGACTTGGCTGCACCACGCTTCTGCACATGATTAATCACTGGAACAGCTTCAGCCTGCTTGGTGTGATCTGTCATTATAAAGATATTGTCATGTGCACAGACAAAATAAAGTTGGGGCGTGCATCTGCCTTCGCACAAAACAGTACATCAACGTTGAAGTAGTGTTTTAAGGGAGCACATGCTTTTCAGTTCAGAGACAAATGTCAACACTGTATAGACCTAAGTGTGCACTCACAATGGGCATGGTTGATGTGAACCGTGTCCGAGTTTGACTGTCCCTCCTCCCCCACTGGTCTGAACTTACACTGGGCTATAAGCAAGTGTTCCCGAGCACACACCTCTACCAAACAGGCCATAATGATCGATGGAGAGCTGTGGGCTCAGGCACAGTTTGCATGCAAATTGAAGTGAACCATACCAGACCACAAGTGAACCATTTTTAGCACCACCTCTTCAAAGTGGTCCTGGGCACCGTACACTTAACTGACCACACACACAAACGAACTGGACCAAGGGGCTTGACCTTTTCGGTGGTCGGTTAAAACTCCCAGTGTTAGTGCACCCTCAATATTCCTGAAAGTGTTTACAGTCTATTATTTGTAGGAAGACACTGACATTGGGAAATATCAGTATACATTGTAGCTGGCAATACACATTTCCTCTTAATGCTCTTGTATTGTATTGTAACTAGATTGTCTCCCTTTTATATTGTAAAGCGCTGCGTAAACTGTTGGCGCTATATAAATCTTGTATAATAATAATGGTGCCATCGTTAAAGCTCCAACTACAGGAAGGAAAAAAAGACACCTGTTTTGTACTTCTTGGCATGCGAGTGTTCCTTGGCACTTTTGTTCTTTATCTTATAAGCTGTAAGTGTGCAGTGTGAGAGGCACTGCTGCCTCTGACTACTAGTGTCACAAGATCTGGAGCCAGATGTAGTGATGTCACTACCATACTGTATGTTGGGGCGAAAGCTGCATCTGAGGAGCTGCAGTGCAAGGATCCCCCTGCTTATGCTTCATTCATTATGTGGATCTGTGCTTCCTCCATCTCTCTTGCTATCTTATTACATCACCCTGCCCCTCTACAGCTGCCTCCACACAGAGTCACACCGTGACAAGTCATTGCAAGTTGGTAACTGGAAAAAGATAAGCTTTAGAGGGCTTATAGCAGGGGTGCTCAACCTTTTGAAGAGCGCAGACCACTTAAGTGGTTTGGTAAACAGTTGCGGGTCACAATGAAATAAAATGGTTCAGAATTTAGAATTTTTTATTTTGAAAAGTATAATGAAGTTTAGAAACAACAATCAGGATCAACATTTTCTGTGGGACCAATTCCTATTGGGCATTTACCCACTGTTTAGTTACAATCACAAAAAGAAAGAGTGGATGACACTAGCATGAACACTGAATTTGTGCACTTTTTACAAGATCTATGTCTATTTTAGCGGATGCAGAAGGAAAGTGAAGAGGATCAGTCCCTGTATATGCCGCCCCCACCACCCATCCTGTCCAAGTATAAAACAGAATGTGACAGGGAGGTCGCAAGGGTCCCCTGACACTACACCAGTGGTTGGGGGGGGGGGGGGGGGACAATAATTCTCAACCATGGCGTTTTACATAAAAAAAATGTAAAGGAGCTCTTACTGCCCTGAGCCCCTACAGGGCTGCTTTTACACAGGTGCACTGTGTTTAACCTGCATCACGAATGCTGCGTAGTGCAGTTAGCTGCGCTTTGCCACAGACTTCTATTATAGCTTGTGGGTGTGATGCCCTTTTTGAAGGCGCAGCAAACCCGCAAGATATAATAGAAGTCAAAGCTCAGTGCAGCTAACTCACAGGGTGCAAGCAGCCTTATGGTTGTTTTTAAGGTGCCAATATGCCCATTACAGTTTATGTGTTGTTTTAACACACTGACCTTCATTTCCTCTTTCAGCTTCTGCTGGCATCGCTCTCAGGGCTGCTAGAAAGGTCTCGGGCACTAGGTATCACTCTGCCTGGGGCAGGAGCGGGCGCTACAGAGAAAGCCTCGGCTTATGCAGCTCCTGCTCCCTCTGCGGCTGCCTGCTTCCTCTGCTGGCGCCGGCTTGATGCACTCTGAAGCTCTGCGATAGTGGGTTGGCAACCTGTTGATCGTGATCTGCGCTTGCTGACCAGCCATGCACTTCCCTGTTTCAAAATCACGGGCCACATCAGAGGGCATCGCGGGCCGCGGGTTGAGCACTTTGGTTAATAGGGAATACTGGCAACTAGTCTGTTAAATGTTAAATACATGGCTAAGGAATCTTCCCCTAAAATCTGCAGGGAAACTGACACTTCTTGGAGTGTTGATCGTCTGTGTGCCCCATTGCACTTAGGGGTTCTTTCTACCAACATCCATGTCATTACTGTGGGTGTTTGTTTCCCAGCAGACTTGGGGGGATGACTTACCTAGTGTGTGTGTGTGTGTGTGTGTGTGTGTGTGTGTGTGTGTGTGTGTGTGTGTGTGTGTGTGTGTGTGTGTGTGTGTGTGTGTGTGTGTGTGTGTGTGTGTGTGTGTGTGTGTGTATTTATATCTCATGTTGGAAATTGCAGTACACTTTCCAACTCTCAATACAACCTCTTTGTTGGCTGCAATAACAGACATTCTTTGCATTGTAGAAATGGGGAGATGGGTTGGCATGCATTCAATTACAGCTTAGAGAAGCAGGAGACGTTTTTCCAAGTAACAGAGGTATGTATAAGTTTATGGAGGTGTCTGCTATTAGGAATTTGTGGCACATATATGCGTTTTTCTTTTAATGACAGGTTCACGTTAAACCGTTTACTGAAGCACAAATAATTCAATGCGACTAAAACATGTTGTTTTTACTACATTCTTGTTTTTAACCAAACTTGGAATTTGTAAGTAAAGTGTGGTGCTTTGAATCTGCTGCTGAAGCCATATGGTGATTACTTTCTCTGAGACTTGGATATCTTTATTTCTGTATAAGTAAAAAGAAAAATCTGAAATGCACAAAAATGATGGCCTTAAAGCAGCTGTAAAAATTCACCTTCTCAAACAGGTCATTGTGACCTAAAAACTTTAACCATTTCCAAAATTGTAAATAGCAAAAGTTGCAAATTAAGAATATTGTTTAACCACTTCCTGCCCAACGTACGTCATGTGACATCCTGGACTTTAAGTGGGGATATCTAAAAGATGCCTGAAGCTGGCGATTCCCTGCACTGTAAGAACAATTATAGCGACAGTTCAGCCGCTTGATCGTTCTTACTGGCGGTGGGAGGGGAACCTCCCCTTTCCCGCCACCCTCCAATGCTTCTACCGACTCACCCGTGCGATCAGTGAGCCGGAGAAGGAATCTGCTGATGCTGGATGTTAGTCATAGAGAGAACCGAGGGCCAGATGGTCCCCGGCAGTCTCTATGACTCTCATAGCATCGTGTACCGGCCTTTGACATCACGTCCGGGCTGGCAGAAGTAAACCATGCCGGGGACTTGTCAGGAAAGCCTGAGATCTCTCTTTTTTTTTTCTAGCCTGGAGGAGAGATGTGGGGACTTATGGATCCCACATCTCTCTATAAAGAGGACCTGTCACGGGGCGTGGCTAGCCAGCAGAGCGGATGGTCGCACACTGAAACAGCTCCGTCAGCTCCTGGACAAAACCGGCGGAATTACACCGACTAGAAGCCTCATTTCAGCCCACAAACCACCACAAGCAGTGAGGGATCACCCCCAGATGTCATCCCGAAAGCGAAAAGAACTTACCCGGCCGGGTAAGATGACGGACTTCTTCTCCCATCCAGCCCGCCAGCAGGCCCAAGATGGCGCCGGCCACCGCAGCGGTAACACGCGCGGCCCGCACAAACAATCCAGCCGTCCAGGGAGTCACACGACTCATACCAGCAAAGGCCCGGGGCCTCAAAGGCACTACTCTCCCCCTCCGTCGGCATCACCAAAGAGCAAGCAGAAAATGCTGCAGGCGGACACAGACAACCTAGAGGTAAGCGGCCTTGATTCATCACTAGACGATACCAGGGAATTGCAGGACTCCATCACTGACTTCCCCACATTAAACCAGCCAGTAATGGACACCACACTTAAAGACATGTTAGTATCTCTGCGCACAACACTGCATGCAGATATGATGTCCATTACGCAACAATTTAAAACTGAAGTTACAGCGGTCTCAAGCAGAGTATCCCATATTGAATCTAAAATGGAGGACTTCACCGCCACATTCAATGACTTAGTGGATGCCCATAATGACAGGGAGGATGACATCTCCTCTATTAAAGCAAAACTCGCAGATTTAGAGGACAGATCTAGACGTAACAACGTTAAAATACGTGGAATACCTGAAACGGTTAAACCGTCAGAACTAAGAGAATACTTTACAAACATTCTGAAAATGGCGCTCAAAGAAGCCACGCTGGAAGATCTAATAATTGATTGCATCCACAGGTTACCGAGGCCCAAAAACATCCCTCCCCACCTGCCCAGGGACACTATTGTCAGAATACATTTCTACCATATAAAGGACCGCTTCATGGCAGTGACAAGAAAAAAAGAGGACTTACCAAACGAGCTACTGGAGCTCTCATTCTTTGCAGACCTGTCTGCCTACACTATGCAACGACGTAGACAACTTTCTACAATTACCAAACCACTATACAACCACCACATACCTTACAAATGGTTGTACCCGGCAAAGCTGCTGATCACATATGAAGACAGGCCCCATATTGTAACAACAGTTAAAGAAGGAATCTGCCTGATGACAGAATGGCAAATCCTGGAGGCCCAACAGGACGACAGAGACCCACTGCGCTCTCCCCCATCAACCCACGCCAGCTCAGATACAGAAACAGGCTGACGAACTAAAATTCAGCACAACCCTTCCGCCCAAAAGTCCAGGAAGACGCAATTTGTATGACCCAAGAGTCTTACCCCGTTCGATAACCGCTCTACCCCCGAATACTTAGCGGGACTAATCGCACAGATTCCTTTGGAATCGTCAATTTCTTTTTACCCCAAACTACCCGTGTTCTTGTCTATCCTCCAACCTCTCCTCTCCCTCCCCTCCCTCTCCCCTGTTCTTGTTTTTATTTTGTTCTCCCTGCAGGTTCAACCCTACAAGGTACACCAGCGCGCCCAGACTGAGAAGGAAAGTCTCAACTACACAGTAACAAGCTACATCTACGTCACTGTACAGCAAGTTCCACCTACTTGTGCATTCTACTACTACGAGGGTCAGCTAAGCTCACAGAGGTACGTTTGCACTATCTCACACCATGGCCTTTAAAATTGCTTCACTTAATGTCAAAGGACTGAACAGCCCACATAAGCGACAAATGGCATGGAAAGAAGCCGGAAGGCTCAGAAGTGACATTATTTGTTTCCAAGAAACTCATTTCATGACGGGGAACCACCCCTTATTCACGAATCGCAAATACCCTCATGTCTTTCTTGCCACTGGACCGAAAAAAAAAGCAGGGGTCGCAATAGCCATTACAGAGTCGATTGGCTTTTCACTATCAGAATCGTATGCAGATCCCTCTGGCAGATACCTAATACTAGTTTGTGAGATTGCAAAAACCAAGTACACCCTAGTTACCATATACCTACCAAATGTTAAGCAGAACCGTTTTCTAAAAAAAGTATGGAAGAAGGTTACCTCAATGCAACAAGGCCATCTGCTACTTTGCGGTGACTTTAACTTAATTCCAGGGAACACTCTTGACCTCTCTACCACACCTCAAAAGAAGAATCGCAGACCAACATTGGCCCAATTCATTCAATCTTCTGGCCTCCAAGATGTGTGGAGATGCCAGCATGCATCAGAGAAGGACTTCACATTTTTTTCAAACGTTCATCATTCTTATTCGAGAATAGATTTAATGCTTGTGGATAAGTTTTTATTGCAGAAAATTACACGATCTGACATACATGTTATAACATGGTCAGATCATGCACCAATTTCCATGAGTGTGGGGGGTCGCAACGCTGAAACTAGAGCCAATAGGTGGCGCAATGACATAACCGCAATGTCACAACCTGACAATTTAAAATATCTCAAAGCAGCCATGGCGGAATTTTTTGACTTAAACTCTCCTTCGGTATCCGACCCCTTCACACTCTGGAACACCCATAAGGTCTTTATCAGAGGCCTACTAATACAACTGAGTGCTAAGATTAAAAAGCAGAGGACAAAGCGGCTCAACGATCTCTTAGACAAAATTGAACAACTAGAAGCCCTGAACAAACAGAACTCTACACATAAAGTGAGAGAGTCCCTCTTCCAAACTAGACAAGACCTCCGCTCTCACCTGGTTTCCCAGCAGGAGAACCGCTTTCGCTTCCTAAAAGCAAACAGCTACCGTTACAGCAACAAAGCGGGCAAACTGTTGGCAAACCAGCTGAGAGAAAAACAAAAGCAACAAAAAATCCAGTGTATGTTTAACACTAAAACTAAACAAACTGTCTACAATCCTAAGGAAATTGCTGACGCCTTTAGCGATTATTATGAGGCTCTATACAACCTCAAAAATGACCCAGACACGTACCAACCGTCAGACCAACTAATTTCCGAATTCTTAAACTCTATCGATCTTCCAGTACTACCCAGTAGTGACCTAGATACACTTAATGCACCCACCACCATTAATGAAATACAAAAAATTATTAGAAGTATGCCTCATAACAAGTCACCAGGACCGGATGGGTACTCATCCGAATATTACCAATTGTTTAGCAACGAAATCTCCCCATTTATGAAACAGATCTTTGATGCCGCTATGTCTAATGCTTCATTCCCACAGGAAATGTTGACGGCCACCATTGTGACCATCCCAAAACCAGGCAAAGACCCTTCAACCCCGCAAAATTTTAGGCCCATATCATTGTTAAATGTCGATGTGAAGGTATATGCTAAATTGGTGGCCAACAGGCTTGCCTCCCTCTTGCCGAGACTGATCCACCAAGATCAGGTGGGCTTCGTCAAGGGGAGGCAGGCCAACGACGCCACGAGGAGACTGATTAACTTGATACATCAAGCGGAAAAAAACGGAGGGCCTTCTCTGCTTCTGGCTTTGGACGCAGAGAAGGCCTTCGATAGAATCCATTGGGGTTACTTAACCCATGTCTTAACAAAATTTGGCCTGACTGGCCAAATCCAACAGGCAATACTAGCACTTTACTCCTCCCCATCTGCATATGTTTACACAGAAGGGATGTTCTCAAAAAACTTTAGTATAACCAATGGCACCCGCCAAGGGTGTCCATTGTCACCTATAATCTTTGCCATGATGATGGAACCCCTAGCAGAAAAAATCAGACAACACCCAAATATTAGAGGAATCTTCTCACGCAACACACAATACAAAATATCACTATTTGCGGATGATGTCATACTAACACTATATGACCCCCACAAATCCCTCATAGCTGCCCATAAAACACTATCTGATTTCAGTAAAATCGCATACTATAAGGTCAACGAGAACAAGTCTAACATCCTAGGAATAGCGATAAGCAACCATACTAAATCCCAAATACAGAAAGACCTCCCATATCCCTGGGCGACCGACTCAATCCCCTATCTAGGAATACAGCTAACTCCTACTATTTCTAACATGTATAAAGCCAACTACCTACCAATGGGGAAAGTATTCCAAAAAGAATTAGACAGGATCCAAAAGCACTATATTTCTTGGCATGGCCGCCTTGCGGCCTACAAGATGCTCCTTTTGCCTAAGTTAACCTACCTCTTCAGAACACTGCCGATAGCGGTACCTGACTCTTTCTTTAAATCACTACAGAAACAGATGTTGCAGTTCATTTGGGCAGGGAAAAGAGTGAGATTCCCAGCTCAGATGTTATACAAACACAAGAAGGCAGGCGGACTTGGTCTACCGTTGCTGAAAGACTACTATGTAGCAGCAATTATAGATCAACTTAAAGACTGGCACCCTCAATCAGAACCTAAACCCTGGTACCAATTAGAACAGGCATGGGTACTTCCGAGAAACCTTCAATCACTGCTCATAGCTAGTAACTTAAGCAATTCTAGTTTACAAATAGATCACCCTACTATCCAGGCTTCCTTGCAAGCCTGGGAATACCTCAAAATCTCAGATAACCTAGATTAGAGAACTATTAACATCCCTATACCTCTGGACTCTCTCCACTGGACAATCCCAAACATAAACCTTACAGCATGGGAAAAAAAAGATGTGAAACTAATATACAACCTTACTCAGGGAAATGAACTCCTAACATTCACAGATGTCCAATCTAAATTTGACATCCCCTCTCCAGAATTTTTAGCTTATCTCCAAATCTCTTCCTGGTTCAAACAAGCACGCAGGACACACATATCTATCTCAGAAAATATATGGAACCATCTCCATGGCAAAGATCTCAAAACCAAAGGTATCTCATTGATCTATAACTATTTACATGGTAAATCCTCCTTTGTTAAATATAAGCACCTCACTAAGTGGGAAACTGAAATTGGGAAAACATTTACAGAAAGACAATGGCTGGTGGCAACAAGCAATAACATGAGATTCTCAAGGTGTTCAAATTATGAGGAACTGGCGGCAAAATTCACGGCACGTTGGTACCTCACGCCTTATATTGTGGCCAAGTTCGCCAAGACCAACTCTAACCTATGTTGGAGGGGCTGTGGCCAGGTGGGGACACTGATCCACATGTTGTGGTCATGTCCCCATCTGCGCAGCTTCTGGAACGAAATTTTTAAATTAATAGCGCACGTAACAGGAATACTTACTATCCCTGTCCCGGAAAAAGCAATACTAAGTATAGACATAGATGTCTATCCATCCTCTGTAAGGACCATAGCAATGCACATTATATTTGCCGCCAGATCCTTAATTGTACAAAAATGGAAATCCAATGATATTCCAACGAAAAGAGAAGTCATAACCAAAGTTAATATTATCTCAGAATACGAAAAAATCCTAGTGTACAAAGATAGCAATGGCGCCAGATACATGTCAAACTGGACACTCTGGAACTCTGTATACAAGGTCACTCATTGAAATCGAAATTTTTCTACTTCATATCTCTCTGTGGCAATAAGGTACACCTGCATCCCCTCCCCCACCCTCTTCCCTTGCCTTTCCTCCCCCCCTCTTCCCCTACCCCAGTTATAAGTTTTCTGTAACTATCAACATAATGCCTCCTAGGCGAGTTAACAATACCCTCCAAGCTGATACTGGAACCAACCAGTCTACTTTCTCTATAAAAGTCAGAAATTACTAAGTAATTGATGTTCAAAGATTGTTTTCTGAATTACTAGAAACATGTAAGCACATAATACCGAGTTCTGTATTGTATACATATTGTGTAACCTAAAAGATTTCTACTGTATTGTTATTCTGTTTAACCTTTCAAATAAAAAATATTGAACTGAAAGAGGACCTGTCACGCACTATTCTTATTACAAGGTATGTTTACATTCCTTGTAATAGGAGTAAAAGTGATTAAAAAAAACTGGTAACCTGTAAAGAAATGTAAAGCGCTACCTATGGAGATTTTTAAGTACCAAAGTTTGACGTCATTACATGAACGTGCACAATTTTAAAGCATGGCATGTATCTATTTACTCAGCATAATATCTTTCACATGATACCAAAAAATTGGGCTAACTTTACAGTTTTGTTTTTTTTTATTCATGAAACCCCCCCAGAAAAACGCGTTTGAAAAAAAATCGATGCGCAAAGACCGTGTGACATAAAAAGTTGCAACGACATCCATTTTATTCCCTAGGATCTCTGCTAAAAATATATATATATATATATATAAATGTTTGGGGGTTCTGAGTAATTTTCTAGAAAATTATGATTTTTACCTGTAGGAGCGAAGAGCCAGAATAGGCCTGGGCTGGAAGTCGTTAAAGTCTTTAAATTTTAATTACGTAGCCGCAAAATACCCTATTACACTCGTACCTGGTATGTGACCGCCTGAAAGGACGTGTGCCCTAATGTGACCCCTAATTCCAGGGCAACTCGGCTATTGAGGCTAGGAGGAGCACGTTTACCTATGCATTGTGATTGATATCCGTTATGTCAGTGCAGGAAGTGACATATACCCCCATGTTTAAAATACCGGTACTTTCCGAGGTAACCAGCACAAACTCAAACAGGTGACATATGCCCACGTGTTTATAGCAATTTCCGGAGCTAGGTTTAAGAAGATCTGAGTCAACTGATAGACGCTGTCTTAAGACCATTTGTAATTAGTCTTCCCTCATATATGAATGAGAAAAATCTATTTTTTTAAAGTTACGGATAATATAGTGATCCCCATGTGGAGGATCTTCACAGTAGCATCCCACTTTGAAAAAACCTTGAGGTGATCTGAAAGATCCTTTATCAAGCTAGCACCATGTCACAGAAGTATATGGATTTCATCCTATGCTCTCTGGAGTATATTTTGATGCATAGAGGCTGATTTACTAAAGGATGAAAGTGTTCCCACATTAAAATGTGTGAAGATTAACTTTAATTATCCAATCATGTGCAGATGAAAAAGGCAAACAGGAATGTTCTTTACATGATTGAATAATTGAAGTGAATCTTCAGACATTTTATTGTGAGAACATTCTCAAATCCTTTAGTAAATCAACCTTAGTATGTCTTTTTGGTTGCAGGCTCCTGCTACCTTCAGGTACAGGACATAGTGATGGGCACTTGTTGTCCTATTTCGAAGTGCATATGGCTCCAAATATGGCTGCTGCATGCCACTGACCCGCATGTGTATGAGGTCACTGTGGCCATTTTTGACCAGGGTGGGCTTCAGGGCACGTGTGTTGAGGGTATCCACTGGAATGCGCTTGCTCACCTCCTGTAATAAAAGCACTTGAATGGAAACTATCTTTCTAGCCCATTACTCCACCATGTTGAGGTGGAGAGAACTGGAATTTCCTCTTCCTGTTTGATCTCTCTCTCTATATATATATATATATATATATATATATATATATATATATATATATATATATATATATATATATATATATATATATATATTAGTCCCTCTGAGTGGCATGGCTGTGTCTGCGGCTTCCCTTTTTTGATGGTTGTGGTTGGCTATGGATCTACTGATACTCTGAAGGTTCCTTTTTTTTTTTGATGCGTTGGCATTTATGTACTTTTCAATTCTTGCTCTTTTTTTTTGGTTGTCGTTGCAGGTTTTGTTTAGTTATTTATTTTTATATTTTTTTAAGAATTTTTGTTTTTCTGTATCCATATAGTGCTCCTATGGGATCTATGTGGCTGCAAGATCTCCTGTTTGCACCGCACACATACCATGTGGTTTTAATAGGATTTTTATAACAGCTTACCTGTAAAATCCTTTTCTTTTGAAGTACATTACGGGACACAGAGCCATAGTAATTACTATGTGGTTATAGTCCACCTTCAGGTACTGGACACTGGCACACCCTAAACAGGAAGTTGCCTCCCTATTTAACCCCTCCCACTACTGGGAGTATCTCAGTTTTGTGGCAAAGCAATACACGTGTATACTAGAAAGAGGCGCGGGACCTCTGTGTCACGTGATGTACTTCAAAAGAAAAAGGAGTTTACAGGTAAGCTGTTATAAAAATCCAATTTTCTTTAATCGTAGATCACACGACACAGAGCTATAGTAATTACTATGTGGGATGTCCCAGACCAATGTCAACTGAGGAGAGGGAGACACAACCAAAGTAGGGCACCATGAGATTAGAAGATTTATACTGCTGCCTGCAGTACACTGCGCCCAAAGGCGACATTCCTCATGTCTTTTTACATCCATCAGATAGAATCTGGTAAATGTATGGATTGAAGACCAAGTTGCGGCCTTGCAGAATTGAGCCCCAGAGGAGTGCGCTTTGATTTGAGAGGGTAGAACTACCTCCTTAAACCATAAGCTTGAACGATTACTTGTCAAATCCATTTAGAAATAGTAAATTTCGATGCTGCCTGTCCTCTTTTAGGTTGGGGGCAATTACAACCCATGATAAGGCTTATGCACACCAATGTTATAAATATGTTTTTAAAGATACAATATGGATCAAATCAGATGGACCGATGAACATTTTTTATCACTTTATGAATAAAGAATATATATGTGTGGTTCATTTGGTACGCTATAAAGCCCCTTGCCACCTGTGCAACCAACTGATGGTTTCCTTTTTGTTTTTAAGTCTTTTTATCTGGGCTGGGTACAGAAGCAATCTTTGAGCGCAGTAAAAACCTGGCAGATGATGTTCTATTGAGGGGTTACTATCCAAAATTAAGAAAAAAATTTTAAGTGAGGTAGGTAAGTTGTTCCAACATCTTGAAGAACTAACCACAGATTTTTAGTGGATGTAGGCTGCCCCAAATCCTTCTGTCTCTTCATGTAATCCCAGACTCCCAGACTGTTTAGTTGACTCTGAGGGGGCCAAACCATCACTTTCAGGACTCCTTGTTCTTCTTTATGCTGAAGATATTTCTTAATGACAGTGGCTGTGTGTTTTGGGTCGTTGTCCTGCTGCAGAATAAATGTGGGGCCAATCACAGACCTCCCTGATGGTATGGCATGATGTATAAGCATCTGCCCATATTTCTCAGCATTGAGGACACCATTGACCCTGACCAAATCTCCAACTGTATTTGCAAAAAATGCAGCCCCAAAATTGCAAGGAACCTCCCCCATGCTTCACTATTACCTGCACACTCTAATTTTTGTACCTCTCTCCAGCCCGCCAGGGAACAAACTGCCTCCTGCGACAGCCATATATTTCAATACTCATCAGTCCAGGGCACCTGCTGCACCCCAGTTCCTATGTTTTGTACATAATTGAGTTGCCTAGCCTTGTTTCCACATGTAGGGCTTTTTGGACACAATTCTTCCATGAAGACCACTTCTGGCCAGACTTCTTCGGACAGTAGATGGGTGTACCTGGGTCCCACTGTTTTCCACCAGTTCTGTGCTGATGGCACTAATGGACATTTTCCAATGTTGAAGGGAAGTATGATATGTCTTTCATCTGCTGCATTAAGTTTCCTTGGCCGACCACTGCTTCTACAGTCCTCAACATTGCCCGTTTCTTTGTGCCCCATTCAAAAGAACTTGAACAGCTCATCTTGAAACTCCAGTCTGCTTTGAAAATTTTGCTTGGGAGAAACCTTTCAGATGCAGTATAACTGCCTTTTGTACTGTTGCTGTGGCTCAGTCTAACCATGATGTATGACCTGTGACATGAAACACTGGTGTGCAGTCATGTTGGAATAGGAAGGGGTCATCCCCAAACTGTTACCACAAAGCTGGGAGCATGAAAATGTCCAAAATGTATTGGTATGCTGTTCCCTTCAATGTAACTAAGGGGCCAAGCCTAACCCCTGAAAAACAACCCCACACCACAATCCCCCCTTCACCAATTGATTTGGACCAGTGCACAAAGCAAGGTCCATGAAGACATGGATGAGCAAGTATGGGGTAGAGGAAGTTGACTGACCTTCACAAAGTCCTTACCTCAACCCAATAGAACACCTATAGGATGAATTAGAGTGGAGACTGCGAGCCAGGACTTGTGCCTGACCTCACAAATGCGCTTCTGGATGAATGGTCAAACAATCCCATAGATACACTCCTAAACCTTGTGGACAGCCTTCCCAGAAGAGTCAAAGTTGTTATAGCTGCAAAGGGTGGGCCAACTCAATATTTAAACCCTACGGACTAAGACTGGGATGCCATTAAAGTTAATGTGTGTGTAAAGGCAGACATCCCAATACCTTTGATAATATAGTGTACATTATAGGAAACCAAGGGAAAACTGAGTCCACCAAGTTAGACTTTTGTACAACACAATAGCTAAAGTGCATATATTTTAAACAATGTTAACCAGAGATAAAAGTAGTCTCATCCCACAGTCATCTACCCAACATCAAGACATAGTTTTTGTCTATTTCTAGTTTAAATCTGCAGTGCAGAGTCTCTGCATGAAGGAAGATGTCACTGTGAACTGGATGTCAGTAGACAGACTTCGCAATAAAGAGATATTCTTCAGAACAGCTGTGGGAATTACCCCAGTACAACAAAGATAAGCTTCCTTATCTGGTCCTCCTGACACCTGGCAGCTTGAAAAGCGAATTGATAAAAATGAATCCCACAGATTTGGTGATTTCAAGGGAAACAATGGTTAATCAAATGCTGCACTTACCCATCACAGGAGGACAAACGCTGTGCTATGGAGTACGCAGTAGGATCTCTGTCTAGTGCTAATACTTTAATATTAGAAGCCTGTTTCAGAATCGATGTAGTGTGACCTCCTGCACCAAAAGTCATATCCAATATAGTCTACACAGAGGAGAGAAAGAAATACACATAAATATAATACATGCGTGTGATTAGACAATTAAATATTTGAGAAGTCAAACAGCTTGTATCAACAGCGTTAATTTGCAAAAAGTGATATGCATGTTTATACATGTGATTAGTCTATCATTTATACAGATAAATAATTCATGGACCACGACTCCAAACTTACTGTTGTGCTTGCTTGCCTTAAGGATTCCACGCACAATTCCATAGAGCAAAATTTATTTTTCACAAAACCATACATAGTATTACAATCATATCTTGAAGTGTCAAATCAATAGGCAAACATTTTTACTGTGGAGAAATGTACGGTAATGCACTTGGGGGCTAAAAACACAAACTACTCACTAGGGGAAGAACCTCTGGGGGGAATCAAGGATTGAGAAAGATGTGGGGGTCCTAGTAAATGACAGACTGAGTAATAGCATGCAATGTCAAACTGCAGCTACCAAAGCCGGTAGAATATTAGCATGCATAAGAAAGGGGATATACTCCAGAGATAAAACTATAACCCTGCCAGTGGTTAGGCCACATCTGGAGTATTCCGTCCAGTTCTCAGAAGGGATGTGCTGGAGAGAGTCCAAAGAAGGGCAATGGAATAAATATGGGGAATGGAGGACCTCAATTACGAGGAAATACTTCAAGCACTAAATTTATCCTCGCTGGAGAAGAGACGATCGAGAGGGGATATGATAGCGATTTACAAATATCTCAATGGTGATCCCAGCATAGGAAAAAAAACGATTCAGTCTCAGGGAGTGTAAGAGGACATGGGGCCACACAATGAGATTGGAGAAGAAGAGGTTTAGCCTAAGGCCCCTTTCACACTGGGGCGGTTTTCAGGCGGTACAGCGCTAAAAATAGCGCCTGTACACTGCCTGAAAAAAATGTCCCCATTCACTCCAGTGTGAAAGCCGGCGGGCTTTCACACTGGAGCGGTGCGCTAGCAGGACGGTAAAAAAAGTCCTGCTAGCAGCATGTTTGGAGCGGTATAGGAGCGGTGTATTCACCGCTTCTATCCATTGATTTAAATGGGATACCGCGGTAATACTGCGGCAATACCGCCGCAAAGCACCGCTACGGCGGCGCTTTGCGGGGGATTTTAACCCTTTTTCGCCCGCTCACGGGGGGTAAAACCGCCCCGCGAGCGGCCGAATACCGCTGCTTTGCCGTCGCCGCGGCTCCCGCCCCAGTGTGAAAGGGGCCTAAGGCTGCGCAGGGGGGATTTCACTGTCAGGGCAGTAAGGATGTGGAACACTCTCCCACAATTGGTGGTATCAGTAGGGAGTATTAATATTTTTAAAAGACTCTTGGACGTTCATCTTAGTGAACACAATATACAGGGATATGGGAAATAATTATCAACACTGACACACACATACACCTACACAGGTTGTCTTTATTCAACCTAACCTACTATGTAACTATAAAAAAAAATTTGAGTTGTGCCTATAACAATGGAAAATCTTCCAATGACAATGTCTGTCCCCATGACAGTTGTCTAAAAGGGGAATGCCTTTCACTTTGGTGGATTTCCTTTAAGTTCCTGTTATGTCTGTGGAGAGGAAGTGAATTTTCTCTAATATTAGACAGGTTTCTCAATTGCACACAATGTGGCTAAATGGCTATATATATATATATATATATATATATATATATATATATATATATATATATATATATATATATATATACACACACACACACACACACACATACAGTATCTCACAAAAGTCAAAAGTGAGTACACCCTTCACATTTTTTGTAAATATTTTATAATATCTTTTCATGTGACAACACTGCTGAAATTACACTTTGCTACAATATAAAGTAGTGGGTGTACAGCTTGTATAACAGTATAAATTTGCTGTCCCCTCAAAATAACTCAACACACAGCCATTAATGTCTAAACTACTGGCAACAAAGGTGAGCACAAGTGAAAAAAGTCCAAATTGGTCCCATTTTTTCCTCCCTGATGTCATGTGACTCGTTAGTGTTAAAAGGTCTCAGGTGTGAATGGGGAGCAGGTCTTCTAAATTTGGCGTTATCGCTCTCACTCTCTCATACTGGTCACTGGAAGTTCAACATGGCACCTCATGGCAAAGAACTCTATAAGGATCTGAAAAAAAAAAGAATTGTCGCTCTCCATAAAGATGGTCTAGGCTATAAGAAGATTGCCAAGACCCTGACACTGACATGCAGCATGGTGGCCAAGACCATACAGCAGTTTAACAGGACAGGTTCCACTCAGAACAGCCCTCGCCATGTCGATCAGAGCAGTTGAGTGCACGTGCTCAGCGTCATATCCAGAGGTTGTCTTTGGGAAATATACCTATGAGTGCTGCCAGCATTGCTGTAGAGGTTGAAGGTGTAGAGGGTCTGCCTGTCAGAGCTCAAACCATATGCCGCACACTGCATCAAATTGGTCTGCATGGCTGTTATTCCAGAAGGAAGCCGCTTTTAAAGATGATGCACAAGAAAGCCAGCAAACAGTTGGCTGAAGACTGTACTGTGACATACTGAAGCAGAGCATGATCCCCTCCCTTCGGAGACTGGGCCGCAGGGCAGTATTCCAACAAGATAACGATCCCAGACACATCACCAAGACGACCACTGCCTTGCTAAAGAAGCTGAGGGTAAAGGTGATGGATTGGCCAAGCATGTCTCCAGAGCTAAACCCTATTGAGCATTTGTGGGGCTTCCTCAAACGGAAGGTGGAGAAGCGCAAGGTCTCTAACATCCACCAGCTCCGTGATGTCGTCATGGAGGAGTGGACGAGGACTCTAGTGGCAACCTGTGAAGCTCTGGTGAACTCCATGCTCAAGAGGGTTAAGGAAGTGCTGGAAAATAATGGTGGCCACACAAAATATTGACACTTTGGGCCCAATTTGGATATGGGCTGGGCGAAGGGTTCGGCCCGAGCATAAGTTTGTGCCGAACTTTGGTTGTTCGGAGAACACTGAACAATATGCGGTGTTAACGGCAAATTCGAAAGCCGCGGAACACCATTAAAGTCTATGGGACACTAACATTAAAATGGGGTCATGTATCAATGAAAAAAAAAAAGTTTTAAAAAACGGTTGTTTTTTCGAGGGCAGGGATTTTTATAATGCTTAAAGTGAAACAATAAAAATGAAATATTCTTTTAACCGCTTGCCGCCCGTCGGCTGTCATATGATGGCCAGGCAGCGCAGCTCTCGTTCTGGGAGGGCGTCATATGACGCCCTCTCCTTCTTAGCCCACCAGCGGGCCGGGCACCCGGGATTGCACCCGCGATTGCCCTGTAACATGGCAGGACTGTGGATCTGTGTGTAAAGATCCACACAGGTCCACGTCCTTTCAGAGATGAGGAGACCGATAGTGTGTTCCCAGTACAGAGGAACACCGATCGGTCTCCTCCCCTTGTGAATTTCCTCCCCCTTCAGTAATAATCACTCCCTAGGAACATATTAATGCCTCAATCACCCCCTAGTGTTAACCCCTTCCCTGCCAGTCACATTTATACAGTAATCAATGCATTTTTATAGCACGGATCACTGCATAAATGTGAATGGTAACCAAATTGTGTCAAAAGTGTCTGATGTGTCCGCCGCAATATCGCAGTCACAATAAAAATCGCAGATCACCATTACTAGTAAAAAAATTAATAATAATAAAAATGCTATAAACTATTCCCTATTTTGTAGATGCTATAACTTTTGCGCAAACCAATCAATATATTGTGATTTTTTTTTTTTTTACCAAAAATATAAATATAAAGAATACATATCGGCCTAAACTGAGGAAAAACATTGTTTTAAAAAAAAATAAAAAATTGGATATTTATTATAAAAAAGTAAAAAATATTGTGTTTTTTTTCAAACTTGTTACTCTTTTGTTTATATCGCAAAAAATAAAAACGCAGAGGTGAGTAAATACCACCAAAAGAAAGCTCTATTTGTGGGGAACAAATTATAACAATTGTATCTGGGTACAGTGTTGCATGACCGCGCAATTGTCATTCAAGGGGGAAGGGGGCGAAAATGCACTGTATTGAGGTGGTTAAATATCGTGCCTGGGGGGGTCTCCTTAGTATGCCTGTAAAGTGGCGCAGTTTTCCCGCGTTTAGAACAGTGCCACAGCAAAATGACATTTCTAAAGGAAAAAAAGTAATTTAAAACTGATTGCAGCTATAATAAATTGTCGGGTCTCGGCAATATAGATAAAACTCATTGAAAAAACGTCATGGGTTCCCCCCGCCCCCCCAGTTCATTACCAGGCCCTTTGGGTCTGGTATGAATATTAAGGGGAACGCCAAACCAAAAATTAAAAAAAACATTGGGGGGGCGTACCAAAATCCATACCAGACCCTTATCCGAACACGCAACCTGGCAGCCCGCATGAAAAAAGAGGGGGGGACTAGAGGGCAACCCCCTGAACTGTACCAGGCCACATGCCCTCAACATGGGAGGCTCCCGCCGATTGACGCTTCTTCTCAATGACAACTGTTATATAGAGGAGGGCGGGGCCACTCGGTGACGTAAACGGGTGACCCCGCCTTCCTCTGACGCCACTGCATGCAGGCATACCTTTTTAAGGGAAAAATGGTCAGGCATTGTCAGGGGTGCATACAGTGATTTTTGTGGGAGGGGAATAAATACCTGTAAATACCTGTGTGTGGTACATGTACATTTTACTTGCATGCATTTAATATGAAAAAAATATACCTGATAATAGGGTCTGTGTTGTTCTTGAGTGAGATATGGCTAATATTAGAATTTTATATTATACCAACTTATCCTATTTAAAAATGCCCTCCCTCCCCCACTGCTACATATGCTGCCTAACCTGTGTAAACTTGTGAATATTTATCTATTTTTAGTCTGCTCCAATGCCGTCATATTAACCTCAGCGGCTGCAGGGGAGATGAGGAAGCACTCGACAGCGGCTAATGCTACGTACACACGAGCAGATTTTCCATCTGAAAAATCTTGGATGGTTTATCCGACGGAATTTCACTCAAGCTTGTCTTGCATACACACGGTCACATAAAAGTTCGCTGAACTTTCGACCGCCAAGAACGCGGTGACGTAAAAAACTACGACAAGCAGAGAAAATTAAGTTCAATGCTTCCGAGCATGCGTAGGAATTTTGCGCGTCGGAAATTGCTACAGACGATCGGAATTTCCCATCAAAACTTTTTCCAACCGAAAAATTGAGAACCTGCTCTCGATCTTTTGCTGGCTGGAATTCCGCCAGCAAAAGTCAGATGGAGCATACACACGGTCGCATTTTCCGACCAAAAGCTCTCATCGGACTTTTGCTGGCAGGATTTCCCATTGTGTGTATGCGGCATAAGACATGGGAGCCTATGAGTGATATCACAGCTCTTGGAATTTTCAGCCATTGTCAGCACTCCCTTCTGTCCTCTGCAGCCACCACTCACGGACACAGTGGAGGCGGAACTGCAGGATCATATGACCAGAGCGGAGTGGAATAAAAATATTTAAGTATGCACATCTTTTTTTTACATAGATTAGGCAGCAAAGGTAGCAGGAGGGGTGAGGGAACGTTTTTAAACATAGTGTTTGGCAGGAATTCCACTTTAATGTATACATACAGTACAGTATATAGGCCAGAGAAGCCAAAGTCAAGGTCAGACTTATATGTTCTGTATAAATAAAGCATCTTAATAATCTGACACTTCACTTTAAAAGGATTTATAGCTCTCACAAAGAAAGTTTTTTTTTTTTGTTCTTATAAGAAAAAAGAAAAAAGAAAAACAGAATGACTCCCACGCCAATTTTAACAATCTAAAACGCTACTTGTGAAAATTTTGCCTTGCGATCAAGTTCAATTCTTTTTAATCAAATAGAGCTAAATCGTATTATTTCTCCATGTCCCCGCAACTAACAAAATGGAAAGTCACACTGGTTCTATATCATATGAGTCACACTCCTTTAGTTAAGTTATGATTCTGTGACAGATTTTCCCAGAGGAATTGTAAAATCTGTTTATGGGGGAAAAAAAAACTGGTTACTCTCTGAGTTCAGCTGCTTAACTGAAAATTTATAGCAGGTAAAAAATAGAAACATTGTATTCATTTTAGAAATATATGTGATGTTTAAAGGAACCTGTAAAGTTCTAGGCAGTTTGACTCTGAACAGTTAGCAACCACATTTTGAATTACCGTATTATTCGGCGTATAACACGCACCCTTTTCACCTTAAAGTCAGGGGAAAATCGTGGGTGCGTGTTATACGCCGATCCCCTGCTGATTGTTCTGCAACGAGCGAGCGGAGCCGAGATACAGAAAGCCGAGAGTACTTTGGCTATTCTCGGCTCCTTTCGCAGTCCCGCCCACCTCCACTGATTGTTAACAGCGCTCGCATACAGAAAGCCGAGAGTACTTCGAGACTAGCCGAAGTACTCTCGGCTTTCTGTAATTTCAGTGTCGCTCGCTCCTCTCGCAATCAGTGGAGGTGGGTGGGACTGCGAGAGGAGCCAAGAATTGCCAAAGTACTCTCGGCTTTCTGTATCTCGGCTCCGCTCGCTCCTCTCCGCTCACAAATCAGCGCCAAAATTTAAATAGGGAAAGGCTGCAAAGGCACTGGACAAGGCTGCAAAGGCACTGGACAAGGCTGCAAAGGCACTGGACAAGGCTGCAAAGGCACTGGGAAAGGCTGCAAAGGCACTGGGAAAGGCTGCAGATGGACACTGGGCAAGGCTACAATGATGGACAAGGCTGCAGATGGACACTGGGATAGGCTGCAATGATGGACAAGGCTGCAGATGGACACTGATAAAGCTGCACTGATGGGCATTTAAATGTAAGTTTTATTTCCTTAAACTTCCTTCCTAAAAGTTTTTTTCCTTAAAATTCCCTCCTAAACTTGGGGTGCGTGTTATACGCCGATAAATACGGTACTTTGAAAGTACTTATAATTATACCAATGTATAAATGTGTTGCAGAGACACATTTCACGTAAATAATGCTCTTCCTAAAATCAACCCCCTATCCCTCCCACTAGTCGCAATTTAAAAATAAAAGCTTTCTAATGATGAGTCTATCATCATATGACTCATGTGCCATCTCTTCTGGTAGTGACAAGTGATTCATCACTGCAGTCCGAGTCTTGCCACTTCCCAACATTTGCATTATTATGACAGCGTCATTAAGGTTCCATTCACACTTATGCAACTTTGGAAACTAAAGTCGCATGACAAGTTCCACCCCATGTTTTTCAATGACAACCGTTCAAATATGCGTGACTTTAAAAAGCACTACTTTGGTCCAACATTCATGCGATTTGAGTGTCAAAGACTGCAATGTAAACACTCGATAGTTGCATCTGAAAGTTATCTATGTGACAGTTGTGCAACAATTGTCCGTTATCATTGGTCAAAACCAAAATAGCACCAAAGTTGTGTCAAGGTTGCATCAACGTTACATTAAAGTTGTATTACAAAGTCTCTGGACTTTGGAGTCATACAAGTTTGAATAGAGCCTTAGTCTTTAGGAGTTAGTGAGAACCCTGCTAATTGACCTGTTTTACAGTCAAAGGGAAGTGTCCACTACACTAGGTAGTTAGTTATGTGGGCACCTAAAGCAGCAGCCTCCCATAGGCCTAAAGAATAAAGCCTCAGGACTCAGCCTGTAACAAGACTGAATTCAAGTAGGATTTGGGGACATTCAACCTGCTTCAGCCCCGGAAGATTTTACCCCTTTCCTGACCAGAGCACTTTTTGCGATTCAGCACTGTGTCACTTTAACTGACAATTGCGCGGCCGTGCGACGTCGCACCTAAACAACATTTTTTCCCCCACAAATAGAGCTTTCTGGGGGATGGCATGGGCTAGGTTCTGAGGCTGGCAAATAATTTCAAAGCTTATTGTACAAAAATAAGGTTGCATATTTTTGACAAAAAAAAAAAACGGTAGGCCTATTTTTACAAAATGCCATCCTAGGTCCCAGGAGCTGGCATTTCATTTCTAAATTCAGTGCAATAAAAAGATGCTGCTTTGGTGAAAAAGTAGATGCTTGCCTGTGCAAAAGACATTGTTTTTTTTATTCACAGGAACTAATAAAACCCTTATTAATATTATTATTATTATACAGGATTTATATAGCGCCAACAGTTTGCGCAGTGCTTTACAATATAAAGGGAGACAATACACCAACAGTACAATTCAAAACAAGAGGGTTAGAAGGGCCCTGCTCCTGCAAGCTTACAATCTAAGAGGGAGGGGCTGGTAAAACAAAAAGGTAGTAACTGTGAGGAGTGAACTTATGAGGGAAGTAAAATATTTGGTTGTTAGCTGAAGGCAGGATAGATAATAAGGATAAATAAGAAATTAATAAGATAATTATTAAGAAAAAAGGGAGCACACATATAAAACAGTTCAATGTAAAATTATAAACTGGCTGATTTGAAGTGATTTCAGGAACATGCTATATATAGTCTTGCTAACTCTGATGGACTTGCAAGAGCAATGTACATGAAAAACACTTTTAATTGTAATAAAACTAATACTTGAAGGCTAAGAATAGCTAGCGGTAGTTAGTCACAATCAACTAGACTAGACTTGTTTTTTAAATGTTGAAGATGTTTCACCATTCACTCAAGTGGCTCCCTCAAATCAGATGAAATCAGGATCATAACCCAGCATTTATAGCCACAGAGGAAACTTGGTCACCCTAATGTGGACCTTAATTTCTCTGCCGAGATAAATGAACTCCTGTGTATGCATAGGAGTGATGTCTTCCTAGCCCAGTCAATCAAAATGGCCAAGGATCCATACCCAGAAGAAGACCGCCCAAAGATGTCAGTGGCCAGCAAGAGGGCTTGTGGATATAAAGCCCCATACACACGGTCGGACTTTTTCATCAATTTGGTCCGATCGGACAAGGTTGTTGAAAAATCAGACCGTGTGTATGCACCATCGGACAGTGTTCGTCGGTTTGTCCGTCGGACAAAGTCTTATCTCCTGCTGGAAAGATTTGCCGTCAACCCGGTCCGATCACACCAAATCCGAGCGTGTGTACGCTTGTCCGACGGACAAAGTGCTACGCATGCTCAGAAGAAATTCTGTGACGGAAGCGCTCGGTCAGGTAAAACTACCTTTCCTAATCGACACAGCACATTCGTCACGCTGCAATGTTAAAATGTCTTTAATGCAGCGCATTCTCTTTTTCTTTACAATGCAACAAGAATGACATCTTTTAGCTGCTCCTATTCACCCGCACTTCTCACAAACTTACTTCTTTATTACTTTGCAGCATTTATACACTACATGTTTATTTTTACTCAGATCGTAATACAATCTTTCTTATTTTTTTACCCAGATTTTTTTTTTTTGGGGGAATACATATTTGAAGGAGATTTTTTTTTTTTTGGAGGGGGTTTGTATGTCTCAACTTAGCAAAACCACATTATTAACATTTGTATTTCTTGCTTACATTTACTAGGAGTTTGTTGGTTGTTGGTGCCCCTTGTTAATTCTAGGATTAGTGAAATGTACCTGCCTACTCAAAGAAAAACTGTCATTGTAGAAAAGTAAAACACAATAGTCAATGATTATTTCAAATCAAAAAAACCTTTATTTAGGTCTCAGCAACAGACCAAAGAGGAACGCAGCCATGGTGAAACTTGGGGAATTTGCAAAGCCTTGGACACCCATGGCAACCATCATTTTACAGACTTAAACAATTGGGGGCATGAAGACTACCTATCTAAATAATAAGGGAGCGCAATCTGGTCCTGAAGTCCAAAACATCCGGAACTGCAGCAGATGCCATCTAGGTCCCCAGGCTCTGGTACTACGAGAGGCTCCATCTTCTCTCAGACCAGACTGAGTCCAGGTTGTCACTCTCTTGTCTTCCTTGTACGCTTCCTTCCACGCCGTGGTGCTGGTGCTGGTGGGGTGGCAGAAGGAGGAGGAGGAGGCGGAGCAAGGTCACTCTCGCAAACATGTGTGAGGGGAGTCATCTCCCCAGCCATCCCCTCATTTAGTATTTTGAGGATGACCTCCTCACACATGCTGCGTTGCCCCGCCTCCATACCCGTAAATTTACTTGTAAGCAAGGAGGCAAAGGCCTCCTCGTAGGTGGGTGTGGCATAGAGGGAGGCTGAGGCATCTTTTATCAGCTGGAGCGCTGACTCTCCCACCTCCCCCATGTTTTTCGCCCTTCTGTAGGGAAGGCGGAGGGGAGAGACTTGGGAGACAGTCAGGCTCCTACGCCTACCCCCCTCTTGGCTGCCACTACCCCCTGCCTCCTCCTGACTGCCACCTTCCACAGCCACCTCCTGGCTGAGGTCTTCCTGTGTATGAAAAAGGGACATAGTTTCAGTTATTTGTTCATCAAACACACACAATTCTCATCTAGTGACTGTTGCAAAATGTTTTCAAATACAAAACCATACAATTCTCAGCCCTGCAGTTTAGATTCTTCCCAAAAATGTCTCCCACACCACTGTCTGTTGATATGTCAATCACGTTAGGAAATAAGCAATTGGGGATCCTGAATTAACTGAACATCATTCATTATTCAACAAACTGGTTCCAAAACTACTATACCTGGAACAAGCTGGGCACCTGCACATATTCCTGACTGGAAGGCCCAGGTTGGTCCTCGGAATCCTCATCAAGGGTGGCGTGCGTGGAAGGACGCGTGCAAGGAAGAGTCGAGAGTGACTTCCTGACAGTAGCCTGGTCTTTGAGAAAGTGGAGCCTGTCATAGTACCAGAGCGTGGGGGCATAGACATCAGCTGCTGCAGCTCCAGATGCTTGTGACTTCAGGACCTTATTGCGCTCCCGGAAATAGGTAGTCTTCATGTTGGTGATCTTCACTTTTAAGTTTGCGACGGTTGCCATGGGCAGGGTAGGCTTTACAAATGCCACCAGTTTCAGCAGGGCTGCGTACCTCTTTGGTCTGTTGCTATAATCCCTGTGTTTTGCCTGCCATAAGAGGGGGAATTGCCGGTATTTATCAATGAAGTGTGGGAGAAAGCTCACGTTGTAGAAGGCATCCATCACCTCTGCAAGACACAACGCCACACAAAACAATATAAATAATGTCAGCCTAAACTCTCCTAATCTTCTCCATAAAGAAGCCTCAAGTTCTAATCAGTCTAGGCTAGTTATGTACCAACGTCAAATTGTACCTTCGTTTGTAGCGATCGTCTCGTGCGTGAGCTTTCTCTCCCCTCGTCTCCCAGATCGTGGCTACGACACAGGCGTGTGACGTTTTATATACACTGCGCATGCTTCAAACTCCCCCCGCCCCTGACGATCTTTCTTGTCTATTCCCCACCCCTTCTCTTTACGGCGTAGTGGGGAGAGCACATGGCGGGGACACAGCAGGTGCGCCACAAATATCCCACCAACGAGGAGGAGGACGAGGAAAGTCCGGAGGCAGAAACGTCCCGATCCCGGAACCTGAAATTCAAGGCCTCCAATATGTCATTTGGAGAAATGTTGGAGATGGTGGACATATTAAAGAGGAGCGACTATGATGGGAAGTATGGGCCTTACCTCAACCCCAATGTCCGCAAGGCCAAGATCATGTCTAAAGTTGTGAGAAGGCTGTACAATAATTTTGGGGTACAACGATCCAAGGAGCAACTCAGGAAACGCTGGTCAGACCTGAAACTGAGGGAGGCCGATCAGTACAGAAAGATCAAGAGAATTCTTCAAAAAAGTAAGTAGTTGTGTTTTGTGTTTGATTTCTTGCTTGCATACTGCTCCATTGTGTTTTGATTTTTACCAAGTTGTACATTCCAAAATGGCCACTTTCAGGTTCGTCTGTGCATTCGATCGTACTCAGCCTCGATCTTTCTGCCACTGTCATGGTCGTGTGTGTGTGCATTCGATCGTACGCAACCTCGATCGTTCGGCCACTTATAATACGATGTTTGGTGTTTTTTTGGGGGAAAGGAAGTTTGTTCTCACTAGAAATGTCATCAAGAATGTAAAGCCAATTTATTCAATGTAAAGGAGAGGTCACTCAGTAGCTGTTTACCCATCTGGACTCTAGAGCACTAGTGCTGGGACACCCAAACCCCCTTTTTATTATGCTTTTCCACACATGTGCTCCAGTGGATACTAGAGGGGGGTCTCCATCACACAAACTTCTACCAAAAAGCTAGTCAGTTTAGCACCTTTACAAAGTGACTTCATTCATGTAGTTGACATTTGTAACTGGCCAAACTAAAATAGTGTCCGTCACTTTCAAGCAATGTTTGTCATTTCCTATTTCTGCCCTCAATAGCTTGTGTTGCTAAATCTTCCTTTTGGACATTCTCATAGGGGAGCGAAAACTTGGGCCGTCTGAGGAAACCCCCAAACCAACACCTACCAAAAAAGGGGAAAGAGCAGAAGCAGAGGAGGAGGAGGAGGAGGAAGGAGAGATCATCGAACTTGGAGAAATTGTCACCACAACAGGTGAGTGTGGGAGAACACAGCTACTGGTAAGCTAATCCATGTATGGCTGCCTCATTTCCAACACCCCATTTTTGTTTGTTTGTGGTTTTTAGGTGACGTGGATGTTGTGGAAGAAAAATCGCACTTTACCACAGAGAGTGCCCACGTACTCATCGGAGAGATAATGGTCTGCAATAGAGATCTAGATTACATAAAGCAAAACATCAATGATGTTCAACAAAAATTGAAGAACATCATTGATATTTTAGGAAAAATATGAAAACGCACCAAGTAATTAACACACATTTGTGCCAGCTTCAGAACACATTTGCAACTTAAAAACTGTCTGAAATTTGGAACATGCACACATTGTGTCCACATGTGCTAGCTCCCACCATGGTGGATGAATGGCAACGTTTTTTTGGGGTGCAAACACTTTACTAACTACGAATGTGGTTGTGGTGATGGGGTTGCACCCCCAAAAAACGTCCATTCATCCCATGATGGAAAATGGCACTTTTGAAGCTTCTAGGCATGTGTTTTCCCATCTAATGACCATTTTCAGACCCAAATTGTGTGCATGTTCCAAATTTCCACTTTTCGGGGGTGACCCCCCCATGTGATGAAGGCAAGATCAAACACACTTTGAACATATAGTCATGTCTGATCTTGTCTTCACTTTACAAAGTTGAACTTTCCAAGTTCCTAGGTTCTGTTTTGCTCCATGCCTGGTTTTACCAATTGCGGAATGTTTGTAAACAATGTTGTAAATAACCAAGATGTTGTCAGTTTTGGCGTGAAGATTGTAAACGCACTTGGGAATGTTTTCCTAGTAAACTTTTATTTTTCTAAATGTGTGGCTTCCTTATTTAAAAAACACAATGCATTATGTATGTAAAATGAAAAGGATATGGGGGGCAATGGGTGTTATTTACTAAAGGCAAATCCACTTTGCACTCCAATTTTCTTTCCCGGGGAACTTTTTCAATGCACTTGTAGAGCATAGTGGATTTGACTTATGTAAATGACACCCACAGTGCTTTGTACGAAAAACACGGAGCACAGCATTTTGGAGAATACACACATGTCAGACCTGGTGATGAAAAGGAGTATTTTGGGTGTCAGTTATGCAGTACAAACCTTCTCTAGACCAAAGATTAGGTAGCAAACACACAACATGAGAATAATCTTTTTGGGAAGAAGAGACTGTTACCTCCTTTTGCCCAGAAAGTGCATTCCCACTGTCGAAGGCAAAGGGAAAAAATGTCAAAGTAAAATAAGCTAAAAAGAAGACTGAAATGACATGAAATCATAGGTTGGTTAAAATATCAGATTTATTAAAAAATGCCTCTCACACATCGTCAGGCAGAGCAATGGCCCCCCTACCCACAAAGTACTGCATATATTGGTCCCGGACCACACGGGCATTTAGAGGGGGCAAGCCTGGACGTGCCACTCGAAGGGCTGTGAGTTCGGCATTTGGAGGGCCCTCCACATCTGGGCCAACGGGCACCACATAGTTCCTGTTATGTCTTTTGAGGAAGTTGTGCAATATGCAACAGGCAAGAACTATGTGGTTGAGTTTGTATTCCGCCAAGTTAAATGCCGTCAGGAACAGGCGGAAGCGGCTGGCCAGGATGCCAAAAGCGTTCTCCACAACTCTTCTGGCTCTGGACAGCCTGTAGTTGAAGACCCTCTGGTCCGGGGTGAGGGTCCTCATCGGGAACGGCCTCATCACATGGGGAGTCAACGCAAACGCTTCATCTGCGACAAAGACGAAGGGGAGTCCTTCGGCATTCTCCTCTGGAGGTGGCAAGCACAGACTGCCACTTTGGAGACGCCAGTAGAACTCCGTGTGCGTAATGGCCCCACCATCCGATATCCGGCCGTTCATCCCCACGTCCACATACATAAACTCGTATGTTGCCGACACCACCGCCAACATCACTACACTATTAAACCCTTTATAATTATAATAGTAGGACCCCGAGTTGGGCGGTGGGACGATGCGGACGTGTTTCCCATCAATTGCCCCTCCGCAGTTAGGAAAGTCCCAACGGCTGGCAAAGTGGGAGGCCACAGTCTGCCATTCCTGTGGCGTGGAAGGGAACTGTGGAGTGAAACAAGAAAAAAAAATTAGTCACTTTGCACCTAAACATTGCAAGCAGATTAGACAATCAACATCTTGGAACAAGAGCATTGTCTAAAATTGGAGGCTGGAAAGTATTTGCACAGAAAAGTAGAGGCTCCCCTTCACAGATTACTCACCCCCCCATCAATCCCCCCACTTCTGATGGGCCATTGGCAATAACTAGGGGTTTTGGGGGGGGGTGGTGGACAGCTAACCCTCTGCACTTCATTGATTGGCAAATGGCTCAATAATGTGGGCTAGTTTGGCCAGACCCTCTGTACTTAACACTATTGGCAGGCCACAGGAAAGATCAAATCACATTTCAACCCCCCCCCCCCCCCCAAAAAAGGCAGGCACAGTGTGACATTATTAAATTACCAAGCAAGCTAATAGGAGGGAAAGAAGACAAAAAAATAGGAAATGGAATGTATGGAGGCAGTCCCTTGCACTACATGCTTTGCTGAATTCATCCCTAAAGATGCGCACTATAAAGAGGTAGGTATATAGTGTGTATGGACCTTGGGAAAGCCAGCAGATAAAGGATTGGTACCATCTGACAGAGCAGTTGGGGGAGGGGGTTCCTAATGAGTTTGCCCCCCCCCCCACCAAAAGAACAAAAAAAGGGGGCTCTACATGAAGTAAACCACACAGCAAACATTTGTGCATATTTTAGGGGGTGTTTTGGGGCAAACAATACTATGCAGCAGACAAAAGACATTGCTTAAGTGACTAGGCCATAGGTGTCTATTGGGGCAGAAGAGCATGCTGGTGAGGTAAGTGAAGGGAAAAATGCATGAAGGAGAAAAGGGGCACAGCATATTAGAACATATTGCAATCATGGTAATTAGGGAAGGAGGTCAAAAATACAAGTCATTAGCAAACAGAGCATACATAGAAGGGAATAGTAAAGTAGAAATGTTACCTTAATATAGTCCTCCTGCAGGACCTGAATGATGGCAGAACAGGTCTCTGGAATAATGATTCCCAGGGCCTGGGGAGAGATACCTGAAGAGAACTTCAAATCCTGAAGACTTCTCCCTGTCGCCAAGTACCTCAACGTGGCAACAAGCCTCTGCTCCGGAGTAATGGCTTGTCTCATGCAGGTATCCTGCCGGCTGATAAAGGGGGTCAGCAAAGCCAAAAGACGGTGAAAATCGGGGTCCGTCATCCTGAGAAAGTTCCTGAAATCATCAGGATTATTCTCCCGGATCTCACGAAGCAAAGGCATGTGCGAGAACTGGTCACGCTGAAGCAACCAATTCTTGGTCCACATACTCCTCGTCACTCTGTTCATGGACGGGTCTTGGGTCAAAGCTAAAAGCCCGACACCAATTCCGCGTACAGCACGAACTCGGCGACGAGTACGCACGGGAAACATCGCTCAGAAGGTCACAAAAGGTCGGCTGGTCAGAACGGACAAACAGAAAGCACCGATAAACAGCAAGGCCTGAAAGAACGAAGTGAATAGCAGCAACGAGCAGACAATAAGCAGTGCAAATCAAAGCGTCCTATATCAAGATATAGGCCGCAATGACCAACAAATGCGAACTGACTACACGCACTAATAAACAGATACGCACGACAAGCACAAACTGAAGAGCAGTAACGATCTGAGTCAGAAAACTGAGAAGCGCGAATCTTAAGTCACCAAACTTCCACTAACTCTCGATAAACACGGGATCAGCAGAAGGAGCCCAACGGGTGCCTGACGTGGTGCTGAACTTCCCTTTTGTAATCTCGTGGACGACGACTTACGTCACGACGTTCTTCCGGACCGGATATTCCGACAACGTAGTCCGACCGTGTGTACGCAACGCCAACATCGGACAAAGTACGTCGGACAAAGTCCGACTGACCTGGTCCGCGGATTGTCCGAGCGTGTGTATGGGGCTTTACATGACTGGAGTAGAGGTGAGCATAGTCCTACTTTAATCAAACCCCCATGGTATCAGAAACTTATATACAGTCACATATACATCCAGTCACCATGATGAAGTCTGGGACAGGTGATAAAGGCTAGATACAAACAAAAAAAACAGGGAATAAGAAGCCTGTTGTGGAAACAGTTGCTAGAAAGCATTGAATGTTCCTTAGGGTAAAGAGAGAGTACGGTGCTCCGAGTCCCTAAGGGCTGTGATAACATTAAGACTCCATCTCTTCCTCTAAAGAAAGCACGAGCAAGTTCTGGAGACCCTTTCCTTTTTGTAGTCAGACTGCTTAATAAACTTTTTTTTTTTTTATAGTATTTAAAGGTTTTCTGCTGTTTACAGAAACCCACAAAACAGATTTTCAGTATTAAGAGTAAAAAAGGATTTCATGTGGTTTTACCACCTGCCCAAAAAAAGAAAACTGTGGGTGAGTGCATAAATGTTTGCTGTAAAAACCTGATTATGAATCACTAATATAAACACGAAAATGTAAATTATTTCAGCTAAAAACGTATTTTGAAGGAAAGTGCCTAATGAAATAGTTGATGGAGGTTCGAGGCTTTACAATTTGGTGTTTGGTGCATTATTACAGTAAAATATCACCATATCTTACTAGTTTCAAAATGCATTATTATTTGTTAAATAATCTTTTAATTAATTTCTTGTAAAAATTTTAAAAGTATAACTCAGAATTTGTGAAAAAAGCCTATTTCTCTTAAAGTGACCTTGTCAGGTGCGAACTACTGTAAAAACTAACAGCAAAGCTAAAGAGAACAATGCAAGTACCAGAGGTATTTTTCAAAGTAGTTCCTGTTTCCCTTTGTTGCCTTTGCATTTCAGGGACAAGACTGTACACCGGGATACAAAATTCTATACACTTGTATTAAGTTAAGCACATTCCTGACACTAAGCTCTGCTTTACCTTTCAACAGTCTAAAGTCAGAGCTCCTACTATCCAAAACATTTTGCCATGGACTGTTGCTGTCAAAAGCACAAGCAGAGAAAATGAAACATCCTATCAGGTTTTTACTGCTACCGGGGCTTGGTTAGAAATAAGGGAAAAATTAGGGAAAAACTGCCACCAGGACATTGACAGAATGAAAAATCTGAAGAGGGTGAACATGGCCAGATATAGACACAGATTGTTAGAGCTCTGTTTAGCATGTTACTTTTTATTTAAACAAGATCAGAAAAATAGCCTTTTCCCAAAAAGACACCTGGAAACTCAAGAGAACAATGGGGAGCCTTGCACCATTACTTTGCCTTTGAGAGGTCCACACCTTTTTGTGGACCTCAAATAATATCATACCTCCACTCCTGCCTTCTTCTCAATGTACACAAACTAAAGATAGGATGGATAGAAAGGTCCCACCTAAATCATGTGGAATTCTGTTGTATAATGATTCAACATCAATTGTTACCAATTTGACCGAATTAGGGATCTCCAAATTTTCTAGGATCTGCAATAAATTAATCTTTGGTATCTTTGGTGTAGGATGGCAATTCCATCACATGTGGCCTAAGATGTTGGTCTATGATCTGACTGATTCCCCTCTGAGATACATCCATTACCGGAAATAATTGGTCTTCCAGGTGGATTATGTACAGTATATCCTTATGCACTTTAGGTAGTGCATATAGTATGGGTAAACGGGGATGTTTAGTTCAAATAAACTCCCACATATTTCTCATGATAAATCCCTCATTAAGAGCTTCGTCCACGAGAGAATAAAATTCCTAATTGAATCTATCGACCAAACATGAGGACATTTTTCGATAGCATTTAGTAATGTTTAGAATTTTGAAACACATATTTTCAGATTTTTCATTGTTCATTAGGAGAACGTTGCCCCCCTTATCTGATGCCGTAATGGTTATTTTGGTGTTATTTTTTTAAAGATCTGAGTGCCTGTTGATGTTCAGGACTTTGCTTGGTGGCATCATTTTTCAATGCCTCCGTCTCCTTAGTAGTTTGTCTTGTGAAGAGCGCTATAGCTGGATTTTGATTTAAAGGAGGGAATCTATGTGATTTCCTCTTAAATTTCTTAACTGGATTGTCATTTATCACCTCCTCATTTTCCTCACTGTCCAGGTCATCCTCCCACATGCCATCTAGGGACTCATTTTCCTGCAGCAGCAGATTCAGATCTCGAAGAGCTCTGAAATCTGCTGTTTTCAGGTTATTTTGGCATACATACTTTTAAATCATTTTCTAGCAAATAAATTGATGTCTTTATTTGTTTCAAAGTTGTCCATACTTCTGTTTGGACAAAAAGATAAACCCAATGATAATACATCCTGCTCTGCCTGTGTCAATGTATGGGAGGACAAATTAATGACATTTAGTCTTCCTTCTGTATGTTTTTTGACCACAAAGGGCTCAGTCCCCATCTGTGTCAGTGGTGATTGGGGTTCATTTGTTTTGTCAAAAATCATCTAGTTGAGTTTTCTGTGTCCTTGGAATAGTTCCAGGATCTTTTTTGGCTTTACCTCCAGTTGAAGTGGGTTTTTTTATATTTATATTTGGTGCACTATTATTTCTCATAGTGATATACCCACCACCTTTACCACCAGGTGATTATTCCATCTGTTGAGTTTGCGTTGAGCGCTTTTTTATTAATCTGTTGGATTTCTCCTTCCATTTCATGCTGTTTACGGAAAGAGCCTTTTCTGTTCCCAAAGAGACTGAATGAGCTTCGGAATATGTGGAAGGTCAGGTTATCCTGGGAGGTGTCCTAAACAAGGCTCTAGGACACACTCCTAGATGTGTTCCTCAGTGAATTACATCTATCCTACTTTATACTGGCTTAACTGATGTCTGGCATACTGCTCACAAGATAGGGATTACACCTTTTTTCGTTGCCCACCAGTTGTTTTTCTTGATTGGTTATTTCTTTGTGAAACAAACTGATCTTCACACAAATAGATGGGATCATCTCAATGTCTAATCATGTGCCAGTCCTTATGAACATTCTCCTTGTCAACGATACCCCCAAAGTGTGGAATATAACCCTTACTGAATCCCTATAGAAGAATGACAAAACCAAAGACATGGTCAAACAAGGAACTAAAAACTTCCTAAAAGACAATCCTGCCTCAGAATCTCTGAGGCAGGATATAATCTCTGAGGCGGGAAAGTTATAAATGTTATATATTGTAAGTGAAGTCTTGATAGTTCAGGAATCCAAGTTTAAAATGAGTAAGACTAAAAATATCTCAAATCTGCTATCACATATCCACAAACTCAAAACCCTTGCACAAAAAACACTAGCCCAATAAACCACAACTGAATTAAAGCTTCTATACTGCCCACTAAATTAAAAAAAAAAAAAAAAAAAAAAAAACTTCATTTTAAACTAAAAGCCTAACAAACTAGGACTAAGAGGTCCTTCTAAGAATACAAATAAACCTGGTAGGATTCTAGCTAGGGCCTTATGGGAAACAGAACTTCAGTAATTTATCTCACAAATTAGCAAAGGCCATGACAACAAGGTCAATAAACCTGAATAAATTGTGCATTGTTTCCAGGAATAGTATAAATCATTCTATAATCCCTCCACTATACCAGATCCAAAGAGAAAAAAAAGGCCACTTATACATGGAATATTATCTTGCTAGCTCGGCCATACCCTGTCTAACATCAGAAGAAAGAAAATTTGTCAATTCACCAATCTCTGAGGAAGATGGCTTTATCATATTATACTACAAAACCATTTCTTGATGCAAATAACTTATGACTGGATGGCCTACAATTCCCTTCTAACTTCCTAAGATCCCTTATTTTCATTATCCCTCGAAGGTCAAAGACCTAACCCAGCTTTCTAGTTTCTGCCCCATTTCATTAATAAACATCCATCTGAAATGGTTTTCCAAAAGCAAAACCAACTGCTTGCTCCCCATGATCCAACATAGTGTTCTCCCGGATCAAGTGGCCTTTGTTCCAAATATAGAAGCCATAGATAACAGGGCCCCATAAATACATTTCGGCAAATGTCAAATTTAAATGTAGGATTAAATATCTTAATATCCATCTAACACTTAGACCCCTTTCATACTAGGGCACTTTGCAGGCGCCACAGCGCTAAGAATAGCGCCTGAAAAGCGCCCTGAAAGAGCCGCTCCTGTGTCTCCAATATGAAAGCCCAGAGGGTTTTTACACTGGAGCGGTGCGCTGGCAGGACGCTAAAAAAAGTCCAGCATCTTTGCAGCGGTGAAGGAGCAGTGTGTGCACCGCTCCTGCCCATTGAAATCAATGGGCAGCGTGGCTATACAGGTGGATTTGCATGTGGTTTAACCCTTTCTCGGCCGCTAGCGGGGGTAAAAGCAGCCCACTAGCGGCCGAATAGCGTTGCAAAATTAGCGGCGCTTTATCGCCGATGCACCCACCGCCCAAGTGTAAAAGGGCCTAAGTATAGACACCATTTTCCAATAAACTTCCAACCTTGTATTTAGATCACCACATACATTACAATCTGGATTGGACAGTCTTTTAGATCTACCAAACATATTTTAGTGCTAGGGCTTGCCTGATTGGATAGTTTACGTAGGTCTTTATATTATGTTGTACAGAAATTGTATGGTCAGATTGTAACAAGTCTGGCAACCCTTACAGTAACTAAACAAGAGCTACATTTTTTCTGGGCAATTCAGAACAGCATTTTAAAAATTAAATACCAAATAAATACCCTACCTGTTAAAATACCACCTTCCTTCTCAAAAATATTACGTGAAGACTTCTGTTAGTTTCTGTAGGCTCACAAATCTCACAGACTGAACTGTAACCTCCTTTCGAAGTCCAAATTCCTGGGAGGCATAGGATTCCCAGACCCCCCTCTTATATCATAAAAGCAATTAACATGTCCAGAGTTCTTGATTTGTGTAGGAACCACAATGCGAATAGATGGATCCAAACTATCACAAACACCCCACTCTTTATCCTACCCCAGCTAGAGGCTAACACCCCCATATCCACTGATACTCAAAAATTTTCACATGCTGGAAAAATCAGGCTCCATAGTCATATCTCAGGTGCTTGCTTGGCTTGTCTCCGCTGAAGCAGCCAGTAGTACCAGCAAAAGGAATGCTGTACACCGGGATGCAGTATAATATTGTTCCTGCTGGGCATTTTATTTTTATTTTTTGATCACTTCATTTTTTTATTGTTGCTTACAAACAACAAGAACAACAAATAACATACAACCCCGCCACGTAATGAAAATACATAATAAAAAAGAAAAAAAAACAAAAGAAAAAAGGTAAAAAAGAACCCTCTTGGAGCCTTTACTCCCCCCCCCCCCCCCCCCCCCCCCCCCCAATTAGAGGAACTTATGAGCCTCATCTCCATATTTGGGCGACTTTCGGGCTTTTAGATTAATTGGGACAAGTCTGAACTACTACCATTAGATGAGTTAAAAGTCCCTTTATTAAACCAAGCGTCCCAAATTCAATTTAAGCATACAGTGAGATATTTGGGGAAAGAGCTATCTCGGAACGTAAAAGATTATATAAACCCTTATTAGTGAAATTTAAGGATAAATGCTGAAGCTGGTGTAAGTTACCATTGACAGTGATAGGTAGAGCAAATCTTGTTAAAATAATTTGGACCCCACAATTACTTTATGTGTTTAATAATTCACCCATATGGATCACAGGTTTAGAAAAACAGAATTTTAGAGAACTTATCTGGAAAAAAAAAAAAACAACCACGTATAAAGTTAACACCACTGATGTTAAATAAAAAAACTGGCGATTCCCCATCCAAAAAGTTATTTTCTAGACTCACAAATACACAATTTATTTGGATGGACTATAATATCAGGTTCTGATTCTATACAGAGTTTGTTATTATCAGTTTATCCTGATTACCCATTGATTCTTTATTAGAGACGAGAAATCAATTGTCCAACAAAGGATTTGTTACGGGTAAATTGTTTGACAAGGTATAGCAGGAAATGAAAATAATTACGTAAATAAAGGGCTATACGGTATACACCCCTATCTGGAATAATAGTAGTTACAGGGAATTGATGAAATTGGAAGGGTTTGAGACATGGAGGCTTAATGGACTAAGGTATATGACAAAACAATTCCAGGAAGATGTGAAATTTTTTTACTGAACTAAGAAACAAATATAATATTCCAAATCAAATATTTTTTTTCAAGCTTAGGCATGCATTACAAGCACAGGGCCGACTTTAAGAATTGAAATTTAATAAATCAGGGGTAATAGCCCTACTGAAAAATACAGAAAAGAAAAAGGGTTTAATATCACAAATATATGATATATTATATGATAAATTTAGGGGAACAGAGGACATACCAGCAAGGTCAGCTTGGTCTTGTTATATAGGGCCAATTTCAGATGAACAATGGGCAGTGGCACTATCGGTAACACCGCTGGCATCTCTATCTTCAACACAAAACTTAACACAATTATTTATATTACAAAGGGCTTATTACCAGAGAAACTATGCAATGTTCTAGATGTAAAGGGAGCCCTGCTAACCTAATCCATATGCTATGGAGATGTCCCAAACTCCATTGTTACTGGAATGAGGTGGTATTAATAAATAATAGTGTTTTTGGGACCGGGTTGTCTCCAGAACCAGGGAGATGCCTTTTGGGCATCCTGGCTGAAGGGGGAATCCCGGGAGAATACAGGATTTTAATAATTAGGAGCCTATTTCAGGCTCATAAGCTTATAGCGCAAAAGTGGACATCACCATTTCCACTTACAGTAGCAGAACAGAAGATACAAATAAGGGAAACCCTAGTTAAGGAAAATATATTTTCTGTTAGACAATCTTGCATTGTACCTTGTTTTAGCATGAACCTTGAACTCTTTGCTCCTCCCATGAACTTCCTGATTCAAGCCATGTCTCTGCACTTCCTGTTTGCCAGATTATTGTGCTTTCTCCAGCCAATATCTTGCTCTCGTCTCTCCTGCTGCCATCCATATCTTTGCTACCATTCGTTACTAACCTTCGACTTGTTCCTCGACTACGCTTCTGCTCAATCCCACCCTACAACCATTCATTACCGACCTATGGCTTGTTTACTGACGACGCTTCTGCATGATCCCTACCTGCTAATCTGCTTCTGGACCCCAGCTTGCTCACCCTTCCTGGTGGGGCAATCCTGAGGACCAGGACCTGGTACTAACACACAGCAAAACCCATCTCCACCATCTGGAGCTCTGGTGAATACAGGTTTGTACTTAGACCCCGCATCTCAGGTCAACCCATGTCACCAACAGGGTGGCCTTTTTGTATACCTGCCCTGCCTGTCAGTGGGTGCTGCTCCACTGCTATAGCTACTGGCCTCTGAGCCTGACTCCAGACCGTGACATCACCAGTCATAAGATGTTCTCTCCAATGAGCCAGCATACTTGTACTATATTACATATTGTGGGGGTGTCTAGCATTAAAGTATTTCTGGGATTAAGTAAAAAGAATCATATTTAAATCGGATTTAAATCTTATTAACAACCTTGTGGTTCTTCTCCTCCACTTGACCCCAGTCACTATAAAACATAATGAAATTAGGATCATGGAGGAACATGAAGTTACCCTGAATAATAAAAGACTGTTTTTGGAAAATCTGGTTTATCTGTTCCCAGAACATGCAACTTTAAAGTGGACATTCAAATATAAATCGAGCATCTTGCATGGCTACTATCTTTTGAAAGCTTTGTTATTTTAAAAAGATAGGCATTATTAATTTTGTCTCTCTTAACTCTACTATTTCTAATAACTTCTATGACTTCTAGCAACCAGATCAGACTAGGCTTCTCCTGGGAGGAACTACATGCTCTTTCCAATTATTATTTTCAACCTACCATACTTCCAAGAAACACACGTCTTTCTGTGTAGAACTTCATGTTGCAGTGGTGGAGAAGGGTGTGTGTAAAGACTGTGTAGACCAGGGGGGTATCCAAACCAGTCTACTGTCCTTCAGACTTTAGGGGGGCCAGTGGGAGTAGAAAATGTCCTGGTGTTCAGCGGGAGTAAAACACTGCCCTTATCTTTGGTGTCAGTGGGTGGACCAGTGCCTCATCGTTGATGTCAGCGGAAGGAATAGTGCCCTACCATCGGTTTCAGTGGGAGGAATAGTGGCCCATCGTTGGTGTCAGTGGGAGGAATAGTGGCCCATCGTTGGTGTCAGTGGGAGGAATAGTGGCCCATCGTTGGTGTCAGTGGGAGGAATAGTGGCCCATCGTTGGTGTCAGTGGGAGGAATAGTGGCCCATCGTTGGTGTCAGTGGGAGGAATAGTGGCCCATCGTTGGTGTCAGTGGGAGGAATAGTGGCCCATCGTTGGTGTCAGTGGGAGGAATAGTGGCCCATCGTTGGTGTCAGTGGGAGGAATAGTGGCCCATCGTTGGTGTCAGTGGGAGGAATAGTGGCCCATCGTTGGTGTCAGTGGGAGGAATAGTGGCCCAACGTTGGTGTCAGTGGGAGGAATAGTGGCCCATCGTTGGTGTCAGTGGGAGGAATAGTGGCCCATCGTTGGTGTCAGTGGGAGGAATAGTGGCCCATCGTTGGTGTCAGTGGGAGGAATAGTGGCCCATCGTTGGTGTCAGTAGGAGGAATAGTGGCCCATCGTTGGTGTCAGTGGGGGGACTAGAGGCCCATCCTTGGTGCCAGTGGGGGGAATAGTGGCCCATCGTTGGTGTCAGTAGGAGGAATAGTGGCCCATCGTTGGTGTCAGTGGGAGGAATAGTGGCCCATCGTTGGTGTCAGTGGGGGGACTAGAGGCCCATCCTTGGTGCCAGTGGGGGGAATAGAGGCCCATCCTTGGTGCCAGTGGGGGGAATAGAGGCCCATCGTTGGTGTCAGTGGGGGGGAATAGTGGCCCCATCGTTGGTGTCAGTGGGAGGAATATTGGCCCATTGTTGGTGTTAGTGAGAGGAATAGTGGCCCTTTGTTGGTATCAATGGAAGGAATTTTTCCCCATCATTGGTGTCAATAAGAGGAATAGTGCCCTTTTGATGGTGTCGGTGGGAGGAATAGTGCCCCATTGTTGGTGTCAGTGACAGGAAATATGCCCCATTGTTGGTGTCAGTCAAAGTGGAGAAATGTGGATAAATAGCTGCGCCTCTAATATATCAAGCGGCCGACACAACAATATGACCAATTGTGTAGGATAATTAAAAAGAAAAAGTGTGGCGCTAAACAAACGTGTTTGAACAATCGTCGTAGGCGAGAATGGGAAAATCTCGACCACCAAAATAAGTGTTCAAATTTGATGTGAAAGTGAAGTGGACGTCAATCCGTTAGCATAACTTAGAAGAGTATGCTATTCAAAGGAAAACACCATCATGTGAATGTGATATATAAAAACTACGAAAATTCTTAATTAAATCAACAAAAAGGAACTTATTAATATATGGCAGTGGATGGTAATGATGTCAGTTTTGGACAATTCTCTACAACTGAAATCCTCATATGGAGAGACAGCAGAGTCATCAAGTCTCTATACTAAGTATAGGTAGTGGAAAATAATATGACCACTATGAGTTGTCTCAATGTACCAACCGTTAAAAAAGTATAATATAATATAACACATAAGTTAGAGTACTACAAAAACAGTGGTAACGTATATACTCGAATATAAGCCGAGATTTTCAGCCCATTTTTTAGGGCTGAAAGTCCCCCCCTCGGCTTATATTCGAGTCACCGCCGTCTGCCTACATGAACAGCTTGTCATGCAGACAGACGGCAGTTTTAAAAAGCCGCGCCGCCTCCTCCCGCCCGTCCGTGATAGGCGGACACTAATTTTCCCAGCAGTACAGTGTTCCGCCTATCACGGATGCCCTGTCATTCTCATCTCATGGACGAGGATGAGAGGGCGTCCGTGATAGGCGGAACACTGCACACTGACTGCTGGGAAAACAGCGTTCCTCCTATCACGGACGAGGACGAGGAGGAGGCGCGGCTTTTTAATTTCTACAATGGCGCCGTACACGCTGTGGGGGGACAGACCGGAGAGCGGGGACCGGAGAGCGGGGACCGAAGAGCGGGGACCGAAGAGCGGGGACCGAAGAGCGGGGACCGAAGACCGATGGCAGAGGGCACAGGACGGATGACAGAGGACCCACAGATCGGCACAGGTAGGCTGCAATGGGGACACGGGGGGGGTCTGTACAGGAGACATGCAGCTGCAGATGGGCATTGCTGGCCCTCTTTTCCACTTACAGTAGCTGCTGCATTTTGTACCCTCGGCTTATACTCGGGTCAATGCAGTTTTCCCATTTTTTGTGGTGAATTAGGGGCCTCGGCTTATACTCGGGACGGCCTATAGTCGAGTATATACGGTAAGTGAATAAGAATAGTGATCTGGATGGTGGTTAAACGCTCTTGGCGAGCGACAACCGCCTGTATGTAAAAGACCAACCCTAAAATAAAATAAAAAGAGATTATAATAGACTAAGGTATGGTCCTGGCGACATATAAGTGTGCTAGAAAGGAATATAATACCCCTATGTGTTATTTCAGCACATTCACAACCACATAGAGGGAAGTAAGGAGGTATTATGGCTCACAAATAGGATAAATTACTTGTCTTGTATAAACCGATAAGGTGAACACATTTGGGATATCTGTACTGGACACACCGTCTCAATATAGAATAATATGAGACCAGATTTTAATGTGAGAATGTCCATAGACTATTTGAGTTCAAGTGATAGGGGATCAATCAAGATTTCCGTTTATAGGGTTTGAAAGCCCCAGTTGAAGTCTTTGTTAGACGAAACGTGTCGGGAGAACCTTGCAGTTATACTGCTACCATTGCGCTTCATTGTTTTTGTTTTGTTTTTAAAATTACATTTTTACGAAGATTTTTACTAAAGATGTATTGTGGATGTTAACGCATTCTTAGCAATAAATTGAGTCCCTTCCTGGACCTTTTTACACTATGAGGAGGCCCTCTCTTTTTTCCTTGTTTATATACTTCCACATGTCCTGAGGATCTTTGTCCAGTGGTGAACGTTTTTCTGTTAACCGGCTTTTGGGATTTCCTGTCGTTTGGTGAGTGAAGATTGACACTCTCTCTCAGTTCCACCCCGGGTGCAGTGATCCAGTGCAGTTCCAGGTTTAAGCAGTTCCAAGCTCGTTTGACCCCTCACCCCCGGTCAGTGGGTCCATCGGATGTGGTAAGCGTACCAAATTCATTTCTATACTGCCGTGTTTGCAACTGAATCCGATACAAAGAGGACGCAGCTTTCAAACCCTATAAAACGGAAATCTTGATTGATCCCCTATCACTTGAACTCATACAGTCTATGGACATTCTCACATTAAAATCTGGTCTCATATTATTCTATATTGAGACGGTGTCCAGTGTCAGTCAAAGGAATAGTGGCCTGTTGTTGGTGTTAGTCGACAGAATAGGGTCCCATTGTTGGTGTCAGTGGATGAAATAGTGCCCTAGGGGCTGGATAAAGGCATGCAAAGGGCCACATCTGGCTCCAGGGCCACAGTTTGGCGACCACTGGTGTAGACAAATATTGACTGGAGGAACTCTTGGGCTGCAAAATCATTGGCTTTGAAATAGCTTTTCCAGTATTGGTACAGGGTACTTAGGAGCATAATGGTAAATAAACCATGCTCTATGAGATGGGATGGAGTATACCTTTAAATTAATATTTAATGATTTCAGTAGCTTATAATTTTAAAACAATATCCTTTTTTTGTTTAGCTTACTGCAGTATACTGTCACAATGAAAAATTCAAATAACTCAGAAAAATTGCATGTCTGTTTTATAGATCTGACTGCCCCATGCAGAGACTTATCATCCGTACAGAGCCCCTTGGATCATGTGCATTCCAGCAACCAATGAGTTAAGGGCATCATGCTGTGCGCTCAGGTAAAAATCTGTAACAATCTACGTCAGTCTGATCTAAGAACTGCTGATTAGTTTTGTGGAAAGCCTCCTTTTTATCTTCGGCGAGAATTATACATTTATTAAAGCAAATATGCCAGCGTGTGTTTAGTTTCTTTCCTTGTTCTTTGACCTGACAATGAGCTGCCCCCCATGAATGGATGTGCTACAGGATTTAATCAAAGGATTAAACAGGGCTTTGATCTCAGGCCACCAATTTCACCCTGGCAAGCAGTCAAGTTCACATTAGCATGAGACCAAGAGGGTCACCAGGATGGCAAGAAAATCAAATAAGAGTCATGATTCTGATTATAGGAACTTACATGCACTTATATTTTTTCCAAAATATATTATCTATATTACATATTTTACAGACTGCTCAGTAGTAAAAAAAAAAAATATTTGAGAGTTAAATTAATGTGATGAATTAAAAAAAAAAAAATTATGTATTTTTTTTTTTGGAGGTATTCCTTTCAGTAATTTGAAGCAACAAGAATGTGGGTAAAAGTGGAAGATGAACCAAATTTATTTTTTGAGTTTTGGATAAAGTGGGCAAGACCAGAGAAAGAAAGTTGACAGGGATAAAAAACACCTTAAAGTGGTGTTTCCCCCTAAAAAAACAAAAAAGGCTTAAAAATCCTAAAAAAAAAGAAAAAAAAAATTATTGGAATTTTTTTTTTTTTTTTACATACCTCTAAATGCCTGTTGCTAGGGGTCCCTCGTAGTCTGCCTTCTGCCTAGCCTAGGCTGGTGACATCACTTCCCCTCGGCACAGGAAGGGCTCCCCAGTCATCTGGGACCTGTCACCTGTCCCAGATAACTGTGCGGCCAATCGCTCGCGCATGCGCAGTGGGTGCCCGGCTGTGAAGCCACAGCCGGGTGCCCACAGTTGCAATGCCGGCGCCACCGAGCGGATCGGGGGGCTAGCGGAGCTTCGACCCCCCACATCGCTGGACCCTGGAACAGGTAAGTGTCCGATTATTAAAAGTCAGCAGCTGCAGTATTTGTAGCTGCTGACTTTTATTTTTTTTTTTTTTTTTTTTAGGGACACACCTCTTTAAGTTAGGAAACAAATTACTGTCAAGTTTTTCATTTCTGTGACCCCAATGGAGAGATGGCTCTTCAGTTGCTGTTCTAGAGACTTCTGCCACCAGCAACACAAAATAAGGTGAAGTCTCTCCAAAGGGGAAACAAAGACCAGTTAAGACTCAATGGGGGGCTCTAACCTAATCTACCACACCTAGCATAGATGTTTTTGTTTGACTTTAATGTTAGTGCAGCCACAGGCATGGGATTATTATTGCATGATGATCTAATTGTTTTTAGCCAAATTGGGTAACATGTATATAGTCAAGTTGAAGGATCTTAGACAGTTAAAGCTTTGTCTATTTACTACAGTTAACCCCAAGTGATAAGTACCATCAGAAGAACTGCCTATGCTGATTTGCACATTTGAGTGATCTGCAAAAACATGTTTAGGAAAAAGTCAGTAACCAGAATCACTGAAGGACAGTCAGATCATGTCTGCATATCTGCCTGTCCTCTAGCTACCATCACAGGTGATGAAGCAGACCCATTCAAGTCTACAGGAAATCTCGAACTAATAAGAGTAAATATGCCTACAGACAGAAAAGTCTGCCTGACCCAGCCAATTATGGTCGGATTGAGCATACAGCGCTTCACTTTTTCCACATTTTGGTTATGTTACAGCCTTATTCCAAAATTGATTAAATCCATTATTTTCCTCAAAATTCTACAAACAATATCCCATAATGACAACGGGAAAGAAGTTTGTTTGAAATCTTTGCAAATTTACTAAAAATAAAAAATCACAAGTATATAAGTATTCACAGCATTTGCCATGACACTCAAAGTTGAGCTTAGGTGTATCCTATTTTCACTGATCATCCTTGAGATGTTTCTGCAACTTGGAGACCACCAATGGTAAATTCAGTTGACTGGACATGATTTGGAAAGGCACAAACCTGTCTATACAAAGGTCCCACAGTTAACAGTGAATGTCAGAGCACAAACCAAGTCATGAAGTCCAAGAAATTGTCTGTAGACCTCTGAGACAGAATTGTATTGAGGCACAGATCTAGGGGAGGGTACAGAAAAATGTATGCGGCATTGAAGCACAGTGGCCTCCATCGACCATGAATGAAAGAGGTTTGGAACCACCAGGACTATTCCTAGAGCAGGCTATCTGGCCAAACTGAGTGATCGGGGAGAAGGGCCTTAGTCAGGGAGGTGACCAAAAACCTGATGGTTACTCTGAGAGAGCTCCAGTGTTTCTCTGTGGAGAGAGGAGAACCTTTCAGAAGAACAACCATTTCTGCAGCACTCCACCAATCAGGCCTGTATGATAAAGTGGCAAGATGAAAGCCACATCTCAGTAAAAGGCACATGATAGCCCGCCTGGCCTTTGCCACTTAAAGGACTCTCAGACCAGGAGAAACAAAATTCTCTGGTCTGATGAAACAAAGATTGAACTCTTTGGCTTGAATGGCAAGCGTCATGTCTGGAGGAAACCAGGTAACGCTCATCACCTGGCCAATATCATCCCTACAGGGAAAAATGCTTTAGGGATGTTTTACATCGAGGGAAAGATGAATACAGAAATGTACAGAGACATCCTTGATAAAAACCTGCTCCAGAGCGCTCTGGACCTCAGACTAGGACAAAGGCTCATCTTCCAACAGGGCAACGACCCTGAGCACACAGCCAAGATAACAAAAGAGCGACTACAAGATAACTCTGTGAATGCCCTTGAGTGGCCCAAAGAAGAATGGGAGAAACTACCTTAAATTGATGCGTCAAGCTTGTAGCATCATACTCAAAGAGACTTGAGGCTGTAATTGGTGCCAAAGGTGCTTCAACAAAGTATTGAGCAAAGGCTGTGAATACTTATGTACATGCTTTAGTTTTTTATTTATTTTTTTCCATAATTTTTATTGTTTTCTGGATAATTTGAACAAACAAGAGGTTATCATACAGAATGTATCAAATAACGCTTAGGCCTCATACACACAGACATTTTAACAGCGCCTTTTTTGAGCTTTTTTTGCTATTTAAGAACACCACTCCATGTTATTCAATGGGCTCATACACACCATGGCGTTTGAGCTATAACAGGCATGGTCATTTATAAGTTCCAAAAAAAAACAAGGACTATCACATTCTGAGGCTCCAGCGCTAGAGCTGTTTTGACGCTGACGCCGAAAAAAGCTCAGAAACGCTAGCGCTATACCGATGTTTTTTAGCGTCAGCGTTTTTAAGCTCTAAAAATGTTTATGTGGGTAATTTGGGAGTGGAAAATAGCAGAGGGATGTTTTTTTTAAAACGCTTACAAACGACATTAAACACGCATTGAAGCCAAATCAAAACGCTAATAAAATCACGTTTTTAACACTGCTTTTTTTCCAAGTGTTGTCACTAGCTTTACAGCCCGTTTTTTCAAAGGTTCGTGTGTATGAGGCCTTAAATTGGAAGAATGGTGAATACAGTATGTGCGCTTCATCTGATAATAATTTGTACTCTTAACGTTGGACCATTTTACAGATTAACATTTTACCATTCTAGATTCCTTGTCAAAAACCCATTCTAACTGAGTATTTTAGAGTATGATAAAGTATAATAAAATAAGATTTAAAATAGGAATAAAATAAATAAAAACTAAAATATAAAAATAAAGAATAAAAAAAAAAAATATATAAAAATAAAAGGGAAGGAAAAGTAATGATTGAAACTGTTGTACCTATGTGTAAGAAAGTGTAATTTTCAAACAAACTTCCATGTTGTCATTATGGGGTACTGTTTGTAAAATATTGAGGAAAATAATTAATTTAATCCATTTTGTAATAAGACTGCAACATAACAAAATATGGAAAAACTGAAGTGCTGTGAATACTTTCCGGATGTACTATATGCCTACATACTCACTGACCTCTCTGGACATATTTGCAGAACACTATTGCTCTTTCTCAATATAATCCAGCACCACATGTGTGCAGCAGTGCCCCCTCTCCTCCACAAGCCTAAACACACATATCCACTTGTGTCAATTATTTATAAGAAGATTCATACAAGAAAATCTTAAGGCATTCTGGTGTGGCTGTGGCTGTGACTGCCATCTTATGTTAGTGGGAAGCCCAAGGTTGGACATAGTGACGTTGACCTTGAGTTGCTATCTAGACTAAGAGCCTAGATGTGAGTGCTCACAACACAGTTTACCACCCTTCTCCATTTGAGGGAGATGTAAGTTTGTCTTTACAGGGCAACAAGAAAAATAAACTCAGGAATGTATATACTACTGACATAAATGCTTCTGATAGGTTTCCTCAGCATGCATACCTGGTACAGCCTACTGATAAAGAGTAACTGAATAGGTCTAGAATACCCAGAATATATCATCTAATATGTAAAAACTGGAAAGAATTGGAAACCTTGGCTGTGCTAAGGAAAAGCCTGTTAGAGCCTGCTTACCTTGCTAATGATAATACAGTATGTCTATTTCACTAGATACCTTATTGTTGCTAATGTTCTTGGAAAATAATCTTCCATACAAATGAACATGACAACGTCATTCACTATCTCCTCAATTCTTTATTGGAATAAACTGTAAAATTTAGTTTTGAACAATATACTCAAAATAGTGATGCAAACCTTTTGGCTTGCAAGTGAAGTCAAATGAAGGAAAACTTCACACAAGCTCAATTGCACTGCCGAGCCAGCTCCAACATAGCAAGGCTTCCCTCAATGGGCATCCAACAATAGCTCAAATCATAGAAATACAGAAAGGGCCGCCAAAATCGGATACCAGAGTTCAAGATCATTATAATTGCTGATTTACTTTTTAATTTGACTTTTTAATACCAATTTAAATGATCTTGAACTCATTTATCCAGTTTTGGTCTGTTGTTTCTGTATTTCTATGGTTTGAAATGTGGTTTTGAGTCTCACTATATTTACAGAAGAAATAAAATAATGGTAGTGACTACAGGAAGGGGAAGTTTTATACAGCACATGTCCTTGCTGAGCTCTAATGCCCCGTACACACGGTTAGATTTTCTGACGAAAAATGTCCTATCGGACCATGTTGTCGGAAATTCCGACCGTGTGTGGGCTCCATCGGACTTTTTCCGTCGTAATTTCCGACGGAAAAAGTTTGAGATCCTGCTCTCAAATTTTCCGACAACAAAGTCCTATCGGACTTTTTCCGATCATGTGTAGCGAATTCCGACGGACAAAGTGCCACGCATGCTCAGATCACATTACAAGACCAAAGCTATTGGCTACTAGCCTCTACGTAGTCCCGTCATACGCAACGAATGTCACCACGTTCAGAATGCTCGGATTTTCCGACAACTTTGTCCGACCGTGTGTATGCAACACCAGTGTCGGACAAAATCCGTCGGAAAAAATCGGATTTTGTGGTCGGAATTTCCGAACGTGTGTACGGGGGGGCATAAGACGTTAGTAGGAACCAGGAGTGCTTAATGGAATGGATTGTTTCCAATATTTAAAGGCCAAGTTAACCGTTTTAAAAAAAAGAATATGCACATATTTTTGTAGGGAAAAAAAATGTGCATTTATTCTTTTTTTCAGAGGAGTCTGTAAAGCATTGCACCCGCAATCAATAGATCATGGGTGCAATGTACAGGCTTTCAGTTACAAAGCTGGAGGAAGTGTGAATGAACCAAGAAGGCACTCATCAGCGCCCTTGCAGTTAATTGAGAACTACAAGCCATCGGCAACTGTTGTCGTTTCTTCGTGCACAGATTCCTGTAAATTAATGACTCTCTGTGTGGTGGGGAGCCCCGCATAGCCATGCTGATTTTGAAATGTGACAGCAGGTGTGGGGAGTGGATCCCTCACATGCTGTCAGGTGGGTGGGGGGGACCAGGGGTTGAGCAGGGCAGGAACTGGAGCATGTTGCATGCATCACCCTAAATATGGGTGTAATGTGTAACATGTTCCATAAGTGGAACCTATCCGTTAACTTGCAGAGCTAAGTACGGTTATGTTTTAGTGGGTTAAATCAAAGCCTAGTTTTTTTTTATATCTTTGCTACTGTTTTTTAATAAGTTTGCAGACTCAAACATCATTCTTGTCACCTTCTCCATAATAACAAATACGATAAAATATCACATGGAAAGTCTTCAGCCCCCTGTAAGCTACAACTCTAAGCTTAAAGTATAACTAAAGGCAAAATCTTTTTTACTAGTTTTGGATAGGGTGGAGAGGGATTAGAACACCTGTCAGTTTGTATTGCTGTTTGTGCCCCCATTATGGAGATGCATCCTCTTTATTTGTCCTGTTTACCATTATCATTGAATATGAAAGTAATAGAAAATAGTAGGTCCCGCAGTGCTCTATTTCCAAGTAATGAAACCTGAATATGCCAACATATTGGGTCAGGTGACCTGCAGCAGCTCTGCGTTGTGGATGCTGATGTCAACAAATTTATCATGCACTTACACTATATTGCACTTACACTATATAATGCTGATGTCTTCACCCCGTGCAATGCTGGTGTGCCTCCAATTCACATGACAAAGAACCTGGTCTATGTAGGACTTCTATTTACACCCAGGAAGCAAATGTAATTTGCTATTACTGAACTGCTTTTTTAATGCCTGCCTTTTAGTTGTGGATAGGGTATGGAAGATTTTTTGACTAACCTGTAAAATCCATTTATTGGAGTACAGTATAAGGCACAGGCAGTGTTATAAATGACTAGGTTATAAGCACTACATTTAGATGATTGGACACTGCCAAAACAGAGCTGTAAGGACCCCCACATAACCCTTGCCAATCCAAGCAGTTCTCAGCTTTTTAGTAAGCAACAAAAAGATACACCGAGGGGAAGGTCCTGTGTCCTGTACTCCAAGAAATGGATTTCACATACAAGTAAAAAAATCTTGTGTTTAGTTTCTCGTACAGTACAAGATACAGTAAAATCGTGTGGTACCGGCGCTGGTTGTTGTGTTACAACAATGAAATAAAAATAAAAATAAAATTAAAAATAGAGATAAGATAGAATGCTATGGTGAGCTGCAGTTTCGTGCAATATAATCACCCATAGGTGACTATTCAAAGTAAAAGAAAAATGGGGTGAAAACCGCGCTATTATTATTCATCAAACATTGTGGGTTCCCACCGCTAGTTTGTACTATGCTGTGGTCCCCCCACAAACTTTCAATCCCAGAAGTGCAGGTGCTAGCCTACTATTTTAATGCCGTGTTCAAATGAAGTTGAGTTAAATTCAATCAAAGACCAAAAAACAAACAAAAAGACCAAAAAATGTATCAAGTGCCAAGTGCTAATCTTGTGCCTTAATCGGCTATTTCAAAGTGCTTTGTGCGTATGGGTATCATGGGTTACTATCCTGTGATGTTTAGGCGTGGTCTGTGCTAATTGCGAAGTTTAGTACTTCTACTAATAATAACAAATTTATTCCATCAGTAGCCCATCTTCACTGCCCAACATGGTGATACAATGAAACAAATATCTGTTACATGTGACCTAGGTTTTCCAATAGCATAGTCAATAGCATAATCCCATCAGTTTTCCTATGTAAAAACAATTTTTCAATAATCAAACAAAACAAAAAACAGAGCAAAAAATGTATATAAAGTCCGTGACAACACCGCTTGTGCTTGGTAAAACTTTAAATTGTGCAGATTTCTTGCTTAGTGGCCGTCACCACCTATGAAATGGATCACTTACCAAACCTTGGTAAGTGTGAAGCCAGCGGTTACTTTAGGATAACCAATCCTATCTATGGCCTCCCTCTTTCTCTCACCTCCTGGTGTAGATATTGTACGGATAGACTCCACAGCAGGTGTCCCCAGAAAATGAAATAATAAACAGGGGGCTTCCAATGGTGAAGTACGTTTTACAAAGGTTTTTATTAAAAGTAAAATGTTATAAAAGACTCACATGGTCCAGTGCCGCAGCTGGCACTAAGCATATCCAGCCTTGTGTTTAAAATCAGATTGGCGTGCGTCCTGAACTCCCTTCCTGGTGTGAGGTCCCTCTCCCGGAAGTGATGCAAGCACGTACGATTACCCAGCAGCCTCTACGCGTTTCGCAAAGGTTATTGCGTCATCAGGAAGCTTCCTGATGACGCAATAACCTTTGCGAAACGCGTAGAGGCTGCTGGGTAATCGTACGTGCTTGCATCACTTCCGGGAGAGGGACCTCACACCAGGAAGGGAGTTCAGGACGCACGCCAATCTGATTTTAAACACAAGGCTGGATATGCTTAGTGCCAGCTGCGGCACTGGACCATGTGAGTCTTTTATAACATTTTACTTTTAATAAAAACCTTTGTAAAACGTACTTCACCATTGGAAGCCCCCGGTTTATTATTTCATTTTCTGGGGACACCTGCTGTGGAGTCTATCCGTACAATATCTACACCAGGAGGTGAGAGAAAGAGGGAGGCCATAGATAGGATTGGTTATCCTAAAGTAACCGCTGGCTTCACACTTACCAAGGTTTGGTAAGTGATCCATTTCATAGGTGGTGACGGCCACTAAGCAAGAAATCTGCACAATTTAAAGTTTTACCAAGCACAAGCGGTGTTGTCACGGACTTTATATACATTTTTTGCTCTGTTTTTTGTTTTGTTTCATTATTGAAAAATTGTTTTTACATAGGAAAACTGATGGGATTATGCTATTGACTATGCTATTGGAAAACCTAGGTCACATGTAACAGATATTTGTTTCATTGTATCACCATGTTGGGCAGTGAAGATGGGCTACTGATGGAATAAATTTGTTATTATTAGTAGAAGTACTAAACTTCGCAATTAGCACAGACCACGCCTAAACATCACAGGATAGTAACCCATGATACCCATACGCACAAAGCACTTTGAAATAGCCGATTAAGGCACAAGATTAGCACTTGGCACTTGATACATTTTTTGGTCTTTTTGTTTGTTTTTTGGTCTTTGATTGAATTTAACTCAACTTCATTTGAACACGGCATTAAAATAGTAGGCTAGCACCTGCACTTCTGGGATTGAAAGTTTGTGGGGGGACCACAGCATAGTACAAACTAGCGGTGGGAACCCACAATGTTTGATGAATAATAATAGCGCGGTTTTCACCCCATTTTTCTAGTACAAGATACAGGCAGAGTCTTATATGACTTGGATGCCCAAATGAAATGCAAAACAAGGAATGATAAACAGAGCAAGCAAATATCAACAGGCCTGCATAACCAAGGGTGAAAGGCCCTAACATTTGACAGCAACCTGGAGCACTTTGTTGCCAAGGCAGCATCAGTGGAGGTGTTAATATCCATTTGATAAAACTTTGCAAACATGTGAACCAAAGATCAGGTGGCAGGCTTGCAATCTGTGAAATGCATGCTTAAAAGATCAGGAGGCACCCACAGATCTGGTGAGGGGCTCCTTAAAGAGGAAAGAATGGAACCTTTTATGGGAAAGGGTGGAAGGAAGAGGCTTGAACTATGACCCTTCTAACTTACCAGGCAATAGTGGAATGGAAAGCAGAAATCCTTCAAGAGGTACAAAGAGGCAATATGATTTACCTAAAAGAAGCCATAGGCTAGGGGAAAAAACTTGAAAAGCATGGACCACATCCAGAGAGAAAGAGATCACCTTGTGATGTTTAGGAACAAAGTTTTGGGGGAGGTAGAAAGAAGGGACCACCACAGGCAAAATAGGAGGCCTTGAGTCATGGAACAATCTTATCCCAGCATAATACCTGGAAAAGTTCCTTACATAACAAAAGTTGCCAGCCCTGACACCTGCCTAGCAGATGCGATTGTGACAAGGAAAAAAAAGCATGCACGTAAAAATAGCCAAGGGAATGTCCCTGGTAGGCTCAAAGGAACGCATCTGGGGTGGTCTGGAGATAAAGACCATCTGTACAAGGGTCTTCACCAGCTATGAAAAGGCCAGCAGTTGCTGAAATAGTATAGCCAAGGTAGAGATCCGCCCCTTGATGGTGCTCAAGGTCAAATGCTGATCTAAACCTGGCTGGAGAAAAAAACAATATACATCTTACAAAGCATAGTTGAGGATGGAGCTTCCTTTGTTCACACCAAGCAAGTAGACTTTTCAGGTCCGATAGTACACCTTTCAAGAAGTGGACTTCCGAGCATAAAGTAGCATAAAAAAAGACTTGGATAAACCTCAGGCCCTGGGCTTCAACAGTCAGGCTGTCAAAACCAGGAACCGAGAAACAGAATGGAGTACTGGACTTGACACAGAAAATCTGGGCAGCGTGGGAAAGGCATTGGAGTGTCCAACAGGAATTTAAGTATATCTGAGCACTATGCTCATCTTGGCCATTTTTTTGCCACAAGCATCACGGTAATACCCTCAATGTCAATCCTGTGGAGCATCCAAGGAAGGATTTTTATTGGAAGAAATGCATAGATCATGGAAGAAGAAGTAGGAAGAACTGATCCAGGGAAATCACCAGTGCATCCAATGGGAAGCTCTGCAATGTTTGCACAGTTTATTGCACATTGGCAACATGTGTCTAAATAGAGTGGTCCGCAATAGCAAATCACCCAGATAGCCCACAATATGGACATGCTAAAAGAGAAGAAAAACTAAGAAGGAGTCAGCACTCATAAGAAGCTATGTACCCATGGACAGGCCAAAAGGAAGTGTAACAAATAGAGATGTTTGACCACCACAAGCCACAAAAATAGCATTGGTGTGAGGGAAAATTGAGGTGTGCAAAAAAGCATCCTGAATGTCCAGGGAAGACAGGAGGACTCCTTGTTGGAGGAAAGTGAAGACTGACCGGTAGAAACAAAAAAGAAAAACATGGATATACAGTATGCAGACTAATATTCACATAACAACAGTGACAGTCTGTCGTAGATATGAAAAATTATCCCTGACGCGTTTCAACCCAAAAGGGTCTTCCTCAGAGGGAAAGAGGGTCTGCTAGACAAAAGGGGAATGAAATGTCAATGTTAGTGGTAAGTACAATTTACAGAGTAAAGATAGACTCATACAATATACAAAGCTGAGTGTGACAATGCATATTGGAATTTATATTTACCACAATGATGTATATCCTGAAAGTAGAAAGTGTGGTATTCCCACTGGGGTTTTTTTTTTTGCCTGGGGAGGACGTCGTCCACTCCTATGGGGCACACCGGACAGGTTCCACCGAATACCAATTAGGTCATGGGGCGTCGTATGCCTTACGGGAGGTCACACGTTTGGGGTTCCACTCCTAATGGTCCTGCTGACCAAGCAGGGATACCAGAGGAGAAGGAACAACCTGGGAAAGACCCAAAAGCGTGCAGATGCCTCCAATGACCGAGTCTATAGAGAAATAAAGGTCATGTTATAGCTTGGTATCATAGCGGGTAGGGCAGTATATAGCAGCTACAAGAAAGATAGGATAATTGGTTGAACTTCTGTATGTGGATGTTCTAACCAGGTGGGATGACCAGGACATAAGGTGATTGAAGTGTATGGGGAAAGCTGTACAACTCTCCTAAAGAGTCTATAAAACTAAAAAACTAAAAAAAGAGCTAAAAACAAAACAACCAACCCAAATGAAATGACAAAGATTCCCCTCGGGGAGAAAGGGGAAAAAGAAAAAGAAAATGGAAGTGCGCAGTGAGTGATGGGACGGGGGTGAGTGAATGTGGTGTGTGAGGGAGTGAAAAGGTGGGGGGTTTGTTAACTAGGAGGGTGAGTGGGAAGTGATGTGAAGTTGAGTGAGGGAAAGGAAAACGATCATAGAGGAGAGAGAAGGGGAGGGAGGGGGGAGAAGAGAGGGGGTCACCGGGAAAATAGGGGCTCACCGGAACAAGAGAACAAAAAACGCATTACTGATATGGAATCTGAATCTAGACCCACGAGTCAAGATGCTCCCATCAATACTGACAACCCCAACAGTATTCCACCCATGGAAGCATTGGGATCTGTGAACCCTATGACTTTAACTACTAACCAACATATGACAGAACAAGCCAATGCGCCCACCCTCTTTAAACCCCACACGGGGATCCCCCTTACCCCTACTGAACAGGGGGACAGGGAATCTGGACGCTTTTGTCACACGGATTCCCCTGAATCACTCAGCGTGATTAACCTTTCTTCGCACCTCCTTTCAGAAGCGGAATCCCTTGTTCTCACTCGAGGGTTGACTTTTTGCCCACAAAACAACTTTGACCTCTTCGAAGTCATCACGGATCTCCAACTCTTTGCGCGCAGGCTCCTACTCAAGAGCCTACACGCAAAGACTGACATCCCTGACGACACCACTGACTGGTCCACCTTCACCATGAGGGAGTTTAAAGCGTTACGCGATCTTACCTTATTATTTCAAGAGAACAATACCCTTGACCTGATAGACCAACTAGACCTAGATAGCCTGTTGGACAGTGTTAATTCATCTACACTGAACCATGATGCAAAATTCAAAAAATCTTCTTCGAAATTCCCCCCCTTGAGTTTGAGTTCGAGTATTGATACCTTTGTCAAACAGACCACTCGCGACATATCTAAGATCTCATATAAGAAAACACACCCCAATAATTTAACTAAAAATGAATTCAAAGCCCTCAAAGCGCTCCAGCTCAATACAAGTATTACCATAAAATCCTCAGATAAGGGGGGCAACGTAGTTGTCATGGACAACTCGTACAAAGTGAATACAAGAACGAGACCAAAAGGCTTAAACATTGTTCCATCTTGGGTACCTTCCCCTGCAGTCACTGTTCAGTATGTAAATACGTAAAACGTGAAAAAACGTTTCTCCTCCCCAATGGGCTAACATTCCACCCATCCCACTTTGTGAACTGTCAAACTAAAGGGATTGTTTATATTATGCTATGTGAATGTGGTGCGTTTTACATAGGGAAGACGAAACAGGAGCTCCATAAACGTATGTCCAAACATATTTACTGCATGCAGATTGGCAACCACTACCTACCCTTAGGACGGCATGTGGTAACTGCACACAACTACATTATGCCCACTGTCGCATTCGCCGCTCTCGATCGGATTCACATACCCGACCGAGGCGGCGACTGGAACAAAGTACTCCTTCAGTGCGAACAGAGGTGGATCCATAGACTCAGCGCCACAGTGACGCCGGGCCTAAACGAATCCATTTCTTTCGCTCCCTTCTTAAAAGGATTTGTTTCCGGCAAAACCCAATAAGGGCACCCATTTGCCTTCTACCCATTGTGGTCTACCCCAGTCCACTTTATGAATGCCCTTTTTTCTTGGACATTCTGTTTTTGCAGCCCCTGTTTCGCCTTCCCTACTCTACTGTTTCCCTTCTCCTCCATGATAGCTCGTGAACATATAGATTCCCCTGTCAACAGAAGTGTTGATAAATCTCTTCCTTCTCCATGGATACAGTTTGTAATCCTTTTGAATCTGAATTCAACTTAATGCAATACAATAATATATCCACAATATGCTGCTTCTATCCTGTCCCTCACCTAGATGAGGATACATAATGAGACTGTGCCAAATTGACATACAGCTGGAGTGACGATTTTCAACCAGAGTCTTATGTATATATATGATGTACATCTAATAAATGTGTCCTATATATATTTTTGTACAAATCAAAGTATGTACTTGATCAACATAATCTGTGAAATCATTTTTGTTTTATGTTTCCATACTTGAACTAGTCAGAGTTATCTGTTATTTATCATTGAAATTGAGCTATTTTCCAATGATCTTGATGCTGTGGTACACATTTTTTCACTTTCTTGTTTCTTCACCTCTTGGTTCTCCTCTCTTGGTTTCATTTCACGTTTTATTATTTGTTTTGCATTTTATTATTATTTTTTTCATTATTATTATTTTTATCGTATTATTATTTCATTATTTCATTATCATTTCATTCTATGTACATTTATTTCTCTCCTTATTTTGTACCCCAGCTCAACATCCCTATGCCATCCCTTTGCCGCAGGTTGACCAGTATTTGCATGGGAAGGATGCCTGTCCACGGCTGGGAGCCACCTTACCCCGCCATACCACCTTGGGCCCCCAGGGGGCGCCAACACGCCTTCCCGACGAGGGTAAGGAGTGACGCTACATTCCACCATCAAGCGCCTCCTTCTCCTCCACGATCGACGCACCCGGGCTGGTCCCGTGCGATCGACCGTTGGAATACCCTCGTCGGCGGCATTCCTGGCACGTCCCTGGACGACGCTCGCCGTTGCGCACGCGCGGGACGCCGCTGGTGCGCATGACGAGCGTACGTCACGCGATTTGCGTCAGGGATGACGTCAGTCACGGGCCACAAGGTGGCCGCCAGGAACGCCGGGGACGCCACACGCGGCCTGCCCGTTTGGCGGCCACCCACACCTGAAGGAGGACCCAATGAGCGCAGATAGGTACCCACCCACCGAGTCAGCAGTTCACCGAACACTTCCTGTTACCCATTTCCGGCCATTAGCACTCATGTTTACCCCATAAAAGGACCAAGAAGCACCTTACCATAATGCGGCCATTCTCACAGGACCAGACCACCACCAAGACCAACACGCGGTATGTACAGACATAGTCGGATGGTTATACCCATTACCTCAACCCCGCAGACCCCTCGTTGGTCCCCACAGGACAGCCCTGTGGTATACTTAACTATTAGATCTTTCATTTGACCTGACTGACCATTATTAACTTCTGTTTCCAGATAGGGTGATCCTCACCCCATCGACCCAGTAGTCCTGTCACACCGTCACTATACCAGTGATACAGGAGTAGGGGTCCTTTTCAGAAACATACCATTGGCCTTTTTGATACAACCCCACGGGTAGCAGTTTGTGACTGTATTCCAGCATTTCTTTACCCCAGGTAGGATTATAATTCCAGCCCATACACACAGACATCATTTCATCAACATCATTTCACTTTTTAATTATGTAGCATGCTCACCATCCCATTCTTCACATCACATCTTACCAATCCCTCCCTTCCCTCCCTCTCCCTCCCCATTTCCCCACTTCCCTTTTCTTCCCCCCCCCCCCCCCTTTGTCCCCTTCCCCTCCCTCCTCTTTTTCCCCTCCTTCCCCCCTTTCCCTTCTCCTTTCTTCCTTTTTTCCCTTTTTTGTTCCTCCCCTTTCCCTTTTCCTCCTTATTTCCCCCCCTTTTCCCTCTCCCCCCCCCTCCCCTTCACTAAACTTCCCCTTCCTTCTCCCTCCCTTTGATCCTCCTCTTCCTTTCCTCACCCCTCTTCCTCCCCCCTTTTCTCCCCCCCCCCTCCCCACCCCTGTCCGACCTGATTCTCCTTCCCCCCCTTCCCCACCCTCTTCTTTCCCATTCCCCAAAATCCCCTTTTCCCTCCCCTCCTTTCCCCTTCCCTCCACTTCCTCCCTCCCCTCCCCCCTTCCCCCCCCCCTTTTTCCCACCCCTTCTCTTCTCCCCCCCCTCCCTCCCCTTCTCTCTCCTCTATGATCGTTTTCCTTTCCCTCACTCAACTTCACATCACTTCCCACTCACCCTCCTAGTTAACAAACCCCCCACCTTTTCACTCCCTCACACACCACATTCACTCACCCCCGTCCCATCACTCACTGCGCACTTCCATTTTCTTTTTCTTTTTCCCCTTTCTCCCCGAGGGGAATCTTTGTCATTTCATTTGGGTTGGTTGTTTTGTTTTTAGCTCTTTTTTTAGTTTTTTAGTTTTATAGACTCTTTAGGAGAGTTGTACAGCTTTCCCCATACACTTCAATCACCTTATGTCCTGGTCATCCCACCTGGTTAGAACATCCACATACAGAAGTTCAACCAATTATCCTATCTTTCTTGTAGCTGCTATATACTGCCCTACCCGCTATGATACCAAGCTATAACATGACCTTTATTTCTCTATAGACTCGGTCATTGGAGGCATCTGCGCGCTTTTGGGTCTTTCCCAGGTTGTTCCTTCTCCTCTGGTATCCCTGCTTGGTCAGCAGGACCATTAGGAGTGGAACCCCAAACGTGTGACCTCCCGTAAGGCATACGACGCCCCATGACCTAATTGGTATTCGGTGGAACCTGTCCGGTGTGCCCCATAGGAGTGGACGACGTCCTCCCCAGGCAAAAAACCCCCCAGTGGGAATACCACACTTTCTACTTTCAGGATATACATCATTGTGGTAAATATAAATTCCAATATGCATTGTCACACTCAGCTTTGTATATTGTATGAGTCTATCTTTACTCTGTAAATTGTACTTACCACTAACATTGACATTTCATTCCCCTTTTGTCTAGCAGACCCTCTTTCCCTCTGAGGAAGACCCTTTTGGGTTGAAACGCGTCAGGGATAATTTTTCATATCTACGACAGACTGTCACTGTTGTTATGTGAATATTAGTCTGCATACTGTATATCCATGTTTTTCTTTTATATAAATGTATAGTTATTTGATATTGTTCCCATTGGAGCTCATGTTCTAACTCAATGATGTTAATCATTTTTTAGCTACAAAATAAAACGTTTAACTTTTTTATCCACATACTCTGACTTCCCTTCATTGTACGCTGCCTAAAAACCCCAACGTGGGGGATTGTTTCCTTCTTTTGTTTCTACCCTTTAGGGGTGAGCAGCACTCTTATTTGACCTTTGGGTCTGTGTCTTCCCCTTTGTGCTAGTGAAGACTGACCTGGTCGATTCCATGTGGAAATTTTTGGACCATAAGGTAGAGGTTCAGGGATATCAAGTCCAGGATGGGTCAAATGTTGCCCTTTGGAACTGTAAATAGGTTGGAGTAGAAACCCTGGAGCTGCTCTGCTACAGGAAGAGGGACAATAACTCCTAAGGTCAGCAGCTTTAAAGTGAAGAAGGCAGGGATGAGGGCACAAACCAGGGAGGCAGAATATTTTGTCCAACAGAGAACCAGAATGGTCCTACCTGTACTTGTTAAACCAGGCAATGACACGATCCCTCAGTCAAAGGCAGTCACAAAACAGAAGCTGGACCATCTATAGGATACAGTGGATCCAGATAGTAGAGAGAGGGAGAAGAGTTCTCTACTCTCTCCCTGGGGAATTTCGGTATGCCATTGTGTCTTTGTCTGTTCTGGATGACGGCAGCTTGGATCTGGATCCACTGGATCCTATAGATGGTCCAGCTTCTGTTTTGTGGCTGCCTTTGACTGAGGGATCTTCACACCTCCCACGTTAATGATCCATGGTTGTATCCTATCTCCTACTAGAATCCATTTGGATACGGCATCCCCTGTCTGCAAATATCATACTTAGACATTTGTGATCACTAGGCCACAGGTGGCTTCTATGTGTCTTTGCCTTGTGATTTGCTCTGTCTTTGAGCCACCCTGGATATTTCCTTTAGTGGAAACCACTTTCTCGATCACTGATTGACTAATACGTGACTCTTTTTCAAGATAGTGAGACCTCTTTCTCTTCCTTGCAACTATTGAACCCCAAATGTGTCCTGAAAAATAGTACAACAAAATGCGTAGACACATTAGGGCTCACATCATATATAGACTGTTCTTTGTATATATGATTTATATTTATATTTCTTTCATGTCTTTGTTCTCTGTATTATATGTAAATTTCAATATTTTGTATATTTCTATTGTTTGTTGTGCCTTTAAAGTCCGACCATAGGTTTTCTATTTTTTTTTTGGGAACCTCTTTTCTCTATTTCACCAGGTATCAAGCTCATATGGAAGCATGGGATACCAGCAACCCTGGTAGCTAAGGGAACAAAGACTTGATTCACAACCGATGTGTAAATAAATGTGTAGTTTTCCAGGGTGTCCGTGTGTTATTTTTTTTACTCTAGAGACAGGGTCAGTGTAAAAAAAAAAATAAAGTTTTCAATGCTGTCTGTCTCCATTGTAAAGTGTTGTCCTCACTTTAGAGACTTTTGACCATTATTATCCAAATAAGTAGAAACCTCCTCAAGTGGAACACGGACAATAAAATCTGACCTACAGCATGTTCTTCCTTCTCCATGAAGAAAAAAGGACTGGAAGAACTGGCCGGTGTTTCACTTTAGGCAAGTTATTCTAATGGAGCTTTGCTATAATGCAGAGGTAGGCATTTACAATACGCAAACAATGGTTTAAAACACAACTGAGAATATGAAAGTCAAAAATGACTTTTGGTTAAACATTACAATAACTCAAAACATGTTCTTGAAGAGAATGCACCACAGATCCCCTTTATAGAAACTGTCCTTTTCAAAGAATGTCCTTTTTTGAGAAATTACTGTTCAGAGAACGCCCAATTACAGGCAAGACTAGAAGACTAACACTATGAAGACCTTGAAAGAGTTGTCAAGAGATAATGTAAACATGAGAAGACTTCTCATGACTCCTGGAGGATATATTTGCAGTATAAAACCATTTTATTGAGGTCTAAAACATCAAAAACATGTCTTGCATCATTCTATGATTTTCGAGGATATGCAATTTCCATAGTGACACACATTTGGAAGTTATAAAGAAAACAATTGTACAATGACTTTTATTTGCATAAACAAGATTTATGCATGGTGTGTTCACAATAAAATGTTTTCTTGCAATCATAAAAAGAAAAGGGTCAGATTTTTAATAGTAATTCTGTCTGTTGAGTAAAGAGGGGCTTGGGTTTGCCATAATTGAAGATCAGATGAATCGTTGTACAAAGACATATAATAAAAATGTTTTATTGCAGTTAGGAAAAGTTTCCGAAAATGCACGTGGCTCATTAGACAGTTATTTGTAACTCTAAAGCCCCATACACACGGTCGGATTTTCCGATGGATTTTGTCCTATCGGACAATGTTGTCGGAAATTCCGACCGTGTGTAGGCACCATCGGACATTTTCCATCGGATTGTCCGACGGACAAAGTTTTATCTCCTGCTCTCAAATTTTCCGACAACAAAGTCCGATCACACCAATTCCGATCGTGTGTAGCGAATTCCGACGGACAAAGTGCCACGCATGCTCAGATCACATTACAAGACCAAAGCTATTGGCTACTAGCCTCTACGTAGTCCCGTCGTAGGCAAAAAACATCACCACATTCAGAATGATCGGATTTTCCGACAACTTTGTCCGACCGTGTGTATGCAACACCAGTGTCGGACTAAATCCGTCGGAAAAAATCCGATGGATTTTGTGGTCGGATTTTCCGACCGTGTGTACGGGGCATAAGTAAAGCTGGAGAAGTCTAATTTGAAAAGGTCCATCATCTCTTTACGTCTGGAGTAAAAGAGATTTCATCTCCAAATACGGAAAGATTTCTTCATAGTAAGAGCTGTGAAATGTGGAATAGACTCCCTCCAGAGGTGGTTCTGGCTAACTCGGTAGATTGCTTTAAGAAAGGCCTGGATACTTTCCTAAATGTACATAATATAACTGGGTACTAACATTTATAGGTAAAGTTGATCCAGGGAAAATCAGATTGCCTCTCGGGGGATCAGGAAGGGATTTTTTCCCCTGCTGTAGCAGATTGGAGCATGCTCTGCTGGGTTTTTTTTTTTTTCTCGTCTTCCTCTGGATCAACTGTGGGTATAGAATTGGGCATATTGGATTGTACAATATTTTTTATTTTTTTATTTTATTTTTTATTTTTTATGGTTGAACTGGATGGACTTGTGTCTTTTTTCAGCCTAGCTAACTATGTAACTATCTCAGGTCAAACCAAAGCCAGCTACCAAAATGACAACAATGTGCTGTAGCCCAAAACAGTCATGAAATTACGTGTTGCATGTTTAAACAATGTTTATAGATATCATCATTTTACAGCCAACCCTCTTCCAAAATGATCTCTGCCCAGCGAAGCACAAAGCAGTCCAGGGCCGCAGCTAGCAGCTGAAATGAAATTTCTAAATATGATATCTCATATAAGCTAGTATGAAAAGCAGAGGTAAATATCAATGTGAGAACACTTCTTACCTACATACTAGAAACCAACTTAACCGCTTAAGGACCGCTTCACGCCGATATACGTCTGCAGAATGGCACGGCTGGGAACAACCACATACCTGTACGTGGCCCTTTAAGAGCCCAGCTGTGGGGCACGCTCACGACCCGGTCCTGAGCTCCGTGACCACGGCCGCGGGACCAACAGACCCGATCGCCGCTGGTGTCCCGCGATCGGGTCACAGAGCTGAGGAACGGGGAGAGGTCTGTGAACAAACCTCTCCCCGTGCTTCCTAGCGCGACTAACACTGATCGGCTGTTCCGTCATCGAGAAAGCCGATCAGTGATGTCAGACGCAAAGCCACACCCCCCTACAGTAAAAAAAAAAAAAAACACACACACACACTTAACCCCTCCCCGCCCCCTAGTGGTTAACTCCTTCACTGCCAGTGTCATTTACACAGGAATCAGTGCATTTAAATAGCACGGATTGCTGTATGAATGACAATGGTCCCAAAAATGTGTCAAAAATGTCCGATGTGTCCGCCATAATGTCGCAGTCACAATAAAAATCGCTGATCGCCGCCATTACAAGTAAAAAAAAAAAAAAATGCTATAAAAATGCTATACAACTATCCCCAATTTTGTAAATGCTATAACTTTTGCGCAAACCAATCAATAATCGATAGCGATTTTTTTTTACCAAAAATATGTAGAAGAATACGTATCGGCCTAAACTGAGGAAAAACATTTTTTTTGATATTTTTTGGGGATATAGCAAAAAGTTAAAAATATTGCATTTTTTTCAAAATTGACGCTCTATTTTTGTTTATAGCGCAAAAAATAAAAACCGCAGGGGCGATCAAATACCACCAAAAGAAAGCTCCATTTGTGGGAAAAAAGGACGCCAATTTTGTTTGGAAGTCACGTCGCACGACCGCGCAATTGTCAGTTAAAGCGACGCAGTGCCGAATCGCAAAAAGGGGCCTGGTCCTTTGGCTGCAAATTGGTCCGGGGCTTAAGTGGTTAAAGCAATTCACTGACCTGGCTACAATAAACTGTAATCAGAAAAAGTGGTGCTTACATCAACACTATAAAAAAATAAAAAAGAAGCGTGTGTGCATTTGCTTCATCCAAAAATGATACAAATATAAAGGCGGCGCTACACAAAAGATTCCCGTAGCACATATCAAAATATAATGTGCACAAAGCAAGGTCCATAAAGACATGGATGAGTTTGGGGTGAGGGAACTTGACTGGTCTGCACAGAGTCCTGACCTTAACCCAATAGAACAGCTTTGGGATAAATTAGAGTGGAGACTGCGAGCCATTAAAGTTCAAGTGCGTGCACAGGCTGGCATCCCAATACTTTTGCCAATATAGTGTATATCAAGGTAAAATTACCAAACCACAAAGAGAAGCATCACTGTGCAGCAATGTGTACTCACCCAAGGATCCATAGAGCAAATGAAGCACTAACAGACTCAAAGATTGGATTTACAGAAAAAAATAAAAATAAGAAGTATTAGGTACACAATGGACATTACAACTGCTTGAAAGGAGATTTTTAATTATTTTTATTTTTTTTTCACTGGACTGCTATTTTAAAATCGTATGCAAGATATGAGTAGTAATAACTGTTATCAGACCCCTCACTCTCCTATTTGTCTACAGCAAATCAATCAGGTATAACACATAACCGTTTCCAAACACTTCTACAAGACAGTCTGACATCTAGCCATTTCTCACAGTGATACATTTCTTCGACGTACCCTATAAATTATTCCTAGGTACAGAGATAGAGATATAGATGGTGTTACTGAAACAATCTTGCCTGAAAACAATGTGATTTTAGGTTTCCACTGTCTGTTTGCAATTGCTCAAGTTTGCATGCCGCACAATGAAAAACAGAATATATTACATAAAAAAGTGCTAGCCTAATATTAAAGGCGGCATGTAATATATACAGTACATATACACACATATATATATATATCTATCTATCTATCTATCTATATCTATATATATATATATATATATATATATATATATTAGGGCTGTGGAAATGAAAGATTAATTCCTTGATTAATCGATTCATTTTTTTGATCGATCAAAATTCTTTTGAACGGTACTCACCTCTCCGCCAGCTTCGTTGAAGTTCTGATTGAACGTAACTCGTATGGGGAGGAGCTATGCATGACGTCACCCGCTGCTGCCCTACGGAACTAACACTATTGTCGGCTTTACATGCTGTGTTTTTATCATCTTTATGTGAGTAGTTTGTGTTTGAACACAAAAATTGAATTTTATACTTAAGCGGTGAGCACTTAGATCTTTTCTTTCTACCCATGACCTGGCGTCCTTGCTGAGATCTAAGGAGACGTGAGAGAAGTTTATGGTCCGTGTTAACCCTTTTGATACCCTTGCTTGACCACCTGTTTGCACAGGGGTCCATGCCATAAGGTGAGAGAGATTAGTTAGACCGGAGGTGGAGGGATTGTCACGTTACTGTGGAAAAAAAATTACTTACGTCAGTGCTACAGTTTGAATTTAAAACGTATTTGTATGAACTGTGAAGTTAAGTCATGGATTGTGGAAACTAACTAGTGTCGAGTGATTGTATATAGTGTATACCACATTTACCCCTGACTAATGTAGAGTTGCAATGCAAGGAGATCAGCTAAAAGTAGCTAGATCTGTATGTGCGTTATAATTAATCGAAATTAATCGATTAATCAAAAATCGATTAATCTAACACGAAAATTTTAATCAGTAACAGCCCTAATATATATATATATATATATATATATATATATATATATATATATATATATACACATATACACACACACATATACAAACACACACACACACACACACACACAGTATATTATAGATCAGCTCAAAGTGTTTGTAAACCCTTACATAAAAACAGTAAAGTGACTGGCCGAAGGTGATACTGAGATTAAAAAAAAATCCATTTCCCCTGCAATTCATTCTACAACACACAGATCAAAGGATATATCTGGAAGCAGGGACAGGGATCTGACATCACAAACACTGCAGAGCTAGAGCACAGAGCACCATGAAATCAGATAGCTGATTGGAGGGAAAAAAAAAAGACACCCCTGTCGCCAACAGGCTCAGAGAAAATACAGGATGAGCCTATGAGTCACCTGTTGTGTGCTAGGGAAGAGGGGAGGAATCTTACGAAAGGAGTTCCACCCGTGATCCAGAGAGGAGCCACATTCAGTGCCTTGGATTCAGGCTAGTACACTCTTTGTTCACATTTTATGTCTAAGGTTTACAACCACTTTAATATAAATAATCTTATAAAATGTCAAAAACATAAAGAAAAAAACTGTGCTAAAACCATATAGGTATAAAAAAAAACATCAAACAGCAACTCTTCTGTGAGATATGACAGTCCCAAAGCAAAATGTTCAAATAAGCAGTTGTGCTATAGTAAAAAAAAAAAAAAAAAACTGAATGCTCCAAACACCAGTGATCAAATAAATCCAAATGTGAGGCATGTATTCCTTAGCAATATCCACACCATCAGCCACCATATAGTATGTGATACTTCAGATGACACATCCACCATAGATAAAGTGCTCGTTTAGCAGCTTGCACCTATCACAGAAGGTCAGTGACGCTTGTGGCTTCAAACCCAGCCAAGGCCTTAACTTCCTCTGGAGATCTCCCTTGCGGATTTAGGGACCACCCCTCTGGGAAGCGATGAGGTTCCCAAAATATAAAAGGCTCATCATAGCATAAAATCCTTAAAACTTTATTAACGTAAACAAATTATTGCAACATATCAAATGTATTGTATATACACCTTAAAACAAGATAAGCCGGCCGATCATAATAGCAGCACCCTATCAGAAACCATGAATCAGACCGAGACAGAAAAATAAAAGTAAATAGTTAAATCACACTTGTTTAAAAAACAGCAAGCAGGATAAAAATGTAAATAGAACAAACGTAGTCAAAAGAGCAGGATATCACATCCACACACAAAAGGCACGATTTTTTCCTTGTCTGAAACTTTTTGAGTGCCATGAAAAAATGCCAGCGTGAGTGTATGCAAGGGCTGCAACTTAAAAGCAACCTGGCAGTAAAGTCCATCACTCCATGTGGGGTGTTCTAGTGACTACTAGGAGACTCCTTAGACCAGGGGTGCCCAACCAGTGGCCCGGGGGCCACATGTGGCCCACGGAGCCCTCCGATGTGGCCCGTGACCTCCTGCTCTGGGAAAGAATAGAAAGAATACTGTTATTAAAGGTCAGTTTATTACTAAAATCACAGTGTATATATGGGCATATCTATTCTGCAGTGGTTACTGGGCTGCTTTTAAACTGATCCGCAGGTGCAGAGCAGTTTTTTTTTGAATTTATACTTTATTAACACCAATTACGGGTAAACATAAAAGTCAACAGAAATCGAAGCATTACAGAATATGCATTGTATTATTACAGTCCATTTCTTAGTCTCTACCATCTACTTATTCATTCTATGTCTATTTATTCAGATTTCTTTCAAGCGTCTCTGGAAAGTTTTCATATAATCTAACTTCTTATATTCTCTCCTGTTTTCCCTTCTTATCTGTTCCCTCAATACTACCCGTCTCCCTTTTCCTTTTTTCCAATAGTTTCCTAAATAATAAAAAAAAAGGAGAAAAGAAAAAAAAAAAAAAAAAAAAAAAAAAAAAGGGGGGGGGGAAGGGGGGGGGGCCGCGTTGGCTCTGGGCAGGCGTGGCGTCCTCCATATCGATGTCTGCTTAATTTCTATTTCCTAAAAGAGACGAGCCCTCTACTGATACTACAAATTGTTTCCATAGTTTCCAGGTTGTCTGATAGTTTTCTTGTGGTTGTTTTGACTCTAACCTTGTTTCTTCCATTTTACCTATCTCTTCCACTTTATGTAGCCAGTCTGCCACTGTTGGAGGGTTCTGTTTTTTCCAATAAAGTGGCACGCAGGCCTTCGCGGCATTGACCAGATGTCTAACTATCGAATTTTCGTAATTTTTAGCTGGAATGTTTGATACGTGTAAAAGGAAGAAAGCCGGTTCTTTAGTTATCCTGTGATCTATGAATTTTTGTGTTACTTCCCAGACTATGTTCCAGAAACTAGTTAGTTTGGGGCATGACCAAAATAGATGGAGCAGGGTCCCTTTTTCCTCCACACATCGCCAACAGCGGTCTGTGGATTCAGGGTAATATTTCTTTAGAAGATGGGGTGTGAGATACCATCTTGACATAATTTTATAATTGGACTCCTGCATCTTCGTGGATACTGATGATTTTAAAGAGAGTCTTACTATTTGTTGTCTTTCCTCTATTGTGAATTTCCGTCTAAGATCCTGTTCCCATTTGTCTATAAATGACAGATAGGGCATTGCCGGTGCAGAGCAGTTTACCTGCGGGTTACCTGCACTGAGCCATAGACTTCTATTATTACCTGCGAGTTTGGTGAGCTTTCTGAAAGTGCACCAAACCTGCAGAATATAATAGAAGTCTATTGCAAACTGCAGGAGATAGTCTCTGTGATGTTGACCAAGGCAAAGGCAGACTTGTGTTCTACCTCCAATACGATACGCTAAAAAGTATCGTGGGCTGTGTCCACTCTCCAAATGCAGAGTGGACACGGACATGCCATCCACCCGCTCCGCTAGTTGTGGCCCGCAACCGGTTACCAAGTCACTTAAGTGGCCCTCACTATTCAAAAGGTTGGGCACCCCTGATTTAGACTATAAGCCTAGGGTCTTATGGCAAAATTATTAGTGGTCCACATTTTTAAGGCAACAAGAACAGGTCTACATGCGGAGACACGAGGCAGTAAAAGCATGGTCAGTTTTGTCCCCCCAAAAAAAAGCACTGAGAACAAGAAAGGGAAAGAGAAGAAGGGAGGATAGATACAAGGAAATAGAAATGTTGGCAGCAACAGTGAGAACAAGAGGGGAAAGCATTTGGTAATTTTTTTTTTTTTGAAAAAAACGGATATAAAATAAATGTATTGATCTTAACACTAACTTCCACAGTGAGTGCTATGTAATTCTCTGTTATCCAGGCTTGATTCATTTAAAGTCAGCTTCTCAGTCACAAATCTTCCAGCTGCACTGTAGGCCCTCTCTAAAACCACATCTGCAGCAGGGTAGGCCAGTTCCTCAAATACATTGGTATCATTGCTCGCAAGGGTTTTAGTTACAGCCTTGTCATTCCTGCCTATGTTTGCTCGGCAAGAGCAGTGACAAACTTTTGTGGAAAAAAATATTTATAATAGATAATAAGAATTAACATTTAAAAATAAGAAGCATTGAAAAATGTGTAAATTGTAAATACTGAAAAGTTTAACAAAAAATAAAAAATATATGAAAAAAAATGATGTCCGGGGAAGAAAGTTAATGTGGGACCGTCCATGCCATGAACTGGAGCTAAGGCGCTTTTCCCACCAGCTAGTATGGATGCAGTTGAGAAGCCAAGCTGGCATTCAGGCACTAGGCATGGTGGTTGTTTGGGACATTTTTTCTTCCAATCCAAACAGGGTAAACTAAATGTCCCCTACAATATCAAATTAGTGACAGAGGAACACCCGGAAAGACCCAAATGGAAGTCTAGAAGAGAAGGCCAAGGCTTTAATAGAAATCTGCTTCACATTTCTCCTTCTCCTTACTAAAGCTACTACGAGCCATAGTTTAACATAAAAAAACTGCAGTAATTTGAGCCATTTCTCATAGGGAAAGACATCACCAGTCACTTTTGTAGTGGCTGGTGATTTTGCAATGTCTCATGACAGGTTTTCGTTAAAAGTTGCCCTTTTGAAGAAATGTTCAGCATTATTAAAACAATATCCACTGCCTTAAATCCGTCTTTGTTTAATTAATTTGCCGTAAGACAAGTATTGTATTTTCCATTACAACAGATATTCTCTGATACAGACTCTGAAACAATAACAAGGCTATATGCTTTATGAATGAAAAAACCTGCATTGCTCTCTGAAGAGGGATCCATGGTGTATCACTTTTTTGAGACTGGTGTAAGTAGGGCTGACAGGCATTCAGTTAACAATACTGTCATCTCCTGAATGCCCTTTAAAATCGAAAACAGGGTTTCTGAATGGGAATACTATCCTTTTTTCGTCTTAAAATTATGGTATGCCGTACCACAGACAAATGTTCCCCCATGATCCATCAATGACTTGGCAAGGTTTGCTGTCAACGGCCCAGACCCTCTCTGTGGCACAAAGAATCCACATGAAACAGAACAATGGGGTACCCACATAATATTCATCTGGTTCAGGAAACAAGCCGCGTGTGTGGGCCTGTATTAGTTTGGTTAACACATATTCCGACACTGTGTGGTCTGTTCAGCATTGAAGGGGGGTAAGGCCAGTATCCCAACTTTGACTTAGTAGGTCTTCCTCACTGGAAGTACTGAAAACCAAAAACACATGTCAGAAGGTAGCTACTGTCATGTTTTAATTATGGTGGACCACTTTATCAAGTTTGTGGTGGCAGGACCAACCTGTGACTACACTGTCAACACTATGATCTGAAATGGTGTGAAGCACTTCTGCCTTCCTTATAGCTGTGTGCATAAGATACATCCAGACTAGGGACCCTATTTTGAAAGCGGGTTCTTCTAAGAATGGTGCCACTCACTAGGCATTACAAATGCCGCGTACACACGAAGGGACTATCCCACGGGATTATCCGCTGGACTCGAGTCCGGCGGACAATCCCCTCGTGTGTGGGCCTTCGACTGACTTTTTTTCCAAAAAGTCCGGCAGACTAGGTTTTAAGTTTTGTTTTAAAATTATCCGCTGGACTTGGCAGTCCGGCGGACAATACGGCCGTCTGTAGTATGGTCCGGCGGACCAAAAAGGACGCATGCTCAGTAGCAAGTATTTTTCTAGTATTTTTCTTTTTCTAGTCCCGTCGTACGCGCTGTACGTCATTGCGTGAACCGCCGGACTTTTAGCGTGATTGTGTGTGGTCAAGTCCGTTCGCTTTCAAGTCCGCCGAAGCCCAGCTGGAAAGTCCGGCGGATTGTCCGCTGGACAAGGTCCGGCGGACAAAGTCCCTTCGTGTGTACGCGGCAAAAGTCATTCAGTACCCTGGACCATCTACAAACCAATGATGCAAGTGAGACATTTACACCCTGAAACAACTTACGTATCAGGGCCAGGATCTGAACTCATGACCTCTGTTGCGTCCAGCAGTAGCTCTCCTTGCTGAGCCACCTGAGATGCTGGACAACATCCTGTCTGAACCTTTGGAAAATCTTGCCTTGTACCTTGTCAGTTGTGAACCTTGAACTCCTTGCTCCTCCCAATCTTTGGCTTGTTCAACTACGCTTCCTCTTGATCCCGATCTTCAACCACTTGTTACTGACCTTTAGCTTGTTTATTGACTACACTTCTGCTTGATCCCTACCTGTTATATTTGCTACTGGTTTGGCCTGCTCACTTCTTGGTGGGATGATTCTGAGAACTGTGACCTGGTACTAAAACGCAGCAAAACTCATCTCCACCATCAGGAGCTCTGGTGTAAACTGATTAGTGCTTAAACCCTACACCTCTGGTAAGCCCACGTCATCCGCCAGGGTGACCTGCTTGAACACTTATCCAGCTGGTCAGTGGGAGCCTCTCAACAGCTATAGCTACTGGTCTCCAAGCCTGACCCCTGACTGTGACATGCCGTGAGCCTTAGCTCATGAGAAATGGATAACATGAACTCAATACTCGGCTGAAATGGTGTTAAAATAAACCATACGGTGCATTCCTGAGCAGGCTGCTAACTTCTTACAATGTTATGTTAGGCCACAGTCTCAGAACACCGACAGACCTTTGGGCCAAAGTCCCCACAGAAGAACTTGAGCATACTCCAATTTCCTGGATTTGGGAATGCAAACAATGCCTGTCTGAAGTACAACAGTTTGCCAAAGGCAAGGAGAGTTGAAGTGTTAGACTTTGACCCTCAACCTAGGGACAGAGTTATAGTCTGACAAAGAGGCACACACAAGGATAATTGTAAACAATGTTGGACTAAGTGCCTGGAGTTGTCCTACACAACATATTCTAGGGCTGCCAGTCTACGATATCTAGAGAAAAGGCACTGAAGAAAAACTGAGATGCCTATACCAAAAGCTCCTAATACTCACTGAGAAACACAGAGAAGCCCATAGTACCAGTCCAGGTTCTTCAGCCACAAACGTCTCAGCCACTGGAGGTTCAATGGTGGCTGGCTATTGCTCTTCCACCATTACATTAAGGTCCCCTGGGGAAGCCATGGATCCTAAAATTTTCCACAGTCCACTGGTCACCCAGCTCAAGTCCATGCTTTCACTGTGAAGCCCTCTGAATCACTATCCACTGACCTGCCTGAAGCAAGAGGCATCACCTCTTGTCCAAGAAGATGAAACCAAGACTCAGCCCATGAGGCGCTCCCAAAGATCTAACTTTCGGAGACCCTCTGAACTCTGTGCAGGATAACTTTGTATTATGTGATAACTTGCCAGAGATAGCACGTTGAAGTGGAGTGGAGTGGAGTGTGAGTGTATCAGGGTACCCCTTTACTCACGATGCTCAGATGTGGACTCTAACTCTTTTTTCCACGATCCCCTGGATTTCCACATTCCTCTGGGCCCCAGGATACATACAGGGAATATATATTTTCCTGTTTCCTGCCTTTAGCAGCTAAAGGGACTGTACCTGATATAACAAAGGTGGCTGGGCATGTGATCTGCAACAAGGCTTTATACTGTTTAGTCTCAATGTGAGGGCAGCTGAGCAGGAGCCCAAAATCATGCAGCTTCTATGAAGACACAGCCATTGTGGAGAGCACTTCTCCAATTACTACCAGTTAACTGTACTTCAAGTGGGGTGGCTCTGCATTTCCAGGCCGCATGCCCCTGTTACCAGCCCTGAGACTCCACCAGCTGTTCACCTGTGTTAACATATCTAGCCTGGACTCCACTGATAGGGATGCTGTCCTAAAGGATATGCACAAATAATTGTCTGCGTACTGTACAGTTTATTAAAATCATGGTTCTCAGTTAGACTCTCTGTTATAGAGACTTACAGAATGTACTATGTGGCTATGACTATGCAAATGTAAAGAGTCCATGTTTGTGTAGCTTTCATCGTCTGTTTTACATTATTCTGTAATCTATGGATGCTCATTTCCATTCTGACCCTGTTTTGTATTATTGATTCTACGTTACACCTGTTTCGTAAAGTGCAGTTACTCGCTAAATGATGATTCAGCAGATTAGGCATCCTATTACACCTTCACCTCTTGAATAAGGCCTCATTCACATGTTTACATTGGAGTACCTAAGCATACGTCTGTGTGAGGGCCATGTTTGCTCACACGGGGATGCACAAGTCTTCCGATCCCTATTAGGTCCCATTCTCATGTTCAGTTACATCCAGTCCATGGGCAGCTTTAGGACATGTTAAACCTTAAATATGACTTTAGTTTGTAGTAGTTCACTTTTGCCTGTAAACTGCCAAGGATGTATAAAATACACCATGCCAACCTCAGGGTTAATATAAGCCCATGGATGTCGTTGTAAGCTTTTTTTTCCACTTAAACATAACCTGCCATAAGAGGAGGCGGTCATTGCTGACCTTCTTTTGTAAATGTTAATTGACTGACTGTTTTAATTACCAGCTGGCTTTAATACTTTGATTCACTGACCTTAAAGTGGTTCTAAAGGCTCAAGGTTTTTTTATCTTCATACATTCTATGTATAAAGGTGAAAAAAAACCTTCTGTGCGCAGCAGCCCCCTTAAAACTTACTTGAGCCCCATCTCGATCCAGCAATGTGCACAAGAGTCTCAGCTTGCCGGGGACTCTCCCTCTGCTGTCAATCACAGCCAATGAGTCAATGAAAAGAGAGAAGGGGTGGGGCCAAGCCACGGTTCCGTGTCTGAATAGACACGCAGAGCAGGGGCTCGAGTGCCCCCATGGCAAGCTGTTTGTTGAGAGGGGCACTTGGCAGAAGGGAGAGGCAAGGACCGCAGGTGGGGGGCTCAAGAAGAGGAGGATCTGGGCTGCTCTGTGCAAATCCACTGCACAGAGCAGGTAAGTAGAACATGTTTGTTATTTAAAAACTTGGACTTTAGTATCGCTTTAAACAAGTAAAAAAAAGTAAAAATTAAAAAAGAGAAACACATATATAACATATATTTTTAGGACACATATGACACTTAGTGGGTCTCAACTTAACATAACACTAACTAGGTAAAGCGGAAAATGTTTCTCAAAGTGTTACTATACCCACAACAGTAAAATCAGTCTGTATATGCAGTAAAGCATGCTTGTTATACTTATATATTTACAGAGCCACGGGACAGGCTGCTCAGTTTGGTGCGTATTGCTAGAGTTTTTTTCTTTGGAGAGTGCATGTGATCAGCACAGGGCCAATCAGCATTGTCCAGACAGAGGGTCAAGGGTCCTGCATTCTCATAGGATAATTGTGGGAGAATAAAAAAACTCCCCCCTACAAGCTTTAACCAGACACTTATAGAAGTCACAAGACTGCTCTAACTGCTGATGGAAAAGGGTATTTAGCAGTTTATATTTACTAAAATAATTGCATTTCCATGTTCGGTGTACTGTGGGAGACCAGATATAGTGAATGCAGGGTCCTGGGTTTATTAACACTTTCAAGTAAATCAGTTATTTAAATTTTTTAGGTCCCAACTAGTATGACAAGTACATATTTAACAATACTATTTCAAATAATTATATAGGTTATTAGCTGAAAACATACTAAGAGATTGGTGTTGTGCCTTTCTTTAGCGCACATGTAGAGATGGAAAAATAGTTTTGGCTATCTGAGCTGCAAAGCTGAAGGCAGCTCCTAGTAGCAAACACGTTAAAATAGTCTTGCCGCTAATAAGACGCTAGGCCAGAGAACTAAGTCTTTTAGCAAGTCTGACCATATTCCCATCTAATCAAAAGAAATAACATACTAATAATTTTCCTGCTGTTTCAGACCATGTAAATTACTCCGATATGCTTCAGACTTCAAAGTTTTGTATTTGTGTTTTTCGTGCACTTCGGGATATACTTTTGTAAATAGTAGAACAGTCATTTTCAGCAAATTCACATGGTCTAGATAGCAACCCAATTTGTGTTCCACTAAAATGAGATTTGCACATATAGATTGCTACATGTCCTTCAAACTAAATAGATCACCTCTCCAGATGTCTGCCGTTGTGAACCCATAATAAGGCCTACAAACAATCCTATTTTCCACAGGTCATTGTGATGGCTATATTACATTGTAGAAGGCAATATTTCTCAACAACGCTATAGGATGCATGTCTTATTTTGTGGCTTGAGACTAGAACTTGGATTTGAGATTAAATAATAGTATAGACAAAAATATACAGATACAATTATTTACATACTGTATATTCATATATAAATCACAAGGCTTACAGAGAGTGATAAAATACAACTGTGAGAAAGTATAAATTTCTAAATCAACACAGATTTCTTTTTTTTTTTCTAGGGATACTTTGAACTTAAAGAAAATAATGATATATTTTTATTCTTTTAGCCTTTTGACAAGCTTTTGGGTGTTTATCATACAGCAGAAACCAGTACATTAAAGTGGTTGTAAACTCTCCCCCAGAACTTTGTCCCATGTATATCAGCATAAAAAACCCTAATGAACACTACTTGTAGATATCTCCTTACTTGCTTAGTATTCTTGTAATCCTTTTTGTTCTGTAGAATGACGTCACTGAGCATGCCCATATCTCCCCTGATTTACGGCACAGTGTGCTTGTCTGTCTATTATCAGGACTTCCTACATCACAACACTGAAATCCCACAAGACTGCATAATCACTCAGAGCTTCCTACTACACCCCATGTGACATCACATGAAGTGTAAACCTGGCCATCGGACAGCATTACTGTAGGCTTATCAGCTGAAGCTGATAAGACTAACATAGGCAAACGCTAGATAATCGGCACAAGTAAATACTATGAAACAAAACAAGTCAGCTATGAGCAGGGAAGCAGGGTTGCCATAGAAACGTTGGATTGAGAAGGAGGCTTGGTTAACAGTACAGGAAGTGCTCAATGTAAGGGCGGAAATACACTCTACTGTGGATTCAGAAAACAATACTTAAGATGGCGCTGCCTTACCCCTGGAAACAAGTTTTTTAAAGTTTCTTTAAACAGTAAGTAATATGCGATTTGGGCTGAATTACAGTGGCTATAGTTTGATAATTACTTATGATAATGGACTAAATGAAAATAAGCATCAGAGTGGCAGAGTTTACTTCCTCTTTAATACTAGGTTCGCACACATATGCATCTTTGTACGGGGGGTTTTGTGTGGGCATAGTAGCCCATACGTTTGAATAAGCTGCTAAACCTGCAACAAAAAATTCCCCAACCCTTTTGCCAAAACGCACCCACAGGACAGATCCACATGGTGGTTTCGCACACCCAAAAACAAAATGCGTTTTCTGATGCATGGGGGTGCCATTATAAATGAATGGCACCCTCGCACATTTGCTAGAGCAGTGCATTTTGTCTGTGGGTGCGGGAACGAGTGTAATTTCCATATATCTGTGAACATAGGCCAATACTTGCTCCAGGAGCCCCTTAACTCGACTTTAAAATTCAGGTGAAAATGGCACATTCAGAAGTCTGTTCATCAGGGCTAACTGCTGCTTATTAACCTGTCAGAGAAGTCAACTATCTCCTTAGTGAGAAATTCGGTAACAAAGTTCCTATGACCTGTGTGCGATTTACAATTTCAGCATGCTGAGCTGTAACACAAACCCAACACTAATGGTCATATGGAGGCAGTATGCTGCATTTTGACTTTTGATGCCTATACCTCTGGATCTACTGATAACGTTTACATGTCATTTTCCCTAATGATAATCTTTCCTTTTGTGTTTTTTTTCATTGTACCCTTAAATTTGAAGTTGCCCAAGTTTGTTATATGTTTAAAAAACATTACTGCCACCCCTAGAAGGCAAGACTACCATTTACACTCAGGCTTCCCTTGTCTAAAGGCAGTAAAAAAAATTCCTCAATGTATTAAACGGAAATGTGTTCTTTCATATAGGAATATTTTATACCCTGCATCATTTTCTCTACCTTTCTGTACATAAAAGTATTTGTATTAGACCTTTTTCTGACTTCTGTGAAATTGCACCACCAAGTGCCAAAACCTGTTCTCCTGGAAGCATTACAGGACCTATCACAATGAAGAGGAGATCATTAGACTAATGAGCCCAATCTGCTTATTACTTATTCTGCATTATGGAACTTTAGAAGTTTAGCATCCAGTATTCCAAGTTAAATACTCCCACTTATGTTACTATGCCACGGGCTCAGACAAAGTTAGTTTACAGCAGCTCGATTACAGAGAACAATTTCCAGTGGCTGGGCGCGTTCTTTCTGTAGAGGCTTATTATGGTAACAAACGGCCTATGAAAATGAGATTGATGGCAAGAGGATCACTTTCATTTGGTTAAACATACAGTAGGGGGTCTTTTTCCTGTCACCTGAAGTTCATGGCTGGATTCAGCTTACAAGTTGTTTAGTGATCTTCCAGCGTATAAATCTCACAGCTGTTCCTCTATTATGTGAGCACTGAAAATGTATTGCTATCTAACACCCACTAAAGTAACGATTCCGCATATTAATATTAAACGTCGCAGGCATTACGCAAAACAATCTCTCAGCTGAATGTTAAATTGCTTCATAAAAACTTATTTGAGAAATATATCATTATTTATAGGATGTATTTAGTTTCTGTCTTAAAATAGGCAGTAAACTATATCTCAAAAGTTGTTAGTATGCAAAAATCTTGTTTTATATTCTGTCTTGTTTTTTTTTCTTTTTTTACAGTTTTATTTTTAAATAAATGAAATGCTAATTTATACATTATCCACATTTGATATCAAGATAATACAAGGATGTATTAACTGCTAACTTTTATGAAAAATATGCAGATAGTTTAGAGGTTTTTTTTGGTATATAAAATATAATGCTTTTTATATCATTTCTTTTACATTTAAAACAAGTGATCTTTTGTAAAAAGAATAGCTGTTTACTGTATTCGAACTTGTTTATGTATTCAACTGCAATTACATTGCACTGCTTATGTTGAGCTACAACTCCTTCTTTCCACATGTTCAGGAGAAGCATCTCTTGAGACATGTAATGTAACTATCCTACGCTATGTCACAGAACAATGCATCTGCTTTATTTGTATATATTAAAAAAATAAAATAGAAATAAAATTTATGTTACGTTCACGAGTGGGGAAACAGCTGTAGCCAAAAGGTACTGAGTTTTCAGGTAGGTAGATACGTTGGAGGTTGAGCTGTTAGCCATAGCACGATGAGTGATCCAACACTCCATAAGGGAGGTACTCAGTCTTGGAGGCCAAAGTGGTCATATGGAAAGTACCTACACAATGGTTCATTCTAGAAAGGGGCCTATGTGTTTTGGAAAACAGGAGAATTACTTGCCATGAGGAAATGTATGCCGCCATATACTGTATCTATCTTGCCTCCCTCCATCAAGAATCACCCCAGAACTATTCTTTTCTTCAGAAGACGAGAGAATAAGTGGATGTCTATCCAGGCAGGTGCCAAGGTAACAGGTAAAGTCCTAATAAAAATTAACTACCTAGATACTAGAATAAATTATATCATTAACAGCTGTACTCACTTTATTGTATATATTAATACCAAAAGATATATAAAAAGAAAAAATGTTGCACTGTCATTAAAGCACTTTCAATAGTAAACCAAAAACAAATAATAAGTTCAGTGCTATTGTAACACAAATGACCATAAAGTACATAAAAGTGCTCTGAATTTTTTTTTAAATACAACTAATCACTTACATACCATAAAAATTCTGCAAATAAATAATAAATAATGAAATTCATAAAATTCATGCTATCATGCAAAAATGATTGTGCCAAATCTAAAAAATATTATTTAAAAAAACAAGTCCCAAAAAAAATATGATGTTGAAATGGTGCTCCACATGTGTACTCCTTAATTGAACAGTGCTCCAAGTGATCACCCAATTGTGCTCCACACAATGGCCTCTTATCAAACATTAAGGCCTTATTACAGGGTCTGACCTCACTTCAGTGAGAACACCCCTCACTGTGGGTATGGAAAACATCTCCCTTCAGAAGGTCCATATAGCAATTGGTCCCTTAATAAGGATCTCTGGATCCCTCAGCAGGTCAATTATTATTCACCATCAAACAAGGTAAATGTAAAGAGGAAGAAAAACCCTCATTGTCAACATCTGGGAAGCGCTGTTTACAGTACAGCTCTGAAGGAATGGTACAGGTATGCCGTTCCTTCAGAGCGCATGCGCCAGTGACGTCACTGGTTGCATCTCCAGTAAAAATCTCCTAAACAGTGCATGTTTAGGAGATATTTACAGTACCTATAGGTAAGCCTTATTAAATGCTTACCTTTGGGTAAAAATCACACATGGGAGTTTACTCCCACTTAAAGAATTTTTTTAATACCGCTTTAAGTATGCTCAGATGATTAGATCATGTTGCATTTTTTAGGGATAAAAATATATAGGATTTTATATTTTTTTAACTATGTAATTTTTTTAATCGCCCTTTTTTATATTCCTCTTATCTCTGTATCCTACAGTTTCAGTATTTGCACTTAAAGTGCACGTGTTCAGACTATGGTCAATAAACTATTTTCATATTCTTAAAAGGGAGAAAAAAAAGCTTTGAAAACCATCTCTTCCAGACCTATCTAGCTGATTGTACTAGGATATAAATCACTCTGAAAAATCCTCAAGGATCAAAAAAAAATCCAATTCTATATATATATATATATATATATATATATATATATATATATATATATATATATATATATATATATATATATATATATATATATATATATATATATATATATATATATAACTCTTCTTTAATAACCTACCTCTAACTTTGCCATTAGTAGCAATGTGTACCATGACAGCTGGGTCATCTCCAGCCCCACCCAATAATCTGTCTATCCGATCCACGATGTCCCGAACCTGAGAGCCTGGTAAACAACATACTGTTCAGTGATTTATCACAGTCTTTGTGATAAATTGCCCAATCTGTCCTTCTAAAAATGGAGTACCCTATCACCAGTATCTGTTTATGCTTTCTTGCAACCTTGCTCCCATCCTCCCTGGAGAAGTTGTTCCCCTGGCTGCTAGGGGAATCACACTACTCCAGTAATGCCACTCCTTTACTGACATCCCCAACATCACGCAACAGGGCAAATTTGTTGGGATGTGTCAGCTAAGGTCTAGCCTTTCCTAACAATTTTCCCTCTACTCTGTTTGTCATCCATCTACCCTGTTATGGTGCCTCCTCCACCCATTTCTGTACTGGCCCCTGCCAGCACCTGATAGGTACGGTCCAAACTCCCTTTCGGGTCGACAATGCTTTGCAGCATTGCCAGTTGCTGCCTAAGATTCCAAGTCTGGGTTACGAAGGAAACTTGCTCACTCTTTGCGCAGCAGTATTCCCTCACAAATGTTTTTTCAAGGATTGTATACATGGCATGTGCATCGTCGCTACTGCCGAACAAGTAACCCCCTACTAATACAGTAAAAATGAAGCACTATGATTTATATATGTTTATTTTTAATCTTACTTCCTAATTGTATCCTTTTTTGAGCACTAGTGGATCACTCGACACTCAGCATCCTGCTCGTTTCTCACAAAGCCCCTAATGTCCTCACTCTTACTAATGCTTGCTGATCACCCAACCATCTGCATTTACTCCTCCTGTCCCCTCTTTCTGGTCACACAGCCTCTGGTGTCCTTCGCCTCCAGCTCCCTCTCACCTGTCCCCTGGCTCTCACTCACTGATAACACGGCCTCTGCTGTTCTCTACTATTGATCACACGGCCTCTGGCATCCTTTACGCCTGCTCACTGAACACATGACCTCTGGCGTTCTCTAGTCCCACTCCATTGATTGCACACCCACTGGCATCCTCTCTTCCTGCTTACTGGTCACCAATAAAAGATATAGCATAATCATTGTCAGAGCAAGCTTATTATGTTTAAATGAGGACCTAGCCTACCAGCAACAGGTTGGTAAAATGAAGTTCCACACTACTGCTAAGAGGTCAAGATATAACCTTACACCAATAAAAGTCAAGAAGGCAGCCAAATCAGCTGCTGTCCAGACCTGTGCTTGTAATCACACTGGAAGAAATAACATTAACCACTTGCCTACAGGGCAATTACACCCCCTTCCTGCCCAAGCCATTTTTCACTTAGTTTCTGTCAGTAAATTTTGTAACTAAGTCATTTTCCTCCTTCACTGATGTGTGCTGATGAGGCAGCGCTGATGGGCACTGATAGGCTGAACTGGTGGGCATTGATGAGGAGGCATTAATATGCCACATTTACGAGCACTGATAGGTGGCACTGAGGAGCACTGATAGGCGGCACTGATGGGCATTGATCGACAGCAGTGATGGGTATTGATGGGCAGCACTGATAGACATCGCTAATGGGCACTGATTGGCGGCAATGGTGGGCACTGGTTGGTGACCTTGTTGGCACAATATTGTAATCAGTGCCCTGATGATCAGTGCCCTGATTACATGTGTAGATGTCCCCCTGTGTGGAGATGCCGCTGATCAGCTCTCCTCGCCACACACTGTCAGTGTGAGGCGAGGAACGTCGATTCCCGGCATCTCCGTGTTTACATGTGACCAGCTGTGATTGGACACAGCCGATTACATGGTTAAAGAGACATGGACGCAGCTCTTTACAGAGATCGGGGTCGCACCGTGTCTTAGCAACGCGGCACGGCCGCGATTGCCACGCACCACCTGCAGGCGAGAGCGGCCAATTTGGGACACCATAGGCGGGCGGCAACTAGTTAAAGATCCAGTTCACTTCTAGTCTATTCAAATTATTATTTTCAATTTCAAGCCCCGGAAACACAATGAATACTCTTAAGATTGTCCCCTGACTTTTACTGGAAGTCATTTCTGGGCCTAGCAGTGGTGTGGTGCTTACATTTTTCATTTTTGTTACATTACATTACAAGCCAAGGAGACCGTGGAGATCATCTGGGGTATAGAAGTCACCTACCCAAGAAGCAGATTAATAGATCAACATCAATACTGTAAGATTGAGAACAAAGTCAAGGGGAGAACGAAGATTTGCAGTCCAAGGACCACGGCTATGGAACGCTCTACCTATGAACATCTTGGAAAAAGACCATCGGGCCTTCAGGAAAAAACTCAAGACCTACCTCTTCTAAGAAGGAATCAACGCAGGTCGGATCAAGCGCCTCGAGGCGATTCAGTTCGCAGTTGCAGCGCTATACAAATCATTGATTCATTCATTCATTCATTCATTCAAGATAGCAATACCAATAAAATAATCTTAGGGGTCCAGAGCTATTTTTTCACTTTCCTCTACCATGCTCTTTAAACATATTTTAACCCTTTTAAATCCAACATCCTGCTTTGGTCAGCTTTTAAGCCCTATGAATGGGGCACCTTAAACCACTAAAAAGTGTGCTGGCTTACATTTTATGGGGATGTACATATATTGTTGGACTCAACCACAGGCACATCTAATTTTTCTATACCCCCTAGGCAGAGACAAATATTACTACAGGGAAAACTTGCCACTGGAACCGAGGGGAAATAAAATTAAGACAGCAGTTTCTATACAACAATTCCATTCTAAAACTAAAATACATATTTTGGAAAGAAGACACCTTTTATTAATAGTAGAGCCAAAAGGATTTATTTAAAATTATTGTTTTAGACCAGAAAGTGCTTCCCCCATTATGCATATGTGACAGCTCTTTTTTAAACAGCCAGCGAATTCACTTGCTAATGCTTTCATCTCTTCTTTAGAACCTACATAACCTATCACAAACAATATTAAACATTTAATCATGTTAACATGATAATGACAATCACTGGCTTTAAACCAGCTATGGAGAACAGAAGGCTTGACACACAGGCCTTTTACTTCCTGACAGCACCTTTTGTTAAGGTGCCATTATCTTTGCTATCCAATTACATTATGATTAGATGGCTTGACTTAATTTAAAACAATAGTACAATATAGCTGCTGAACTCTGTTTTATACTTCTCCTACAAAAATTTAATTAAAAACGTATATATATTATACTGTATATAATAAGCAAAATGAAAAGAGATACAATTCCCGTAGTAAGAAAGAAAAATATTGTTTAGTCTTTCAATGACATTATTTGCAGCATAGTTTTTAACTGCTTTGCTACCGCTGGCTGTCAATTGATGGCCAGGCAGCGCAGCTCTCGTGGCGGGAGGGCGTCATATGAAGCCCTCTCCTTCCCGGTCCTCCAGGGAGCGCGTGCCCGATGCACGTGCCCGGTGGCCACAATGTCCGCCAGGTACCCACGATTGCCCGGTAACACAGCAGGGCCGTGGATCTGTGTATGTAAACACATAGATCCACGGTCCTGTCAGAGGAGAGGAGACCGATGGTGTGTTCTCAGTACAGAGAAACACTGATCGATCGGTCTCCTCCCCTTGCAAGTCCCCTCCCCCTACAGTTAAAATCACTCCCAGGGAACATATTAACCCCTTCCCTGCCAGTCACATTTATACAGTAATCAATGCATTTTTATAGCAGTGATCACTGTATAAATGTGAATGGTCCCAAAAATGTGTCGAAAGTGTCCGATATGTCCGCCGCAATATCGCAGTCATGATAAAAATCGAACATCACCGCCATTACTAGTTAAAAAATTAATTATAAAAATGCTATAAATCTTACCTCTATTTTGTAGGCGCTATAACTTTTGTGCAAACCAATCAATATACACTTATTGTGATTTTTTTTTTGCCAAAAATATGTAGAAGAATACGTATCAGCCTAAACTGAGGAAAAAAATGTTTTTTTTTATATATTTTTTGGGGATATTTAGTATAGCAAAAAGTAAAAAATATTGTTGTTTTTTTTTAAACTTGTCACTATTCTTTTGTTTATATCGCAAAAAAATAAAAAAACACAGAGGTGATCAAATACACCAAAAGAAAGCTCTATTTGTGGGGACAAAATGATAAAAATGTTATCTGGGTACAGTGTATGACCGCGCAATTGTCATTCAAAGTGTGACAGCGCTGAAAGCTGAAAAATGGCTTGGGTAGGTAGGGGGTGAAAATGCACTGTATTGAGATGGTTAAAAGGTCTATTATACTTTATTAACAATTGGTTTTATCTATAATTCTGCTTAAGTAATCCAAATTTAAGCACTTAACCGCTTCCCGACCACCTAACGCCGATGTACGTCGGCAGAATGGCACGGCTAGGCAGAACCACGTACAGGTACGTGGCCCTTTAAGAGCCTAGCCGTGGGTCCCGCTCGCGACCCGGTCGGGAGCGCCGTGACCACGGCTCCTGGACCAGCGGACCCGATCGCCGCTGGTGTCCCACGATCCGGTCACAGAGCTGAAGAACGGGGAGAGGTATGTGTAAACAAACCTCTCCCCGCGCTTCCTACTCTGCCTGTCATTGATCGGCTGTTCCCTGTCATCGGGAAAGCCGATCAATGACGTCAGACGTCAGCCCCGCCCCCTAATGTTAAAAAAACACACACGTCACAGCCCATAACCCCTCCCCCTAGTGGTTAACTCTTTCACTGCCAGTGTCATTTATACAGGATTCAATGCATTTAAATAGCATTGATTGCTGTATAAATGACAATGGTCCCAAAAATGTGTCAAAAATGTCCGGTGTGTCCGCCATAATGTCGCAGTCACAATAAAAAAATCGCTGATCGCCGTCATTACTAGTAAAAAAAAAAATATTAATAAAAAAAATGCTATAAAACTATCCCCTATTTTGTAAACGCTATAACTTTTGCGCAAACCAATCAATCAATAATCGCTAATTGTGATTTTTTTTACCAAAAATATGTAGAAGAATACGTATCGGCTTAAACTGAGGAAAAAATATGTTTTTTATATATTTTTTTTGGGAATATTTATTATAGCAAAAAGCAAAAAATATTGCATTTTTTTCAAAATTGTCGCTCTATTTTTGTTTATAGCGCAAAAAATAAAACCGGCAGGGGCGATCAAATACCACCAAAAGAAAGCTCTATTTGTGGGGAAAAAAGGACGCCAATTTTGTTTGGGAGCCACGTCGTACGACCGTGCAATTGTCAGTTAAATCGACGCAGTGCCGAATCGCAAAAAGGGGCCTGGTCCTTTGGCTGCCAATTGGTCCGGGGCTGAAGTGGTTAACATTGCGCTGTGTACTTGGGTGAAGAAGCAAAGCCTCTCTAGTGTTTGCTGTGGGATCTGAGATACTGTGCACTGTATGCAAATGTGATGACATCCAAGACAGCAGGCTGCAGGACTGTATTAACATAAAGACAGTTAAGACAGCTCCTTTAAAGAAGAAGTATGGCCAAAGCTATTTTGGCCCTACTTCTCCTATGGATCACAGGAGTGCACTTCATTCTTCACTCCTGTGTCCCGTTTTCAGCCGACAGCAGGCTAAATTTGGCTGAGGTCACTCAGTCAGTCCAGGCTCTGGAAAGATCCCCAATTTACAGTCGGGACCTACCCAGATGCCTAGACCGGCAGCTGGCTCAACCTCTCAGTGAGCCACTAGGAGACTGAGCCAGCCACTTCCACCCACTCCACAGCCCGGCACTCCAGTGAGTCAGACAGACTGAATACTGAGAACTGAGCGATCAGTGGTTATTGTTCGCTAAGTTCTTGGTGTAAAGCCGGAAGGGGCCAGCTGCAGCAGGGATCAGTGTTTCAGCCATCTAGGTGAGGAAAGGGAAGAAAGTGCCAAACTGGCATAGTGTAGCACAATTTATTAAGTAAAATACCATATAAATAAAAAATAGAACTCACAGGCGGGTGAGGGGGAGAGAAAGGATGACAGTCTGCAGTGGACTGTAATGAGCTGGGAGCTGGGTGGTAGTCCTTGGTGGAGAAGAAAGCCGGCTGTGGTGGGTAGCAAGATGAGCCTGGAGTCTGTGCAGGGAGACCGGCGTTAGGCTGCCCTGTGTGGCCATGATGGTATATTCAGAAATCAGATGTCCGTCCAAAGATGATGTGTCTAGGCGAGTACTGGAAGGTTCAGCAGGAACAGGACAACACTCGGTCAGTGTGTACAGCAGTCTGTCCGACAGAAGCCGTTCAAAGGGACATGCTGGAAAACCAGCATCCAACCAGTATTCAAACAGCGTTTGAACCCATGTGGAGGGAGAGGAGGGTTCCCCTTGTCAGAATACAATAGCACAGTGGGGGTTGAAAGAAAAAATAACTTGCAGCGTGTATCGGGCAATAGGCTGCAAAGCCAGAAAAGCCCAATGTTTCTGTGAAGGGGTGCATTTATCCATACACGGTGTGGTTGATTTTAGTTAGTCACGTTAATATGGATGTGTTATTTAAAAAGATTAATTACACTTTTGTTGAGGGGAAAAAAAAAAAAAAAAAAAAACAATCCCCTCTGGGTGATCAATGTACATTGCAAGGATTTTGCTGCAAATTCCTGCTGGTTTCTGTGCTAGAAGCAGGTTCACACCTCAATTGCGCAGGAGTGCAGTCTGCGTTCCAGTGTGATTCCTATGCAATTCAGTGTGGAGCCATTTTTTCAGCCTATTTATTTGAATGATTCACGCTGGATCGCACCAAAAGTAGTGCAAGCGCACGTTTCAAAAACGCACTGCACCGGATCACATGGTATTGCAGTACAATGCAATTCAGTGCAGGCAAACACACTGTTTGTGATCTGCATTTGGAATGCCGGATTATATTGACACATACAGCAGATCGCACATGGCACCATGGTGATTGTATTATGTGATTAGAACAAGGTGGTTTGACAAATATTCACAACTCTCATCATGTCTTGACAATCACTGTTTGCCTTGAGACATTCTATAATAATTGGATTAAGGTGACAGAGTTACCCAGCATGGTTATACATCCTGGTATGTTCCTGACATTAATTTAAGCAAGGGTAATTATTTGAGTTAGTGGCAAAACATTGTCAGCATTACTGTAAAATCCCAAATGAATGTCATTAACTACTGCTAGCCCTATAAAGCACATCATTTTTGTCACTGCTCAACTGTGACAGTTATCATTCAAGGTATGCCTTGAATGTAACGGTTTTGGGAAACAGTTAAATTGATGAGTTTAGTTCTTTATTTTTATGTTCTAGTCAAAGCAATGCATAGTTGGGACACATTCTTAGCAGTTTTTAGTGGGGGGTAACTTTGATCACTTGGGGAGCTAGGATTATCCATGTACACTGAAACTTAAAGCTGAACTAAACCCATCAATTTAACTGGTTGCTGAAACATTTACTGTATATTCAAGGCGTGCTGTGAATGAATACTTCCATGGCTGCTTGTGCTCTCAACTGAAATTTAAAGCCATCAAATGGCTGGTGCCGTAACTGATCACATGTGCAGAACCAGAGCAATTGCAGATCAAACAGAGGCTAAGATGGCAGCTTCTTTGTCTGTAAAGGATAGGAGGGTTTAGTTCTACTTTAAGATTACAAATTTAGCAGCTGTCTTTGAGACCCTCTTTATTGCGTGCACAAAACAGGCTGACAGTAGAAATCATCATCTAATCAAAAATATGGCCTGAAATGTCCACAAGTTTGGGCATCAAGTAAAATTGTATTGTTTTCTAGAGCTCCCAATGTCCTCTCTAATCCACATATGGTTTCTATAGCCAAAGTTATCTGTATTCTGGAGCTTGCATATTTAATTATTTTCAGGGTGTATAGATAGACCTTACTTACTGCTCACCTGTTGTCCTAACAACCTGAGATGTCTCGTGAGAATTAGGAAACACAGAGCTAGGCATACACAATAGCAAATTATAATCAAAAACAAGGAGCCGGTGGTGCTAGGATGTTTACACTATAGACCACTGATGGCGAACCTTGGCACTCCAGATGTTTTGGAACTCCATTTCCCATGATGCTCAACTACACTGCTGAGTGCATGAGCATCATGGGAAATGTACTTCCAAAACATCTGGGGTGCCAAGGTTCGCCATCACTGCTATAGACCAACACAGATACATTTTTTTTCTTTTACAATAATCTTTATTAGTTAAATTTTAGAAAAACACAAAAAAGAGGAAACAAAAGTTCACAAATGACACTAGGTTGTTTAGTAAAAAGGTCTGCAAAGTACAATAAAGAACAATCATAACAGTAATGGTAAGACAGTACATTCTTAATGTTCCCAAAATTCCCAGTAGTTCCCAAGTTGCAGCATCCTGTTGTACTATCAACTGTAGTGTTGACTGAGTATTAAGGGGTCTAAATGCCACCATATGGTCAGCTATAGTATCCCCTTGTACAAAACAATGTACCCAACTAGGGGGCACACCATGTGTAATGAGACACGATCCTCCAAGGGACCCACCTGGGATAATATGCAGACCTGGGTGTCCTAGGCTAGCAAAAGACTTAGAATAGGAGTAACCAAAGAACAGGAGAGAATAGAGAAAGAAAAGTTATAAGAAAGTAGTATAGTCCATCCGATCCATTGTTACAACATATTAAGCATCCCCTGTTAAGTAACTGATCCAGGGGTTCCAAATTCTCTCAAACAATTTAACATTTAAAATTGCAGAAAGACATTCATTGACCATAACGATACTTTGGCCTTCACCAAAACAGATGGGAACGTAGATGTATTTCAGAACCTGGCTATGGAGATTCTCGCTGCCACGGATATAAATGTCATCAATCTCCTCATATGTCTTGGGGCCTCCTCCACTCGAAAGCATAAAAGTGCTTGCTGGGAGAACTTTCGGAGGTTTACTTGAGTGAGAAAATTAATAAAATGAAAAAGGCATATCCAAAAACATCTCACTTTCAGGTATTGCCCCTTCTGCCGACAGCCTCAAGAACAAAGCGGAGAGGCTATTTTTTTTAAACATTTCACAAAATGAAGATTATGTTTCTATAATGACAATTTATTATGCATGGTCCCTTTTTTAAAGTTTACTGATCCTCAATGAGGTCTGATCCTTACAAACAGGCAACCAGATTTATAATGAGTGGAGATCCTCTCCAAGCTCCCATGTGATTCTCCTTTACTTTCAAGGAAAGATGGGGCCATCTTGTCTCTTTGCTCCCATGTTGTGGTAGCATAGGAAGCCGTCACGAAAGTGGTGGAGATTGAGCTGTAGAGGGGGCTTCTCTTGCGCCTCTTGTCCAACACCCCTGGTAGTGATAACAGGAGGTGGGAGGACACAGAGTGGCACAAAGGCCGGTATAACAGGCAGCATCAGCTGAGGTTTGCAAAAAGCAGATGACCGTGGATCACCAGGCAGGAACAAGGAACTAATTGGCTCACTGACTTTGGTTGACAATAGCGGCAACCATTGGCGCTTCGCTGCTGTCTCAGCCAATGAGGGGCCAGAGGGGGAGATCGCTGGACTAGCCTTGCTTGGTTAGTACAGCGGCTCCCAACCGGAGCTGTAAGTTTTGTTTTTTTTTGCATGAAAAAAAAAAAAAAAAAAAACTGTAGTGTGCACCAGGCTTTAGTCAAATGAAGTGACAAGGACATTGCATTTTTGGCAAAAAAATAACAGGTATTTTCTGTACTTACTGAAAAATGTTCTTGACTTAACAAAATGAAAGCCAGTGCAGCCACCACATCTAAAGGACTGGTAAGCTGCAATATACTATATTTTTGTCCTTGGGTTTAGATATCCTTTAAAGCACTGTAGGTCTCACAACACTAAAAGCCTTTAATGCCTTCTTTATGGTGATCACTAGCTACTGTTTAAGCTTATCAGCACTGTTTCTACATCATGCAATGTTTAATTCTATCTTTAAAAATTCACATTTTTAGCTTGTCAAACATTGAAGATCCCTATTCAAGCTGTATAATGATACCCCAATTTCATTAGTCATAACAAACACTGTTTATCTGAAATACTTCTCAATTGCAGAGCTATTACCTAATTTGTAAATGAATGGTAATTTACATGTGCAGCACTCACTCTGCAATTACTGTCAATCTTCAGAGTAATTTTGTAACCTTTGTTTGCTTACACTGAATTAACAATTTTATTCGTATGCACGCAACTGATCTTTTAATATATGTTTTAGTCATCCACCAGAAAAATAAACCTGCCCCAAAAGATCGCAGTTCAAATTGTTGGAAAGCTGGGAATGAGAATTTGCATCGCCAGCTATTGCTATACAAATATAAGATGCGCATGGCAAAAAACGATAGATTGCAGAAAATGCTGACATTTATTGCATATGGTCTGAAATATCTACATAGTAAAAATCTGTATTCAATAATCATGAGACTTCATCATCACAGCCATTTTTGTAAAAGCAGTCCACCCTCTACTTCACCTAAGGCCAGGGTCTTCACGTTCCCAGTGCTAAACCATGTGTAGCCAGGTGCTCGGCTATAATTAGATAGCAAATTTAGGACACTATGCTACAGTTACATTGTTACACCATGCACTCTCCTCAGAATGTCACACTGAATGAATTAACACAACTCCACCTCCACCCACTAGGGGGAGCAGGCATGTTAGAGTTCGAGAGTTCAATGCTGGTCGCATTGGACTTTGAAAGATGAAGATCAGAAGGGGAGACATGCTGTGGAAGTTTATGGACTGTTGGACTACAGTTCCCAGAAGGATACAGTTATAAGGAGTAAAGACTTGTATTTTCCCAGGCTGTGGACCGAGTGACTACTTCTTGCAGTGAGGGAACCAGAGGGTGCACATCTATTCCGCAGAGGTCTAAGTTATTGTCAGGACTCAGTGTATTGCTGCAGGGAGACCAGAGCATGGTAGGCCTGTGGGCTGAAGACCAGGGCCACTCCAGACAGATCCAGAGGGCATCCAAGCATTCAAACCTTTGCGGCTATATCGCTGGGACTGGTGAGAGGGCATTGCTATTGATCTGTTGCTGCTAGTAGAAACTGAGCACATAGGGACTGGACATTTAAGTTGGCAACCTTTACCCCTGCATGCAGACAAAACTGGGACTGTTCTAATTTGCACTGCCATAAAGATGAGGCCCCAACGCTATCCGGCTGAAAAACTAGGAAAAGGGCTGTCTCCGCAGATAGCTGCTCTACAAGGACTGCCTATAGAAAAGGGTACCTTTGTAGTAAGGTCTGGTTCTTCACATAGTCATTCACATAGTGCAGTGTTTCTTCAGTTAAGTCACCCTTTAAAATTATAGACAATCTCAAGGCACCCTTTTCAATTATGGACAGCCTTGAGGCACCCCATTCTAAAATGTAAAAACTATTCTAATAGCTTTACATAATGCAGCAATATCCACACGCAGGACACCCAACATTAGAGGTGATTTATTCTTCCAAATCAAATACAGTTTTGCACACTGGTACTTGCTAGTATTCCAAAGTTTTTTCTCTCCCTAAATATCTCTCCATCAGTCAGCTAATGTCTCCCCAGTGCTGAGGGAAAGGGGCACAGGAGGATAAAACGTGCTGTGGAGGCAACAGACATCCTCCTTATTAAGTGATGACGTTATTGGTTGTTAGGATGCCAGTGTCTAAAAAGTCATAATGGTGCATAATGAAAACCCTTGGCTTTGTGTAACTAAAAGGCAGGTTTGAAAGGTTACAAGAGGCTCTCACTGCTTCTCTGTGTAATTACCGGGTCTCCAATGGGGGTTTGGCATCTCCTTTGGTGACATGGGATGCATTTAAGGCCTGGGTCAGGGGTGAATATATTTCCAAGATTTTTAGGTTGCAGATGGAGGCTGCACTATACTCCTCACAGAGGGTGTTTGAGACTGGTGACAAAAATGTCCGGCTCTTGGCTTGGCTAGCGAAGGGCCAAAACCCCTAGACGCATATTGCTGGGGTTAGGGACCATGGAGCAACTCTGCTCTCCTCTCCAGGGCTCATCACCAATCGTTTTGTTGAATTTTTCCGGGCAGTATATGCTTCCCAAACTGACTTTTCTCCTGATGACCTGCTAGCTTACCTTGACTGTACATCGACTGCTGCAGATAGAGAGCGGTGCGAGGTGGATATTTTGCTTGAGGAGATCCAACTGGCAATTAGCAAATGACAGGGCTAAAAACTTGAGGGGCTGACGGTCTCGGCCCCAAAGCTCACAGCCCTTTTTTCTGAATCTAATACCTTAGCCTCGCTGTCGGACTCCATGGAGGAGGCAGTTATTGTTCTGATTCCCAAGCCTGGCAAGGACCTGTTAGAGTGTGTGTCTTATCGACCCATATCTCTTTTAAAAGGCAGGCTTGATTCACCTGCACTCACCAATTTTTTATAGATTTCTACCATGACACTCCCACCACCATGCTTGACTGTAGCTAAGACATTTGCCTTTGTACTCCTCACCTGGTTGGTGCCACACACGGTTGACATCTGAACCAAATAGGTTTATCTTGGTCTCATCAGACCACAGGACATGGTTCCAGTAATCCATGTCCTTTGCCTGCTTGTCTTCAGCAAAGGTTTGTGGGCTTTCTTGCGCAACATCTTTAGAAGAGGCTTCCTTCTGGAACGACAGCCATGCAGACCAATTTGATGCAGTGTGCAGCGTATGGTCTGAGCACTGACAGGCTGACCCCCCACCCCCCCCCCCCCCCCCCTTCAACCTCTGCAGCAATGCTGACAGCACTCATATCTCTATTTACCAAAGACAACCTCTGGATATGACGCTGAGCATGTGCACTCAACTTCTTTGGTCAACCATGGTGAGGCCTGTTCTGAGTGGAACCTGTCCTGTTGAACTGCTAGATGGTCTTGGCCACCGTGCTACAGCACAGTTTCAGGGTCTTGGCAATCTTCTTATAGCCTAGGCCATCTTTATCTAGAGCAACAATTATTTTTTTCAGATCCTCAGAGAGTTCTTTGCCATGAGGTGCCATGTTGAACTTCCAGTGACAAGTATGAGAGAGTGAGAGCAATAACACCAAATTTCACACACCTGCTCCCCATCCACACCTGAGATCTTGTAACACTAACGAGTCACATGAGACCGGGGACAGAAAATGGCTAATTAGGCCAAACTGGACATTTTCACTTAGGGGATGTACTCACTGTTGCCAGCGGTTTAGACATTAACCACTTCCCGACCGCCCCCTGTATATTTACGTCGGCAGAATGGCACGTACAGGCAGAATCACGTACCTGTACGTGACATTCTTCCGGCGGTTGGGGGGTCCGATCGGACCCCCCTCCGCCGGCGGGGACGGTCGGGATCGCTTCAGGAGCGATCCGGGACGAGGGGACGGCCAGTGGTTTCTGGCCACCCCCTCGCGATCGCTCCTGGCCAATGAGAAACTTCCCCTTCCTGTCTATTGTATAGACAGGAAGGCGGAAGTGATGTCACGCTCGGTGCGCCGGTCTATGTGACCGGAGACGCCGAGCGGCGAACATGTACAGGTTAGTGCACAACACTACACTGACACCAGTACAGTTAGGCACATATTCCACCCCCCTGTCACCCCCTGATCACCCCCCAGATCACCCCCTCCCCCCCCAGTCACAGTGTCACTAATTGCAGTGATCATTTATTTACTGATCACTGCATTTAGTGTCAGTGTGACTGTAATAACTGTCAGGGCAGTTAGTTTTAGGTCCAAGGTAGCCCCCTACCCCCCCCTAATAAAGGTTTAACCCCTTGATTGCCCCCCAGGTAACCCTTTCACCCCCTTTTGCCAGTGTCACTAAGCGATCGTTTTTCTGATCGCTGTATTAGTGTCACTGCTGTCGCTAGGTAACCATTTTTTTTTTTAGGTAACCGCCATGTTTATATAGGTTCATAAATAGGTTTATAGGTCAGGTACCCCCATATTACAACCTAAATAAAGGTTTTAACCCCCTGATTGCCCCTAGAGTTAACCCTTTCACCAGTGATCACTGTATAACTGTCACTGGTGACGCTGGTTAGCCAGTTAGTTATTTTGTTATTTAGGTTCCCCGTCAGGTTTTTATATAGCGTCAGGTACCCCCATATATTACCTAATAAAGGTTTTAACCCCCTGATTGCCCCTAGTTAACCCTTTCACCCCCTTTTGCCAGTGTCACTAAGCGATCGTTTTTCTGATCGCTGCATTAGTGTCGCTAGGTAACCATTTTTTTTTTTTAGGTAACCGCCATGTTTATATAGGTTCATAAATAGGTTTATAGGTCAGGTACCCCCATATTACAACCTAAATAAAGGTTTTAACCCCCTGATTGCCCCTAGAGTTAACCCTTTCACCAGTGATCACTGTATAACTGTCACTGGTGACGCTGGTTAGCCAGTTAGTTATTTCGTTATTTAGGTTCCCCGTCAGGTTTTTATATAGCGTCAGGTACCCCCATATATTACCTAATAAAGGTTTAACCCCCTGATTGCCCCTAGTTAACCCTTTCACCCCCTTTTGCCAGTGTCACTAAGCGATCGTTTTTCTGATCGCTGCATTAGTGTCGCTAGGTAACCAGTTTTTTTTTGTATTACTGTTACGGGTGACGCTGGTTAGTTAGCTTGTTTTTTATACTGTCAGGGCACCCGCCATTTATTACCCAATAACGGTTTAACCCCCTGATCGCCCGGCGGGTGATATCAATTAGGTTTTAGGGTCAAATAAGGTCTGCGTCGCCCCAGGTTAGTGCCAGTACCGCAAACACCCACGCGCAAAGCATACACCTCCCTTAGTGGCACAGTATCTGAACAGATCGATATCTGATCTGATCAGATCTATACTAGCGTCCCAGCAGTTTAGGGTTCCAAAAAAACGCATTGTTAGCGGGATCAGCCCAGATACCTGCTAGCACCTGCGTTTTCCCCCTCCGCCCAGCCCAGCCCACCCAAGTGCAGTATCGATCGATCACTGTCACTTACAAAACACTAAGCACACATAACTGCAGTGTTCGCAGAGTCAGGCCTGATCCCTGCGATCGCTAACATTTTTTTTGTGGTAGCGTTTTGATTCAGTCGCTAACAGTCAGGAGCTTTTTTACCTGTGAATCTCAAAAAAATAAAAAAAACAAAAATAGTTGTCGTTTTATTGTTCTCTCTCTCTCTCTATTGTTGCTCTTTTTTTACTCCATTCTATTCTGCAATGTTTTATTATGTTTTATCATGTTTTATCATGCTTGCTTTTCAGGTATGTAATTTTGTTTACTGTGTTTTAGTGTTAAGCATTTTTTTGTTTTCAGGTGCGCCATTCAGTTGCAGCGCGGATTTATTTATCTTGACAGCAACAGCGTTTGCTCCCACGATACATAAAGCCGCGACTCCAACGCTGTAGGAGGTGATTTCACCACCACAGTTAAAAAAAAGAGCATATGTGCCGAAGCATGGGGGCAGCAGGGGCGGAGGAGCGATTGGCTCCTAATGCCACGTACATACGGTCGAAATTCCGACCGTGTGTACACGGCATAACTTTTGCGGGAGGATGCCCCCATGCATCGGCATATATAAATGGTGCATGTATGCCCATCATTAGAAGTGGGTGGATGAAGGGAGGTATTCTAATGGTGGGCATACCCACCAATCAATCTCTTTTTTTCGTTCAGCCAAGAGGCTGCATGAAAAAAAAAAAAGATTACAATATATGTCCAGTATGTTGCTGGACTTTGAATGGTTATACCAGAATGATGCCTGCAGGTTTAGGTATCATCTTGGTATCATTCTTTTCAGCCAGTGATCGGCTTTCATGTAAAAGCAATTCTAGCGGGTAATTAGCCTCTAGACTGCTTTTACAAGCAGTAGGAGGGAATGTCCCCCCTCCCGGATATAAACCGCGCCATTGGGAAATTGGGAAAGCATTTTATCACACCAATCTTGGTGTGGTCAGATGCTTTGAGGGCAGAGGAAAGATCTAGGGTCTAATAGACCCCAATTTTTTCAAAAAAAGAGTACCTGTCACTGCCTATTGCTATCATAGGGGATATTTACATTCCCTGAGATAACAATAAAAATCATAACAAAGAAAAAAAATGGAAGGAACAGTTTAAAAATAGAATAAAAAAGCTAAATAAATAAAAAAAAAAAAAACTAAAAAAAAAAAAAAAAAAGCACCCCTGCCCCCCCTTCTCTTGCGCAAAGGCGTACACAAGCGTTGGTCTGGCGTCATATGTAAACAGCAATTGCAGCATGCATGTGAGGTATCACCGCGAAGGTCAGATCGAGGGCAGTAATTTTAGCAGTAGACCTCCTCCGTGAATCTAATGTGGTATCATGTAAAGGCTTTTAAAGGCTTTTAAAAATGTATGTAGTTTGTCGCCACTGCGTGTTTGTGCGCAATTTTAAAGCATGTCGTGTTTGGTATCCATGTACTCGGCCTAAGATCATATTTTTTATTTCATCAAAAATTTGAGCAATATAGTGTGTTTTAGTGCATTAAAATAAAAAAAAGTGTATTTTTTCCACAAAAAATGCGTTTGAAAAATCGCTGCGCAAATACTGTGTGGAAAAAAAAAATGCAACACCCACCATTTTAATCTGTAGGGCCTTTGCTTTAACAATATATATAGTGTTTGGGGGTTCAACGTAATTTTCTTGCAAAAAAAAAATATGTTTTCATGTAAACAAAAAGTGTCAGAAAGGGCTTTGTCTTCAAGTGGTTAGAAGAGTGGGTGACGTGTGACATAGGCTTCTAAATGTTGTGCATAAAATGCCAGGACAGTTCAAACCCCCCCCAAATGACCCCATTTTGGAAAGTAGACACCCCAAGCTATTTGCTGAGAGCAATGTTGAGCCCATTAAATATTTTTTTTTTTTGTCCCAAGAGATTGAATAATGAAAAAAAAAAAATATATATATTTTTTTTTTTTACAAAAAGTTGTCACTAAATGATATATTGCTCAAACATGTCATGGGCATATGTGGAAATACACCCCAAAATACATTCTGTTGCTTCTCCTGAGTACGGGGATACCACATGTGTGGGACTTTTTGGGAGCCTAGCTGCGTACGGAACCCCAAAAACCAAGCACCGCCTTCAGGCTTTCTAAGGGAGTAATTTTTTTATTTCACTTCTCACTGCCAATCACAGTTTCGGAGGCCATGGAATGCCCAGATGGCATAAAACCCCCCAAAATGACCCCATTTTGGAAAGTAGACACCCCAAGCTATTTGCTGAGAGGTATTGTGAGTATTTTGCAGATGTCGCTTTTTGTCACAAAGTTTTGAAAATTGAAAAAAGAAAAAAAAAAATTTTTTTTCTTTACTTTCTTCATTTTCAAAAACAAATGAGAGCTGTAAAATACTCACCATGCCTCTCAACAAATAGCTTGGGGTGTCTACTTTCCAAAATGGGGTCATTTGGGGGGGTTTTGTGCTATTTTGGCATTTTATGGCCTTCGAAACTGTGATAGGTAGTGAGGAGTGAAATCAAAAATTTGCACCCTTAGAAATCCTGAAGGCGGTGCTTGGGTTTCGGGGCCCCGTACGCGGCTAGGCTCCCAAAAAGTCCCACACATGTGGTATCCCCATACTCAGGAGAAGCAGCAAAATGTATTTTGGGGTGCAATTCCACATATAACTATGGCATGTGTGAGCAATATATCATTTAGTGACAACTTTTTGAAGAAAAAAAAAATTATTTTTATTTTTGTCTTTATTCAATCACTTGGGACTAAAAAAAAAAATATTCAATGGGCTCAACATGCCTCTCAGCAAATAGCTTGGGGTGTCTACTTTCCAAAATGGGGTCATTTGGGGGGGTTTTGTACTTCTCTGCCATTTTAGCACCTCAAGAAATGAAATAGGCAGTCATAAATTAAAAGCGGTGTAAATTCCAGAAAATGTACTCTAGTTTGTAGACGCTATAACTTTTGCGCAAACCAATAAATATACGCTTATTGGCATTTTTTTTACTAAAGACATGTGGCTGAATACATTTTGGCCCAAATGTTTGACTAAAATTGAGTTTATTAGATTTTTCTTATAACAAAAAGTAGAAAATCTCTTTTTTTTTCAAAATTTTCGCTCTTTTTTTTTTTTTTTTTTTCGTTTATATCGCAAAAAATAAAAATCACAGAGGCAATCAAATACCATCAAAAGAAAGCTCTATTTGTGGGAAGAAAAGGACGCAAATTTCGTTTCGTTACAAAATTGCATGACCGCACAATTACCAGTTAAAGTAGTGCAGTGCGAAATTGAAAAAAGACCTCTGGTCCTTAAGCTGACAATTGGTCCGGGCTGAAGTGGTTAATGGCTGTGTATTGAGTTATTTTGAGGGGACAGCAAATTTACACTGTTAAACATTTCCCCAGTCTGAGCCACTGCTAGACTTTCATGCTAATTCACATATAACAGAGGTAAGAAAAACAGGATGAGCTAACATGGCATAGGAATTTGCAAGCCATAAAGGATTGTGCATCCTTTTCACTACACAAATAGAAGCAATCCACAGTTTCTCTCCTAAAACAAGATGTTCAAACCTTGGGGCTGGTGGTTCACATCATGAATCGCACAGGAATGTGCAGTGTGTTCCTGTGCAATTCACATGCGATCAGGGTGCAGTGTTGTTTTAAACCATTCATCTAAATGGGCTGAAATAATGGACTGCACCAAAAGTAGTGCATGCACACAGGAACAAAAATGCAAAGAGAGCATTAATCAGAGAAGCAGCCAAGAGGCCCATGGTAACTTTGGAGGAGCTGCAGAGATGCACAGCTCAGGTGGGAGAATCTATCCACAGGACAACTACTAGTCGTGCACTCCACAAAGCTGGCCTTTATGGAAGATTGTCAAAAGGAAAGCCATTGTTGAAAGAAAACTATAAGAAGTTCAGTTTGCAGTTTTTGAGAAGCCATGTGGGGAATACAGCAAACATGTGTAAGAAGGTGCCCTAGTCAAATGAGACCAAAAGTGAACTTTGTGGCCTAAAAGCAAAACGCTATGTGTTGGTGGAAAAATAACACTGCACATCACACTGAACACACCATCGTAAAACATGGTGGTGGCAGCATCATGTTGTGGGGATGCTTTTCTTCAACAGGGACAAGGAAGCTGGTCAGAGTTGATGGGAAGGTAGATGGAGCCAAACACAAGGCAATCTTAGAAGAAAACCTTTAGTTAGAATCTGCAAAAGACTTGAGACCGGGGCAGAGGTTCACCTTCCAGCAGGACAACAAACCTAAACGTACAGCCAGAGCTACAATGGAATAGTTTAGATCAAAGCATATTCATGTGTTAGAATGGCCCAGTCAAAATCCAGACATAAATCCAATTGAGAATCTGTGGCAAGACTTGAAAATTACTGTTCACAGACACTATCCATCCAATCTGACAGAGCTTGAGCTATTTTGCAAAGAGGAATGGCCAAAAATCTCACTCTCAAGATGTGCAAAGCTGGTAGAGACATCCCCAAAGTATTGACTCGGGGGGCTGAATACAAATGAACGCCACACGTTTCAGATATTTATTTGTAAACAAACTTTGAAAACCATTTAACAATTTCCTTCCACTTCACAATTACCGTATTTATCGGCGTATAACATGCATTTTTTTCCCCCTGAAAACAGAGGACAAACAGTGCCTGCATGTTATACACCGATACTATGTTTTACCAACAGGGGGCGGGGATCGGGCGGTCCACCCCTACACCGCTCCTCCTGTGTCAGTGTCATTATAAAACAAAGCTTGTAAATATCTCAATAGCTCAGTTTTTTCTGGCTGCTCTCCTCCTCCCACTCCTCCTAGCTTTAACTTTGAGGAGGAGAGCGGTCACATGACCATTTATGTAACGTCAGAGAGAGCAGTCATGTTTTTAAGTCAGTGGAAAAAAAACTGAGCTATTGAGGTATATGGAAGCTTCATTTTACAATATGAGTGACACAGGAGGAGCAGTGTGGAAGGGGATTCTGTAGAGAATGCTGGCAGCACTGTCCCAGGAGACTGGGGGTCTCCTGGGAGTGCAGGGGAGGGGGCTGTATACTCGATGGGGGGCTGTATACTGGGGAGGAGGACTGTGTACTCTAAAGGGAGCTGTGAACATTTTTTTCCCTTAAACTTCTCTCTTAAAATTGGGGTGCGTGTTATACGCCTGTGCGTGTTATACGCCAATAAATATGGTATGTGCTACTGAGTGTTGGTCTATCACATTACATCCTAATAAAATAAATTCACGTTTTTTTGTTGTAACAAAATATGGAAAATTTAAAGGGGTTGGAATACTTTTTCAAGGCACTGTAAGTACTGAATTACATTCTAAAACTCTCCTACTGTTTGCCTTGCCATCAACTTGCCCATTCCTCTGCTGCAAAACAGAAACCTATAAACAAGAAATTGTAAGGTCACCCATGGAATCCATACCAGACCCTTATTCTGAACATTGGCTGTCTGGGAAAGGGAGCGCTCCTCTACATGTTTCCATGGCTACATATCTGTAATCCTCAAATCTGTCTCCTTGGGGTTTTGGAAGATATACCCCTTCCTTTTTCTTAATATTCTAAAACTTTACTGTGTTTGTTATATTTCTACACTAAAAAAGGTTGTTCTACTAACATGGAAGAATCCACAGAAACCTTCCATGTCAGAATGCATGCAGTTGATAAACTCAAACCTTGCATTGTATCAACTCATGAGCTTGGAGAAAAGCCACCAAAAATGTAAGCTCATCTGGGATCCCTGGATTAAATCTGCTCAGATATGAGCTATACACGACTTCTGCATTGCCTAATATTACATTTTATTTTCAGGGTGCTTTTGTCTAACTTTTTGTATTATTTTTCTGTATTAATGTGGCATTACTGTGTTGCCTTAGGAGTATGGTTGAAGAATGACATGGAGAGGATTGGGTTTGTTCTTTATTACATATATATCACAAAAATAAAAAAAGGAACCAAACTACCATTGCACTACATGAAGAACACAAGGGTATAAATGCAGCCTGTTAAAACAAAAACTCCTTCATCATAATCTCTACACTGAAAAACGGTATGTCAATTCTAAACTTTTCCAGCCAATAAAATCCTCATGAGAAAAAGAAAGAGGATCCTTGCAAATGGTTTCCGAAAAACAGAATTAAAGGTGGAAGTACCTTTAATCAACAATGATGACTGGAAACTAACATAGGTATAGTTCTGATTTTATGGAGTACTTGGGTGTCCAGAAATATTTCAACCTTGCCCTGATATTTGGGCAAAAATGGGTCATTTAGGGCTGCCATAGGGGAGAAAACAAGCACTTCAGATTAAGGCAGAATGGAGCCCCAGGCAAGTAGCTTTGGGCCACATCCCTTTGATTGAGCTTTATAAGGCAAAAAGAAGCGGCCTTATTTGTCTGTACTGATATGGCACCCGATCTGACAACAAGCTTGCTTGCAAGTGCATCATCCTTTGAGTCCGGTGCACAACTTTGACCAATTTCACTATTACCCTAAACTGCAAGACCATCAAAGTTGTAGCTGGGAACCCTAAAACTTGCAGCAGGCTATTGGCTAGTTATTGATAATCCACATCTGGTTAGAAACCACAAAAAAGGAAACAATGAAAATTGCAAAACCTCTACACAGTGAGGCCACTCCTTCCTTTTTTTAACGTAAATGAACACACATCCAAACAGCTGGACACATGGGAAGAATGGCTTTTTGCAGGACATTCTTAGTGAATACTTGTCTATATATGGCCAGTGTAAGGTATTTGCCAGGGTCTAAAAAAAAACCTTAGTTAGAAATACTATTACCAGTCTATGAGCCTTTCAGGACAGCACCTCGGAGAGCGCAGCTTCACCCCTTTCCCTGGAAACACTGCCATGACAACGCCCCTTTAAAAGCAGCTGCTTTGTCAGGGCTGGGCTCTCAGCCCTTCTTCTCTGTGTTCAGGTTGCTCAGCTGTCAGTTAATTGCCAATACTCATTGTTACTCAAGCCCACAGCCAGCCCCTTCTGGCTATTTAAACTGCATGGTTAATTTCATCAATTGCCTTTGCCTTGGTCAACATATCTAGAGACTCTCTGCTGTGTTCCTGTTGAAGACTTGCCTGGCTGACGTCCCTTCTGGTTCCTGATCCTGTCTGCTGCCTCTGACTATGCTGATCTCTGGCTTCCTGAATTCCTGGCTTGTTCCGACTACCCTTTTTGGCTACTAAACCTGGCTATGTTGTGACTATGTTTACCAGTTGTACCATTTTTAACATTTTATTAAAAGGTGCGATTTTTCCTGTATTTTCTGTCTTCGTCTGTTTCATGGTTCCTGACATGCTTCCACCGCACCGTCAGTTGTCTACGAGAATACATGCTGGAAGATATAAGCAGAAACACCAAGCACAAGAGATAATATAGCAATACACATAAAACTCAAGGGAGGGAAGTAGCTGCTGTCCTAAAAGGCTCATAGAAATACTGTTACGCCTAACTAAGATTTTCTCCCCTTGCCTTTCAGGATAGGACCTTGAGATGATAACCATGAACTTACTTCAGGGTGGGACCACAGCTTGTAAGACCATCCTGCCAAAGGACTGGTCTGAGACCGACAGCAGATCCAACCTGTAGTGCCTTATAAACGTGAAGAAGCTGGACCAAGTGGCTGCCTTACAGATGTGTTCCGGTGATGCACCAGCCCACCGTGTGGAATGGGGCATTATTCCCTCCAGAGGTTGTTTACCTAATGCCAGGTAAGCTTCTTTGATAGTCAGTCTTTTGTTATTTCAAGATACCTCAAAAGACATCTTCGGACATCCAAAGTATGAAAGGCCTCCTCTCCCGGGCCGAAGGGAGCTGGACAGAATGTAGGCAGTAAAATCTCCTGCGTGCAGTGGAACACGGAAGCCACCTTCGCAAGAAAACCTGGATTGGTCCTTAAAATTATTCTGTCTGGAAAGCACATTAGGAAAGGCTTGGCATTTTCTAGGGACTGAATTTTCCAAGGGTTTGAAGGGCGCTTTTGTGAGACTCTGAAGAACTGATAAATCCCATTTCGGGAATAACTTAAAAGGCACAGGTCTAATCTTAGCCATAGCCTCAAAAAAAAATCGAATTATCAACGGCTCTCTAGATAAGGTTTTCTCTAGAAACACTGACAGTGCTGCCACCTGTGCCTTGAGGGTGCTCGCTGCTAGGCCTCTCTCTATTCCATCCTGGAGAAACTCTAAAATAGAAATTATACTAATGCAATTAAAAGTTTTTGCTGGAACACCAGGAGTTATAACATTTCTAGACTTTGAAATAAAATTGACCCTGTCACCTTCTTTCTGCTTGATAAAAAGGTGTTGATAAGCTTTTCTGACTGGGCCCTGCATCTTAGCAGGTCCTCCTCAGAAACCAGGCCGTCAGGTTGAGATATGTTGGATCTGGGTCATAGAGAGGCCTCTGACTTAGTAGATCTTCCCTGACCGGTAATCTCCAGGGGGGTTTCACAGATAAGTTCAGAAGAGTTAAGAACCCAGGTCTTTTTGGCCAAAAGGGTGCAATCAGAATAAGATACTTTGATTCTACTTTGAACTTTACTAGAACCTGCAGGATCAGCTGGAACGTAGGGAAAGCATAGGACAAGGGGAAGTTCTATGTGTGGGCCAAAGCGTCTAATCCCAATGCTTGATCTTCTCTTTGGCGCGAAAAGAAGGCAGTCGTCTTTGCATTTCTCCTGTTCACAAATAGATCCACAAGGTAAGACCCAACTCTCAGTAATCATCAAGATTTCCTGATCTCAACAACCACTTGGACCCCCTTACCTTCTTTCTGCTTAGAAAGTCTGCTAGAAAATTTTTCGTAACTTTCAGGTTTATAGGTGATAGTGAAACTAGATTTGATTCTGCCCACGATAGGAGCTGGTGAGCTAACTCCATAAGATCCCTGCTCCTTGTGCCCCCATTTTTTTTCAGGTACAAGACTGCTGTCATGTCTGTCAGAATCTGTACATACCGATTTCCTAAGGACCCCTGGAAGAAAAGAAGACTCAGATGTATCACTTTTAGCTCAAATTGGAGGATCTTCCAGCCTCCACCTTGGACCACTCACCCTGTGCTGTTTGTTCTCCGAGGAGGGCTAGCCACCCCCATGTACTTGCGTCCATTGTCAGATCCCTGTTAACTACAAAGGCCCAAGGGAGGCCCCCTGAAAGATTCCTCTTTGATCCTTCCACCACCATAAAGGACCTTTCTGCTCTTGCCCCAATCTTGATCTTCTTTTCCAGTGACTTCTGATGTGGCCGACCACCTCTGGAGTATATCCCACTAAAACGGACATGTAGCCTGGCTCACTGTATAGCAGGAAATGCCACTGCGAATAGTCCCAGCACTGAGATAGCCCTCTGTACAGACACTTCCAAATTGGATTGTACTAGCTTTATGGCTCATGAATTTTTTCCTGGGAAAAAAGTTCTCTGTTGCGTCAAGTCTATCCATCTAATACCCTAGGAATCTTACATGCTGAGCTGGAATTAGATTCAATTTTTGTTGATCCAGAAGCCAGCCCAACTTGTTTAGGTGACTCTGGGTTACTGGCTGTTAACTGCTCCTTGGACTCCGCAAAAAGTAGAAGGTCGTCTCCAGGTAGAGTACTATGGCGACCCCCATCAGTCTCAGGGGCTCTAAGGCTTCCGCCATAACTTTGGTAAACACCCTGGGTGAGAATGAAAGGCCGAAGGGCAGAGCCCTGAACTGCAGATGACATATCTCCACTCCTAGGTTGACTGCCAGATGCAGAAGCCTTTGTGACAAGCTTGCAATTGGAATATAAAAGGTACGTGTCCCTCAAGTCGATTGACACCATGAAACACTTGGGAGTGAGCAGACTTCTTACAGAAAAGACTGTGTCCATCCGGAATTTGTTGTATCTGATGGACCTGTTTAGAATTTTTAAATTCAAGAACAGGCAAAACTTCCCTGAGGGTTTCTTGACTAAAAATATTTGGGAATAGAAACCTTCCCCCTCCTGCTCCTTGGGGACCTGGATGATAACCCCCTGTTGAATCAGTTCCCTCAGAAGGGACGTCATGGCCAGGGCTTTCTCTTGATCCCCTGGGCGATTGGTTATATAAAACCTGCTTGGGGGAGTCCGGGAGAAGGTTGTAACCTTGCCTGATTATGTTCAGTACAAAATGACCTGTTGTTGCTTTCTCTCACAAAGGAAAGAAACCCTGCAGCCTTCCGACCACCGGAAGGTGATCGTCATGTTCTGGGGGTCTGAAGAGCACTCCCCCTCTACCTCTCTCCCTCTGGGGGTTCCAGGGTCCCTTCTGATCCTGGTTTTCTTTCTCTTTGAGTCTGTTGAAAAGAAAAAAAAATTCTTCCTTGGAGGCAAGAAAAAAAAGAAAAGAAAGAAAAGCCTTCTTTTTGTTCGCTGTCCTGTCCAATACTGTCATTTCCAGGTCTGGACTAAAAAGTAAGTCCCCTGTAAAGGGGATTCCACAAAGTTTCACCTTCAAAGCAAAGTCCCCTGAACAGGTCTTAAGCCATAGGGCCCGTCTGGCTGATTTTGTAAAGGGCGGAAGATCTTACCATCAACCATGTACAGGAGTATAGGGAAAGATTCAAAAAAGTCCTTTCTAGAGGTACCTGCTTCAACATGACCCTTTATCTGCTCTACCCAGCACTCAAGGTTTCTAGCCACTACTGTAGAGGCCATTGCTGACTTCAAATTAGACAGAGACGAGTCCTACGCCTTTCCCAGGAGGGAGTCTGCCCTCTTGTCCATGGCATCTTTAAGTACCCCCATGTCCTCAAATGCAAGATCAGTACGCCTTGAGACTTGGGAGAAAGCCATATCAATGTTTGGTTTCTTGTTCCAAATGAACGATTCATCTTCTATAAAGAGAAACCTTCTTTTGAGTGACCTGGAGAAAAATTGACCCATAGTCAGTACCTTATGGACTGGGAAAACCCTATGCTTAGCTTCCTCTAGCCCCTGGTACATCTTATCATGTATCGATAATGGCATCTTTTCTTCTTGTATGTCCAGGGTGGTATAAACTGCCTTTAACAGGTCATCCACTTCCTCCAATGACAGCTTGTATCGGGAGGCCCTTATCTCTTCTTCTCCGTCGTCCTCCTCTCAATACAGCCGGAGGAATACTCAATCTTTCTGCCTCTGACTCTCTTTCACCAGGTCTTGAAGTAGAGGGCAGAGGATTGGAATGGGAGCTCTGATGCTGGCTAAACCCCTGACCTTGCTTCTTCAAAAGGGAGCACATCTTCCCCAAGGTTTCCGCAAGCTCCTTTCTTACGGAGAAGAATTCTTTGCACTCTTGCGTGGACTCCTCCTTCACAAGTCCTGCAATGTAAGTCCTGCAGAGCGGTTAAGGCCAGGAATCCCTTAGAGGAGGGGTGTCAAACTCAATATCATTTTGGGCCGCAACAGCATTATGATTGTCCTCAAAAGGGCCGGTTGTATCTGTAAGATTAGATGTCCAGCACATCCCCTCCCCTTACATTAGATGTCAAGAGCCACCCCACCATCAAAAGTTGAATCCCCTATTCTCCCTAACATCACAGTGCACCCCCTTTCCTTATGCTGCTGCTGGGAAGAAGCTGGATGCATTGCTTAAAAGCAGAAAGTAGGGGTCTGGAGGATGACCAGAGGAGGGCTGGAGCTTTCCTGCAGCTGCAGGAGAAATGCGAGGGCCACATGAAATGGCCTGGAAGGCCAAATTCGGCCCGTGGGCCTTGTGTTTGACACCTGTGGCTTAGAGGGTTCTTACAGGTGGGGCATTTCCTCCCTGAAGGAGTTCTCTCTGAGTTGGTGGTGGCTATTTTCTAGAAGACATAACCGGAATCCCCTTTTATCTAGGGTAGGATAACTCTTGACAAAACCCTGTGCAATATCAAACAGGTGCCATGAGAGAGCGAAACTGTATATGACAAAAAATAAATACATTACAGTCAGCTGCAAGCTTCCCGGGGGGAAGGACCTAAAATTCAAACACAAACACCCAGTAAGTAAAAAGGCACCACTGTACCTCTCTTACCTGGGCCTGGCTGGAGTTCTGGGCGCCTGCATCCACCATTCCTGCTGACAGCTCTGCCTCCTTTATTGCAGCCCACAGTGGCCGACAAGTGTGCCATCTTATTTAGAAGGAAAAAAAACCCAGCCAAGGGACTCGCCCCTTCCCTTTGCATTCCAGTGGCCGGAACTACTCACCGCCACGTCCCTGCCGGAAGAGACATCAGCCTTCCGGGGACTTGGAGCCGACATGCCGAGATCTCCTGGGTGTTTCCTCACAGCACACCTGTCAGGAATGGATCCGATCAGCTCATTCCCTGGTGGATGAAGGCTATATGTTATTTGAGGATGTTCAGCACCTAATTAAATTATGTGCTAAGCCAGCCCTGTCATGTTTTCCAGAAGGAAAGGATGATTTCTCTCCCCCCTTCAATTATGGCCAAGTTGAATCTCTGGTATGGTTGTTAGAGGATGATCCAGCCTATTTCATGGAACGGTATTCCTCGTGTTCACAGCAGGTGTTGACTGATTGCATCCATTCAGTGCAATCTTTGGTTAGTCAGGCTGTGTGTGAACCAGCATTTGTCCAACCTGTGCTTCTAGCATGGTCAGACCTCTTGTATTTAGCTAAGCCACAACATCCCAGCCCTGTCATTAATCACCTGCCTTCTCAAGGATCTATCTCCCCATTGCCTATGACAACCTCAGCTACAGCCCAGTTTTCTCTACCTCCTACCAAATACTATTATCCAGTCGCCAAGTGTAGAACCTATCCTGCCTTCAGCCCACCTGCCTCTTCTCCTCCACCTGTAACAGTCCCACCAATTCTTCCTCCAGCCACTGTTCCTTGGTCTTCATTTTGCCCGGAAACTTTCTTTTCTTACAGCCCTGCACCCACGTACAAAGCTGCAGTGGCTAAGCCAAAAAAAAACGGAAGTTCTTTCCGACCCACACTATCCTGCCAGTAACCCAGCCTGACGTCCCAGTTCCTGCTACCCAGCCTGACGTCCCAGTTCCTGCTACCCAGCCTGACGTCCCAGTTCCTGCTACCCAGCCTGACGTCCCAGTTCCTGCTACCCAGCCTGACGTCCCAGTTCCTGCTACCCAGCCTGACGTCCCAGTTCCTGCTACCCAGCTTGACGTCCCAGTTCCTGCTACCCAGCTTGACGTCCCAGTTCCTGCTACCCAGCTTGACGTCCCAGTTCCTGCTACCCAGCTTGACGTCCCAGTTCCTGCTACCCAGCTTGACGTCCCAGTTCCTGCTACCCAGCTTGACGTCCCAGTTCCTGCTACCCAGCTTGACCTCCCAGCTGGACATCACTCCCAGTCTGCTGTCTCGGTGCCGGCCTCCCAGTCTGACGTCCCGGTGCCTGCCTTCCAGTCTGCTGTCTCGGTGCCGGCCTTCCAGTCTGCTGTCCCAGTGCCGGCCTTCCAGTCTGCTGTCTCGGTCCCGGCCTTCCAGTCTGCTGACCCGCTGCCGGCTTTCCAGCCTGATGACTCGGTGCCGGCTTTCCAGCCTGCTGTCCCGCTGCCAGCTTCCCAGCCTGCTGTCTCGGTGCCAGCCTTCCAGTCTGCTGACCCGCAGCCAGCTTTCCAGCCTGATGTGCCAGCTTCCCAGCTGATGTGCCAGCTTCCCAGTCTGATGTGCCAGCTTCCCAGTCTGATGTGCCAGGCCTCAAGTCTGATGTGCCAGCTTTCCTGTCTGATGTGCCAGTTTCCCAGTCTGATGTGCCAGTTTCCCAGCCTGATGTGCCAGTTTCCCAGTCTGATGTGCCAGTTTCCCAGTCTGATGTGCCAGTTTGCCAGTCTGATGTGCCAGTCCTGAAATCTGATGTGCCAGCTTCCCAGCGAAGGGAGAAGAGGACACTGGAGCACCTCCCTCCCATGCAGGGGGGGGGGGGGGTGTTGGGCTGATCAAAAAAAAATAATTAAGAAACCTAGTGGTACTGCCAACCCCTCTCCTGGAGAGAGTGCAGCACCCTTGCGAGTTTCCCAGCAGTGCTTCCACCATGGCGGAGGAAACACTTATGCCCTGTACACACGGTCGGATTTTCCGACGGAAAATGTCCTATCGGACAATGTTGTCGGAAATTCCGACCGTGTGTAGGCTCCATCGGACTTTTTCCGTCGGATTTTCCGACGGACAAAGTTTTATCTACTGCTCTCAAATTTTCTGACAACAAAGTCCGATCTGACTTTTTCCGATCGTGTGTAGCGAATTCCGACGGCCAAAGTGCCACGCCGATCACATTACAAGACCAAAGCTATTGGCTACTAGCCTCTACGTAGTTCAGTCGTACGCAATGAACGTCACCACGTTCAGAATGATCGGATTTTCCGACAACTTTGTCCGACCGTGTGTATGCAACACCAGTGTCGGACAAAATCCGTCGGAAAAAATCTGACGGATATTGTGGTCGGAATTTCCGACCGTGTGTATGGGGCATAAGACTGACTGCATGGTGGAAACAGCAATTTTTAAAAGGGGCATTGTCAGGGCATTGTTTCCTATGAAGGAGTGGAGCTGCGCTCTCCAAGGTGCTGTCCTGAAAGGCAAGGGGAGAAAATATTTTTGTTCTAGTGCTTATCTAAAGCATGCTTCCTATGGCAAGGGTTAAGGGTACAAATAAAGGGCAATCGTATAAATGTCTGAATTCAACATCCGCTCCTAAAATCTACTAAAAGCTCACAATACCTCATGCTTGCAGATTATCATTATCACTGCTGACAATGATCTAAATATTAAATAGTAAACAGGAAAACAACAATTAAACAACTTGCTCAAGACAAAATACTTCAGTAGGTTGTCAGTCAGAAACAGCGAACTGACAACTGCGCTTTAATTAAATCCGAGACCTGTTTCCAATTAGTTAGTCTAGAGCACCATAGCCTTCACGCTGTCTATGAGTCAGTGAGCTGACTCATACCACACAAAACTTTTTTTTCCTATAAGAAAGAGAAATATCCAAGAACTGGCAAGGATGCAATATCAAAAAGAAAGCAAGTTCACCGACCTTCTCAGCAAAAGACTTGTGTTATTTTTAGATGACCATAAGGAATAAATGGAATGTTAAAGTCGAGTGCGTATATGCGCAATTCTCCAGCAGTTTGCTGGGTCTGTTTTTAAGGAGAGCTTCGACCACAGATTAATGATTCCAGAGGATTGTTGCACAATGTAAACCGTTGTGCAACAGTCTCACCGTGCATGGCATGTGAATGGACACACGGGGTGCTGCTGTATCTGCCAAGATTCAAGTTTTTACATTTTCTTTAAGCTTAGTATTCCTCCCTACTGTTAGAGAAAAGATGAACAGAGTACATACGGTGTTGTGTGCAGTACGTCGTAAAATATTTCCTATATTTCTGAGAAGGGAAAGAGTGTAAGCTTGTCACATCAATACTTAAAGAGGCCCTATTGCCAGACCATTCATTTTAACAAAAATCTTGCTTTAAGATTATATGTGCTTTTATAATATTTTATACATATTATTTAACTGTAAAAGTCTCCTTTTTGTGGACATTGACAAGTCTACTGAGTGCCACCATTTTTTTTTCTTTTTTTTAACAAGTAGTGCCTACTGGAGTTTCTACTCAAGTCATAATCTATGGTATTGCCCTTTGCTTCACTCCCAGAAGCTATATATTTATTTATGGAAAAGAAAAAAAACACTTCAAAAAAAGTGTTTAACCCCTTCCCGTCCGAACTATAGCCGAATGACGGCTACAGCGCGGACCTACTTTGCCGGGAGGGCGTCAATAGAGGTCCTCCTGTGCTCGAGTGGCCTGCGTGCCCCCTACAGGGCGCACACGGCGCGCTCAGTGCTCAGCGAGTCTTTGAGACTCGCTTGATCACAGATCAGAGTAAGGGGTCGATCCTGACCCCTTACCATGTGATCAGCTGTCAGCCAATGACAGCTGATCATGTGATGTAAACAGAGCCGGCAATCGGCTAATTTTTTCTCCTCACTCCGATAGCGCGAGGAGAAAAAAAATGCGATCACCGGCGACTGTCAGAGGGACATCGGTTCCGATGAAGGAGAGCAGCCGCGGAGTCATTTGTGCCCACCAGTGCTACCTACCAGTGCCCACCAGCACCACCTATCAGTGCCCACAGTGACACCCATCAGTGCCACCTATCAGTGCCCACAGTGCCACCTATCAATGTCACCAATCAGTGCCTCATCACCAGTGCTGCCCATCAGTGACACCCATCAGGGCCCTTCAGGGCCACCTATCAGGATCCATCAGTGCCGCCTTATCTGTGCCCATCAGTGCCGCCTTATCTGTGCCCATAAATGCAGACTCATCAGTGTATATCAATGAAGGAGAAAAATTACCTGTTTGCATAATTTTATAACAAACTATGAAACTTTTTTTTTTTTTTTCAACTTTTCCTTTTTTTGTTTGTTTAGCAAAAAAGAAAAACCCCAGTAGTGATGAAATACCACCAAAAGAAAGCTCTATTTGTGTGAAAATAAATTTTAAAAAATGTATTTGGTTACAGCATTGCATGACCGCGCAATTGTCATTCAAAGTGTGACAGCGCTGAAAGCTGAAAATTGGTCTCGGCAGGAGGGGGGTTTAAGTGCCCAGTAAGCAAGTGGTTAAAAAAGACCAATTTTGAATTACCAGTAAAATCAGTTTCCTGAAGTAAAGTATACATATTGCTTTAAATTATTATGACTGGGCTATATGCAGCTATTCTCAGTTGACTGAACACTGGCAAGAAAAAAGAAGATTGCAGGGACAATCCCCTATAAAACACCTCTTACTCCCAGTCATCCTCAGTTTTGTTGCTAGAGTCCTGTACTGTATTTCGGCAAAGAGATTTCACAGCTAGGTAAAAAAAATATTTATGTATATATATATATATATTATACATATATATACATACATATATATATATATATATACACACATATATATATATACACACACACATATATATATATATATATACACATACATATATACACATACATTATACACACACACATTTTTTTTTTTCTTCTGATTGTACAGTAAAAAAAAAAAAAAAAAAAAATAATGTTTCCCCTCTACCATATTACTTTTATAGCACAAACCCCCCAAATCCCCCTTGCTAGTACAAATTCCCCTTCCCCATCCCACTCCCCAACACAAATCCCCCCAAATCACCACTCCTACCACACCTACCTAAATTTGGCCTCCTAGAACAATTCTTACTCCCAGCTGCCCCCCCCCCCCCAATCCCCTTCTCAACACAAATTCCCTCCCCCCAATCTCTTTGTGGTGCCCAGAGCCGCTGAATCTCCCACCCAACCCTTGTCCTGGCCTTGAAGTTTCCCCAGAGTTTCGGCCAACAAACTACCTCCTGCTACAGCCAAATATTTCAAATTTTGACTCATCAGTCTAGAGACCTGCTGCCATTTTTCAGCGCCTCAGTTCCTGTTTTCGTGCATACTTGAGTCACTTAGCCTTGCTTCCAAATCAGAGGTGAGGCTTTTTTGCCACAATTCTTCCATGCAGACCACTTCTGGCCATATAGACAGGTGTAGCTGGGTCCTACTGGCTGCTGTCAACTCTGTGCTGATGGCACTGCTGGGCATCTTCTGATGTCAAAGGGAAGTAAACATGATGTGTCTTTCATTTGCTGCATTAAGTCTCCTTGGCTGACCACTGAGTCTACAGTCCTCAATGCTGAGAATACAGGCAGATACTTATCCATCATGTCATACACCCCTAAACACATGTGAGACATTTTCACAGACCAAATGGATAAAGGGGCCTAAAATCCAAGGAGCACTTTTGGCCTTTCAAGGAGCATAAAATATGCATATATTACACATCTCGCTTCCAGACTACCTATCACAGAGGCCCTGGAACACCAGGACAGTGTAACACTCACAAAATGATCACAATAGGCATGGCAAGTCTTTTGAGACTTCATTGTTTTGCAAAACATTTTTTGGAAAATGCAGAAAGAAAATTATATTTTTTTTCCACAAAATTGTTAAAGTGGGGTTGCAGTCAAAAAAACCTCTAAATGCCTGTTGCTAGGGGGTCCCTCGAAGTCTGCCACCTTCATTGCCCGGGCAAAACGTCACTTCCCCCTCGGCGCCGCACAGTCATCTGGGACCTGTCACGTGTCCCAGATGACTGAGCGTCAAATCACGGCGCCACTCGCGCATGCGCAGTGGGTGCCCGGCTGTGAATCCACAGCCGGGTTCCCACATTAGGAATGTCGGCGCCGTGAGCGGCTCGGGGAACGAGGGGGGGTCCTCGTTCCCCCGCATCGCTGGACCCCGGGACAGGTAAGTGTCCGATTTTTAAAAGTCAGCAGCTGCAATATTTGTAGCTGCTGACTTTTAAAAAAAAAAAAAAAAATTTCCCCAGGACGGAGCTCCACTTTAATGTAAGATATTTCTCACACACAGCATGGCCACATTTAGAATTACAACTCAAAACACATTTAGCTACTTCTCTTGGGTATGATGTATGACATGTGTAAGACGTTTTCACTTTTTGCACCGAATTATATAGCAAAACATTTATCTTGTGTATCCCACAAATCAACCAACTGTAATGGTCGTCTCTGTACGAGGGATCAGGAAATACAGCTTAGTGATGCATCACCTACAGCACACCCAGTAACTAAAAGCCAAGCAAACCTAGCCTACTGGTATGTGGCTGCCCCCAGTTGCTAAAAAGTACAGGAGGCTGTAGAAAGTTCCAGTTGTCCGCAGGAGATGGCTAGGAATGGTGTCTCACAAGAATATAGTCAGTCAGATGTACAGATGGGTCAGTTCAGGCCACAGATATGGTCAGCAAACAGGCAAAGAATCAGTCCAAGCAACAGGCAGAAACATAATTAATAAACAGGACAAGGTTAGTACAAGTGGCAGGCAGAGGCAACACTGAACTGGTGTGGTGGCTATCGAGAACAGTGTTGTTGGCTTACATTCGTCTGGTGATACTGGAGACTAGTGTGTCAGCAATCAGATACACTGCTGCTGAATTACACTGGTCTGGCGACACTGGAACTGGTGTGGTGACAATCAGAAACACCTTTGGTGGCTTACGCTGGTGTGGTGATACCGTGACCGATGTGGTGGTGATATGGAACACTGTTGCTGGCATACACTGGTCTGGTGACACTGGGACTGATGTGGTAGTGATCAGGGACTATCACCTTTTGTACCACCACCCCCTCCCTTTAGAATGTAAGCTCTACGAGCAGGGCCCTCCTGTACCTTTTGTATTGAACTGTACTGTAATTGTGTTGTCCCCCCTATACATTGTAAAGCGCTGCGTAAACTGTTGGCGCTATATAAATCGTGTATAATAATAATAATAATAATAAGACTGGTGTGACGTGATCTGGGACAGTTTGACTGATACGGCAGTGATCAGCAGCACTGGGATTGATGTGGTGGTGATCACTGGCATTATAACTGGTGTGGCGCCGATCAGTGACTCTATAAATGGTGTGGTGGTGATCAGGAACACGGTAACTGGTTCGGCTGTGATCAGGGACAATATAGTTTCATAGTTAGTTTCATAGTTAGTAAGGTTGAATAAAGACACCAGTCCACCTAGTTCAACCTGAGTGAGTGTCTACAATTGTCCCTATCCCTGTACATTGCACACTCACATCGGTTCCTACCCTCAAGGAGCCCACAATCCAAGGTCCCCATTCATCAACTAGGGACAATTTTTGGACAGAAGCCAATTAACCTACCTGCATGTCTTTGGATGGTGGGAGGAAACCGGAGTACCCGGAGGAAACCCACGCTGGCACAGGGAGAACATGCAAACTCCAGGCAGGTAGTGTCATGGTTGGGATTTGAACCAGCGACCCTTCTTACTGCTAGGTGAGAGTGCTAACCACTACACCACTGTGCCGCCTATATGACTGTTGTGGCGATGATCAGGGACAATATGACTGGTGTAGCAGTGATTAGGGACACTGATTGGCAGCACTGGTCTGGTTATATTGTACTGGTGTGGTGGTCATCAGAGATAATGGCTGGCAGTATTGACATACAGTGATATCGGAGCAGCCAGCCATTGTACATTATTAGCCCCACATGTCACCTGAACGTGCTCTGGTTACAGTATGTAAAAACACATATACAAAAACACACACACACATTATTATATATATATATATATATATATATATATATATATATATATATATATATATATATATATATATATATATATATATAGGATTTCCCCAAAAAAATAAAAAATTGTTAATGACACACAATACTTTAGCAAACTAAATGTCACCCAGTTAAAGCTTACAGTACATCTACTTTAATTCAATATTGGAGTAAAAGCCTGTAGCTTACATAAAAGTGTGGGAGCAATACACCTGCCTACAAACTATTTACCAGGGACCACATCATATTTGGAACACACAGTACCAGAATTTGATCCTTCAATACAAAAAGTGTTTTTCTGTGTGCATGTGATCAAAGGATAATCAGGGGTCTTGTGGGACGGAGAATGTTCTCTATGACTCACTCGGGTCGATTACAGTTAAAGGTTTGTTTCCAACCTGAAAAGACTGACTAAAAACTAATTCCCCCCGTGGGTGTCTTAGCAGGACCGGTGACCATAACAAAACATTTGTGACATATAGATTGGTAATCTAAACCACTTTCTACAAAAGATTTTTCAATGAAAAGAAAATTGTCACTCTCTGATGTGAAAAGGATATCTCACCTAATAGCCTGTGCCAATGTAAAAATGAAGTTTGTTTTTTAGTCAATTTCCAGTAAAGATTGAAATATAACAGTTGAGCCTTAGGCTTCATTTATGCAGTGGTACAACAAAAATAATTTTTTTTTTTGTATATACAAGTGGTTATACAAGTGTTTTTTAATTATGGATCGGAATGCAGCTTCATTGTTTTGCGTAAACAGGAGCAGCTTTCAGATCTTTAACACAAAATCCAGAAATCTGTGTCTAAGAACATGCGCTTTACGCCCTTACACATATAAATGCATGTATACGCGTTTGTATGCGCATGAGTAAAGTCTAAACGAGGTGGAAAAAGAAATTATCATTATGTAAATATCAGTAAAATATAAGTATTTTACTGATCATTACACAGGAGCTTTTCTCTAATGCCCCGTACACACGGTTGGATTTTCCGACGGAAAATGTCCTATCGGACCATGTTGTCGGAAATTCCGACCGTGTGTGGGCTCCATCGGACTTTTTCCGACGGAAAAAGTTTGAGATCGTGTGTGGGCTACGAATTCCGACGGATAAAGTGCCACGCATGCTCAGATCACATTACAAGATTAAAGCTATTGGCTACTAGCCTCTACGTAGTCCCGTTGTACGCAACGTCACCACGTTCAGGATGATCGGATTTTCCGACAACTTTGTCCGACCATGTGTATGCAACACCAGTGTCGGACAAAATCCGTTGGAAAAAATCAGACGGATTTTGTGGTCGGAATTTCCGACCGTGTGTACGGGGCATTAGAAAACACAAGTCATAACAAAAGTATAAATGTTATGTGAATGAAGCCTTATATAAAAGGAACATGCCATCATAACCGAAAATGAAAGTGGTTGTAAATCGTTACATATACCCAGTGTATCAGGCAATGGAAGTCCAGTGGGCACCACACCCCAAATATTTGGAAAATTAATTCATAGGACAAAACTGGATTTTTAAGGTGCCAAGAATGACTACTTCACAAGTATGTTTAAATTTGGTAAAACATATTTTTTTATTTCGTATACAAAAATTTAAATATGTAAGTAATTAATTTAAAAACCACTACAGAAAGAAATGCGGCTTTGAACAGGAATGTAGCAGCTTCAACTCTACATGTTTCACCATAAAGGCTTCCTCAGGAGTCTTGTGAAAGGCTGTCAATCACAGGCTGTGCCCTTCCATGTCACCATATTTCATGTCTGAAGTTTATAACCACTTTCAATTCCATTTCAAATATTTTTAATGTCACACTAGAATCCAGCTGTGTACAGAAAAATCTTAATCCTTAAAAATGTACATTCCAGTCAAAACTGTGTAAATTAAAGCGGAGCTCCACCCGATTCTAAGACCTAGATGTAAAATACTATACTCACCTAGCTCGATCCGAAACGGTATTTTTTTTTTTACTTACCTTTTGTTGATTTCTTGCTGCCATCCATCGCTTCCGGTTCTGCTTCTCTCGGATATGGCCAGGGATATTACGGCTATTTTGTAATATCCCCTAGCCCGCACTGTCTCCTGGGAGCTTGTGTCATATTTCCCAGGAGTCAGTGCAGCGGCATGGCCCGAGATACTTGGAAACCGAACGTGACGTCATCATGACAGTCATGTTCGGTCTCTGCCATCACAACGAGGCAGGACTTTCGATGCTGCCGCCCATTGTGATGGCAACAGGAGCCGCTGACAGCGCTCCTATGCTGTTCCTACTGCCCATGCGCGAGATTACAATGAATGGGCGTCAATAGAATCCCGGAAGAGAATGCCTGTGGGTTTCACATGCCCACAGGCAAGATGGAGAACGAACAGAGAAATTTTATAAAGTGTTTTTAGAAGCTAAAAAACGAAAGGCACAAGTGCTAGAAACAGGACACGTGAGTTACTCATTTACAAATTAATTTCTTTATTAATGACCATTGAAAAAAAAAAAAAACGGGGCTGGACTTACACACATACAGTATACAGCCCTGTGTTCCGGCAATAGGGTGGGAACTTCCCATTTCGTTTCTGGAACAGAATCAAGTCGGGCAGCTCAGCCTTTTACAGGAAGCTTTGTAATGCAAGGCTTTCTCTGATTGGCTGATGACGTCACAATCTCTACCTCTGCCAACTGGAGGAAGCCTGGCATTTATTGATGAAATACAAGGCTTCCTGTGAATGGCTGAGCAGAGCTCAGCCTGACTCAATTTTGTTCCTGGAGCAGGACAAGAGGTAACCATCTCTCTGTGGGAACACAGAGCTGTATTCTGTATGTAGCTGAAGCTAAATACAGTTTATACACTGCTCTCAGTTTGGCGCATCTGTTAGTGAAGCAAATAGTTCTAAGCTGGTCAAAATAAAGTTAGGCTTTAAATCAGCCGTATACAGGTATGTATATGGTCAAAATGCAAAATAATATATTCAAATACACATTATGTTTCAGTTATTTCCAGCCTATCTCTATTATTCGGATTAATCTTGAAGTTGGAAAACTTTCTTTGTAAATGTAGCCTCGGTCTGTGGCACTTTCCGGACCACAGCCACACAGATCGGGCTGTGACCTCTCACAGCCAACCACACATTGCATCTATAGAGACTTTCTCCCTGTCATGATCGGGCAGAGCGGAGAGGAAACCGAGCGGAGAGAAGAGAGGCAATATGACAGGGCTGTATTTGCAGCCACAGCTGCTAGAGGAGTATTCGCCATGTGCCCAGGATACAGTAATTGGATGTAGTATAGCTTGGGAAAGTTCCTGCCCATGGAGCCGCTATAAAGGACTCCTGGGAACCGCTTGTAACTGCCGGGGATGTAGTCCCCGGGAGACGGCTCTCTATTAAGGAAAGTACTGGATGGGACTACAAGTCCCAGGATGACAGAATAGCAGGAGGAGGAAAAAGAAACAAGCCAAGGCTTAGGGCAGTCTCATGTGGGAAGGGAGAGGTGACTACCGGAGAGAGGGCTGATGAGTTATGCACCCTGCCATGCGTGTTTGCTGCAGTGCTGGAAAGATTGGTCTGCCACCTCTGTGTGGAGGGCACAGTTGCCGAAGAGGTCCCCAGTTGCTACCAACACCACCAGTTCCAGATGTAAAGGAGCGAGAGGAGGCATAGTTACAAACTGCAAAGTAATGATAGAACATGGACCACAACGTCATTATCCATTTCACAGATTGCATTAAGGAGAGAGGCTGCTAGCCACCACTTCCTTAAGACCTTCTTAAAGGGATAGTGTTGCCTTGTTCTGGGATACAATTTGGGCAGTTACACCTTATACCGTGGGATCCACTTAAACCCGAGAGCTCCAATGCAGGAACTTTGTGGCCCTAGATTTAGGTGCAGGGAATACTAACAACAACATTTAAAGCCATGCACAACTCTGCCCCAAGCTACAGTACATTACCAATCTTGTCTCCAAATATCACCCAAAACATCCTCTCCGCTCCTCCCAAGACCTCCTGCTTTCAAACTCTCTTGTGTTCTCCTCCCATGCTCGTTTCTAGGACTTATCCAAAGCCTCTCCCTCCTCTTGACTCTCTATCTCAGTCTGTCCAGCTATCTCCTACTCTGGCTGCCTTCAGGTGATCCCTTAAAACTCATCTCTTTAGGGAAACCTATCACACCTCCAACTGAACTTTTTATCACTTTCACCAATTTATCCCCCACAGTTATAGCCTTTTGTACCCACCTATTAAATTGTAAGCTCTTATGAGCAGGCCCCTCTTAACCCTCTTGTATTTTATTGTACTGTAACTGTACCTTTTCCCTTTAAAGGGGATATAAACCCCTGTTTCACTTACCTGGACCCTGTCATCCTCTGTTCGGGAACGAGCACACCATCTGTAGCTGGTGTCTCGTGTTTTCCGATTGGAGAGATTGTCAGCAGCGCAGACATTGGCTCCCGCTGCTGTCAATCAAATCCAATGACGCGTCACCGGGGGGCAGGGGGCGAGTCCTGCATTCTGTGTGAATGGACACAGATGCGGGACTCAGGAGCACGCCCACATGGGTGTCCACCAAGGAGATCGCTCCTCCAACGTGGACACTTAATGTGGAGAGGAGCCACCAGCGTCGCCGTGGGACTCCAGAAGAGGAGGTTCGGGGCAACTCTCTGCAAAACGAACTGCACAGTGGAGGTAAGTATGACATGTTTGTTATTTAAAAACAAAAAAAAAAAAAAAAACACGAGGGTTTAAAACCCCTTTAAGCCTGGTACACTCAGAGGTTTTTTTTCATTCAACCCATCAGGCTGAACAAAAAAAAACCCCACTGAGCTATTGTGTTCTGACAGAGCGAACAGCCCCTCTGCCAGAAGACAACGGTCAGAAGACACTTTTCCGGTCATGCCCCTTTGACAGAAGCCAGACATTCGGCCGGCTTCTGTCGGACCGGCTGCTATACACATGTTGCCCGGTTTCTATTGAACTGGCCGATATCGACCAATGTTCGGCCCATGTGTACAGCGTTTTAGATGGTAAAGCGCTGAGCAAACTGTTGGTGTTATATAAACACTATATAATAATAATAATAATAATATTAATAAGTCCTGCCTTGAAGCCAATCCAGTCAAATAATTTTGTCACAGCACTATTTTAATTGCCCTATGAACTGTATTCCCAAGTTTGACATCTCTAATAACCTCTATTACCATATTGGCATACTATCTGGACAATTAGTCGTAAGAAACAAATAAAATAAAATAAAGCAGTTCCCACAATTCTTTATGTTGGTATACAGGCATTAGCACGATTTGTGTTTCCAAATAAAGCCAGACACAAAAGCAGAGAAAATTTTCTATCTTCCTCGTAGACACCCACACACACACAAAAAAAAAAAAAAATAGATGTCAATTTATAAACCGAGGGAAGCCACATCTGGAAGAAGCTCAGCTTTGTTTTTTACTACTGCGTCTTCAGCCCACTCAGCAGTGAAAGTTAAAAGTCTGCCCCATCTCCCCAGTGTGTGACGTACATTCTGCACCAGACACACAGAAAGGTGAGCAGACTTTCAGCTTCAGCTGTCAAGAAGCTGAAACATGAAGACTTAACATCAGCTAAAACCAGGCACTGGGGCTAGAGTCAATCAGCCTTCACATGCTTGCTAAGCAGTGTGGTGTGTATGGGTTACAGTGTGAGCGTTAAATACACATAGCCTGACTTAAAATGTATTCCAACCTCAAAATAAAAAAAAAAAAGTCATAACATAGTAGCTTACTCCACTCATTCCAGAACTATAATTCTTATCTTTTACTTGTGCTTATTCACATGGTAATCTCCAAGTTAGTTAAATAAGAATTTCAGGTGTATCCCTCTTTTGGGAACGAAGGGGTATGAGAAATGGTCCTCCCCAAACAGGATACTGCAATAAACCTGTAAGTAAAAAAGAGCCAGAACCTTCAACTAAGTGGAAGAGTGGGTTTGACAATAAAGTTTGCAATGCCTCCACCCAGGACAGACCCAGGTATCAGAAGCGTAACTAGAACCTTCAGGGCCCCCGTTGCAAGAAACCATGAAGGGCCCCCCTGGCCCCCACCTGGGGCCCTTCCCACTGATCCCGGGGCCCTTTACTTCCATCATGGGATCTGTTATTATGGTCCTGCAGAGGGCCACCTTCCTGCCATCTTGGGGTCCCCCAACAGTGACGGAACGCCAGAGCCCAGTAACAAGTGCAACCTTTGGACACTGGTAGTTCCACCACTAGTGTCAGTAGTTTTTTTTTTTTTATTGCTTTCATTTTTTATTATTTTTTTTTACTAATTCATTTAAAAAAAATGTTTTACAATTGTATTTTCTATTATTCTTTAGGAACCCCCATTGGGGGGGCTTTGGTGACATATCAGAGGTCTAAACAGACCCCAGAAGTCTCACTTTTTAGACAGAGAAAGGGACTCAGGACAGTCTCAGCTGCACAGAATGAATGAACAGGAATAGCTCTGTACAGAGCTTCCTGTTCATTCATAAACGGGAGGCATAGTAAACACAGTTTACTACGCCCCAGATATGAATGAATAAAAAAAAAAAAAAAACACAGTACAGGGGCCCGGGGCAGCAGGATAGGGAGGCGGCGGGAGTGGCATGCGGAGGAGCCGATACCCTTTCTTTCTCTCCTGCAGCTGATGAATGTCTGAGGGGGAGAAGTGAGCATTCAGGGGCTACATGGAGGAATTAGTTCCTCTACATGCCGCCGCCCTCCTATCCAGGTGTACAGGGGGGCTGCACTGGCCCCCTGGAGCCGTGTCGCAATGGCAACCCCTGTACATATGCCCCTGACAGGTATATATAGTTATTAATAGAGATGCCTCCAGAGAATGTTGCAAAGTCCAGTTGTAGCGGACTGTGAGGATGATGATGCATCTGTCTTTGTATCGGAAACCTAAAGACAAGATCAACCGTCACTGGGGTATCCTACAACTGTTGTCCAACCAGCCTGGAATTTAATATATCACTTGCAGGAACTGTGGTGTGGCACTGCAACTCAGTAAGCCTGTCTACTCTGCATCTTAGTCCCTCCCTAGTAGTGTATAATAGTCACTTCTTGTCCAGGATTTAGAAGCATGGACAGGACATTAGGCTGAGACATTCTCACTCTCTCAATTTCCATATTCTGGGGTTTCCAAGCCAACAATCAGGGACAGGAAGTGCATACATAATATATTTACAGGCTTTACAAATTCAGACAGTAGAGGGCAGCAGATCCCTACACAGGTATGTGTATCTGACTTGTACGAATGTAACTATTTACATACCATACCTGGGCGATGCCCTTGGAAGCTGGAAACCAATGAAGTAGACAACCCTACTCCAGTGATCTCCACTTGCTTCTGGGTCTCGTGCTGAGTGGCTTGCCTGATGCATTCTGAGCATTAGAGGCTAGCCGCTCAGCACAGGGGCCATTCAGAGAATGGATGAAAATTTCAACTCGTCCAACCAATGAACCCTTTTTTATTAATTTATACAAAGCAAAGCATTTTCTGAATGGCGCCCGTGCTGTACGGCTGACCTCCCATGTACAGAATGCATTAGGCCAGCCGCTCAGTACAGGACCCAGAAGCAAATGGAGATCATTGGAGTAGAGGTGTTCACTTCAGCCATTTTCAGCTTCCAGGGGCATCAGCCAGGTGTGGTATATGCATAGTTACTTTGGTCCAAACTGGACCAAAGTAACTATGTAAAAATAGACCATACCTGGAATTCATCTTTAACCTTAGTAGAAGTGGCTTTTAAAGGCTTTAATGGTGCATATTGGCTGTCCACCTCAATGAGGAGCACCATGCACTGTCTAAGATGCAGGAGCCAAAAGAGGAACAGCGAGCAAGGAAGATATGCATAGCACTTGGCAAAAGTTATGTTTAAAACAAGCTGACTATACAGATAGGGGTCAGCAATTTCCTGTCCGGCCACCCATGTCGCTGGATCTTTACTTTCAGTGGAGGATCAGGAATTCAATATACTGAGAAATGTTTCGAATTCAGTTCTTCAAGGAAGCAAAGACTAACAGCACAGGCAACGAGACAGGTAAGTATCAACACTTTTCCTTACGGTAAACCCTTTTTAAACAGGAACTAAACTCAAAAAGCAAAGACTTGCTATGTTGTAAGGAAAAGCAAGATGTGTCTAAGCAGTAACCAGAAAAATGCTTCTTTTGTCTTCTTAGTATATGAGGGTGCTTAGGCACACTGATACCTATAGCCTCATAGCTGTATATCTGCGGTGTGAGATCTAAGGCACTGCTGTCCTTGACAGCTAGTCCCAGGCGATTAACCGTTTGCCGCCCACCGACGATTGACAGCGGCAGAATGGAACTCCTGCACAAAACACTGTAGCTGTACTCAGCAGTACACATGTGTAAGGTGTTCTCAGCCTCTAATCACCCAGCAGTACACATGATGTAAGCCAGCACAAGAATTTTTATCTACTGAGGCGAAAGTTCATTTTGGTGACCCCCCCGTCCATTGTGACAGGAGGGCATTGTGACAGATGGGGGGGGTCAGTGTGTCAGAAGGGGGGCCAGTGTCAGGGGCCAGTGTGACAGGTGGGGGGCCAGTGTGCGACAGGTGGGGGGGCAGTGTGCGACAGGTGTGGGGGCAGTGTGCGACAGGTGTGGGGGCAGTGTGCGACAGGTGTGGGGGCAGTGTGACAGGTGGGGGGCAGTGTGACAGGTGGGGGGCAGTGTGACAGGTGGGTGCAGTGTGACAGGTGGTGGGGGCAGTGTGACAGATGGTGGCAGTGTGACAGGTGGGGGGGGAGTGTGACAGAAGGACACCTGAACACACACTGGTCAGGCACTGGGCACTGTGTATTTGGCAACAGACAGCAATATGCAGTGGTTATTGGTATGCTGCATGGGGGGAGAAGTCCCGGGGCAGGAAGTCTCTCTTACCTTATACGGCAAGAGGAGTTTGGAATAAAGAAGCGAAAGCCAGGGTCAGGGGGCAGAGCTGGAAGGCGGAGCTGATAGAGCAGTTCAGCACAGAGGTTAGGTTTCCTCCCGCTATGCCCCCTCGTCCTCCTCCGCCCGCTCAGCGGTCCTCAGACTCCCGACTGACCTCCTCCGCAGCCCCCGTTGCGAGCGTCCGCTACAGCAGCTTCTTTCCCTGGATTGGCCAGCAGAGAGTCAGGCAGCATCCCAGTCCAGTGTAGGGTGGTGGCCTTCAGCCCCTCATGTTCCCCGGCCTGGCTAGTATGGAAACCAGCGGCTGTGGCTGCGCCCTAGGCAGCAGTGCACCCTAGGAGGCTACCTAGTTTGCCTAGCAACAGTGCCAGCCCTGCGGCCATCCATTTCACTTTCTACTGTTTCCGGAGGCAAGCCGGGCGAGCATCTTTGCAGTGGACGTTGCATGTGGATCCTGTTTTCACTTACATTGAGTTAGGTCTTCCTCAGTTTATCGTATTGCTACAAATTCTATTTTGGTAACTGTTTGTGGTTAATACCTGTAAGAATAATATTCTGCATATGAACTCCTTTTTTATTTTGCATGCCTTTATGTATATTTTCCTGCACATTTACATCCAGACCAAGTTGTCCAACAAAGTGACAGTTTTAGGGATCTGGATAAACAATGCTCTTGCCAGAGAGGTGCTTACAATGGTCAGATTTTATTTATATGGTTAAATTTTTATTTCCAAAAGCAAAAAATACAGTTGCTGTAACTTCTTAAAACATGTAGAAATAGGATTTAAATTTGTTTGTTGCTTAAAACCGGCCACAGATTGATCAAAATGCCACCAGTTCAGCAGGTACCATGTGGTTTTGTTCCATGTGTGGCTGTCCCTGCTCGACAGAAGTCAATTGTTAGATTGAATTCTATTGAACGAGAATGTTGAAAAGCTTTTGTCGATCAGTGGGTGCAGCTGCTGATCCGTGTATTCTGAGTCCTGCTATCAGAATATAATGTCCCGGTGGGGGAATTCCTCCAACCACCTAACTTAGATGGAGGAATCCGTTTCTCTTTTTCATTCAGCCTACTGGCTGAACAAAAAATACTAATCGTCTATGGCAGGGATATGCAATTAGGGGACCTCCAGCTGTTGAAAAAATACAAGTCCCATCATGCCTCTGGGTGTTATGCTTGTGGCTGCCAGAGTCTTGCTATGCCTCATGGGACTTGTAGTTCTGCAACAGCTGGAGGTCCGCTAATTGCATATCCCTGGTCTATGGCCAGTTTTATTCAATGTGATACTGTGACCAGACTATGGATATTCAGATATTTATATATTCTTAACAGCAGTAAATGAGCTTTAAAACTCATCTCTGGGCATCTAATTAAAACCAATTTCCTCCCCAGCTTCACCTGCCCCCAGCTAGTAATAAAAATGTATTAAAAAATAAAATAAAAATAAAGATGCCAAATAGTTACATGAAATGTAGGTCATGTGATACATGGCTGTGTGTTTGGGTCCTACTTGTAATGCTCACATTCCCTCCTTGTGACATGGGTAATGCCTATTGACTACAGACAGGACTTTTTTCAGCTGGAACTTGGTGCAACTCAGTTCCACCACCTCTGGCTCAGGCCCTCTGCTCATCACCATCACTTATAAACACAGAAGTCTGGCTTCTGTGTTTACAAGTGACAGCTTGTCCTCCAAAGGCTCCCACAGATCTGATCTCCTGAGCAGCTCCCACTGAGTACAGAATGAAGAAAAAGGAGATGCACGTGTTCAGGGTGCAGTGCGGGTGCAGACACCCCTACTGGATGATCTCCCTGCAAGTGAGAAAGATGGGGCCAACTACAGTGTGAGGGAAAGTACTAGAGCCAGTTGGGTGCTACAGCTTAACATAGCAGCAAAAGTTGGACATGTGGAAGATGGTGGACCTTTCAAGGAGGGGGGAGAATAAGGGGGCGGAGTTGCATGCAGAGGTCAGAGCTGAAGAGAGGTGAAAGTGAGATGTGGTTGGGGGATGCAGAGGTAAGCAGCTGTGGAAGAAGGCTGAACTCTGCACTCTGGGTAGCTCACCCCTGAACTCTGCCCGTAAATAGTGTACCACTGAACTCTACACCCTGTGTGTGTAACCCCCCCCCCCCCAACGCTTCACTCTCTACATAATGCACTTCTGGTATTTGATGCCCCTTTAAGATCCTCCCATTATGAAATTTGACCACACACACTGTTTGATGGAGGCTGTGTTGGGTAGAGGGGGGATTTGGGAGGGTCGTGGTTGTGATCCTGCACCTATTTTCTGAGAAACAAAAGGCCTGACTATAGAAGATGTTTATTACCTAGGTCTACAACGATTAAACTCTAAAGATCAGAGTTGTAACTCTGGTGGACACACAAGGTGGGCAGTAAGGGCTCATTTACACTTGCTTTAGCTTCAACACACATTAAAGTGCCTACTGCTTCAACATGATTTTGGATGTGTTTTTGATGCTTCGGTGGTGCTTTGATGAAGCTTCAGTGGTGCTTCAATAAAGCTTTGATGATGCTCTTTTGAAGCTTTGCTGAAGCTTGGCAGATGCCGTGTGTGTGCGCACACACATACATACATACATATATACATATATATATATATATATATATCATACCTGCAATTTCTCCAAAACAAAGCGAAGCTAAAGCTGAATTAAAGCCTCTCAAAAGCTGCAGGTGCTTCAAGCGAGCTTTGTCAGAGTTCCATGGAGGCTTTGACGACATTTTGAAGCACCTCTAAAGCGCCATGGGGTATAATTTTTGAAGGGAAGCCAAAGCAAATGCAAAGTGTAAACATGACTGTTCGCTAACCATTGTATTTAGTGACAGGGGCTTTGACAGGCGTCCAGAGAGCTTTAAGTGTAAACTAGCCCTTACTTGTCAGAACAGCGCACACTTTAAGCAATCACTGATCCCCACCACTGTAAAAGGCACCACAGAGGGCCATGTCAGTAAGGATTTAGGTAATTATGGGGTTTAGATGCATTTTTAATTATAAAAAAAAAAAAAAAAGAAGTCGGGTTAGGAAGACGAGGGGGATACAGAATATCCCCCCCCCCCCCCCAGAGGTGGCCTAAAGAATCCCTCACTGATCTCCGTAGCTGCCGGCACCATGGAGCAATTCATCCTCAAAATTCACAACAGAGGGTTATCACTCATTGTTTTCTCTCCAAGCACAGATTTAGCATTCTGTCAACCATGTAATGTGAACAAACAACTGGTGTTGTAAGTGGTTCAGAAATAGAATGCCAGTTGCCATAGAGAGGGTTGACTGGAGGCGCCATAAAAACTTTGTTATGGGACCCCTTGGGCTGTACTTAGACCCCTGGTTCTTATGTAATCCCCTGCAATATAGCATTTACACAGGGGTCAAGTCCTGGGGAAAAAAGTGTGGGAACTCCCACCCAAGATCCACTCGCCCACCAAAAAAAAAAAAGATACGCTCAGATGCACGAACGCTTCAAAAGTGGTATTTTTCATCTAATTTCCGTATTGTGCATATGAAGCTTAACTGTTAGTACATAAAAAAAAACAATCCTCAATAAACATAAAAAATACGGTAATTCTCTGAATGCCTGAATGGTCAGGTGTGCGGCACTTACTATTGTGAGCTGTGTCGGCAGCTGCTGGTGTAGCACCTGCCACACAGCTCTCATACTTCAAAGTCTTGCAATTGTGCTTCCATGCAAATGTGAACATCATGTTCTGATCTTTATTGGGGAATTTTATTTTGTATATAGAGTGTTTATGTGGTGAGTTTACACTTTTCATTGAACAGAGTTTGGATAACACAGGGTTAAACAGAAAGGTCATAAATGAACTGCACATTATCTGGACAGAATGCTTGGGGAGATAGTGATGTGTTCCTGCTTAGGAGATATATGTTAGCTCGGGGGGCTGCAAACTCTGCAGGGCTCCAACACACACTCGCTGCTATTCCAACCCTTCACATATTTCCACATAAACTTCCCTCCTGGCATTAAACTTTGCCAGGTATTGTGCTCAGCTTACCACCCCAAACTGATGTTCCTCCCTCAGCTCACCTCTCTGCATGTCCTGTGAGCAGAATAGCTGTGCTCCTCCTCTGGGTTCTCTCATTATATGGCACTGAAGATAGAGGAGGGGGGATTCAGCGGGACACACAGAGCAAGTATGCAGGAGATGGGGGGGAGATGAGGAGACACAAAATCAAGAGGGGCCGGTGGGGAGGAGCGCATCACGAGAGGTCTGACTAAATACAATCTCTTAGCAGCGGGGACCTGATCTACCTGTCAGCTAGCTGTAATTGACAGGTAGATCGAAGCGGAAGCTGTCATGGGGCCCCCTACTAGCAATGCCTGAATGGTCAGGTGTGCGGCACTTACTATTGTGAGCTGTGTCGGCAGCTGCTGGTGTAGCACCTGCCACACAGCTCTCATACTTCAAAGTCTTGCAGGACACGGCAACTGCTAATGGCAACTGAGTTCCTGTTGTAGAAAAAGTACAGGAACTCTGTTCCCATGCGTTCCCGCAGGACTTGAGCCCTGCTGATTTACACCAGAAGAAGGGGCAGCACAATGAGCCAATCGGGGCATAGTACTGTCAGCCTTTTACAGCAGGGGAAATAATGTAGAATGACCTCAAAAGGTGTTCTGCTCCTGATCACAGCCTGGACTTACCCAAGACAAGGATGTACAATAATACTTATCTGCAGCATATTCTGTAGGGAGGTCCAGGACATGACTGTGCTGTCTGGTCGGGGGGAAATCACAAAACTGTCAGAACAGAATCTTTACTTTCCTGGTAGGTAAGCAGTTCACATGTATGTATCTCGACTTAGTAATTAGCTCCCAGTGGGGTTGGAATTATTCGGCTGTACCTGTATCAGCCCTGGAGATATTTGTTTTTAAACTCCTTGTTTTTGCTGCGTTAAGGCTGTTCTCTCACAAATGACCCTAAAGAAGCTCTAATAATTATGAGTAAGCCTGGCAGTAAGACTGTCCCTGTGGGACTAATCTAAGTGTAATGGTGTATTAAATACATTCTTAATTGTGAGCAGGATCCCAGTGGTGTAGTTCATTGACCTTTATACAAAATGTGTAAATTTCCATTTAGTTTAGTACCATCATGTAAACATTTGCAGTGCTTTGAGGTTTTGAGCTTTTAGGAAAAAATTGTTGGATTTGAAATGGGAGCTTGCAACTTTAGCTGTTTATAGGAAACAGCTTTTAACATAGTCCAACAGAAAGGGGTATTTTTTTTTTTTTTAAACTCAGGTTTCTATTTCTTTATTTGTGAACTTTGCTAAACTACATAATCAAGTTGGTCGCCTTGCTTTTTTCCACTGCAATTAAACAGTACAGCTCAGGGCGTAAAAAAGCAAGAATACAGTTAGGTCCATATAGTTAGGACACAGGCACAATTTTCATACTTTTGGCTTTGTATGCCACCAGAATAAAATGAAACAATCCAAATGAATTTGAAGTGCAGACTTACAGCTTTAATTTAATTGGTTGAAAACAAATATCGAGTACAAATTTTAGGTACTGCAACCATTGTTATACACAGTCCCTCCATTTTCAGGGGCTCAAATGCAATTGAACAAATTAATATAATCATAATTAAAATGTTAATTTTTAATATTTTGTGGAGAATCCTTTAATGGCAATGACTGCCTGAAGTCTGGAACCCATGCACATTACCAAAGACTGGATTTCCTCCTTTCTGATGCTTTGCCAAGCTCTAACTGCAGCTATCTTCGCTTGTTCTTTGTGAGTTTTTCTGCCTTTAGTTTTACCTTCAGCAAGTGAAATGCATGCTCAATTGGGTTGAGATCAGATTGACTCAGTCATTGCAGAATATTCCATTTCTTTTCCTTCAAAAGCTTCTGGGTTGCTTTTGCAGTGCGTTTTGGATCATTGTCAATCTGTACTGTGAAGCACTGTCCAATCAACTTTGCTGCATTTGGCTGAATCTGGGCTGACAGTATATCTCGAAACACTGCAGAATTCATCCGGCTGCTTCTGTCACATCATCAATAAACACCAATGACCCAGTGCCACTAGAAGCCATGCATACCCACTGCCTCCACCATGTTTTACAGATGACGTTGTGTGCTTTGGATCCCGAGCTGTTCCATGCCTTCTCCACACTTTTTTCTTCCCGTCATTCGGTTACAGATTAATCTTGGTTTCATTTGTCCAAAGAGTGCTTTTTCGGAACTGTTCTGGCTTTTTTATTCTTCAGGCTTATAAATAGTTTGCACCTTGTGGTGAACCCTCTGTATGTGCTCTCGTGAAGTCTTCTCTTGATCGTTGACTTTGACAATGATACGCCCACCTCCTGGAGAGTGCCCTTAACTTGTCTGGATGTTGCGAATGCTTTTTTTTACCATAGAGAGGATCCTGCGATCATCCACCACTGTTGTCTTCCATGGATGTTCAGGCCTTTTTATGTTGCTGAGCTCACCAGTGCGTTATTTCCTCAGAATATATCAAACTGTTGGTTTGGCCACTCCTAATGTTGCTGCTAGCTCTCTGTTTTTTTTGTTTTTTTTTCATTTTTGAAGCCTTGCAATGGCATGTTTCACTTGCCTGTGTCAGATCCTTTGAATGCATGATGTAGGTTCACAGAAATAGACTCTAAATGCAAATACCACACTTAGAATCAACTCCAGCTATTTTACCTGCTTAATTGATGAAGAAATAACAAAGGAATAGCCCACATCTGACCATGAAACAGCTTTTGATTCAACTGTCCAATTACTTTTGGTGCCTTGAAAAAGGGGGGTGGCTATTCAGAGCTGTAATTCCTAAACCCTTCCTCCGATTTGGATATACATCCCTCCAAATTAAACGTGAGAGTGTGCACATTCAGTCCATATCCATTATATAACTATAGTTTGAATATGTTTTTGTAAATACCTGAAAAAACGAAATTGTGCATGTGTCCAAATATATATGGACCTAACTGTATATAACCTGGGAGGTTCCCATTCCTCCTTATTTTTGAGCTAAGAAAGCAATGACTGTTTACGTGTATTGCTGCTTGGACTGCTGAAGTCCACTTTTTTTCAAGGCTTGCTGGGAGATCTTCAGCAACCAGCACCTTTCCAAATGCCTGACCTCCCTCTCGTGTTTCGTTTTGTGTGTGTTTTGTGTGTGTTTCTTCCTTTGGCCCTTATGTTACTGTAGTGCTAGAAGAAACCACAGAGCGCAACAGGGGGCATCAGCATGCAGATGGGTTGTAGGCATGTGCCCTGGAATAGAACACTATTTAGGGTGTTTCAGGGATGGTGAACCCTGTTGTATTAGACCCAATGCCTAATGTTACAATTACCATAGCCCACTTGACCACAGATTTCAGCGACTGGAGGCGAGCACCTTTCCCCAGAATAACTTCTACAGCCCATAAGTTGTTTATTTGCTGGTTCCTTCCACAAATATTTCAGGAGTCCCATGTACTCAGACATAGCCTTTCAGTGAAATCTTTCAAACTTACTTCATCCCCTTCTAGGTCAGAGCCAACACCGGACCATCCAGCCCTTGCTGCACAAACAGTCCACCCCCTACACTCTTCTTTTTCCCAGCACAAATGAAAATCACATATCCACATTAATTCATATTCTAGATATAAGGTACCACTGTGCAACTTATGTCATACACATGGATTCAGTGTTCAGCATGAAACAAAGTGCCTGTATTAGCTATTAAAAATATATCACAACTTGTCCCTTAAAGTGATTGTAAAGGCAGAAGGTTTTTTTTTAATCTTAATGCATTTTCAAGACATCATATGGTCCTGAAAAACAATGTTTTTCAGAACTTCAAACATGTAATCCCATCCAATCCTATCGAATGCCTTCTCATCAGCCGAGAGAAGGATTGAATCTGTCCTCTGCTTTTGTGCCCATATATTGGTGTTTAAAACTTTGCAGGTGTCATCTCGGGCCTCCCTGCCCAGGACAAAGCCTACTTGGTCTGGGGGAATTAACAATGGGAGCTTTAGATATACTATTCAGTACATAGTGCAAGAGCCTTCTTGATTTCATACTAATTGAAATGGTTATGTAGGCTTGTCTTCTTATAAATAAAAGTGAAATCACTGCGCTAAACCACATAAAAGTGTCAAAAAGGAAATAAAAAGCAGCTAACACTCAGACAAACAAAGTCCAAAACTGAATAAAAATATATACATACAGTGTAGCGCTGTAAGTGAAAAAAACAATACATAGTAAACAATAATGGTGAATAAACACATACTAAGTCCAAAATTCACTGAAGAGGGCTTTTAAAAAGTATTTCAAGGATATGTCCATCCCATGCTTAATAGCAAATCCTCAATCAGACACTGGTAACACAAACGTTGTGCAAATAACTTGGTGATGAGTCAGTCAGGCTTATGTGGACCAAACGCCACAGGGTTAAAGTTGGCTGGAGAGCGGTCCTGCTCATCTTTGAGTATGCTGGAACTCTGTCCAAGTGAAACTGGTCTAACTGTCTGCCTGTGTGCAACCACAACCTCCAGACGCTCCCCCCGTGTGGCGGAAGTCCTTTACTCCATTGAGGATCCATAAGGAAATTAAGGCTTCCGGCCTGACCATCACGGACGAGGAGTGGAACCATCCCTTAAAGAGTGACCACTCTCCAGTCACCTTTAACCCTGTGGTGTTTGGTCCACATAAGCCTGACTGACTCATCACCAAATGGTTAGCGAGTCCACCTTATCTGGTGAGAGTATCCATCTTATTTTCTGAGTTTTCTTCACTGCACAGTTATTTGCACAACGTTTGTGTTACCGGTGTCTAATTGAGAATTTGCTATTGAGCATGGGATGGACATATCCTTGAAATTCTTCTTAAAAGCCCTCTTCAGTGAATTTTGGACTTTTTATGTGTTTATTCACCATTATTTCATAAGACATCACTGTCCACTACGTATTGTTTTTTTCACTTATAGCGCTATTTTTTTTTTCTTATAATGCAGTTTTGGTAACTCTAAAGGAGATTGTACAGTTATTGTACAGATTGTATAGCCAGGTTATGTCTGCTTGAGCGGTTAGTTCAAATAAGATGATTGTAACTGAAGGGGCTGCCTCACATTTCATTGGTGATAGCAGAATTTAAGCCCCTTTAAAAAATTCATAGCAGTATCTGCCCACTCTGCTCCCCTGTTGCCCTATATCTATATTTTTTTATTTAACTACGTACCTATCTATCAGTTTGTCTATCTACCCAACTATCTCTCTATCCTGCAATCTCTATATCTTGGTCTATCCATCTACAATGCCTTGGTAATTATGTGATTATATAAAGTAAATATCAGAGTAGAAAGGACTGACAGCAGGAGGAACCTCACTTTCATTCATGTTTAAAAAAGCTTAATTTGTGTTTTGACGTAAATTATATTTTTGGCCCTTATTTATCCATATGTTGTGAATGCATAGACCGGACAGATGCATTGTTGCTTTATATGAATTTGTGTAATTAAAATAAATGGGGCGAGAATTACAGATGTTTGCCTGATCATCACATAAGTGAAAGCCATGTGTTAACAGAACTGTCTATATACATTGTGTCTGAGCGCAAACATTTCAGTGTTGGCAATCGAATTCCAATGTACAGACATATGGGAAAGATGATTCATTAATTTAGTAAATCCCCCAAAATGGAGAGGCAATTAAGCAGAGGCAAAGTAGGAACCTTAACTACACATGTACTCCAGGCAAATTTAAAATGAATCCAGTTATATACTTGCTAAAAATAATGAAGGGTTAGAAACCCTGTTTTTTTCTAATGCTGGTTCTAAACCCAACGTTTTCCCTACAGTCGTTTGTCCCTGTAACCGAGGCATGTCCAAAGTCCGGCCCGTGGGCCATTTGCGGCCTGCATTCTGGTTTGATGTGTTATGCTGTTAATATATCTATCTTCCTTAGCCTGACAAATCCTGAGCGCCGTGGCAGGGCGTTGCGGGGTGTGTGGCTGGGCGTGATCACAAGCCTATGTGCTGGAACTGCTATGAAGCTGACAGCGCGAAGAGCCAATCACAGGCACTGTGACTATTCCCGATCTCTGCATCTGCGGACTGCAGATGCAGAGATCGGGGAAATGTCACAGTGCCTGTGATTGGCGGTGGCGCTGCAAGCTTCCTTGCGGGCTTGGGCACATAGAATTGTGAACACGCCCAGCCACATGCCCCAGCTCATACTAAGAATGAGCGCGGCGCTCAGGATTTGTCAGGCTAAAGAAGATAGATATATTAACAACATAAAAAACATAACACGCTCAAGCTTTGGGGGCCAAAGATGGATATACTTGGGGGGGCCACATCAAACTGGAATGCAATTCCTTTCCTTTTGAGAGAGAGAGAGAGAGAGATAGAGAGAGAGAGGGAGAGAGAAATATAGAGAGAGAGAGAGAGAGAGCGAAATATATAGAGAGAGAGAGAGAGAGAGAGAGAGAAATGGAGAGAGAGGGAAATATATATAGAGAGAGAGAGAAATAGAAAGAGAGCGAGAGAGATTTATATATATTTTTTTAAACATAACACGCCTGAGCTCATTGTTACCCTGAGTGGAGAAGAGAAGATATATATATTATATATCATCATATATTGTCATCAATGTTATGAAATTAATAGTATGCCTTTGCATAAAATATTTAATTTGCATTTAATTTTAATGGTTCAAAAAATGTCAGGCAAACGCATGTTCACTTCATGAAATCTGGCCCTCTTTGAAAAAAGTTTGGACACCCCTACCCAACAGGAAAAAATAAAAACTATGCATTGGGGACACAAGTAGAAAAACACAGAAATAGGAATGTCACCCGATACATCCATATGTATGGGTACCTAAAGTGAAACTTTAAAGCGGAACTAAACCCATCGATTTAAAGAGGAAGTTAAGCCAAACTAAAACGGTAAAAATCGGTAAAATCCCGCAGTGCCCCCTGGTGGTATATATATATATATATATATATATATATATATATATATATATATATATATATATACACACACACACACACACACACACACACAAAATATATAAAATATATATATATATATATACATATACGTTTATAGTACTTAGCTCCGTCACTGACCAACAAATAGGGTGTAAATGATTGTTTATATGTGTTTATATGTTTTATCGTTATTGGTATTTATATTTTGAGTTAATTGGAGTTTATGTTTAATACAAGGCTGTTGTGGCCATTTACTCCACAAGAATGGTGTGGTCTATTATTTAAGGGGTTAAGTAAGGGGGAGTATATGGGCTGTATCAGCCCGGGGGGCATTATCTAGGCTACACTGGTCAAGAGAGGGCCGGAACGAGAATGGAGCGCAGGGCAATGGTAGGGATAAAATGATCACATGTGCAGCATCATGGCAGTTGAAGATCGAACAGAGGCCAAGATGGCTGCTTCCTTGGCTGAAAACAATAGAAGGGCTGAGTTCCGCTTTACAGTGGTTCTAAAGCCTCAAGGTTTTTTAACCTTAATGCAATGTACGCATTAGGGTTAAAAAAAACTTCTCTGCTACAGGATCCCCCCAGCCTACCCCTTATTCTTATCTGAGCCTGATTGGATCCAGCGATGTGCACAAGAACAACAGCTCTTGCGATTTTTTTTTTTTTTTTACCAAAAATATGTAGAAGAATACATATCGGCCTAAACTGAGGAAAAAAAATAGTTGTTTTTATATATATTTTGGGGATATTTATTATAGCAAAAAGTAAAAAATATTGCTTTTTGTTCAAAATTGTCGATTTTTTCTTGTTTATAGCGCAAAAAAAAAAAAAAAAAAAAACCCAGAGGTGAACAAATACCACCAAAAGAAAGTTCTATGTGTGGGAAAAAAAAGGACAATAATTTTGTTTGGGTGCAACGTCGCACGACCGCGCAATTGTCAGTTAAAGCGACGCAGTGCAGAATCGCAAAAATTGCTCTCATCAGGAAGGGGGTAAAATCTTCCGGGGCTCAAGTGGTTAAAGTTTAATTATAAATTGTCATCATTTATTTTTTAATCTAGCATTAAAAGATACATTTTAGGGTATTATATATTTCTTTAAACATACCCTTTATCTTTACTTTTATCTTTTTTTATTAAGTTCATGTACCAGTTAAAGAAAGCCGATAGCAACAGACTGCAGAACAAATTATGCATTTAAAGCTGCAGGGTACAAAAAACTTTGAGAAAAATGTGAAGGAGAATGGCACAGTATCCCTATGCAGCGAACGCAAGGCATAACTCCAGCCCAATTTTATTTTTTATTTTTACAAGAAACGTGGGTGTGAACAATTATTCCAAGGCAACCCACCAGGACTGGTGGCCATAAGTCAACCCTTTGCTTGAGTATGGTTTGGGTTAACAGGCACCTGAAGCGATCAAACTAATTACCCCTCAAAATCCTTCCAGTTTTACTAGTCCCGTCCACATTTTGTTCGACAGTAACAAGCTCAGTGGAAGGGGACCGATTGAATCCCCAAAACACATTGGATTTTTATAATACAGTTGAACCTTGGTTTATGAGTAACGCGGTTAACAATCGTTTTGAAAGACGAGCAACTTTTTTTTTTATTCTGACTCGGTTTGCGAGTGTTGTCTCGCAAACGAGCAGAATTCAAGCTAATGGGCGGTGCAGTACCACATTTGGCCAGAGGTGCGGGGCGCCAGGGATACTCGGAATGACTTGCAAATACTCGGAAACACTTTCCGAGCCTTTCCGAGTTCAGCCGAGCTGTCCGAGCATTTCCAAGGCTCTCCGACGCCCCCCCCCCCCCCCACCTCTGGCCACATGCGGTATTGCAATGCGGAACAAATTATCTTCATTTCCATTTGACTTCTATGGGGAAACTCGCTTTGATATGTGAGTGCTTTGGATTACAAACATTCTCCTGGAACGGATTATGCTCGTAATCCAAGGTTCCAGTGTATAAGAGTCAATAAAATTAAATCAGACTTTATACGTTCTGCTTTTGACACTTCCCACCTTGCACACGCAGACACTTTAACCCCTCCCTGCTTTATCCGAAACAAAATAAAACGTTTTGGCTGGAGTTGAGCTTTAGAGCTGTTTTAACAAGGGCTTCAGCTTGTATATGAGCAGTGTGAACAGCAAGCTTTGAAAGCATTCACAGAGCTTTCAGCAAGCTTGGTTGAAGCTTTTAAAATACCTTTCAGCTCCAGTTTGTAAATGTTGAACATAAATCCTGATGGGAGTGCTGATTGCCACTTTAGGCAAGCTGTTAGCAGGCTTTAAGAGGAACTGCAGTCTGCTCACATAACTTGGAATAAAAACATCTTTGCCATTCTGAAGCTTCCTTCCAACCACTTTGCATATTATTTTATATATACTGTGATTCTGTACTTGCCAAATATGCTGCAGAAATCTCCCTCCACTGAGTCTGGCTGCAGCCATTTTAACTGTGGGCAGCTGAAGCTGCTGCCTGATCACTTCCCGGATTTACACAGACACACAGAGGCACGCCTCTAGCTCTGCAGCTCTCAATGGCCCTCTTACGACTCATACCCCCTCCCTGCCACAGAAGCACACCTCCATCCCTGCAGATCTCATTTGCCCTCTTATGACTCATCCCCCCCTCCCTTCCTGGCAAACTCTCATGAGAGTTAGAAAGAGAGCCGTCAAGATCTGTATGTACTGAATGTTACTAATGTACCAACGTTGATTTCGTGTATTTCTGTACTGTATACCTTTTTCTCAATAAAGCACTCCTGTTTGTTTACTGGAAGAAAAAAAATGTTAAAGGCTTCATATACACGGGACGTTTTTACAACCTCTCCTGAACTATTTTACTGGACAGATAGTAACTGACGTTTAAAACATCCGTTTTGCCACATTTGCGTTTAGAAGTATTTAAAAAGAAAAAAAAAAAATTCCCAAATAGCCAAAAATGAAAAACGCCTGTAAATGAAACGCGGCTAAACACGAGTTACCACGTTTAGACACATTGGGCGCTTGAATTTCCCATAAAATCAGCTTCTGCATGCATTTTTTGTGCTCCAAAAAATGCCTCTAAACTCAACTGCCTAGAAACGACTGTGAGTGACCCTGTGTACATGTACTGATAAGATAACAGAGGAGAGTTCAGGGGCAGTTGAAAAAAAATGCTGTTAAGCAGCAGTAGTGTACAAGCTTAAAGCGGTTCTGCACTCTGAAAAAAAAATTTTTTTTTTTAGGACGTAATATAAAGTATGCTTACCTTTATTAGGGGACTCACCTGTTCCATCTTCCATCTCGATCGCCGCCGGTTTTCGTCCGATGAAGTTCCTCGTCTTCTTCTTTAGTGCTGGGGGCCATCTTGCCTGTGGGCATGTGAAACACCCACAGGAACTTTAGATGGCCCAGCATGCACTGCCGTTACTCGCGCGTGCGCAGTAACGGCACATCTGCCGAGATCTCACGAGATTTCGGCAGATGCGGCCGAAATCTCGGGAGATTTCGGAAGATGTGGCCGAAATCTCGCGAGATTTCGGAAGATGCCCGCACTGACTCCTGGGATCAATGACACCAGATCCCAGGAGACAGTGCGGCGTGACGACGATCGACGCAGAGACCCCGCCCGCCGCCGCAGAGGGAGAAGACCGGAAGTCTTCAATTACAAGGTAAGTAAAAAAAAAAAAAAAAAAACATTTCATTTAGTACTCTTTGCCTGATTTGGAAGGCAAAGAGATTTACTAAATGAAATGAGTGCCGAACCGCTTTAACTATCCAAAGTTAAAACAACAAAAGGGCAGAGGATTTAATAGATGGAAAGATTAAAAAATGACTGAAGTTCCGCTTTCAGCAGGCTTTCAACAAGCTTCAAGAAGTGCTGAAGCTTGTTTAAAGTGGCAAGTGATTGGACACGGCTGATCACGTGGTAAAGAGTCTCTGTCGGAAAATCTTTACCAAGATCGTAGTTGTGGGGTGTCAGACTGACACCCCGCAACACCGATCGCCGCGATGCGCACCCCCGGGGGCTCGCAGCGGCTAAAAATCCTGAGGACGTCATATGACGTCCGGTCAGGATTTTAAAACCACTTTGCCGACGTCTTTTGACAATAGGGCGGGCGGCAAGTGGTTAAAGAGTAAGTAAACCCCCCTATCGTTTTCAGCCAAGGAAGCTGCCATCTTTGCCTGTTTAATCTACAACTGCCATGATGCTGCACATGTGATCAGTTATCACACCAGCCATTGGATGGTTTGACAGTTTGGCACGTGCCGTAAATTAAACTGTTTTATGGATAGGTTTACTTCCGCTTAAGGACCGGAAGGATTTGCCCCCTAATGACAAGGCCGTTTTTTTTTTCGATACAGCACTGTGTCGCTTTAACTGACAATTGCGCGATTGTGGGTCGCTGTACCCAAATAAAATGTATGTACATTATTTCCCACAAATAGAGATTTCTTTTGGTGGTATTTTTATCACCTCTGCGTTTTTTATTGTTTGCGCTATAAACAAAAAAAAGAGCGACAATTTTGAAAAAAAAACAAAAAAAAACAATGTTTTACTTTTTGCTATAATACATATGCAAAAATTTTTTGTGAAAAAACATTTTTTTTCATCAGTTTAGGCCAATATGTATTCTACAGATTTTTGGTAAAAAAAAAAAAAAGAAAAATTGCAATAAGTGTATATTGATTGGTTAGCGCAAACGTTATAGCGTCTACAAAATAGGGGCTATATTTATGGCATTTTTTTTTTTTTAATAAGTAATGGCGGTGATCTTCAATTTTTAGCGGGACTGTGACATTGCTGTGGACAGATCAGACGCTTCTGACACTTTTTTTGGGACTATTGACATTTATACAGTGATCAGAGCTAAAACTAGCCACTGGTTACTGTATAAATATCACTGGCAGAGAAGGGGGTTAACACATAAAGGGGTTAAATGTGTTACCTAGGAAGTGATTCGAACTGTGGGGGTGGATGGGACTGCCTGGAGGAGGAGACAGATCGCTGTTCAGCAGCCTAATCAGTAGGAACAACAGATCTGTCTCTCCTCCCCTGACAGAACGGAAAACTGTCTATTTACATTGACAGATCTCTATTCTGTTTTTGTGCGCGCCCCCCTAGAGCTCTTAAAGCGTCCGACATACAGTGACAGCGATTCGCCCGGGAGAGCCAACCTGCCGCAGTATAACTGCGGCGGCTGGCCCTTAAGTGGTTAAGCATAGCTCTCAACTGTCCCTGATTTGGAGCAAAGTCCCTTTGGAGCAAGAACTTGTGGATTTTACCTCCCTGTCGGTATGATCCTGCCTGGAATTATGTGCTGAAAGCTGTACAATTATTTTGCATGGAAATTTGGCGTTTTTATATTGTAGGCATGCAATTCTTAAGAATAACTCACTTAAATCTGTCCGAACCTGAGTCTGGTAGACATCCCGGGTATGATAAAGTTAGAAACACAAAATCATAAATTATAATAAAATAAAAATATATATAAAAATGATTCAATAATGTAATCAAATCAAAAACACTAACATTTGCTCAGTTGCAGAATAGTCGCTGTCATTAAATTTATTGTTTGATGATAAATTGTGATTCTAATTTATTATCAGTGTTTTCTAGCTTGTCTAAAACCACTTTTGACATAAAGGGACACTTTTTGGTTGCTATGGACAATCTCTAGTTTCCAGGCAGAAAAAAAAATCTTTTATTATATAAAATGACATGCAGGGCACTGGGCAGACCACTAGGGACAAAGGGGATGTGTATTTTTTGTATACAGTACTGTAATCTGTAAGATTACAGTACTGTATGTGTGTTGTGTTTTTAAACTTTTTTGAATTTGGCGCCGATCTCTGCTCCCGTGCGTCGTAACGTCGCAGGGAACGAAGATCAGCGCCACTCGGGCACTGTGTGAATCGAGCGAGCAGACGGCTCGCTCACACAGCGGGGAGACATCGCAGGATCCAGGGGACAAGGTAAGTAACCCCCCCCCCTGTATCCTGCAATGCAAGCCCAAGTCTGGCTCGGGGTTACCGCTTTTGGTACTGAAGTTCCTGCCCCGAGCCAGACTCGGGATTACCGCCAGGGAGGCTACATAACCTTTTTTTGGTTATGTCCCCTTTAAGAGGCGTGGCAGGGGGAGTGTCCTATGCCTACATACGTTTGCTAGTAGGTGTCCCTCATTCCCATCTCAAAATGTTGGGAGATATGGGTTAAGTTTGCCAGGATGATGAAAGCAACATAGGTTGTGGCTTATTGGGGGCACAGACGGGATCGCTCTTTGGGAGGTCTGAAGAAGGCACCCAATCAAAACCTATTTGACAAATGCTGCAGAAGGAAAAAAAAAAAAGTATTTTGGGTGAAAATAAAGAAATAAAAATGACTGACCTGTCCTTCTTTTGGGCACAAGCAGCTGATGACTTCCTTAACCATTACTGGTAGATGCAAGGCCTTTTCACACTCTGCCTCTGAGCGCCCGTCTGCGTGTTGAAACCGCCTTGATGGCACACAATATTTGCGCAGTCTGACGGATTTTCTGCAGATTGCTAGGCTAAACTTGAAAATCATGCTTCTGTTGGCAGCCACAGGAGAGGAAAGAAATGAAAAACTTCATTTAGAACTTTTGGCAACATAAACAATACAAATCCCTTCTTTCCAAATTACAACAAAAACACACTACTAACCACAGTGCCAAACATACTTCGGTATATGAGCATTAGGCAGACCATGGGCTTCCTTGCAAATAAATTTGAATCTTCTGACCTCTGGAATTCCTCATTTGCAGTGTGGATAAACTTGTAATAGAAAGTATGTGGCACTTACCATTCAACCACGTGGGAGATGCCAAATGATACCTATACCGCAATTTTACCTTTCCGTATCCGTCCACAATTCTAGATCTCGGTGCTCACTTGCAATATTGTAATCCAGATATGCAATCCAAGGACAGACTCCAGCATTGATTTCTCTTCACTGTAACATTTTAGTTTTTGCCTTTCCAAAACTGCATTACAATGAGAGATTAACCACTTCAGCCCCGGAAAGATTTACCCCCTTCCTGACCAGAGCACTTTTGGTGATTCGGCACTGCGCCGCTTTAGCTGACAATTGCGCGGTCGTGCGACGTTGCACCCAAACAAAATTGACGTCCTTTTTTTTAACCACAAATAGAGATTTCTTTTGATCACCTGTGCGCTTTTTCTTTTGGCTTTCTTTTGATCACCTCTGTGGTTTTTATTTTTTGCGCTATAAACAAAAAAAGAGCGACAATTTTGAAAAAAAAAGCAATATTTTTTACTTTTTGCTATAAATATCCCCAAAAAAAAGATATAAAAAAACAATTTTTTTTTTTCTCAGTTTAGGCCGATGTGTATTCTTCTACATATTTTTGGTCAAAGAAAAATCGCAATAAGCGTATATTGATTGGTTTATAGCGTCTATAATATAGGGGATAGATTTATAGCATTTTTATTATTATTTTCTTTTATTATTAGTAATGGTGGCGATCTGCGATTTTTATCGTGACTGCAACATTATGGCGGACACATCGGACACTTTAGACACCATTTTGGGACCATTGTCATTTATACAGCGATCAGTGCTATAAAAAATGCACTGATTACTGTGTAAATGACAATGGCAGGGAAGGGGTTAAACACTAGGGGGCGATCAAGGGGTTAAGTGTGTCCTAGGGAGGTGTTCTAACTGTGGGGGGGGGGGCTTCCACTGACATAACAGCGATCACTGCTCCCGATGACAGGGAGCAGTGATCCCTGTCATGTCACTAGGCAGAGCGGAGAAATGCCTTGTTTACAAAGGCATCTCCCTGTTCTTCCACCCCGTGACACGATCGCCACCCCCCCCCCACGGCGGACATAGAGTCTGCAGGACCGTTAACGGAGCCCGCGGCGGGCGCGCGCCCACAATGACGCGATTTAAAGGGGAATGTACCTGTACACCCATTTGCCCAGCCATGCCATTGTGCCGACGTACATCATCGTGCGCTGGTCGGCTAGTGGTTGAAGTGATTGTAAAGTCTTGTTTTTTTTCCCCAACAATAAAAGTAACAAACAGGTTATACTTACCTGCTCTCTGCAGTTGGTTTTGCACAGGGCAGCCTGGATCTTCCTCTTCTCGGGTCCCTCTTTGCTGCTCCTGCCCCCTCCCTCCTGTTTAGTGCCCCCACAGCAAGTAGCTTACTATGGGGGCACTTGCCTGAAATTCTGTGCGACTTCATGCACAAATGTCTATGCAAGTCACACCTGAAAATGCAAAAAATAGTGCAGGAACCTTTTTTCAAATCGGTGCTTCACCGCAAAGTCGGCGTCGCACCGATTTGAACAGTTCCATTGCCGACGATAGGGTGCGACATTTTTTTTTACACAAATAGAGCTTTCTTTTGGTGGTGTTTAAACGCTTGCCGATCAGCCGCTGTCATTATACGGCGGCAGGTTGGCTCGGCTACGCAAATCGCCGTAGGTGTACGTCGGCCACTTTAAGAGCAATTGCAGGCGTGCACGCATCGCCTGAGCCGATGCACGTCCGCCGACCACCCGCGATTGCTCCACAGAGAGCCAGAACATGGATCTGTCAATGTAAACAGACAGATGCCCTTTCTGACAGGGGAGTAGATCAGTGATCAGGAACAGCGATCTCTCTGTACTCCCAGTCAGTCCCCTCCCCCCACAGTTAGAAACGCCTCCCTTGGCAACACTTAACCCCTTGATCACCTCCTAGTGTCAACCCCTTCCCTGCCAGTGTAATTTCTACAGTAATCAGTGGCTATTTTTAGCACTGATCGCTGTATAAATGTCCCTGGTCCCCAAAAAATGTCCGATCTGTCTGCCTCAATGTTGCAGTCCTGCTAAAAATCGCAGATCACCGACATTACTAGTAAAAATAAAATTAACAATAAAAATGCCATAAATATATCCCCTATTTTGTAGACGCTATAACTTTTGTGCAAACCAATTAATATACGCTTATTGCAATTTTTTTTTTTTTTTTTTAACAGAAATATGTAGAAGAATATATATTGGCCTAAACTGATGAAGACATTTTTTTGGGGATATTTATCATAGCAAAAAATATATATATTTTTTTTTTTTTCAAAATTGACGCTTTTTTTGTTTATAAAATAAAAACCACAGAGGTGATCAAATCAAAAATCACCAAAAGAAAGCTCTATTTGTTGGAAAAAAAGGACATAAATTGTGTTTGTATACGTCGCTTGACCTCGCAAATGTCAGTTAAAGCGACGCAGTGCAGTATCGCAAAAAAAAAAAATGGTCTGGTCATTAAGGGGGGTAATTACTTCCGAGGCTGAAGTGGTTAAACACAACTGTTTTTTTTTTTAGTTTTTGCTGAACAAACAAAAAAAAGACTGAGCCCGGATTCACACCAGTGCGTTGCGAATTGAATGTCCTGTTTAACTGCGCACCAAAAAGTCAGTTGTTCAGAGGTTCCTCTGCGTTTTAGCTGCGGATCAGTGAGCAGGGAGAGGGGGGGGAGAGGGGGAGGTGTAGTGAGGAGAAGGAGAGAATTTGTGTTCACACCGCAACACAGCTGCGAATCAGATGCGTGCCCATAGAAGATAATGGGCCTGAATTCGCACCTGAGCCGGACCGCATTGCCCAAAAAACGCACACGTTTTTTCTGCAATGCGCAGTGCGAATGCACTGCAGATATGTGAACCAGCCTCATTAAAATGAATGTATGTTGAAATGTCCTGCGAATTGGATGCGCTGTAAGCCGCATCTAATTCGCATAGGTGTGAACGGGGGCTGAAATGTTTGAAAAAAAAAATAAAAAAATTTGTTTCTGCTATAAATTTTTGCAAACAGGTTTTTTTTTTTTCTCCTTCACTGATGTGTGCTGATGGGAACTAATAGGCTGCACTGATGGGTAATGATGAGGCAGTGCTGATGGGTAATGATGAGGCAGCGCTGATGGGTAATGATGAGGCAGCGCTGATGGGTAATGATGAGGCAGCGCTGATGGGTAATGATGAGGCAGCGCTGATGGGTAATGATGAGGCAGCGCTGATGGGTAATGATGAGGCAGCGCTGATGGGTAATGATGAGGCAGCGCTGATGGGTAATGATGAGGCAGCGCTGATGGGTAATGATGAGGCAGCGCTGATGGGTAATGATGAGGCAGCGCTGATGGGTAATGATGAGGCAGCGCTGATGGGTAATGATGAGGCAGCGCTGATGGGTAATGATGAGGCAGCACTGATGGGTAATGATGAGGCAGCACTGATGGGTAATGATGAGGCAGCACTGATGGGTAATGATGAGGCAGCACTGATGGGTAATGATGAGGCTGCACTGATGGGTAATGATGAGGCTGCCCTGATGGGTAATGATGAGGCTGCACTGATGCGTAATGATGAGGCAGCACTGAAGGGCTGCACTGATTATTAGAACACTAATGATCAGTGCCCTGATTATCAGTGTAGATGAGCCCTTTCACACAGTCTGGAGGGAGCGATCATGGGAGGATGTCATATGACGCCCTCCCAGAACTGGCTGACCGTGCTGTAGCCCTTATTTTGCTATAGCGTGGTCGGCAAGTGGTTGTAAACCCTTACACACATACACACACACATATATATATATATATATATATACACACACACACAGTAAAGGGACTGGCCTCAGGTGATACATAGAGATGAAATAAATCCTTCTACATAAGCTGCACCTGTTTATCTACAGTCTTCTCTTCTCTGCATCAGTTCAAAGTGCAGAATTTATAAAGCTTGTCTGAGAGATCAGAAAAAAGGAGGCAGAGAACTGAAAATCGCACACTGCAGAACTCAGTGAGGTCAGCTCTGGGAGCGGAGGGGAGGGACGGGAAGGGACCCCCCCCCCCCCCTTCATACAGCACACAGGAACAGAGCTAAGGCTGTCAATCAGCTGGAGATCCCTCCCCTGTCACCATTTTCTTTTTCTTGGTGTCAGTATAAAATTTGTTAGAAGTGAATCATGCTGGTAACAGAAAAACAAAGTAGCAGACAGAAATGATACTTAATTGAGACAAATACACACCAACGAGGGATGTGCTTTCATCACATTTCATGTCTGAGGTTTACAACGACTTTAAAAAAAAGCCGGGAGGTGTGATTGTTCACAATTAATCTAATCTATCAGATTGATGAAAAATGATTGTAAAATTTACTGCAGTTTTCACTCATACATAAATAAATAGTCTCTGTTGAGATAATAGGAGAATGAAATGATTATCCCATAATTTCTATATTTCCTAAATTCATCAGCTGGCAGCCGTCCCAATTAGCCATGTGTTCTCTTACCATTTACAAATACCGCCAATGGCAAAGTCATTCATCCCATTCACATCTCATCTGCTCTTCTCCCGTCAATGACTACTTATTTACATTGGAAAAAAGTGGCAAAACTAAAATTCACATGAAAATGGCATCCTGTGACTCCTATGTTCAAAGAAGGTTATGTGTTTGGTATCATTACCTTCCAATCAGAATGTTAATCGTTACCATCTTCATCTTGCTTTTAAAGTGGAACTACACTCAGTCCCCCTCTGCCTCTGAGACTAAGAACTGAGCCATCAGGGACCACTGATCACTCAGTTCTCAGTCTTCAGAGAGCTGAGATAGCGGTGACTGTCAGCCAGCTTGCTGCTCGGGTATCTGGGTGGATCCTGACATTAAAGTCGGGATCTCTTCAGAGCCAGGACCAGCTCAGTGACATTGTCCGACAGAGGACTTTAGCTGTCAACTAAAGACGGGTTCACAGGAGTGCAGAACGAAGTGCACACCTGTGATCCCCAGGAGAAGTAGGGCCAGAGGAGCCATGGCCCTACTTCTCCTATAAAGTGGATGTAAACCAGATTCATGAAATTTTACCTAGGCACATATCTGTAGTGTTTACTCATCTTTCTCCAAAGCCCTGAGTCCCATGTCTTTTTGTCGTTTCGATCTTCTGTTATCGTCATGATAACTTTTAACAAGTTCTCAGAGACAGGAGATAAAAGCTGCCTGAAATTTTGTGTCGGGGGTGGGTACTATAAATAGATTAGCAGAGAGCTTGTCTTGTCACAGCACAGCTCTTAAAGTATCTTCATTTCTCTGCCTGTCTGTGGAGTGGGGGGGGGGGTGTTTGCCTTTCCTCCAATCAGCTGTCACACAGCGTATGCCAAGAATCCACTCCCACTGCTGAACAGGAAGAGAAAATTCTAACATGATGTAAGAATTCTAAAGGATATATAAAGCTGAAGATATACATGTAAAACTTATGTAGGGAGATTTGTTTCATCTCTGTGTATCGTCTGAGGCTGTTCACTTCACTGGGTATATGTGAGGGTTTGCAACCACTTTAACCACTTGCTTACTGGGCACTTAAACCCCCCCTCTTGTCCAGACCAATTTTCAGCTTTCCACGCTGATGCATTTTGAATGACAATTGCGCAGTCATGCTACACTGTACCCAAATGAAATTGTTATAATTTTTTTCCTACAAATAAAGCTTTCTTTTGGTGGCATTTGATCACCTCTGCGGTTTTTCATTTTTGTTAAAAAAAAAAAAAAAACAATTAAAAAAAAATTATATTTTGCTATAAAATTTTGCAAACAGGTAATTTTTCTCCTTCATTGATGTGCGCTGATGAGGCGGCACTGATGGGTACCGATAGGTGGCAGTGATGGGTAGCAATAATGGGCACTAGTTGGTTACACTGATAGGCAGCACTGATTGGCATCACTGGTGGGCATTGATAGGTGGCACTCGTGGGCATTGATAGGTGGCACTGGCAGGTGGCAATGGCAGGAGGCACTGGCAGGGGGTACTGGTGGGCACAGATGAGGATTGCCTCTTCCTCTTCGGGACCGATGTCCCTTGAACATAAGCTGGTGATCGGCTTTTTTTTCTCCTCACGCTGTCTGCATGAGAAGGAAAAAAAAAAAAAACGATTACCGCGCTTTTAGTTACATCACGTGATCAGCTGTCATTGGCTGACAGCTGATCACGTGGTAAGGGGATCAGTGACTCGGTGATCACAGCGCACGCCCTGCAGGGAGCGCGTGGGGAGCGTGCATTACGGCCTCCCGGAAATTCAGGTCCGCGCTGTGGCCGTCATTCGGCTATAGCGCGGACGGCAAGTGGTTAAGGGACATTTGAACGTTGATGGTTGGAAAGTACCAAAGCCAAAGGCTCAGCTTGAAAGTCAGGCAACTAGCATTTTCAGAGGGAGGTCATCAATTACAGGCAATTTTTTTTATTTTTTTTTTTATTTTTTTTTAGACAAACCGCAATCTTGCCAATTTACAACACAAATTGGGCAGAATAATGACAGCTGACTTCTGCTTGATGGTTATTATAAATTCGCACCTTTTGTAACATGGCCAAAAATAAGGTTCACCTCAGCAAACTCCATTAGCTATACGAAAAGGTTAAAATCAAGCCACACAAAAATAAGCTAATAAATTAAATTACCAAAGAAATTTAAACAGCAGAAATTCAATTATACATTTACAATTAGGATTTAACAGTAGACAGTGAGTCATCGTTCCCTTTCATTCGAGAATATGTAGCTAGGGGATATGCATATTTTTATTTTAAAGCAACATAAGACGCTCGCAATAAAAGATAATTACCATTAACCCTCAGAGGTTATGCAATTATTTCCGTCTTATGTAATATACACTTTTAGTGCTTTTCTGTCCTAGTTCATACATGTGTAAGAACGGACAGCATGTCATGTAATACCAATCTCAGGCCCCACATTTGCGGCATCACTAGTTATTTGCACTTCAAGAATCTATCTTCCTAGTGCCACAGATCCAATGATAAAACTACTTCAAATACTTAATACAGAGCTGTGTGCATTCCAACAAGTTATGCGTGACCTTTAAAAAACAAATTACAGGATATGTACAGCATAGATACAAGTTCTTATATGAAACAGCGTTTTGTTACATCTACAGAAAACATGAAAAAAATTCTAGTCACAGAACAAAAAATAAAAATAAAAAAATAAAAAAAAGTACAGCATAAGCCATGTTTTATTCGTAGATTTTCAAACTGTTGTTAAACTCCCTGGCGGTATGATTATTTCAGATTTTTGATGCTGAAAGCGGTACAATTATTTTTCATGGAAATTTGGCGTTATATATTGTAGGCCTGCAATTCTTAGGAATAACTCACTTAAATCTGTCCAATTAAGAGTCTAGTAGACTTCCCGGGTATGATAAAGTTTGAAAAATGAAATCATAAATTATAATATAATAAATAATTATAACAAACAATAAAAATTATTCAATAATGTAATCAAATCAAAAACACTGAAATTTGCTCAGTTACAGAATTGTCGCTGTCGTTACTTTCAGTGTTTGATGAGGAATTTCCCCACAAATCACTATCGCACTATCGCTCAATTCTGCAAGTGATTCTAATTTATTATCGCTGTTTTCTAGCTGGTCTAAAAACGCTTTTGATGTAAAGGGACGGTTTTGGTTGCTATGGACTAGAGCTGCACGATTCTGGCTAAAATGAGAATCACAATTTTTTTGTTTAGAAGATAGATCACGATTCTCTCACGATTCTCACGGCGTAACATCATCTTTCACATTAAAACAAAAAAAAAAAATTGTGCTAACTTTACGGTTTCGTTTTTTTTTTTTATTGAAGTGTATTTTTTTCCCAAAAAAATTGCATTTGAAAGACCGCTGGGCAAATACAGTTTGACATAAAATATTGCAGCAATTGCCATTTTATTCCCTAGGGTCTCTGTTAAAATTTTATATATGTGTGTGTTTGGGGGTTCCAAGCAATTTTCTAGCAAAAAATAATGATTTTAACTTTAGAAAGAAGCGTCAGAAAAAGATTTAGACTTTAAGTGGTCAAACTTCCTGCATTTACACGTGGTTGAAAGCTTGGCAGACTGCCCAGATTATTTGTTTACACAAGAAGTTCTATCCCTTTGATCTAAGAAGTAAGCTTAGTTACAATGTTTCAAAGTTCTAAAGTTGGTTCAGTTAAGACAGGAGATCCGACTTGAAGGCAACTTCCATTGAAATCAATGGGTACAAGTCGTCTATAAGTAGGATTGAAGTACCGTATATACTCGAGTATAAGCCGAGTTTTTCAGCACATTTTTTTGTGCTGAAAGTGCCCCCCTCGGCTTATACTCGAGTCAATCAATTTTCTGCAGCAAAAAAAAATTTCCGACCCGACTTTGGGGCCCCGTATCTCGGGGCCACTTGGGTCTAGGAGTCCCAAATTTGGTGTGCCAACACAGTGGACCTAGCACTATAATATATCCAAATATGGGGTTCCTAGCACTAAGTGGCCCCAAGATACGGGGCCCCAAAGTCGGTTCGGAAAATGTCATTCTCTGCTGCAGAAAAGTGCTTGACATTTTCTGACCCGAATTTGGGGCCCCATATCTCGGGGACACCTGGAGCTAGGAACCCCAAATTTGGCATTCAAACCCAGTTGAACTAGCACTAAAACATATCCAAAGATGGGGTTCCTAGCACTAAGTGGCCCCGAGATACAGGGCCCCAAAGTCGGTTCAGAAAATGTCATTCTCTGCTGCAGAAAAGTGCTTGAGATTTTCTGACCCGAATTTGGGGCCCCATATCTCGGGGACACTTGGTGCTAGGAACCCCAAATGTTGTATTCCAACCCAGTGGAATTAGCACTACAACATATTTAAAGATGGGGTTCCTAGCACTAAGTGACCCTGAGATACAGGGCCCCAAATCGGTCAACTGTGTCCATCTGCATGGGCACAGTGAGGCTGCAAATGGGCATCGTTGACCCTCTTTTCCACTTACAGTAGCTGCGCATTTCTCACCCTAGGCTTATACTCGAGTCAATAAGTTTTCCCAGTTGTTTGTGGTAAAATTAGGTGCCTCGGCTTATATTCGGGTCGGCCTATACTCGAGTATATACGGTAGTACAGGAACCTTTTCTGAAGTCGGAGTGGCTTCAGTAGTGTGCATTAAGAAGGGGACGGCTCTCATTCACTTACATTGATTAATTTTGTTGCGCGACTTGGGGCTGTGTGAATAGACTCTAAGCAGATAATCTCTCCACTTGTTTATGTGACAGAATCGCCTACTCTCAGCAGGAGAGATCGTCAGGGGGGTGAATCGAGATCGCAATTTTTTAACGATTAATCATGCAGCTCTACTATGGACAATGTCCAGTTTCCAGGCAGAAAACAGTATTTATAATATAAAACTACATGCACGGCACTGGACAGACCACTAGGGACAAAAGGGATGTGAAAAAAATTGATAGTCATGTAATCTGTAAGATTACAGTGTACTGTATATGTATTATGCGTTTTACTTTTTGAATTTGGCGCCATTCTCCATCCCCATGCATCGCATCACTCGCAGGGAATGGAGCTCGGCTCTGTTATAGATCGAGCGGAGGACGGCTCGCACACAGTGCGGGGAGACATCGCACGATCCTGGGGACAAGGTAAGTAACCATTTCCTGGATCCTGCGATGAGATCCCGAATGTGGCTCGTGGGGTTACCGCTTTTGGTACTAAAAATCCACCCCGAGCCACACCCGGGGTTAAAGCAGAATGACAGAAAAAAAAAAAAAAACACCTTTGCAGTGGGGTCCGCCAGCACTTCAAGTGCAGCGGCGGCCGATCCATAAGAGGCCCTAACCTCCATACGCCGGACTCTAATCTCCATGCAGGACGCCAGATGCATGGATTTCTACTGTTTTTTTGGGGGGGTTTTTACGCACATGATTAGAGCCTGAGGCTCCAATTGGCTTCAAAAAGGTTGGGCTCGGGGCGCAGTGAGCCCACCCACATGTGACATTGGCGAATCAACATTCGCCATTGTCTTCCTGCTGCTCCTCCCAGCCAATCAGGACAGGAAGCAGGTCCTATGACTGGATTGGCCGGGAGAAGAAGCCACTGGATTGGCTGGGAGCAGAAGCCAGGGAAATCGCCAGTGACCGTGGCAAGTGAGCGGTGGTGCTAGCAAGTGAGCAAGTGGGCGGTGGGGTTGTTTGCGCCCCCCCCCCCCCCCCCAAAAAAAAACAATGGAGCACCAGCCTCCACTGTTCAAGTGCTAAATGCTCCTGGGGTCAGGGTCAGGCCATGAGCTTCAATACTTAGCATAATACCTCCAGCAGGCTTTCGCCATACTGTTCAATCAGTTCCCTGAAGCCTTCTCTATAAGGAGCTCCAAGCGGTGGTCGCATGCTGAAGTCATCAAGAACAATACAGGACCAATAGCTTAATAGAGGACAGTGAAAGCCTGCTCACAACCCAGAGCATCAGAGAGAGGAGGTGAGCGTCCCAAGTCTGCCAGAGTGAGGAACAGGTTCTCAATTTTTCGGTCGGAAAAAGTTCCGATCTGAAATTTCGATCGTCTATAGCAATTCTGACCGTGTGTATGCAAGCCAAGCTGAATTCCATTGCAAAAAACATCCAAGATTTTTCCGTCTGAAAAAACATCCAAGATTTTTCCAACGGAAAATCCGCTCGTGTATACGGGGCATAAGCCCCTTTTTCACATGGGCCAGACTCAGCCAGGATTCCGCCTGGTCAGCGGGTAGTCTGTTAGAGCTGCACGATTAATCGTTAAAGAATCATAATTCTACCCCCCTCCGAATCTTAAAAAATTGTTTCCCCGATTCAGTGCAGAGAGTTCTCTGCTCAAGCCGACAGCTGTAAAAAAAAAAAAAAAACAGGCAGCCTGCTAAGTTTCTCACAACATTGCTAAGGCGGAGATAAAGAGAAACATTGTAACATATAGTTCTTTTATATCAAAGGGATGAACATCTTCTGTAAATGAGGTCAGTTTAACCACTTAAAGACTAATGCCGCGTACACACGGTCAGAATTTCCGATGGAAACAGTCCAATGGGAGCTTTTCATCGGATTTTCCGACCGTGTGTATGGTCAACGGTCTTTTTCTGTCGGAATTTTCAACGGACTTTGGATTGATAACCTGTTCTTAATTTTTCCAACGGAAAACCTTTCTATCGGATTTTCCAATCGTGTGTATGCAATTTCGACACGCAAAATTTCGACGCATGCTCGGAAACAATTCGACGCATGCTCAGAAGCATTAATCTTCCCTTTTATAGTGCCGTCGAACGTGTTGTATGCCGCGGTGTTATTGACCGTCGAAATAGGCAAGTCAATTTGAGCGAAATTCCGTCGGAATTCCGACAGGAAAACCATCAGAGCTTTTTCCGACGAGAATTCCGACTGTGTGTACGCGGCATAAAATATATTCTGTCACTTGTTGCTTAAGTTAAAATCAGTATTTTTTGCTAGAAAGCCCCAAACATACATACATACATACATACACATATATATTTATATTTATATATTAAAAAGCTGAGACCCTAGAGAATAAAATGGTGGTTGTTGCAATTTTGTTTGGTAAAAATACACTTTTATGAATTTTTTTTAAAAAATTAACCAGTTCAGCCCCGGACCATTTGGCTGCCCAAAGACCAGAGCACTTTTTGCATTTTGGCACAGCGCCGCTTTAACTGACAATTGCACGGTTGTGCAACGTGGCTCCCAAACAAAATTGACGTCCTTTTTTCCCCCTACAAATAGAGCTTTCTTTTGGTGGTATTTGATCACCTCTGCGGTTTTTATTTTTTGCGCAATAAACAAAAAAAGGAGCGACAATTTTGAAAAAAAAGCTATATTTTTTACTATAATAAATATTCAACAAAAATATATAAAAACAAAATATTTTTTTTTCCCCTTTTAAGCGTACATTGATTGGTTTGTGCAAAAGTTATAGCATCTACAAAATAGGGGATAGTTTTTATGGCTTTTTTATTATAAATTTTTTTTTTTTTTACTAGTACTGGCGGCGATCTGCGATTTTTATCGGGACTGCGACATTATGGCGGACACGGACAATTTTGACACATTTTTGGGACCATTGTCATTTTTACAGTGATCAGTGCTATAAAATTGCATTGATTACTGTAAAAATGTCACTGGCAGTGAAGGGGTTAAGTGTGTCCTATTGTGTGTGCTAACTGAAGAGGGAAGGGGACTGTGCAGGGGAGATGACAGATCGCTGTTCATACTCCGTATGAACAGACAATCTGTCTGTTCTCCCCTCAGAGAACCAGAAACTGGTTCTCCATGTGCCACGAGTGATCGCGGGAGCCCAGCGGCGATTGCGCCTGCCGGGCACTCGCATCGGCTCCATGGGCGAGCAGGAGTCAACATGAGGTCGCCCGCACCGCCCCAGTGTGAAAGGGGCTTTACCTCCACACTGTCCTTCCCAAGATACAGTCCTTAAAGTCGGGGGGGGGGGGCACCCTGAAAAAAAAAAAACTTCAAAAACTTCAAATGTTAATAAAAATGTAAAAGGGCAGATCGTCCTAATCCACAGTGTTGTTCAGTCTTCTGCTCCTAGCGTCGTCGTAGTAGTGAATGGGGCGCAGTGTGTTATGGGAACTGTGTGTGTCCCACAACACAGCGTTCCCCATTCACAAAGCACTGCGCGACTCGCGCATGCGCAGTGGGAAACGGGTCCGCTGCCTGTTTCCCTTAGTTGGAATGGCGGCGTCGGGAACCGAGACCCGAGGGACGGTCAGTCACGGGCAGCCGACATCGCGGGCACCCAGGACAGGTAAGTCTGCTTATTAAAAGTCAGCAGCTATAGTGTTTGTAGCTGCTGACTTTTAAAATATTTTTTTTTCCCGGCTGGCCCTCCCCTTTAAGTCATTAATGCAGAACTAAATGCTTTTGGTTCATGAATGATCCACTTCCATTCCTTGCTTTCTTCTGAATGCCAGCTCCATAAAATTCTAGTAGAAAGCTCATGGACAGAAAATAATAAATTAGTTTAGGGTGAGCTCCATCTCTGAATGTATTAATATGTTGTGCTACCCCCAAAGGAGCCGCTGGAAATGTGCCTACGTTCCTTTCCCAGTAGATTGACCGCAGTCAGGCACACACTCACAGGAGAGAGAGAGAGAGAGAGAGAGAGAGAGAGAAAGAGAGAGAAAGAGAGAGAAAGAGAGAGAAAGAGAGAGAGAGAGAGAGAGAGAGAGAGAGAGAGAGAGAGAGAGAGAGAGAGAGAGAGAGAGAGAGAGAGAGAGAGAGAGAGAGAGAGATTTTAGCCCTTACACTAGTGGTGGAGACAATTTTACGTGAAAGTGATAGGCGAGATTCCAACACAAATCAAAAATTACTATATATGGATTCAGGATTTATCAGCTTTCCAATTAACTTTCACTTGAATAAGACAACCAATAGATTTTCCTGCTGCTTTCATGATTCACAAGCCGACAGAAAAAGCAAAGTCACACCTTTTAATTATATATAAAACATATGATCTGACATGAATAATTCACGTTCTTTGGCAGACCATAATGCATGATTCATAAGTCATTAGTTTATATTGCTGCTGTTTATTAGATATAATATAGGTATCAGATGCAAGTGTAGAAAGAATATAAATTTGCTCAGGCAAATAGGAATGGAGAAGCTTAGAGGGCTGCCAGCATCAAGACCCATTGACAGAAAAACTTGGAAATTTCATATGAAAACAGGAGCATCAACTAAGTAATATTTCACAGGCCTGATTGATAAAGTATATAAAGTGGGGGCCGATATTGACAATTTAGCCAGGGCTATAAGGATGAGTAGATCCACAACTATTTTCCATCTCCACCAACTGCTGCAGCCCATCCCAAGCTATTATGTACCAAGCCAATCCACGGGATTCCAACCTCCATCCTTGATGGCGGTCACTAGAGTCCATCCTGTATGTCTAATTCAGCCATGCTGAGATTCCAGTGCAGTGCTGTCAGAAAACAGGGAACAGAAATAAAAGTGACCCCGAGAAATGCTACAGAACCTGCTAAGAAGAGGAGGTTAAAGAGGTTGTAAACCTCATTTTGCAAGTTGTACCTATAGGTAAGCCTAGCATAAGGCTTACCCATAGGTACTGTCAATATATCATAAACGTGCACCGTTTAGGAGATATTTACTGTATACTGCGCCGATGATGTCATCAGCACATGCGCTGTGAAGAAACTACTGCACAGAGCAGGTAAATATGACATGTTATTTTCTTTATAAAAAATGTTTGCCTTTAATATCACTTTAAACTAACAAGAGTTTTTTTTCAGGGCCAGTTTTTTTCACAAGTAAATATCTCCTAAACAGTGCACGTTTAGGATATATTTACGGTACATATATTATAGGCTTACCTTAAGGTAAATATGAACCATGCGCGTTTACTCCCACTTTAAGGTAAAAAAACCAGTTTAAGACCAATCTCCTTGCTCCCATTCACCTCTAAACACTAATGCCACGTACACACGGTCGGAATTCTCGTCGGAAAAAGCTCTGATGGTTTTCCCGTCGGAATTCCGATGGAATTTCACTCAAACTGTCTTGCCTACACACGGTTACACCAAATTCCGACGGTCAATAACACAGCGGCATACAACATGTTCGACTGCACTATAAAAGGGAAGTTTAATGCTTCTGAGCATGCGTCGGAATTTTGCGTGTCGGAATTGCATACACACGATCGGAAAATCCGATAGAAAGGTTTTCCGTCGGAAAAATTAAGAACAGGTTCTCAATCCAAAGTCCGTAGGAAATTCCGACAGAAAAAGACCGATGGGCATACACACGGTCGGAAAATACGATGAAAAGCTCCCATCGGACTGTTTCCAACGGAAATTCCGACCGTGTGTACGCGGCATTAGTCCGCAACCTTTTGAGCTCCTACCTCGCTGAAAACAACCTTCTTGTCCCCTTACATTCTGGCTTTTGCTCACAGCACTCCACAGAAGCTGCCCTACTAAACTCAGTGATTTACTAACTGCTCGAACCAATGGCCATTACTCCATGGTCTCACTACTAGACCTCTTTTTGGCCTTTGATACTGTTGAAAACACGCTACTTCTCAATAAACCTCACTCCATGGCCTCCAAGATTCTGCCCTTTCCTGGTTCTCCACCTATCACATCACTCCTTCAGTGTTAGCACTCTGTCTCCTCCTCTCCATTTCCTCTTTCTGTAGCCCCTCCCCCCCAGGCCCTGTTCTTGGACCCCTTCTATTCTCTATCTACACCTCCTCTCTTGGTCATTTGATACCCTCCCATGGCTTTCAATACCATCTCTACACCAATGACACCCAAATCTATCTCTCGACTTTCTAAAACCGAGCTGGTAATATTCCCCCTGCCCCTGACCCCCCCCCCCCCATGACTTTTCCATCAAGATCAGTTATACAACTATCAGTCACTCCCCTTACACCAGGGTACTAGGTGTAATCCTAGACTCTGACCGGTCCTTTCAGTCCTAAATCCAATCGTTGTCAAAAGCTTGTAGACTTCACATCCATAACATCTCAAAATGTTGCCTCTCTTTAAAAAATGTAACTACCAAGCTAATCATTCACTCCCTTGTTATCTCTCGCCTTGACTATTGCAACTCTGTTCTCATAGGCCTAACTCTCCATAGGCTATCCTCTCTTCAGTCTATCATGAATGCTGCTGCCAGACTCATCTACCTTACCAACCACTCAGTCCCTGTCAGCCCTCTCCCAAGCTTCATCACCAATCTTGTCTCCAAATATCACCATCCTCTCCGCTCCTCCCAAGACCTCCTGTTCTCCACCTTCTTAGTTTTCTCCTCCTCCCATGATTGATTCCAGAACTTCCCCAGAGCCTCTCCTATCCTCTGGAACTCTCTACCTCAACCTGTCCAGCTATCTTCTACACTAGACAACTTTAGGAGATCCCTGAAAACTCATCTTTTCAGGAAAGCTTATTACACCTCCCACTAACGACTGAACTTTTAACTCTTCCATCAGCTCATCCCCCACAGTTATTACCTTTTGGACCACTTGCCCCACCCCATTAGATTGTAAACTCTTATGAGCAGGGTCTTCCTAATCCTTTCATATTTTATTGTATTGTAACTGCACTGTCCCCTTTTAGATTGTAAAGTGTTGTACAAACTGTTGGGGCTATATAAAATCCTGTATAAAAATATTAATAATAACCTAAATGACCAGGAGCCACAGTAATGCCCTATATGCATTTTAAAGTGACACAAAACGTTGTTCACTCAAAAACACACGATCAGAAAATCGCACGAAAAATACAGTTTTCAAAGCAATCGTATGATAATCTCAATCTTTTTCTGGCTGGAACTCGGCCAGCAAAAGTCCGATGGAGCATACACACGGTCGGAATTTCCGACCAAAAGCTGCTTAGCTGGGAATGAAAAAAAAAATGCCCATGAAGACTGAGACGTATAACATCATCTGCCTAGGCCAGAAACCAGGAAGTAACTGAAGAAAGGTAAAAAATAAAAATATTGTATAAAACACGTAAATATATACACCTTTTTATCTATTTACTAATGCTCGCAACATAAGCAATAAAAATATTTAATGATGTTTGAAAGAGTGAAGTTCTGCTGTAAGTATTGGATTTGCATGGATTATTTGAGGAGATAAGGACACTGTCTGGTGTCACTTTAAAACCCCTTTCACACTGACGCGTTTTTCAGGTGTTAAAGGGCTAAAAATAGCGCCCCAAAAGCTAAAAAACGCCTCCCCTGCCACCCCAATGTGAAAGCCTGAGTGCTTCCACACTGGGACGCTGCGCTGGCAGGACGTTAAAAAAAGTTCTGCAAGCAGCATCTTTGGGGCGGTGGAGAAGTGGTGTATACACCTCTCCCACACTGCCTCTGCCCATTGAAATGAATGGGCACTGCTGCCGAAGCATCTGCAAAGTGCTTTGGCAGTGGCACTACACGGCTTATTTTACCCTCTCTTCGGGCCCGCTAGCGGGGTTAAAAGCGCCCTGCAAGTGGCCGAATAGCGCTGCTAAAACAGCGGTAAAGTGCCGCTAAAAATAGCAGCGCTTTACCCCTAATGATGCCCGCAGCTCAGTGTAAAAGGGTTCTAAGGGCCAAACCGGACGACACTGTATGTTTTATTTAGGTCTAGAGTAGATCCAGGTCTTATTACAAGCCAATCCCACTTCTTTATTTCTGAGCAAACCTGACCAGGAACGCTTTTTTTTTCTAGGAAAGGGGCAACCCTTTCTGTAAAGTGGGAACTATTAGTTGCTATGCGCTGTACTACATATGCCACCCCCAGATCTCAATTTATAGCTCAAAACACCAAACTTCCTCTCATTAACGGAGCTAGCAAACAGCATTTGTATTGCCTCACCTCTCACTCCCACTTACTGCAGCAAACCAATTATTCTGTTTCATTATCCTGTGTTTTTGTGTTGTTTTTCAGGGAGTTCTTCATTCCGCTGGCTGCTTTTTCTTTAGGTTTTGTATTAACACTGTATGGCTTAAACAGCCCTAAAAGGTGCACATCGCTAAAAGCGACACCAAATACAGCGGACTTACTAAAATTAACTTTTCTCTTATTGTAAATACTGAATAAGCACCTGTAGTGTTGGAGAAAACAAGCAGACGAGTATAAATAGTAGATCTAGACTGTATTTTTTTTGTTGCGACGGTTGTTAAGAAAAGCTGTGGTTTGCCCATATCAGGAAAATATACATGTTTGCTGCATAGGAGGCATCACAAGCAGCCTGTACTACCCTTCAATGCAGTTCCCAAATCTGCTGCATGACCAACAAAAAATGCACTACATGTTTCAACCTGCAGGGGTCTCCTGAGAGTCCTACAAGGAAACAGTCAAATGCACAAAGGAAATCCATATAGGACAGGGGTAAAATTCACGGGGTCCGATCAGTAAATGTTCTTCCTGCAGGGGTCCGAATCACATGTTCTTACAATCACTCAGGTCCTTCACATCACAGCCCCCCTCCTCTTATACTACAATCCCGTCCTTACATCAGTTCCTCTGCCCCTTCATAGTAGTTCTGAACCCCCATTCATAAAACTTATACTATATTCACAAAACCCCCAATAGTAGTGTCCCCCTCTGCCCCCCACCCGTAGTGTCCTTTGCCCCTCTCACATTATCCCCAACAGTGGTATCCTCCTCTGTCCCCCCCCCCTTGTAGTGTCCTTTTGTCCGTCACATTACCCCCCATAGTAGTGTCCCCCTCAATTCCCCCCCAGTACTGTCCTTGTGCCCCTCTAACATCACCCCCCAACAGTAGTGTCCCCTCCTGCCCCCCATAGTGTCCTTTGCCCCTCTCCCATCACCCCTTACAGTAGTGTTGTTCTCCTCACCCCATGTCGTGTTATTTTGCCCCTCTCACGTCACCCCCCCCCCCCACAGTACTGTCCTCCTCTGCCCCCCCAGTAGTGTCCTTTTACCCTCTCACGTCACCCCCCACAGCAATGTCCACCTCTGCCCCCCGCCCGTAGTGTCCTCTTCCCCTTCTCACATTTACCCCCAACAGTAGTGTCCTCCTCTGCCCCCATAGTCTTCTTTGCCCCTCTCACATCACCCCCTGCCCCCACAGTAGTGTCCTCCTCTGCCCCTCTCACTTAACCCCCCACAGGAGTGTCCTCCTCTGCCCCTCTCACTTAACCCCTCACAGTAATGTCCTCCTCTGCCCCTCTCACTTAACCCCCCACGGTAGTGTCCTCCTCTGCCCCTCTCACTTAACCCCCCATGGTAGTGTCCTCCTCTGCCCCTCTCACTTAACCCCCCACGGTAGTGTCCTCCTCTGCCCCTCTCACTTAACCCCCCACGGTAGTGTCCTCCTCTGCCCCTCTCACTTAACCCCCCACGGTAGTGTCCCCCTCTGCCCCTCTCACTTAACCCCCCACAGTAGTGTCCTCCTCTGCCCCTCTAACTAAACCCCCCACAGTAGTGTCCTCCTCTGCCCCTCTAACTAAACCCCCCACAGTAGTGTCCTCCTCTGCCCCTCTCACTTAACCCCCCACAGTAGTGTCCTCCTCTGCCCCTCTCACTTAACCCCCCACAGTAGTGTCCTCCTCTGCCCCTCTCACATAACCCCCCACAGTAGTGTCCTCCTCTGCCCCTCTCACTTAACCCCTCACAGTAGTGTCCTCCTCTGCCCCCATAGTCTCCTTTGCCCCTCTCCCCAACAGTAGTGTCCCCCTCACCCCCCTTCATGAATTTCCACTCATGTATGGCCGGCTTAAACAACAATTGGAGGTAGCTGTGTACATATTGCGGCAGCAATACTTTACAAATTTCACAATGCTATTGCGAGTTGACAGGCGGCACCATTAAAGTCAATAGGGCCACGCCACATACATTTGGCATGTGGTTGCAGCTCATTAGCCCTGTTACAGACTGCTATTTGGCAGAAGAAGAGGCATTCAGGAGGCGGCAGAAATGCCCCCTGAATGCCTGACAATGGCTGCTTAGCTGCACTCTAAATAGTAATCCAGTCGCATGGATGAAAGACGGGAGGTGTCGGAGTTAACTGGTTAACTGTTCACAATAACACTGGTTTGGGAGGGGGCCTTAGGACACTGCTGGGGGGGGGGGGGGGGGGGGTAGAGAACACAAAAGTGCGGGTGATATGAAGGGGAGTAGAGGACATTGCTTTGGAGGGCACAGGACACTGTTATGGGGGGGGGGGACACATGGCACTGCTATGGGGGAAGCACAGGACACTACAGTGGTGGGGAATGTGATGTGATGTGAAGGGGACAGAGAGAACAGGACGCTACAGTTGAGGGGGGGTAATAGGGTTAAGGGGGGCAGGACACTGCTTTGTGCAGCACATGACACTGCTATAGGGGGAGAGGCAGGAAGAGGACACTACAGTGGGGGGGTGATTTGAAGGGGAGCAGAGGACACTGCTTTGGGGAGCACATGACAGTACTATAGGGGGAGAGGCAGGCAGAGGTCACTACAGTGGGGGGGGGGGGTGATATGAAGGGGAGCAGAGGACACTGCTTTGGGGAGCACATGACAGTACTATAGGGGGAGAGGCAGGCAGAGGTCACTACAGTGGGGGGGGGTGATATGAAGGGGAGCAGAGGACACTGCTTTGGGGAGCACATGACAGTACTATAGGGGGAGAGGCAGGAAGAGGACACTACAGTGGGGGGGGTGATATGAAGGGGAGCAGAGGACACTGCTTTGGGGAGCACATGACAGTACTATAGGGGGAGAGGCAGGCAGAGGTCACTACAGTGGGGGTTGATGTGAGGGGGGGGGGGCAGAGGACACTACAGTAGGGGTGAGTGTGGGGGGGGGGGGTGATGTGAGGGGAGCAGAAGAGACTACATTGGAGGGGGGGGTTATGTGAAGGGGGCAGGACACTGGTATGCAGAGGAAGAAAACACTATTGTATGGGGGGGGGGGGGGGGGGGGGGGGGGGGGGGGGGGGGCAGAGTGGGGGGGGGGGGGCAGATGACACTACTGTGGGAGGGATGATGTGAAGGGGAGCAGAGGACACTACTGTGGGTGTGGGGGGTTGATAGATATATATATATATATATATATATATATATATATATATATATATATATATATATATCTATTTTTTTTTTTTTTTTAAAGGGCATTATACCAAAGTCCACTGTCGGCCGACGTCACTGGGCAGGTCCCGGCTCTGGAACGATCCTGACCTTAAAGTCAAGATCAAACCAGATTCCCGAGCGGCAGCTGGCTCAGTCTCACAGCGAGCCCCTAGGAGATGGAGTCAGCTGCTCCCACCCCCTGCACAGCCCGGCATTGCAGTGAACGCTGGCGAGGCAGAGCAGAGAGCCGGTGACTGACAGTCACTGGTTCTCTGTTCACTGAAGACCGAGAACTGAGGGATCAGAGGTGGTGGGGGGACCGATGCTGCATCCACCCAGGTGAGTATGTACTTTATTTTTTTTTTATTCACAAACTTCTCTTTGAATAACATATTAATGAACAGTTGCATCAATTTATGCCTTTTACATATGCCTGGAGTTCAGCTTAAGGGCTAATGTACACGGGCAGACAAAATGCCGCTACTAGGGATGTCTAGCTTTATTTTTTTATGCACATGAACACAGATGCATGTTATTTAATGTGACCATGCACATGCTGTATATGTGCGCAGCATACAAGGGCATAAAGGAAAAATGTTGCAAACCTGTGTTCACAGCATAGGTTATCAGTGGTTTTTAATTTTTTTTTTTTTTTTTTTACACATGTAAACGTGTCTAAACGAGCATCAGCATGAGTGCATGTATGTAAATTTATTCAAATGGGCAAAATATTTTGCCCAGTAGAATGCATTTACATTTAACACAATACACGTGCGTGCATACATACATACATACATACATCACATTAGAGGCATTACAGAGGATCCAGCCACTACAGAAGTGGTCTCCAAACTGCGACCCAGGGGTTGCTTTTATCCAGCCCACTAATCCACCCACTGACACCAACAATTGGGCACATGTCCCCATATTGACATCAATAATTGGGCATATGTCCTCCCAATGACACCAACAATGGGGCACAATTTTTCCCACTAACACCAACGATGGGGTACATACAAATCCATGGCTCAAATCGCACCCCAGAGACACCGCATGTAATTTGCACAGGAATGTGCTGCGATTCCTGAGAAGTGCATGTGGTGTCCTGCGACGCATCGGTGTGAACCCAGGCTTAGGGGCGGTTCACACCAGGATTGCATTGGAACGTGCACATTGTTATACAGTGCGTTTTGACAGCCTATTCTTTTGATAGAGAAGTGAAATGCACTGGACCACGGAAAAAGTAGTGCTTGCTCTACTCTGAAAAATGAACTGTGACGAACGAACCGCACGGTACTGTGTTTACAATCTTCATTTGGGGTGCCATTAACAATACATTGGAACCCACATGCGGATCGCAAGGGCAGCGCATTCACCTGCAGTGGGGGAAATGTGCACAGAATGTGCCTTTCCCTCACCCTGTTCAGGTGCGAGCCTGCCCTTGCAGCAGAATAAAAAAAAAAAATCAGCATTCATCTCAAAGGAACAGCAAATGTACCTTAAAAAAAGAATAAAAAACACATTTGAAGATTTAAACTGGAGAGTGCAAAACTCTGGTGCAGCTCTGCATAGATTCCAGGTTTCATAGTTAAAGCTTATCTGAACAAACTGAAGTTAGAAGGTGATTGGCTACCATGCAGAGCTGCACCAGATTCTGAGTGCTCCAGTTTTAGTAAATCTCCCCTTTGGTGTCTCCTAAACAAACATGCACTGCAGATATCACAGAGCCACATGGTGGGAGGATCCTGCACACACAACAAACAAGCACTTACAATGACACTGACTGATCGGTGCACAGAAGTAGCTGTTGATTGTAGAACAGGAAGTCGCAGACACATGGAGCTGTTCATGGTGCTCACTGCTCAGCGAACCCCTCGCAACAAGCATGCTGTGCACAGAGTTCCTGATAACTGCAGGTGCACACACTCATTTCTGTTCTGTGATGAGAAGGGAAATCATCCCCTCATAGTATTTGAAGGGGAAATTGTGACGATAGTATTACAAAAGCTGCAATTGCTGAATTGGTTTTTACAGGTGCAGACTTAGCACTGTCCATAGCTCCCAGCTGTCCCTGATTTTGAACAAAGTCCCTCTTTCCTCCACATTTGTCCCTCATTTTGGTCTGATCTATATAGTTGTATATAAAATGCACTTTATAGCTTTCAAAAAAGTGTTTCCCAGTGCTGCATTTGTAAATTTCAGAAGCCAATATAAGGGAATTGTAGTGGTAAAAAAAAAAAAAGCACTTGTGTTTTTATTATTTTTTATTTAAAAATTTTTTTCCATATACCAGAATATTTAACAGACAGTTTATCACACACAAGTAAAGTAAATCCAAACCTCCCCCCCCCCCCACCCATTCCCTTTGTGCCTTCTCTTACACCCCCCCCCCCCCGCTCCCGTATGCCCTCTCCGACTCTCCCCTCCCCCCTCCCCTGCTCCCCCCCCCCCGATATCCCCCCCCTCCCCTCCCACTCTTCCCCTCTCCCTCTTCCCCCACCCCCCCCCCCTCCGTTCCCATATGCCCTCTCCGACTCTCCCCTCCCTCCCCCGCTCCCATATCCCCTCTCCAACTCTCCCCTTCTCTTCCCCCCCCCCGCTCCCGTATGCCTGCTCCGACTCTCCCCTTCTCTTCCCCCACCCCCCCCCCCCTCCCACCATATCCCCTCTCCAACTCTCCCCTTCTCTTCCCCCACCCCCCTCCGCTCCCATATGCCCTCTCCCTCTCCCCTCCCCCCTCTGCTCCCATATGCCCTCTCCGACTCTCCCCTTCTCTTCCCCCACCCCCCCCCCCCTCCGTTCCCATATGCCCTCTCCGACTCTCCCCTCCCTCCCCCGCTCCCATATCCCCTCTCCAACTCTCCCCTCCCCCCCTCTTCCCCCCCCCCCCGCTCCCGTATGCCTGCTCCGACTCTCCCCTTCTCTTCCCCCACCCCCCCCCCCTCCCACCATATCCCCTCTCCAACTCTCTCCCTCTCTCTTCCCCCCCCCCCTCCGCTCCCGTATGCCCTCTCCGACTCTCCCCTCCCCCCTCTGCTCCCATATGCCCTCTCCGACTCTCCCCTTCTCTTCCCCCCCCCCCCTCCCCCTCCCTATCTCTCCTCCTCTCCCCTTCTCTTCCCCCACCCCCCCCCCTCCGCTCCCATATGCCCTCTCCGACTCTCCCCTCCCTCCCTCACCCACTCTCCCCCTCTCCCCCCCCCCCGCTCCCGTATGCCCTCTCCGACTCCCCCTTCTCTGTCTCCCCCCCACTCCCGTATGCCCTTTCTGACTCTCCCCCCTTCTCTTTCTCCCCCCTGCTCTCGTATGCCCTCTCCGACTCTCCCCTTCTCTCCCCCCGCACTCGTATGCCCTCTCAGACTCTCCCCTTCTCCCCCCCACTCCCGTATGCCCTCTCTGACTCCCCCCTTCTCTGCCCCCCCCTCCGCTCCCGTATGGCCTCGCCGACTCCCCCCCTCACTTCCCCCCCGCTCCCGTATGCCCCCTCCGACTCTACCCTTCTCTTCTCCCCCCCCCCCGCTCCTCTATACCCTCTTCGACTCTCCCCTTCTCTTTCTCCCCCCCCCCCCGCTCCGGTATGCCCTCTCTGACTCTCCCCTTTCTGCCCCCCCGCTCCCTTATGCCCTCTCCGACTCTCCCCCTTCTCTTCCCCCCGCTCCCGTATGCCCTCTCCAACTCTCTTTCTTTTGGTGGTATTTGATCGCCCCTGCGGTTTTTATTTTTTGCGCTATAAAACAAAAAAAAGAGCGACAATTTTTTAAAAAACGCATTCTTTTTTACTTTTGCTATAATAAATATCCCCCAAAAATATATAAAAAAACATTTTTTTTCCTTAGTTTAGGCCGATACGTATTCCTCTACATATTTTTGGTAAAAAAAATCTCAATAAGCGATTATTGATTGGTTTGCGCAGAAGTTATAGCATTTACAAAATAGGGGATAGTTTTATAGCATTTTTATTAATAATTATTTTTTTACTAGTAATGGCGGTGATCAGCGATTTTTATTGCGACTGCGACATTATGGCGGACACATCGGACATTTTTGACACATTTTTGGGACCATTGTCATTTATACAGCAATCAATGCTATTTAAATCATTGATTCCTGTGTAAATGACACTGGCAGTGAAGGGGTTAACCACTAAGAGGCAGTGTAGGGGTTACATGTTCCTAGAGGCGTGTTTCTAACTGTGGGGGGGCGTGGCTGTCAGCTAGTGAATGCTGATCTCTGCTCCAATCACAGGGAGCAGAGATCGGCGTCACTAGTTGCTAGGCAGAACGGGGAGATGCTGTTTATTTACGCATCTCCCTGTTCAGCCTTCCCGTGAGACGATCGCGGGTATCCCTGCTGCGATCGAGTCCGCGGACCCGCGACCGGCCTCACGGGGGTCCCGATTGGCGCAAGCGCGCGCCGCCCGATGGCACATCGGCATCTTAAAGGGGACGTACCTGTTCGCCCTTATGCCTGTCCATGCCATTCTGTCGACGTACATCGTCGTGCGCCGGTCGCCAAGTGGTTAAAGTGGCAAATGGAGGAGGAGGACCGAGGGAGGGGAGGATAGGCGCATTGGGATGACACCCCCCTCAATGTGTGGCATCCGGGGTGGACCTTCTCCCATTGGCACAGACGCCCTCCCCTTCCCGCACACCCACACTGCCTGCCGTACTTCAAAGGCCAGTCCTGCAGGATGCGGCTTCTAACGGGAACGGTGTTCCTGCTGTGGAAAAAGTACAGGAACGGCGTTCCCCTGCTTTCCTGCAGGACTCAAGCCCTGCTTTAAACTTTATTTCCTATTGGGAGTATATCACCAAAAATTACTTTTTTGTTACAGGGGATGCCTGAAGTCTGACATGTATATTTGTGTAGACTTCTGATAAAATCAGTGAGCCAATCACACAAGCAGGAAATTACATATCTGGGGGTTGCTCTGTGCACATTCTGTGTACCCCCCATTTTATATATATATATATTTTTAGCAGAGACTCTAGAGAATAATATGTCGATTGTTGCAATATTTTATGTCACACTGTATTTGCACAGCTGTCTTTCAAATGCAATTTTTTTGGAAGAAATACACTTTCATGAATAAAAAAAAAAAAACAGTAAAGTTAGTCCAATTTTTTTTTTGTGAAAGATGATGTTACGCGAGTAAATAGATACCTAACATGTCATGCTTTAAAACTGCGCACACTTGTAGAATGGTGACATACTACGGCACTTAAAAATGTCCACAGGCGACACTTTAAAATTTTCTATAAGTTACCAGTTTAGAGTAAAGTGAGGTACACACTAAAAGACAATTGGGCAATCGATTGTCCGATTTTCCTAGTTGTTCCACAGCAAATCGGAATCAAAAATTCACATATAACAAAGGCTTTTTTTTGTTGTTTATTGTTTATGATTATGCACAGTCTTTCTTTTCTGATGTTCCTTGTACGAAAATCAGACGAAAACGGTACACATTAAACGAAAATCGTTCATTCTGTTCCCGAACGAGAACAATTTTGGAGTTTGTACCTTCGGGAATTTTCGTACAAAAATTCGTAATCAGCTGTCGAAAGTTGTGTACACACTATACAAAAATCGTACGAAAATTCTTTGGACGAAAATGTTCGCCCGATTTTCTTATAGTGTGTACGAGCCTTTACAGAGGAGGTCTTGTGCTAGAATTATTGCTCTCGCTCTAACAATCACAGCAATACCTCACATGTGAGTTTTGAACACTTTTTACATTTGCAGCTTACGTATTTGTTCCCTTATGCATGCGAGCACGGAGGGATGGGGTGCTTTGAATTTATTTATTTTTCTTATTTATTTTATTTTATTTTTAATTTTTACACTGTCCCTTTAAAAAAAAAAAATTCTGATCACTTTTATTGCTGTCACAAGGAATGTAAACATCCCTTGTGACAGTAATAGTCAGTGGCAGGTACTCTTTATAGAGAGATCTGGGGTCTATAAAACCCCAAATCCCTTCTTTTCACTTAAAAGCATTCAAAACGCCAAGTTTGGCTGTTTTGAATGCTGTCATTTTTTTTTAATTTGGCATCTTTAAAGTGGAGTTCCACCCAAAAGTGGTACTTCTGCTGATTTGCCCCCCTCTGGTGCCACATCTAATACCTTTTCAGTGGAGAGAGGGGAACGGCGACTTGTTTTTGACAGGTTCCATTTCCCACTTCTGGAGACGGCACCGCAGCGAAGCTCGGCCCCCCTTCCTCCTTCCTCCACCGCTGGGCCAATTTAGAAAGCACATGCGCAGTAGGGATCCGGCTGTGAAGTCGAAAGGCTTCACTGCCGGGATCCCTTCCTGCAATGGCGGTGGCTGCACCCGACAGCCGATCCGAAGATCGTCTGTGGTGCCGACGTTGCAGGCTTCCTGGAAAGGTAAGTGTCCATATATTAAAAGTCAGCAGCTGCAGTATTTGTAGCTACTGACTTTTTATTTTTTGTGGGGTGGGCGGACCTCCGCTTTAAGTCTTCAGTCAACCGGAAGTGATGTCATGACATCGTTTTCAGGTTACTAGATTCAAGATCCGATCGAAGCCAGTTCAGCTTAATTCGGGTCTCCGGCCAGCCAGCGGATGTGCCAGCTGGTCGCTTGTTCCTCCCGGTGGGAGAGCCCCGGAAAGCTGCGGAAGGCGGGAAGGATGTCCCCTCCTGCTGCTTATTATAACATCTCAGCTGAGCTAAGCGCTTTCCCCGACTTGTTCATTCCCTGACTTAGTTGGGGTAGGCGGAACACTTTGGTGGGGGTGGGTCATCCATGCCTTTTGACCTTTGAGCTCTGGGGTCCCACCTTTGACCTTTGACCTTTGGAGGAAGTCCCTATTCCAATCCCTGAGTCCTAACCTTTTTCTTCAAGGGGAAACCCTAACCCCCTAACCCTAACCCCTAAGGGGGTTAAGGAACCACTATACACACACATGAAATACATACAGAGTACCGTATGTGATCTGTTTAACCTTCCAACAGATTTGTAGTTCTGTTCAGTCACTCTTGTGAGTCACACACTCCTGCCACAGTGTACAGCCAATAAGTTGACATTACTATTTCTTGGGTTATTTGGCCGTCCTATTTACTGTGACCAAGCTTCTGATTCACTTTTTCATGAGCTGGCTGGAGATGAAGAAGTGGAGCTGGAAGGTTCAAATCTGAAACAGAAAATTGTGGTGTTACCTACCTGCCGCCGGTGCAGGGTGTCCAAGGTGAGTGAAATGTCAAATTTGAATATTTAGCTGTTTGTCTTGGGCTTAGCTTTTAGTATATGCAACAACAAGACTATAGAGAGGGCAACAAAAAGTGCCGGAAAAAAACTTTTATTGCTCTTAGGAAGCCCTCAACTGTAGGCTACCATCCACATGAGGCCAGACTACTGCTTAGACCTAAAGCTAAGCCCTTCACTTTAGTTCCAGCCGCCTGCTTGTATATGACAGTCATTGTCACCTTTGGTTCACGGGAACTAAACAGATTTATTCATGAATTGACAAAAAAAGCCACAATTGCTGTGTAACTCGCTATTTACACCCAGCTTTGCTGATGACCAAGTATAGCAAGTGACAGCCAATACAGCTCTACTGCCTTTTCCAACATTACAATCAAACTGCAGGAAAGGCATGGGCTATGACAGATGTAAGCTGGCCATACACCAGAGAGAACACATTTCTAACTGTAAATGTGGTTTTTGTTTGGGAAAAATTGTAATTTAACCTGTTTAATACGTCTGAGATTCCAAAAAAAAAATTTGGTCTGGATGATAAGGGCTTTTGAATTTAATTAGTTGATTCAATGATGGCAAGAAAGAACATTCTGTCAATAATAATAATACATCCTGATTAAAATATGGACCATATAAGAATAAATATATAAGTAAAATGTATTCAACAATTAAAGTGGTAATAAACCCAAAAGCAAACACTTAAAGGGGTTGTAAACCCTTGTCTTAAATAAAAATAGCAAACCTGCCTATACTTACTGCTCTGTGCAATCGTTTTGCACAGAGCAGCTCCGATCCTCTTCTTCTGGGGTCCCCCGCTAGCTCTCCAGGCCCCTCCTCTTCATCGGGTGCCCCCACGGAAAGCCGCTTTCCATGGGGGGCACCTTTACGGGCTCGCTGCAAACATTTTTGTTTTTAATCACACAAAACAAACACATTGCTTTGCTGTTATCATTACTGTTTTTTAAAAGCCATCCTAGCGGCTGATTAGTTGCTGGATTGCTTTTACAGGCAGTGTCCCCCCTTCCGCTGCCCACGGACGCGTCCCTGGGCTCCCCCGTGCGGTCAGGGAGCACGAGTTCCAATCTGACACTGTTGCCGGGTTTTCATAGAGCTGGCCGTGGACTGGGTGGTCCCTGGGTCATCTCTATGACCTTGGGAGGCCGGAAGCGACATCATGATCTCACTTCTGGCTCTGGCAGATGTAAATGCTGCCATTTTTTTTCATGGAAAGCAGAGATCAATGTTTTGTTTTTGTTTTTTTAATCTCACGCTTTCCAGGGCAGAGGAGAGATCTGGGGTCAGATGTCTCCACAAAGCGGACCTGTCATGTCATGCCTTATTGGATGGATACTGTTTTGATTGTCCCCCTGACTTTTATTGGATTAACATCATATCTGGACCTTTTAGCAGTGGTATGGCGCTTTCATTTATCTTTTTTTTTACATAGCAATAAAATCCTGACAGTTATTCTAATCCATATTCGCTTTATCCAAAACTAAAAAAAAAAGGTTTGCCTTCAATTATACTTTAACTCCGGACACGAGAATTATTGCATAAATGTACTCTTCAATAACCACAAAGGATATAAATCCACTTTGTGTACACCAAATGCTTTTGTAAACTAAGATATTAAAGCAATGTTTTGATCACCCCCCTCCAAAAAAAATTAAATAAAAGTGAGCAGCTACAAATACTGTAGCTGGTGACTTTTAATATTAGGACACTTACCTGTCCAGAGATCCCGCGATGTCGTCACCCCAGCTGATTTTCAGATTGGCTCTCTGGTGCTACCGCTGCCATTTGGGGTAAGGGAAACCGTCAGCGAAGCCTTTTGGCTTCACAGCCGGTTCCCTACTGCATACCTCCCAAATTTTTGAGATGGGAATGAGGGACACCTACTAGCAAAAGCATGTAGGCATAGGACACGCCCCCCTGCCACACCCCCTTAAACCACTTCAGCCCCGGACCAATTGGCAGCCAAAGGACCAGGCCCCTTTTTGCAATTCGGCACTGCGTCGCTTTAACTAACAATTGCGCGGTCATGCGACATGGCTCCAAAACAAAATTGGCGTCCTTTTTTTCCCACAAATAGAGCTTTCTTTTGGTGGTATTTGATCGCCCCTGCGGTTTTTATTTTTTGCGCTATAAACAAAAATAGAGCGACAATTTGAAAAAAATGCAATATTTTTTACTTTTTGCTATAATAAATATCCCCAAAAAATATATAAAAAAACATTTTTTTTAACCTCAGTTTAGGCCGATACGTATTCTCCTACATATTTTTGGTAAAAAAAATCGCAATTAGCGATTATTGATTAGTTTGCGCAAAAGTTATAGCGTTTACAAAATAGGGGATAGTTTTATAGCATTTTTATTAATATTTTTTTTTTTTATTAGTAATGGCGGCGATCAGCGATTTTTATTGTGACTGCGACATTTTGGCGGACACATCGGACATTTTTGACACATTTTTGGGACATTTGTCATTTATATAGAATTCAGTGCTATTTAAATAGCACTGATTCCTATGTAAATGACAGTTGTAGTGAAGGGGTTAACCACTAGGGGGCGGGGATGAGTCAGTGTGACGTGTTGTGTTTATTTTACTGTAGGGGGGCGTGGCTGTACGTGTGACGTCATTGATCGGCGTTCCCGATGACAGGGAACCACCGATCACTGACAGTCAGTGTAGGAAGCGCGGGGAGAGGTTTGTTTACATAGACCTCTCCCCGTTCTTCAGCTCCGTAACCCGATCGCGGGATACCAGCGGCGATCGGGTCCGCTGGTCCCGCGGCCGGGGTCACGGAGCTCCCGACCGGGTCGCGAGCGCGCCGCTAGCGGCGCGCGCGTGACCCACGGGCAGGCACATGCACGATCACGTACAGGTACGTGATTCTGCCTGCCCGTGCCATTCTGCTGACGTATATCTGCAGTGGCCGGTCGGGAAGCGGTTAAAGAAGAATTAACCTAAAAAAAAGATTAGTTAAACCCACAAAGGCTTTTCTTTTACCACTACTATTCCTTTATATTCTGAAATTTACAAATGCAGCAATTTAGAAATTGGATGAAAGGTTTAGCACTGGGAAACACTTTTTGAAACATAAAAAGTGCATTTTATATACAACTATATAGATCAGACCAAATTGAGGGACAAATGTGGAGGAAAGAGGGACAGAGGGACATTGCTCCAAATCAGGGACAGTCCCTCCAAATCAAGGACAGTTGGGAGCTATGGTACCGTGCATGCGCGAAATGCGCTGCGCTTTCTACCTGGCCCGGTGGCAGAGGAAGGAGGAGGGGGCCGAACTTCCGAGTTTGCAGTGCAGTCTCCCGGGAGTGGGGACGGGCACCTGTCAAAAACAGGTACCTGTTCCCCCCACCACCCTGAAAGGTGCCAAATGTGACACTAGAGGGGGGAGGAAGCAGATAATCGAAGCTTCCACTTTTGGGTAGAACTTCGCTTTAACTTTTAAAAACAGCAGTGACATCATCACTATGCTGTACATAGACTGTGCAGAGACCAGAGCTGGGGGAGGGACCCAGGAGACCCAGGAGACCCACCCACAACAGACTGCCTATAGGGAAACCACAGGAGAGGGCGGAGACAAGACCAGTCACCCTGCACAAAGACAGAGAGCAGCAAGGACTAGTCTTTATTACAGGACGCTCCTACACAAGGAATCACACTGGATTACTGCACAGATCTGGAAGAAATACACAACGCACACCAAGATTTAGAAATTTAGAAAATATTTGCTTATCTGGTGTTCAGCTTTAAGGTTTATATACTTTATGATAACTGAATCCGCTTGCTGTTTAAAATTGACATTTCTCTTTCATGCCAGTTTTGGCATTCTCCAATTTTGATGGGTAGTGTTAATTGATTGCAATCGCTGCTGGCAGAGCATAGGTTAAACAGGTCTGCAAAATAAAGTCTGATCCTGTGTACACATCCATTAATCATTTTCAGGATATCCCTGATGACTCCCTTTAGGAAGAGAGATTTGCATTAAAAAGACATGTTTGGCCCCCACCGCTTCTCCCCAGGGACGTGAGGGTGATATTTGTCTGTGAAAGCCATCTTTTCTGCAGTCATGTCATCAAGCCGCAGCCAGAAGCAGCCCACACACACACACATCAGCCCTTTCAGCAGGTTCAGTGCATCCGTAAATTGTAATATTTGGGGATCCCCCTGCCATACGCACATTTTCTTCCTCCTCATTCTTTACCATTAATGTCAGCTAAAAACAATGTCACAGCCTACAGGGGGGAAAAAAAATTGGATTTCCCCCATCACACTTGTCAAAAACAGCTAATATCGTCGGACACAGAGATTTCAAATAATAGATCTATTTACAGATGCATCTCCCTCCTTCATGCATTATTGATGTGTTCGTGAGGTTTCCTCCATCCTATGCCAAATGCCTGGTTTAGGTGATATATTTATGGAGAAGGAATTTATATTCAGCCCCACGCCTGGAGGAGGTTGTCTGGATCAAAACGCTTTCTGGATCCTGTCTGCAGTTTTTCCAAATCCAAACAGTATTTGTTTAGGTATTTATCGGTTATAGCACAAGCTAATGCTTCTGATGTGCTTAGATAACACATATGAATGCTTTTCAAGTCTTCACGTTATTTACCATTTTAAAATGAATTAGCCTATTATTCATTTAGTACATGTTATGATAGAGTTAACCGTTTAAGATCTGCCCTATAGAAGTTTTACTGTTACAGGGCAGAACCTGTGCGCCGGATCACGTACAGTATATATACTTGATCCGACACCTCCAGGTAGAGGGAACGCATGTGCGCCACCGGCGGCTAGCTACTGCTGTGATTACACATAGCAGAAACCGATCGGTGGGTGCAGGGTAACCGATGTCTTCTGGCACCCGCTGATCGTCAGGCAGAGACACAAAGAACTGTGATCTGCCTACATAAACAAGCAGTGGCAGCTTTTTTTTTTTTTGGGGGGCAGCAAACAATCACCCACCCCCGAACGGCACCCGCCACCCCCCCCCCCCGGCTGTCTGCCGGTCAGTTCGGCACTTACCCCATAGAGGCGGGTGGCAGGCAGCAGGCAGCGTGGTGGTCTGGAGAGTCCACTAAGGAAATGTCTGTCTGATACTAGAAGCAGATATCCAAGTATCCAGGAACCATGTGAGTACAGACTTGAGTGCAGGATCTGGGTGACTGTTGCAGCTGCTAGCCCTTGTGCACTAAAACTAGCCTGGAAGGAAGAGAGGAAAGGTCCCTGGTGCCGCACATCCACAGAGTCCTATGGTGGTAAGAGAGAGACAACCTCAGCCCCAATGCGTTTCACTCCACCCCCGGAGTTTAGTCATGGGGACTAAGACTAACCTGGCCTGGGGCATTGCATATGGTTTCCCAGTGCTGTCCATATACTGGGCTATATAATGAAGAAGCTGAGTGAAGACTGCCCACTTAATTACTGCTCAGCGTTTCTGGAGTATCCCATAGCTCCCTGTGCTCCATCCAAGTTTGTTCAGCAATAAATATAAAAAAGGCAACACCTAGACTGTTCATTGAGCCAGAAAAGTAAATGTTGCTGTATGCCTGGCTACCGCTTCACCTGTAGGGAAAGACCTGACACAGTTCCCCACACACAGCTCATGTGTAAGGTAAAGTCTACAAGCTTGGAAATATCAGTTTGTAAATGGATAGAAAACTGGTTAAAAGACAGAATTTAGAGGTTAATGATTCTTACTCTGAATAATCTAAGGTTATCAGCGGTGTACCCCAAGGCTCAGTGTTGGGACCCTTACTTTTTTTAAATATCTTTATAAATGATATTGGGTCTGGGATTAAAAGTAACATTTCTGCCTTTGCAGATGACACTAAGCTATGCAGTGGAATAAGGTCCTTATAGGTTGTCTCCAATTTACAAGCCGACCTCAATGCTCTGTCTAATTGAGCGACTATGTGGCAAATAAGGTTTAACGTTGATAAATGTAAAGTTATGCACTTGGGGGCTAAGAATATGCATGCATCATACATACTAGGGGGAGTACAACTGGGGGAATCAATGGTGGAGAAGGATCTGGGGGTTTTGGTAGATCATAAGCTCAATAATAACATGCAATGCCAAGCTACGGTTTCCAAAATGAGCAAAGTAATTTCTTGTATTAAGAGAGGTATGGACTCCAGAGAGAGAGATATAATTTTGCCCCTGTTCAAATCATTAGTAAGACCTCATCTGGAATATGCAGTTCAGTTTTGGGCACCAGTTCTCAAAAGGGATATCGGGGAACTGGAGAAAGTGCAAAGAAGGGCAACCAAACTGATAAGAGGCATGGAGGAGCTCAGCTATGAGGAAAGATTAGAGGAACTGAATTTATTCTCTCTTTAGAAGAGATTAAGGGGGGATATGATCACCATGTATAAATATAAAAGGGGTCCATATAGTGAACTTGGTGTTGAGTTATTCACTTTACGGTCAACACAGAGGACAAGGGGGCACTCTTTACGTCTAGAGGAAAAGAGATTTCATCTCCAAATACGGAATGGTTTCTTCACAGTAAGAGCTGTGAAAATGTGCAATAGACTCCCTCCAGAGATGGTTTGGCCAGCTCAGTAGATTGCTTTAAGAAAGGCCTGGATACTTTCCTAAATGTACATAATATAACTGGATACTGATATTTATAGGTAAAGTTGATCCAGGGAAAATCCGATTGCCTCTCTGGGATCAGGAAAGATTTTTTTCCCCTGCTGCAGCAAATTTGATCATGCTTTTCTGGGTTTTTTTTTCCCCTTCCTCTGGATCAACTGTGGGTATAAAATTGTGTATATGGGATTGTATGATATTTTTGTATTTTATTTATATATTTATTTTTTATGGTTGAACTAGATGGACTTTTGTCTTTTTAAACCTTACTAACTATGTAACCTGTGGCAAATCAGCACAATCTAAGGTCCCTCATAAGGATCTCATAATATGGTTCAATATTAGACAGAAACAAGGATGAGCTTAGGTTAATTTCAAACCTGGAAGGAAGCTTTCAGTGCCAGCCCAATCAGATGCAGGCAAGGCATTCCCTGGCCCAAAAACAAATAGATTTCCTCATCCGCACAAAGTGAATCGAGGAATCCTCCCTGGTGTGCCATTGTTTTCTGACAACAGAACTCCTCCACTGTCATAATACAACTAATCAGTGGGTGTAGCCACTGATCGACAAAAGTTTTCCAACATTCTGGGAACAGCCAAACATGGATTAAAATTCAGTTGGTCTCTACTGAACCAGCCACATTTCCATCCATCTATGGCCAGCTATACACAAAGGGGTGGAGATGCTTCTGATAGCATTGACCTCATATGACCATATGAGGTCAATGATGTCACAAGCATCATTGCATTTGTCACCCCAATGGCATTCCCCATCCTTTGTGTGTATGCAGCAGCAGAGTGGGGAATGCCCTGGCTGCAGCTGATTGGGCTGGCACTGACAGCTTCCTCCCAGATTCGGTCCAAACCCAAGTTCATCCCTAGACAGAAGCAAATTAACCAAACAGCATGTCTTTGGAGTGTGGGAGGGAACTTGAGTACTAGGGGAAGCCCACAAAAGCACAAGAAGAACTTGCAAACTCCATGCAGATAGGGTTCCGAATGTGATTTGAACCAAGGACACCAGCACAGCAAGCTAGATGTGCTAACAACAGGCCACTGAGCTGATAATAGGGCAGATGTACCATCATGTTGGGTCATATGACCCCCACCTTAACTCTAAAGGGCCCCTCAAACATTCATATATAAGAAATAGTACCCTGTTTTGTTGTATAGACAATTTCTACATGTCTGTGCAGTGTATCATAATCATTAACTTATAGGGGTTGTAAAGGTTCAGGGTTTTTTTTTTTTTTTAAATACCAAACATGTCATACTTACCTCCGCTGTGCAGCTGATTTTGCACAGAGTGGCCCAAATCCTCCTCTTCTGGGGTCCCTCAGTGGCGCTTCTGGTTCCTCCTCTACTCGAGTGCCCCGTCGGGGAAGCACTCTTCTTTGTGGACACCTGTGTGGGTGCGCTCCCGTGTCCTGCTTCTGCGTCTGTTCACACAGAAAGCAGGACTCAGCCTCGCCCCTCGGCGCCCACATCATTGGATTTGATTGACAGCAGCGGGAGCCAATAGCTGCGCTGCTATCAATCTATCCAATCAGGACACGAGACACCAGCTGGAGCTGGTGTGCTCGTTCCCATTGTGGGAAACACAGGGCTCAGGTAAGTATAACGGGGCTCGAGGGGCTGCTAAGTGACAGGTTTTTCACCTTAATGCATAGAATACAACCTCTTTAAAGCAACTGTGTTGCATGTTGCAAGATAAATTTAAAACAATGCTGCCTGTAAAGTAAACTTTAAAATTTTAAAATAAAGAAAATGTTTTAAAACCTTATCTTAAAATGTACTATATTGCACCTTACCAGTGTCATATTCGTTTATTTCCTTTTTTTTTTTTTTTTGTATTTTTTCCCTTTATTTTCAATGGGGTGACCAGGCCAGTAACACACTTCATTTTGTTAGGGTGACAACGTTCTCTTATTTTCTGTATCTTTAGAGGAGCAGCATTATCATTCCTGAAAACACCCTCCTGATTTGTACTGCAGAACACCTCCCTCTTTCCTTCTCTGTAGTTCACAGAAGAGAGCAGGGCAGAGCTGATAACACTGGTTGAGATAACAGGGTGCAAAAAGTCTGGATATGAGTCCATAGTTGCCAACTAGGGATGGGCCCGGTGTTCGATTGGAACCCATGTTCGAATCGAACATCCGCCGTTCGTCCGCTCGTCGAAACCAGAACTCTAAAGGGGCGTTCGCATCAAATTCGTGTGATGCGAACGGTCCACAATGCACTGCGCCAGTCGCAGTGCATTGCTGGCTGATGATTGGCCAAGCATGCACTGTGACCCCGCATGCTTGGCCAATCATAAAGCCAGCGGCGAGGAGAGCAATAATTGGCCACAGACAGGATGCCTGTGGCCAATTATAGCTCAGGGGGTTTAGTACACGCCCCACACTATATAAGGCCGACGCACCGGCGGCCTCGTTTAGTGTGTTCCGGCGTTAGGAACAGTGACAGTGACAGACACACTATATCTGCTTGTGATTCATTTCTGTGTGGGGAATAGTGTAGGGAAAGAGGAAAAATAGGCAGGGATAGTTTATTCTTCTTATTCTAAACCACCTTACCCTGTATCTGCCCTTCTGGCCTGTTGTCATCTAAGGCAGCCAGCCAGCCAGCCATCTGCAGGAGTTAGTGTGTGTGTTCTCTGTGACTATAACACAGCACACTAAACCACCTTACCCTGTATCTGCCCTTCTGGTCTGTTGTCATCTAAGGCAGCCAGCCAGCCATCTGCAGGAGTTAGTGTGTGTGTGCTCTGTGACTATAACACAGCACACTAAACCACCTTACCCTGTATCTGCCCTTCTGGCCTGTTGTCATCTAAGGCAGCCAGCCAGCCATCTGCAGGAGTTAGTGTACACACTATATGAGCTTGTGATTCATTTCTGTGTGGGGAATAGTGTAGGGAAAGAGGAAAAATAGGCAGGGATAATTTATTCTTCTCAGTGCTGTTCTCTAATCTCTACCAATCCAGCCATCTGTAGGAGTTAGTGTGTGTGTGTGTGTGCTGTGTGAGTATAGCACAGCAGTAGCACACTAAACCACCTTACCCTGTATCTGCCCTTCTGCCCTATTGTCATCTAAGGCAGCCATCTGCGACATGACATTATAGCCGCAAGCAGTTTTAAATGGCTTCTTTTTTTCCTTTACAAATGTCATTTTGTGCAAGGACAGTTTTAAACACGGGAAACACATGCCACTTCACAGGCATACTTTAGACACCCCCCCAGGTACCATATTTAAAGGAATATTTCACTTTTTTTTCTTCACTTTATGCATCATTAAAATGACTGCTCCCGAAAAATTGTCAGTTTTTAAAACTTCTTTTTGCATTGATACATGTCCCCTGGGGCAGGACCCGGGTCCCCAAACCTGTTTTATGACAATTACATGCATATTGGCCGTTATAATTAGCACTTTAGATTTCGAACGTTCGCGTCCATTGTAACTAATAGGGTTCTAACGTTCGTGCAAACTTTAGGTCCGTTCGCAGGTTCTGGTGCGAACCGAACCCGGGGGTGTTCGGCTCATCCCTATTGCCAACATTTCCAGAAAGTTTTTTAAGGAGACTTTTTTGCAGAAAGGCAGTGTAGGTGGAGCAGCATGTTAATTAGAGGTGGAACTAGCCACGCCTGCCGAGCTCCACTCACCATCCGCTGGTTCAGCAAGCAATGCTGCTGGCTCCCACTTTACCATCTGGGCTGCCTCTCCATGTGCTGCTAAATCTGCCACACCCCCACCACTCCGCCTCGGTCCCAATGTCTGTGACAGAAGCGGGTTTTCGGGATTTTGCCTTGGACATTCAGACTGGGACATTGGTCTGATTTCCTCTGATTTCTGGGAATGTCCCAGGCAAATCAGGACTGTTGACAACTATGTGATTCTATAACCCAATACACTCCATCCTTCATTGTAATCTATCTAGAAGACCCTGGGAAGTCCTCCTTCACCTTTGATCCCTGTTCACAAGAGAAGCTCATCCCTATAGTATTTCTTGTCACCAGACACATTGTACACTGGAGTTAGAGAAAACGGCTGCTTCTCTGCCTGAAAGGGGATCCAGCTTACTGCCTCTTTTGCTTTTAGTGTTCTTCACCAACACCCGGTCCAGATACTGGACATGGTCCTCCAATGTTTTGGAGAAAAAATGATATCATCCAGATAGACTAACACAGTCTCAAAATGTAAATCTTCCAAGCATCACTGCCTCCAAGTGCTGGAAAGTACTGGGGAATTACTCAGTTTGAAGGGTATGCAATTAAATTTGAATAGTCCCAGGGGCATGATAAAGGCAGTCTTTTCACAGTCTTGTTCCCTTGATAGGAATTGCCAGTAGCTGCTTGGCAGGTCAAGCATAGAGAAAAACATGGCTTGGCCCAGGGCCATAAGTGACTCCTCCATCTTGGGCAACCTGTAGGCACCCCAGTGGGTACAGGTTTTTAGCTTGCGGTAATCAACTCAGAATTGCAGACTCCCATCCTTCTTTTGTACCAGGACAACAGGGGTGGCTTGTGGACTACAGCTCTTTCGAATGACCCCTCTCTGTAGCATGTTGCAGATCAAGTCTTTGATCTCTTGGCACAGCGCTTGGGGGAAATTACAGTACCGCTCCTGGATGGGTTGAACATTCCCCATATGAATCGGGTGGTCGATGGCATCCGTAGTCCTCAGGGCTGGTAGCAAAGACCAGTAGGTGCTTTTAAAGTTATTGATGCAGTAGCTACTGTATAGTGTTAAATCAGGTTAGGGAGTCTCCAAACAAGACATTCAAATGAGATAGTAGATCCAGATCTTAAGATAAGATAAGTAGGTGCTTTATTGTATAAACTGCAGTGGACAGACACAACACACACCGATATTCAGCACTACCAGACAGAACGAAGAAGGAAGTGTCTCTGACTTAAAAACATCAAGTTTAACAATATATACTTTATGAATATGCATAAGCACTAGGCGTGCTATAGGTGTTATCGTATAGTTTAGTCCAATCAGCATTCATATCTTCTAGGGCTGTGGAAATTAAAGATTAATTGCTCGATTCATTTTTTTGATCGATCAAAAATTATTTTGATCGGTACTCACCTCTCTACTGGCTTCCGGTGTTCTGTCACGAAGTGTCCGGCTGTCGCCAGGTGTCCGAAGTGCATGAAGATTTTCGGAAATTGTCGGAAGATGAACGGCGCCTGCGCCGTGAGTCGAGGTGAAGCCCCCACCATCCAAGCGGACATAGGGTTAGTCAAACTTAGAGGGCCCCTCGTGGGCTCGCCACGCTTCGGGCACGGCCTCGCTGCGCTCGGCTCTTTTATATTCTAACTCTATGTCCACTTGGATGGTGGGGCTTGAAAGTGGACTCACGGCGCAGGTGCCGTTCATCCTCGGCAATTTTCGGAATATGGGTGTCCTGTGTACTGCGCATATGCAGTACACAGCGGACACTTCGTGATGGGGGACGGCTAATGATAGTACACCGGGTCTTCAGGGACTCCTCCCCCCTTCCACAAGTGCCTCTGTCTTCTAATGAAGGGAAGGGGGGAGGAGTCCTGCCCTATGGAACTAACACGATTGTCGGCTTTACACGCTGTGTTATCATCTTTATGTGAGTAGTTTGTGTTCAGGGGCGGACTGACAACTCACGGGGCCCCCGGGCAATAGGAGATTATGGGGCCCCCAGGCAATCAGAGATTATGGGGCCACAGAGTATACAATCACACAGTATACACACAGTATACAATCACACAGTATACACATACATGTACACACAGTATATACAGACATGTTTCTATTGACTGAGAAGGTACTGGAGAGGTGGGGCAGCTATAATCTTGTTTTTTTTAGACCAAAAGGATGTCGGTAAGGGACATTTCAGAAACAGATGTAAAAAAAAAACACAGTCCGCCCCTGTTTGTGTTTGAACACAAAAATGTAATCTTATACTTAAGCGATGAGCACTTAGATCTTTTCTTTCTACCCATGACCTGGCGTCCTTGCTGAGATCTAAGGAGACGTGAGAGAAGTTTATGGTCCGTGTTAACCCTTTTGATACCCGCTTGCATGACCACCTGTTTGCACAGGGGTCCATGCCATAAGGGGAGAGTGATTAGTTAGATTGGAGGTGGAGGGATTGTCACGCTACTGTGGGAAAAAAAAATACTTACATCAGTGCTACAGTTTGAAATTAAAACGTATTTGTGTGAACTGTGAAGTTAAGTCATGGATTGTGAAAACGAACTAGTGTCGGGTGATTGTATATAGTGTATACCACATTTACCACTGACTAATGCAGAGTTGCAATGCAAGGAGATCAGCTAAAAGTAGTTGGATCTGTATGTGCGTTATAATTTATCGAAATTAGTCGATTAATCGATTTAAAAAAAAATCGATTAATCAAACACAAAAATTTTAATCAGTAACAGCCCTAATATCTTCTTAGTAGCAAGGGAACAGTAAAATGGGTGTATACATCATGTGACTGATAGAAAGCGAAAGAATACATGGGTGCCGCCATGACGGTACTGGATCAGAACTAGAGCTATAGATAAAACTGTCCATTTCTCTAAGCAAAAAGGCAGTAAACTGTTGCTTCTTATATGGCGGTGAAGGTCATCATAGACTGAAAGCTCTGTGTCTAAGAAGAAGCAAGAAAGTGTATTACAAATTCTTAAAGTGATGGTTCTTATATACCATATTTATCGGTGCATAACACACACTTTTTTCCCCTTAAAATCAGGGGGAAATCGTTGGTGCGTGTTATACGCCGATCTACCGCTGATTATGAGTAAATGAGCAGAGCCGAGATACACAAAGCCAAAGTACACTAGTCTTGTCTCCTCTCGCAGTCCCGCCTCTGAATGTGAGCAGAGCCGAGTTCAGCCGAAGTACACTCGGTTTTCTGTATGTCAGCGGCGCTCGCTCCTCTCGCAATCAGTGGAAGTGGGCGGGACTGCGAGAGGAGCCGAGTCCAGCCGAAGTACACGCGGCTTTCTGTATCTCGGCTGCGCTCGCTCCTCTCAGTCAGCGGAAATCAGCGCCAATTTTAAATCTGGGCAATGCTGCAAAAAAACTGGCTAGGCTGCAAATGCACTGGGCAAGGCTGCAGATGGACACTGGGCAAGGCTACAATGATGGACAAGGTTGCAGATGGACACTGGGCAAGGCTGCATTGATGGGCATTTAAATGTAAGTTTTTATCCTTAAACTTCCCTCCTAAAAGTTTTTTTCTATAAAATTCCCTCCTAAACTTGGGGTGCGTGTTATACGCCGATAAATACGGTGTGTGTGTGTGTGTGTATATATATATATATACAGTATCTCACAAAAGTGATTACACCCCTCACATTTTTGTAAATATTTTATTATATCTTTTCATGTGACAACACTGAAGAAATTACACTTTGCTACAATGTAAAGTAGTGAGTGTACAGCTTGTATAACAGTGTAAATTTGCTGTCCCCTCAAAATAACTCAACACACAGGCATTAATGTCTAAACTGCTGGCAACAAAACTGAGAACACCCCTATAGGGAAAATGTCCAAATTGGGCCCAATTAGCCATATTCCCTCCCCGGTGTCATGTGACTCGTTAGTGTTACAAGGTCTCAGGTGGGAAAGGGGAGCAGGTGTGTTAAATTGGGTGTTATCACTCTCCCTCTCTCATACTGGTCACTGGAAGTTCAACATGCCACCTCATGACAAAGAACTCTCTGAGGATCTAAAAAAAAGAATTGTTGCTCTACATAAAGATGGCCTTAAACTGAGCTGCAGCACTGTGGCCAAGACCATATAGCAGTTTACCAGGACAGGTTCCACTCAGAATAGGCCTCGCCATGGTCGACCAAAGAGGGGTTAAAGTTGTCTACTGGACACTTTCACCCCCTTCGTGCCCAGGCCAAATTTCAGCTCTCAGCACTTTGAATAACAATTGCTGTCCCACTTTGAATTACTACACTGTACCCAAATGAAATTTGTATCATTTTTTCACACAAATAAGAGCTTTCTTTTGGTGGTATTTAACCACTTCCCGACCGCCCCATGTACATATACGTCGGCAGAATGGCACGTACAGGCAGAATCACGTACCTGTACGTGCCATTCTTCAGGCGCGTGGGGGGTCCGATCGGACCCCCCCCGGCCGGCGGGGACGGTCGGGATCGCTTCAGGTACGATCCGGGATGAGGGGACGGCCAGTGGTTTCTGGCCACCCCCTCGCGATCGCTCCTGGCGAATCAGATGCTTCCTCTGTCTGTGTCAATCAAAACACAGGCAGAGGAAGTGATGTCACGCTCGGTGCGCCGGTCTATGTGACCGGAACGCCGAGCTGTCGACATGTACAGGTTAGTGCACCAACAGTACACTGACACCAGTACACATAGGCACACAAAACACCCCCCCTGTCACCCCCAGATCACCCCCCAGATCACCCCCTCCCCCCCCAGTCACAGTGTCACTAATTGCAGTGATCATTTTTTTACTGATCACTGCATTTAGTGTCAGTGTGACTGTAATAACTGTCAGTGCAGTTAGTTTTAGGTCCAAGGTAGCCCCCTACCCCCCCCCTAATAAAGGTTTAACCCCTTGATTGCCCCCCAGGTAACCCTTTCACCCCCTTTTGCCAGTGTCACTAAGCGATAGTTTTTCTGATCGCTGTATTAGTGTCACTGCTGTCGCTAGGTAACCATTTTTTTTTTTTTAGGTAACCGCCATGTTTATATAGGTTCATAAATAGGTTTATAGGTCAGGTACCCCCATATTACAACCTAAATAAAGGTTTTAACCCTTGATTGCCCCTAGAGTTAACCCTTTCACCAGTGATCACTGTATAACTGTCACTGGTGACGCTGGTTAGCCAGTTAGTTATTTCGTTATTTAGGTTCCCCGTCAGGTTTTTATATAGCGTCAGGTACCCCCATATATTACCTAATAAAGGTTTTAACCCCCTGATTGCCCCTAGTTAACCCTTTCACCCCCTTTTGCCAGTGTCACTAAGCGATCGTTTTTCTGATCGCTGCATTAGTGTCGCTAGGTAACCAGTTTTTTTTTGTATTACTGTTACGGGTGACGCTGGTTAGTTAGCTTGTTTTTTATACTGTCAGGGCACCCGCCATTTATTACCCAATAACGGTTTAACCCCCTGATCGCCCGGCGGGTGAAATCAATTAGGTTTTAGGGTCAAATAAGGTCTGCGTCGCCCCAGGTTAGTGCCAGTACTGCAAACACCCACGCGCAAAGCATACACCTCCCTTAGTGGTATAGTATCTGAACAGATCAATATCTGATCTGATCAGATCTATACTAGCGTCCCAGCAGTTTAGGGTTCCAAAAAAAAACGCATTGTTAGCGGGATCAGCCCAGATACCTGCTAGCACCTGCGTTTTCCCCCTCCGCCCAGCCCAGCCCACCCAAGTGCAGTATCGATCGATCACTGTCACTTACAAAACACTAAGCACACATAACTGCAGCGTTCGCAGAGTCAGGCCTGATCCCTGCGATCGCTAACATTTTTTTTGTGGTAGCGTTTTGATTCAGTCGCTTCAGTCAGGAGCTTTTTTACCTGTGAATCTCAAAAAAATAAAAAAAAATAAAATAGTTGTCGTTTTATTGTTCTCTCTCTCACTCTATTCTCTCTCTATTGTTGCTCTTTTTTTACTCCATTCTATTCTGCAATGTTTTATTATGTTTTATCATGTTTTATCATGCTTGCTTTTCAGGTATGTAATTTTGTTTACTGTGTTTTAGTGTTAAGCATTTTTTTGTTTTCAGGTGCGCCATTCAGTTGCAACGCGGATTTATTTATCTTGACAGCAACAGCGTTTGCTCCCACGATACATAAAGCCGCGACTCCAACGCTGTAGGAGGTGATTTCACCACCACAGTTAAAAAAAAGAGCATATATGCCGAAGCATGGGGGCAGCAGGGGGGGGGGAGGAGCGATTGGCTCCTAATGCCACGTACATACGGTCGAAATTCCGACCGTGTGTACACGGCATAACTTTTGCGGGAGGATGCCCCCATGCATCGGCATATATAAATGGTGCATGTATGCCCATCATTAGAAGTGGGTGGATGAAGGGAGGTATTCTAATGGTGGGCATACCCACCAATCAATCTCTTTTTTTCGTTCAGCCAAGAGGCTGCATGAAAAAAAAAAGATTACAATATATGTCCAGTATGTTGCTGGACTTTGAATGGTTATACCAGAATGATGCCTGCAGGTTTAGGTATCATCTTGGTATCATTCTTTTCAGCCAGTGATCGGCTTTCATGTAAAAGCAATTCTAGCGGGTAATTAGCCTCTAGACTGCTTTTACAAGCAGTGGGAGGGAATGTCCCCCCTCCCGGATATAAAACCGCGCCATTGGGAAATTGGGAAAGCATTTTATCACACCAATCTTGGTGTGGTCAGATGCTTTGAGGGCAGAGGAAAGATCTAGGGTCTAATAGACCCCAATTTTTTCAAAAAAAGAGTACCTGTCACTGCCTATTGCTATCATAGGGGATATTTACATTCCCTGAGATAACAATAAAAATCATAACAAAGAAAAAAAATGGAAGGAACAGTTTAAAAATAAAATAAAAAAGCTAAATAAATAAAAAAAAAACCAAAAAAAAAAAAAAAAGCACCCCTGCCCCCCCTTCTCTTGCGCAAAGGCGTACACAAGCGTTGGTCTGGCGTCATATGTAAACAGCAATTGCACCATGCATGTGAGGTATCACCGCGAAGGTCAGATCGAGGGCAGTAATTTTAGCAGTAGACCTCCTCCGTGAATCTAATGTGGTATCATGTAAAGGCTTTTAAAAATGTATGTAGTTTGTCGCCACTGCGTGTTTGTGCGCAATTTTAAAGCATGTCGTGTTTGGTATCCATGTACTCGGCCTAAGATCATATTTTTTTATTTCATCAAAAATTTGAGCAATATAGTGTGTTTTAGTGCATTAAAATAAAAAAAAGTGTATTTTTTTCCACAAAAAATGCGTTTGAAAAATCGCTGCGCAAATACTGTGTGGAAAAAAAAAATGCAACACCCACCATTTTAATCTGTAGGGCCTTTGCTTTAACATTATATATAGTGTTTGGGGGTTCAACGTAATTTTCTTGCAAAAAAAAAATATGTTTTCATGTAAACAAAAAGTGTCAGAAAGGGCTTTGTCTACAAGTGGTTAGAAGAGTGGGTGACGTGTGACATAGGCTTCTAAATGTTGTGCATAAAATGCCAGGACAGTTCAAACCCCCCCCCAAATGACCCCATTTTGGAAAGTAGACACCCCAAGCTATTTGATGAGAGCAATGTTGAGCCCATTAAATATTTTTTTTTTTTTGTCCCAATAGATTGAATAATGAAAAAAAAAAAAAATATATATATATTTTTTACAAAAAGTTGTCACTAAATGATATATTGCTCAAACATGTCATGGGCATATGTGGAAATACACCCCAAATACATTCTGTTGCTTCTCCTGAGTACGGGGATACCACATGTGTGGGACTTTTTGGGAGCCTAGCTGCGTACGGAACCCCAAAAACCAATCACCGCCTTCAGGCTTTCTAAGGGTGTAATTTTTTTATTTCACTTCTCACTGCCAATCACAGTTTCGGAGGCCATGGAATGCCCAGATGGCATAAAACCCCCCAAAATGACCCATTTTGGAAAGTAGACACCCCAAGCTATTTGCTGAGAGGTATTGTGAGTATTTTGCAGATGTCGCTTTTTGTCACAAAGTTTTGAAAATTGAAAAAAGAAAAAAAAAATTTTTTTTTCTTTACTTTCTTCATTTTCAAAAACAAATGAGAGCTGTAAAATACTCACCATGCCTCTCAACAAATAGCTTGGGGTGTCTACTTTCCAAAATGGGGTCATTTGGGGGGGTTTTGTGCTATTTTGGCATTTTATGGCCTTCGAAACGGTGATAGGTAGTGAGGAGTGAAATCAAAAATTTGCACCCTTAGAAATCCTGAAGGCGGTGCTTGGGTTTCGGGGCCCCGTACGCGGCTAGGCTCCCAAAAAGTCCCACACACATGTGGTATCCCCATACTCAGGAGAAGCAGCAAAATGTATTTTGGGGTGCAATTCCACATATAACTATGGCATGTGTGAGCAATATATCATTTAGTGACAACTTTTTGAAAAAAAAAAAAAAATCTTTTTTATTTTTGTCTTTATTCAATCACTTGGGACTAAAAAAAAAAAATATCAAAGGGCTCAACATGCCTCTCAGCAAATAGCTTGGGGTGTCTACTTTCCAAAATGGGGTCATTTGGGGGGGTTTTGTACTTCTCTGCCATTTTAGCACCTCAAGAAATGAAATAGGCAGTCATAAATTAAAAGCGGTGTAAATTCCAGAAAATGTACTCTAGTTTGTAGACGCTATAACTTTTGCGCAAACCAATAAATATACGCTTATTGGCATTTTTTTTACTAAAGACATGTGGCTGAATACATTTTGGCCCAAATGTTTGACTAAAATTGAGTTTATTAGATTTTTTTTATAACAAAAAGTAGAAAATCTCTTTTTTTTTCAAAATTTTCGCTCTTTTTCCGTTTATATCGCAAAAAATAAAAATCACAGAGGCAATCAAATACCATCAAAAGAAAGCTCTATTTGTGGGAAGAAAAGGACGCAAATTTCGTTTGGTTACAAAATTGCATGACCGCGCAATTACCAGTTAAAGTAGTGCAGTGCGAAATTGAAAAAAGACCTCTGGTCCTTTGGCTGCCAAATGGTCCGGGGCTGAAGTGGTTAAGCACCACTGGGTTTTTTTTATTTTTTGTGTTATAAAATTTTGCAAACTGGTCATTTTTTTCTCCTTCATTGATGTGTGCTGATAAGGCTGCACTGATGAGGCAGCATTGATAGGCTGCACTGATGGGCACAAATAGGGCAGCACTGAAGAGCATTGATAAGTGGCACTGACAGGTGGCATTGATGGGCACTGATGAGGTTGCACTGATGGAGCTAGCTGGTTACTGTCTCACTCCTCTCCTCACACTAATGCCGATACCCGGTGTTCTATCGACGAAAAATGCCTCCGATGAGTCTGCACATGTGCAATACCAAATCAAGGTAATTATTGCTCCAGGCAGTATCACTTGTGTTCACAAGGAATGAGGGACAGGAGGAATGAGGGACAGAAGAAATGAGGGACAGGAGGAATGAGGGACAGGAGGAATGAAGGACAGGAAGAATGAGGGACAGAAGGAATGATGGACAGCATGAATGAGGGACAGGAGGAATGAGGGACAGAAGAAATGAGGGACAGGAAGAATGAGAGGGACAGAAGGAATGAGGTACAGAAGGAATGATGGACAGGAGGAATGAGGGACAGAAGGAATGAGGGACAGGAAGAATGAGGGACAGGAAGAATGAGGGACAGAAGGAATGATGGACAGGAGGAATGAGGGACAGGAGGAATGAGGGACTGGAGGAATGATGGACAGGAGGAATGAGGGACAGGAGGAATGATGGACAGGAGGAATGAGGGACAGAAGAAATGAGGGACAGGAGGAATGAGGGACAGGAGGAATGATGGGCAGGAGGAATGAGGGACAGGAAGAATCAGGGACAGAAGGAATGATGGACAGCATGAATGAGGGACAGACTGAATGAGGGACAGGAGGAATGATGGACAGGAGGGATGAGGGACAGGAGGAATGAGGGACAGGAGGAATGAGGGACAGGAGGAATGATGGACAGGAGGAATGATGGACAGGAGGGATGAGGGACAGGAGGAATGAGGGACAGGAGGAATGATGGACAGGAGGAATGATGGACAGGAGGGATGAGGGACAGGAAGAATGAGGGACAGGAAGAATGAGGGACAGAAGGAATGAGGGACAGAAGGAATGATGGACAGGAGGAATGAGGGACAGGAGGAATGATGGACAGGAGGAATGAGGGACAGGAGGAATGAGGGACAGAAGGAATGAGGGACAGGAGGAATGATGGACAGGAGGAATGATGGACAGGAGGAATGATGGACAGGAGGAATGAGGGACAGGAGGAATGAGGGACAGAAGGAATGAGGGACAGAAGAAATGATGGACAGGAGGAATGAGGGACAGAAGGAATGAGGGACAGAAGAAATGATGGACAGAAGGAATGAGGGACAGGAGGAATGATGGACAGAATGAATGATGGACAGGAAGAATGAGGGACAGAAGGAATGAGTGACAGAAGGAATGATGGACAGGAGGAATGAGGGACAGGAGGAATGAGGGACAGAATGAATGAGGGACAGAAGGAATGAGGGACAGAAGAAATGATGGACAGGAGGAATGATGGACAGGAGGAATGAGGGACAGAAGGAATGATGGACAGAAGGAATGATGGACAGGAGGAATGAGGGACAGGAGGAATGAGGGACAGATTGAATGAGGGACAGAAGGAATGAGGGACAGAAGAAATGATGGACAGGAGGAATGATGGACAGGAGGAATGAGGGACAGGAGGAATGAGGGACAGAATGAATGAGGGACAGAAGGAATGAGGGACAGAAGAAATGATGGACAGGAGGAATGATGGACAGGAGGAATGAGGGACAGAAGGAATGATGGACAGAAGGAATGATGGACAGGAGGAATGAGGGACAGGAGGAATGAGGGACAGATTGAATGAGGGACAGAAGGAATGAGGGACAGAAGAAATGATGGACAGGAGGAATGATGGACAGGAGGAATGATGGACAGGAGGAATGAGGGACAGAATGAATGAGGGACAGAAGGAATGAGGGACAGAAGAAATGATGGACAGGAGGAATGAGGGACAGGAGGAATGAGGGACAGAAGAAATGAGGGACAGGAGGAATGATGGACAGAATGAATGAGGGACAGAAGGAATGATGGACAGGAGGAATGAGGGACAGAAGGAATGAGGGACAGTAGGAATGATGGACAGGAAGAATGAGGAAAGGAAGAGTGAGGGACAGAAGGAATGATGGACAGGAGGAATGAGGGACAGAAGGAATGATGGACAGGAGGAATGATGGACAGGAGGAATGAGGGACAGAAGGAATGATGGACAGGAGGAATGAGGGACAGGAAGAATGAGGGACAGGAAGAATGAGGAAAGGAAGAGTGAGGGACAGGAGGAATGAGGGACAGGAAGAATGAGGGACAGGAAGAGTGAGGGACAGGAGGAATGAGGGACATTGCTCCAAATCAGGGACAGTTGGGAGCTATGCAGTAATCCAGGCGTCCCTGCTGTAGGCGGAAGTAGCCGTGCTCACTCACACCCCTCCGTCTATAATGACATTACACGGAGTCAGTGGGCGCCGCACAATGCCGCACTTTCTCTCCTCACGACAGGAGCAGTGAGGGGAACGCTCCACTCCCCGCCCCCGCTGCGTCACGTGACACAGCCCAGGCAGCAAAAGCGGAGGGAAAAGAGTTAACAACCACGCCGAGGGTTCCCTAACCGTCAACAAGAGACGTCACCGGGCACGGCGAGTCAGCCAATGAGGAAAGAGGAGGGCGGGAAGAGGTTCCATGGCGACGTCATCCGGCGCGCCGTCCAATGGGAGGCCGGGAAGGGGGAGCCGCTGTAGTTTGAATCTACTAGCGGGGAGGTCGTAGCTGTGTCCGGGGTGTGTGAGGCGGAGAGGGGCCGGCGGAGCGGAATGTGAGGCACCGGTGGGGGGGGAGAACCGTGCAGGTGAGATGTGGGGGAGGGGCGGCGGTGTGGCCTGTAGTCGTGGGACTGGCAGTGTTCCTGTAGTCATGGCACCTGAGAGGTCCAACTGTGACCCCCGTACTGCAGACATTGTCATATGGTGACTGGTGTGATAGATGACTGACCACTGGGGGGCCCTCAGCAGGCCTTGGACCTCACACTGATCTCCACTGGATACATCTAGATGGATATGGACCTCATTCACACTGGCCATGTCCTCCATAGATATCTCTAGATCAGGAGTCTCAAACTGGTGGCCCTCCAACTGTTGTGGAACTACAAGTCCCAACATGCCTCTGCCTGAGGGAGTCATGTTTGTAACTGTCAGCCTTGCAATGCGCCATGGCACTTGTAGTTTTGCAACAGCTGGAGGGCAAAAAGTTTGAGACCCCTGCTCCTAGATGGATATGATGAGCCTTGTTCTCACTGGCCATTTCCTCCATAGATATCTCTAAATGGATATGAACCTCGTTCTCACTGGCCATTTCCTCCATAGATATCTCTAAATGGATATGAACCTCGTTCTTACTGGCCATGTCCTCCATAGATATCTCTAGATGGATATAAGCCTCGTTCTCACTCGCCATGTCCTCCATAGATATCTCTAAATGGATATGAACCTCGTTCTCACTGGCCATTTCCTCCATAGATATCTCTAAATGGATATGAACCTCGTTCTTACTGGCCATGTCCTCCATAGATATCTCTAAATGGATATGAACCTCGTTCTCACTCGCCATGTCCTCCATAGATATCTCTAGATGGATATGATGAACCTCGTTCTCACTGGCCATGTCCTACATAGAGATCTCTAGATAGATATAAGCCTCGTTCTCACTGGCCGTGTCCTCCATAGATATCTCTAGATGGATATGAACCTCGTTCTCACTGGCCATTTCCTCCATAGATATCTCTAAATGGATATGAACCTCGTTCTCACTGGCCATGTCCTCCATAGATATCTCTAGATGGATATGATGAGCCTCGTTCTCACTGGCCATTTCCTCCATAGATATCTCTAAATGGATATGAACCTCGTTCTCACTGGCCATGTCCTCCATAGATATATGTAGATGGATATAAGCCTCGTTTTCACTCGCCATGTCCTCCATAGAGATCTCTAGATGGATATGATGAACCTCGTTCTCACTGGCCATTTCTTCCATAGATATCTCTAGATGGATACAAGCCTCGTTCTCACTGGCCATGTCCTCCATAGATATCTCTAGATGGATATGAACCTCGTTCACACTGGCCATGTCCTCCATAGATATCTCTAGATGGATATGAACCTCGTTCACACTGGCCATTTCCTCCATAGATATCTCTAGATGGATATGAACCTCGTTCTCACTGGCCATGTCCTCCTATAGAGATCTCTAGATGGATATAAACCTCGTTCTCACTGGCCGTGTCCTCCATGGATATCTCTAGATGGATATGAACCTCGTTCTCACTGGCCATTTCCTCCATAGATATCTCTAGATGGATATGAACCTCGTTCACACTGGCCATGTCCTCCATAGATATCTCTAGATGGATATGATGAACCTCGTTCTCACTGGCCATGTCCTCCATAGATATCTCTAGATGGATATGAACCTCGTTCACACTGGCCATGTCCTCCATAGATATCTCTAGATGGATATGAACCTCGTTCACACTGGCCATGTCCTCCATAGATATCTCTAGATGGATATGATGAACCTCGTTCTCACTGGCCGTGTCCTCCATGGATATCTCTAGATGGATATGAACCTCGTTCACACTGGCCATGTCCTCCATAGATATCTCTAGAGGGATATGAACCTCGTTCACACTGGCCATTTCCTCCATAGATATCTCTAGATGGATATGAACCTCCGTTCACACTGGCCATATCCTCCATAGATATCTCTAGATGGATATGAACCTTGTTCTCACTGGTCGTGTCCTCCATGGATATCTCTAGATGGATATGAACCTCGTTCACACTGGCCATTTCCTCCATAGATATCTCTAGATCAGGGGTCTCAAAACTGGCGGCCCTCCAGCTGTTGCAAAACTACAAGTCCCATGAGGCATTGCAAGGCTGACAGTTACAAACATGACACCCAGAGGCAGAAGCATGATGGGACTTGTAGTTTCGAAACAGCTGGAGGGCCGCCAGTTTGAGACCCCTGCTCTAGATGGATATGATGAACCTCGTTCACACTGGCCATGTCCTCCATAGATATCTCTAGATGGATATGATGAACCTCGTTCTCACTGGCCATGTCCTCCATAGATATCTCTAGATGGATATGATGAACCTCGTTCTCACTGGCCGTGTCCTCCATGGATATCTCTAGATGGATATGAACCTCGTTCACACTGGCCATGTCCTCCATAGATATCTCTAGATGGATATGATGAACCTAGTTCTCACTGGCCGTGTCCCCCATAGATATCTCTAGATGGATATGATGAGCCTCGTTCTCACTGGCCATTTCCTCCATTGATATCTCTAGATTTTATTTTTTATTTTTTTCTTTATCGTGACTGTGACATTGCAGCGGACAGATCGGACACTTTTGACACTATTTTTGGGACCATTGACATTTATACAGTAATCAGCGCTATAAAAATGCACTGATTACTGTATAAATGTCACTGGCAGGGAAGGAGTTAAAAGACTGGGGGGGGGCAGTCAAGGGGTTAAATGTGTGTCCTAGGGAGTGATACTAACTATGATGGGAGGGGACTGACTAGGGGAGGATACCGATCAGTGTTTCCTATATACTAGGAACACACGATCTGTCTCCTCTCCCCTGACAGGACGATGATCTGTGTTACACACAGAGATCCATGTTCCTGCTCTGTCACAAGCGATCGCGAGTGCCCTGTGGACAGCACGGCCGCTGGGGGGGGGGGGGGTGCTTAGGAAAATGTTTCTCTCTAAATGTGTGTAACATGTTCCTAAAAGTAAACTTTAGTTTTTAATTCCACCCCAAAGGCTATTTCATCCTTTCAATAAAATGCAGTACTTGTACAAGGTTACTGACTTGGAGCAATGGTGCCATTGGATCGGCACAACAGCCCAGCAAAAAGCTTTTTCATAGAGGAGCTGTCAGCCGTGGCGGTCCTTATGTTCTCTCGGTACATGTTTCCATTTAACAAATTTGCTGTAAATGAGATTCTATGCCCATTGATAGATGCATTGGGTTGCTGTATTCAGTACAGAGAAATGTTAGATTCCAGCACTTTGCACCTTAAGCTTTTCACCTTTTTTATATACTCTGCTTGACCTGCTGTATTGGAGTGTCATTGTGTAAACTTACACCTTGCTCTTCTTCTTTTCCCAGTATTTGAACCTTTACCTCGGTCTGGATTTGTTCAGCCATGGCTACAGGAGAGGCTGACGTTTGCAGCCATGTCAGAGTGGTGGTTCGAGTCCGTCCCCCGAATGAAAAAGAGAAATTGGCCAATTCAACTACCGTTGTCCAAGTGGTCGATAGAAACATTCTGGTATTTGATCCAAAAGTAGAAGAAGTGAATTTTTTTCATGGCAGAAGCGCCACCAACCGGGATGTCTCTAAAAGGAAAAATAAAGACATTAAATTTGTATTTGACTGTGTCTTTGGTGAGGACTCGACGCAGCTGGAAGTGTTTGAACAGACCACTAAGATTGTGCTGGACGGTGTCTTAAATGGTTTTAACTCCACTGGTATGTATTGCGTACTTCTGTGCTTTTAAATAGAAAGTACGGTGTATATTCATTGAGCACCTACCGTCTATATTCGAGTATAAGCCGAGGCACCTAATTTTACCACAAAAAACTGGGATAACTTATTGACTCGAGTATAAGCCTAGGGTGAGAAATGCGCAGCTACTGTATGTGGAAAAGCGTGTCAACAATGCCAATTTGCATGCCTCACTGTGCCCATTTGCATGCCTCACTGTGCCCAATTGCAGCCATAGGTCCCCCAAACTTCAAACTCTGTAGTTAAGTGTTCCTAGATGCTCCCTATCTGCAGACAAAATTTGGGGTCTCTGGACCCAAAAGGGTCCCGAAATGACATTGCTGCAGATGGACACAATTGACCGACTTTGGGGCCCTGTATCTTGGAGCCACTTGGAACCCAGTGGAACCAGCACTAAAACATATTCCTAGCTCTAAGTGGCCCCCGAGATACGGAGCCCCAAAGTCGGTTCGGAAAATGTCAAGCACTTTTCTGCAGCAGAGAATGACATTTTCCAAAACCAATTTTGGGGCCTCGTATCTCGGGGCCACTTGGTGCTAGGAACCCCAGATTTGTATACGTTGTGGTGCAGGTTCCACTGGGTTTTGCACACCAAATTTTGGGTTCCTAGCACCAAGTGGCCCCGAGATACGGGGCCCCAAATTCGGTTTGGAAATAGTCATGCAGAAAAGTGCTTGACTCGAGTATAAGCCGAGGGGGGCACTTTAAACACGAAAAAATGTGCTGAAAAACTCAGCTTATACTCAAGTATATACGGTAGTTTGAGTTATTATTGCAGAGTTTGTGTTTTTTTTATTTTTATTTTTTGACATCCACATTATATTTTATTTAGTATTTATCGGCGTATAACACGCACCCCAATTTTAGGAGGGCATTTTAAGGAAAAAAAGTTTTAGGAGGGAAGTTTAGGGAAAAAATAAAACTTACATTTAAGCGTCATTGCAGCCTTGCCCAGCGTCATTGCAGCCTTGCCCAGCGTCATTGCAGCCTTAAATAAAAGTAAAAAGTAAAGTGACTCAGCGCATAGTATAAATATAACATCCAGTGTTCATGATAAATTAATCATAAATAATTATAAAAAAAGGTGAAAAAATACATAAAAACAGAAGACTAAATGCACCAAAAAATGTGTCCAAGTATAAAATAATTAATCCGTGCCAGGAATGTCAGTATAAATAAATGGAGTGGGGCTCCGGTGCCTGTATTCTAGTCTCTATTAATGTGACACAAAAGCAGATGGAAGACTGCCACAAATATCCTCAATTAGGCTCACAGGACTCTCACCTCCAGATTTCTTTAATACTGCAAATAGCCACTTTCTTTTACTGCTGGTTAAACTCCTCCACACGCTGGACTGCGTCCTTTAAATGCCCCGGTCTATTGGTCCAATCCGCTGAAAACCTCATCAAACAGAGAGACAAGGGGGAAGGAGGGCAAAAAGGACTTCCATAGTGTAGTAGTTTAAAAAGTAAAGTGTTTATTTTATAAGTAAAAATTGCGCCCTTACATCTAAAATAATAATAACAAGCAAGGAATCAAACGAAGCGCTGTTGCACGCTATTCTCACTGCACTTCCGGTTGCGTCCGTCCAAACCACTCCCTACGCGTTACGTCACACGTGACTTCTTCAGGGGATTTTTAATTTTTATAACACAATATTTTTATCCATTTATTTGTATGTTTATCACATGCACTTTTATCACCTTATTTGATTCACTATAATTAGCATTTGCACTTTAGCACTTGTAGTGAGAAATTATTATATGACTATATAGCGGCGCGAAGGACACATTACACTTTATCATTGCAGCCTTGCCCAGCGTCATTGCAGCCTTGCCCAGCGTCATTGCAGCCTTGCCCAGCGTCATTGCAGCCTTGCCCAGCGTCATTGCAGCCTTGCCCAGCGTCATTGCAGCCTTGCCCAGCGTCATTGCAGCCTTGCCCAGCGTCATTGCAGCCTTGCCCAGCGTCATTGCAGCCTTGCCCAGCGTCATTTTCAGTCTTGTCCGGGTTTAAATTTCCCGCCGCCTAGACGCTCTGACGCGTGCGCGGCTGAAAAAGACCGAAGCGCCCCCGGAAAAAGCCGAGCCGACAGTTTGGCTCCGCTCACGGTCCCGCCTCCCTGCTGTTTCTGGAGCGAGCGCAGGGAGGCGGGACTACGAGCAGAGCCGAACAGTCTGCTCGGTCTTTTCCGGCCCCGCTTTGGTTTTTTTCGGCCGCGATTCGGTCTTTTTCGGCAGCGCTTGCTATTTTTATGAATTTGTTGCTTATATTCGGGCACACACAATCCTGTACAGCAAAAGGATTACAAGGATAATTGTAAAAGGGGCCCGAGGCTGGCGCCATCACAATTAGTGCTGTTTTGTTAGAGAGTGTGTGGTTACCAAAAGACGCTCCAAAACATTCTCCAAAAATGAACCTAAAATGCGTTATCTGCGTTTTACATCAAGTCTGTGTGAATTCAGCCAGACTGCAGCTGTTTGATTACTGGTAGAGGCAGGGCAGATTAGCTACTGCATTGGCTAATGCCGAACTGCCAAAAAACACCCTGTCACCACCGCTATACTGATAAGTACACACAGCAAAGAATCCTCCTTAGAGGACCTTTACCCTCCCCATCAATTTTCCCTTGTTCCCATCTCTCACAAAGTTAGCTATTTGTGCATGCTCGCCGGCAGTGGCTTGCGCTGTGATTACGCAGTGGAAGCCAATGAGCGGGTGCAAGGTACCTGGTGTCTTATAGAATCCTCCAATCCTCAACTCAGAGACAGAACTGCAATCTGCTGAGGTAAACAAGGCAGATCGCCGTTCTGACACTAGTTTGTCTCCTCAAAGCAGAGAATTAATTGCATCTCTCTTCCCCTAGTAAAAGTGCATAACGCAGTATAGTAAAACACTGGCTAGGCAAACGGTTAACCCTTTGATCGCTATTAAGTGCTGTGACAGGGGCGCTAGTTACGTGTGTTAGTGTACACCTAAAATACTTTTTACGTGTTACAAAATAACAGTTACAGTGTATATAATTTATATAGCTCTAGAAAACTGGGCTAGAGCCACATACCATATATTTAAACAACTAGTGATAATAAATCTTTAGAAAGAATATCCAGTGCATATATATGACCTATAAATGACCCGCTGTAATATGAAGGAAGGAATCAATGGCAAAATCTCTTGATATATATCCGTATTTATCCTCTATAATATATTCACAGCATACTAGGGTATCATATACAAGGTCCTATACGTGAAATAAAGTTCGTGTAAATGTCCCATAAACACAAAAAATAAGAACAAAATTCTTCTGTGCTGTGTGATATCATCAAAGGAATCAACCGCTGAACACCACTCTTGCTGGGAAACTATGGGAAACCCTTCACCATAATCTTATCTTCTTTTGGTCACCCAATTGTGCAGAAAGGAAAACGGCTGGCTGCTTACCAGATGTTATTGACTCCTTTAGCCAAAAAGAGAGTCAATAAAAGCCTTTACAGGTTTGTGCCTGTACACATGTAGTTTAGCAGGAGACAGTAGTACGATAGGTGATCTTCCTCTCAGGAACTCAGGTGGAATGTATGTAAAAAGGCATAAATTATATACACTGTAACTGTTATTTTGTAACACGTAAAAAGTATTTTAGGTGTACACTAACACACGTAACTAGCGCCCCTGTCACAGCACTTAATTACCATTCAATCTCACGATTTATAAGGGAGCAGCTTTATTATATGATTTAATGATTTCATTGGTTCACAGTTTGATTAATTTTGTTTTTGTGGCGCAGAGCTCTACAGCTCTTTTTAAGAGCTGCCTGTTCACAAACCCTTTGATCGCGCCTGATGTTAACCTCTTCCCAGCCAGTGTCATTAGTACGGTGCATGTTTTTAGCACTGATCATCACTGTGTTAGTGTCACTGGTTCCCAAAAAGTGTCAGTATGTCCACTGCAATATTGCAGTCCTGCTATAAGTTGCTGATCGCCACCATTACTAGTAAAAAAACGAATAAAAATATCCAATAGTTTGTAGACGCTATAACTTTTGCATATACAATCAATATACACTTATTGGGATTTCTTTTTTTTACCAAAAATATATAACAATTTTAGTGGATGTTTTCTAGCAGGTCAGTTTTTTTTTTTTTTTATTTTTTTTTTATTCATAGGTGATCAAATACCACCAAAAAAAAAGCTCTCACGGGGGGTGTGAGTGGGGAAAAAACGTACATTTTATTTGGGTACAGTGTTACATGACCGCACAATTGTCAGTTAAAGTAACGCAGTGCCATATCACAAAAAATGGCCTGGTCATGATGATGGGGGGGGGGGGGGGGGGGGGGGGGGGGGGGGGGGGGGGGGGGTAAATCTTCTGGAGGTCAAGTTGTAAACCTCCGATATGAACAAAGCCTATCCCTCTATAGTGTGTACTTGTCTCAGTTACGAGCACGAAGTGTAATTTCTGTCTGCTGCTTCGTTCCTCCTTTTATCAGCATAAATCACTTCTGGCAAGTTTTCCTGACACCGAGAGAAATGGTGATGGGAGGGATCTCTAGCTGATTGACAGCTTCAGCTCTGTTCCTGTGTAAAGGCGGGTTGGGGGATGTCCCTTCCCGTCCCTTCAATTAGCTATCAAAGCTCTCCTCACAGTAACTTCAACTCTCCAACCCCTTTTTTTTCTGCACTCTCAGACAAGCTTTATAAATTCTGGATTTTGAGCTGATGTAGAGGAGAGAATACTACAGATAAAAAGGCACAACTTATGTAGGAGGATTTGTTTCATCTGTGTATCACCTGAGGCCATTCACTTTAGTGGGTTTCCAACCACATTAAGGTTTGATTCTCATTAGGTAGGAAGGGAAGGATAAGATTGATCACCACTTCTTCAAATTCAGCGATTTGTATGCTGTTATTTCTATCCTGACAGAATTCCTTTAAAAATAATACTAATTACAGGCAGTCCCCTAGTTTAAAACGACTCTGACTTACAAACGGAGGGAGACAGGAAGTGAGAGGAAATCCACCCCTAGGAAGGGAAATTCCCTCCTGTAAGAGTTAATATATGGAAAAGGTGTCTCCACTGAAGCTTTATCACCAATCCTTGTTTCCACAACAACCCAAAATTTTCAAAATCCAATTGTCATTGGGACAGAAAGTGAGGGGGAAATCTTCTGAACAGGGGCACAGACATTAAAACAAATATTACAGGGTTGATAACCCTTCTCTATGTTATCCAAAAAGCTTAAAAATGGATTTGTTTGGCTGGAGCTACACTTATAAATTGTACCTGTTCCAACTTACAAAGAGAGTCAACTTAAGAACAGACCTGATCTTGTTTGTAACCCGGGGACCCCCTGTACCAAGCGGGGAAAGATTCAGACATGTATTTTTGGTTTCTTAGGCCCCTTTCACACTGGGGCGGGAGCCGCGGCGACGGTAAAACAGCGCTATATTTAGCGCTGTTTTACCGTAGTTTTAGCCGCGGTATTCGGCCGCTAGCGGTGCGGGTTTAACCCCCCGCTAGCGGCCGAAAAAGGGTTAAAATCTCCCCGTAGCAGCGCTTTGCGGCGGTATTACCGCGGTGTCCCATTAAAATCAATGGGTAGGAGCAGTGAATACACCGCTCCTATTCCGCTCCAAAGATGCTGCTAGCAGGACTTTTTTGACCGTCCTGCTAGTGCGCCGCTCCAGTGTGAAGGCTTTCACACTAAAGTGAATGGGGCCGGATTTTTTTCAGGCGGTGTACAGGTGCTATTTTTGAAAAATGCCCCAGTGTGAAAGGGGCCTTACTGTACCCCCAGACAGAAGATTTCTGTCCCAGTGATGACATCCAGGGAAAGAGGAAATCTCCCCAAATGTGGTAACAGAGGGCAATAAAAAAAATTAGCAGCAGTTCTCGTCGTTGCCTGTTCAATCTAGGAGGGGGGGGGGGCAGGGATTATTCTGTTAATTATTTTCAGAGCATGTGTTAAAGAAGTATGGACAAAGCTTCTTTATGTTTTTGTCTTTTTGTCCTTCTCCTGTGGATCACAGGAGTTCAGTTTGTTTTGCACTCCTGTGACACGCTGTTGGCATCCTCAAACGGAAGGTGGAGGAGCGCAAGGTCTCCAACATCCACCAGCTCCGTGATGATGTTATGGAGAAGTGGAAGAGGACTCCAATGGCAACCTGTGAAGCTCTGGTGAACGCCATGCCCAAGAGGGGCAGTGGCAGTGCTAAGTGTTAAGGCAGTGCTGGAAAATAATGGTGGCCACACAAAATATTGACACTTTTGGGCCCAATTTGGACATTTTCACTTAGGGGTGTACTCACTTTTGTTGCCAGCGGTTTAGACATTAATGGCTGTGTGAGTTATTTGAGGGGACAGCAAATTTACACTGTTACACAAGCTGTACACTCACTACTTTACATTATAGCAAAGTGTAATTTCTTCAATGTTGTCACATGAAAAGTTATAATAAAATATTTACAAAAATGTGAGGGGTCCTTTTCCTTTTCCTTTTCCTACTAAGGATAACACAAGGTGAAAATTAAAGCTGAACTCTAGGTATGATCTTTAACTTTATTGCAAGCAAACTTTAAAATGGTCTAGCTTGGATTGTAGTAAGTATACATATCTCATATCTGAGGGGCTGCTAGGAAAGCTGCCAATCACTGTAGTAGTCTTCCCGGTCCTGTGCCGAACAGCTTCCCCCCACTGCATACTGACCAGAACATCATCACTTTTTCTACTTCATCAGGATCCAGACCCAGAAGATCATGGATAACACTAGTAGTCCTGACTACTACAGAGATTGGCAGCTTCCCCAGTGCCTCCTCAGGTATGAGATATATTCATATCTGGAGTTCAGCTGTAATTGGTAATTAATTTCCAGTGGGGCGGTGGCATGAATAATACAAATTTTTACTGCTGATTTAAGTTTAACAAAACTAATGCCAACCCATCCTCCTTTAGCCCTATTGAACTTATCTGTGTGGAAGCTGCTTCCTTATGTCAGGAGTATAGCTGTGGCCTTTTCTGACTTTTTACAGCCTCCCCGGTAGAAATCCTCTTAAGCGCCAGCCATGCCTGCCGACTTGCATGCCAAAATATATAATATTATTTTCTGCCACTTTTGTGAATAGTGTACTCTTACTATACGGTACAGCCATAGGGTGAAACCACTTTTGAGACCATGCAGCTCTGCCTCTTCTGCCTGCACACTGGTGATATGGTCCTGGTCTTCCCTCTTCTGAAAGCTTTCCTAAACCCCACTCTTCAGCCCCCACCACATTTTACATTGACAGACCTTTCAATTTTAATAGGGCCTGACCAACTGACTCACTCTGGTTAATGGTATGCAGATTTAAAATTTTACTAAATGTATTAAATTTCAAATTGATAAGTGGAATAAAAGCCCTGATTATTTTTACTTTTTACCCACCTAGTTTTGGCTTATGGAGCTACTGGAGCTGGAAAGACCCACACTATGCTGGGTTCCTCCACAGAACCTGGAGTCATGTATCTCACAATGATGGACCTTTACAACCGAATGGAAAGCTTAAAAGATGAGAAAATTTGCAATATTGCTATCTCTTACCTGGAGGTTTGTACTCATTGTTGTATATTTCATAGATGTGTGACTTTGTGTTTTTTGTAAAGCAGTTATGGTTATATGTATCCTAATTTTTAAAGATGGCTGCACACGTTCCAATCTTTTTATACTGTGTAATCCCCTTTTTTAGATTTTTCAAGGGCCAACTTAAATACATTTCAATTAAGATGCAGTTGGATAGGCCGATGTACAATCAGATTGTAAAGTGTGTGCGTGACCATCCTAAATTGATCTACCAATCCAAAAGTAATGCTTTAATTATAGGCGGAGTCTAGTGGGCTGAGCCAGCCCTCATCTTCTAAAATGTATTGGATGCTTCAGCCACATTTCTGCCTTCTGTTCCTGTCCACCTGACGCCTGTCCATGCCTACTTGCATTGTCCATTATGTTAAATAGTAAATCCATGGGGAAAAAATGTGAGAGCCTTCAGGTTGGACACAGCAGATATCTCACCAATAGGTTTTTAAATAGATGGGATACTGACAGTCAGTTTAACTCTCCAGAATTCGACTTTGCAGGAGTATCAGAAACTTGGTTTGACAGCTCAACGACTGGCTTGCAACTGTCCTGGGATACTCCCTTGTATCAAAGGGACAGAAGGTAGAAGAGGAGAAGGGGTGTGCCTGTATGTCAATAATTATTTGCTAGTGAATACTAGGGGTAACATTGCTAATGGGGGCAAGCAGTGGAATCCCTGTGGCTGGAGCTTCAAAGGGAAGAAACTAATTGGGGGTGTATGTTAAAGGCCCCCTAACCTGAAGGATGAGGTCTGATCTCCTTTCAGTTAATGGCTACAGGGTGTTATTTATTTATTATTATTATTATTATTATTATTATTATAATAATGGGGGACTTCAAATATCTAGATACTGACTGGGTAGACAGAACTGCTGACTCATTTGAGGCTTGTCATTACATAAATGTCTTGCAGGACAGCTTCGGGAAAAATGGGAATGCTTTAAAAACATACTGTGTAATTGCATTAGCCAATGAATTCCAATGGGCAACTAATATAAAACGGCTATGCTTAAAGGCGAAATGGAGCCACAGCTTTTTTGGCCCTACTGCTCCTGTAGGTCACGGGAGTGCACTTCGTTCTGCACTTCTGTGACCCTTATTTAGCCAACAGAAAACTAAAGTCCAGCCGTCTGCTGATATGACGATCAAAACTCTGAAAAAATCTCGACTTTGATGTTGTAATCTACCCAGATGCCTGGACCAGCTGCTGGTTCAGCCTCTCGCTGAGAGCCTGAGCCAGCCGCTCTCGCCCCTTGCACAACTGGATGCTCCATTGAGCGCTGGCGGGGCAGACCAGAGAGTGGTGACTGACAGTTATGAGAAAAAATTTGAAAACCCCTAGGGGTGGGATTTTAAGGCACTACCAAAAATGAAAGCGTATAGATAAAATAATGGTTTATTACAAAATAACTTTTAGACAAAGTACTGAACATGATCATGAATTAAAACAGAATACAAAATGAGTGCAGATACAATATCCCAAACTGACGCGTTTCAGAGCTGATTGTTGTCTTTCATCAGGGGTTAACAGGATATATGGTCTATAGGATTCAAATACAATTAATTACTAGTAAATGGATACATCCACTTGATCACATGCAGAAGCCACGGACACTGGGGCCTAATAGAGGAGTCCTGGAAATGATGGCAAAAAGGTATAAAAATACATTATATACAGGAAGTACATGAACAGCCATGCAGACATACGGCTGTATGTTAATAATTGCATAGCATATAAGATCACCACGGGATCGGGGCCTGAGAAGCATGAAGTTCAAAAGTGTGATGAAAAAAGAACCCAAAGATTTGGGGTGTCTCGCACTACTATTGAAGACACAGGGTAAGCTACTGTGTAGTATAATAAAGTGCTAGGAATTGGTGTATATCCTTTGCAAGAAGGGTCAAAATTGTTTTAATAGCAGTGGGGAAAAAAGATAATCGTAATCCCTTAATCCAGTAAGATTAAAACAAAAATCAAGCCATAATAGATATTAAAAGGAATAATATAAATCTGACATGCTTCATGTCAGTTTGGGTAGAAGCTATCCCTCAAGGGTGGCATTTCAACAGATACCTAGCATGGTAGTTGGAGCTTATATAATGGCGTACTTACTGAGGTTGAGCTGGAACCCTAAATGCACAGCACCGACTTCTTCTGAATGGCCCTGTGGCCAGTGGGACAGAATTGAGGTATAAATAACCCTGCTAATTTCTGCCGTACTGCCCACCTAATAGGTGGCAGCTGTGTATAGCCGGAATGAGCCAGGACTCCTGAAAGGCCCCCTGAGCTGCCCTCACGCCATGACGTCACGCATGAGCGTCCCAATGACACAAAGGAGGCTGCGGCCTCCCGGAGACACAACGGTTATGAGGAAGGACTAGATGCATAAAACATATTCTCCCTGGAGAAGAGACGTTTAACAGGAGATATGTTAGTGATCTACAAATCTCTGGTGATTCTAACATACAGAGAAAACTATTCCGCTTCAGGTTGCTTACGAGGACATGGGCCACTCAATGAAGTTTAAAGAGAGGCGGTTTAACCTTTAAACTGCGAAAGAGATTTACTGCCAGAGCGGTATGGATGTAGAACTCTTTTTTTCCATAGTTAGTGGTGTGAGCTGGGATTGTCAATAACAAACAAATAAAAAAAAAAACGTATAGATGGCATCTTGGCGTATGCAATTTACAGGGATATGGGAAATTATAGCGACATAAACTCGCACACACCCACACAGGTTGAGCTGGATGGACTTGTGTCTTTGTTCAAGCTTACCAACTATGTAACTATCTTCCAAAAACTGAACTACCAGTTTTAGATGTACTGGCCCTTTAAGAGCTTTGCGCTATTTCCTCTGTATGTAACCATTTGTAGGGTCTGTTTGGCTGGTAAAGATATTGCTTTGATGTATAAAAATGTCCTTATTACAAATCTTTCTTTTATATTGTGACTTTCTTGAGCTCTTGTAAGAACAGCATGGATTCTCTTTAGCCCTCTTTTTTTCATAGCAGTAATCTATAATAGCGCTTTCATTTGGTAATTTACATCAAATCAACATAAATGTACTTCTAGAAGCCACTCTCAGCTGCTCAGCACGGTCTCATTTTACTGTGTATAGAAGATTTACATCCTTATTAGCACAAACGACACATTGTTGGTAAGGAATGTAAGTCAGATGGCTGTTGTAAGCTGACCATGTTTTCATGAACTGCAGAATATAGCTTTTAGGAACAGCTATATGTGTTGCATAGATTTCCAATGGCTAAAATTTATGTCGGCAGCCTCCTGTCTAATTGGGGAGAGAGGGCCTGGATGGATAGGCCTCACAGGCAATCTATTTACTTTTGCTACTGGCTATAGGGATTGTGATATGGCTGTCCAAACAAATTTTTGTTGTTTGTTTGCATGCATACAGATATTATTATTAATCAAAGGTTTGTATATGTCTGAGATGGAGTACGTTCCCATTTCGAGTAGACGGTCTGGAATTGAGGATTGAAATCTCTTGTCACCGCTTTTCTGTAGTGAGAGCGCACGAAAATGCCACATTGGCCGTAGTAGAGGGCGTGAGCCATTGAAAAGGAATTTTTTTCTTTTTTTTTTTTTTTTTTATATATATTTTTTTTTTTTTTTCTGCAACCCTATCTAGATATAGTTGACTATCTAAAGCCTAGTACACACTGCTAGTTTTTTCTGGTTCAACCCATCGATTCAATTTTAGTACAGCAATCTCCCCTGCTGTTCTATTGTGTTCTGACAGGGGAATGTCTCCCACTGAGAGCGCTGATACGGAGCCAGTCAGCAGACCTCTTTTGGTCATGCACCTTCGTCAGAAGCCGGTTCAACAGCCGGCTTCTGTCGGACCAGCTGGTTGCCGCCCGAAATCCAGCCCATATGTACGGGACTTTTCTACTAAAACTTTAGTCACTTTTTGTGTGGAGCTATTGGGCTCATGTCCCTGCTAAATCAGTCCACTCCCTGTGGACCTTTTTGACCTTTTCTTTGTAGGTCTCTTCTTTTATAAGTTTATCATCAGACTGGTCTCTTAGGACAAAGTTGTCAGGGGATCCTTCTGTTGGTCTTCTGACCTGACTTCTGCTGGACATTATCTGGATGCTGCATGGCCTTTGCCTCCGGAAAGGTTTGTGCCAGACTTTTCTAGGGTCAGGTTATTTATATTCATAATATAAAGGGGAAAAATACCCAACAATTTGAGGGTAAAAAAAAGCTTTCCCTTTGTTATAAAACATATTAAATTAAAAATGTCAGGACAGTTCAAACACCACCAAAATAACCCCTTCTTGGTAAGTAGACGCCCCAATGTGTGCCACAATTTTTTTGGAAATGAATAAACCCTTTACATTTTGTGCTCTGTGATTGGATGTTAAAGGTATCACATGGCACAAAACCGCTCCGATTGGCTCTGCATGTTGCCTGTAACCTGTGTTGTCTGACAGTGTGATCACAGGCATTGTGCATGTAGTAAGCAGAGTAAATGGCACTCCAGAAATGTCCACTACTCCTCCATTTTATAACATGATGGTATTCAAATAGTTAAACTCTCTAGCAAGTGACTATTCCTACTACTAGGAATCCTACACCTTACTCTTCGGCGGTAGATTCTGCTCTTTCCATGGTATGGTTGGATCATTTTTCAAATCATTTGGTAACAGTATGGATCGGTTATCGCTTTCCAGAAACTTCTGTGGGCATTGATTTGAGGTCCTAATCTCCGTTCTGATCCTAATGTTCTGGCACACCAGTTAGAGGTGTGTGTGTGTGTGTGTGTGTGTGTGTGTGTGTGTGTGTGTTTGTTTTGTGTTGTTTTTTTTTTTTTTATATCTCTTACCATTTTTTTTTTTTTTTTTTGTTTTCAGGCTTTTCTATCCTTTTGCATGCTCCCTTTCCTTCACTAGTACGCCTCACTGCTACTAGTATAGAGCAAGCAGTGCTGTTATTTCTGGTCACATTCTCTGCTCTGTGTACTCTTCCTATAGCCCTTCCCATCTTTTGCGCCAAAGGATGCAACAGATGAGCCAGACAAAAAACAATGGTCAAGGCTGAGAGAACAAATGCCTATTAGAAGCTATCCCCTCCTGCGCTAAAGCTGGTGAGGACCCCCAAGCAGTACTTGGCACCTTTTTTAAATCTCATTTGCAGTGTTGGTGTACACAAAGGGGTACTCCTAAAAGCTGCTGAGGAGTGGGAAGAGATAACGTTGTCTTCCTGCAGTTGCAGTGTATAAAAGGCATCCCTGTTAATGGAAGCCAGGGGTTTATCGGATTCAGTCTTCCCTACCTTTCTCATACAGTTTATGATCGCACATGTAAGGCCTAGTTTACACAGTTCTCCGTGGGACACATTCTATCCTTTTTCCAGTCTGGTTTGGATCAGCATCTGATGAGTACCATCAAATGGCAATTCTCAGCCTTTGCCATTGTGTTTCAGAGACTGCTGGCCCCTCATTCCTTAATTGAGTCTTTTTGTGCAATGTGATGCACACATAGTTTCCCTTGTATGTTCCCTAGGGACCTTGTGGGATCCTAACCTGGTTGTTTCGGCTCTTCAGAGGACACTACTCTTCAGAGTCCACTCTTTAAGTCCATGATAGAAATTCCATCATCCAGCCTCGCTCGCAGTTGCTATAGCAGTAGAGAGGCTCCCACTGATCAGTAGGTAAAAACCCTTTTTCCTTTTACAGCCACGCAGCAGCATCCACACATGTAGGACACCAAACATTAGAGGCGATTTATTTTTACAATGCAAATATACCTTTTGCACGCTGCCACTGACTAGTAATCTAGTGTTTGATGGTGAGGGGCAAACAAGGATGCTGTGCGAGTGCTTGACCTGCTCGTTATCGACCAATATCATTAGAACGCCAGTAACCTTCAGGGTGCCCAAGGTTGTAATGCACAATAAAAACATTTTAACTTTATGTAACAAAAAAAAAAACAGGCTTGATGGACAATTTTTGGACAGGTCTTAGGCATTTTGCCATGGCACCCCTGGTTGAAAAATGCTGCCCTACCTCTATTAAAACAAGAAAATGTTCTATGTCTGGAGTAGTACTTTTACAGGTGAACATTAAATTGATATTTAAAGGCAATAAGAAAACAAAAACAAGCATGTCCTACTTACCTGCTTTGTGCAGTGGTTTTGCACAGAGCAGCCCTGATTCTCTTTTTTGGGTCCCCTGCTAGTGCTCCTGGACCCTCCCTACTGCCAAGTGCCCACAGAACAAGCTGATTTCAATGGGGGCACGCTGCTGCTCTGCATGTATGCACACACACACACACACACACACACACACACACACACACACACACACACACACACACACACACACACACACACACACACACACACACACACACACACACACACACACACACCCCTGTAGCTTGGCCCTGCCCCCTATCTTTCCTCACTGGCCGTGATTGACAGCAGCGACAGCCAATGGCTCATGTTGCTGTCTCAGCCAATGGGAGGGAGATTCCCTGGAGAGCTTAGGCTTTTGTGCACACTGCTGGATCGTGATAGGGCTCAGGTAAGTATTTGGGGGGGGGGGGGGTTTGTGCTGCACAGCTAAGGGTTTTTTTTTTTTTTTTTTTTTTTAACAACTTCATGTGTTCTGTGCAGCCTATTGAGCCTTTAGAACCACTTTAAAGGGAATGTAAAGAAAATCAAACTGATGGAAATGTGCACACTCCCTCTGAGATGCAGCCAGCAAATACACTGTCCTAAGTGTTGCTTACAATAAAATAAATTTATAAAACAAAAGAAAAGCCAGCGCTTTCCAAACTGCCAGAGTAGTAACCAATAGGCCTTTTCACAATCCAATCTAACCTCTGTAGTGTCTTTGCTTCTCATCAGAAGATTTTATGATGAGAAGCAAACACTACAGGCGCTAGATTGGATTGAAATGTTAAAACTCTGGCAGTTTGGGAAGCACATGGTAAAAATGTTTCTATTTGCCTAAAGTAATCTGGGGTAACTTTTTTACATGCTTTCATTGTTATAGTTTTGTAATTTTATTAGATGTAGAGCAGCTATCAGTTGTTGGTTCAAAAATCTGTTCACAAGCTATAGCATTCACTAACACATTGTAGAGTTGGCCATTAGGATGTCACCTTCTGCCTTCAAGTTATAAATATGAAATCTTCATAAGTACAATTGTGTTTATTGGACTAAAGAGAAATGACAAACTTTTTTTTTAATGTTTACGCTTTTTAAAAATGCTAGAAAATTCTGTATAATCCCTTTATACAGCTAGTACTTTTGAAAGAGAGATATGTATAATATATATATATATATATATATACCTTGATATATATATATATATATATATATATATATATATATATATATATATATATATATATATATACATTTTTTTTTTTTTAATCTGAAGCATTTCTCCTGCTCTGTGTAGGTGTACAATGAGCAAATCCGTGACCTTCTCTCAAACTCTGGTTCCCTTGCTGTGCGAGAGGATGCTCAGAAAGGAGTGGTTGTACAAGGATTAACATTGCATCAGGTATGTCTTCCAATATACAAGATAAAGCCATTCTGATTCCTTCCACCCACCTAAATCTTATCACAATTTTATATATCTTGCACTAATATGTTGAACTGTACTTTAAAACTAGTTACTGATCATAGGAAGAAATCTATAGATGTAGAATGCTCCTTGGTAGTTTAGGCTCTTAGCTAAAAAAAATAATTAGATTCCTACAAACCTTACACTTGGCTGTTTTTTTTTATGATTCGGTCTAAGGGCGAACTATATTATTATTATTATAATAATAATAATAATTTTTTTTTTTTTTCTTAAATCTAGTTAACCAGATTATTATTTTGATTGTTCTATATTGTGATGTGAGTAGTTTTGTAGCGGTGAGAAACCAGATCAATGTCAAAGGGGGCTTTCCATGAAAACGGAAGATCTGTTTTGTGTGTGTATATGTATATATTTAAATTTATTATTTATTTTTTTCCGGCAGCCAAAATCAGCTGGTGAGATTCTCCAGTTGCTTGACTATGGCAATAAGAATAGAACGCAGCATGCTACTGATGTCAACGCCACCTCTTCTCGATCTCATGCTGTATTCCAGGTAGAATTTAAAAATGCAATGCTTTTTATTTTACAATAGTATTGCTGGAGTGTGAATACAGGAAAGTGCCAAAATATTTCCCCCAAATTTTTTTCTATTTGTAAAGATGGACAAAAATATCATATAGGGATTTACTTTTCACTAAACCAACAGACAAAAGATGTTTCTGAACAGGTTCTATATATGAAGAATGAAATGAAACCAATCTTAAATGAAAAAAACTCCTATGGGTGGGATTTTTAAGGCAACAAAAAAAATATTATATAGTAAATTATATTTGTATAAATTATAATTATATATAACTGTTGTATGTATACAAATATTTTGTACAATAAATGTAATCTGTATGTAATATATATTAAATAATAAAAAAAAAATTTTGTTGCCTTAAAAATCCCACCCATAGAGGTTTTTTCATTTTTGATTTATTAAAGGGATGATGGCAACCACATACCCACTGACACTGGTTTCATTTTGAAAAATGACAACCTATCTTTGGAAGCCCCTGTTTGAAAGTCATCTAAAGCCTAGTACACATGTGCTGAATGTCGGGCAGCATCAATCGGTTTACTAAAAAAACAGCTGACGTTCGGCCCATGTGTATGGCAGGCGGTCTGACCGACGGAAGCCACCCAAGCATGCTGGGGAAAACCAACAGCCAATCAGTGCTCTCAGCCAATGGCTGAGCGCAGACCAGAGTGTTTTTGGAGGGGGGCATCCCCCTGTCGGAACACAATAGCACAACAGGGGAGATCGCTATACTAACTTTGGATTGTTAGTACAGCGGCTCTTGTAGTTTAAGTTCAATGGTTCTGGTTAAGATGCTCTCAAGTACAAGGCAATTTCCTTTGGAATCTTGGAAGGAGTCTAGAAAATAGGATCAGCAAGGGCACCAAACCAAAGGGTCCGGAGTCCATAAGTATTCAGTCAAATGTATTCAAAATAACAAGCCAACCGGTTTCGGGGGGCCAAGCAATATCCCCTTTATTAGGGCTCAAATTGATGTGTAAGGTGGAAGCCAAAGGGCTTGATTCAAATTTTACTTTTTCTTGAAAAAAAATCTTAATTGCAGTTAATATAATAGAATCAGCAGCTGAAGCCTTAAACCACTACAGCTCTGGAAGGTTTACTCCCCTTCATGACCAGGCCTTTTTTTGCGATATGACACTGCGTTGATTTAACTGACAATTGCACGGTTGTGCGACGCTGTACCCAAATAAAATTTTTTTTTTTTTTTTTAACCCACAAGTAGAGCTTTCTTTGGGTGGTATTTGATCACCTGTGTGTGTGTTGTGTGTTTTTTTTTTTTTTTTATTCTTTATTTTCTTTTGCTTTCTGCTACACAACACATCCAATAAGTGTAAAAAATCGAATTTCTTAAAAAAAATAAAGGTCAATATGTATTCTGCTATATATTTAAAAAAAAAAAAAAAAAATATCCTAATGTATATTGATTTGGTTTGCGCAAAAGTTATAGCATCTACAACTATGGGATATTTTTATGGAATTGTTTCTTTTAATGACAATTGCGCAGTCATGCAACGATGTACCCAAACAACAAATTTTTTATAATTTTTTTCCCCACAAATAGAGCTTTCTTTTGGTGGTATTTGATCACCTCTGCGGTTTTTATTTCTTGCACTATAAACAAAAGAAGAGGGACAAGTTTGAAAAAACTCAATATTTTTTACTTTTTGCTATAATAAATATCCAATTTATTATTTATTTATTTTTTTAACATTTTTTTTTTTTTTGCTCAGTTTAGGCCGATACGTATTCTTCTACATATTTTTGGTAAAAAAAAAAAAATCGCAATAAGCATATATTGATTGGTTTGCGCAAAAGTTCTAGCGTCTACAAAATAGAGGATAGATTTATAGCATTTTTATTAGCTCTTTTTTTTTTTTTTTTTTTTTTACTAGTAATGGAGGCGATCTGCGATTATTATCATGACTGCGATATTGCAGTGGACACATCAGACACTTTTGACACATTTTTGGGACCATTCACTTTTATACAGCGATCCGTGCTATAAAAATGCATTGATTACTGTATAAATGTGACAGGGGGGGATCAAGGGGTTAATATGTTCCCTATGGGAGTGATTCTAACTAGGGGGAGGGAACTGACTGGGGGAGGTGACCGATCGGTGTCCCTATGTACAGGGGACACACCATCGGTCTCCTCTCCTCTGACAGCACGTGGATCTGTGTGTTTACACACACCGATCCAGGTCCTGCTCATTTACTGGGCAATCGCAGGTGCCCGGCGAACATCACGGCCCCCTAGCGCGGGTCCCGCCGTCATGGCCGCAAATGAAATGCCGTCATGACGGCGGCCCGGGAAAACAGATGTTTCTTGCCGCCGTTCTATTATATACAACTATATAGATCAGTCCAAAATGAGGGACAAATGAGGAGAATGAGGGACAGAGGGACATTGTTCCAAACCAGGGACAGTCCCTCAAAATCAGGGACAGATGGGAGGTATGTATATATGATTAAGAACCTCTGTTGTAATATACAAAAAATGTTTAAAGCGGAGTTCCAGGCTTTTTATGTTTATTAAAAGTCAGCAGCTACAAAAAGTGTAGTTGCTGACTTTTAATAAGCAGACACTTACACTTCCACGGTCCAGCAACGCGGCCAAATTGAGCATTGCTCCTCTCCCCCTCTCCGCCGGCACCTCCATTGTCACTCTGGGAACCCAGCCGTGACAGCTTCGGCTTCACGGCTGGGCACGCACGGCGCATGCGCGAGTCGCGCTGCGCTCCCGGAGTGGACAGGCGATCTCCTGGGACCTATCACGTGTTCTAGGAGATTGCCCCTCCTAACGAAGCCCCCCCCCCCCCAAAAAAAATTACATGCCACATGTGGCATGTAAGGGGGTGAGGAGTGCTTAAAGCCGAAGTTCCATTTTTGGGTGGAACTCCGCTTTAAGTCAGAACTGAGCAGACGTCAGAAACCAAATAACAAATGTCCCATAAAGAATACCATTACTGCCTAGCTCTGTTGCTGTCAGGAGTGAAACTTGTTCTCTGAATTTAAAGGCTAGTATAGAAATGCTTTTCACATAAGGAATATGTGACTGTCATAAGGAGGTTAATGACTGTTTAGCCATAAATAAAGGATTTCGGAGTTGCTGGCTTTCTACCAATTTCTTCCTCCTCCCACCTGATTTGAGCACCGTTGAACAGTACAACCCCTTGAGATACACTGGCTTAGTATTTTGGATGAAATTACTAATTTAAAATTTTAGATCCTTGTGTGGCCGCCTTACTAAAATATTTTACCAGACTAGAAAACCCATGAACTGTGAGCAAGGAGGCCATTTTGTGTTGCTGCACTGAGGTGTATATGGTTTCCTGGAAATTCCTTTATATGTATAAATGAGGTTCAACAAACAGAAGAAATTCATACTTATTCTATAAATTTTTATTCTGTTCCCTTTTTCAATAGATATATTTGAGGCAACAAGACAAAAGTGCCAGTATTAATCAAAATGTCCGGATTGCTAAAATGAGCCTGATCGATCTGGCTGGTTCAGAACGAGCAAGCGCTACAAATGCTAAAGGTGATCGCTTGCGTGAAGGCACCAACATCAACCGCTCCCTGTTGGCTCTTGGGAATGTAATCAATGCTCTGGCAGATCCTAAGGTGAGTTATTCATTGCTTGTCTCCATCTTGTCTCTTATCCTAAACACTGTGCTACTTCATCAACTTTGGCTTTCTATTTACTTGATATTTTCTCTTTTGCCTGCCATTTTTATGTTTTAGAAGTGTGGACAGAGAACCACAGCTTTAATTACTTCAAGGTATACACAAAGATCAACATTGGGGTATTATACAATTGTGTTCATTAGTAAAACCTGGTAAATGTATTGCTAGTACAGCCTTTCTCAACCTTCTTTTTTTTTTTTTACTAGGAACCCCTACTAAAATTAGTTAGGCTCAGAGGGAAGGAACCCCTAGTAACCTCTGAATGAACCCTAGGGTTCCACAGAACCCTGGTGGAGATGGCTGAGCTAGTAGGAGTACCAGAAATCTATGTAGGCTTCCCATAATTCCACACAGATCAGGAACTGAACCTAAGGGAGAGAGGCCAGCACTGATGGACTTTGGGCGTTCTTGAAATGCTTATGATGTCCATTTAAGATGATGGCAACTCTGGGCTTTGTTACAGAGGGCTCCCCTCTTGGGTATGTGTTTCTTCTATCAATTTCCAGTGAGGGGGTGAGAAAGGGCAGACAACTCTTTTGCTATAAAAGAGAAGACTGATGTCCACTTGGCTGTGGACTGTGACAGGAGTGTCTGGATCACGTAATTGCCTCAACAGTTGACAAAGGCTTAGGCAGGTGATATGTTATGTATTTGTATGTGTTTTCAAGCCTGTGTTTATCTGCCCAGCTAGAGTTCATGTTTTAATAAAATATTACAAAATTCATGAATTGTCAACCCTTCCACTTCCCTCTTAATCAATTTTTGTTGAACTGTAAAACATGACGATTGTGATAAAAATGGCAATATGTAGTGATCCACTGTGTCCATTGAGCTTCAGAATTAGGTGGATGACTGCACACCGATGTACTGTAGTAAATACCCAAAACTTTCCTATTGTAAAGGAAACCTGAGTACCCCAAACGTGAATGTAGTATACAAATAAGTCTGTAGCTCTGGGCCAGGCAAAGCACTAAGGTCCCTTTTTACACGGGCGCCCCTGTGAAGTGGAATCCGCTTGCTCAGCAGGGGATCTCTCTGCTGATCTCCGCTGAGCAGGCAGATGACGGACCCGTGTCTGCGCCGCTATGCAGAGCTGACAGACACAGTACCGCTCCTCTCTATGGGGCATTTGGATGGAACTGGACCACCTGTCCATTTCCAATCCACCAGACGGATGGAGAGAAGGACCACCATCTGTCTTTGGCAGACTGGATCAGATGGCGACGTATGTCAGCAGACAACCGCTACTCTATAGAAGAGACTGGATGGTCCAATAAGGTCCACCTAAAGAACCTGACAAGTGGACCTGATCGCCTGTGTGAATGGGGCCTTATGGAGATAGTGTATGCTGAAAAATCCTTGTAATGACAAAGCTGTAATAACACTGCACTAGGTCAGTTTGCCTTAACTGACCCCAATTCACACAGCAGATGGAAGGTTGGTTCACCTCCAGATAATGCTTCAGATCAAGGTGGGTGACTGCACATAGGTGTAGTAGAAAACCGAGCTGTAGGTGAGAAATAAAAACCTTAGTCTAAGGTCCCAGCGAAACTAGGAAGGTTATACATAAACCCTTTTTATGCACCAACACTACAATACCAATTGGTTTTCATGGCCCTCACTTTAGACACCTCTTTTATATTAAGATGAACTGAAATTGCAATTTAATCTGTCTTGTTTTAAATTTCACAAGAATGTACACAGGGAGACCCTAACATTTTAAAGTGTTTTTGATCAGTTGTTTACCAGCTAAACTGGACACTTCATTCTTTTCTTTCAGTCCCCTATGTTACTGTATATAACTCTGCCACTATTTACACAGAAAAACTCCCAAATGAGCTTGTTGTGTACGATAGACTGGTTCAAGATTGTGATGTTGTGGGAGTCTTGTGCTACTACTCGTTTTTGACTCTTGAAGAAAGATATGTGTGTGTAAGTGGAGGGTGATTCATTGACAAAGGAGGTTGTTTTTCTCTGCAGCTTCTTGTAGTTTGGAGTTTTGGACCCCCATGCACACGAGACGCTGTTAAACACGCATTCAAAAATATGATTTTTGCACGTGTGCAAAAATTAGCTTTAGGACCGAACTAGTTAATGGAAACCTGGGCAATTCAAACCCAACTTATCAAGTAAAAATGCATAAGTATGAGTTGCTCACAAAATGTTCAGCAGATCAGTGTATCTGATGGTGTACTAGAAACTTGACTTCCTGTAAAGTTTTTTTTGTTTGGCCCACCCTTACACCTTCCAAACACCCTGACCTGTTATTTAAATCATTCACCACATAGGACGGCAGACCAAACAACTTTTTACTGGAGAAGTACAGAAATTTCCATGAACTTCAGCTGGCTATACCTCCTAGCTCTGCTAATAATTCTGACATGTGGTTCAACTCATGTTTGTTTGAATTGCCCAAACTTTCAACGGGTTTACTGCAAAGTGAACCTGCAGCATGGAAACCTTGATGAGGTGACACTGCATGCTGCCTCTCTGCAGAGTGACAATCGGCCTTGAAAACTAGGATCATTTTGAGGTGCAATCAGTTTCCAGGTTATCAGCTGCCCTCTCCTGTACCTCCCTCTTGGTTCATGAAGCACCCTTCACAGGGGAAGGTCTATTATGTGGAGTAGGAGGTGGGAAGAAGTGTCTTAGGCTGAGGACTTTGGACATTGGTGGTTCTATCTGTTTTGGGACTACTGAGGTTCCTAGCAGAGAGGCAGACCTGGGTTGCAAATACCTTGAAGTGCTAGCACCATGATTGAAGAACAATGTAAGTGTAACGGTTTTGCATTTTCAAGGGAAATGTCATGTCCCTCCAAGTCTGTGACTGGACACTAAATGGAGAAGCAGACTAAAGGAGATATATGGCCTAAGCCATGTTGGCTATACTTCTCCTGTAGGTGACAGGAGTGCAGTTCGTTCTGCACTCCTGTGACCTGTTTTCAGCGGGACAGTTGGGATCCACCCGGATGCCTGGACTGACTGCAGTTAGTCCCTGGGAGACTGAGCCAGCTGCTCCCTCCCCCGCCCAGGGCTCTGGTGAGCTGAATTTGCCGGCTTTCTACTGAGTGAAGACCAATAACTGAGCGATCAGTGGTCTTTGATCGCTCCGTTCTCGGCCTTAGATGCAGCGGGGGACAATTGCACCATTAGATCGATGCTGCAGCCACGTGTGTGTGTGTGTGTGTGTGTATGTATGTATGTATGTATGTCTCTATTCTCTATCTCTCTCCAGGCCTTAAGTGTTACTCGCCACCAGTTGCCGAATCCCTGCCATGCACCGCCCCTATACACGCCCTCATAAATGATCTCATGAAATTACACTTAAATGTTCTATGCAGAATTAAGTTGCAAAAATAAATATTAACAACAACTTTATCAGTGCCCACCATTGCAGCCTCACCTCACATGTGCAGAGGATCATCATGGGGAAGAGGAAAGTTGCCGGATCACGATAGCCTGCTGTTACAGTTTACATTGCAATTGCCTCCGCAGCTGGGCTGCCAGGGAGTGGGGGGCGAGTACCGCCGGAATGCAGGGTTGAACAGAAGCCGTTCTACCATCGATCGGCCCGGGGGAAGAGAGCATGGATCAGAGAGCGATAGCCTGCTGTTACAGTTTACATTGCAATTGCCTCCGCTCATGATTACACACAGCCCCGCCCCCTCCTGACCCTGCACCTGTGATGGACACTGATAGACAGAACACATCCCAGAATTGTACTGGTGTTCTGTCTATCACAGGCGCAGGGTCAGGTGGGGGCGGGGCTGTGTGTAATCACGAGCGGAGGCAATTGCAATGTAAACTGTAACAGCAGGCTATCGCTCTATGATCCATGCTCTCTTCCCCTGGACCGATAGATGGTAGAGCGGCTCCTGTTCAGCCCCGCATGTCGGCGGTACTTGCCCCCCACTCCCTGGCAGCCCAGCTCCTCGCCAGAAACCGTTTGGAAAGTGGAAAATTTGAGCCGTGCGTACACACACGTACACACACACACACTTTCTCATTAAAGCAGAGTTCCGGACACTTTTAAAACTTTGTGCCATCCATTTCATTCTTGACTGTTAAAAACGCATTGGCCTAATCTTAAATGGCATATGTATCCTCTTCTTGTGTACCTTGTTGTGGCGAGGTATGTCATTTCCGGTCACACTTTGGCTCCTGGGAGATTAGTGTCATCAATCCCAGGAGTCCATAGGCATCACCCGCCGCTTGTTTTACTTCCTTTTTGCTTGATTGGTAGAAGAGGTTTCCATAGCATCGGGGCAGAAACTTCCTCTGATGCCGCCATCGCTATGGAAACCTGGCCGACATGCACTGGGGTGCACTGAACATGTGTGAGGTTGATGCTGGGAAGCCAGCATGCACCAACTCCCGAAAGAGACCCAGCGGGCTTTACATGCCCACAGTCTAGATGGCCATACTGTACAGAAGGAGAAATAAGTAAGTTATCGATGCTGCAAAACAGGAAAGAGGACACTTTTTTAAAGATTGCTATATGTGAAAGAACGAGCAGTGACTATACCGGGAGTAATTTTATCTAAAAAAATAAATAAAAATAAATCTGCTTAATTAAACTTCTCTCTGTCACTCTGCAGTCGTCTCCTCCTATCTGAATGTCCCTTGCTGGCACACAAGTACTACAACACAACTGACACCTTTGTGCTGCTTCTTCCAGTTCTCAAATTTTAGGCACTTGCCCTGCTTTCATGTATTAAAAAAATCAGTGGGATAGCATTTTCATAAGGCGTCAGTTGCAGACTAAAACTATGTCATAAAAGGTTTCTTTTATGTGTTCCCGCCCATGTAGTATTTAATTTTCTATTTTTTTCTTCTTTTTTTTTTTCTTGTAATTCATTGGCATATGGATTTGAAGCCACCTCAGGGCAACATTCTCTCTCTCTCTGGGTCCTGTACGTGTCTTAGCCTCATTCTCTTGGTTTAATATACTCCAGACGTAGTAGCTTGGCAAGTCCAGAACGTCTGTTGCACTGCATAGTTTCACAGATTTTTGAAGAATACATGAATGCCAAACTCCCAGAGGGCAATCTGCAAACTTTTCAAGTTAACATTATTGATACTGGCTGTAATGTTACACCTCAAGTTAATGGTTCACTCACAGAGTTAAACAAAGTATATACTTCGCATCTGTTATTTGTGATCATTTGACTACCAGAAAGTAACCTGAACTATTTTTAAACAGATTTTTTTTTTTTTTTTGAATGTGCTCATATATATAAATGCTCTGCAGCTGTTTTTTTACTACATGAAATAAACAGACTTTAACAAGGTGTTTATCTAAAATTGCGCACACGATACGCCATTTCCATGATACATTTTCACAGGCTGTCTGTGTACTTAAACTGAACCTTTCCTTAATGCTTACTACCTGGAGCTAAGAGCAAGCACTTAAATGGGCCCGATGTTACCTCTCATGCCTATAAAAGATCCTTCTGTGTCTGTTTTTCATGGACACCTGGATTTCTAGATTTGTAGCCTAAGCCCAATGTACCTGCAGCATAACTCCAGTTTGAAGGTTCACACTGATGCTTTGTGTGGGATTTGCAGCGATTCCTGTGCGTTTCCCACATCACTATCGCACTCCGTTCATGCGAACCGCTGCTGGTGTCATTTAACAGCACCCCAACAAAAGTATTGGCAAAGTCTGTGTCCTCTTCCCTGCTTGGCTGGCTGCCGAGTGAAGGGAAGATGGCCCCCACTCGGCTCTATAGCATTGACTGGCGGCAACGACATCAAACGTCACTTCCGCCCAATGCTCTTAAAGGAGAAATTTATATATATATATATTTTTTTTTTTTTTTTCTATTACAAGGGATGTTAACATATTTTTTTTTATTTTGACAGTTATTTAAGAAGAAAAAAAAAATGAAAGCACCCCATCCCACCAGGCTCACGCGCAGAAGCGAACGCATATAATAACTGTGTTTAAACCAGACGTGAGATATCATCGCGTTCGTTAGAGCGAGAGCAATAATTCTAGCCCTAGACCTCCTCTGTAACTCAGACATTTTTAAACGTCGCCTATGCAGATTTTTTTGGGGTAAAAGTTTGTCACCGTTCCAAGAGTGGGTGCAATTTTGCAGGGTGACATGTTGGGTATCGGTTCACTTGGTATAACGTCGTCTTTCACATTATAACAAAAAAAAAAAAAAAAAAAAAATATTAGCTTAACTTTTAACTGTTGTCTTATTTATTTATTTTTATTCAAAAAAAGTGCGCTTGTAGGACCGCTGCGCAAACACTGTTACAGAAAGTATTGCAACAAGCACCATTTTATTCTCTAGGGTGTTAGAAAAAATATATATAATGCTTGGGGGTTCAAAGTCATTTTCTAGCAAAAGAAATGGATTTTTACTTGTTAAAACCAAATCTCAAAAAGAGGCTTGGTCCTTAAGTGGTGAAAGGAGATGTCCTGACATGAAAAACAATGAACAAATGTAAAAAAAAAAAAAAAAAAAGTATAAAAGCTTTACTGTAGAGACTGGCCTTTCAACAATATAAAGCCATATTTTCCATGCTTACTGGCAGTTTTAAAAAATGACCCAGTTTCAAATATGTTTATTTAATTAATGAAAATGTTTTGCAGCTACGTAACACATTCCAAACTATTTAGTTGCTCAAGTTTCACTCGCCATGTTATAAATTCTTTGTGCCATCCAACTACTGCACGGATAACATCAAGACGATAGCTGAATTCCTCCCCAACGCGTCTGGGAGTTTTAGATGAAACGTTTCTTGTATGTCAGAAATCTAAACATTTTTTTCTGTCACTTACACGAAGAGCTTGCACCAGTTGCAATCGATATGGCATCCAGAAGCAAACCTCTTAACATACTCCAAACAGTCGTATGAGGGATTGCAAGTTCTCGGCTAGCATGAGTGGACTTGTGTGGGCTTTGCTGAAAAGCCTATTGTGTTTGTTGCACATTACCCTCCTAAAGTGAGTGGTCGCCCCGACTTGCATAAACACCTCAAGTGTTCAAATTGTTTGTTTATACCAGGGGTCTCCAGACTTTCTAAAGAAAGGGTCGGTTTACCATCCTTCAGACTTTAGGATGGTTGGACTGTGCCCAGTGGTAGTAAACCATGCCTGATCTTTGGTATTAAGGAGGGAAATGGTTGATGTCAGTGGGAGGAATTATGTCCCATTGTTTAATGCCTCACGGGCAGGATAAAGACAAGCAAAGGGCTGCAGTTTGGAGACCACTGGTATTATACAGACGAATGTGTCAGGACTGGGCTTAGCCCTTCTCTGAGCTGGCCGCTCAGCTGTCGGCTAATTGCCTGGTCCTATCTCTCCACAGTGACTCACCTGTTGATGATATCCTGCTCATCAGTCCTGCCTACTTAAGCCGTCCAGCCCAGATGATCTCTGCCTTCGCCTTGGTCACATCTCTAGAGATGCTCTCCTGTGTTCCTGCTTGGCTTACATTCCTTCTGGCTCCAGATCCTGCTTGCTGTTCTACTACGCTTGTCTCTGGTTCCCTGACGTTTTGGCTTGTCTGACTATGCGTTCCGATTCCTGAACTCTGGCTATGTTTTGACTACGTTTACTGTTTCCCCCCCTTTTTTTTTATTTTTTTATTTTTTTTTTTTTTTATTATTTAACAAGTGAGATTTAACTGTACTTCTGTCTCAGTCTGATTCATGGTTTCTGACAGAATGTGCCTTGCCACTGGTGGATCAATCCCGAAACTGTCGAAATGCACACCGCATTGTTATGGACTCAGTCTTGCTAAATTGGAGAACACAAAATGCCTTCTGTTGCATCTATACACCATCTTGGTAATGACTGAGGTTGGCATCTATTTGGGGGCTAGTAGTGGTATCTAGTGGCTGTCATTTGAAATTCTAGGCCATGCCCATACAAAAGTAGTACAGGTTTCATTCATTGGTGGTGCATGGTTGCACAGATATAAGGCTTTAAAATCGTGTCATTATTTTTGAAACCCACTCTTAGGTTTGGTTTGCTATAAAATACCTCAGAAGAGTGTCAATGGTATATAAGTGAATAAAATGGATTTTTAAAAGCATCTAGAACTAAACACCTTCCATATTAAGCAGATTATTTAAAGGAGTGTTATATGATTAATTATGTATCGGACAAAGACTTGACGACAAGCGTGCTATAAACATACAGTAGTCTGTAGATGGCTGTTTAAGTATGGTTTCATTTGTGTGTATTGACTGAATATGACATAAGCCTTTTAGATCTTTGATCGTAGCGAAGTGTGTTATTCTTCGTTAGTCCCATGGGACCCTTTTCATAAAGTGTACCCCTGTAAGGTTCCACTGCCTTCATTAAACAGTGTTGTATTTCTGTCGTACTGGATGCCTTTACAAACTAATAATCTTTTACAACATACTTTGTTAACATTGACATCATGTTTAATGCTCTGTGGGCTGGAAGCCCAAATGGCACATTATAGTTTATGATTTTCTCTGTGCAGGAATACATTTTGTGGACAGACAAGTCAGGGATATAATGATTAATTGGGGTGTAAAGATGTATTTACAATCAACTTTTTTTCATTTTGGGTAAAATTTTAAAATCCATGTCAGGTTTTAATTTGCTGTTGTTTTTTTTTACCCCTCCTATTTTGTGTTTTATATTTTCGATTTGGCACAGTGTCTATTGGCATTGGGACAGAAAGTGATAGGAAATACAAAATGTTATAGTTGTAACCAATACAGAAATAGAGGGCAGTCTGCAAATGGGGGCAACTGTTCAATTTTATTTCCTTTGGAACAGGAAGCGAGGAGTAATCTCCGTAGTGGGACATTAGACTGGGTTTTTACCATTTCCTGTTCTTTAATTGTACATCACATGATACAAATGAGTTAATATTCATGACTAAAGTTTTTTTTTTTTTTTTTTATTTTTTTTTTTGCCAGTTGTGTGCTAGTATTTAAAAGTGATGGATGCTTCCCTGAGTCTCTGTGAATATATCTTCTTTTTGGGACTTTGTTCCCAACATTTCCTTTTGCCTGTTTTACTACACCCCAACCAGGGCAGAGGCGGGCTTCATTTGGATTGGTCACTACAACCAGCAGGTCGAGAGACACTGTACCTGGACCCTGCATGAAAGAGCAGGGATGACTGGAGGGGGAGTCAAGTGTTCGAAGACCCTGCAGTGCATCAAGGCTAGGCCTGAGAGTGCTGCTATGTGGATTGGTGGGTGGAGCTGTGGCAGGCCCCTCTTTCAGTATTTCCGTGAGTTGTGGGGGCTTTGGGTGGTTAGGACAGTGTCAGAATGGCTTTTCCCTTATGTTATGGTAATACAGACTGTTGCAATGTTTAAAAGAGGCTTTCCATTCTGGAACTACAGTATTTTGACTCTGGCTCCAGTGCATTTGGTTTCCATGCCCCACATTGACTCAAAAGAATTCAGCCGGAATTTGCACTATCCTGCCTCCTAGTGATGGTGACTTCATTGCGCTCTACCCATCTGCTGCCACACAAGTATTCTGGCCTAGACAGACACTCCATTCAGCTGGCTGCTTCCCTCGGAGATAAATAGTTCAGCTGCTTCCTCGGCAAGCCATGGCTTCTCACAGGCAAAGGTAATGAGGACAATGGGATGGGCTACTAAATACATTTCTCAGTTAGGGAGGTCCTTATGTAAAGTCTGCCCTGCAATGGATCTCCTAGGGCAGTGGTTCTCAACTACCACACCATGGCTGTCATTATGCTGGGCCCTGGTTTCTTGTCTACTCTGACAGCTTTTGGAGCAGATTGGGGCCACAACTTAGCAGGAGTGTGCTGTCTGGCTCCTGGAATGGGGGTGGAGATGTGGGGGTCCTCCTAGCCAGCTCAGGCTGCCCCTGTCGCCTAACAGTCCTATAGCTTCTAATAAGGTATGGATTTATAGTGTGTGTGTGTGTGTGTGTGTGTGTATTAAATACTGTTGACCTGGCTATATTCTATTTAAATATGATAGTCCCTGTGGGTGGAACCCTGATCTCTAAAGATACTACAGATAAGAGGACAGAGGCCCTCTTCAAGGCATCCTGTCTGGTGGGAGCATCTTTGCAACCTACAATGGCTGCTGAGACCTACAATTCTGGTAGAAGTGGTTGCTTCATTCCAGGGAATCTAATCTGAATGATCCTGCAATTTGGCAGCTCCTGGAAGATTTTCGGAGAGCCTTAATCTCAGTAGATGCCACGGAACATTCCAGAAGGCACCTTTCACGAGTAGGCACCATATCTGTTCACATGAAGGATATTATGGTTCAAGTGTTGGTGGAAATTCTCTGCAAAGAAGCAAGTTGAGAACCTGCCCTTTGGGATTGAATGCTTATTTGAACCATTCTTTGAAGCCTATATTTAGAAAGTGACTGTGGGGAAAAGCATGCTCTTGCCTCTTAACCACTTCAGCCCCGGACCAATTGGCAGCCAAAGGACCAGGCCCCTTTGTGCGATTCGGCACTGCGTCGCTTTAACTGACAATTGCGCGGTCGTGCGACGTGGCTCCCAAACAAAATTGGCGTCTTTTTTTTCCCACAAATAGAGCTTTCTTTTGGTGGTATTTGATCGCCCCTGCGGTTTTTATTTTTTGCGCTCTAAACAAAAATAGAGCGACAATTTTGAAAACAATGCAATATTTTTTGCTTTTTGCTATAATAAATATCCCCAAAAAATATATATAAAAAAACATTTTTTTTTTCCTCAGTTTAGGCCGATACGTATTCTACATATTTTTGGTAAAAAAAAAATCGCAATTAGCGATTATTGATTGGTTTGCGCAAAAGTTATAGCGTTTACAAAATAGGGGATAGTTTTATAGCATTTTTATTAATATATATTTTTTTTTTACTAGTAATGGCGGTGATCAGCGATTTTTTTTTTTTTTTTTTTTTTTTTTTTTTTTATATTGTGACTGCGACATTATGGCGGACACATCGGACACATTTTTGGGACCATTGTCATTTATACAGCAATCAATGCTATTTAAATGCATTGATTCCTGTATAAATGACAGTTGTAGTGAAGGGGTTAACCACTAGGGGAGGGGTTATGGTGTGTGTGTGTGTGTGTGTGTGTGTGTGTGTGTGTGTGTGTGTGTGTGTTTTTCCCTAGTCGTCATTCAGGACAGCCACCATGAGAGATAGTCTCCTCCTCTTCCTCTAGGAAACACTGCGCCAGCCCATAAATTCTCACTTCCCCTGCCGGACCTCAGTTATTAGTGTTTCCTCCGGTGGGGAGACACTGTGCAAGGAACCAGGCCAGAGCGGTCAGGGAGACTGTGGCCAATCTTGTTTTTTAATCCCTTAGGAAAGCAAGTGTTGCCAGGGGGCTAAACTATCATTGCTTACCTTACATACAGCCACCCCTTCCTTGTCGAGCGCGGCATCAGGTCGTGGGGGCCCCTTATCGCGTCCACAGGGGCGCAGCAAGGCAGCAGTCCGGTTTCCCTATGCAAGGGTATAGGCTGCACATTTTTTCTTTTTGGAACCAGCGCGCCTGGTCGACGAGTGACGTCATTTCCGGCGGAAACCGGACCTGTTGCCTTTGACCTGTGACTTCCGGTTCCGGGTCACGGAGCTGATAAAGGGCCGGGCTCAGGCTGGAGAGAGTCCGGATCGCACACAGGCTGCGTGAGACTCCCTGGGAAGCAACCACCTGCAGTCATGTCTGAGGCAGATGCTACAGCACACAGTGACACCACCTCCAGCCTTCCTAAGGTAAGAGTTCCCTGGGGAAGGGTCCTCTCTATCTAGGATTGCCCCTCCAGGATATGGTTCCTGTCTTGGGGGGAGCAGACCCCCTGGGCGGTCGGGGGGGGGGGGGAGGCTCGGATCCCTGTTGTATAGAGTGGGTCTAGTGCACTCCCAGGGTTGTTTCCTGCTACTTCCTCCTGTAAAAAAAAAAACAAAAAAAAAAAACAAACTTTTTTTTTTTGTTTCTCTCTGTTTTAACATGTTTTCTGCCTATCTTCCTGCATGTATTTCAGAAAGCTACGGAAAAGACAAGGTCTACCCATAGCTCTAAGAGGAAGTGTGCCTCTTGCAGAGAAGTTTTGGGGGAATCATGGACTAAGGTCATTTGCAGGGACTGTGTAGACTCCCTGGTCAGAGAGAGGGAATCTGAGCAGGAGTCTGGTTTGGCAGCCTCGGTTAAGGAGCTTTCTTCTACCTTTTCTTCATTTAAGGCCCTGTTTGAAAAGTTTCAGCTCCCTACCAACCCTGGTTCACAGGAAACAACCCCGCCACAAGCTCAGGGCTCTGCACCTGCCAGACCTGTACTCACAGCTATGGCAGAGGAAATCTCAGGCCCTTCCGAGGTGGAGCTTAGGCAGCCAGATAGTGGCACCTCTGACTCTCAGGAGGAGTCAGAGGGAGAGGGCCTGGATGGGGAATCCAGAAGGCCTTCTAGGTATAAATTGTCCCTAGACGAAGTCGAAGACCTTCTAGGGGCCATTTACACAACCCTCGGGATACAGGAGGAGAGGAGACCCCTATCCCTCCATGATAGAATGTACAGGGGCTTAGGGGAACAGAAGAGAAAGGTTTTCCCAGTCCATGATGTTCTGATAGAAACCATTAAGAAGGAGTGGCAGGACCCTGAGAAGAGACCCTTTTTCTCTGGCTCCCTAAAGAGAAGGTTCCCCTTCTCAGAGGACCCTACGGCCATTTGGAATAAGATCCCCAAATTGGATGCCGCCTTCTCGCAGGTGTCTAGACATACGGACCTGGCATTTGAGGATATGGGTGCCTTGTCCGATGTCATGGACAAGCGAATGGACTCCTTACTCAAAAAGACGTGGGAGTCTACTGTAGGCAACCTAAAGCCTGAAATGGCTGTTACGGTGGTAGCCCGCAACCTGGAGCATTGGCTGTCCCAGATTCAGCAGCACATTGAGTCTGGTACGGCCAAAGAAACTATATTGACTTCTTTCCCCACGATCCTAAGAGGTGTCGCATATATTGCAGACGCCTCGGCGGAATCAGTCCGCATGTCAGCTAGATCAGCGGCCCTGGCAAACTCTGCCAGAAGGGCTCTCTGGCTAAAAACCTGGCCTGGCGATAGCGCCTCTAAGGTTAAATTATGCGGGGTACCCCTGACAGGTGACCTCCTCTTCGGTCCCGGGTTGGACTCTGTCTTAGACAGAACGGCGGATAGGAAGAAATCATTTCCTCTCAAACGGAAGGCCCCAGTGCAGACGAAGAAGGGGTTTCGTCCGCAAAAACGAAAGGTTACTCCTAAACCAGAGGGGCAAAAGAAAGCTTGGGGCCAAGGAGGCAGGGGCCGAGGAGGGGCGATTTTTCGCCCTCCTGAAAAGGCCCGCAAAGATCAATGACTCCCTAGGCCCGGTGGGAGGAAGACTGGGGGCTTTCCTTCCGCAGTGGGAGATGATCTCCCCCAACCAGTTCATCCTCGGGGTCATAAGAAGGGGGTACCACCTGGAGTTTACAAGTCCCCCTCCGCTAAGGTTTCTTGTCACGCATCTTTCCAATTGCAGGACAAAAGCCGAAGCGTTGTTGGAAGCTCTAAGGGAGCTAGAACAACAGGAAGTAGTGCGCAGAGTACCAAGGGGGGAAGAGGGGAAGGGATTCTATTCCCACATATTTGTGGTAATGAAACCTTCCGGAAAATTCAGGTTGATCCTGAATTTAAAGCCCCTAAACAGGTCCATTACCTACAAGAGGTTCCGCATGGAGTCCATCTTCACGGTAAGGGCTCTGCTTCCGCAGGATTGCTTTATGGTCTCGTTGGACCTGAGGGACGCGTACCTACACGTCCCCATCGCAGAAGCCTCTCAGAGATTTCTCCGATTGGCAATAGATCTAGACGGTACAATAGTGCACCTCCAGTTTCAAGCGCTGCCCTTCGGGCTATCCTCGTCACCCCGCATCTTTACCAAGATCCTAGCGGAGGCGATGGCTTTCCTGCGGTTACAGGGGGTGTCGGTCATAGCATATCTGGACGACCTACTCCTGTTTGCCGGATCCCCAGATCAGCTGCTCAGGGACCTAGATCTAGTAAAGAGGGTCCTAACAGGTCTGGGGTGGTTGTTGAACTTAGACAAGTCCAACCTCATTCCTACACAGCGCATTGTGTATCTGGGATACCTGCTGGACTCAACGCAGTTGAGGGTCTTTCTGCCTTTGGAAAAGATCACGAAGCTGAACAGAGCGGTGGCCGCTCTGCAGTGCAGTCAGCAGGTCTCCAAGAGGTCTCTGATGTCAACACTAGGCCTTCTAACCTCAGCCCTCCCAGCAGTGCAGTGGGCAGGACTGCACTTTCGGCCCCTGCAGACTTTTGTGCTAAGGATATGGGACAACAGTCAGGGGGATCTAGACACCCTAGTACACGTACCTCACCACATAAAAAGATCCCTGTGGTGGTGGAGGAAAGAGGGGAATCTGTCACAGGGACGTCTGTGGCTTGTTCCCGTCTCTCAGGTAATAACGACAGACGCAAGTGGCAAGGGCTGGGGGGCACATCTGGGTTCCCTGGTCACCCAGGGCACTTGGAAGGGCGAAGACCTGAGAAGATCTTCCAACTGGAAGGAACTGAGGGCAGTCGGACTTGCCCTCAGGTTTTTCGGGAAGGTCATTCAGGGTCAGCATGTTCAGGTACGGTCGGACAACTCTTCAACCGTAGCCTATATAAACAAGCAGGGCGGCACAAGAAGTGGGGTCCTGCTGGCCCTAGCGATCGACATCTTAAGCTGGGCCGAGTCCAATACTCTCTCTCTCTCTCTCTCTCAGCAGTATTTCTGAGGGGAGAGAGGAATATTGTAGCGGATTTTCTCAGCCGCAGGAGGCTGAGGGAAGGAGATTGGGTCCTCAACCAGGAGGTCTTCAATCTGATTTCCGAGAAATGGGGTCCCCCAGAGGTGGATCTCTTCGCGTCAAAAGACAACGCGAAAGTCCCTTGTTTTTTCTCCCTAAACAGGGGAGAGGGAGCTCTGGGAGTGGACGCCCTGACCCAAAGTTGGCAGTTCAGGACTTGTTACGCCTTCCCTCCTCCGGTACTGTTACCAGCGGTGCTGAGAAAATTTCAGCTAGAAGACACGACTCTGATTCTAGTAGCCCCATACTGGCCAAAGAGGGCATGGTTTTCGGTTCTCAGACAGCTGGCAGCGGAGCCCCCCATGTTCCTCCCAGTTCTGGAGGATCTCCTCTCGCAGGGCCCAGTCCTTTGTCCCCAGGTTCACCAATGGAAGTTGGCAGCCTGGCTACTGAGGAAGGCATTCTGAAAGCTAAAGGTTTTTCAGACAGGTTAATCTCTACCCTTCTCAGTAGCAGGAAAAAGGAGACGCGTCGGATATATAGAAAGGTCTGGCTCTGCTTCAATGACTGGTGTGTAGCAAGTTCCTTTTCAGTGCAGAGTCCCATAGCTGTGCTGGAATTCCTGCAGTGTGGGGCGGACAAGGGGTTATCCGTAGCCACTCTTAAAGGTCAAGTATCAGCACTTAGTGCTTATTTGGAGAAATCTCTGGCCTCCAATCCTTGGGTGGTCAGGTTCTTTAAGGCTCTGTCTAGGCAGAGACCAGTCAGGAGCCCACCCTTCCCCGGGTGGGATCTATCCCTAGTCCTGCAAAGTTTGACAGGACCTCCTTTTGAGCCCTTAGACGGGTGTTTGCTAGGGGATCTCACGTTAAAAACTGTTTTTTTTGGTGGCGGTAACCACTGCCAGGAGGGTCAGTGAAATTGAGGCTCTTTCAATTAGACCCCCGTTTTGTGTAATTTTGCCAGACCGGATAGTGCTCAAAACTGATCCGGCCTTTTTGCCGAAAGTGGCTTCGGGTTTCCACCGAAGCCAGGAGGTAGTCTTACCTTCGTTCTGTCCCAACCCCACAAGTGAAGGGGAACTGAAATTTCATTTTTTAGATGTAAGGAGAAGTATCCTAAAGTACCTTGAGCTGACCAAATCAATAAGAAAGTCAGACTCACTGTTTATTTTATTTTCTGGGGCCAGAAAGGGTTTCAGAGCGTCCCGACGCACAATCGCCAGGTGGCTCAGGTCAACAATTGGCCAAGCATATACCTTATCAGGGAAAGAGATTCCTTCAGGTATCAAGGCACACTCGACAAGAGCTATGGCAACTTCTCAAGCAGAAAGGGCTGGAGCTACGCCAGACCAGATATGCAGGGCTGCAACATGGTCCAGCTATTCCACGTTCATAAGACATTATAGAGTGGATCTGGTTTCGGCAGGCGAGCAAGCCTTTGGACGCAAGGTTTTGCAAGCTGTAGTCCCACCCTAACTGGTAAGTGCTCGCTTATCCTCTCATGGTGGCTGTCCTGAATGACGACTAGGGAAAATTAGAGTTACGCTTACCGGTAACGTCTTTTCCTGTAGTCTTTCAGGACAGCCACGGTTACCCACCCGAGTAATTTTTGGGGGGGTCTTACGTAAGACCAGAACGCAGCTTGACAATGTTAATTGAATATGTTATTAATGTGTTCTTGTGTCTCCCCAGCTGGCCGGAGGTTATCTCGAAAAAAACTGAGGTCCGGCAGGGGAAGTGAGAATTTATGGGCTGGCGCAGTGTTTCCTAGAGGAAGAGGAGGAGACTATCTCTCATGGTGGCTGTCCTGAAAGACTACAGGAAAAGACGTTACCGGTAAGCGTAACTCTAATTTTTTTTTTTTACATTAGGGGGCGGGGCTGACGTCTGACGTCATTGATCGGCTTTCCCGATGACCGGGAACAGCCGATCAACGACAGGCAGTGTAGGAAGCGCGGGGAGAGGTTTGTTTACACATACCTCTCCCCATTCTTCAGCTCCGTGACCCGATCGCGGGACACCAGCGGCGATAGGGTCCGCTGGTCCCGCGGCCTGTGTCACGGAGCTCCCGACTGGGTCGCGAGCGCGCCGCTGGCGGCGCGCACGCAACCCACGGGCAGGCATTTAAAGGATCACGTACAGGTACGTGATTTTGCCTGCCCGTGCCATTCTGCACACGTATATGTACATGAGGCGGTCGAGAAGCGGTAAAGAAGTCAAAGGTGACCGGAAACAAACTGGTGATGCATTCAGAGTCCAAAGAAGGCTTTTTTTTATTTTTTATAAAGGCGACCACTTTTGGGCTCCAAACAAAGACTCAAATCTGTTTTATAAGAAGCAAGACCCCCAAGTCCTTTTAGTTCTAGAGGCAAATCCTTCTCTCTGCAAAGGGGCACTCCCACTGGTTTGGGGGAGTTGGGAAAGTCCATTTGCGTAATCACGCTTTGGATCCTCTGTCACGGTTGTGTGTTGGCTTTTTCGGATGTCTTTTTTGTCCGGTGTGGAGAATGGAGTAGTAGGGCTTCTTTCCAGGCGTGACAGCATGAAATCTGAATACCAATCTGGTAGATCAATCTGTTCCAGATTAAGGGTGGAACAGAAGTCTGGCAAGTCGCTGGGTGTGCAGAAAATATGCTGTTGTCCACTGTATGAGACGGTCAAGGCAAATGGGAACCTCCAGGTATATTTCAAATACTCTTTCTCCAGAAGAGACCCCGCGGTTCTTCAATGTGTTTTGGGAAAGATCTTGAAATAACATAATGGTTTCTCAGTTAAAGATATGATTTCTCCTAGCTTTGCGCATTATTTCCTCCTTAAGGACAACTTTTGTAGACGGCATATTATATACCTAGGTGGGGCAGTATCTGGGCGAAGAGCTTCCTGCCTCTCTAGCACTGTTTAAGACTCTTACAAGGTTGGAATAATCCGATCAGGCTCCACTATCTCCGGGATCCCCCTCACTCTTTTATATTGTTCCTCCTACCTCTGTTATCGAGGTCTTCAATATGTCTGTTCATCTCAATGAAATGCTGCGATTGTGTGACCGTGACCCTTTCCAATCTATGGATGGCTTTGTCTCTGTGCTTCCCTGCGGCCTTAGCAGACGTTAATTTCTCGGTCAGCACTAAGAAGTTCGTTTTAAGTCTGTAATGGCTGCAGAGAAGGTGGACTTTATGTCCGTAGCAAAGACCATCATTTTGGCATAGGTAAGGGGGTGTTCAGAACGAGGTATTCCCCTACCTGAGTCCTCAGGAGCTAACTCTGGGTCTTCACTAAAGTCCTCCTCATGGCGGGTAGGCGCCATCTTGGATCCCGTCACACTGCTACAGACCGAACAACTGTTTTAAATTGATCTGATGTATTTCTGGCTGGGTAGACAGATGATCCGCATCCTGGGCGAGAGTGCAGAGTTGCGTAGAGCCTTTTGTTTGGCATCTGTGAGCTGAAGGACGGATGTTAGGCTAGTAAAGGCTGTGCGTGTGGAAGAGATCCCTCAGTGTGCTGCCATCCTTTGCGCGCCAAGCCACGCCCCCACAGAAGTATTTTTTTATTTTAATGTGTAGAATGCATTAAGATAAAAAAAACACCTTCTGCCTTTTTTAGAACCACTTTAAATTTAATTTTTTCTAATTTACTAGCAGAAACTGTGAACTTTGTACTTTGCTCACAAGTTGAGGAAACAGGTTCATATTGTAGGAGAGAAAAAATTCAGCCATCACTTTTATGCCCTATATGCCCTTCTCCCTCCCTCAAAACTGTCACCAGACTGCCCATTAATACCAGAGTTTGCAGCTGAGGAACACGCTATATTCCCCCTGCCTTTCAGAACACATCGATCGTATATAGGCTACAGCAATCCCCAGGCCGGAGCGCTGTCAAGTTGGGGCATGCACATAAAATTGTGAACATTTTAGTTTGCTCATGCCAAGTCAAATGTTTCGCTGTCCATAGATCTGCTGGTGGTTAGAAGGAATGTAAGGAAATATAGATTGGTTCTTAATGTAAAATGAGCTAGTTACTTTGCCTAGTAGGTGTAAAGTACATGCTCACTTTAAAAGCAAAATATGGGCTTTTCCACTTTGCAAGAATATACTGCAGTTAAATTTAGATGCTATTTTGGTCATGTCTGATCCAGTTAACTAGGCATGCTATTCCCGGCTGTTTGGAATATGCCTCTGACTTTGGGGGATAATGATGCAATATTTCTGCTCAAGTGTTGCCTTAATCCAACCACTGACAAAACTAAACAATATGTCAGGGAGGGCTTTTCCCTTGAAAATGTTCCTTTCTTGCGTTACCAAACAGCTTGTAATTTAAAATATGTATTCAATAGAGCACTAAGGCCCAACTTGTTTACGTGATATAATAAGTTCAACGTGGCCAGGTTTTCAGAGCCTGCATTGTTCCACATCTGTGTACCACTAGCGGGCCATTGCACAGCCATGCCTTCTATTGTCTTTGCAGCAAAACAGTGAGGCTTTTTTTTTTTTTTTCCAAAACAGTTCTTGTAAAAAAAACTACTCCAAGACTTTGATGTTTGCAATGTAAATCTCACCATTGGGCCAACCCATTTAAAAAGAACTGACATGTCTGAAGTGCAGTGAGGGAGCCAGAGGTCACCTTTTGTCTAACAGTCTCTGGCCTGTCAACAGCCGTACTTCACACACTATTTCCCATCTTCTGAGTGTGAAGCCAGGCAGATGAACTCAGACTTCCCACTTTGCCTCAGTCATAGACCCTCACATATTTCTGTTCATTTTAAAGTGAAAATCAAGTCAAAAGTACGATCTTCCGTTTTGCTTTCTAGTAAAATATATCTAGTAAAATAACCCCATGATTTGTACTCTCAAAAGTGATTACACCCCTCAAATTTTGTAAATATTTTATTACATCTTTTCATGTGACGACACTGAAGAAATGACACTTTGCTACAATGTAAAGTAGTGAGTGTACAGCTTGTAGAACAGTGTAAATTTACTGTCCCCCTCAAAATAACTCAACACACAGCCATTAATGTCTAAACCGCTGGCAACAAAAGTGAGTACACCCCTAAGTGAAAATGTCCAAATTGGGCCCAAAGTGTCAATTTTTTATGTGGCCACCATTTATTTTCCAGCACTGTCTTAACCCTCTTGGGTATGGAGTTCACCAGAGCTTTACAGGTTGCCACTGGAGTCCTCTTCCACCCCTCTGATTACATCACAGAGCTGGTGGATGTTAGAAACTTTGCTCCTCCACGTTCCATTTGAGGATGCCCCACAGATGCTCAATAGGGTTTAGGTCTGGAGACATGTTTGACCAGTCCATCACCTTTACCATCAGCTTCTTTAGCAAGGCAGTGGTCGCCTTGGAGGTGTTTGGGTCGTTATTATGTTGGAATACTGCCCTGCGCCCCCAGCCTCCGAAGGGAGGGGATCATGCTCTGCTTCAGTATGTCACAGTACATATTGGCATTCATGGTTCCCTCAATGAACTGTAGCTCCCCAGTGCCGGCAACATTCGTGCAGCTCCAGACCATGACACTCCCACCACCATGCTTGACTGTAGGCAAGACACACTTGTATTTGTACTTCTCACCTGGCTGCCGCCACACACGCTTGACACCATCTGAACCAAATCAGTTTATCTTGGTCTCATCAGACCACAGGACATGGTTCCAGTAATCCATGTCCTTAGTCTGCTTCTCTTCAGCAATCTGTTTGCAGGCTTTCTTGTGCATCTTTAGAAGAGGCTTCCTTCTGGGATGACAGCCATGCAGACCAATTTTATGCAGTGTGTGTGTGTGGCGTATGGTCTGATTACTGACAGGCTGCCCCCCCCCCCCCCCCACCCCCTTCAACCTCTGCAGCAATGCTGCAGCACTCATACGTCTATTTCCCAAAAACAACCTCTGGATATGATGCTGAGCATGTGTGCTCAATTTCTTTGGTCAACCATGGCGAGACCTGTTCTGAGTGGAACCTGTCCTGTTTAACAGCTGTATGATCTTGGCCACCGTGCTGCAGCTCAGTTTCAGGGTCTTGTCGTTCTTCTTATAGCCTAGGCCATCTTTATGTAGAGCAACAATTAATTTTATTCAGATCCGCAGAGTTCTTTGCCATGAGGTGCCATGTTGAACTTCCAGTGGCCAATATGAGAGAGTGAGAGCGATAACACCAAATTTAACACACCTGTTCCCCATTCACACCTGAAACCTTGAAACACAAACGAGTCACAGGACACCGGGGAGGGAAAATGGCTAATTGGGTCCAATCTGGACATTTTCACTTAGGGGTGTACTCACTTTTGTTGCCAGCGGTTTAGACATTAATGGCTGTGTGTTGAGTTATTTTGAGGGGGCAGCAAATTTACACTGTTATACAAGCTGTGCACACACTACTTTACATTGTAGCAAAGTGTAATTTCTAAAGTGCTGTTGCATGAAAAGATAATATATTTACAAAAATGTGAGGGGTGTACTCACTTTTGTGAAATGCTGTATGTAGATGCTGCTAATCCTTCTAGTCTGCCCATGTAACGGCTAGTTCCAGCTTGGGGACATTTCCTCCTAGGGTTGTCAACCCTGCCTATACAATTTGCTATGCAGGATGACACATGCGCATTGGAGCCTTCCTGCTAGATCATGACATGGCTCCAACGGTGCATGTTTAAACTTGTCCCAAACAGTTCCTCTCCTGCTGTTGGTAGTAACTGAGCGTGATGTAATTTCCCTGCCAGCATCTGTTATTTGCCGTAGAAACACTAGTTCCTGGTAGGTGGGCATCGTTTCTGTCTGTAAGGTCAGATACTGAGTTGTATACCCATCAACTGCACAGATTTCCTGCACAAAGACGAATCGCGTGATGGTGAATTTACTATTCTTTTAAGTTCTGGTGACCTTTTAAGACCACCTTTTCTCAGATTTTGTTATGTACATTGACATTTTAACACAGTCCTATATTTAACCACTTCAATTGGGCACTTTTACCCCCCCCCCCTCCTGCCCAGGCCAATTTTCAGCTTTCAGTAATGTCGCACTTAGACAATTATTTTGCTGAGGAATACACCCTCTAGCATTTTCTGTCTGTGGCCATCTTGAGTAAGGGCAGATAATTCATGTAGAATTTTTTTCCTGGAGTGCATCTGCCCTTAGCTCAGGCATGCACGCAGGGGTGTGCTTAGCTGAGAAAACCCCTCCTCCTTCCTGAAGGCTCCTGGGATGTAAACCATAATTTGCCTACACCTGGAAACTAGGCAGTAAAGGAAGAAATGTAAACCGTTTTAAAACAAGTCAATATGATATACAGTAATTTCCCATCTACTTATTAATGCTAGCAGCATAAGGATTACAAATCGTCAGTGTTGATTGATAGTGAAGTTACATTTTAAATGATTTTTATCTTGCAGAGCAAGGAGTGTTTCATACGATCTACACTGGGTGTCATACTGTAGGTATTTCACATTCTTAACCCTATTATATCTACAACTTGCACATTTTGCTAATGAACCATGAGCTGTGCATGCAAAAATATATAAGAAGGGCTTCCCTGAGACTTGAAAATTACTTTAACTTCTTGCCGACCGCCCACTGTCAAAAGACGGCGGAGCGGTGCGGCTCTTGTGGCGGGCCGCCGTCATATGACGGCGCTACCATTTTGGCCACTAGGGGGGTGGCGCGCCGCGTCGCTGGGGACCCGATGCGCAGGCCGGGCACTCGCGATTGCCCAGTAACTGAGCAGGACGTGGATCTGTGTATGTAAACACACAGATCCACGTCCTGTCACTGGAGGAGAGACCGATGGTGTGTCCCTTGTACATAGGGACACCGATCGGTCCCCTCCCCCAGTCAGTCCCCTCCCCCCACAGTTAGAATCACTAACATAGGGAACATATTAACCCCTGCAGCACCCCCTAGTGTTAACCCCTTCCCTGGCAGTCACATTTATACAGTAATCAATGCATTTTTATAGCACGGATCGCTGTATAAATGTGAATGGTCCCAAAAATGTGTCAAAAGTGTCCGATATGTCCGCCGCAATGTCGCAGTCACGATAAAAATCGCAGATCGCCGCCATTACTAGTAAAAAAAAAATAATAATAAAAACGTCATAAATCTATCCCCCATTTTGTAGACGCTATAACTTTTGCGCAAACCAATCAATATACCCTTATTGCGATTTATTTTATTTTTTTTTAATCAAAAATATGTAGAATACGTATTGGCCTAAACTGAGGAAAAAATTTGTTAAAAAAAAAATAAAAAAATTGGATATTTATTATAATAAAAAGTAAAAAATATATTATGTTTTTTCAAACTTGTCCCTCTTCTTTTGTTTATAGCACAAGAAAAAAAAAAACGCAGAGGTGATCAAATACCACCAAAATGTCTATCTGTGGGGAAAAAATGCTAAAAATTTTATTTGGGTACAGCGTTGCATGACCGCGCAATTGTCATTCAAAATGCGACAGCGTTGAAAGCTGAAAAATGGCTTGGTCAGGAAGGAGGTGTTCGTGCCTGGTAGGCAAGTGGTTAAAGGTTCTTTTTGGGCTAAAAATGTTGAGGTTGTTTTATAGACAACTGAGCCTAAAAAAAAGTTCATTTTAACCCCTTCATGCCTAAGGGTAAAACAGATGTTAATTTCTAAGCGCAATTTTGCATCTTTGACATGTTACTAAAACTGTATATATCGTCACAACTACTTTGTGTTGTGTATCCAGGTGGGATTAGATCTTGTTTTTTCAGGACAAATTGTACTTTCTTTCGGTGGTAAATGTTATCGGATATCCCCTGATTTGGTTTTTGTTTAGTTTTCTTGTTCATCAAAGGAAAACTGGCCCAAAATAGTATAAACAAATCCTTTTTTTTTTTTTTTTTATCATAAGATTTCTTGCTATTATCATAATTTGCCACCAAAGAAAAACACCAAATTAATTCTGCTCCTGACGACCACAGCAATACCGCATATGTGTATGTTGTTTGTACCGGTAGTACAGCCCAGAAACAATGGTGCGTCAGTTTTTTAAAATTTTTTTAATTTATTTTTTAAATCCTGCCTAAAACACAACTCGTACTAAAAAAATAAAGTTTTTTTTAAATACTACCCAAAATATACTGACTTTGACCTTTGACCCCGACCTTGACCCTAACACTAACCCTGGCAAACATTGATAATTTTTTTTTTTTTTTTTTTTAACTACACACTTCTCCATTTTCCTCTCCTGCAAGAAGAGGAAGATACAATGTATGTTTTTCTTAATTCAGAAGAGGAAGTAAACACAGGCGGGCTCTCAGTTACTGATCACTTTGTTAGCTAATCAAAGGCTATTACAATTATCAGGTGTCAAAAATAAATACGTTTTTTTTTTTTTTTTTTACATAAACCATGTCCACCCACTTCGGGCATCGACTGGTGCATGCTGGGTTGCCTTTAACCACTTCCCGACCGTAGGCCGTCATATATCTGAATGATGCCTGTAGCTACAGACATCATTCAGATATTGCCGTTTTCAGCTGGCGATTCCCTGCACCATGTTCCGCCACTTGATCGTTCTTATGGGCGGGGGGAGGGGACGCCCCCCCCCCCCCTCCCGCCGCCCTCCGGTGCTTCTACCGACTCACCGCTTCCATCGGTGAGTCGGACACAGGATCCGCCGCCCCCCGGATGATCACTATAGAGATTTCGTGGCGGACCAGATGGTCGCCGGAGTCTCAATGATCGTTCGGAGGCCGGGCGCGATGTTATGACGTTACGCCCGACCTCTGCATTCAAATAACGGCGCCGCCTCGGCTGGGAAGCGGTGATCGTGTTTTTTAATTTTATTTTTTTTATTTTTTTAATTTTAGGCTTTCCAGCCTAGAGGTGAGATGTGGGGTCTTATTGACCCCATATCTCACTGTTAATATGTCCGATCATGTAATATTCCTATTACAAGGGATGTTTACATTCCTTGTAATAGGAATAAAAGTAATCAATTTTTTATTTTTTTTTTTCAAACTGTCAAACTCAAAAAATAATAGTCAAATTAACAATAATAATTGTCCCCCTGAGCTCGTACGCAGAAGTGAACGCATATGAAAACGGTGTTCAAACCACACATATGAGGTATTGCCGCGAACGTTAGAGCGAGAGCAATAATTCTACCCCTAGACCTCCTCCTGTAACTCAAAACATGTAACCAGTAAAAAATGTTAAAGCGTCGCCTATGGGGATTTTTAAATACCAAAGTTTGGCGCCATTCCACGAGCGCGTGCAATTTTGAAGTTTGACATGTTGGGTATCTATTTACTCGGCGTATCTTCATCTTTCACATTATGCAAAAAAATTGGGCTAACTTTACTGTTTTTTGTTTGTTTTTTTTTAAGCATGAAATTTGTTTTTTTTCTGAAAAAAACGTGTTCGAAAAATTGCTGCGCAAATACTGTGCGAGATAAAAACGAGCGTCATTGCAACGAGCGTCATTGTATTCTCTAGGTCTTTGCTAAAAAAACATATATAATGTTTGGGGGTTCTATGTAATTTTCAGGCAAAAAAATTATGAATTTTACATGTAGGAGAGAAATGTCAGAATTGGCCTGGATGCGAAGTGGTTAAAATCCCTACCCAAAAGGGCCTGGTATGTGTTTTTTCAGTCTTATTTATTTATTTTTTGTTGGTGGCAAGTTTTTTTTTTTGGTTAACATTTCGCTGTCCGCAGGGAACCCCACTGACAGTTGAGTCATCTTAACCAGCTAGCGCCAGTGGCCGCTGGATCCAAAAATTCACTTCTGAACCGTCTCTAAATTGCAGCTGAACCACTGAACAGCTGCTTTGGAAATTCGCAGTGCAAACTGAGGGGAAATTCACACCAGACGTTTGTTAACCTAGCCTAATTGTGCTTGCACATGATTTGGTGATGAAGGGAATGCAGCAGAGCATAACCTTATTCATACAGGTAAAAATCTTAAGTCTTTAGTAAATCGGCCCCAGTGAGACTTTCAACTTTTTTGACCGATGGTACTTCCTGTCTGGAGTAATGCCAAGATATGGATTGTATGGTTAGAGAAAGCAGAACATCCCTTGCAATTTCCCCCCCTTAGCAAAAGTGACGTTTCACTCTGATCCTAGTTTTTCTTCTTTCATAAGCATCAGACCATAGCTCTTCTTTTAAATGTTATGTCGATCATTTTCTTATTTAGCCTTAGATTTCTTTCTTTCCTCCAAAGCTATGGCTGGATATTTATTGTATATCCAGGTTTGGTGTGTAGTGCAATTTTGAGAGTGGAATGTTTTTATTGGCTAACTTTTTTTTTTTTTTTTTTAAGCTTCATTTCTAGGTTTGCATAACTTCAAACTGTCAGTTGTTGTGCCAGATATTCTCTGGCAAAATAAGTGCAACATATGGTTATGCTGCCTTTTTGATTTTTCCCTTCTGAGTAGTGGGTAAAGTTTGTTTGTATACATTGGTTATACTTTCACGAATTTAATATTTAAAGGAAAACCTAGTTTAGTTTCAGACATTTATAGTGTAGCCAAAGGCTTCTTTTTTTTTTTTTTTCCCCCATTTTAGAAAGGGAGGGGTTATAAATTTGCCCTTCACTTCCTGTCCCAAAGCCAACAAAACAGGAAGTGAGAGGAAACCCCTCCAAATTGATGGAATCCCTGGGTCTCGCTAGAACTAGTGTACCCATTGGAAAATTTCCTGACCACGCTTGTCTCATATTCATTGCACAGATTAGTAAGTGCACCATCTAGTGGTCATATATACTTTAGGAAATGTAATTGACATCCCAGCTTGATGTATGTCAAGATGAGCAAAGTAAAATATATAATCATTTTCATTTGAAATCCGATTCTACAATCTGTTAGATTTTGCAGGATCTGTGGTGAGAGTCAAACCTAATTTTCCTACATTGGCTAGAGTTTTTTAGGGAGGACTTCACACTGCACAATTGTTGGCATTGGTACTTATCACTAAATTGCCTTTTTATGGCAAGAATAGTGGTCTTGGGAAGTGTAGTTCTGCAACAGCTGGAGGGCCGTAGTTTAAACAGCTATAGAACATGGCGTTGTTTTTTTTTTTTTTTTTTTTTAAAGTCAGCCGATACAAATACTGCAGCTGCTGACTTTTAAAATATGGACACTTACCTGTCCAGGGAGCCCGCGATGTCGGCACCCGAAGCCGATCTGTTGCTCGGCTCTCGGGTGCTGCCGCCACCATCTTCGGCTTCACTTCCCGGTTCCCTACTAAGCGAGTCGCCCTGCGCAATCTGGATGGTCCCTGCTGTCTCTCCCGTGGGAGTCTATGCCCAGAAGTGGGTGCAAATACCTGTATTATACAGGTATCTGCACCCCTCCCCCCTGAAAGGTGCCAAATGTGACACCGGAGGAGGGGAGGGTTCCGAAAAACGGAAGTTCAATTTTTGTGTGAACCTCCGCTTAAATAGGTTTATTAGTTGACCAGTTTTTGTTCCTCCCTCCTGTTACTGTTTTTTACATTAAAACCTGAATCGCCCAAACTCCCTCCGTAAACCTAAAAAAGCATTAAAGTGTTACAAAACCGACAACGGTACAATCAATCGGTCTATATATGCTGTAAAGCATGCTTGTTGAACTAAAAGTGGGACCTAAGGTGTTAATCATCTGCATTGTGTGAAAAGGCTGTTTGATTCGGTCTTCTCTGATCCACCCCTTCTTTCACTCTACCACAATCCATCTGATAGACAAAGCTTTGGGAGCAATCTGCACATGCTCAGTTTGGTGTGCATTGCTAGAGTTTTTTTTTTTATTCTTGGCAGAGTGCATGTGATTAGTACAGGGCAAATCAGCACTGTCCAGACAGAGGGTCAGGGTTCCTGCAGCCTCATAGGACAATCAGACGAGAAGGAAAACTATATTTCTACAAGCTTTAACCAGACACTGATAGAAGTCACAAGACTGCTATATACTACTGCTAAGAGGTTTATATTTACTAAAATAATTGCATTTCCATGTGTGCTGTGGGAAACCAGATACAGGGGGTCCCCTACTTACAAACATCCGACTTACAAACGGAGGGCGATAACAGGAAGTGAGAGGAAATCCACCCCTAGGAAGGGAAATTCACTCCTGTAAGAGTTAATATGGGAAAAAGGTGTCTCCACTGATGCTTTATCACCAGTCCATGCTTCCCTAACAACCCAAAATTTTCAAAATCCAATTGTCATTGGGACAGAAGGTGAGGTGAAATCTTTTGAACAGGGGCACAGACAGCAAAACAAATGTTGCAGGGGTGATAACCCTTCTCTGTTATCTAAAAAACGTAAAAATAGATTTTTTTGGCTGAAGTTACACTTAAAAAATGTACCTGTTCCGACTTACAAACCGATTCAACTTAAGAACAAACCTACAGTCCCTATCTTGTTTGTAACCCGGGGACCCCCTGTATAGTGAATGCAGGGTCCTGGGTTTAGTAACATTCATTTCCAAAGGCAGTAGCATCTTTGGGAGTTCTTGAACTTGGGAATACAGTGCTGCAAGAAAGGACCAACTGCTTTGCCAAAATTTTGCAGTTTTTATGTTTTCATTTTGAAACTTGACTTTAAGAAAGGAAGAGATTACAGATATTTGAAGACAGAATGATCTAGGATAAATAGATCTAAAGTGTATTTTGGGGACCAACAAATGGGATTGGCCTGTGTCTTAAATTCAAAGCCTCAACAAATGGATGTTTTGCCGCAGATATAAATATAAAGAGTGATGTTGGACTATTTTATTTTGTTCCAATGTTCTTTCAAGTGTCTGAATCACAGAACACAAACTAGCTTGTTCTTGTAAGAGCACATTTTTTGATGTATATCTGAGTCAAAAGCCACAAGTTCTTCTATTTTGCAGAATATTTTTTTTTCTCTCTCCTTTCCACCCACTCAACAGTGGTTGTCGACATTTTCTACATGTTTGGAAAGTCTTTGCAGGCAGCAGTTAGCAGCTGATGGAATAGAGGATACGTTTTAATATTTGTGTTGGTTTGGGGTTTGATGCCCAAAAAATTCCAGAATTATTCCACAATCGATTTTGGCAAATGGACCTCTCCCCAGTCTGTTTCATGTGTAGTCATTGGAAACATTTTGGGCTAGAAGCTTAGTTGAATTGGGGCTGTTTAAGCTTTTAGGTTTTTTAATTTTTTTTAATTTTTTTTTTTTTTTTTTTTTAAACTCCTTTTTTGTAATTTTTGCTTTTTTAGTCAAAAGGCGTGTGCGATTAAAATGCATTTTATTTTCTCTTACCTGGAGATAGGTTAGGTTCTGTTGTCAAGGAAACATTTATGGTTCCATGATTGCTAGACCTAAAACATAACACTGTAAATGGTTATCATGAAGGTTCACATAAGGTAATATCTGTACCCTATTTATTTTTCTCCTACCCAACTGTTCAGTGATCAGACCTTACATTTCATAAATTATATTCAATTTCTTTAGTTTTTCATTGGCATACTGTTGCATTAGAAGCCATTTAAGGTTGTAGCTAATTGTATGATAGGCACTGTATTTGAGAAGTCAATAAACCAAGAAAGTACAGGGGGTCCCCGGGTTACAAACAAGATAGGGACTGTAGGTTTGTTCTTAAGTTGAATCTGTTTGTAAGTCGGAACAGGTAAATTTTGTAAGTGTAGCTCCAGCCAAAAAATCTATTTTTAAGCTTTTTGGATAGCATAGGGAAGGGTTATCACCCCTGTAACATTTGTTTTGCTGTCTGTGCCCCTGTTCAGAAGATTTTACCTCACCTTCTGTCCCAATGACAATTGGATTTTGAAAATTTTGGGTTGTTAGGGAAACATGGACTGGTGATAAAGTATCAGTGGAGACACCTTTTTCCCATATTAACTCTTACAGGAGTGAATTTCCCTTCCTAGGGGTAGATTTCCTCTCACTTCCTGTTGTCTCCCTCCGTTTGTTAGTAGGAGTCGTTTGCAAGTCGGATGTTTGTAAGTCGGGGACCCCCTGTAACTAGCTGTTAGTTCTAGGTCTGGCCTTCTTTAGGCTACTGATGGGACCCCTGGTAATGCTGTTTGTCTTTGTGGCTGTCCTGATCACTCTATTACTCTTATTTTCCAAAAATACCTTGCACCATGAGCTTCTGCAGGAGTGTTTTTTTTTTTTTTTTTTTTAAGGAAGTGCCTTCATAAAAGATCTGTAGTAGGTTCTAATATAAAAAGATAACCTCAAGAGCAAAAAGTAAATATATTGCAGTTTTCCAGTCCTTGGGTGTGGTGGTTGTACCAGTTTTCATTTCCCAAACTAAGAAATTTTTTAGGAAGGGCAAAAAAAGTAACATATGGAATATACTTGTTCTCCAATAAACTTAATTGGCTATGAACTGAGTTAGCCACAAGCTAGCTAAGTCCTCCAGGGACTTTTTGTGACAACTTTCTACAATGTTTCTAAAGTTTTTGGTATGTATTATTGTACCCTCATTCCAGGATGACAGATACCATTGTCAATAAGTTATCGAGTTACACTTTTTTTTTTGTATGTTTTTATGCACAGCTGTCTACAATTCTCTGCCCTCTTTTAACCATTTCGGCTCTCACACCTGTTTACCCCTTATGGACCAGACCATATTTCACAATCCTGCGATTGTCTGTGTCTGTCCATGAGTCCAACTTTGTAATTTACTTATGATAAATAATTTTTTTTTATTTTTTTCCAAGTTTGAGCAGTAACATTTTGAACCAATAATAGTACCAATAATGTGAGGAAAACATATACATTTTATTTACTGCAACATTAAAATTACATTTTTGGTACAAAGCATGTTTACAATTATTTACAAAATAAATAATTTTTTTATTTTTTTGCATAGATTTTATTGTTCTCGTGCATCAGTAATTTTATAGTTCTTACTAGAGCTGCTCAATTAATCGTCAAGAATTGTTATCGCGATCTTGACTAAAGTGTTTCACAATTCTTTCTATGCAAAGAATTCTCTCTGCTCTTCTGAGGCCACAGCCTTCAAAAGAAACGTTTTAAATATGACTCGTATGATTGGGCATGTGGTTGCCAATATCCCTTATGATAATTCTAATAAAAGAACTTTCACTCAATAAATTTTATATATTTTTTCAAAATGTTGTTTGTTGCCTTAAAAATCCCATTAATAGAGGTTTTCTTTTATTAGAAAGCCCTTAAAAGAAAGGAAGAGAAACTCTGCCAAGAATCAAAACCTTCTTTATCAGTTGAACTTAAGTATAAACATTGTAACAATTAGTCAATAGAATAGACTTTGTGTGCAAGTGAAAAAAAAAAAACCTTTTTCTGACATTTGTTGGTTTCAAGTTTAAAATCCATTTTTTTTGCTAGAAAATTACTTGGAAACCCCCGCCCCAAGCCCCCCCCCCCCCCCCAAAAAAAAAAAAAAAATTGTGAGTGTATATATAACGCCCTAGAGAATAAAATGGTGGTTGTTGCAATATTTTATGCCACACTGTATTTGCGCAGCAGTTTTTCAAATGCAATTTTTCTTTTTAATTACTTTAATGAATTAAAATAAATAAAACCAGTAAAGTTAGCCCCCCCCCCCCCTTTTTTTTTTTTTTTTTTTTTTTTTTTTTTTTTATGTATAATGTGAAAGATTTTATGTTGTGAGAATCGATCTTTTTATTCTAAGCAAAAAAAATCGTGATTTTCATTTTGGCCAGAATCGTGCAGCTCTAGTTTTTACTGATTTAAAATAAAACAGATATACCCTAAACTACATATTTTTAACAGTTAATCCTTAACGATAACAATGTACATATGGGCTTTATAAAAAATGTTTTCCAGCAAATTAAAATACAAACATTAGACCGGAGGTTAAACTGTTAAATAGTGCTTATACACTATTGAAATTAAGGGGTTAAGTCGTAAAAAAAGAGCATGTACTGGTTAGTTAAGAGTTAATTTCCCGTGCACACAATAAAAACTTTCCTCTGTAAGCTGCAGCTCTCTCACTCACATCTGTCTGATGGGGAACTCTGGAGATAAGATGGCTAATATGTTACTTGTTTTTGACTTAAAATGTTACGTTGCATTCTCACTGAGAGTGTCTGGCAGAATTATTCGGTGAGAGACTTCTCACTAGCTTCCAGTCATAGGATCTCACAGCTGTGCACAGGAGCTGACTAGAAGGAGATAAGATAAGATGGTGAAAGGTGTACGAGACATGTCCTGTGTACAGAGGAGGTTTTTAATAGATGTCTGTAAGACGCCCAAGGTAGGCAACTGGTTAAGCTTCAACAAACTACTGTTTAAAAATAATTGTTCACGCCTGGTGCCAAGCAATAAAAAGGTTGAAAAGTAAAAAACAAAAGGTGGCACTGACGGGCAGGAGTGGGGGGAGGGGCGGCGGGCGCTGACACGAGCAGACAGTCATAGAGGGGAGGGGGGAGAGGACACAGCAGGCCACGGCGGATGGAGGCACGTACACTGACCAGTGTCAGGGCTCAGTAGTCCTGATATATCAGTCGGCATACAAGGGGAAGGGTATAGCCAGGCAGGATCAGACAGATGATACAGGTTTTACAGGGGGCCAAATGACACAGCACAAGCACTGTTCTGTATAACATGCTTTAAAGCGGTTGTAAACCTTCGTGTTTTTTTCACCTTGATGCCTCCTATGCATTAAGGTGAAAAAAACACCTGGCAGTGACCGGCCCCCAACCCCCCCCCCCCATTTTACTTACCTGAGCCCTGGAACTTGACCCGGCGGGGACATGCTGTCTCTCGGCCCGGAGTTCTTGATTGGATAGATTGATGGAAGCGCAGCTATTGGCTCCCGCTGCTGTCAATCAAATACAATGACTCGGGGGGGGGGGGGGGGGGTGGGGCGGGTATGGATGCCTAATGCTCTACTCGGGAGAGCGCTTCTCCTAGGGGGCTATTTTTATTATTTTTTTTCTGTTTGCAGCATTTTTAAAGGCTAGTAAATCGGGGAAATTTACAGAATGTATGTTTTTATTTTGCCCACGTTATACAATGGCTGCCAGTTTGCACTGTGAAGGAAGTGGTGCCGATGCATTGCCAATGAAACATCACATGGTTTATTAGATTTTTTTTTATTGAAATGTCACAAATTACATTCAATTCATCTTTGTTCACTTCATCAGGTTAGAATATATAGTGTAGTGCATTGTGACCTTCTGTATTAAAACGAGATCAGATCCTACTTTTTTTTTCTCAGCATACACCACTACAATGCACTGGTGTAAACTAAAACATGACATAGTGCAAGTCGCCTTGTTTTTGCCCTGGGCAAAGGTGCCCAGTGTAGCCCAACACACAGGTTGTGGTTGGGCCCGAATTGAAACCCTGAAAAAATTGACAACAGCGCAGGTTGTACAAACAAGCTAATGGGTTAATTTTCAGAGCGAGCGGCTCATTTATTACATTCAGTGTAATTTTAGTTATTAATGCATTCTTCTCTCCTTTTAATGATAAATCTATTCACATTGAAGAATTTAAAGCATATTCAACTTTTACTTCAGGTTTTTAGAAGCTCTGTTGCAACTGCAGCACTCAATGTTTTATAACTAACTTAAATGAAAGGAATCACCATAGGCAAAACACAATAGATTTGTAGTTTTTATTTATTTAATCTGGTCCACATGTGAAATCTAATGTATGCCCTTCATTAGAGAACATGTGTTTAAAATCTGATTAATAAACAGCATATTCATGTAACTGGGGCCATTATGTAAGCAGAGTCTTTCTCCTTCTCCCCATCCATATATATTCTGTGTAAAGTACAGGCAGTAGAAAAAAAAATAATTAAAGCAAAGTCTTATACCTGGCTTGGAAGATGCGAAGTGTGTTTCAGGCCTCATTCACACTGGTTGTTATAAAAACGGCAGAAGCGTTTTATTTATTTTTTTCAATGGAATTAATGCTGGTGAGCTTCGTTTTTGAGCGTTATTGTGTTTTTTGAAGTTTTAGGTGCTTTTTGATGTTAGGGTGTTTTTTACAGCTAAAAAACTTCCAGTTTACACTCTGATCAGCTGTGATTGGACATAGCTGATCACGTGGTAAAGTGCCTACATCAGAGGCTCTTTACCGAGATTGGTAATGCAGTGTGTCAGACTGACAAACGACACGTCGATCGATGCGCGCCCCGCGTCTTATCCTGGATGTCATATGCTGTCCAGTCAGGATAATGGAACCACTTTTCGGCAGTCATTTTGCTATATGGTGGGCAGGAAGTGGTTAAAGGCTAAGTTAACCTTTTTATGTTCACTTTATTTTTTCTAAGTTCGCGCTGTACCAATATAACATTAATGTACTTTTGCAAAAATAAAACGGTGTTTCATTTATTCTACCCACGCTTACCTCACTCTTTTTTCATGGATGTTTAAAAACCCTGCTCCATTACTTCTGCCTTACTTCGTGAACAGACTTTAGGTCATGACACAGGAAGGAGTTGACCAGTTGATCTCCTTAGCACACATTCTGCATTATCTAACCTCAGCTGGTCAACTCCTTCCTGTGTCATGACCTAAAGTATGTTCCAGAAGTAAGGCTGAGGTAATGGAACAGGGTTTTTAAACATCCATGAAGAGAGTGCGGTAAGCATGGGTAGAATAAATGAAAAGCTGTTGTTTTTTTGCAGCAGTAGTACATTAATGCTCGCTTGGTACATCGGGGAGCTGGAATTTAGAAAAAAAAAGTGAACAAAGGTTAACTTGGCCTTTAAAACATGCTGTGTATACATGCATATCCCAAATCTTTGATAAATCAAATTTTATGTCTGACTGAGGCTAGCAATAGCAACATGAGCCCTGCCTCAGCTTGTTCTGTCTTACGCATTTCAAGGGCACGTCCTCTCCATCAGAGCCAACTCTCTCCCTAAACATGGCTTTAAAAAAAACCTACTCGCCTACATGACTGCAGCACTTATCCAAGCTGCAGCTGTCCCCTGCCACCTATATGACTCAACTGAGCAATCAAAGACTGCTGATCATTCAGTTCTCAGTCATCAGTCACCCGCTCTCTGCTCTGCCTCTCCAGGGCTCACTGGAGTTCACACCCATACGATGCAGTTCTGGTAATCGCACTGCGTTTTTAAATCTATTTTGGGGTGCCGTTAATTTAACATTGACACTCGCAGCAGATCGCACGGGCTCTGTGCGATTGCTGTGCAGTGCAAGGGAATGCAGTGAATCTTGTGAGTTTCCTATCGGCGTGAACCAGGGCTTAATCGTATGCAGAAAACAATGCTAGCCTATGTCCAAATACACATGATTAATGGTCTTACCTGTTTTTGTATTCTTTAGACAAAGAAACAACATATACCTTACCGAAACAGCAAGCTTACACGGCTACTTAAGGATTCCCTGGGTGGGAACTGTCGCACCATCATGATTGCTGCTGTTAGTCCTTCTTCACTGTCCTATGATGATACATACAATACTCTGAAGTATGCCAATAGAGCGAAAGAAATAAAATCTTCTGTAAGTAAATTGCCTCAGACGACCCTGTTCGTATTTTTCATTTTTGCAGTGTGTGTGTGTGTGTGTGTGTGTGTGTGTGTGTGTGTGTTATTTAATATACAAATATAACAAATTATATCTATCTACACACACACTTAATATACGTGTTGCATATACTTTAACCTAATTGTTTGCCAGCATGTTTTTCTTCTTTAAAGTGGAAGTTTATTTTATTTAAATTTTTTTTAACAACTGTGAGCATTAAACAGCAATATGACACATGTGCCTTGATAAATGGATGGCACCATGTTTTATTTCTGTCCATGCTCCAGTTATCCAGCAGTCGGCATTGGAAGCTGCCACAGTACAACATCCTTGACATCATGAGGACAAATGGGAAGCATTGTCTTTGTAATCGCCAAACATAAATAACATGGAGGGGGTGAGCAACACCATGTATTTCATGCTGTCACTGGTAAATGACTATCAGTTCCCAATGATGATGATTCCTGGACAACCAGAGAGCGAACAAAATTCAAACCATGTAATTCTTGGGTAAACCTTCACTTTAATTCTTGCCCTTTTATCTCTTTGATCGACATGTTGATCAATGGCTGTATTGCTGCTTGAGTTGGTCTTTACAATAGCCGCTATCCGGAGCAGCCTTTCTTCAGCCTAGTTTCCAAGTGTTTTGCCTAGACCACAGTGGACTGGACATTGCAAGGCTAGACTGGAAGTGACCTTCGGGCACTGGGTTGGGTGCTTTCCAGACCCCTTTTTGGTAATAAGTTGGGAGAACTTTTAAGGTCTACAGAAGTTGGCGATGCCTCAGTGCTTTCCCTGTCTCTGAAGCTACCCCATTGTTTTGATCGTTAAGCACCTTTTTTAAATGTCCCACTTATCGGTTTTACCATTGAAGAGGTTACTGCTGAGGGGCTGAGCGCTGAAATCATCTGCTCAATATAGTGCTTTCCATACATGCTCCTCCTCCATTCAGCATTGAGAGAGCATGCAGCTGCTACTTTATGCTTTGCATAGAGCCATGTTGGAGCTCTGATCTCTTGTTAATTCCTACTGCCGATCTACAGTGATCAGTCGCCTCCAGCCATCTGACCCTCACTGGCTGCCTGCTTCTGGTTTTAGTAAGAGCCTGTGGCTTATCTTTGTACCTCTTGCTTATGTTATAACCACACAGTGGTGATAAAACTATCTGTATTTAGATCCTATGGGGTTTCAGATACAGTACATTTGTTCTATGCCTTATGAAATTACTAATGTTTGCAATCTGGAATTTTGTTACCTATGATTACAAAGTCCACCTAGTCATTGGAGTAGTCTTTCACTCCCCAAGGTGAGGCAGAGTCCCCTGCCTTATTGATTGTGGTCTCTATTACAGTCAGGCAAAACTTTCACTAAATTCACCCAACTTCTTGCTGGTGCTGACCTCCGGCTTTGTGTGATTTCCCCACCGTCTCATGCTGAGTTTTTCTGTCCTTGGCCTTAAAAGCAGCTGGTTGCAGTGACCATCCCTGACTCTGATTTGGGGGTCCACTCACTCTCTCCTATTCATTTTTCAAATTTTTTTTTTTTTTGTGTTTTTGAGGAATCTCGTTCCTCTGCCATTATCTTGAATTTACAAGACTGCCCTTTATTGATGCTGAATACACTTTGCTGTGTTTGGAGGTTCAGCCTGCTATATTAATCTTTAGTCTTTCATAGTTCCTACAGCTGCAAAGACCTTCCAATTACACCTCTTCTTTGAGATCCTCATCAATGCTGAATAGCATTGCCCTGATGGGTCCTGGATCCCCTCTTGTGTCCTTACTAGATCTTTTTTTTTGGAAAGATTAGGTAAACCAGTGGTCTGTACACACTGTGGCTCTACCAGTGACCCACCCTAATAGGGAAACCACTAGATCAGTAGAGGGCATTTTACATCTTGGGATTCTACTGACCGACCGCTTGAATCCCTCTAAGTTTTTAGTTTTTGCTGGCCGCCCTGCCTAATGCCCTATTCTGACTGTGACCCTAATTTTGCACAACTTCGGTGGAATGGTCTAAATCTCTCAAAAGATATCTTTTCACTGCGGCAACGGATTCCTTACTAGTAGAGTACATGGAACAGGTGTCTAAAGCTCTATGCTTCAGTCGAAATAGCCTGTTGAAGTCATCTAGACTTTTGTCTTGTATGGATCTGTTGTCTAAACCAGGGGTCGCCAAACTTTCTACTCAAAGGACCAGTTTACAGTCCTTCAGACTTAATGGGGACCAGACTGTGGCCAGCGGGCATATACATTTTTTTTTCTGGCATCAATGGTAGTAAATGGTGTTCCACCTGTGGTTTTGGGAAGAAATGGTGCCAATTGTTGGTGTCAGTGGGAGAAATGGCGCCAGTTGTTGGTGTCAGTGGGAGAAATGGCGCCAGTTGTTGGTGTCAGTGGGAGAAATGGCACCCCATTGTTATTGGCAGGTATTATGCCTATTGTTGGTGTCAGTGGGCAGAATAGTGTCTTATATCAGTGGGATGAATAGTTCCCCAAGGGCCAATTAAAGGCAAGCAAAGTTCCGCATCTGGCCCCTGGTCCGCAGTTTGGAGACCAATGGTCTAAACAAATGCACAAAACTTGCAGTTTTCTTGGAGTCCTTTGAGGAACATGGGTCCAACCCCTCTGTGTTTTATGGTACTTTTTGCCACAGACTAAGGCATGTTGGTGGGAGGGGGTGGGGGGGTTACCTAGACTGCCCTACTTATTGTTTTGCTTGCCAGTGTCCAGTCCAAGCTGGCAGTACAACCAGAAAGTATATGAATATTTGTGTTGGACCCTTAAAGTAATTTTATAGTGAGTACAATAATCACATTTTCTGTCAGATCAAGTATGTCTTGGTTGTACAGAACACAGGCTCTTTAATCATTACTCCTGTGTTCTATGCCACTTCCATTAGGTGATTAGACAATGGCATAAATACCTTTACTATGGAGGTTTTTTCTCTCTGATGATTAGATTCTTGTTGCACCAAGGCCACTATGATTCCTACTGTAGCTTCCAGATAGGCTGATTCCTCAGCAGAGCTTTAGTGGACTGGTACCAAGATCCCGCTGGTTTGTGGAAGCAGAGTTGGCCTGTAATTTTTATGTCATGCACTGGATCTTGCTGTAGGTGCTTCCCTTTGCATGTAGTACAACTTGTGGCCTTAACTGCAGGGTGCTTTACACGTCCAGGGCTGTGGTCTGCAAGCAGAAGAGCTCTGTCCTTGCAGAGGAATACCAGTTGTTGAGGATGAACCTGGGATTACATATTTCCCCTGTTCATCCTGACATTTCTGCGGTGGGGGCCCTTTAAACATTCATGCCCCAGAGCGGCCCCTTTTTTGTATTCCAATCCCTTTGTGTGTGGAGGCTGCTGACAACCCTTCAGGTGGTCGCAGCTGGCAGCAGAGAGGGCTGGGTTTTCTTTAAATGTGGCACTATTTTGACTGTATGACAAACTTGTCTTGTTATTATTGCACCTGTGCAACACACTCTTGTGGTGCCTAGTATGTCTGCACCACCTCACTTACTATTGACTTACTGCTATCCTTCTTCTTCTTTTTCTTTTTTGGGACGTGAATTTGAACCAGCAACATCTCTTGGTTCACAGTATAGCAAATGTTGCCACATTACCTGGGTTTACAATGGCCTACAAATCCTTTACCATGATTGGCAGAAAGACACTCCCCTCCCTCTCCACAAGCAACAAAATGCTCAGGTGTAAAAGGGGCCTTGGGCAAATGGATTCCCTCTCTGTGCTTACTAACATTTCTAGGCATGGGATTCCCTGCTCCACTAGTTTTAAGTGGATCAGACAAGTTATTTGTCAATTAAGTCAAGTAAGTCAATTGTTTGAAGGATAGATTTCCTCCCTTCCCCCATAAGGCACCTTGTTCATGCTTCTTGACCCTTTCTGCCTCCTGTTTCTCAGATTTGCAAGCCTGCCACTTGGTCTTCTGTTGCACATTTAAGTTCTTCTAGGTGGCTGTTCAGGCCTCCTCTGATGTCAGTTTTCAGACCTAAGGTTTCTGAGTCTTTTGAGCGTTTGCTATGTGGGCCTATTTGAGATGTTGCCCACCCAACGGATGGACTGTTTGTTGGATATCCCAGTCTTAACCATTATAGAGCCTGTGCCCCATATTGTTCAAATGGAAAAAATAACAATTATCTCCTTATTTCTTGACACAAAGCTGAGGTTAGCTGGGAGTGGCAAGGGTTATTAGGGGGGTGGCTCTGCAGCTTTACTTTTTTTTGACAGTTTCTAGTCATGTGATGGTAGCTGTATATAACCCATATACTTGTAATGAGGCAAGAGCTTTTTGCCCATACTATACTACAAGAAACAGATTTTACTTGTAAGTGAATTTTTTTTCCTTGTACTTTCAGGCATTTACAGTGCCTTTGTATTCATACCCCTTGACATTTTCCAAATTTGTCATGTTACAAAAAAAACGTGAATGTATTTTGTTGGGATTTTATGTTATAGACCATCACAAAGTGGCACATAATTGTGAAGTTTGTACATGTATCTGAAAAGTGTGATGTGCATTTTGTATTCAGCCTCCTTTACTCTGATACCCCTAACCAAAATCTAGTGGAACCAATTTCCTTAAGAAATCACCTATCACCATTAGTAAATAGAGTCCCACCTGTGTGCAGTTTAATCTCAGTATTAATACAGCTGTTCTGTGAAGGGCTGAGAGGTTTGTTGGAGAACCTTGGTGAACAAACCGTGTCATGAAAGCCAAGAAACAAACCAGACAGGTCGGGGATGAAGTTGTGGATTATTTGAAAGCAGGGATAGGTTATAAAAAAATAAAAATAAAAATATCCCAAGCTTTGAACATCTCATGTAGCAATGTTCAATCCATCGTCCAAAAATTAAAAGTTTGGCACAACCTCAAACCTACTAAAACATGACCATCCACCTAAACTGACAGCCTGAGCAAGGAGAGCATTAATTGGAGAAGCAGCCAAAAGGCCCATGGTAAGTCTGGAGGAGCTGCAGAGATCCACAGCTCAGGTGGGAGAATCTGTTCACAGGACAACTATTAGCCGAGAACTCCACAAATCTGGCCTTTATGGAAGAGTGGCAAGAACCATTGTTGAAAGAAAGCCATAAGATGTCCCATTTGTAGTTTGCGAGAAGCCAAGTGGGGGGACACGGCAAATGTGGATGAAGGTGCTCTGGTCAGATGAGACCAAAATTAGACTTTTTGGTCTAAAAGCAAAACGCTATGTGTGGCGGAAAACTAATGCTGCACATGACCCTGGACACATCATCCCCACCCTGAAACAAGGTGGCGGCAGCAGCATGTTGTGGGGATGCTTTTTTCAGCAGGGACAGGGAAGCTGGTCATAGTTGTTGGGAAATGGATGGAGCCAAACACAGAGCAATCTTGGAAGAAAACCTGCAAAAGACTTGAGACTGGGGCAAAGGTTCACCTTCCAGCAGGACAATAACCCTAAACGTACAGCAAGAGCTACAATGGAATAGTTTAGATCAAAGCATATTCATGTGGTAGAATGGTCCAGACCTAAATCCAATTGAGAATCTGTGGCAAGACCTGAAAATTGCTGTTCAGACGCTCTCCATCCAATCTGACAGACCTTGAGCTATTTTGCAACAAAGAATGGCCAAAAATGTCACTCTAGATGTGCAAAGCTGGTAGAGACATCCCCAAAAAGACTTGCAGCTGTAATTGCAGCGAAAGGTGGTTCTATAAAGTATTGGCTCTGGGAGGGGCTGGATACAAATGCACACCACACTTTTCATTTATTGGCGTATAACACGCACTTTTTCCCCCCTGAAAATAGGGGGGGGGGGGAAATCATGGGTGCGTGTTATACGCCAATATCGTACCTTGGAGAAGGAGGAGGGGGACTAGTGCTGCTGGAATCGGAGCCGACATATCCTGTTTACTCGGCTCTGACGTCACACACGTCCTGCCTCCACCACCGGCATTGGACCCAGTGTTCTGTCAATCACATGAGCTGGTCCAATGGCGATGGCGGGACTGAGAGCAGAGTACTGTAAACCGAAGATGATGGCTCTGTGATTCCAGCGGCGCTCGTCCCGCTCTTGATTTCCTGCACTGCATGAGAGATGGTGAGGCTGCAGATAGGCATCAGGCTGCATTGGATGGGCGCAGATCAGGCTGCAGATGGGCATCGGGCTGCATTGGATGGGTACAGATCAGGCTGCAGATGGGCACAGAGGCTGCATTGAAGCTGCAGATGGGCACTAATCAGGCTGCATTGATTGGCAGTGACCATTATTTTGCTTTATATTTTTCCCCTATCGTCTTTCAGGACAGCCACCTGAGAGACCTTGGCTCCTCCCCTCTGTAGGAAACACCTGCGCCAGCTTGCTATAAATTTCCTCCTCCCCTGCTGCTCCTCAGTTATTTGTGTTTCCTCCAGGAGGGGAGACACCTTTTTGGAACCAGCCAGAAAGAGTCAGGATTACCAGGGGGTATGGGCTCAGGCAAAGGATACATGTCCACAAACGAAGCAGCAGCGGCTCCTTTTGGACAAACAGACCAGGTAACTAACCTGGGGAGACTGCCGCCCCTGCATCCCTGAGTGCAAGCGGAGGTCAGGGGGGTTTCCTTCTCAGCTCCGAGTGCGGAGCACAGGTACAGGTCCTGCCGTTCCATACCTGCAGCGGCGTGTGGCGCTCGCAGCGCGGAACACGCTGGGTATAGGGACCGGCGTTGTCAGTGACGGGTGACGTCACATCCGGCAAGAGGGGCGTGTACTTCCGGGTTCGCGGTTTCCGGTTCCGGCCGCGAATCTTGAAAAGGAGGCCAGGCATGGGCTAGGAGAGGAGCTACACATGCTGTAGTGACAGCTAAAGCTCCGGTGGTGACACAAGCATGTCGGACACAGAAGGTAGAGACCAGACTGCTACGACAGAGACCAGCTCCAGCCATGTAAAGGTAAGGGGAACCTGGGGAGGACCTCCCCTGGCCTATATCAACCACCCATCCCCCTCCCCCTCAAGGGTTCAGCAAGGGGGGGGTGGGTAGGTCCCTCCTGTGTCAGAGGGTTATTTTCATTGGGCCCCTAGTGTGGTAAGCCCATATGAAAGACGCTGTGCACCTGCAAGTTGCAGGAAGCTTATGTCAGTATTAATATGTGTGGGGTTTCTCTTTATGTCTTTTCAGAAACCTGACAAGTCTAAGCCCTCTCACAACTCAAAAAGGAGGTGCCCTTCTTGTAAAAACACACTGAAAGATTCCTGGGGGAAAGCATTATGTAAGGAATGTATTCACAAGTTGGTGCAAGAACATTCCACAGAGCAGGGCAGTGATTTAGCGGCATCTGTCCAGGAACTATCAAGTACCTTTGTTGCCTTCAAAACCTTTTTTGAAGGGTTCCAGATCGCTCAACTGCAAACTGCCCCCCCACCAGTACTACCGGTACTAGGAAAAGCACAGGCACTACCCTCCACTAGTGCCGGTCCTTCAGTTACTCCTAGAGAGGAGGCAGAGGACGAGCCTGACAGCACAGCGTCCGGCTCCCAAGAATCTGAGGGTGAAGCACTGGAAGGGGATTCCAGAAAACCCTCTAGATACAAACTCTCATTAGAAGAGGTAGACCAGCTGTTGGGAGCCATTCATACCACGCTGGGTATACAGAGGGAAAAGAAACCTTTATCCCTGCATGATCAGATGTATGAGGGTTTAGGAGAACAGGAAAAGAAAAATTTTCCTGTTCATGACGTCTTAATAGAGGCAATTAAGAAAGAATGGCAGGAACCTGAAAGGAAACCATTCTTTTCTAAAGCCTTAAAGAGACGGTTCCCATTTTCAGATGATGAGTCATCAGTATGGAATAAAATCCCAAAACTAGACGCTGCCTTCTCACAAGTCTCCAGGCACACCGATCTAGCTTTTGAGGATATGGGGGTCCTTTCTGAAGCAATGGACAAAAGAATGGATACCCTATTAAAGAGGTCATGGGACTCCACAGTGGGAAGCCTAAAGCCAGCCATGGCGGTCACGGTGGTAGCCAGAAATGTAGAGTTTTGGCTAAACCGTATACAGGCACATATTGAGGAAGGTACTGCGAAGGAGCAAATTTTGTCCTCTTTTCCCACTCTTCTCAAAGGCATTGCATACATAGCAGATGCATCAGCAGAGCTGGTACGCATGGCAGCCAGATCCTCGGCTCTAGCCAATTCTACCAGAAGGGCCCTATGGCTAAAAACTTGGCAAGGGGATGCTGCGTCCAAAGCCAAATTATGCGGGATCCCGTTTACGGGAGACCTGTTATTTGGGCCAGGATTAGAGAAAGTGTTAGACCGTACAGCGGACAAAAAGAAGGCTTTTCCGCTGAAATGGAAAGCACCCTGGGCCCAGCCTCTACAAAATAAAAAGAGGCAAAAGAGGGACACCAAGTCCCGGTTTTCAGTACCCATGGCAACTAATCAAAAGAAACCTTGGGGTCAGCGAGGGAATAGCAAAGGAGGAGCAATATTTCGCCCTCCTGAGCAGACCCGCAATAAGGACTGAAGTCCTCTCAGTGGGAGGAAGACTGGGGGCCTTCATCTCACAATGGGAAAAAATATCCTCCAGTCAATACATCTTAAGGACGATAAGAGACGGGTATTCCCTAGAATTCTCAAAATTCCCCCAAACAGACTGTACATCACCAAGCTGCCAAACAGCAAGGAAAAAGCCAGAGGGTTAATGAGATCCATAAAGGACCTCAGGAAACAGGGTGTAATCATCAGGGTACCAGGGGCAGAAAGAGGACAGGGCTTCTACTCCCATATATTTGGAGTACAGAAACCCTCAGGAAAGGTCAGACCGATCCTCAACCTCAAACCACTAAATCTATCCATAACCTACAAAAGGTTCAGGATGGACTCCATATATTCAGTGAAGGCCCTGTTGCCTCCAAACTGTTATATGGCGTCGCTAGATTTAAAGGATGCGTACCTGCACATACCCATACACCCAAATCACCAGAAGTTTCTAAGGCTAGCAATAGAAACAGGAAAAGAAGCTGTACATCTTCAGTTTCAGGCTCTGCCCTTTGGCCTATCATCTTCGCCAAGAATCTTTACCAAGGTGCTGGCAGAAGCTTTGGCACCACTACGACTAAAAGGCATATCCATTATTGCCTATTTAGACGACCTTCTTTTTTTTGCAAGGACACCCGAAAGGTTATTAGAAAACCTCGAGTACACTCGGGTATTCCTAGAAAGTCTAGGTTGGTTGGTGAATGTGGAAAAATCAAGTCTACAACCCACACAACAGTTAAAATACCTGGGTTATGTAATGGACTCGGTTCAGCAAAGAGTTTTTCTACCCGAGGAAAAGATAACAAAGATTCAAAAAGAAATAAAGGCAATTCAGACCAGTATACCCTGTTCTATAAGAAAAATAATGTCAACACTAGGGTTGCTAACATCTGCAATCCCAGCAGTTCAGTGGGCAAACCTGCATTTCCGACCACTGCAAATGTTCCTATTAAAGATATGGGATCACAGGCAGGAGTCTCTGGATTTGCAGGTATCAATACCAGCAAAGGTAAAAAAGTCCTTATGGTGGTGGAGAAAGACAAAAAATTTAGACATAGGACGGCTATGGATCCTACCTATCTCCCGAATCCTAACCACAGACGCAAGCGGTGTAGGGTGGGGAGCACACCTGGACTCCCAGTTAGCACAAGGTGCTTGGGGGAGGGAAGAACGGACAAGATCGTCCAACTGGAAGGAACTGAAAGCGGTATGGTTCGCACTCCAGTCCTTCCAGAAGGAATTAAAAGGACATCATGTACAGATCAGATCAGACAACTCGTCAGTAATAGCTTACATAAGCAAGCAAGGGGGAACCAGAAGCGGAGTTCTGTGGGCCCTAGCAGAAGAGATCCTGAGATGGGGAGAGAAAAACATACTCTCCTTTTTAGCAGTACACCTAAAAGGAGACTTAAACAGAGTGGCAGACTTTCTCAGCAGGAAGAAAGTAAGAGAAGGAGAATGGGTGCTAAAACAAGAGGTATTCGACCAGATTGCCAAAAAATGGGGAATACCTCAGGTGGACTTATTTGCTTCCAGAGAAAGCAGGAAAGTCCAAGCCTTCTTCTCCCTAAAAAGGGAGGAGAGAGCACTCGGGGTAGACGCATTGGCGCAGAAGTGGGCGTTCAGCAGATGTTATGCTTTTCCCCCACCAGTACTACTACCCGCAGTAATAAGGAAATTTCGTACAGAAGACACGTCATTAATCCTTATAGCACCTCACTGGCCCAGGAGACCGTGGTTCTCTATGCTCAAAGAACTAGCCATAGAGCCTCCTTGGTTTCTACCAATCCAAGAGGATCTGCTAGCCCAGGGCCCAGTGCACTGTCCACAGGTGGGAAAGTGGAAACTAGCCGCCTGGTATCTGAGGAACAGCTATTAAGAGCCAAAGGGTTCTCAAACCGTCTGATAGACACACTGCTGAAAAGCAGGAAGGTTGAGACACGTAACATCTACCAGAAGGTATGGAAATGTTTTAATCGTTGGTGTACAGAGAACAACTTTAAAACACAAAGCTCAGTAGCAGTCCTAGAGTTTCTACAGAGTGGTGTAGACAAAGGACTAAGCCTCAGCACGTTAAAGAGTCAAGTGTCAGCACTGTCAGTTTACCAGGAGAGGAGTTTAGCCTCAAACCCCTGGATAATCAGACTCTTTAGATCCGTGAGCAGACAAAGGCCGCCACAAAGCACAGCCTTTCCCAAGTGGGACCTGTCATTAGTGTTACAAACTATGACAGCAGATCCCTTTGAACCATTAAAGGATTGCAGCCTGAAGATGCTGACACTTAAAGCAATCTTCTTGGTAGCAATTACTACAGCCAAAAGGGTCTGTGAGATGGAAGCCCTATCTATCAGACCCCCATTTTGCCAGATCTTTCCGGATCGTATAGTCTTCAAAATGGATCCGGGGTTTCTACCTAAAGTGGCCTCAAAATTTCACAGGGGTCAAGAAATTGTATTACCATCATTCTGTCCGAATCCTTCTCAGGAGAAGGAAGTGAAATTTCATAGTTTAGATGTCAGGAGATGCATCCTGCATTATTTAGAGGCAACAAAGTCAATCAGAAAGACGGAGTCTTTATTTATTTTATACACTGGAGCCAGGCAAGGGCACAAGGCTTCAAGGAGTACAATAGCCAGATGGTTAAGGGAAGCCATAGAGCAGGCTTACAAAATAGGGGGTATGCAGATCCCAGAAGGAATCAGGGCACACTCCACAAGGGCAATGGCAGCGTCACAGGCAGAGAGAGCTGGAGCGACGCCGGAACAGATTTGTAAAGCGGCAACATGGTCCAGCTTTGCCACTTTTGTAAGACACTATAGAGTGGACTTATGGTCAGCTAAAGATCAGACCTTTGGACGTAAGGTCTTGCAAGCTGTGGTCCCGCCCTAGGGGTAAGTGCTCGGTTATCCTCTCAGGTGGCTGTCCTGAAAGACGATAGGGGAAAAACGAAGTTACTTACGGTAACGTTCTTTCCGGGAGTCTTTCAGGACAGCCGGGTACCCACCCAAATGTATATCAAGTATGAGGTTTCCTTACAGGAAATGTGATATAAATTATTATATGTGTATCATATGTTTCTTGTGTCTCCCCAGCAAACTGGAGGTGCTCTTCAAAGAACTGAGGAGCAGCAGGGGAGGAGGAAATTTATAGCAAGCTGGCGCAGGTGTTTCCTACAGAGGGGAGGAGCCAAGGTCTCTCAGGTGGCTGTCCTGAAAGACTCCCGGAAAGAACGTTACCGTAAGTAACTTCGTTTTTTTTTTTCCTGAAACTTCCCTCTTAAATTGGGGTGCGTGTTATATGCCAGCGCGTGTTATACGCCGATAACTGTTATTTATTTGTAAAAAAAAAAATTTGAAAAACATTTGTTTTTCTTCCACTTCACAATTGTGCTTGGTCAATCACATAAAATCCCAAAAAAATACGTTTTACGTTTTTGGTTGTAACATGAAAAAGTTTGGATAACTTCAAGGGTTATAAATACTTTTTCAAGGCACTGTAGGGGGATAAAACACTTTGAACTGTACACATATTGCAAAGCTTGTACTGTTTTTCTTGTTTTTGCTTTGACATACACTTAAAATGTATTTTGTGTTAACAGGTGAAGAGTAATGTGGTTAGTCTGGACAGTCACATCAGTCAGTATGTGAAGATTTGTGAACAGCAGAAAAAGGAGGTAAATAGTCATACATAAAAAAATAAACATCCCATCGAATTGAAAAGTTACTCATCAAGGCCCTAAGGATTTTTACCTTCACCACTTACCCACTGGGCAAGAATTCAGAGAGTCGTGGTTAATGATTCTTACTCTGAATGGGCTAAGGTTATCAGTGGTGTACCCCAAGGTTCAGTGCTGGGACCCTTACTTTTTAATATCTTTATAAATGATATTGGGTCTGGGATCAAAAGTAACATTTCTGTCTTTGCAGATGACACCAAGCTATGCAGTGGAATAACGTCCTTACAGGAGGTCTCCAATTTACAAGCTGACCTCAATGCTCTGTCTAATTGGGCGACTATGTGGCAGATGAGGTTTAATGTTGATAAATGTAAAGTTATGCACTTGGGGGCTAAGAATATGCATGCATCATACATGCTAGGGGGAGTACAGCTTGGGGAATCCGTAGTGGAGAAGGATCTGGGGTTTTGGTAGATCATAAGCTCAATAATAGCATGCAATGTCAAGCTGCGGTTTCCAAAGCAAGCAAAGTTCTTTCTTGTATTAAGAGAGGTATGGACTCCAGAGAGAGAGATATCATTTTGCCCCTGTTCAAATCATTAGTAAGACCTCATCTGGAATATGCAGTTCAGTTTTGGGCACCAGTTCTCAAAAAGGATATTGGGGAACTGGAGACAGTGCAGAGAAGGGCAACCAAACTAATAAGAGGCATGGAGGAGCTCCGCTATGAGGAAAGATTAGAGGAACTGAATGTATTCACTCTTGAGAAGAGGAGAATAAGGGGGGATATGATCAACATGTACAAATATATAAGGGGTCCATATAGTGAACTTGGTGTTGAGTTATTCACTTTACGGTCAACACAGAGGACAAGGGGGCACTCTTTACGTCTAGAGGAAAAGAGATTTCATCTCCAAATACAGGTTTCTTCACAGTAAGAGCTGTGAAAATGTGGAATAGACTCCCTGCAGAGGTGGTTCTGGCTAACTCAGTAGATTGCTTTAAGAAAGGCCTTGATACTTTCCTAAATGTACATAATATAACTGGGTACTGACATTTATAGGTAAAGTTGATCCAGGGATAATCCGATTGCCTCTCGGGGGATCAGGAAGGATTTTTTTTTCCCTGCTGTAGCAGATTGGAGCATGCTCTTTTGGGTTTTTTTTTGCCTTCCTCTGGATCAACTGTGGGTATAATATGGGGTTTATTGGATTGTACGATAAATTTTGTTTTTATTTATTATTTCTTCTTTTTTTTTTTTTTTTTTTTTTATGGTTGAACTGGATGGACTTGTGTCTTTTTTCGGCCTAGCTAACCATGTAACTATGTAACTGGGCACTTAAGCCCCCTTCCTAACTTTTGGTGCTCTCACATTTTGAATGACAATTACCCAGCCATGCAGCACTGTACCCAACACAAATAGAGCTTTCTTTTGGTGGTATTTGATTACCTCCTGAGTTTTGCGCTATAAATAAAAAGACCCGAAAATTTTGTAAGAATTTTTTTTTTTGTTATAAAATTTTGCAAATGAGTAATTTTTTTTTTTTTATTCATAAATCTTGGCCAAAATTAATACTGCTACATATCTTTGGTAAAAATAACCCAAATCTGTGTATATTTGGGCTTTGTGAAAGCTATAGTCTACAATCAATGGTGCCAATCATTGGAAATTGATCGCACTTGATGGTCTATCTCATTTCTTGAGATACTAACAATCCAGGACAGTACAAATATCCCTCAAATTACCCCTTTTTGGAGACATTCCAAAGTATTTAAGAGGCATGGTGAGAGTTTTTTCCCACAATTTGCAAAATTAAGAATTTTTTTTTTTTTTTTTTTTCTTCTTTTTTTTTTTTTTTTTTTTTTTTGTCCACACAATAGTCATATTAACAGGTTATTTTTCACACACAGCATATGCATACCACAAATTACACCCCAAAACACATTCTACTACTCCCCTTGAGTATGACAATACCACATGTGTGATACTTTTACACAGCGTGGTCACATACAGAGGCTCAACATGCTAGTAGCACCTCCAGGCGTTCTAGGGAAATTACACATCTAATTTCTAGACTACCTCTTGCACTTTTGAAGGCACTGGAACACCAGGACAATGGAAACCCCCAAAAATGACCCCATTTTGGAAAGAAAACACCCCAAGATATATTCTATGAGGCATATCAAGTCATTTTTTTTTTTCCCACAAGTTTTTGGAAATTGAAAGAAAATGAAAATGCATTTTTTTTTTTTTTTTTTTTTTTTTTTTTTTTTTTTTTTTTTACACAAAGTTGTGTATAAGATATTTCTAACGCAGCATGTGCGCATAGGCAAAATTATACCCCAAAATATATTCTGCTACTCCCGAGTAGAACGATACCACATGTGTGAGACTTTTTCAGTCTGGCCACCAATAGGCCCAACATGCAGGGAGCACCATCAGGTGTTCTAGGGGCATACATTTCAAATCTAATTTAACTACCTATTACACTTTCTTGAGGCACTGTAGTGGCATGGATGAGCATGTATAAGGAAAATGAGCCATGGATAGATGAGTGCTAGAATGGGCACAGAGCAGCGCTGTGGGCACTACAGATCCAGCCCACAGCTCTGCTGCATGCAATCTCTCCCCTCGCACTGTACCGATCAGTACGGAGAGGAGCTAAGCCAGGCATGCGCCAGCTTGTTTACAACTGATCGCGCTGTCATTTGACGGATCGATGGCATGGTAAAGGGCCGCTGTCATTTGCCCTTCACCATGATGCGCCGGGTCCCCCGGATGCAGCGGTCACAGATATTACCGGGTGTGCACCCCAGGGGGTGCGATTTGGGAGGAAGTTATAGTATGCCCTCCCAGAATTATTCGACCCACGCTGCAGCCGTTTTTCGGCTATGGCCGGTCAGCAAGTGGTTAATGAATACTTTGTAATAAGGTAAAAAAAAAAACCTTAAGGTTTTAGAACCGCTTTAACCACTTCAGCTCCAGAAGATTTACCCCCCCCCCCCCCCCATGACCAGGCCATTTTTTGCGATGCAACACTGCGTTAATTTAACTGACAATTGCACAGCCGTGCGACACTGTACCCAAATAAAAATGTATGTCCTTTCTCCCCCCACAAATAAAGCTGCCTTTTAGTGGATCACCTCCTGCGTTTTTTTTTTTGTTTTTTGCGCTATAAACAACAAAGACCGACCATTTTGAGAAAAAAATATATTTTTTTACTTTCTGCTATAAAACACATCCAATAAAGTCAAAAATGTAAAATTTCTCAAGTTTAGGTCAACATGTATTCTGCTACATATTTTTGGTAACTAAAATCCCAATAAGCATCTATTGATTGGTTTGCGCACATGTTATTGCGTCTACAAACTATGGGCTATATTTAATTTCTATTTGTTTCTACTTGTAGCAGGACTATGATATTGCGGCAAACAAATAGGACACTAACTGACATTTTTGACACTTCTTTTTTTTTTTTTTTTTTCGGGGTGACACTAATACAGCGATCAGTGCTAAAAATATGCACTGGCACTGTACTAATGACACTGGCTGGGAAGAGGTCAACATCGGGGACAATCAAAGGGTTAGCACTGTGCCTAGCTATTGATTTTCTGTACTGTGGGAGGTGCTTTTACTAGGGGAAGACATGGATACTGTGTTCCTGCAAAACAGGAACTGACATAACGGCAATCTGCCTTGATAACATAGGCAGGCTGCCTTTCTGCCTCTCTACTGAATGATTGGTGGGTACCGGAAGATATGAAGTCCACTGATCAGCTCCCACTGTGCATAATTTCAGCGGGAGTGAGCTGCCGGCGGTGCGCACTTGCGCCTGATACCCAGAAGTGCAGGATCGCGTGGGTGATCCTGCGGGTAGTGGCTGCCCTGTAGCCATAAAATTGTTATAGGGCGGTCGTGAAGTGGTTAAGATTCCTCTGACTGTTCCATACATGAGTGTTCTTATTAAACGGGTATACATATTAATAACAAGATGCCTAACTTAACACTATTTTCATCTCCAGGTATCTGCATTAAAAGATTTGTCAAATTCAAGTTGCGTTACTTTGAAACCACTGAGAGCAGTTCAGGGTTGTTATCTAGGTGTGAAAGTGATCATAATGACTACCAAATATGGTGATGATAATCTGATTCTTGCAGATATATAAAAATTCCAGCTTTTTTTACTATAACCGTGATGAGCAATTTGCATAATCCAAGTCTCACAATTTAGGAGCTTAAGATACTGAACACATTTTGGATGTTTTTTTTTTAATTTTTTACTGTTTTTTTTTTTTTTGTTTTTTTTAGATTGCAATGTTGAAAGAGAAGTTGAAGACCTATGAGGAGCAAAAGGTTTGCGAACAACCTAAGCACAATGCACTGCTTGCGAGACAGGAACGGCCCGAAACTAAGAGGTAAATTATCAGCTGGCTTTCCCAAAAACTTCTCAAGTTTTTTTTTTTTTTCCTTTTTTTTTTTTAATCACAGGAAACTTATGTAGTTGTGTGAACAATAATGTAGCTAAGTAATTATTTGATGTAGTGGCTTTATTAATTTTAATTATTTAGGCTTTGTTTCCCTCTGTTTTCAACTGATGATCTGGCCCGTAACACATCTCCTATATTGGAGTGCCCCCACTTTGGATGAAGGGGCATGTCAGACAGCAGCATTGTCCATCTGGGGGCGAGGGGAGTGTTGGATGGATTATCAGGTTTAGATTCGCTAACAAATTGAAGCCAAACTCTAGCTCGCACTGCAGTTAAACAAGCAGTTCTTTTCTTTTGAGATGACGGTTTTACATAAAAGTGATCCGTGTAAGCACCCTGGTCAGTGGTAAATGGTTTGTTTTAACATTGCTATATTTGCAGGATAGCTTGTTCTGTTAAAAAAAAAAACACTTACTGGCCAGATCACTACGTAAAAATAAAATAAAATCCTAAAAAACTGAGGCCTAGCTCGGGTGAGGGAGTTCCACCTGAGCAGGGATTGTTGCCTATTTTTAGCTTGTGCCTAATCAGGGGAACGTGGCAGGCATAAGCCGAGGCACCTAATTTTATCACAAAAAAACTGGGAAAACTTATTGACTCGTGTATAAGCCTAGGGTGAGAAATGCGCAGCTACTGTAAGTGGAAAAGAGGGTCAACTATGCCCATTTGCATGCCTCACTGTGCCCATTTGCAGCCATAGCTCCCCTGAACTTCACTTGGCAGTTAAGGGTTCCTAGATGCCCCCTAGCTGCAGCCAAAATTTGGGGTCTCTGGACCCAAAGGGTCCCGAAAGGACATTGCTGCCGATGGACACAGCTGACCGACTTTGGGGCCCTGTATCTCGGGGCCACTTGGTGCTAGGAACCCCAATTATATATATATATATGTTATAGTAGTGTTGGTTCCACTGGGTTTGCACACCAAATTTGGGGTTCCTAGCACCAAGTGGTCCCAAGATACGGGGCCCCAAAGTCGGTTCGGAAAATGTCATTCGCTGCTGCAGAAAATGCTTGACTCTAGTATAAGCCGAGGGGGGCACTTTCAGCACACAAAAAATGTGCTGAAAAACTCTGCTTATACGTGTGTGTGTGTGTGTGTGTGTGTGTGTGTGTGTGTGTGTATAGGTATATCATTTTTTATTATTTGTAGCAAATTCGCAGTTAAAATCTCTGCTTATACTCGTGTGTGTGTGTGTATATACATTTTTGTGTGTATATGTATATAAATTTTTATTATTTGTAGAAAATTTGCAGTTAAAATCTCTGCTTATACTCGTGTGTGTGTGTGTGTATATAAATTTTTATTTGTGTGTGTATATGTATATAAATTTTTATTATTTGTAGAAAATTCGCAGTTAAAATATAAGGGTGAGAGACCCTTTAATTATTTGTAGTAGCACTGCTGTGTGAATGAAAAATTACACTGACTTTTGCTCAGGGCACGCTTAAAAAAAGCTTTCGGAGTGCTGCAGACTCTTCTGTATTAAAAATTTAGCAGAACAGCATCATCATCCACGTAAGAGGGAATGCACTGAGCATTACAGGAACAGGCTACAGTTTTCATTAAAACCTACTGTTGCACATTAACAGAGAAGCACAGCTGGGATCTTAGCAGTTCAGATGTATCCCCAGGCTTCTGAGTAACACACCAATCTGCCTCATCTTACTGAAACACCAAGCTGCCTGTTTTTATTCTGATTCCGAGAAGACGCTACATAAACTGCACCTTGTTGTGGGTTTGCTCTGCATTTTCCCACCTTTCTGAAAAGCCGATTTAGAAGAAAATATAGACAGTGTAGTTATTTTTTACACATGGATTTGTTTGCGTTTTTGCTTGAAGTTTGTGTTGCAGTGCCTGAAAAAGTCAAATCTTTGAGAAATGTGAACAGTTTTGGGGTTAACATTTGGCTACCAAACCATCAGGTGACTTGGAACGTTGTTTTAAAAAGGCAATGAGGGATGTGGGGAATATTGTACTCCAGTGATTTTGCTCTAAGGCAAGGTTTCTTAGGCCGGGTTCACACTATTTCGAATTGGATGTGGGATCCCCGCAACCAATTCGCAATAGCAGGGGAATGTGACCAGCTCTCTATGGAGCCGGTTCTCATATCTCCAATGTGGCTCCTGTGCGAATTTGCACAGGAGCCCTTTGCGTCTTTTGGTCGAATTCAGCCAAAAAAATCGGGCTGAAATCTGACCTGAAAAGGTGAACAAGGACGCACGGGACCCCTGCTGGGAGCCGCATCGGCATCCAGTGTGAACCCAGCCTTAGAATCTGGTCCTGGGTCCATCCATAGTCCCAAGCTAAGTGATGACTTGTCCCCTGGCTATCTTCCTACCTCCTGTTATTCGATTTACTTTCTTTGGTGGTGTGTAATGCTTTTGCTATTATGGATCTTAGCTGACCTTAACATAGGCTTATGACCATTATGCTTCACTATTGTAAATGCTCACAAACTCCATGAATGATGCCTGGTAGAATGACATCCTCTGTAGTTGGCACACTGTTCTGATTTTCTAAAAACTCTCTGATTATGCTAGGGTAAGCTAAGAATCCACAACTTTGAATTATGGGCACCATTTTATCAGCGCCTTTTGTAGAAATTTGAAGAATTGCCTCCAGAAGGGAGAGGACTGATTAGGGGAAAATAAACAAAACATAAATGAGCAGTAAAAGAGCAATGTACATAAAACTTGAAAAACGGAGTGACAATATAGTGCAGCACCAGAGAAAAGCAACAAAAAGTTGAGGGGAGAAAGTTAAAGCTGAACTTTACCCATAACTGTTTGATAACCATTCATGTTCCTTAACAAAAGAACATTACTTTCCACATTAATTATGCTACCAAAATTGGTGTGTGCTGTAAATTGCCTCCGGCATTGCTCCTGTTTCTTCTTGGAGGCCGCCATTTTGTTGAAACCCAGAGCAGTCACTTCCTTATTAGAACCTCCCCCCTGGTTTTAAAAACTGTCACTTTCTAATTAAAATGTGTGCATTTTCAGCCTTGATTGTATGTCTTTGGGGAAGTTGGAAAGGAAGGATGAGGGGGGCAATGCTGACTGTGAACCCGAACATGCAAACCTGAGCTCCGGGCTGCTTAGGATGCTGTTTGCTATTCTACCAGGAGTGCCTTCTGTGTTCCTTCCCTATGCCCTGATGACGCAAATCACAAAGCCTCATCCACATCGGCCCTACTGCTAAATTACAGCTCTTCTTTGACCTGTCGGCTGCAGCCGCATCATCTTTTCAGCCGCAGTCCAATATGGTGCTCTTTCTTCATCCCTGAAGGGGGGAGGTCACAACAACAGGGTAAGGAGTGCAAATGGACTACCTGCCTCATAGTGGGGATGCCAGGGTAGATTTTCTATCCCTCCTCCTGCCCTGAGTGCTCTTGATTTCCCCACACATTCTGATTGCTCAAAGGCTTTATTAGCAGATTCACTATGACTGCATGTCTCGGAGACATACAAACAAGATTAACCATACTGCCCGCGAGTTAGGAGCTTGAGTAATGGCTATCGAGAATAGAAGCTTCTCTGAAAAGGAAGGTGGTTGCTGTTAAACAGCAAGTCACCACCAATGAGGCTAAACTAGCTGCTGTAGATATATTCGCTACACAGGAACCTCATCTCACAGCCTTAAAGTCAGCTAATGAAGATATCTATGGGAGGCTTATCCATCTCCAGCTGCAAGTGGAGGATGGTGAAAACTAGGGCCACAGTAATATATGCCTCTGAGAGTTCCAGAAGGCTTATCTGAAATCCACTATATTTGTGATCTTGAATGGATATACGGACTGTAACTCTGCATCGGAATTGGAACTAGATTGTGTTCACCAGGCCTGTGTTCCAAGGGGGTCCTAGATGGGACTTTCCGAGGGTTGTACTGTGCAGATTAGTTGCAGAGGTTGGGGGTCTGGATGTTGGCCCAGGCCGGTCCTCTTTTGGTAATATACTGGTTGGGTGAGCTGATAGTGTACCTCAGTTTGTCTTCCTGGCCTTACATAACTGGTTGCCGGTAAGGGGAATGTTTCTCATGTATACCATGGCCTTTTTTTTTTTTTTTGCTCTTTGCTGATCTTCTTGTAGCCTTCACCTTTCTTGTGTAAATTATTTTCTTTCTCAGGCCTTGTGACATTTCTCTTCCATGCGGTGCCATTTCTGACAGCGTGAAATGGGAAGGGGTTTCAACCTCAAACTGAGAATTTTACTTTGTTTCCTGGATATTTCAATGGCAAGATTTCTTCTCCACTAGCATGTTACTAGGTGTTAATTTGCCTCCTATTGATGCATCAGTTTTGCAACATTTCTCCATAATGTATAGTGAAACAAATTCTAAATGAGGCAGACTTCTGTATTTAAGAATTGCTGTAGCTGATGAACATTCAGGTGCAACAATCTCACCAAGAGATGTAATAAACGAGTTGGTGATTCAACAGTTTTTTACCTTTTGACAAAATGCAGTTGTAATACAGTGGATTTGACTAACGTCTCATTTGCTTTTGTAATTCCAGGTTTAGAGAGATTCTCCACTCTCTATTTAGCAACAGAGAGGAAATAAGGGCTGCCTATTGCCACTTGGAGATGCAACTGAAGGAAAGTGAGCTGAAGTCCATTTACCAGAAGCAGTACCTTGACCAGATTCAAATGCTGTGCTCTCAAGAGCAAGCATTGAAGGTGAGTTGTTCTTCAAGAAATGTCACAAAGTACACTCCAGCACTTTAACTTTAGCTTTTGAAGCTTCTATAAAATGTAAATAATATGCTAACTCAACTTTTTATATTCCTGATATGTGCCTGCTGTACCATGTATTTGTATGAAAAAATATCCTCTTCTCTTTTTGTATTGTTTCCTTTGTGTAAAATACCTGGTGGCCCTGCCAGTTTCTGTTTTACTATTAAAAGCTGACTACACTAGGCATGAGCACAGTGTGGTTGGTTTTTTGGCTGTGCTCGGGACACACAACCCCTGCAGAGCCATTCACTGGGAAGACAAGTGGGCTGCTGTTTCTCCCTCCCTACCTCTCTGAGCTCTTTATGCAGCCGAGAACATAGGGTATGTGATCTCTTATATATTAAAAAGAGGGTGTTTTTTATTTCATTTTTTTTTATAGGTATACACAAATGTTTCACCTTTCATTTATTTTTTTAACAGACTGGTTTGTTTTGCAAGGTGAGGGTTCACATATACTTTTAAAGTGATTTGTAAAATCTTCTTGTTGTTTTCCAAAAAAAAATAAAAATTTTTATACTTACCTGCTCAGTGCAGTGGTTTTGCACAGAGCAGCCCAGATCCTCTTCTCGGGTCCCTCCTGTTGATTACCCCCACAGCAAACAGCTTGCTATGGGGGCACCCGAGCCGAGTCACGGCTCCGTATGTCCATTCAGACATGGAACCGTGGCCCCCCCTTTTTTTTTTTCTTCTCATTGGAAGACTGACTTTGACAACAGTGAGGGCCAATGACGCTGCACTGCTGTTTCAGCCAATGAGGCGGCGAGTCCTGGGCAGCTGAGACACTGCTACAACATCGCTGGATCTAGATGGGGTAATTATTAGGGGGGGCTACTGCACACAGAAGGTTTTTTTTTTATCTTAATGCATAAATATAAACCTTCTGGGAAATGCCATATAGACCTTGTCTAAAGTCTCTCCTGTTTTCTTTATATCATTTAAATTAAAATGCTATTAAAGCATACCAGTCAAGCAGGAACTTTTGTAAATATTTGAATCTCCACTGTTTATCATAGTGCAGACGCACCTTTCAGGGATAGCATTTTGTGCTGTTTAGCTGAAATCTGCAGCTGTTGGGGCTGAAATGTGAACCCAGTGTCAAGCCGTTAGTTTGGCATGTTTGTGGAACCAAATGGTACCAAGGGAGGAGTAATGGGACAGACCAAAGAGGGGGCACTATTAATATTTGGTGAATTGGTAGTAACCCATAATGCATAGAAGGCAGCTTACTCCAACAGTCAAAACAATATGGTACATGATCTTGATACCACCAGAACTCGGGTACAACGGCTCTAGACAATTTTGGCGTTGCTTTAACACAGTCTCTGCACTTCAGCAGACACTTGGATAGGGCTTATGTTACCAGAGCTGCATCTGTGCGAAAGGGATGGCTGATAGGCAGAGCAGCGGTGCCGGCACAGTTGTTAGACTGGTGAAAAGGATCTTATCCCAACTCTCTGGAGTCCCCAGATAGCGAAGCCAGAAGTGGAAACCTTGCTCTGTCCCTCCTCGACTGGAACCTCTCCCTAGCGCCGTTTTCTGTCCCGAACCAGCAGTGATCCTGTCACTACTCTAGCCTTTTTGAAAATGCACCCAGCACTAAAGATGACTGCGGAGGTCAACCAGAGCAGCAGCACCCAATCAGACAGCGGCTAGCCTGATAACACCCATGGAGGCTTCAGAGGAACAAAGCTCCTTTCAACCTCTGCACAGCGGCCAGCTGAACAGTGCCACCTGCAAAGGAGAGGATAAACCACCTGCCACCATGTAAAGCTGTGTATAAGTCTCAAATATGCTGAAAGATGCCCATGTTTTGAAGAACTAAGTGCATCATCACAACCATCCCTTTTAGATTGCGTAGTCTGAGATTGCAATGAAACAGAGCCTTTACGTAAGCTTCCCCTTTTCCTTGCTCACTCATTAGATCACCACAGTGCTCTGAGAATCCGTCATTTGGTAAATGTTTTAGCTAGAACCCTAGAATGTGTTGTATTTGCATGCCCTATTTTAACCCCTCTATGACCGCCTGACATGTCCAGACGAAAAAGGGTACGCTTTTTATGCCCACACCTTATACATGTGTGTCGCTGGATAGCAGCTTATGTGCTGAAAGACAGCTCTCAGACCAGGCTACACACTGAACTTGGTCTCGCCTCCCTCGCAAACCAGTGAAAGATCAAACCGATATTTAAACATAAATTTGTGTGCGACTTCAGCTGCCTAAAAACATATTTTTTTTTTTTAAACGGTTTCCCTAAAAACATATTTAGTACAACTCTGCAATGCGTGCATATTTACCCATGTTTTTTTATGCCGCATATGCACAAATTTTTTTTCAGAAATCTAGCGAGACCCTAACTTCACTTATAGGCTAACACTGTACCTTTTTGCTACACGAAATCTCAAACCGTATGGTGGTCTGCCCTGCCACCTTCCTTGCAGGGCTACACAACACCCCTGCTGTCCTCTCCATAAGGAGGTGTTCTGCAGCCCAGATGGGGAGAACTGGGCAGGGTAACACTGTTTGGGGTTTTATTGCAGCAGAGATATTGTGAGCTCAAACTGTTAATTAAGAGATCACTGGATTTTGGCAGATCATGAACAGGTATTTTTCTGTACTTGCAGTGTTTTTAAAGTTATGAAACCTGGTAAATAGGTTTTTTAGGCATTTACTTTTAATCTGTAGTAAACCGCAGTTAAAGGGAAAAAAAAAAAAAAAATCCCCTGCAAGGCAATGTCATAATGTGCTAGTATGCATCGTATACTAGTACATTTGGAGACACTTGCCATAAAGTTCATGTAAACCCCAAAACATTTTTTTTAAATTAAGACTTGTACCTTGTAGAGTATAGCGTGTCATGTCATCTATGCCCAGTCTTGCCACGAAGAGTTAATCCAGCTCTGAGCAGTGCTCTTATCTTTTTTTCAGTAAGATAAGAACGGAAACGCAGTCAAATAGGTGTCCGTTTCTTCCCCCTTGCTGTGACTGACAGGTGATTTCCTTATCTCATGCAGGAGCGTGAGAGAGGCATTCTGTGTACTTCACATCCCCCCTGCTGTGTATTTGCACATGCGCAGGAAGGACATGGGTCCATGAACGCACTCTGCTTGTTCACAGAACACGCTCTGTCGCTCCTGTGCGTGCATTTTAGACTCCCCTGACATGAGGTTCATCCTGGTTGGCCCAGGGGAGTGTAGAGGTGGGTGGGGAGTCTACTGATGTCACAACTCCCAGCCCCTGAGCGCTGGACAAAAGACCCTCTCGTAGAATCCGCAGTTTTTCGGGGCTCAAAACAAAGGGGAGACATTTGACAGGTAAGAATACATGCAGGAGGCATGTATATCCTTATAGATAACCACTATGGCAGTACTTTAGAAAGGATGAGAGTGGGTTTACATCCACTTTAAAGTGTTACTAAACCCACAACAGTAAAATCAGTCCTTAAAGCATGCTTGTTATACTCGCTGTGGAACCTAAAAGGTCAATCCTCTGCATTGCGTAAAAAGGGTGTTTGATCTTGTATGCACAGATTCTCTCCTTCTTACATTGCCCCCAAAACATGTTCGAAAAAGTCATTTACTGAAGTCAGACTGCACATGCTCAGTTTGGTATGTATTGCTCTACAGTTTTTTTTTTTTTTTTTTTTTCTTGGGAGAGTGCATGTGCCCAGCCCTGTGCTGGTCACATGCACTCTGCCAAGAAAAAAAAAACAGCACTGTTCAGACAGAGGGTTTAGGGGTCCTGCCTCCTGATGGAACAGCTAGTGCAGTATGACTAACTCCTCCTACAAGCTTTAACCAGGCAATGATGGAAGTGACAAGACTGCTATATACTGCTCATGAGAAAAGGTATTTAGCAGTTTATATTTTCTAAAATTGTCTTTCCATGTTCTGTGTACTGTATGAGACCAGACATAGTGAATGCAGGGTCCTGAGTTTAGTAACACTTTAAAACGAAGCCTTCCAGCACCACGCTATCACCGATGAGGGCTTCCATCTTCACCTGGTCTTCCTTCTGGGTAGGCGGCCTCCGGGCTACATAAGTGGCTGGGGGTGTGATGGCAGCCGCCGTTTACAGCACGGGCTCTGAACATCTGACACTGTATGCCGGACCTTTAGAGTGCATGTGCCCGTGACATCGGCAGCATGCACTCTGAATACCTCCTAAACGGTGCAAGTTTAGGCGATTTTCACAGTACCTACAGGTAAGTCTTATTACAGGCACATGTGTAGGTAAAAGATGAAAAAGTAGATTTACTACCACTTTAAATGTGACTGAGAAAATGAAGGTTTTGCCAGTATACCAGTTGGAAAAATATGTAAAGGTTGGGAATTGTGGCTTTGAAGTGCTTTGTGGACGTCAAGAAAAATTTCAATTAAAAGGGCGATTTTCCTCCATTGGACATATGGTTGGCATCTCTGAACTGCCGTAATTCTTGAAAGTTTAGCTAAAGAAGTCTGAATTGGTGAGAAGACCATATGTTGGCATATTTGATTTTGATCTTTTTTTTTTTTTTTTTTTTATGAACCTGTACACCATCTTGAGCTCAGAATAAAATGTAAACTCCGGTGAAGTGGCAACCTGCCATCTGACGATGCTAAGCTGTATTTTTGCTTGAGTTTAACTTGGCAGCTGTTTCTGTTTAATATGTTTTATAATTCGCTCTCCTACCTGAGATGATGTCAGAGTAACTATAGAGACAACAGCTTCGTGACGGGAAGAGAGCCAAGTGACATTCCTGAAGGAATTCCCAGGACACCTGATGGGGGAGGCGGTCCAGGGAGAAGCTTTCCTATCAGTGAGGTTTGGGATTGTTCAGTAAAGCATTGCACAGGGTAGTGGTGATGTGCAGTAAACCATAGCAATCCGTTTTCAATTTCCCGTAGCCTTGGCAATAAAAGTTGATTTCTGGTTGGTAACTACTCCTTGCCTTACCCGCTTGTGTCTTGACGATCCAACCGCCCTCCTCACTGTCAGAATAGCAAAGAACTGAAAACTAACATGACGCATGTTCAAAACTGTTGTAATGTGATTATTTGTTTCAGGCTACAAATAGGAAGAATCATAGGCTAGAGGCTTTGAAAGCCAAGCAAAACCTTTTACAGATGAGAAAGGAGGAAGAACTGAAACGATTTGATGAGAACACACATTGGCTCCATCGTGTGGAAAATGAAATGAAATTGTTGGGATCAGACAACCAGATCCCAAAGGTATTAATTGCTTATAGAAATTCTGGCATTTTCCTGTCATGTTTCTTCTTTTTTTTTTTTTTTTTTTTTAAGACATGTTTAAAAACCAGTTCCCGCCAGAGCCAATTCAGAATTTTTTTTTCATACATGGAAAAATTTTGCCTTTTGTTGCTCAAAAATTTCTTAGACCATTATATATTTTAAGGAGAGATCCTGGAGGGTATAATGGCTGTTGCAATTTATGTTGCACGATATTTGCACAGCGATTTGCCAAACACAAATTTTTAAGTGAAAAATACTTTAATGAATGCGTTTTTAGTGTACACAAACCTATAATACCCAATTTGTTTGGTAAAACAAAAAAGATGTTACGCCACGTAAATAGATACCCAAGATTTTATGATTTAAATTGCGTTCACCTGTGGAATGGTGACAAACAATCTCCATAGGATACGCTTTAAAAGCCTTTGCAGGTTGCCATTTAAAGTGGTGTTTCCCCCAAAAAAAAAAAAATAGCTTAAAAATCCTAAAAATATATATAAAAAAAAAAAATGTAACTTCCCTCTAAATGCCTGTTGCTAGGGGGTCCCTCGTAGTCTGCCTCCTTCAGTGCCGGGCACTGACATCACTTCCCCTTCGGCGCAGTCAGTCATTTGGGACACGTGACCGGTCCCAGATGACTGTGCAGCATATCACGGCGCGTGGCGCCACTCGTGGATGCACAGTGGGTGCCCGGCTGTGAAGCCACAGCCGGGTGCCCACAGAAAGAATGCCGCGGGCGGAGCGGGGGACGAGGGGGAGCTTTGTTCCCCGCATCGCTGGCACAGGTAAGTGTCCGATCCATTGCTAAAATTCTCTTTCTCTTTCTCTTTCTCCTTAAATCAACTTTATTGCTATCATAAGGGGTGAGCAACATCCTTTGTGATTGAGAATGGCAGTGACAGGTCCTCTTTATGGATGACGAGATCAGATGCTTTCACAAGCCGTCCTCGTCTCTTCCAGTTTCACAAAACACAGTGAGAGGAACAGCATCAGTTGTGTCTCAGGAACTTCCTTACCGGGCTCCCCAATGAAGCGATAGAACCCAGTAAAAATGGTGTGAGGGGGGAAGTCCCCTTTCAGCTGCTTACTTTACCTGAAGGTCTTTGTGTTCCACCATTGCTTGGTAGATCAGACAACTCATTTCCAGGGCCTACACACTTTCCAGGTTAAGATGTACTTCTCAAGCTAAAATCATAAAATGTTTCTCCTATTGTTTTTTGTTTAATGCATACCTCATTTTTAAATGTTATTTTGAAGGGCTCTTCATAGAAGTTGATTTACTAAAACATAAGAGTGCAAACTATGGTACAGATGTTTATGGAAACCAATCGGCTTCCAGGTTTTTTGTCAAAGCTTAAAGTGGTTGTAAAGGCAGAACATTTTTAACCTTAAAGGGGTTTGTTGTGTGTGTTTTTTTTATAACAAACATATTCTACTTGCCTCCTCTGTGCAAGGGTTTTGCAGAGAGTGGCCCTGATCCTCCTTCTCTGGGGTCCCCCAGTGGCGCTCCTGGCTCCTTCTCGCATTGAGTGCCCCCTTGGAGACCCGCTTTCCAAGGGGACACTCATGCGGGTGTGCTTCCGAGCCCTGCTGCTGCGTCCATTGACAGACAGCAGGACTTGGCCCTGCCCCCGACTTCCATGTCACTGGATTTAATTGACAATGGCTCCTGCTGCTATCAATCTGTCCAATGAGGACCCGACACAGCGTCTGGAGCTGCTGGGCTTGTTATCGTCGCTGGAAAGATCGGTTTCAGGTAAGTAAAAAGGGGGGGGGGGGGGGCTGGGGCTGCTGCACTACAGAAGATTTTCACCTTTAATGTATAGAATGCATTAAGGTGAAAACCTTGAGGATTTACAACCCCTTTAATGCATTCTATGCATTAATATAAAAAACCTTCTGGGTGCGGCAGCCCGCCTAATACTTACCTGAGCCCCCTCGATCCAGCGATTGTTCATAAGTACCTCGGCCGTTTGAGACTTTTTCACTTTTGGCTGACACACAGCACTCCAAGCCAGTTGGCCAATAAGAGGAGAGAGGGGGCGAGGACGAACCGCGGCTCTGTGTCTGAATGGACACACAGAGCTACGGCTCGCCTCGGGTGCCCCCATAGCAAGGGACCCGAGAAGAGGAGGATCCAGGCTGCTTTGTGCAAAACCATTACACAGAGCAGGCAAGTATTAAATGTTAAAAAAAAAACTAAACAAAAAAAAAGACTTTAGTATCACTTTAATTGAACAAGCTGAAGTTAGAAGCTGATTGGCTACCATGCACAGCTGCACCAGGTTTTGCACTCTCCAGTTTTAGTAAATCATTGATTTCCCCCAGGAGACGGGCTCATGATGCCCTGAATTTCACAGAATGTGGGTATGACCCTCATTCAACCTGGATGAGGTCGGGTGTTGGATGGCATAGAGGGGAGTCTGCAGGGGGCAGCGGCAATAAGGAAGTACATAAGCTACGACTGTAGTTTTTTTATTTTTATATTAATGGCTGTGCTGCCCATTCAAAAATGAAATAAAACTATTACTGAGCTTAGGAACAATTCCTTGTTTTTTTTTCCAACTTTGATTTACCTTTTGATAGCCATTACATATGGTGTTTCTGCTGAACTTGTAATGTGAGAAATGCCAAGCTTTCTGTAGTTTTAGCATTCAAAAAATTCTTAATGTTTTGGCTTTTTTTTGCTGGCTTAGCCATGTGAGCAGAAATCCTACATAAGGTATAAACTGCAGTCCTAATAATTCTATTTTTAAGTTCATTTCCATTGGTTCTGGGTTATTCACAGATTTCATTTAATATTTCATAAGCTTCTCTTGCAGAGTAGCCATGATCCTTTTTCTATAAATAGCTCCTGTGACATTTTCATTAATAATTTATCCCTACCAGTAGTTAAAGTGGTAGTAAACTTGTCAAAATAAAAACGATTTAACCAATATTACAATCTACATATGTATTGGGAATAAAATGGGCACCCAGAGTAATCCCAAAAATGTTTCTTACTGTATATTCGAAACGCTGCTGCTCTGTCATAGCCGCCACCATATCAACTGTGGTCTTCAAAAGTCTGTATTCTGATTCACTTCCGGCCGCATTACATTTTCCTCTCTGTAATCCCCTGCATGCGCACTAATTGCAGTATCCAAGCCTCTTCTGCATTTCTGGTTACTATGGAAAACGAACATCGAGCGAATCAGACTATCCTGTTGCTGGCATCGCGGGGCTGACGTTGACAATCGGAAATGACGCAGCCCCTTCATAGACACTGCATTTTTCCGGCAGGGTCTCTGCTTGCCGGAATGTTTGGGCAAACGGCGCATGCATGGGGTACATCATTAGCCACAATTATACAGATATATTGCAAGTAAGGACATTCTTCTAAAGCAAATGATTATAAAACCTGCAATTGTCCACATAAAGAAAAGTCATCAGAATGGGTATACAACTGCTTTAATTGTAAAGGCCTAGAAGTAGTTGGGCATTTCATAATCTCTTGCTGATCATTGTCTGTGGGTAATAATGAATGCATTGGTTCAGTTTAAGTGAGAACACCTGTTTTTTTATTTTTTTGCTACAGGAGCTTTCTAAAGATTTAGAGTGCTGCCATTTAAAATTGGAGGTAAAAGATTTAAAATCTCAGATTGATCACATGAACAGACTAGTATGCCTTCAAGAACGAGAACATCGTCATAGTGAAAAGTAAGTGAAATTTAATGTTTATTTTTCCATTGGATTGTATGCCTTTACGTTTGTATTCCTCTTCAGGCATTATACTGAAATCACCATCTATCAGGTGTCTCAAACTGGTGGCCCTCCAGCTGTTGCGAAACTACAAGTCCCATGAGGCATTGCAAGACTTGGCAGTTGCAAGCATGACTCCCTCAGGCACAGGCATGATGGGACTTGTAGTCCCGCAACAGCTGGAGGGCCACCAGTTTGAGACCCCTGACAGTTGAATGTTTAGGACCACACAGACTCTGGACTTTTGCATTTGGCAACTCCCCTGGTTTCCAGATCCTGCATATTCCATTTACCCCAATAATCAGCTTAACCACTTAAAGTGGTTGTATACCCATTTGAAATTTTTTTTTTGGGGCTATCTATCTGCAAGACAAAGTCATAATGAGCTAGTATGACTAGCATACTAGCTCATTATGCATCACTTACCTTAGATCGGGGCCCCCGACGCCGTGTTCTTCTCCCCCTCCGGCCGCATCCATAGCTAAACAGATACCCTTCCGGGTATCGCCGCTCCGGCCAATCACAGAGCCGCTGCGGCGCTGTGATTGGCCAGAGCGGCGAGGACGTCGCTCCGCGCATGCGCGCGGGACACTTCAACTGCGGCTCACCGCAGTTGAAGATGGGGATTAACCCTCTAAATGCACCGTTGTCTACGGCGCGCATGCGCCGTAGACAACATTGTAAAACGTTCTTTTCAAATATCTCCTAAACCGTGCAGGTTTAGGAGATATTTCTTGTACCTACAGGTAAGCCTTAATCTAGGCTTACCTGTAGGTGCAAGTTAATTTTTAGGCCAAGTTCACACTGCTGCGGTGCGGGAACGCTGCGAATACACTGCGAGTTCCCGCACCGCATGTCTCCCGCCGGCAGTTCACACTGCCCTATGCGAGCTGCTGGGGGTGTCAATGAAATGTTAATGACACCCCCATAGCAGCTCGCATATCGCAGTGCGATCTGCAAACTCGGACAGGAATCGGATCGCATGGTGAGAACACCATGCGATCCGATTCTGCTGCGGAGCGAAAAAAAGGGTCCTGTCCGATTTTGGGCCGAATGCGTTGCGAATTCAGCCATACTATCTGGCTGAATTTGCATCGCACAGAGATCGCATATGATTTGAACTGCAGTGCGGTGCGAATCATATGCGATCTCCCGCACCGCAGCAGTCTGAACCCGGCCTTAAGGACCGAGCCTCTTTCTGAGATGTTGTTTACAAGTTAAAACAGATTATTTTATTTCTAGAAAATTACTTGGAACCTTCAAACATACTTTTTTTTTTTTTTTTTCCTAACACGCTAGGGAATAAAATGGCGGTCGTTGCAATACTTTCTGTCACACCGTATTTGCTTGGCGGTCTTACAAGCGCACTTTTTTGGGAGAAAATACAATTAAAAAAATAAGACAACAGTAAAGTTAGCCCAATTTATTTTTATATTGTGAAAGATATGCACTGAGTAAATTGATACCCAACATGTCATGCTTCAAAATTGCGCCAGCTTGTGGAGTCTCGACAAACTTTTACCTTCAAAAATCTCCATAGGCGACATTTAAAAAAATTCTACAGGTTGCATGTTTAAAGTTACAGAGAAAGTCTAGGGCTAGAATTATTGCTCTCTCTACCAATCGTGGCCATACCTCACATGTGTGGTTTGAAAACTGTTTTCATATGCGGCCGCTAGTCACGTATGCATTGGCTTCTGCATGTGAGCTCATCGGGACGGGTTGCGTTTTTCAAAAAAAAAAATTTTTCCCTGATTTTTTTTTTTACCTTTTTTTTACACTTAGGAATAAAAGTGACATTTTTGTTTTTTTTAAGTGTAAAAAAAAAAAAAAAACGGTAAAAGCGAGGGGAATTTAAAAAAAAAAAAAAAAAAATTTGTCATTTATTCCTATTACAAGGCATGACAGGACCTCTCGCAATAAAAAAATTGTCATTTTTTTTAAGAGCTATGGGCGAAAGTGACTTTTGACGTCGCTTCTGCCCTGCAATGATATGGAGACTATCTCCTCCCTCACTCATCTCCATGTCAGGCCATGAGAAGGATCCGATAGTCTCCGCCACTGCCAACGGCTTTGGTAAGCGGCGGAGGGCACCGGATCGCGGCAGGAGGGGGGGGCCCTCTCCCGCCATGATAAAAATGATCTTGTGGCAAATCTGCTGCAGAGACCACTTATTTTAAACCGGACCACTCGCTGAAGAAGAGGATATAGGGGTTCTGGCTGCTGCCATAGCGATAACCTCCTTCAAAGTACCGACGTATAACGACGGTGGGCGGTCCGGAAGTGGTTTTAAAGAGAACCAGTCGGTAATCTGGATCTGAAGACCAGACCTTTTGTGCAACTTTTTGTTTAAATTACTATTTTTTGCTAGAAAATTACTTGGAACCCCAAACAATATATATAATTATTTTTAGAATAAATAAAATGGCGTTGTTGCAATATTTTATATCACACAGTATTTGCGCAGCGGTCTCTATTAAACAGTCTTTTACTTAGATATTTATATATTTTTTTTATTATGGCCCGGGAACTGGAAGTGACGTGTCGGCTTTCGCTCCGGTCCTCCAAGTGCATAGAAACCAGTGGCGGCCATCTTGGCCCTGCTTGTCTCCCTGCCCAGCCAACGGCCGCATTAGATCGTTCTGGGGCTTTACTGATGGGTCAGGTAAGACCGGGAAGCCGCTTCTAAAAGTGAATCCCGCAGCGAATCCACCCGCAGGACCACTTTTCTCGGAAAGAAAATTGCTCATAGTAAAAAAAACGGACCTAGCCGCTGCTATAACACCGTTTTTTAATGTCAAAGTAATGACGTGTATTTACTATGGGCCGGTCGTCAAATGATTAAAGTATTTTGCTGTCTGAGCCCCTGTTAAGGAGATTTACCCTGTCTATTTGTCCTGTTTTATCATTATCATTGTAAGTGAAATTAAAAGAAAATCCCACATTTTGTGTTGTACCCAGAAAAGTAATAGAGGGTACATTTTCCAGTGGGGACACTAGATCTGGTGACCTGGGGGTCCCCAAGGAAACTACTTTAGGGAATCTGCGCAGCTCCACATATGCGGCGTTGCAACGATTCGGATGGTGCCATTGCCACCGATTTGGCATGCAATTTGACATGTCAATTTGCATGCCAAATCGATCCAATGTGAACCTAGGCTAAAAGAAAGATCTGCGTATGGACACAGAATCTGTTCGTGCCACTGATCGTATTACAGGTGTGTTTTTTTCTTTTTTACAATTTTGTAATCTCATTTAATTTAGTCTGCAGTGTAGTTTTATTTTATTTTTTTTAAGAGTGAAGATCTAATTGTTTTTGTTCTGTTTTTAAATTTAGGTTGCTCAACTATCTCCTGCCAGCCTTCAGAAGACAATATGAAATGTTATCCGGGGCTGCCAGTGGATTATCCAGTGCTGTTGTAGAGTCTGATTTCCAGGAGATTGAGCACTTGGTGCAGAGGGAAAAGGCCGTGGTGTGGGCGGATCAGACAGTTGTTGAAGACCCCAACAAATCAGAATTACCAGATATTGCATCAATCATTTCCTTCCCACCTCTCTTGTACACGCAGACTACACCATGCCGTAAGATTTCTTCTGTTTTATTGATTTAGTGCAATACGCCGGCTGACCACTTTCACATTAATACAGTTGGACAAGGAACTGAATGTCAGTTATGCATTGTTTGCTTCTTTTTTGTTTTCTGCAAAAGATGCAGCCTAAAAAAATTCTTACAAGAGGTAGATTTGATCACTACGCCTAGCGTTCCAAGTACACCAGTAGGATGCAAGGAGTCCTAGGAAACTGGTCTAACAATGCTAAAGGTGTATGGTCTTTTAGCTGGAGTTAGCTGCTCATAGGCTTTCAAATGTTGAAGCCAGTGAGTATTGGTCTGCAGAGAGAAACGTGAGTTTAAAAAAAAGTATAATGTATTGTGGAGCTAGATACAAAGTTTAACTTCCTGTTAGAGAGGAGCTTTACTACTTAGTAACCGTCAGACATGCTAAAGCTTTATTTTTGTAGTTTTGTTTTGCTGTGGAGCTGTTACCTTTAACTATTTTTAGATGCTGGAAATGCTGCCTATTTTTGAGGCTGTCTGCCCAAAAACTAGAAGCAAGACAAGCCATCAATCATGACAAATGGTTCCATGATAAAGTGCTTGAATTTGTTTGTTTTAAGCAAATTTATCAGTTGTCTCTATTAGGCCCTTTCACACTGGGGTGTTTTTCAGGTAAAAATAGCGCCTGTATACCGCCTGAAAAAATCCGGCCCCATTCACTCCAGTGTGAAAGCCGGCGGGCTTTCACACTGGAGCGGTGCGCTAGCAGGACGGTCAAAAAAGTCCTGCTAGCAGCATCTTTGGAGCGGTATAGGAGTGGTGTATTCACCGCTCCTACCCATTGATTTCAATGGGACACCGCGGTAATACGGGGGCTTTGCGGGGGATTTTAACCCTTTTTCGGCCGCTAGCGGGGGTTAAAACCGCACCGTTATCGGCCGAATCCCGCGGCTATAACGACAGTAAAGCAGCGCTAAAAATAGCGCTGCTTTACCTTCGCCGCAGCTCCCGCCCCAGTATGAAATGGGCCTTAAAGTGGTAGTTAAGTCCCTGTTTACTTGTACCTACAGGAAAGCCTAAAATACTTACCTGTAGGTACATTAAATATCTTTTAAACATGCATCGTTTAAAACAGCCGATGACGTCACCGGCACATGCACACTCCGCTTTCAATGGATGGCTTGCCATCCATTGCGCGAGCCATGGCACGGTAGTGACATCATCGCGGTCCGGCCAGTCAAACAGACGAAGCCTGTGAACCCAAATGGAAGACTGGGTGAAGATGGAAGACCCGTTAGCGTTGACAGCACGCCACTGGAGGGTTTTTTGTTTTAAGGCAAGTCTTTCATATACTATGTATACTAATATTATGCTGTTATCCTGCAGGGGACCATTTTGTTAGAACTTTTATTTGCGTTCTACTACCATTTTAGTAAGAAGTCACCAATTTAAAGTAACTGTACCCCTGGAGTTAGTTTAATTTTAAGTCAAAGTTTTTTTTTTTTTTTTTTATTGATGTCTGTGCCCCCATGGATTCACACCCTCTGTGTAATGTGTATCATTATCGAATGTGTAATGTTTACCGTTCATCGTTATGAAAGTAAAAAAAATCCTTTTCACACTGGGGTGGGAGCGGCGTCGGCGGTAAAGCAGCGCTATATTTAGCGCTGCTTTACCGTTGTAGCGGCAGTTTTCGGCTGCTATCGGTGCGGTTTTAACCCCCGCTAACGGACAAAAAAGGGTTAAAACCGCCCGCAAAGCGCCGCTGCAGCAGTGCTTTGCCGGCGGTATTGCCACGCTGTCCCATTGATTTTCAATGGGTAGGAACGGTGAATACAGCGCTCCTTCACCACTCCAAAGATGCTGCTAGCGGGACTTTTTTGACCGCCCTGCTAGTGCACCGCTCCAGTGTGAATATACAGGCGCTATTTTTAGAGCTGTAGCGCCTGGAAAACGCCCCAGTGTGAAAGGGGCCTAACAGAGGGGATATTTTTCAATAGAGACACTAGTTCTGGTGACCCTGGTTGCGCACTCTGTTTTGGCTATGGGATAGAAAGTAAAGTGAAATCTCCCCAATGGGATATAGATGGCAAAAAGAAGAAAAACTTGACTGGTTATAACCCTCCCTTACTGTAGCCAAAAAATAAATAGTTTTGCCTTTAGTTGCACTTTAACTATAGTTGCACATGTTAAATGTTAAATACAGGGGGTCCCTGGGTTACAAACAAGATGGGGTCTGCAGGTTTGTTCTTAAGTTGAATCTCTTTGTAAGTTGGAACATGTACAATTTATAAGTGTAGCTCCAGCCAAAAAATACATTTTTAAGCTTTTTGGATAGTATAGAGAAGGGTTATCACCCCTGTAACAGTTGTTTTGCTGTCTGTGCCCCTGTTCAGAAGATTTCACCTCACTTTCTGTCCCAATGACAATTGGATTTTGAAAATTTTGGGTTGTTGTGGAAACAAGGATTGGTGATAAAGCATCAGTGGAGACACCTTTTTCCCATATTAACTCTTACAGGAGTGAATTTCCCTTTCCTAGGGGTAGATTTCCTCTCACTTCCTGTTGTCTCCCTCCATTTTTAAGTTAGATGTTTGTAACTAGGGGACGGCGTGTATAGTGGTCTCTGACTTGCAAATAACCTTTATAAAGGTCCCCATCTTATAATCTACCCTGTCGTTGCATTATGAGCACTATAGTAAAGAACACAATGGAACATCAATTTTCACCACATGCAGTTGCCTGCAAGGGGGAAGTGAGACAGACGGAGGGACAGACTGGGGCGGGGGGGAGAGAGAGAGAGAGAGAATAAGATACAGACCCTGTCGATTATCAGCTGTAAGTTTCCAGCGTTCAGAAGAGGTTTTCAACTGCCCTGTGTACATGAGGCCTTAATAGACAAAAATCATTTGGTTTTCAGCAGTGTGTACAGCGCTTAACCTGCACTTTGCAATAAAGCTATATTTTCTTAAATTTGCGTTGAACTAAAGTATTGTTCCTAAAATAGGATTGCATTGTTTTCTGTGAAAAAAAAAACTTTACCTTCTTAATTGTTCATGTTTTTTTCTTTTTTCTTTTCCTGCACATACTTTAAAGTGGTTGTTAAGCCACTACTATAAAAAAACTCCCATCCCCTCTGTAACATAACAATGTGTGTATGTATGTATGTATGTGTATATATATATATATATATATATATATATATATGTATATATATGTGTGTATATATATATATATATATGTATATATATATATATATATATATATATATATATATATATATATACGCGCCGCTCCTGTACCTATATCGGCGCAGCTCCCATCGCTCGCGTGTCTCCTCTGCCTGGCTGACCGCTCCAGCCTGCGGGGCCAAGCGCTGCTGATGACGTCAGCCAGGGAAGAGAGAGCAGAGTCGCCGCTCAGATATAGGTACAGAGCAACATTTCTTTTTTTTATATATAGAACAGGGGCACATTTTGGCACGTTACAAAGGGGATGGGACAATTTTATAGTAGTTATGAGAGCAGCAGGAGGGGAGGGGGTGGGCACTGACCCGAGCAGACAGGCAGGGAGGGGGAGAGGAGGATAGAGCAGGGCTGCGAATGGAGGCGGCACGTAAACTGACCACGGTGTCAGGGCTCAGCAGCCACGATAAACCGTGGTCAGTTTACAGTTGAGAGGGTATAGCCAAACAGGATCAGCCAGGTTTTTTAGGTGATAGAAGGGGCCAAATGACCATGCACAAGCACTGTTGTAGAAAATGAATTAAGGGAACAGGATCTGTTTGTTTTTTTGCATTTTTTGTTTTTAGGTTAACAAATGCTTTTACTTTCTGGGAACTTCCTGTTTATGTACACATGATCCAACTTATGTTGCACACTACACACAGTGACTACAGAACAATCTACTAGCACACCATGCATTAGCTTTACTGCTCACAGTTCAATTTAGGAGTGTGCAGGAATGTTTAACAACCCTGCAATAAGCGTGGTCGCCCTAGGAGTGTATGTGTCTAGGTGTGTCGAAGATATAGGTTTTACTAAAAGCAAAAAATTTAGGAAAATAAGCTTTTTTTTTTTTTTTTTTTTTTATTGTTTCAAGAACATGTAAACTCAAATGCTCAAGCCACATTTGTTTCAGATATACTTTGATTTGTTTTTTTTTTTCTGTAGGAGCAGAGAAGCATGTTCAAAAAACGCAAATTCTAGTCAGAATGACACAGAATGAAAGCAACCTAGCAGTTGTCAGACCTTTCACTGAAGAACCAGGTAAATTTTTATTTTTAATTCTTAATGCACAAGACAGATGCCAAACCTGTTAGCAGTTTAAATGCATACAAGTGACTACATGCCTAAGGGTTCTCATTCACACAATGGTGGTGTTCCACAATCTGTGTCGCCAGTAACTTGGTGTTCTGGGAACACCATCTCATAAGCTTAAAGCTGGCCGCACACAAAATGTGTCCGGTTCAGCTGGGACGACCACAAGCTGAAGTAGATAATGTGAAGAAATATATTGTATATATATTTGAGCAGCACATTGGCTAAGTGGTTAGGACTTCTAGCAGTGGTAGCACTGGGGTCGTCTGTTTGGATCCCAACCACAGCACTACCTGCTTGAAGTTTTCATGTTCTCCATGTGCCTGTGTGGGTTTCCTCTGGGTACTATGGTTTCCTCCTACACTCCTAGCACATACTGGTAGGTCAAAGGAGTTGTAAACCTTCTGTGCTGCAGCAGCCCTCCCCAGAACCCCCCTTTTTCATACCTGAATCCGATCGTTCCAGTGACGAGAACGACCACTGTAGCTCCCGCCGCTGTCTCGGCTCCTTGTTGGCCAGATTGATAGCAGCAGGAGCCATTGGCTCCCGCTGCTGTCAATCAAATCCAGTGTCATGGGGGGCAGGGCCGAGTCCTGGTGTCTGTGTCAACGGATGCAGCAGCATGACTGGAGCACGCCCGCACGAGTGCCCCCATGGAATGCGTTTCTCCGTGGGGGTGCTCTGAGGTGTAGGAGCCAAGAGCGCCACCGGGGACCCCAGAAAAGGTGGCCTGGGTCCACTCTGTGCAAAACCCTTGCGCAGAGCAGGTAAGTATAACATGTTGTTTAAAAAAAAAAAACAACAAACCTTTGCAATCACTTTAATTGGCTCCTGTCTAAATTGTCCGTAGTATGTGTGTGTATATATGAATGCGAGTTAGAGACCTTCAATTGTAAGCTCCTTGAGGGCAGGAACTGATGTGAATCGTGTGTGTGTGTGTGTGTGTGTGTGTGTGTGTGTGTGTGTATCTCTATCTATCTATGTTTATAATATATTCTCTATCGCTGCATAAATTGATGGCGCTCCGTCGGAGGCTCTTTACCGAGATCAGTGTAGTGGTGTGTCAGACTGAAACACCGCACCACCGATCACCGCGATGCACGCCCCCAAGAGTGCGAGGCGGCTGTTATCCTGCAGGATAATTGAACCACCGTCCGGCCGTCATTCTGCTATAGGCTGGGCGGAAAGTGGTTAAAGGAAATATCCTCATTATGGAGAAGATTTCACTAGTGCTAAAGTAGAAGGCACGTCAAAACCTAATTTAAGCTTAAGTCTAATCCGACCCCAATTCCAAGCCTAATCTACCTACCTTGTAAAAGGAAAGATGTCTATACTTGCCTATTCTGCAGTCACTTTTGTCTGGCCACATGATCTGTACTCAGTGACGGCTTCAGTGTAGAGGAGCACAGCCGACAATGGACGACCTATAGTAAGCCTATGGGTGAGGTCATTGCCCAGGCTCTGCAGCCGTTGTCGGTGATCTCTCCTCTACACCGAAGCCGGTGCTGGAGATATGATTATCGGACAGGAGCAACTTCAGAATAGGTAAGTATAGACCCATTTCCTTTTACAGGGTAGGTAGACTAGACTTTGAATGCTTGGGGGCGGGGGGAGGGGGGGCAGAGTGGATTTAAGCTTAGTTATGTTTTGACTTGCCTTCCACTTTAAGCTTTAATATGGTCACAATACTGTAAACTGCGGTTCAGTCTCTATGCTATGTGAGAAAATATTTGTTGGGTCCTGGGAGACGCTGTCCTTCTTCTTTTTTTTTTTTTTCTTACCCGTTCTCCCCTGCCCAGCTTTTAAACAAATGAAGATTTATATAGATCCAGTTGCACCTTTTGCTGAGTTGCTTCTCACTCCCAATCAGTTCAAGATGTTGGAACGGAAGGTGGACTTTGCACGGAAATTGCAAAACACCGGCCACCTGTTAAACAGTGGTCATTATTTCATATTTGAAGAAACATATTTAATATCCATCCTAATTATATGGATTTTACTTGTCAACAACAGCACCAGTGTTTCTTAAGCTTTCCCCATTTCCTCTTTAGAATGACTTTCTAGAATCAGATTTCATAAATGCGTAGAAGTTTCAGACCTATTGCTGTTTAAATTGTGTGGACAACATCATTTCTGTTGACTTTGTTTGGATCCTTTTAAGGGAATACAAAATTTAAATCGCATAAAATCAATTTTAAAGAATTTATAATAACATGAAGTGTAATAAAAAATTACAAAGAAATTATGGGAACGGAAATTTTCGAAAAAATCAAGTTTTTGAGGTGCTGTATTCTGCAACACAAAGTGATTTTCTGTCCAGTTGTGCCATAGACGAATTTAAAGTTTTTTAGGCTTCTAAGTTGGCATATCAGCTAGAGTAAGAAGTTTGACCTACATCTTATTTTGTGTATTCATATCTACATCTATTCATATAAGACCAAGCATTTCCTGCTACTTTTTGGTTTAAGTCAGTATTTTTGCTAGAAAATTACTAATCCACCCTGATTTTTTTTGCGTGGCTGGAGCGACCGCGTGCAAGAGAGCAGGAACAGGGATTTGTGTGTGTTTGTGTGTAAACATGCAAATCCCTGTTCTGTCAGGGGAGAGGAGACATATTGTTTGTTCCTACTAAGTAGGAACAACGATATGTCTCCTCCCCCAGCCAGTCACATCCCCATACAGTTGGTGTCTCTAACCTCTTGATCTCCCCCTAGTGTTAACCCCTTCCTTACCAGTGACATTTACACAGTAATCGGTGCAATTTTTTTTAGCACTGATCGCTGTATAAATGTCAATGGTCCCAAAAATGTCAATTGTCTGCCGCAATGTCGCAGTACCGCTAACAATCACAGCTCACCATTACTAGTAAAAAAATGCCATAAATCTTTACCATAATTTGTAGACGCTATAACTTTTGCGCAAACCTATCAATATACGCTTATTGCTTTTTATTTTTTTTTTTTATTATTTTTTTTATTATTTTTGGTATAAAAAAAAAGTAGAATAGATATTGGCCTAAACTGCAAAAAATGTGTTTTTTAAAAAACATTTTGGGGATATTTAATATAGCAAAAAGTAAAAAAAAATATATTTTTTATTTTTTTTTTTTTTTCAAAATTGTTGAAAAAAAATAAAATCTGCAGTGGTAATCAAATACCACCAAAGGAAAGCTCTATTTGTGACTGGTCATTAAGCAGCTAAATCTTCCAGTCTGTAAGTGGTTAATAAATAAAATAAAAAAATGAGTGTGTGGTGCGAACACCATTTACATATGCGTGCGCGACTTGCGTATGCTTCTCCGTACGAGCACAAAGGGATGCAGTGCTTTAAGACAAGTACACACTAGAAGGATATGCTTTGTTCACATCTGAGGTTTACAACCAATTTAAGCACAACTTTTGAAGGTTAACCGCTTGCCGACCAGCGCACACCAATTTACGTCGGCAGAATGGCACTGGCAGGCAAAAGGGCGTACAGGTACATCCTGTTTAAGAAGCGGTGTCGGGTGCCCGCGATCGTGTCACGGAGAGGAAGAACGGGGAGATGCTTTTGTAAACAAAGCATTTCCCCATTCTGCCTAGTGACAGGACAGTGATCACAGCTCTCTGTCATCCTCACAGTTAGAATCGCTCCATAGGAAACACTTAACCCCTTCACTGCCAGTGTCCTTTACACTGTAATCAATTCATTTTTATAGCACTGATCGCTGTATAAATGACAATGGTCCCAAAATAGTGTCAAAAATGTCCGATGTGTCCGCCATAATGTCACAGTCCCGATAAAAATCGCAGATCACTGCCATTACTAATAACAAAAAAAATGCTATAAATCTATCCACTTTTTTTGTAGATGCTATAACTTTTGCGCAAACCAATCAATATACGCTTATTGCGATTTATTTTAATTTTTTACCAAAAATATGTATAAAGAATACGTATCGGCCTAAACTGATGAAAAAAAATGTTTTATATATATTTTTGGGGGATATTTATTATAGCAAAAGTAAAAAAAAAAAAAAAGTTTTCTTCAAAATTGTTGCTATTCTTTTTTATTTATAGCGCAAAAAATAAAAAACAGAGTTGATCAAATACCACCAAAAGAAAGCTCTATTTGTGGGGGAAAATTTTTTAATTTTGCTTGAATACAACGTCGCACGACCGCGCAATTGTCAGTTAAGCAACACAGTGCAGAATCGCAAAAAGTGCTCTGGTCAGGAAGGGGGTAAATTCTTCCGGGGCTGAAGTGGTTAAGGGTAAATTACCAGGATTATGGCAAAAGAGGAAAGACATCTCCTCTGATATATCTGCATTGCTGAGTTTTTGCTGTTGCCTAAATACTACACATTGGTGAGGGAGACTGAATAAATTAAATTATAGCTGTATGTACTACAGTGTGATTTGTACTCAATGATGGTAGCTATAGTCAACATGTAATATCCATTAATAGCAGTTACAAGCGCTGATTCTGAGGCTCACAAAACTAATTATGTCTAATGTAGGTGTCTAGTTTCTATGCAGAATGGTAATTGTTTTTCTGTTTATCGAACATAACCACAAGGGGCTTTGTTACTTGTGCTTCATAAAGATCATCTTTACCTGCATATTTATTCACTTAAAGCAACACTGGAAGAGATACTGTTGAACTGTGGTTTAACTACCACCTACACACCGTGTAGACAAATGACAGCAGGCGGGATTCTCTGTACTGGGATGACGTCGTATGACGTTGCCACAGTCTCCCCGTGCTGGGGGCGAGCATCACTGGGACATGGCGTGACCCTGATCTCGGTAAAGAGCCGATGACGAGGATCTTTACCCACGTGGTCAGCGGTGTGCAATCCCAGCCCATCACATGTAAACAAGTAAATGCCAGTTATTGGCCCTCCTCACCTCACACTGAGTGTGAGAAAAGGAGAGCCGATCGGCGAAATTTTTTCACGGTAGACCAGATAACCAGGGCACTGATGATCAGTGCAGCCCCAACAGTGCCCACCAGTGATGCAAGTCGGTGCTGCCTAGAGCTACACGATTAATCAAAATCGTGACTCTTTTCCTTTCCCGATCTTCAAAACGGCGTGTCACGATTTTTTCTAACAAGTGCAGAGAGTTCTCATAGCTGAAAAAAAATAAAATCCAGGCAGCCTGACAAGTTTTATCACAACATCACGGATAATTAACCACTTAAGAACCGCCTCCTGCACATTTACGTCGGCAGAATGGCACGGCTGGGCATAAGCACGTACAGGTATGTTGCTCTTTAAGAGCCCAGCCATGGGCCACGTGCCGCCGGCGGCACGTTCGCGACCCGGTCCTGAGCTCCATTACCGTGGCCGCGGGACCCGCGGACCGGATCGGCGCCGGTGTCCCGCAATAGTGTCACAGAGCTGAAGAACGGGAAGAGGTATGTGTAAACAAACCTCTCCCCGTGCTTCCTAGTGACACTGTCACTGATCGTCTGTTCCCTGTCATAGGGAAAGACGATCAGTGATGTCGCACGCCAAGCCACCACGCCCCCCCTATAGTAAAAAAAACACACAGGTCACACTTAACCCCTACACTGCCCCCTAGTGGTTAACCCTTTCGCTGCCAGTGACATTTTTTACAGTAATCAATGCATTTTTAATCACATTGACCGCTGTATTAATGCCAATGGTCCCAAAAATGTGTCAAAATTGTCCGTGTCCGCCATAATGTCAGTCACAATAAAAATCGCTGATCGCCGCCTTTACTAGTAAAAAAAAAAATTATTACTAAAAATGCCAAAAAACTATCCCCTATTTTGTAGACTCTATAACTTTTGCGCAAACCAATGAAGCGCTTATTGCGATTTTTTTTTTTTTTTTTTTTAATTTTTTTTTTTAACCAAAAATATGTAGAAGAATACGTATCGGCCTAAACTGAGGGGAAAAAATGTTTTTATATATATTTTTGGGGGGATATTTATTATAGCAAAAAGTAAAAAATATTACATTTTTTTTTCAAAATTGTCGCTCTATTTTTGTTTATAGCGCAAAAAATAAAAACTGCAGGGGCGATCAAATACCACCAAATAAAAGCTCTATTTGTGGGGGGAAAAAGGACGTCAATTTTGTTTGGGAGCCACGTCGCACGACCACGTAATTGTCAGTTAAAGCGGTGCAGTGCTGAATCGCAAAAAGGGTCCTGGTCCTTTAGCTGCAAATTGGTCCGGGCGGTGGTTAAACAAACTAACTTTTCTTCTTGGATCAATAGAAATAAAGGGGTTTTCATCTTAAAGCGACGTTCCAACTAAAAAATAAAAAATGAATTAAAAGTCAGCAGCTACAAATACTGCAATTTTTTTTTTTTTTTTGTTTCTAGCACAAAAAAAAAAAAAAAACGTTTTTTTATGTGTGCTTGCTTACTTTGGATATCCTGGAACATACTGCTCTTGATTTATAGAATACTGGACTGCTGTATAAAGTATCAGACTTCTCTTGTGAATAAGTGGAAGTGTTAATCTTGGTTAATATGAGATTTGCTCACAAAAGTCTTCACTGAACTCATCTGTAATTTCTAAAACAAAACAACAACACAAGACGAACATACGTTGGATGCTTTGTGCATTTGATCATTCTTAAACTTTTACAAATTGAATCATTTCATTGGTACCTAATTTACATTGACAACATGCACAAATATATGTTTATGGCCCTAATCTTTATCTAGTTGCACAAATGTAGGTTACCACAGAGACCAAGAGTTTGAAATTCACCCACACTGCTCCCTCATGACATTACAGATAGGTAGCCATAGTTACTCAAGGCAGCTCTGCTGCTTTGTTGTAAAGATTTGCTGCATCTATGAGTAATACCTGGCATGTGATGCTTAGTGATTAACAGCTTTTGTTATTAAATTAGTGTTGGCATAGAAGTTGCATTCAACTCTTTTTTGTAAGTGGATGCATTTGAAAAAGATTTTTTTTTTTATCTTTGCACAACAAAAAGTACATCTCTAGGCTCTATTTTGTTTTAGCACAGAATAGACATTTCTAAAAATCGATGAATATTTTAGATTGTATTTTGAAATAGAATGGTATTGCACTATTAGTAGCCAATCTTGCAGTTTATTTTGATAACATACCGAGTAGTATAAGCCGACCCGAATATAAGCCGAGGCACCTAATTTTACCACAAAACACTGGGAAAACCTATTGACTCAAGTATAAGCCTAGGGTGAGAAATGCGCAGCTACTGTAAGTGGAAAAGAGGGTCGACAATGCCCATTTGCAGCCTCACTGTGCGCATTTGTAGCCATTTTTCCCCCAAACTTCAAACTTGGTAGTTAAGGGTTCCTAGATGCCCCCTATCTGGACCCAAAGGGTCCTGAAATGACATTGCTGCAGATGTACACAGTTGACTGACTTTATTAACCGTATCTTGGGGCCACTTGGTGCTAGGAACCCCACCTTTTAGGTATGCTGTAGTGCTGGTTCCACTGTGTTTGCAAACCAAATTTGGGGTTCCTACCACCAAGTGGCCCCGAGATATGGGGCCCCAAAACTCTGTTCGGAAAATGTCAAACACTTCTGCAGCAGAGAATGACATTTTCCGAACCGACTTTGGGGCCTCATATCTCGGGGTTACTTGGTGCTAGGAACCCCACCTTTTAGATATGTTGTAGTGCTGGTTCCACTTTGTTTGCACACCAAATTTGGTGTTCCTAGCACCAAGTGGCCCTGAGATACGGGCCCCAAAATTGTGTCGGAAAGTGTCATTCTCTGCTGCAGAAAAGTGCTTGACTCCAGTATAAGCAGAGGGGGGCATTTTCAGCACAAAAAAATGTGCTGGAAAAACTCAGCTTAAACTCGAGTGTATATACGGTATTTCAAATACAGATTTTAGTATACACTATTTGACCAAAAGTGTGTGGGTGCCTTACCATCACATCTACAGTGAGGGGTAAAAAGTATTTGATCCCCGACTGATTTTGTACATTTGCCCACTGACAAACGATCAGTCTATAATTTTAATGGTAGGTTTATTTTAACAGTGAGAAACAGAATAACAATAAAAATATCCAGAAAAACGCACTTCAAAAAAGTTTTTAATTGATTTGCACTTTAGTGAGTGAAATAAGTATTTGATCCCCTATCAATCGGCAAGATTTCTGGCTCTCAGGTGTCTTCTATACAGGTAACAAGCTCAGATTAGGAGCACTCTTAAAGGGAGGGCTCCTAATCTCAGCTTGTTACCTGTATAAGAGACGCCTGTCCACAGAAGCAATCCGTCGGATTCCAATCTCTCCACCATGACCAAGACCAAAGAGCTGTCCAAGAATGTCGGGGACAAGATTGTAGACTTACACAAGGCTGGATTGGGCTACAAGACCATCGCCCAGCAAGTTGGTGAGAGGGTGACAACAGTTGGTGCAATTATTCGCAAATGGAAGGAGCCCAAAATAACTGTCAATCTCCCTTGGTCTGGGCCTCCATGCAAGTTCTCACCTCGTGGAGTTTCAATGATCATGTGAACGGTGAGGAATCAGCCCAGAACTACACGGGAGAATTTTGTCAATGATCTCAAGGCAGCTGGGACCATAGTCGCCAAGAAAACAATTGGTAACACACTAGGCCGTAAAGAACTGAAATACCACAGCGCCCGCAAGGTCCTCCTGCTTAAGAAAGCACATGTACAGGCCTGGCTGAAGTTTGCTAATTCAAATCAGAATGATTCAGAGTAGGACTGGGTGAAAGTGTTGTGTTGTGGTCAGATGAGACCAAAATCAAGCTCTTTGGCATCAACTCAACATGCCGTGTTTGGAGGAGGAATGCTACCTATGACCCCAAGAACACCATCCCCACTGTCAAACAGGGAGGTGGAAATATTATGCTTCGGAGGTGTTTTTCTGCTAAGGGGTCAGGACAACTTCACTGCATCAAAGGGAGGCAGGACGGAGCCATTTACCGTCAAATCTTGGGTGAGAACCTCCTTCAGCCAGGGCATTGAAAATGGGCCGTGGATCGGTATTTCAGGATGACTGTGACCCAAAACACACAGCCAAGACAACAAAAGAGTGGCTCAAGAAGAAGCCTATTAAGATCCTGGAGTGGCATAGCCAATCCCCAGACCTTAATCCCACAGAAAATATGTGGAGGGAGCTGAAGGTTCGAGTTTCCAAACAGCCTTGAAACCTTAATGACTTGGAGAGGATCTGCAAAGAGGAGTGGGACAAAATCCCTCCTGAGATGTGTGCAAACCTGGTGGCCAACTACAAGAAACGTCTGACTTCTATGATTGCCAACAAGGGTTTTGCCACCAAGTACTAAGTAATGTTTTGCGAAGGGGTCAATGACGTATGGTATTTTACGCATTTAAAAATTCAAATCAATTTATAACTTTTTTTTTAAATTCGTTTTTTGGATTTTTTTTTTCTGTCTCACTGTTAAAAAATGATAGACTGATCATTTCTTTGTCAGTGGGCAAACATACAAAATCAGCAGAGGGATCCGATACTTGTTTTCCCTCATATGAGCTTGTTGTAAATGCCATTGCATAAGCATAATACAGAGTTGCCCACCCTTACCCTTTTGCAGCTATAATGACTTGCACTCCTCTAGGAAGGCTTTAGCAAGGTTTTGGAGTGTATCCTTGTCTGTTTTTTTTTTTCTTTGTGCCTATTTAGCCTAAAGAACATTTTATGGTCAGTAATACTTTAGATTTTAATACTTGGCTTGCTATTGGGGTTCCAAACCATCCCACTAGTAGATGTAAGCTATGTGATTGCAGAGTTTTCTGATATTACACGTGTCAAAATACTTTTCACAGATTGCAACGTTTCCCATGTATAGAAGCTACCCAACCATGTGCAGGCAATCTAAAAAGGAGGGAAACTGTTTTTTCGTGGTTTTTTTTTTTTTTTTTCTTTAAATTTGTACGTTTAAAAGGGGTGAGATAAGTCATCTTAAAACTGATTCTTGATCGTGGTTCTTTTCATTTTCCATACTATGAAAAAGAAAATGCCATTTCATCAAAATAAGCCACTTTTTGCATACTCATTTGATAGGTTTGAAAGAAAATGTTCCTCCAAAGCTAGAAGAAGATCTTCCTCGCAAAAAGACCAGGAGGAAATTAATGGAGTCTCCTCAGGCAGCAGCTCAATTTACCAATTGTAATCAGCATGACGATTCTATCGGTGCGGAGCTCCTGCCTATTGTTTACACCCCAGAAAGTTGCAACAAAACCATCGTTCTCAGCAAGGATGACAATACAATCTCTGGCATCGGAGACACTCGGGAAAGTGCTTCCACTTTCATGGCTCATGAAAAAGGCAACCAAAACAGGGGTTTCACCTTCCAGATGAAGATCGATTCTGGGCAAGACATGGACTCCACAGTCATTCTTTCTCAAGGCAACACTGAGGTGAATCCAGTTGCCAGTGGCACAGGCCCACATCCAACTTCCAGCATGTTCCAGAGGTAATAAATTAGACCCATTATGCTCGAATGTATGGAAAATGGATTACTGGTAAACAGACTTTATGTTGACACTCAAGATTCTCAACTAAAGCCATCCATAGATGATTCAAACCATGTATGGGCAAGCTGAATGTACCCAAGTTGATCAACTTTGGTACAACCAGCCTGCCGGATTTTGCGTGCGATTATCACTACCGCTTCTTATGGCCTCTAGCAATCACCGTGTTCTTCTGGCAGGCACAGCTTCCCCCTCCTGAAGAACACAACATTGAATGTGGTTGCAGGAAAGTTAATCGCTTCATCTATGGCTGGCTTAATGTTGGGGGTCACACCACTCTAGCACCTCAATGTGTTTAAATAATATAGAAGAAATACAGAAGCCACCAATTTTGAGGCTGCTTTTTTTTTTTTTTGGTTGACCGTTCTAGCATTCTTATCCTTATCCTTGCTGGAACATTGTCAATAAGGTATCGGGCAGCTTGGTATGCACGTATTTTGTTCCAGGTCAGAAAACGGTTTCCAGATGGGGTCAAGGAAGAGTATTATAGCTATGGTGATTGTGCTTTTAGGAACCATCTTGGCAACGCTGTATCCTGGCCCAAGCCTAGGGCAGCACTTTGCAGGGGGGCAGCATGGAAAGAGTCCTTGTCGGCTTGCGCTACACTGTTAGTGTAGCGTCAGTCTTATGGGGCGGTCTGGGCTGAGAGCTAAATTAGTCTAGCGCCCCCCATAAAGCGGCCGCACTGCTTTTGGTATGCGGCTAGTCGGCATTCCACAACTGTGTGGGGGGGGGGGGGGGGCTTCTAATTTTGACTATCCTTTCATCCTGGACCACAAACCTTCCTCACTGTGCTATGTTTTCTGCTGAACCATTGGCATGGTTATAACTTTTTAGTCCTCTCCATAAAATTATCAGAAATTTGTGCTTAAAGTAGAACTATAGACAACTTATTTTTTATTTTTATTTAATTTTTTTTCGTTTTGGATAGAATAAGAGAAAGTTATAGCCCCTGTCAGTTTATTTTTTACCATCCCTGTCCCATTGCAGAGATTTCCCTTCACTCCCTGCCCCATAGCCAAACAGGAAGTGAAAGGAAATCTGTGCAAATTAAGGGAATACATTGCCCCCCCAGGCCCTCAGAACGAGTGTCCCCACTCGAAAATTTCAGGGCGGGTCTTAAACAGCAAGGGGTGTGGCATTGACAGGAAGGGGTGGGCCATATGTAAATTAGGGGGTGCACGAATTTAGTCAGGCCTAGGGCAGCACAAAACTTAATAAACTACTGCATCTTGTTAGTAAGCACTATAGTATCCTATATGGTAGCTGTCTTACCTGTCAGGTTTTTTTATTTTCTGACATCTAGTCCTGAGATTTACACAACTTCTCCACACAGCACAGCCTTTTTTGGCAGGTTAGAAGATGTATTTTCCTTCTGCTGCAGGTCAATAACATATCTCTTCCCCCAACTTATGACGGAACACAGAGAGAAGTTGTAGACCACTGAGCTCTCCTTTCTGTCATTCTACATTTAACATTTGTTAGCACATGAGTACACAACACCATTGCTGGGAGGACAGATAATGTTGCCTATATCAGTGGTCATCAACCCTGTCCTCAGGGCCCACTAACAGGCCAGGTTTGCAAGATGACTGAAATACATCACAGGTGATATAATTTGCTGCTCAGTGATTGGTAATGCATAGAACCTGGCCTGTTAGTGGGCCCTGAGGACAGGGTTGATGACCACTGGCCTATATCACTGTTCGGTAATATATGTATCTATGTTGAGACTACATGCCGCACTATCCATGCAGTACCTTAACTGGGGAGAACAACCAGGCATTGTAATGGTCTAAGGGCTCTTTCACACGGACATGTCCGTGTACGGAGCCCGCTCTGCTCAGCGGGGTATCGCTCCGTCGATCCCCGCTGAGCAGGAAGATGACAGGTCTGTTTCTGCACTCTGTGCAGGGACGGACCTGTCAGAACATCGCTCTCCCCTATGGGGGATCAGATGACGACGGACTGTAGAGTCCGTCGTCGCCCGATCCGATCCGCAGACTGATGGAAAAATAGGGTTTTCCTCCAACACACTTTTTCGGAGCGGTCGGATGTCAGGGAACATGTCACCGCTGACATCCGGCGCTCCATAGAGGTCTATGGAGTGTCTGTTCAGGTCCGCTTAAAAAAACTGACAGGCGGACCTGAACGGACCGTCCTTGAGAAAGGGGACTAAGGGTGATTTTCTTGCAGCATGGGTAGCTGAATGAAGAATACTTTAAGGTTTCAGCAGTAACATTTCCAAAGTTTATTTTAGTCACACTCTTGGCCAATTGCAATACTTGCAGGGGATCTGGAGACACGTCACATAGCTCAAAATCGTGTGAATAATGCAGATTTGCTTTATTGCACTGTAAAGGGGCTCCTAGATCACTGGGGTAAACTAAACCCAAGTTTTACTGAGGTTACAGACTTGTATGAAATTGCTTTCCTTCCCAGTTTCTGTGGCTTTGGTATTCAACTATTCAAGTAATGTTCTGCCCAAAGGGGAGCCTTTACTTGGTGACAGGTTCCCTTTAGACATTAGTCCAGCTATTGAATGCACATCTTGTTACTGCACACCAGTGCTTTTTGCATGTTACTAAGTAGTACTTGAAACGGATTCATTAGAGCTTTATATTTGTACAGGACTCCTTTTCACATCCTCCTCCCAGCAGTATTTAGTTCCACCGAGTTCTGACGTTTGTTCTCCATGCTAAACGCGCAGAACTATATGCATTGTAAGGCTGACTGTCATATTGTCAAAGGCAAACATTTACCAAAGCCGTTAATCCCTGTTCTCACAGGCTTGGACTCCCATCTCTGCTGAGCAGAAATCCAGGAAAGCTGAGTGAGAAGCCATCCTACATGGCAATGACTTCAGCTGCTGAAAGAAAGAGAAAGCTATTAAGGTAAGATTGTGCACTTCGTGCCATAAGATCTCCTGTCTGGAATGAATTAGAGGTTGGCTCGCCGAATGACATTTCTATGAAAATCTTACCGTATTATATAAATACCAGGTTATTGCAGTTGTATCCCTCGGTCTATTGTTTCTCTTCCTTCCCTATTTCTGCTTTTCTTAATTTAACATTGGGTTTTCCAGAGGGCAGGTTTTACAAATCTTTCCCTTTTTATAGACAACCTTTACAGCATTTCACTTCAATACTCTAAACAGGAAAGGTTCCGACCCACTTCGTTTTACGCATCAAGCTTATTCCTCATAATGAAGAACAAAAATCCTCCCACTTGTACAGAGACAGATTCCCATTTTTTTTCCTCTTGGTTTCACAGTTCTAATCGCCCGCGCCTTTTTTTTAACGGAACTTTTATATGAAATGGGGCAGAACAAATAGTGTTATTTTGTTCACGGTTTGGCAATTGGTCAAATCATAAGGAACATGATTGTTTGCTTTAAAGTACATGTGAACTTAAACTTGCTTTGGTATGCTAAAGTGTTCTTTCATAAGCCTTGGTCTTTTTTCCCCTAAAATACGATTTTTGTTTTGTTCTTTTTTGCATCTCAGTGCTGCTATGCAGCCTTTTTTCAATCACTTCCTGTCTACATTGGCTGCAGATCATTTGGTTTTCTGATGGTGAAAATGGTGGACCATGCCTCCAAACATTCCATTGGCATGGCCCCTTGTAATCCATATACCAAGGTGACAATGCAGGAGCACAAATGAGATTTATTACTTCATAGCAAAAAAAGTCTGAAAAGGGGTCTTCATGATAGGGTTTTTTATTTAGTTTTTTTATTTATTTAGTTTTTTTATTTATTTAGTTTTTTATTTAGTTTTTTATTTTGTTTGTTTATTTTGTTTGTTTATTTTGTTTGTTTATTTTAGTTTGTTTATTTTAGTTTGTTTATTTTAGTTTGTTTATTTTAGTTTGTTTATTTTAGTTTGTTTATTTTAGTTTGTTTATTTTAGTTTGTTTATTTTAGTTTGTTTATTTTAGTTTGTTTATTTTAGTTTGTTTATTTTAGTTTGTTTTTTTAGTTTGTTTTTTTATTTTGTTTTTTTATTTTGTTTTTTTATTTTGTTTTTTTATTTTGTTTGTTTTTTTTTTAGTACATCACAGGACACAGAGATCCCTGCCCTCTGTCCTGTGTTTCCACTTTTTTTGCTACAAAACTGAATCTTAGGCCGACCATAGACTGTTCGAATCTCGACCATTTATGAGCACGCTGAATGTACCAAGTTGATCGATCAACTTGGGTACAACCAGCCTGCCAGATTTTACATACAATTATTGATTTATAACGTATGATATTGAATTAATAATCACTGTCTTCTCCTGGCGGGTATGGCTCCTCATCCTCCCAACCACACCGGGAAGGAATTCCCTCATCAACACTACCTGTGGTTGCATGACAGAAATTTTGCTCTGGGTATGGCCTGCCTTAGCAGAGCCGGGAGGGGTCTTGCCTGAGTGTGGACTCCTGCTTTTCTTTTTGAATAATGTCGATTTACTTTGACGGTTATAAAATACAAAAGTTGTTCGATTGGATATCAAATCAAACATTTAACAGCGCTATGTGACCTAGCTAAAAAACAATAATGTCCATCATTAATCAAACAGTGAAATATTACCACTGAGAAAAATGACACTCTATATGTTTAAAACAATATATATGCACAGAAGGTCCTCTTATTAGGAAGGGTTAACTAATGCCTCAAAAGTTAACATGCACACAATTGTCCATATAGAAAAATTGTTCAAACTGAAAAATGAACAGAAAGTAGGAGAAGAGAGCGGTGTCAGCAGTAATGTCCAATCCACCATTGGAATGTAACGGGTTAAAGGTGCTTTTCTCCTACACCGTCACTGTTTCCACCTTGTGCACTCCCCAATAGTTGGCTGCTTACCAGAGATGCTAAAAAATGGAGCCTTAATGTGGATATCACTTTAAGCCAATCCTTGCACTCTGACCTCTTACTCCTCCACTTAAGATCAGGATCTCATCAGTAGGCGTCAGCCTACAGGGGGTCCCCGGGTTACAAACAAGATGGGGACTGTAGGTTTGTTCTTAAGTTTAATCTGTAAGTCGGAACAGGTATATTTTTCTAGTGTAGCTCCAGCCAAAAAAATAAATTTTTAAGTTTTTTTTGATAACATAGGGAAGGGTTATCACCCCTGTAACATTTGTTTTGCTGTCTGTGTCCCTGTTCAGAAGATTTCACCTCACTTTCTGTCCCAATGACAATTGGATTTTGAAAACTTTGGGTTGTTAGGGAAGCATGGACTGGTGATAAAGCATCAGTTTAGACACCCTTTTCCCATATTAACTCTTACAGGAGTGAATTTCCCTTCCTAGGGGTGGATTTCCTCTCACTTCCTGTTGTCTCTCTCCGTTTGTAAGTAGGAGTCGTTTGTAAGTCGGATGTTTGTAAGTCAGGGACCCCCTGTATAAGGATACACATAAAAGGCTCATAGTGTTATACCCTTTATTGCACATTTTCATGCCCCTTATACAAATTGCACTTAAAAACAGATCAAAACAGCATATAGGCATGTCAGTTCAGTTCAGCATAGCATCTACCTCACCCACAACCGGCGTTGTCTCTGCACGTACGGCTGGATGAGTCCTGGGACGAGCTTGCTGAGTCTGACTGTAACATTGCGTAGCCACGTCCTGACGCGTTTTGTGATTACGTCTTAATGCTATCTGAAGACGTAATCGCGAAACGCGTGATATTTCTGAGCTGTGCATATTTACTTTGAAGGTTGTAGCATTATCCATGTAGTAGGGACTATTAATTCCTCTGTATCCTGTGATGTCCTTGCAAGAAAAAGGTAACACAAAAATGTAATATGTGAGCTATTTTCTTTGCCAAAGATAGTGATTCTGATCAGCTTGTCTTGTGATCCAGACATGGGTATTTATCCTTATTGCCTGCACAAAGCTAAAAAAAATTGGGCTCTAGCATACATTTGGGAGGGTAACTAACAACTGAGTGATCAGTTGCATAAATACAAGTTCTCCCTATTTTGTTCACAAAAACTAAATCTTTGTTTCTATTATGATTTCCAAGTCTTGCAGCAGGCAATGCTGCGAAAGAGGACAACATAACACTTCTTCCTGTTCCTAAACGCGTGCGCCAGGACAACCTCTTTGCCTGTAAAGCCATGCGAGTGAAAAAGACAGCAGGTGAGCATGCAATGATAGATTATGACATTACCTGTTAGCTTTTCACTGTGTGATGAAAGGCTGACATTTCCAGGTTATCAGCGTAATGGTTTGTTACTGTAATCAGTCATCTAAAATATTTTCCAAGTGTGATATGTCCTGCTCTGAATTGGCAGAAATGTCTGTTTCAAAGGTGTGGGTGTCTGATTTTTATTCCAACTGCTATGGCGTATAGCTCAATGGTGTCGTTTACTTTTCAGCACTCTCTCTTTGAACTTATCTTGTTCACTATTCTACATAAATACACGGATGAAGCTTCCTTTTGTGTTTTGATTTGTGAGACTGATAAACATACTTCAATATCTGAAAGATATGTCTCGAACAGTCTGTTGCCCATAGCAACGAATTAGATCTCCGTATCCAAAATGGTTTCAAGCAGCCTTTGTAGTAACCTGCAGATGTTCTTTTTTGTCTCCCAAAACGGTATAAAAAAATGAAAGAAAAGGCCAATGCAAAACTTATATTAAGATAGTTGTTACTGAAACCGTTATCCCAGTTCTTCACTGTACTCCTGGTGGCAAATGTGAAATATTAGATTTCCCTTCACATTAGGTTATCAGTGATAAAGGGCACCAAGACCAGATGTTACTGCGACTCATTTCAATAGAGCCAAAGATGGCAAAAAATGGTCCTAACTAATCCAAAAAAGTCTAGCTCTCGCTTGTCATGGAGCTTTGCTTCTGTTGTAGTTGAAGTCTTACTTTTCCTGTTGCATTCTCTGGAATTTTAAAGTGGTTGTTAAGACTCAGGTTTTTTTTACCTTCATGCATACTGTGCATGAAGGGAAAAAAACCTGTGTTCAGCAGCATCCCCTAATACTTACCTGAGCCCCATCATGATCCAGCAATGTGCGCAACAGCCTCGACTCTCCCTCCTCATTGGCTGAGGTAACAGTGGGAGCCATTGGCTCCCGCTGCTTTCAATTACAGCCAGTGAGCCAATGGCGAGGGGGTGGGGCTGAGCCATGGCTGTGTGTGAATAGACAGGCAGAGCAGCGGCTCTGAAGTGCACCTGCTTGGGTGCCCCCACAGCAAGCGTCTTGCTCTGAGGGCACCCGGCAGAAGGGAGTGGCCTGCAGCGCCAGTGGGGGACCTAAGAAGGAGGATCCGGGCTGAAAAACTACTGCACAGATCAGGTAAGTAATAACATGTTTAAACGTGTGTGTGTGAGCAGTCTCCTCCTCCTGCCCCCCTCACTGTGTATACTGCTCTGTCCTTCCCCCTTCTCCTTGCCCCCCCCCCCCAAATGACAGCCCCAAAATCTAAGGGGGGGGGGGGGAGTCGGCTATTACATTTAAAAGCCAACAATGACAGTCAGTGCTGGCAAGTGAGGGAGCCGGTCAAGACTGCCCCTCTCTCTATGTATACTGCTTTTCTCTGCTACACCCCCCCCCCCCCCCACACAGTGACTGGTTGCTCCTAACAACCAATGCAACAGACCGTTCGTCCATTTACATCCGTTTTTTTTAACCGATGATTAGAGCTTTCATCCGTTCAAAAGATGAATGTTGATGAAAACGGATGAAAATAGATGATTGTCGGTTGTCATTCGTTTTTCCATAGGAATGCATTAAACAAACGGTCTGTACGTGTGAAAGGAGCCTAATAAACATTTGCTCCACAAGTCCACAAGTTAGAATTTAAACCTAAATGCAAAATGTAACATCACATCCTCATTTGGATTTATTCATTTTGACTATGCTAAAAACTATTTTTTTCCCCCTCTACAGTACTGAAAGGTAAGGACAGTGCTGCACCGAGACGTCTAACCAGGAGCGTATCAGATGGAAGCTTGGCAGCTGGAGCGATAAAGAAACCTTTCTCTTTTCTTGGTTCATCTCGGCCATTTTCACAAGCTGGAAAGAAGTAGTGATACCAATCTGGACTCAATTAGACTCTTGGACTTTAACACAACCTTACCAGTGTCTTACTAATGTATATAGTGTCTTACTAATGTATATTTTTTAAGGACGTCTTGTGCAGTATGAACAAATGTCAGCAATATTATTTTAATGTCATTGATTTTTGTCATTCGTACCGTCCGGTGCTGTGTTTGTATGTACAGAGAACACTGACAAGGTTATGTGTTTTAACGTGTGCTTGTAAGGAATGCTTGTATAATATTTATATGGAATCTCTTCTGTTCCACTGATGTGGTCTTCTAAATTCCTGAAGGCGGTACGTTGTAGTCTTACTGATTCTGTAGCTATGTGCCCAGAGGAAGTTGTGGTATTTTTGTCAAAGCTTGTGGTGGGAGAAGGCACTACTAGAGCGCCTCATTCTTTATTCTCAATACAAAAATACTTTTACAGATTTGTGTAGATGTCAATGATCTCAGTGCCAGAATTTCTCTGCCTCTTCACACTAAGCCAGAATGAAGGTGTCACGGGCACGTTTTGGTGCCTACTCTTAAAGGGACTCTGCCTGCTCAGAGTTACTTGACTATAAAGCATATATGCAAGAAAACTGCAAATATACTTAAAACCTTTCCAGCTGCTTCTAAAACTTGTCACTTCACTGCTTACCATCCTCTGTAAGTATTAATATTCTTCCTAGGGTGCCAGTAATTTGCTCACCATGGCTTCTCCCACTGGCTTCTATCACTTCAGGACATTTCCCATATGAGCTGACAGGCGCAACCACAGCGAGCATGCTTTGGAGGGGTGAGGGGACGGGATGTAAGGTTTGGACATATATTTGACAGATCCAACCAGTCAAATACTTGGACAGTAAACAATGATTTTTAAGAAATGAGACTCAATTCATGTTTATGCAGTGCCCCATTTACAGATCGCATCAAGTTAAAGCATATGTCTGGTTAAATTAAAAAATAAACAAACGATATTCAGTACATCTCTGCAAACTTTCAACTTATCCTCATGTTTTGTCTCCTAAAAATTGTACAGAACGATATCTGGGGATCTCGCAGAAAGTTAGTGAGGGGCAAAGCAGCAGGTTTGCGTTAAGTCCCATCAACATACTTTTTAATTGCTCCCCCCACCACTCCGTTCAGCTTCGGGAGACAAAGGAGGTCTTTCTGGGTGTGGTGAAACATGGACAGTACTGAGTCAATCAGCACTCTCACACAGGAGTCTATAGCCCTGTGTAAGCTTTTAATTCAGCAACTTGTAGTTTTACACAAGGCTTTCCTTTTTGCTCCTAGCAGCTAAACACAGTGGTGGTGTAGTGAGAGGAAGGGAATTGGACACTGCTGGGGAAACCTGTTTTAAAATGAGTCTGAGCAGGAAAAGGCGATTCTGAGGCATCTTTAGCTGAAGTGAGTCTGATGACGGTGTACAGAAGCTGCCAGTGCTTGCTTGTTTTCACGGGAACAGGTTTGAGATCGCCACCCACAGCCTTATTTCACTACCCGCTGAATTTCTGACTTGAAACAAGTATTCAGCTGGAGTTTACCTTTTTAGACTTCCCTGTCTGCATGCTTGTTTTGGGTCAGTGACTCACTAGTTGACCCAGAAACCGGGTGACTGCCTTTTTATAGTTTCCATTTTTGCTAGATTTCATCGGGTTTAACAGCGCACAGAGAATCTCTGAAGACTGGCGAGCTGTCTTAAGCCGGCCCAAAAATGGGAAAGCATAATGTATTTTAGTAAGCACGCATTTTGATTAATTATAGTGTTTAAAAAAAAAGATATATATACACACCCCTACTTCGTTACTAACTGGCCTTTCTATGTTTTGTTATAGCATTAAACATGGTCTATAGAGAGAACTCTCAGTGGCTCAGTGCAGTTACTGTATCTCTCTCAACAACTGCTGAGATATCAGCCCCACAGGGTGTGTATTTTCAATCGGTACACTTAACTTATGACGGCCATAGACAGTTTAACTCTCAGCCGGTTCAGCAGGATCCGGCCGAGATTCAAACCGTGTGGGCAGGCTGAATGTACGATGAATAAATCGATCAACTTGGGTACAACTAGGCTGTTGAATTTTACATGTGATTATTGCTAGCAGCTGTTATAGCCACTAAAACAGTAATCGCTGTGTTCTCCCTGCAGTTACAGAACACCCCCCCCCCCCCCCCCCACACACACACACACACACCCATGGTTGCAGGGAAAAAAATTGCTCCATTCACGGTCGGCTTAAGGCTTCCATTGTGGGGAGAAAAAGTAAAGCACAGCCACTGTATAGTAAATATGGCTACCCCCATGTAAATATATAATTACAGCTTATACATGGAAACAAGGATTTTAAACCATTCATTTTATTGATGAGATTGTTTACATAAAGCTAATAACTTTTACATGACTACATAAAAAAAAAAAAATAGGAAAGACTATATTCCCATTTAAGGAGGAACTGCTCTTGCCATAGTGAAAATAATCACAGGATACCAGCAGGGTATGGCAGAGGAGCCTTGCCATTTACCCTACCTCAGTACTGACATATTATAAGTTGTCCCTCGTCATTCCGTCCACCACCGCTGCCTTCTTCCTCCAGGTTTTCATTGCTACTGATCAGCCACTGGGCAGCTATTGATGCAATGTGCAGGAGCTACATAGTCCTTGCGCCTTTCGCTTTATCTTAATGCAGAGGAAGAGGCGAGAGGGTGCACTGTGCATATGGTGTATACTAGGGGGGAAAAAAGTCCCTCCTGCTAAAATAAAAGCTCTTCTTACCCTTCTTCCTTTTTAACTTAAAGTTTTTTGGCAGCTTTTAGGTTTCCCTCCCTTGCATATTTTTATTGGAGGAGTTTCCAGGCCTGTACAACTGTTAAGGGCTGTCCTGCTTATATTTTCCATTGATGATATATTATGGAGAAAGCATAGCAAGAGTGGGAATACCCCAGGGTAGGTAGATGAGATCTCACTGCTGTGGTCAGCCGGCACAGAACGAGTCATTGGTTGAAACAGACCCCAGATTTAATTAAATTAAAACAGAAAAAATAAGCATACAGTAATGCCAGTGTCCTTTATTACCACAGCTAAGTGAAGATCCTCAAATACTGCCCATTTTAGTCATTTTTCCAGTCACCGTCTCCATAGTGTTTATTTTAGTGAAATGCATTTTGTTTCCCATCCAGTGAAAATGCACCGTGCTCGGTAAGACGTAGACTGCTCATGCAAACGCTTTTATTGGCAGGCAGGATTTCCCCACACGTTGTGGTAATGCAAAAAGCATTAGCGTTCTAACTGGAGATCCCAGCACCAATTTAAAAAAAAAAAAAAAAAAACATTCAAAGAGGTTCCTGTAAGCCATGGTTTTTACTAATGGTTTCTGTGAATGATCATTATGAATGATATTTTATTTTTATGCTGTAAATATTGGTTTCCTGTGTTATTAATATTTTTTCCATGTGTTCTAAGATGTGTCCTGTAAATAGACTGTTAATAGCTTGAAATATGTTTTAAACATTATTTTTTTATAGTTACAATTAAAGTATTGGTTTCTTTTTATTTTTCTTCGATTTTATTTTATTTTTTTTTCATTTTATTTTTATTTATTTTTTTTTTTTTTTTGGGGGGGGGGGGGGTGGTTTTAGAAGTTTAAATGTGATCCTGTGCCTTTTTATTCTGGCGGTTAACCGCATAAGCTAAAGGCCCACTTTAGGCCTCTGTGTTGCAGAAACGCACAGAAAAATTCAAATTTTACCTTGCATTACCATAGCGCAAAACACTTTCTGTGGGGCCATTAGTTTAAAGCTGCAGCACAAAGTAAATACTGGTGGATCTGCACTGTTTAAGGCTGCTTTTACACTGCTTTGTTGCAAACACATGGTAAAAATGCATTTGTGCCACGTTTCCAGTGCTCCTTTTCCATTCTTTTCAATGGGAAGGTCCTGCAGCATGCAAGACTTTTAAAAACACAACTGACCGGTGTGAAGCGCTCCATAGAATTTAATGGTCATACATTCTGCTTTTGGTAAGGCAAAAACGAAAGAAAAACTGATCCATGTGAAAGCGGCCTAAAGTGGAATTTTTAGTATAACATAAGTCAGCACTGCAAGGACTATCTATTTTGTATAGTGGTAGAGGGATACACAGAAATAGTCTTTATGCTTTTGCTTCTGTAGGCATACATTCTGCCACACAAACCGTCCTCAAAGCTACTTTTTGTCACTCAACTTGTTGGGCTTCTCCATCATTATGTACCTTACAGGAGAAGCAGTTCTGCTTTGTTTTTTTGAGGATGTTGCGTGCCATGTGAGAATGTTGAGGGCCATGCCTACATTCTGAAGCGTCAGTGCAGAAAAGTCCAGCTTGGTTGGCAGGGCCATCTTAAGAGCATTATAGGCCCCGGGGCAATACAGTGCACTGGGGCCCTGTCTACACTATCACGCACGAGAATAAAAATGCAAATGATCAATATATTTTTTTTGGTACTTCCAACAAAATCAGTGTTTAAACGTTAATACGTTAAACAATTAAAACATTTGGACAATATAACACGAGTTTGGTGGGCACAGTAGCAGCGTTTTATGGGCGCAGCGTTTGGGCACAGTGGCAGCGTTTGATGGGCACAGTGGCAGCTTTTGATGGGCACAGTGGCAGCTTTTGATGGGCACAGTGGCAGCTTTGATAGGCACAGTGGCTGTTTGATGGGCACAGTGGCAGCTTTTGAGGGGCACAGACAGTGGCTGTTTGCACAACTAGAACTTACTTAAGTAGAGATTGTTAGACTTACTTGAGGCTGCCGGCCTGGTGCAGTACAGTGTGTCACTCACAGCAGCAAGGCAGTGCCAGCTATCAAGGGCCGTCTTTCTGCGCCCTCTCCATGTTGTCTGAAGAACATGGCAGATGTGGGCGGAGCCTGTTCACTAGCCACTGGGGCAGCCACGGTGCGCTATGAATGCTGGGGCAGCTGCGGCCTCTGATTGACATCACTGGTTGCTAGCTAGATGCTGGCCGGTGAAGTGAGCAACCAGTGCAGTCAGTCAATTTAAGCAGCAGATTGCAGCGCTGAGGATCAGCCCTGGATGGGGCCCCCCCAGACAAGTGGGGCCCCCGGGCAACTGCCCAGTATGCCCAATGGAAAAAACGGCCCTGCTGGTTGGCTTGCTTGCCCTCTGGGCAGAGCTTCCATGTGCTTGCTGTTCATGAGGCCTCAGCTGGGGGTTGTGAATGCTGAAGCTACAGAGAGCTGACTGAGTGGCTGTCTGCTGAAGATCTAGACTGGTATCACAGGCGAAAGGTGTCGCATGGATGTTGGAAGGAGGCAACCAACTTTCCTAGGACATTTTTGAGTACAGACTGCTGAGAGATCTTGGAGACATTTGGGTTGCTGCCATCCTTTCTTTTAGAGAGTCAGCTATGTGTTTGTGAAAAGGGGATAATCGACTGGTGCCCCCTCAGTCTGTCTAGTTTTTTGTAAAAGGGACTCTGCTCTGATTGCTCTAAAAGACAATTTTGTGCTTAGCGGCGTCCACGGTATACTTTTGCAAAGAATTTTTCTTCAGCTCTACAGAAGGAAGTTTGCAGTCCTAAACTTGTACGTAGTTAGTTTTGGAGTATCCTACTCTATTCCCTCAACCCTATCCCAAAAATAAAAACAAAGGGAACAGCCCTAGATTTGTTATTGATCCATAGCGTGACACTGACTGTGTGCCTGACTGCGGGGCAATTACTGGAAAATGGAATCTGGGCAATTTCCCGCGGCTCCTTCAGGGTAGCGCTATACTTTTTAAAAGTGGGATTTATCTTGCTACAGCAAAGGTAGGTTTCGGCAAATTGCTTTATATAATTTATATCTTGTCTAAAGTGTTTGTAAAACCCCTCTGATCTGATCTTTCCTCTCGATCTGCATGACTCACTCCTAATAGATTAACCACTTCAGCACCAAAATAATTTACCCCCTTCCTGACCAGGTCATTTTTTGCAATACGGCACTGCATCAGTTTAACTGACAATTTACTTTTTTGTCTGCGGTTTTTATTTTTTGAGCGCCAATTTTGAAAAAAACTATTTTTTACTTTTTGCTATAATAAATATCCCAATTTATTTTATTTTTTTTTAAAACAAAATGATCTTTTCCTCCGGTTTAGGTCCATATATATTCAAATTCTACATATTTTTGGTAAAAAAAAAAAAAAACGCAATAGTGTATATTGAGTGGTTTGTGCAAAAGTTTCTTCTACAAAATAGGGAATAGATTTTAGGCATTTTTATTTATTTTGTTTTTTGTACTAGTAATTAGTAATAGCGCGCCTGCTATGGCTCTTAAAGCAGCCGCAGTATATATACGGCAATTCTCGCAGCATAGCCATTCTGCCGCCGTATATATACAGGAGCTGGTCAAGAAGTGGTTAAAATGTTATTAAAGGCAAAAAATTACAAATGTCATTACCTGCTGATCTTCAGCCCTGATCTTTTTCTTGGGTCCCCTGCCGGTGTTCCTTGCCCACTCCCTCATGTCACATGCCCCAGAGCTACAGTAACTGCCTGCCATGGGGGCACCCAAGCAGGGGGCACTCCTGAGTCGCTGGTGTGGGTGTCCATTCCGACACAGAGCTGCGGCTCTGCCCCACCCCCTCGTTCTCCTCATTATCTCACTGGCTGTGATTGGCAGCAGCAGTAATGCAGCAACAGCCACACATGTAGAACACCCAACATTAGAGGTGATTTATTTGTACTAAACAAAATACTTTTGCACACTGCTACTGACTTGTATCCTCAGATGCCCAAGATCCCCATTAATCGATGACATCATCGGTTGTTAGCATGCCTGCAGCGATGACCAAGGTTGTAATGCAGCAAAATAAAAACCCATGGCTTTGTGCCACAAAAAAGGCAGGCATGATCCACCTTCTGATGCAATGTTTAGGCATTCTTCTAATGCGCCCCCCAAGAACCTATAACTCACCGCAGGGTGCCATGGTGGTCGAGAGGCTAGATTAAGCTAACAGCACAGCCTTTTGGCAGACTGCCTGCCCCCCAGCACACAGCAGTTGACTCGTACTCTAATGCCACGTACACATGATCGGAAATGCCGCCAGCAAAACTCAGATGAGAGCTCTTTGTCGCAGAATTCCAGCCAGCAAAAGATTGAGAGCGAGTTCTCTATATTTCGGTCGGGAAAAGTTCCTATCCGAAAATGCGATCTTCTGTATGCAATTCGGACGCACAAAAAATCACGCATGCTTGGAAACAATTCGACGCATGCTCGGAAGCATTGAACTTCATTTTCTTGGCTTGTTTTAGTGTTGTACTTAACAGCTTTCTTGACGGTCGAAAGTTCAGAGAACTTTTGTGTGACTATGTGTAGGCAAGACAAGCTTGAGCGGAATTCCGTCGGAAAAACCATCCAAGATTTTTCGGACGGAAATTCTGCTCATGTTTAAGCTCTGTTTCTATTAGCCCGTGAAGAGAAGGGTGCGTCCTTTCCCTCCAATCCGCGATCAGATTTCATGGAGCTCTAGCTCTGCAATATGTGTAGCCTCAGAAAGCCCTCTGCTTTCTGTTGCTGATAAATGCTGTGTAAAATGTGTATTTTGAAAGACTGTAGAGCAGTGATGGCATATCTTGGCAGCCCAGATGTTTTGGAACTACGTTCTGATTATGCCCATCTACATGGCAGTTCCAAAACATTTGGGGTGCCAAGGTTTGCCATCACTGCTGTAGATTATAGAGGGCAGAATATAAACATGTGCAACGTATACAGGAGGATTTGTTTCATCTGTGTATTATCTGATGCTAGTCACTTCACTGATTTATATGTTAGGGTTTACAAGCACTTTAAGTTTTCATTTGAATGCCAGCCTCCATTCCCCCACAAAATTGATTAGTTTGACATATTGCCTGAAAGATGTAGGATCACCTTGTTTTCTGCTTGTTTCTAGGAGCAATAAATACTACGGCAATATTTTTAAATGACAAAATAGATTTTTTTTTTATATATAAATATATACAGTTAAACCTTTGATTATGGTCATTATTCGTTCCAGGAGTATGCTTGTAATCCAAAGTACTCTTATGAAAGCGAGTTTCCCTATTTGAAGTCAATGGAAATTAAAATAATCTGCTTTTCATTATGTCTTCCAAGTAGAAGAGAGAAGGTAAGAACTTGGGCAAAAAGATTTTGTTTATCAAAGGAAACAATTTTGGCTAGTAATTTTTATGTTATTTGCATCCACTTTAAAATGTAATAAAAGTTTTTAGATCTTTTTTTTTTTTTTCTTGGGCAAGTAAATTGGTAGCAAGGCTTCTGATTATTCCCTTGTTTCCAAAAGGCTTTAAAGTTTTATAAAACTTTTAAATGTACCCTAATTTGATACGATCTGTCACACAGCTATGTTTTATTGAATTCTTTATTCAGTGCATACTATGCAGTTAAAAACTGTAGATGAGGCTAAACTCTAGTCCAAATTTGCTGTAATTCAGATACACCTGCCAAACACCATAGGTAGGTTGGTGACCTACTTTTCTCCGTTATTGTTGAAGTCCATATTTTTGACTCCAAATGCAACCATAAATTGTCTCCTAAAGTGGTTTTAAAGGCAGAAGGTTTGTTATCTTAGTGCAATCTATGCATTAATATAGAAAGAAAAAAAAAAAAGACCTGTGTGCCGCAGCCCCCTAATACTTACCTGAGCCCCATCTTGATCCAGCAATGTTGCATGAGAGACTTGGCTTTCCAGGACTCTCTCTGATTGGCTGAGACAAACAGTGGGTGCCATTGGCCCCCACTGCTGTCTAAAGCTGGCCATACACGGGTTGAATTTTGAAAGAACTTTCTTTCGAAAATCTTATCTAAGAATTTTTGTACGAATTTCGCACCATTAGTGGGCTACAGCCACGGCCGATTTTCGTGCGGCCATCGAATTTAAAAAATCCGACATGTTGGACATTTTTTAAAAAAACAAACGATTTTCAAACCAATGATGGGAGAATTGTGCGAGAAATGTAATCGAAAAAGAAATGCGCATGTGCAAGAAAGAAAATTCCCAGAAGGAAAAGAAGATTCCTGGAAAGAAAAGAAGATTTCCAGACACAAAAATTATTTTCTGTAGGAACATGAGGTGAAACTGAAGGTTTGGTTGATCGAATTTCGAAATCAATGGTGGCACCATTGAATCACAAAACGCACAAATTTTCTGATTTTCAAAAAGTTCTTTCCAAATTCGACCCGTGTATGGCCAGCATAAGTCAGTGAACCAATGAGGAGGGAGAAGGGGTGGGGGCTGAGCTGGAGCTCCATGTCTGAATGGACACAGAGCAGTGGCTCGGGTGGCCCCATAGCAAGCTGCTTGGTGTGGGGCCCCTTAGCAGGAGGGAGGGGCCGGGAGTGCCGTTGAGGGACCCGAGAAGGAGAATCTGGGCTGCTCTGTGCAAAACCATTACACAGGGCAGATAAATATAACAGCTTTGTTTAAAAATGAACATATAAGTAGGGGATGCCAAATGCCAAAGTGTAAGTCAAACAACGTGTAAGTGATTGAGTGTTTAGTTGCATAAGAATATAATAGGATATGATGATTTGGAATTTAAAATGTGTAATTAATCTCTATCAGCACAGCCCGTACATTTTTTTTTTTGAGATTAAAGAAAAAAAAATTAAACAAATATTTTTTTAACACATTTTTATTAGAAAAATTTGAGCAATATCATAAACAATTTTGTAGCATATATATATATATAAAAATAAGAATCGTAGCCAACTGGTATACAATTGTTAGGCAATAGGATACCAATACAGGATGTATAAGTATATCATGTACATTACTTAAACTTGGTCACTTATTTGCCAATCCTAATCCTTCAAGTGTTCATATTACGGTCTTAGACCAGTATCAAAAATATGTTACAAAATTGAAACAAGTAGGCACAGGGAGTAGCCAAATATATATTGGCCAGATAGATAACAGATCGAGAAGGAAACAGAAGTTTATCATGAGCGTTTTTGGTAGATACTGAGTCAATTCAATTTGATGAATGAATAAAACTGGTAAATATGCCCCCTGTGTATCCCCATTGGCCCCACTGGAGGGGATACGCTTGGTTCCCTTCGGGAGAGGAGGTAGGAGTTTTAGGTCTGTGGGGATCAGATGGGAATACGTGTGCAGCTATGCCCCACGAGGAACCTTATCTCCCTTTATGGAGTTGGTGTCATCCCAGGGGAGCATACCTATGGCTAGGTGGACATATCTCCAAATCAGTGGCGTACCTAGGGCATTTGACACCCTATATATCTGGCACCCCTCCCCCCCAACTGTAAAAACACCCACACATAAACACCCTCCTCTGCCAAGATCAGCGTTTTTTTTTTTTTTTTTTTTTTTTTTTTAAATGGCGCTGTTGGCTGCCGAGTAAACCGGACGTGACACTGTGCTGGCGCTTCCAGGTTTCTACATCGGAGACCCGATCAAAGGCAAATCCGGCTTTGTTCGGGTCTCTGGGCAGCCGGCTGGTGGCTCAGGTCTGTGGGTGGGATGGGAGACCTGGGCGGAGCTGTGGGGGGATGGGCAGCCCATGACAATAGACGGGACAGGACAGAGGTGTCCGTCACTCAGGTGTGAGCAGATGCCACATTTTTGGACAGATCGTGCCACGGTCAGGAAAGTAGAGAGCTGGACTGGAGCTGCTATGAGGGAGAAATCAGAGTGAGACAGGGAGACAGCTGACAATACAAAGTATGGCCCATACTTTGTATTATCTACTGTCCTCAGGGACAGATCTGATCCAGAGATCCCACTGTATGGCGATCTCTGGATCGGATCTGTCCCTGGGGACAGCAGACAATGGCATCATTGGCATTGATGATTTGATTCAGATTTGGGAACTGACCTGCTGACAAGGCGTGTTGCTTGCTGGACCATGGACGGGATCTGATGGCTGCAGGGAAGATGGCAAGATGCTGCTGTGACCTGCTGCTTGCTGGACGGATCTGATGGCTGCAAGATGTGGGTGTAAGTCAATGTATGTCACCTGGGCTGCAGACCCCCCCTTTATCATACCAGCTCATCTACTCTATACCTGGTTGTGAACACAGCAACACCACCCCCCTTATCAGGTAAGTTCACAGCTCAGCTACTATAGGTGGGTGGTGGTCACACAGCAATATACAGCACACGCCTTGAACCTGTACACAGCACACGCCTGCATTCTGCAACCTGTACATATCACATGCCTGTATTCTGCAACCTGTACATATCACATGCGCCTGTATTCTGCAACCTGTACATAACATGTGCCTGTATTCTGTAACCTGTACATAACATGCCTGTATTCTGTAACCTGTACATAACATGCCTGTATTCTGTAACCTGTACATAACATGTGCCTGTATTCTGTAACCTGTACATAACATGTGCCTGTATTCTGTAACCTGTACATAACATGCCTGTATTCTGTAACCTGTACATAACATGTGCCTGTATTCTGTAACCTGTACATAACATGTGCCTGTATTCTGTAACCTGTACATAACGTGCCTGTATTCTGTAACCTGTACATAACATGTGCCTGTATTCTGTAACCTGTATATAACATGTGCCTGTATTCTGTATATAACATGTGCCTGTATTCTGTAACCTGTATATAACATGTGCCTGTATTCTGCAACCCCCCCCCTTTATCAGGTCAGCTACACTATACCTGGGTGGTGGTGGACACAGCAACCCCCCCCCCCACCCCCTTTCTCTGACAGACCAGCACAGTAAGGATGGCAGGGCAGACACACTCCTCCAGCCTCCTCTCACAACCCACACACCCCCTATCACCAGCTCACCTCGGGCTCTCAGCTTCAGCTGGGGAGGTTTAGACTCCAGAAGATGGTGTGGACACAGTGTGTAACAGCAGCCACCCCCACGCTGAATGATGACACACTCAGCTCGGCTGCTCAGCAGTGGTGGGTGGAGCTAGCAGGGGAAAACAGAAACCAGACCATACTATTTCTTCTGCAGCGCTGGGGGTGTTCCAGCTGACAAAAAAAATCACTAAACAGAGCAGCCAGAGCCAGGGATGCCCTCAGGATTCTGTCAGACAGTGTCATCCAACCTGGGTGCAGAGCAAACCCCCATAGCAATGCCACCCGACCACTGACACCCCCCAAATGTGTGGCACTCTAGGCGGAACGCCCCCCCCACCCCCCGTTTGGTACGCCCATGCTCCAAATGTAAATTTTTTTTATAAAATTAGAACCCCGATTAAGACCCTTGAGTTCTCTTACTACATTTGAGTCTTTGTGCCTGAAGATGTCACAGCCTAATCATCTTGAATGTATAAGATAGTTCTAAGTGGTCAAAACAGTCCAACCCCCTATTTTATTAAACAATGGGAAAAAGAGCTAAACTACACATTTACTTCATCACAAGTTAAGAAATTGTTGGAATCAACGCACTTTACTTCTATAAATTCTTCTACACAGAAATGTCATATAAGTTTATGGCCAGATGGTATCGAACCCCAGCACAGATATGCCCGAAAGCAAATGAACGCTGTTGGAGGGGCTGTAAACAAAAGGGTAAATTTTCCATATATAGTGGTCTTGCCCAAGAATTAGACCATTTTGGGAGGAGTTAGCCCCATGGATCAAGAAGTTGCCCACTAAACCTATAGAAATGTCACCTTTACATTTTCTGTTCCACGGAATGCTTGCATCTATCAAGACCTATAAAAAAAAAAAAAAAAGCGTTATTCCACAACTTTTGAATGCAGCTAAAGCATTAATACCCAGGTATTGGAAACAGACCACATGCCCCACTCTATTGGAATGGAAAAGAGAGGTGGAAGTAATAATTGAGGCGGAAAGATGGGTGCATAAGGTTAGAAACCAAAAAGATAAATTAAAAAATACATGGGCAGGCTGGAAGCAATATTCCTCAGAGATCGAGAAACATTAAAATACATTAGAGGGCTGGAACAATCATCAATTTGCGACTCGACTACGCAAATTCCCTCTACATAGGACTACCTAATTACCAGATTGCATGCCTACAAGTCGTCCAAAACACAGCAGCAAGACTAGTCACGGGAAAGAAACCCTGGGAATCCATCTCCCCATCCCTAAGGACACTCCATTGGCTGACGGTGAAGGATAGGATCACATTCAAGACCCTCTGCCTCACCCACAAATGTACACAAGAAAACGCTCCTCAATACCTATGTGAGAAAATAAAACGCTACATACCCAATCGCAGCCTCCGATCAACAAACCAAAACCGCCTCCTCAGCCCCAAGTCCTGCTACAAATGTAAGGGAGAACGAAGATTCGCAGTCCAAGGACCTCGGCTATGGAACGATCCACCAACATCCGCATGGAAGAAAACCATCGGACCTTCATAAAAAAAAACTCAAGACCCACCTCTTCTAAGAAGCAGTACCACACAGGACAGACCAAGCGCCTTGAGGCGATTTAGTTCGCATTTGCAGCGCTACACAAATCATTCATTAGAGGGTGGATGTAGGCTAATCATTTATGCAATAGGTTGTAATATTGCCGCATAATCTCATTCCTCTTATAGGCGCACCTGATGTTTAGTAAATGTATATAAAAGGAATTGTAACTTTCCCTTTATTTTTATTTTTTCTTCCCGGGGGGAGAGAAAGACAAAAGATTCCTTTCTTTTTATTTTTTCTCCTAGATATATATATATATAGATATATCGCACATATAAACACGGAGGATCATGACACTTCACGAAAGGAGGCCCCTTGCTCTGAGCCGGTGTTCTATCACGAAGTGTCCGGCTGTCACCTGGTGTCTGAAGTGTACTGCGCATGCGCAGTACAGAGCATAAAGATTTTCGGAAATTGTCGGAAGATGAACGGCGCCTGCGCCGTGAGTCGAGGTGAAGCTCCCACCATCCAAGCGGACATAGGGTTAGTCAAACTTAGAGGGCCCCTCGCGGGCTCGCTTCGCTCGCCACGCTTCGGGCATGGCCTCGCTGCGCTCGGCTCTTTTATATTCTAACTCTATGTCCACTTGGATTGTGGGGCTTAAAAGTGGACTCACGGCGCAGGCGCCGTTCATCGTCGGCAATTTTCGGAATTTGGGTGTCCTGTGTACTGCGCATGCGCAGTACACAGCGGACACTTCGTGATGGGGGACGGCTAATGATAGTACACCGGCAAACAACATGATGAACACTTGGACATACATATGCACACACACATATATGCATGTGTATATATATATATATATATATATATATATATATATAAAACACTAGATCTCGAAACTTAGATACACAATAGCAAGATAGGAAGGGGATACAGGTCTTTTGCTTTGAGCGGAGGACTCTTCCCGCATGTCTTTTTTTTTAATTAGGTATGTGTGGTTTGGCTGGTTTTATATTATGTATAGAATCAAAATTTATCAAGTAATATACAAGAATTGAGATATTATGTATATGATTAAGAACGGAAGTACACGCCAATTCAAACTTTTACAACAGATTACTACAGCTGCAAAACAAACAATAGCTAAAGCCTGGAAATCTAACAATTTGGTATTAAATGAAACAAGCATAGAATCAATCAAGCTATGGTTCATGCCAAAATAGAGGCTATAGCTCAAGACAAAATAAGTTATTTTAAGAGTATATGGCTCCCTTGGGTGACTCATTATTTACCATCAAATTTTGATGAAGCCCTGTTGATGCCTTGATAATTATACTCACATATACACTCTCTCTTCTATAGCCATATGATTATTAACACACTCAGCCCCGGGGATTCTTCCTATCGTTTTTTTTTCTCTCTTTACTCTTCCTTTTACCTCTCTTCATTTTACCTTTCGCTATCTTTTTTTTTTTTTTTTTCCCCTTTAGGCCCCTTTCACACGGACGGGCCGTTCAGATCCGCCTGTCAGTTTTGACGGCGGATCTGAACGGGCGCTCCATGTTAGTCTATGGAGCGTCGGATGTCAGCGGAGACATGTCCGCTGACATCCGACCCGGTCCGATCCGCCAAAAGCAGACGGATGGCCCCACGTCCAGATCCGTCGCCGGATCGGGTGAGATCGGATGAAAACGGACACACTGTCCGTTTTCATCCGATCTCTCCATAGAGATCAGCGGCGCTCGCAAGCCCCTCCCCGCTCAGTGAGCGGAGAGGGACTTGTCATCCGCCGTCTCAGCGGAGATCAACGGACAGATCTCCCGCTGAGCCGGCGGACAGAGGCGGACTCCGTGCAAGTGGAGTCCGCCTCGTCTGAAAGGGGCCTTAGGTTCAAATAGCAATACTTTTGTATACTCTACCTGGTTTCATAAAATCATAGATCTAAGCTCCTAGATGTTTTAGAACAGTGATAATCCCTTATCACTAATTTCTGATGCATATTTTAGTTGTAACTTTTTACTTATCTGAGGCTTTATTATATCTTTATTATTCATTTTAGATTCCAGCCTCTATTGACCAAACTATAAAATGTTATCTACACCACTAATCCTAAAACAGAATATGCAAAATAGGCTACTTTCAGTTAAATTGTGGAGCAATAGTTGTTTATTATACCTTGACATGTCTAGCACTGCTTTTGAACCTATCTTCGTGATTTGTTCAACTTTATTAACTACTTGCCGCCCGCACACCGTCATATGACGGCGGGAAGGTGCAGCTTTAGTTCTGGCCAGACGTCATATAACGTGATCACCTTCCCGGCCCATCGGGGGGGGGGGGGCGCGCGCACGCCGCATCACTGGGGACCCGATGCATGTGCCCGACGGTGTAAACACACAGATCCACGTCAGGTGAAAGGAGATGGTGTGTTCCTTGTACAGAGGAACACCGATCGGTCTCCTCCCCTTGTCAGTCCCCTCCCCCTACAGTTAGAATCACTCACTAGGTAACATAATTAACCCCTCGATTGCCCCTAGTGTTAACCCCTTCCTTGCCAGTCACATTTATACAGTAATCAATGCATTTTTATAGCACAGATCGCTGTATAAATGTGAATGGTCCCAAAAATGTGTCAAAAGTGTCCGATATGTCTGCCGCAATATCGCAGTCACCATAAAAATCGCAGATTGCCACCATTACTAGTAAAAAAAAAAATTATAAAAATGCTATAAATCTATCCCCTATTTTGTAGACGCTATAACTTTTGCGCAAACCAATCAATATATACGCTTATTGCGATTTTTGTTTTTACCAAAAATATGTAAACGAATACATATCGGCCTAGAGGAAATTTTTTTTTTTTAAATGTGGATATTTATTATAGCAAAAAGTAAAAAATATTGTGTTTTTTTTCAAACTTGACACTCTTCTTTTGTTTATAGCGCAATAAATAAAAACCGCAGAGGTGATCAAATACCACTAAAAGAAAGCTCTATTTGTGTAAAAATAATGATAAAATTTGGGTACAATGTTGCATGACTGCGCAATTGTCATTCTAAGTGCGACAGTGCTGAAAGCTGAAAATTGGCCTGGGCAGGAAGGGGGTATAAGTGCCCTGTATTGAAGTGGTTAAACAAACTTGACAAGGAAAAAAAAGAATGGAAGTACACGTATAACTGTTTACTTATTAAATTTTTTGTATTGAATGTTGTGTTGTTTGTAAATGATAAAGCTTAATAAAACTGAATTATAAAAAAAAAAAAACAATTTTATGATGCCTTTGATACTTTAACAAGTAACTAAGCTCCTCCGAGTATCTGAATGGAACCCAAGCGGACCAAGTTTTATTAAATGTGTCAGTTGCTTCGTTGGCTATTGCCCTTGGTTTTTTTTTCATGGCATAAAGATTTTCTATAGTATAAAGCCACTCTTTAACCGCTTGCCAAACGTATACAGTACATATACGGCAGCAAGGTGGCTCTCCTGTGCAAAATCACATACCTGTACATGATTGTGCAGATCCGGGGGCACACACGAGCACCTCCCGTGTCTCGCTCCTGCTGTGACTGGATACAGCAGGAGCCATTTAGCGGGTTCAGTGGACTTGATGTCTGTCAGGACCAGTGTTGGTCATCTTACTTTAAAAAAGTAATTAGTTAAGTTACAAATTACTTCTCCCAAAAAGTAATTGCGTTAGTAACTCAGTTACTACATTGGAAAAGTAATTAGTTACGCAGCAAAGTAACTGTGACTTTTTTTTAATATTCTATACGTGTAACTAAGGGGCGGGTCTAGTATTACTGTAACCAAGGGGTGCATTTATTATTATAGTTATATATCGTGTAACCAAGGGGCTGCTCTATTATTACTCTAACCAAGGGGCAGATCTGTTATAGCATGTAAGCAAGGGGCGGGTCTATTATTATTATATCGTGTAAGGGGCAGATGGCTACAGAAGAGGGCGAATGTTAAATTAATGGGCAGAGCTCGATATAGAACAATAATAATAAATGCGGCCCTTGGTTACAGTAATACTAGACCCGCCCCTTACTTACACGATAGATGCCCCTTGCAGAGTAGCACGAGCATCGGGAGCGTGCGGCATCGCCTCGTACAATTACATGTTAACTGCACCTGCGCGGTGTAGAGTTCACTCGGAGCTGTTTAGGTTCGGCAATTTTCGGAAGCTCCGTAGTCCTTCGTACAGCGCAAGCGCTGCGCCTGCGCAGTACAGGGGGTCCTTATCCGACGGGGGAACTTTTTCGGCAGGACACCGGAATTACACTACTGCCATCTAGTGGCGGTAGATGTAATTGGGGTAACTAAGCCAAAGTAATGGGAACTGAGTTACCATGAGGGGAAAAGTAATCAGTTAGATTACTCGTTACCCTCTAAAGTAGCGTTACGTAACTCAGTTTATTTTAACTCAGTTACTTACATCACTGGTCAGGACCCACCGATCGTTCCCGAGAGAAGCAGAGTGGCGGTCTGCCTATGTAAACGAGGCAGATCGTCGTTCTGTGAGAAGGGAAGGTAGTGATCCTGTTTCTGCTAAGCAGGAACACGGATCTCTGCCTTCCCACAGTACAAACACATCCCCCACAGTTAGCAAGCACTCCCTAGGAACACATTTAACCCTTTGAAAAAAAAGTGTCAAGAGTCCAATTTTCTGCCTCAATGGTACAGTCCCACTATAATTTGCTGATCACCGCCATTACTAGTAAAATAAAATAAAAATATCCAATAGTTTGTAGACGCTATAACTTTTGCGCAAACCTATCAATATACGCTTATTGGGATTTATTTTACCAAAAATATGTAGCGGAATATATATTGGGCTAAATTGATGAAGAAGTTGGATTTTTTACATTTTTCTATTGGATGTGTTTTATAGCAGACAGTAAAATAATATTGTTTTTTTTTTTTCAAAATTGTTGGTCTTTTTATTTATAGTGCAAAAAATAAAAACCGCAGAGGTGATCAAATACTACCAAAAGAAAGCTCTTTTTGAGGGGAAAAAAGTGACACGTTTTATTTGGGTACAGCATCCCAAGATCGCTCAATTGTCAGTTAAAGTAACTCTGTGCTGTATCGCAAAAAAATCTTCCGGAGGTGAAGTGGTTAAATGTTAAATTTAATTTTAGCTGCGCTTTAGCGCTGTTTAAGTGGCGCTCGCTAGCGGGGCTCATTTAACCCCAAAGAAGCCTGTGTTGCTGCATTTTTCAGGCACTTTGGAAGCGCTGCCCATTCATTTCAATGGGCAGGGTGTTTTGGGAGCTCTAAATACAGCCCCAAAGATGCTCCTTGCAGGACTTTTCCGAATATCCCGCAAGCGCACCGCCCCAGTGGCAAAAGTCACACTGAAATAAATTTTTAGGCACTTTACAGGTGCCATTTCTAGCGCTAAAACGCCTGCAAACTGCCTCAGTGTGAAAGGGGTTATAAGTTGGTCACTCTTAACAAGTGCCTGTCACAGCTCCACTGGCTTTGTTAACCCCCGCCACACCTAGAGATTACAGCGGTGGTGGGGGGAATCAGAGGAGTATTTCTACTAAAGGAGGAGACGGCAGCACATGGGACGCATGGCATTGATTGTAAGTAATGTCCACAACTGCCATCTTCTGATGTTTCTTCTGCACCCAGCTCCTCCTTTGGTCGACCAAAGAATGGTTAGTGAAGTAACTTCTATTCTTCCACGATGAGGCTGCCTGATCCTGAAACCTGACTCAATTTTTCAGCATTTTACAAATGCAAAGACTTCACGCTGTACTAAGTATGTTTTGCAGGCAGTGTTAAGCCAGCCATAGACCATTCTCAGGAGGTTCAGCAGGAACCAGCCAAGATTCGAACCATGTGTAGGCAGGATGTCGGGAGAACTCAATGGCTTGGAGGGAGGGATTCCTCTGTCAACACCTGTGCTTGCAGGAAAGAAATTTGCACTGTATATAGCTGGCCTTAGTATAAAAAATTAGAACACCTGTCAAGTTTTTTTGCTACCTCTGCCCCAGTTTGGCAGATTCTCCCTCTCTATTTGTCCGATTTTCTACTATCATTCAAAGTGAATGAAAATAAAGGAAAATACCAAATTTTGGATTGCCCCCAAAGCAGTAATAGATGGCAAATCTTCCAGTGGGGACACTAGTTCTTGGAGGCCCCAAGAGATTCCCTTAATTTGTAGGGATTTCCCTTCTGGTTTTGGGTATAGGACAGGAAGTGAAGGGATATCTCCCCAATGGGACACAGATGGCACACAGGTGTTATAACCCTCCAATACTCAATTCAAAATGAAAATAAAATGTTTTGCCTTATAGTTCTACCTTAAGCTTTAGTTTTCCACTTTGTTGAAGCACAGCAGACCTTTAAGCAGAGGGTATTTGTACGTCATTACTTTCAACACAAAACCAAAAAAAGAGATCTATTCCAAATTTAGAAAGGCAATCATTTCTTTATGCCCTTAAGCTAACTGTGCGTCCAGAGTGCCTGGTTTACAGCACAGATACAGCCCAACAGTTTTAGATCTGATTTATTGCAAACAGCATAAGGGCTTGTAATGATGGGTAAATGCAGCTTCCTCTTTTTTATATAATATTATATATATATATATATATATATATATATATATATATATATATATATATATATATATATATATATATATATATATATATAAATATACACAGTGTGTGTATACACACACACACACACACACACACACACACACACACACACACACACACACACACTAGTTTGAGAACATGCTCTCAATTTTTTGCTGTCGGAAATTCGGCCAGCAAAATTCCAATGGAGCCTACACACGGTCGCATTTTCCGATGAAAAGCTCTCATCAGTCTTTTTCTGTCCGGAATTCCGATCGTGTGTACGCGGCATTACACGTACTTGGTTCTCCTCATGAGAAAAGCTTAGGTTTTAATGATGGGAAGATGTTCCTGGAGAAGTAGGGAGGCTCTTTTAGCTAAACAATAGGGAGTAAATCAAAGAAAGACACCTGTACTGTACAGTGCGGACAACTTGGAGGACATTTGCCTTGAGCGCATGTTGTAGGGGAATGATCCCTTCTACAGTACAAGCATGTTTTTTTTATATCTTTTGTAAAGAAGAGGGATGTGTTTTGTTGAACACATTGTGGTTGATTTACTAAAACTAGACAGTGCAAAATATGGTGCAGCTCGGCAATGGAAAACCAATCAGGTTTGTCAAAGCTTAAAGGGGTTGTAAAGCTTTGTTTTTTATTTTCTAAATAGGTTCCTTTAAGCTAGTGCATTGTTGGTTCACTTACCTTTTCCTTCGATTTCCCTTCTAATGCCGCATACACACGATCTGAATTCTCGTCGGAAAAAGCTCTGACGGTTTTCCCAACTGTCTTGCCTACACACGGTCACACCAAATTCCGACCGTCAAGAACGCGGTGACGTACAACATTACAACGAGCCGAGTTCAATGCTTCCGAGCATGCGTCGAATTGTTTCCGAGCATGCGTAGGAATTTTGCGCGTCAGAATTGCTACAGACAATCGGAATTTCCATTGGGAAATCAGAAAAATTGAGAACATGCTCTCAATTCTTTGCTGTCGGAAATTCGGCCAGCAAAATTCCGATGGAGCCTACACACGGTCGCATTTTCCGATGAAAAGCTCTCATCTGTCTTTTTCTGGCCAGAATTCCGATCGTGTGTACGCGGCATAAATGTTTTTTTTCTTTGTCTGAATTTCTCACTTCCTGTTTCTCCTCAGTAAACTTCACACCATCATCCGAGCGGTGTTTATCAGCCAGAACAGCTTACTGAACAGCTTACTGAGGAGGAACAGGAAGTGAGAAATTCAGACAAAGAAAACAAAGAAAAAAAACATTTAGAAGGGAAATCGAAGGAAAAGGTAAGTGAATCCAACAATGCACTAGCTTAAAGGAACCTATTTAGAAAATAAAAAATGAATCTTTACAACCCCTTTAACTGAACAAGCTTAAGTTAGAAGATGATTGGCTACCATGCACAGCTGCACCAGATTGTACACTCCAGTTTTAGTAATCAACCCTATTGTTGTTTCGTAAACTACTGAACTGAAAGTTTTCAGCAATAAGAATATGGAACTCCTGGCCTACCTACTCGTTCCAGTTCATTAAAATTAAAGTCTATCAGGAGCGGGCACAGTGCTGGTCTCTCCCATCCAGAAACAACACCGGAAATTGTCCCTTGTGCTAGTGGCTGCTGTCTTAGTTGAAATCTTATGATCCCCCATCCCCCCTCCTCCCAGTAGTAAACTTTTGGTGCTACAGCTGAAAAGTGCGGAGTATGCCCACCTTTCCACTCCTCCCTCCATTCATAGAAGCTGTACAATAGCTTCCAGCAATAAAAAGTGCTTTATGAATGGATGGAAGCAGATATTTCATTCATCTGCTTGTTCTCCGATCTTTAATTGTTTTTCATTTATGTTATTGTAAAGCTACTGTGAATGGAGGGGGGGGCAGAAAGGGCAGGCATAGTTAGAACGCATGACAAGTGTCTTTGACAGGTCCGCCAGCATTATTAACTCCATAGTGCTAGAAGATTATCACTGTGGAAGTATGGGAGGATGGAAGATTTCAACTAAAACAGCACAAAGGATACTTCCCATTGATTATAAGTACTGTCCCTTGTGCTGATTTTTTTTAAAACTAAACTTAGACTTTGAGTTTTGCCCAGAGATGGTCTTTAAAGCAATTTCAAGACCCCTTACCCAAAGATCCCCCCCCCACTCTCGGAACCGCCCCTTTTGAACACCTATTTTTTTAATTCCCTTCATACATACCACAGTTTTAGCTGTGTAGTCATCATATGTCCTTCCTCTGTTTGCCTGGCAGTGTTCTTAACATCTGGGTTCTTAACAGCGGGTTAACAGCTCGTTTTTGTCCAGAGAATTGGAGAGCAGAGATATATTCAACTGATCCTCTGATCCTCCCAGCGCAAGACCGGTCCCTGCAGCGCCTTGCGGTCCAGCAGCCTTGGGCAGTGGAATGTTCCTGACGTCATCATGCCCATAGACTGGATCTGGACTTTAAGATGTCAGGAACAGTCTACCGCTGGACGTGGGGGAGTGTCATTTTCCAGAGGATTGAAGTATTGGGTGAGCATAGACTTTGTGTTCACCCCTAAACAAAATAAGCAGTTATCCATCCAGGGGGGCACAACCCCACTGCATGGGTGACATTTTTTTGTCTGAAGTTGGGCTTTAAATAAGAGGTACAATTGGGGACATCGCATTGTAATAGGTCTATGTGAGTTTAGAGATAACTTAGGGGTAGAGATTTAAATAAATGGAAGGGTGGAGGCACTCTCTTACAATTAACATTTTGAAAAACTGGACAGTAATAATGCAAAGAATAAGGACAACAGCCCCGGAACTTGCCATCAGGTCAACAAAGGTAGGTAAATTTTCCAACAGTGATAGCAGATATAGATGGTGTTGATTTGGATCCTTTGCCAGCTTCCTCTCACATGCCACATTCTGATTACTGTCACATGTGACGTCCATGACACTAGCTACAATTTAAAAAAAAAAAATCATTTTTTTATCCTGAGTTCTTTATTGTGCTATTCAGTACCGAGACATTGATAGAAAAAGTAAAAGACTGCCTTTGTGAAACATTTTGCTCGGTGGCATCACATTAACAGCTGTAGAACTGCCTTACCGCGAGTTCAGTTCACTTTTTTATATTGTGAATGAAATCACCAAGGTTAAAAACTATAGAATTCCATTAAGAAGCACAAAACACGTTAGTGACGTCAGTCCGCAACTGTAGCAAACAATGTTCTGGCTTTTACAGAAGAAGATTGAAAAAAAAAAAAAAGCATTTAGTGAACAAAACAGCAAGGGGAATATCCTCATCATAATAATAAAATTAGCAACACAAGGTCGTATGCTCTGAAGAGTGACGTCACATAGCCGCCAGTATAGAATCTTCACTTTGAACTGTCTCATGTCCACATTCTTGTGGCGAGTGACTCCTGCTGTCAAATGTGTCATTTTGAAAATGTGTTTTTCATCCAGGATACTCCAGGATAATAACCATTTGTTCCCAATTTAGAACACACAATCCAGTTATCCTTACTGATCGCTAGCATAATCACAGTAAGGGTTTTGGACCTATTAACGGCACCCTAACAACCGTAGCCAGCATGGTGCTAGGATACAAGTCAAATATATAGGTTTTCCTCTTGGTTTAAATGACAGAGAAAATTAAAGAGAAGGGGACATGAGGGTTTAGCACATACACAACCGTGAAGCGCATTGGAGAATTTTACAGTATGTTGGCAGTATATACTTATATTTTAAGGTTGTCAGAAAGCGGAGGTCCTTTCAATCCAATGAACATTCTCGAGAATATTGCAGTCTCTATGCAGATCTCTTTTTCTATGAAGCCACTCTTGGGGCTTAGAAGGGTCAGCCAAGACCTTGTTCTTTGGGTGCTGGTGTAGATCATATAGTGCAGTCATTCTCAACCAGGATTCAGTGAAACCCCAGGGTTCCTACAGAGGTTGCTAGGAGTTCCTTGAGCTGTGGCTGGTTGACCTCCCATCGAATGGTACCTGCAAAGTTCCAGGGTCATAGCCACTAGGCATAGTTTGCAGCATGCAAGCGAGGATCTTTTTAGCTATCTGTAAGGTTGGCATTCTGACCATCACTGTAAGGGGCACGTTCTTTCCACTGACCACCAATACAATGGGCATTTTCCCCAATGACCCCCCTAATGAGTTGGTTTTAGCAGGGGTTCCCTGAGGCCCAAAAATCATTTCTAAGGGTTCCTTTAAGGAAAAAAGGTTTGGAAAGGCAGAGTATGAACTGGCCAGAGAGGAATCACTTTAACGCAGTTGGCCAGCTTATACTTGTATTGCAATATATGGTAACTAAGAAACCTCAATCTATAAGCAAGAGTTAGGAAAAGGTAAACAAGTAGTAACACTCAGTTTATCATTTGTTGTATATATGGAGCTATTTGGACCTGAGCATTAATTTTCCTTTTTTTCCACTGCATGGTGCAGGTTGGTAACTATAAATGGCAGGGATGCCTGAAGTTGTTAATTTACTGGCTATAAGTTTATTTTCACTGTGCTGTAACCCCTTTGTAATGTTATATATATACAGTATACTGTATATCGCTATCCCCGTAGGAGCCGCTGGTTACTGGTTTTCCCTTTTCCTGCATAGCCAGGCAACACACATTTTCAAGTTGCATCCAGGTACAACAAATCAGTCCATGGGCTTGTTTTTGTTGTTTTATTGGGGGAAACAACCTGGATAGGTTATAGGCATTATAAGATGCCCAACTTGACTTGAGGAACAACAGATGAGGACAAACGTCCTTCTCTATGTACATAATAATATGAAGATCCTTGACTGAACTCCCTCTGGGATAAACGCAGTCGCTATGGATCAGTGACAAGAACCTTTACGGACCAGGAGCTCTCAGTCCCCTTTAAAGAATTAGCACAAAGCTGCAAACTGTATGCAGAAGTATCTTGTTTCCTCTGTAGAACTTCACCCAGTTCTAACGCTTGCAGATACTACCAGCCTACCCAACTGCTTGACTACCAGCCCCTCCTGGCTGCTTGACTACCAGCCCATCTGGCAGCTCTGAAGAACTCCCCAAGACAAGGGATCAGGATTTAGCACAATTCTGTCCTTGGACAGTTTGCTACGTCTGGCAGTCTTTCCCCTTATATGCCCCTGGGTGTGCTGAGGTACTCACACTGTCCTTTGTTCCCCGCTGCACTGGGCAAGTCTCCTGTTCAACCCTCCAACTGATCAGATCTTCCCATGCCAGCCCAGATGTCCAAAGGTAATTGGGACTCCTCTCTTAGGCTTCTTCTTCTTTCTTTCCTCAGCTCCTGCCTGGAGACAGAGCCCCAGATCTGGGCTCTCCTCCCAGGTCACACAACAGCAACCTCAGAACTCCAGCTCACATCTGACTTCCCTGCTGGCCAGGCTCCACCATATTTAAGGGCTGACCCAGCCACCTTGCCAGGCCCTCTGCCTGGGGATTGGCCTGATTGCCTCACGTATGCAGATCAAGACCTCCTGGCCTCTGCCCACTAACTTTTAGAAGCTTCCCCAAGCTTTTAGATCCAGGGAGAGGATGAAGTTTGCTTTACTAATGAATGTGAGGGTTTGATTTTTTTGGGTCCATTTTTTTAAATTTCTACCATAATTTTTGAGATACCTCAAAGACAGAAAATTAGGAGATCCCTAAATAGGTATTCAATAGGGGTAGTGCAAGATGAATGAACGTTTCTTGCTTCAACCTTAAGAAATCTTTAATTTAAATGGCATATTACAAGAAAGTGGAGGGTTCAGTCAAGGCCACTATTTAATGCAAAAACTGTCCCTTTTACTTGTTGTTGAAGTGTCGTTTTTTTAATCAGTTTGAACCACCTAGATTACATTACACACTCATCAAATTACAGGTATTGGTTATCAGTACTACACTTAGCACACAATAGCTTCATCATGTCTAGAATAGACACTATCTTATTTCTTTCATTGTTGATATGTTCTGTCAAGTGTATTTTTGATCAAGAGGCCTTAATAAAATCCTAGCACTGATATCTAATGGAGACAATGTGCAAGAAAAAAAAAATAAGTTGCTGATTTTAGTTTGACACTTTCCCAATAATCTATGCTTTCTGCTATAGGGCTTTCATTGTGATTATCCTGGCAACAGATATATATACAGTATAAAACACTATCTAGCTAAATTCATAGGAACTCAAGGAAGATGATTTGCAAAAGCTCATGGCAGCCAAAAAATACCCCCAACTTCTCCCAGCTTTAATGTAAAGCTAAAACAGATCATTAAACACTCAAATAATCTTTAACATGTAAATGCAGTTTAAATGTTTATTTTTTATTTTTTAATCTGCAGCTTTCATTAAAATAATACCTGATGATCCAGCAATTAAAGCAGTATTAAACACAAACAAAAATGTAATATATTGCAGCTTACCAATTCTTAAAGGGTAACTCCATTTTCATGGGAAAAAAATAGCAAATAAATTTTTTATATATAGTATATACAATTGCGAGAAAAGACATATTGTAATTAACCACTTGCCGCCTGCCATATAGCAGAATGACGGTGGCAAAGTGGTTTCAAAATCCTGACCGGGCGTCATATGATGTCCTCATGACATTGAGCCGCTGCACGTCCCCGGGGGCGCGCATTGCGGCGATCGTTGTTGCAACTACGATCTTGGTAAAGAGTCTCTGACGGAGACTCTTTACCAAGTGATCAGCCGTGTCCAATCATGGCTGATCACAGTGTAAATAGGAAGAGCCGTTGATCGGCTTTTCCTCACTAGCGTCTGTCAGACGCGAGTAGAGGAGAGCCGATCGGCTGCTCCTCTGACAGGGGGGGTCTGTGCTGATCGATTATCAGCGCAGCCCCCCCGAGGATGCCCACACTGGACCACCAGGGATGCCACCAGACCACCAGGGATTCCCAGCGCCAGGTATGCCACCCTGGACCACCAGGGATGCCAGTCAGTGCCACTTCATTGGTGCCACCTCATCGGTGCCCATGAGTGCGGCCTTATCCTTGCCCGTCAGTGAAGGAGAAAACGTACTTATTTACAAAGTTTTGAAACTGAAACAAAAAAAAACATATTTTTTTTCAAAATTTTTTTATTTGTTTAGCAAAAAATAAAAACCGTAGAGGTGATCAAATACCACCAAAAGAAAGCTCTATTTGTGGGAACAAAATGATAAAAACTTAGTTTGGGTACAGTGTTGTATGACTGCACAATTGTCATTCAAAATGCAACAGTGCTGAAAGCTGAAAATTGGTCTGGGCAGGAAGGTGTTTAAGTGCCCAGTATTGAAGTGGTTAAATGTTATTTAAAATTATTTTTCCTTTTCATTCTGCAGCTCTGTTATTTTCTGTAAAATGCAATGCAATATGGCTACCTGGAGGCGTTCTGTACACAGATGGCGTACGGAACGCCCCCCAGTAATGTAATTTTCTGCTTGTGTGATTGGCTCACTGATTTTCTCAGATGTCTGCACTAAGATACAAGTCAAGATTTTAAGCATCCCCTGCAACAAAAATTTAATTTTTGGTGAGATACACCCAAACGCAAACCACATCTAAAGGGATGCATACCCTGGCACCTTCCTCATTAGAACCCTGCAGGTGCAGAAGCTGATTGATAATTAAAAAATCACTCACATTCACTCAGCTATTTTTGCAGAATAACAAAAAGTAGGAATCTGCAACAAACTGTTAAAATCATAGATCACCCAGAGGGGAAGGGGGACTTACACTTTAAATGTGGGGTCTGGATTAGTGTTCTAATTGTATGGAGATGAGTCATTCCAGAAATTAAAATGTATTTCTTAGCTAGAGGCAAGAAAGGCTTGTCTGAAGAGAAGAGTTTTCAGGGTTCGCCTAAAGGAGGACAGAGTAGGAGATAGCCAAACAGGTTGAGGTAGGGAGTTCCAGAGGATGAGAGAGGCTCTGGTGAAGTCCTGGAGGAGAGCATAGGAGGAGGTGATGAAGAAGCTAGAGAGAAGGAGATCTTGGGAGGACCAAAGAGAAGGGTTTGGTTGCTATTTTGAGACAAAGTTGGTAAGGTAGCTTAGGGCAGAGTTGTGGATGTTTTTTAAAGTTGTTAATATTTTAAATTTAATTTAATAAGCCAGTGGAGGGAATAGCAAACAGAGCTGGTAGACACCAAGTAATTGGCAAGGTGGATGAGTAAGGCAGCGGTATTCATGATTGACTAAAAGGGGGTAGCCTGTGTAGAGGTAGGCCAATAAGGAGGGAGTTGCAGTAGTTGGAGCGAAAGATAAGTTAGTGAATTAGTATGCTGAATGTAATAAAAGGGCACCTGCGAAAAAAACAACATTAAGTAATCACTAAAAAAGGGCTGCGTGTCTTACAGCTATATCAGCTGGATCAAAAAAGTTCAAAGACAAATTGCGCTCCTAGAAATCAACTCTTTGTAAACATACAAAATATGAAGTGCTATGCTGTAAACTAAAAAAAATAATAAATTAAAATTAAGTGACTGTGAATAAAGTGCTCAGCGAAAGACCTACTAAAAGTGCTTAGTGCAAATCAAATAGCAATTTTTATATAAAAAAACAATTCATCTGTAAAAAAAAAATATTAGTTTTAGCATAAAAATACATATAATAGTCAAAAAAATGAAGTGCAAATCATATAAAAAACTTAATCAAAATCTTCAATGAAGTGCTTGGTTGTGAAATAAAAAATGCTTGCTGTGATAAAAAGATCAGAGATAGTGCCCTGGTGAGAAAAGACACCCCAACTCCATGCTAGCAGGTGACACCACATTTGCCAGAATAAAAAGGGTTTGAATCCCAACCACAACACTACCTGCCTGGAGTTTGCTTGTTCTCCCTGTGCCTGCGTGGGTTTTCTCCGTGTACTCCGGTTTCCTCCCACACTCCAAAGACATGCTGGTAGGTTAATTGTCTTCTGTCCAAAATTGGCCCTAGTATATGAATGTGAGTTGGGGACCTTGGATTGTGGGCTCCTTGAGGGTAGGGACCGATGTGAGTGTGTGATGTATGTATGGAGCACTATGTAAATTGACGGCACTTTATTGGTGCCTTAAATAAAATAATATATATAATGGAGGTGCATCTAGATGAGGATGTGCGGGGATAGGGACAATTGTGGACTCAGGTTGAACTGGATGGACTGGTGTCTTTATTCAACCTTACTATGTAACTAACTATGTAACTAAGGTCAGATATGCTTAAGGTAAGTGACTCCCCAGACAGGAACTGTATCAAATCCTCCCTGTCCTGGATGTTTTTAGCACATTATAGAGGGCATTTCTGTATCTTTAGTAACCTCATAGGCAAGTGGGATGGGAAACATGAAGAATTTTCTCATAGTGTAATATTTTAAAACTTTTATTCCAGCGAAGTTAAAATGACACATATTAAGACAATGAAAACGAGCATCAATGAAAAATAATTTCCACTTGCTTTCCAAAAAGCGGAAGTAACGTGCATCCGAAGATCCTCCTGTACGTGTTTCGTCAGCAAATCTCTGACATCATCAGGGTTAACATGATGACGTCAGACTTTTTCTGGCAAAACGTGTAGGGCAGGACCTTCAAGTGCACGTCATTTCTGCTTTTTGGAACACAGGTGGAATACAAACCAGTGTATATGGATTTTCCATTATAGCTCATTTTAATTGTTTTAATGAAAGTAAAATTTTTACTTCACTGGAATAAAAAGTTTTAAAATACTGCACTATGAGGAAATTCTACATGTCTTCCCCCTGCCTATGAGATTACTAAAGATACTGAAATGCCCTCTATGATGCACTGAAAACTTCCACGACATCAAGGGATGATTTAATACAGTTCCTGTCCGAGGATTCACGTACCTTAAGCGTGTCTGACCTTCTTTGAGAAAAGGGGCCAAATCTCCTGGTAAGGGTGGTGTGAGCTCACCTGCTAGCATGGAGTTAGGGTGTCTTTTCTCACCAGGACTCTACTATCTCTGACATTTTTTTATCACAACAGGCATTTTTTTATATCACAAGCAAGCTCTTTAATAAAGATTTTGATAAACATTTTTATTTAGTTAAATAGTTAGCTAGGCTGAAAAAAGACACAAGTCCATCCAGTTCAACCCTAAAAAAATAAATAATAAAAATAAATAAATAAATAAATAATAAATAAAACAATGTGTTTATATGATCTGTACTTATTTTTTTGGACTATTATATATATTTTTTTATACTATACATGAATTGTTATTTGATTTGCACTGAGCACTTTTAATGGGTCTTTCACTGAGCACTTTATTCACAGTCACTTAATTGAATTTATTTGTATATTGTTGGCTACAAGGGGGCATATTTTTCAAATGTTACAGAGGTGAAGGCAGCAAAATCTGGACAAGGATTGGATGTGTGGCTGAAGGAGGAGTCCAGGATTCCACCTAGCTCACATGAATGAGGAGATGGACTTGATAGTAGTACTATTAATCTTTATAAAAAAAAGTATTGGCAGAGGGCATTGGAAAGGGGAGGAAATATTATGAACTTCGTTTTTGAAAGATTTAATTTTAGGAAGCGGTTTAATACCCATAATGATATGGCAGTTAGTAAATTAGTGATGTGCAAGTAGACTGAAAGGGTGACCTGAGGAGTATAGAGATAGATGGGTGCTATCAGCATGGAGATGTTTTTTTTTTTTTTGATGTCAAAATGTAGAGAATAAGATTTCCTTTCATTTGAGCCCAGTCTTGCCACACAGATTTACTCGAGGCCTGAGCAATCCTCTTTTATTGTTCAGTTAGAGAAATCTTGACAAAGTCTTGAAAACTTTGTCAAAAACGCCCCCTTGCTGTGAGTGACAGGTGATTTACATATCTCATGCACTAGCCTGAGACAGGCACATTCTGTGTAAAAAGTTCACAATTCACATCCCCCTTCCCTCCAGCTCTCCCAGCTTTACTGTGTTTTGACTGGATGTTTCTCATCATGGGATGCAGTGAACAGTCAGCAGACTATACACAGACAAGTGATTTAGGGGACATTTATGTAGTCAGAGCTGGCAGAGTAGAACATCCAGTGATCTGATGATAATCTGTCTCAGGCTAGTGCATGATATGTAAATCACCTGTCACTCACAGCAAAGGGGCGTTTTTGACAAAGTTTTCAAGACTTTGTCAAGATTTCTCTAACTGAACAATAAAAGAGGATTACTCAGGCCTCGAGTAAATCTGTGTGGTAAGACTGGGCTCAAATGAAAGGAAATTGTATTCTCTACATTATGACATATAAAAAAAAAATTGTGGGTTTAAGTCCACTTTAAGAACAGGGATAGATACTCTTCACTAGGGATGGGCCCGGTGTTCGATTCGAACCCATGTTCGAATCGAACATCGGGCGTTCGCCCGTTCGGCGAGCCCAGAACTATTTGGGCCGCTCGCATCACATTCGTGTGATGCGAGCGGCCCGCAATGCATTGCGCCAGTCGCAGTGCAATGCTGGCTGATGATTTGCCAAGCATGCACTGTGACCCCCCATGCTTGGCCAATCACAGCGCCGGCAGCGAGGAGAGCCATAATTGGCTACAGGCAGGATGTAGCCAAGTATAGCTCAGGGGCTTTAGTACACGCCCCGCGGTATAAGAGACCCCCAAAGCACCTTGTCCCCATGTTGATGAGGACAAGGGCCTCTTCCCCACAACCCTGGCCGGTGGTTGTGGGGGTCTGCGGCGGGGGGCTTATCGGAATCTGGAAGCCCCCTTTAACAAGGGGACCCCCAGATCCCGCCCCCCCCTGTGTGAAATGGTAAGGGGGTACAAAAGTACCCCTACCATTTCACCAAAAAAGTGTCAAAAATTTTAAAAATGACAGGAGACGGTCTTTGACAATTCCTTTATTAAAATCTTCTTTCTTCTTCTTCTTTCTTCTGGTCTTCCTTTCTTCATCCTTCAGTTTCTTCATCTTCTCCTTCCGGCATCTTCTTCTTCCATCATCTTTTTTCTCCGATCCGCTTCTTCTTGCGGTGGTCTTCTCGTCCGGCATCTTCTTCCATGGCGTCGGTGTCTCTTCTTGGGCCACTCCTCGCAATGGGAGGCTCCCGCTGTGTGAGGCTTCGCTGCATCTGACAGGTCTTTTATAACGGAGGGCACCTGGTGACCCCGACAGAAGAACAGACGCCGACGCCATGGAAGAAGATGCCGTACGAGAAGGACGAGAAGACCAGCGCAAGAAGAAGCGGATCGGAGGAAGAAGAAGATGGAAGAAGAAGATGGAAGAAGATGACGGAAGGAGAAGATAAAGAAACCAAAGGATGAAGAAAGAAGAAAGAAGATTTTAATAAAGGAATTGTCAAAGACCGTCTCCTGTCATTTTTACAATTTTTGACACTTTTTTGGTGAAATGGTAGGGATACTTTTGTACCCCCTTACCATTTCACACAGGGGGGTTCCGGGATCTGGGGGTCCCCTTGTTAAAGGGGGCTTCCAGATTCCGATAAGCCCCCCGCCCGCAGACCCCCACAACCACCGGCCAGGGTTGTGGGGAAGAGGCCCTTGTCCTCATCAACATGGGGACAAGGTGCTTTGGGGGTCTCAGACCCCCAAAGCATCCTCCCAATGTTGAGGGCATGTGGCCTTGTACGGTTCAGGCGGGAGGGGGGGCTGCTCTCGTCCTCCCCTCTTTTCCTGCGGCCTGCCAGGTTGCGTGCTCGGATAAGGGTCTGGTATGGATTTTGAGGGGGACCCTACGCCATTTTTTTTTTTGACTGGGGTCCCCCTTAATATCCATCCCAGACCTGAAGGGCCTGGTTATTGAATTTGGGGGGACCCCCACGCTTTTTTTAAAAAAATTTTTTTATTTTTTATCAATGACTTTTTTTTTATGAATGACTTTCAATGAATGACTGTTCTCTGTGTTACGGGAGCCGTCAATTCACATTAGCCGCGAGTGATTTTAAATAGCTTTTTTTCTTGCAAAAAATACACTTTTTGCAGGGACAGTTCTAAGCACAGGAAAAATGCGCCCCTTCACAGGCATACTATAGACAGGTACGAAATTTAAAGGAATATTACACTTTTATTGTTTCAATTTAAGCATTATTAAAATCACTGCTCCTGAAAAAACGGCAGTTTTAAAAAAAAAATGTTTGCATTGATACATGTCCCCTGGGGCAGGACCCGGGTCCCCAAACACTTTTTATGACAATAACATGCATATTAGCCTTTAAAATTAGCACTTTTGATTTTGAACGTTCGCATCCATTATAACTAATAGGGTTCTAAAGCTCGCACGGACTTTAGGTCCGTTTGCGGGTTCTGGTGCGAGCCGAACAGGGGGGTGTTCGGTTTATCCCTACTCTTCACATAAATGTATTTGTGGCACAATCAGGATAACATGTGGTTGCACTATAACAACACAGAGTTAAGCTGGGAACCATTGCTTCAGTAAAACAATTCAGAATACAAACAGTTGCTTGCATTTATCCTCATAAACTGCATCCCTCTCAGTTAAAGTTAATGTGAACCCCTACCTCCTAAAACAACCCATTCAGTTTAAAATAGAAACATTTGTCTATATATATATAAAAAAACATTATAAATACCTTTTTTTTTTAATTGGTGATTACATAATCTCTGTTCTCTATTACCTAAGGGGCTTAGAGAGCTAGGATTGAAAAAACAGCAGTACGCTGGTCGTCCCAGTGAATGGCTGTGCAGAGGGTGCGTGTCAGTACAAGTCTGGAGGACAGGCAGGCTGAGTTCCCAGAAAACTGACCATGCTGGGATGGATGTGCGCTCAAGCCTAGTGTGGTCAAGTTGAAATAGAAAAGCAGGAATACTGGCTCAAGGACAAAGGGTCTTACAACTAGGTCTGGCAGTAATCACGAGACTCCCCAGAGAAGCTGGGTCTTCCAGTAAAGCTGGTTTAGGCTCCTGTTTAGCAGCCTGCACATCGGTTCTGACAATAAGGGGGTCGCCCACCTGGCTGCAGATTACAGCTGCTTCTGCTTCATTAGATGTGACCTAAATTTTCCCTGGGCATGTCCTGGGACCCAGGGAGTTGTGGGAAATGGAACTAAAGAGGCCTGGGCCTTCATCTAAGCATGGTACATAAGGGTGCACAATGCTGCAAACTTATCCAAGATTTCAGTGATTGTCTTTACATATAGCTATACTTTGGTCAACATCCACTACCTCACTGTATACATTTAAAAATACTAACCATACAACATACAAGCCCATCCACAACTTCGCCCCCCAGCTACATCACCAACCTCATCTGCAGATATCACTCAAATTGTCCTCTTCACACCTCCCAAGACCTCCTGCTTTCTAGCTCCTTTGTTACCTCCACCCATGCTCGCCTCCAAGACTTCTCCAGAGCCTCTCTCATCCTCTGGAACTATCTTCCCCCAGTATATCCGGTCTGCCCCTACCCTGTCTGCCTTTAGGTGATCCTTGAAAACTCACTTATTCAGGGAAGCCTATCCCACTTCCACCTAAGAACCATACCCGAGCCACCCCCATCAGACCATCCCCCACAGCTATTACCTTTTGTACCGCCTCCCCCTCTCTTTAGATTGTAAGCTCCACAAGCAGGGCCCTCAAGTCTCTTCTGTATTGTATTGTAATTGTACTGCCCCCCCCCCTCTACATTGTAAAGCACTGTGCAAACTGTTGGTGCCATATACAGTATCTCACAAAAGTGAGTACACCCCTCACATTTTTGTAAATATTTTAGTATATCTTTTCATGTGACAACACTGAAGAAATTACACTTTGCTACAATGTACCGTAGTGAGTGTACAGCTTATACAACAGTGTAAATTTGCTGTCCCCTCAAAATAACTCAACACACAGTCATTAATGTCTAAATTGCTGGCATCAAAAGTGAGTACACCCCTAAGTGAAAATGTTCAAATTGGGCCCAAAGTGTCAATATTTTGTGTGACCACCATTATTTTCCAGCACTGCCTTAACCCTCTTGGGCATGGAGTTCCCAAGAGCTTCACAGGTTGCCACTGGAGTCCTCTTCCACTCCTCCAATATGACATCACAGAGCTGGTGGATGTTAGAGACCTTGCGCTCCTCCACCTTCCGTTTGAGGATGCCCCACAGATCCTCAATAGGGTTTAGGTCTGGAGACATGCTTGGCCAGTCCATCACCTTTACCCTCAGCTTCTTTAGCAAGGCAATGGTCATCTTGGAGGTGTTTTTGGGATCGATATCATGTTGGAATACTGCCCTGCGGCCCAGTCTCCAAAGGGAGGGGGTCATGATCGGCTTCAGTATGTCACAGTACATATTGGCATTCATGGTTCCCTCAATGAACTGTAGCTCCCCAGTGCCAGCAGCACTCATGCAGCCCCAGGCCATGACACTCCCACCACCATGCTTGACTGTAGGCAAGACACACTTGTCTTTGTACTCCTTACCTAGTTGCCGCCACACACACTTGACACCATCTGAACAAAATAAGTTTATCTTGGTCTCATCAGACCACAGGACATGGTTCCAGTAATCCATGTCCTTAGTCTGCTTGTCTTCAGCAAACTGTTTGCAGGCTTTCTTGTGCATCATCTTTAGAAGAGACATGCAGACCAGTTTGATGCAGTGTGCGGCGTATGGTTGAGCACTGACAGGCTGACCCCCCACCCTTTCAACCTCTGCAGCAAGGCTGGCAGCACTCATACGTCTATTTCCCAAAGACAACCTCTGCATATGACGCTAAGCACGTGCACTAAACTTCTTTGGTCGACCATGGCGAGGCCTGTTCTGAGTGGAACCTGTCCTGTTAAACTTCTGTATGGTCTTGGCCACCATGCTACAGCTCAGTTTCAGGGTCTTGGCAATCTTCTTATAGCCTAGGCCATCTTTATGTAGAGCAACAATTCTTTTTTTTTCAGATCCTCAGAGAGTTCTTTGCCATGAGGTGCCATGTTGAACTTCCAGTGACCAGTATGAGAAAGTGAGAGCGAGAACACCAAATTTAACACACCTGCTCCCCATTCACACCTGAGACCTTGTAACACTAACGAGTCACATGACACAGTGGAGGGAAAATGGCTAATTGTATAAACGGAGAACAGGGGCCGCCCACATTTTCTTTTTTGGCTCAGTTGCCATACACCCACTCAAAGTTGGAATCATACTTGCTGTGGGAATGTGTAGTTTGCAAGCCAGAGGAGGGGAAAGAAGAAAGATTAGGTGAAGCTGAACAAGAGCTCAGGTTGAGTGCTGCTACTAAGTAGGAGGCGGGGCACTGGCACCCCAGAAGTATAGATTCTTAGTAGTGTTTCCATCCTTCATATGCTCTGCAGATACATAACACAGCAGGGGGTGGATGAGACACAAGTGTATGTGCGTCATTTAAAAAAAAAAAAAATCTTCTGGAAACAAACATTTTCTATACACTGTACGTGTTTCAACTGTATATTGAGCTGCTTGGCTGGAGATCCCCTTCCAACAATTATTAGTAGACAACGTTAGGGAGAAAAATCGCTAAAAATATTTTCAGGCAATACATCATTTTTTTTTTTTCCTTGTGATTTAATTACAAAATAAACACTTAAACATCATAGTAAATTAGAGTTCTGTTTCCATTGCAAATATGTACAAGCACATCTATTTCAGCTACTCTGATTTAATGTGCACATTCTGAATTTTCTTCCTTTTTTTTTTTTTTCATTTGTTATTAAATAAATTCCCCTTGCAGCGATTGTGTGGGAGGACAGGTACGCTTCTCCAATGAGACTGGCCTGACTGTTATGTTTTAACATATAAATAACATCAAGTATCGTCACAGGAAATGAAATTCATGATTTAGTAAAGTTTGTCAAGTGCACTGCAGCAATATCTGGAATTGTTTGTATTATTATACAGAAGGTCAAAGCAGGATGTGGACATGACAGCGCTTGTCAGGGCTGATCACAGATGTACATAACCCGGAATGACATTTAAAGGGAACCTGTCACAAATGAATATACTGCAGTACTCACCTTCCCCTCAAGGTGTCTACCCCTACATTTAAAACTGTAAAAATAGACCTCTAAGCACCTAGACAGCCATAGTGCTGTAACCTTTGCTCTGTCTCAGATCTTGCATGCCTCTTCTGTCACAGAGGCTTAGCCCCCGTACACACGGTCGGAAATTCCGACCACAAAATCCGTCGGATTTTTTCTGACGAATTTTGTCTGACAATGGTGTTGCATACACACGGTCGGACAAAGTTGTCGGAAAATCCGATCATTCTGAACGTGGTGTCGTTCGTTGCGTACGACAGAACTATGTAGAGGCTATTATCCAATAGCTTTGGTCTCGTAATTTGATCTGAGCATGCGTGGCACTTTGTCCATCGGAATTCTCTACACACGATCGGAAAAAGTCTGAGAGCAGGATCTCAAATTTTTTACGTCGGAAATTCCGACGGAAAAAGTCTGATGGAGCCCACACAAGGCTGATTTTCCGACAACATGGTCCAATCGGACATTTTCCATCGGAATTTCAGACCGTGTGTACGGGGGCTAACTCTCTAATGAATGCTGGGCCACCATCTATTGGACACTGGACCACCATATTGCACATGTGTTACATTTGCTTTATTATCAGTTGAGCCATGTTGTATTACTGCAACCAATTCATTTTCCATTGGCCCTAATGTTGGAATAAATTTGAGCATTTACCTCTGAGATCGGTTTGTAAAGCATTTTTCGAGAGATGTGATTAACCACGGCAGTTCCAGAAGGTTTTACCCCCTTCCTGAACAGGCCATTTTTTTGTGATACGACACTGCGTTGCTGTAACCACTTGCCAACCAGTGCACGACGTTGGTACAATGGCGCGGCTGCGCAAATGGGCGTACAGGTACGTCCCCTTTAAGACGTGGCATTGTGGGCGTGCGCACGCTGCGGTGTGCTCCGTGACCGTTCTCGCGGGACCCGTGGAATCAATGTCTGCCGGTGTCCCGCGATTGTGTCACGGAACGGCAGAATGGGGAGATGCCTTTGTAAACAAGGCATTTCCCCATTCTGCCTAGTGACATGACAGAGATCTACTGCTTCCTGTCATCGAGAGCAGTAATCACTGTCATGTCCTAGGTAGCCCACCCCCCTCACAGTTAGAATCACTCCCTAGGATACACGTAACCCCTTGATCGCCCCCTAGTGTTTAACCCCTCCCCTACAAGTGTCATTTATACAGTAATCAGTGCATTTTTATAGCACCGATCGCCGTATAAATGACAATGGTCCCAAAATAGTGTCAAAAGTGTCTGATGTGTCCGCCATAATGTCGCAGTCATGATAAAAATCACAGATCGCCGCCATTACTACTAAAAAAAAAATATAATTAAAATGCCATAAATCTATCCCCTATTTTGTAGACGCTATAACTTTTGCGCAAACCAATCAATATATGCTTATTGCGATTTTTTTACCAAAAATATGTAGAAGAATACATATCGGCCTAAACTGAGGAAAAAAAATATTTTTTTTTTATATATTTTTGGGGGATATTTATTATAGCAAAAAAATATTGCTTTTTTTTCAAAATTGTGGCTTTTCTTTTGTTTATAGCGCAAAAAATAAAAACCCCAGAGGTGATCAAATACCACCAAAAGAAAGGCTCTAATTGTGGTTAAAAAAGGACGTCGATTTCGTTTGGATGTAACGTCGCACGACCGTGCAATTGTCAGTTAAAACGAGGCAGTGCCGTATCGCAAAAAGTGCTCTGGTCAGAAAGGGGGTACATTTTTCCGGGGCAGAAGTGGTTAACTGACAACTGCGCGCTCGTGCAACGATGTACCCAAATACAATTTATGTCCTTTTGTTCCCACAAATAGAGCTTTCTTTTGGTGGTATTTGATCACCTTTGCAGTCTTTATTTTTTGCGCTATAAACAAAAAATACTGACTATAAGAAAGGTTGCTGAGTGTCTTATAATATTCAGCATCACATCCCGTAATTTGATATGTACAACAATAAAAAAGATGAATGGGATTTTTAGGGTGCAAAAATATAAAAAAAAATATATAAATTTTATTTCAGACATTAAAATATTTAGACAAGAGCTTTCTTTTTTCATTTATTCTAGACAGTGTTTGAGTTTTTGTTCACAGCAATGAGCTCAGATAGGAGATAGCCTTTTTGTCAAAGGTAGGCCATACATGATCCATTTTTTTTTTGTTCAACCAAAACGAATAAAACATGTGCCAATTCCCCCATCAACACACTTGGTGCTGATGGGGGAATTCTTCCTGCAGTGTTATTGTGTCCAATGCAATAGCATACAATAGAATACAATAATCACTATTGCTGGCTGTGGCTGGTGGCACTGATTGTTCAAGATCATAGTTACATAGTTAGTCTGGTTGAAAAAAGACACAAGTCCATCCAGTTCAACCAATAGGAGGGAACACAAATACATAATCCTATATACAATCCTATACCCAGAGTTGATCCAAAGGAAGGCAAAAAAAAAAAAACAATAAAGCATGATCCTATTTGATCCAGCAGAGGAAAAAAAATCCTTCCGGATCCCCCAAGGGGCAATCAGATACTTCCTGGATCAGCTTTACCTATAAATATTAGTACCCAGTTCTATTATGTCAATTTAAGAAAGAATCCAGGCCTTTCTTAAAACAATCTACTGCGCTGGCCAGAACCACCTCTGGAGGGAGTCTATTCCACATTTTCAGAGCTCATACTGTGAAGAAGCCTTTCCGTATTTGTAGATAAAATCTATTTTCCTCCAGATGTAAAGAGTGCCTCTTTATCCTCTGTAATGAACTTAAAGTGAATACCTCAACACCAAATTCACTATATGGACCACTTATGTATTTATGCATATTAATCATACCCCCCTTAATCAGGGATTGACTTGTGTACAACCAGCTAGCCCATACATGTTTAACGCCCCCTGGGTCTTCTGGGGGCAGGGTGTAACCTCCAAAAGCAGGGGGCAAGCTAGCATATGGGGAGTGTGGAACAAAAATTGGGCGCCAGTCACTTTTGATATTTTCAAAGCTTTAATGCAGAACTTGAAAGGATGTAGTAGGAGAGAGGGTTAGGGGTCTCAGATACCAGTAACAGATCACCTACAGACTCCTTGGATCCAGAAAAAGTACCGCTTCACAGTACCAGAACCTTTAAGCCGACCCAGCGATAGTGCAAACATGTATTAGATGTAGAACAAGGTTCAGCTTCACAATGTCAGAACCTTTAAGCCGACCCAGGCAACACTGTAAGCTTGTTTTAGATGTAGGTGCGTCCTCCAAATGACTCACCAGGCCCTTCTGAGAGACCAGCCTTCATCCTGGCTCTCTCCAGCCCTGGATCTTCTGAGCTTTGGCTTGGCTTCTCCACGCCGAGCAAGACAGCCTAAGGACCACCTCAGGATTGGTAGGCCCCAGACAGGCTTCTGGGCCTACTTGCAGTGCTTACTTTAGCAGTGTGTCCTCAGGCCAGGAGGGCTTGAGGAAAAAGAAAGTGCGCACATGGCCCCCCATCCAAATATATATCCTCTCCCAGAATGCACCAGTGGCCAAGAATCTCCTTACTGGGCTGGCTGGAAGAAGAATAAATATCCATAACTCAATCCTAGTTGTACTGGCCTGTGGTACCAATGGCACCTACTGGGTCCTACTGACACCTACAGTGAGAAATGTACAACCTAATTGAGATTAGGGAAAGCCCAGATATAGTGTACAATCAGTCTGAGCTGTCTACAGCCCAGCTAAAAACTACATTTACATTATAGCCCCAGTTTAGGACCAGGGGGCTACACATGGACTGAAATTTGGCTGGTCCCTGCTGAATTTTGATCCATATGTGGCCAGCTTAACACTTCTGCTCCAACTGAGAGAGAATACAAGAGAATAATAAGATTGCAAGTAATCTCTGAGATGTTAAACTTAACTAATATAACAATTGAAGTATGGGGATAAATATAACTGCGAATGCTCATAGATTACCAGTTCTCTTTAATGAACAGACTTTTTATTTTTAATTAGAACATACTGTAGTTCCTTGTACAATAGGGACTGCGGCAACCACACTCTTCATAAGGACACACTTGCTTTTTAAATACAGCTCTCCATGTTAATGACTTAGAACAGGGACTTGCGATCACCAAACCGGAGGTCCTCACTGCTCCTCTGTGCTTCCAGCAGCTGTTTTAAGGAAGCTAATGGGAAGATGGTGACTGAACAGATGTGAGAACAAGACTTGTAAGTCTCTAAGCAAACAAGACAGGATACAGTTCATCAGGATGCAATCTAAGATGTAATCTATGCTTTAGCAATTCTTTTTGCTAATGTCATATTAAATTATAGACAATGGAAAACATGTTTCAGTAATCTGACAAGGAATCCAATCATATTTCGCTTAAAGTGGTACTTGCATGAAAAAAATGATATGCTAATAATCAAATCTACTCAAGTTTACAGAAAAAACTGTGTTAAAAAAAAAGAAGAATGTTACATTGTTATGGTAAAGCTCTTGGATTCAACCACTAAAGGCTGCTAATTACTTTGGTTTGATGTTTCCTTTCAGTAAAAGATAAAATGTTAAGACACATATTGTAACACCATTATTTTGTAAATTATAAATATTTTTATTCATATATGAACATACTAATTATTTTCATAAAACCAAAGTGTGGCTGTATGTTAGACTGATAAGTAAACTGCTTCTTATGCCGCGTACACACGATCAGACATTCTGGCAGACTTGGTGCGGTGAACCGGAATCCGTCGGACAATTCGATTGTGTGTGGGCTCCAGCTGACTTTTCTGTCCGACGGACATAGAAATCAAACATGTTTCAAATCTGTCCGACGGACTCAAGTCTGGTCGAAAAATCCGGTTGTCTGTGTGCTAGTCCGACGGACGAAAACCGACAATAGGGCAGCTATTGGCTACTGGCTATGAACTTCCTTATTCTAGTCCAGTCGTACGTCATCACGTTCAAATCCGTCAGACATTTATAGTGATCGTGTGTGGCAAGTTCGTTCGTTTGAAAGTCCGTCGGACCTCCGCTGCAAAGTCCGTCGGAAAGGCTGTCGGACCTAGTCCGTCGAAAAGTCAGATCGTGTGTACGTGGCATAACAGTTTCTTCTTACATATAACGTTTGCATGATCATCCATGCACCTAAGAACTTATTTTCTTTGTTCATATTTACTGGACAAGGATAGGCATTTCTCAACGTGTTTCGTGAACCAAAGTCCACTTTACTGAATGATGTATCCTTATGCCGCGTACACACGAGCGGAATTTCCGTCTGAAAAATCTTGGATGGAATTCCGCTCAAGCTTGGCTTGCATACACACGGTCACACAAAAGTTCTCTGAACTTTCGACCATCAAGAACGTGGGACGTACAACATTACGACGAGCCGACAAAATGAAGTTCAATGCTGCCGAGCATGTGTCGAATTGTTTCCGAGCATGCGTAGGAATTTTGCACGTCAGAATTGGTGCAGATGATCGGAATTTCCGATCGGAACTTTTTCCGACCGAAAAATAGAGAACCTGCTCTCTATCTCAGTCCAATAGAGCATACACATGGTCAGAATTTACGACCAAAAACTCACATTGGACTTTCGCTGGCGGAATTTCTGATCGTGTGTACGGGGCATTAGGTATACAAATAATACAGTATCTGGTAAATATATGACCAAAACATGGTCATCTATCCGCTTCAGCTCCAGCCCATTCCTGACACTTTTGTTTACATAAAACAATCAGTATTTTCTCCTAGAAAATGTCTTCAACCCCCCAAAGCAGAGGCCCTAGAAAATAAATTGGTGGGTATTTGTGCAGCTGCTTTCCAAAAACACTTTTTGGGAAAATATACACTTTTTTCAATTTTAATGCGAAAAAACACAGTACATAACCCACAAGAGAAAGGGAAGGGGAAAGAAGAAGGGGGGCTGACCAGAACATCCAATCTCTCAATCTCACTGCTGCCTGGCAAACAATAAAAGGTTGATGAGTATTTCCACATATATGTGCAAAACTATATAGACGTAGATAAAATCAAATAAATCCTCCAATTGTGTGCAGCATAGGGCTTCAGATGGATCACCTCACAGGTCCCCATACATCTCCACCCGGGAGTTGAGTTAGGGAAGGGGGAGGGGCCAGACACAAATTGGTCTAGCCACTAAACAACCCTGCTGTGCCAGGTGGTAAAGGAGGTGGAATGCCTGAAAAAAGAAAGGGGTGGATAGTGCCTAATGAGTTCACATATATTTAAAAAAAATATAAACAATATAAAAATAACATATAATAAAATAAAAAAAAAATAAAATAATATAAATACAATTAAAATTAAAAATTTACCTAATTCCCACAAACCCATATATATATATATATATATATATATATATATATTAGTCCTCAAGTGGCCAAATGTGTACCATGAAATATGACATCTTAAAAATATGTAGATATAAATGTAAAAAATATATGTGGATATGTATGGAATAATTTATTAAGATAACACTTGCTTCACGGGTATCTGCTTTTGGACATGGTTCCAGTTGTGCCTTTTGTTATCTTAATAAGTTAATCCATACATGTCCACATATATTTTTTTAATTTATATCTAGATATTTTTTCGATATCATATTTCATGGTACACATTTGGCCACTTGAGGAAAATTTTTATATAGGGAATTAGGTTAATTTATCATTTTTATTAGTTTTATTACTTTTTTTAGTTTTAGTTTTTTGTTTTTTTTACTATATGTGAACTCATTAGGCCCTGTCCACCCCTTTATTTTTTCAGGCATTCTACCTGGCACATCAGGGTTGTTTTGTGTCTAGACCAATTTGTGTCTGGCCCCTCCTCCTACCCTCCCTCAACTCCTGGGGGGAGATGTTTGTGCACCTGCGAGGGGATCCATCCGAGGCCCTATGCTGCACACATTTAGAGGATTTATTTGATTTTATCTACATCTATATTGTTTTGCCCATATATGTGGAAATACTCTTCAACCTTTTATTGTTTGCCAAGCAGTATGGTGAGATCGGATATTTTGGTCAGCCCCCCTTTTTTTTCTTTCTTTTCATCTTTCCCTTTCTCTTTTCCCCTCCCCCTCCTCCCTACCCCCCTCTCCACTCACCCCTCTTTTTTCCTTATATGTGTTTTTTTTTTATCTCCAGAAAGAAAGTGCCTCTCCTGAAGAAGCAAGTTTTTCTATCGCTCGAAACACGTCAAAAATTTCAGCACTATTCCTCATATTTGCCAATGGATATTAGCATGGACAAATCTGGTCTAATGCAAGGTTTTTCCAAATATGTATACAGTAATATGACGTGTGTACTTTTACTGTTGATATATTATGATACTCATGTTTTGATATGTGTGAATTATCTCTGTAAACAATAAATATGTTTTTATGAAAATACCTTTTTTGTTATGGGACTCACAAAGTCCCTTGGGCTATAAGTAGTTGTAGTGTATATACAATACAAAACCCAATTTTCTTTTGAAAAATATAAAAGATGATGTTACACCGAGTAAATTGATACCAAACATGTCATGGTTTAAAATACACACCCGTGCAACGGAGACAAATGACATACAGTGGTGTGAAAAAGTGTTTGCCCCCTTCCTCATTTCCTGTTCCTTTGCATGTTTGTCACACTTAAGTGTTTCGGAACATCAAACCAATTTAAACAATAGTCAAGGACAACACAAGTAAACACAAAATGCAATTTGTAAATGAAGGTGTTTATTATTAAAGGTGAAAAAAAATCCAAACCATCATGGCCCTGTGTGAAAAAGTGATTGCCCCCCTTGTTAAAACATACTATAACTGTGGTTGTCCACACCTGAGTTCAATTTCTCTAGCCACACCCAGGCCTGATTATTGCCACACCTGTTCACAATCAAGGCATCACTTAAATAGGAGCTGCTTGACACAGTAAGGTCCACCAGAAGATCCTTAAAAGCTACACATCATGCCGAGACCCAAAGAAATTCAGGAACAATTGAGAAAGAAAGTAATTGAGATCTATCAGTCTGGAAAGGGTTATAAAGCCATTTCCAAAGCTTTGGGAATCCAGCGAACAACAGTGAGAGCCATTATCCACAAATGGCGAAGACATGGAACAGTGGTGAACCTTCCCAGGAGTGGCCGGCCGCCCAAAATTACCCCAAGAGCGCAGCGACGACTCATCCAAGAGGTCACAAAAGACCCCACAACAACGTCCAAGGAACTGCAGGCCTCACTTGCCTCAGTTAAGGTCAGCGTTCATGCCTCCACCATCAGGAAAAGACTGGGCAAAAATGGCCTGCATGGCAGAGTTCCAAGGAGAAAACCACTGCTGAGCAAAAAGAACATCAAAGCTCGTCTCAATTTCTCCACAACACATCTTGATGATACCCAAGACTTTTGGGACAACATTCTGTGGACCGATGAGACAAAAGTGGATCTCTTTGGAAGGTGTGTGTCCAAGTATATCTGGCGTAGAACGAACACTGCATTTCAGAAAAAGAACATTATACCAACAGTAAAATATGGTGGTGGTAGTGTGATGGTCTGGGGCTGTTTTGCTGCTTCAGGACCTGGAAGACTTGCCGTGATAAAAGGAACTATGAATTCTGCTGTCTACCAAGAGATCCTGAAGGAGAATGTCCGACCATCTGTTCGTGTACTCAAGCTGAAACGAACTTGGGTTCTGCAGCAGGACAATGATCCTAAACACACCAGCAAGTCCACCACCGAATGGCTGAAGAAAAACAAAATGAAGACTTTGGAGTGGCCTAGCCAAAGTCCTGACCTGAATCCTATTGAGATGTTGTGGTATGACCTTAAAAAGGCCGTTCATGCTCGAAAACCCTCTAATGTAACTGAATTAGGACAATTCTGCAAAGATGAGTGGGCCAAAATTCCTCCAGGACGCTGTAAAAGCCTCATTGCATGTTATCGCAAACGCTTGGTTGCAGTTGTTGCTGCTAAGGGTGGCCCAACCAGTTATTAGGTTTAGGGGGCAATCACTTTTTCACACAGGGCCATGATGGTTTGGATTTTTTTTCACCTTTAATAATAAACACCTTCATTTACAAATTGCATTTTGTGTTTACTTGTGTTGTCCTTGACTATTGTTTAAATTGGTTTGATGTTCCGAAACACTTAAGTGTGACAAACATGCAAAGGAACAGGAAATGAGGAAGGGGGCAAACACTTTTTCACACCACTGTACATCTTATTATCCATGTTTTAAAAGCCTTTACAGGTTACCACTTTAGACTTACAGAGAAGGTCTAGTGCGAAAATTACAGCCCGTGATACCTCACATGTGTGGGACAATCGCTGTTTGCATGCGTGTGGGACTGATGCCTGCGGTCGCCTTTGCGCGTGAGCACGGGGAGACAGGTGCACGTTCAAATTTTTTTTTAGTTGTTCATTTATTTTATTTGCTTTATTTTTAAACTGTTGCTTTACTTTTTTTTTTTTGGATCACTTTTATTACTGTCACAGGGAATGTAAACATCCCTTGTGACAGCAATAGGCACGTGACAGGTTCTATTTATGGAGGGATCTGAGGTCAAAAAGACCCCAAATCCCTCCTCTGCACTTAAAAGCATTCAAAACACAAAGATTGGCATTTTTAAATGCTTTTATTTTTTTTTAAAAAGGTGCCAAAGACATTCTGGTAAACTGTAAGTGATGTAAATTCATCGCTTCTGAGTTACCGCTATAAAGACCCAATCAAAGCCAAAGCCCGAGCGAGCTGCGGAAGGCACCGGGAGGGGGGGGGGAGTTCCCTCCCGCTGCTTGTAACAGCAATCGAGCGGCTAGTTAGCTTTAAAAAAGATGGTGCAGCTGCAGGCATCATCCCTTGTGCAATAAATATAACCATACATCACGCTAGGTAATTATCATTAATCTACATCAAACCATAAATCAAATTGAACTAAACAAATAAATAAAAAAGTCCCATTATATGTGATATAAAAGTTATAAAGTGCTCGTGCTCATAATCTTCGATGTAAGACAGGTGCTCCACTGGTGCTCAATTCAAGTGCCCCACATGGATGTGCACTCATCCCAGTTGTGGATCACTTATCTCTAGTGTGGTCACTTGCGCTAAGTGGGGAATCCATCCCTGGGTGATGTCATGGGGGCAGCCTTCCCAAAGGGTTAATCACTGGACCTCCTAATTCTAGTGTGGTCTCTTGCCCTTAATAGTCCACCCCTGGATATAATCCTTATTAGCAGGCACCTCACTGGGTTAATTCTCGGATGTAAGTATGGAAAAAAATTGCAAGGTGCCTAAACCTGGCACCCAGTATATGCAGCATGTATGTCTCAAATTTGCTCTGGCCAGCATACAACAAATTCTGCCATTTGTGGCTCAGCTCAGTCCCGGGTATGACGTCGGTGGAAGTGATGTCGCTGTGTTGTGATCAAGTCTTGACGCGCTTCAGCCAAACAGAACAGGCCGTCATCAGGAAGCTCATCATCCCTTGTGGTTTTAATGCTGTTTTATCTTCTACTTTTGTGGGTATCCATTTGGCATTCGAATAATAAATCTCTGATAACGCACTAGGCGTTTGCGCCCTCCTGTTTTTTCATTTTGTAGTCTGTATTTGAGACCTGCTTTCTGTCTGCTGATCTGGTCTTGCTTTTGTTTTGCTATTTGGTACTGTCTGGTTTTCTGCTAGTTGGTGTCAGTGTCAGGTACTCATCAGGTTGCACCCTAGGTTTTAGTAATTCACTATGCATGGCTTAGGAGAACACTTGGTCCTCAGGTTTGCCATTGGGAGGGAGTCTGTTACTTCTGTGATGTTATGGGTCCACTAACCGTGACACTGTCTGTGAGCCTGTGGCTACCCCACAGTGAAGATCTTGGAGGAATGCAGTATTAGGGTATTTCACCTGTATAGCAGTGCCAGGGTAGGGGGAAAAGAAAAGGGTAGGAGCTTCAAAAGAAAATTATTGTTTTAAAGCTTTGTAGTGTAGATGTACAGTAAGTCTCAATCTCATTTATAACCACCTTCCTTCTATACATTCCTTAGCTTCTTTTACATGGAAATTCTACACATGAGCTGTCAAAATCAATCATTATTTCTGCATTTTATTACTTTTTTTTATATTTATTGCGATTATAACAAGTGCACTCATCTGCCAGCTCATTATAAGTACAGCGGATCAAACATGTCCCCAGGAGACTTCCTTGTTGTTCTAATTCTGGCATGAGGCCCCAAAATGTTTTGTTGGCACAGCCGCGTCTGTACGTCAGCCATCAGTAAACTCAGCTGGTTTTCTGCTTATATCAGAGATGCTGTCATCACAATCACCTGTGACTGCTGTGCCTGGCTGGCTTTCATAACATACTATTACTCCATATTGGAAGGCTCGGATGCTACTGTTTGTTATGGAGCGCACTTGATCAAACGACTGTGGACAGGGGTCCATTATCATAGCCGCTCTCCTGAAGTTTTCTCTAAACATAGTTGTGCTGCCGGAGGCAGGTCATCTGATTCATAGCTGGGAAATTTCAAAGGTGACTCATCATTGAACAAAGAGCACTTTTTTAAACTTTCAAACTCTCATGCTGTACCAAACAAATGAACTTTCCTCGCTGAAAGGGCATAAAGATCTGCTCCTTCAGTGCAGTGTCTGTGATAATGGCCTCTCAAGTGGAGCAGCACAGGCTTTCAAGGGAGATAAGGAACCAGCAAACTCCTCTTAACATGTGTTTTATTCTTACAACTTATAATTAGACATGAGAGATCTAGTTGGTGCAACCTGGGTTTGATTCAGACCATGCCAATTTCTTTGCTCTTTGAATTTTTTAATTCTTCCTAAAGAATTTTAGCACATTGTAGCCTTTGCTGGGAACCCTTTTGGATATTTTTCCATTATCGCTTATTGTCTGTGTGCCCTGTCTCATATCCAATCAGGTCAGGTTCTAAGGTTAATTGTATTTTATACCTAGTTAGAGATGGCAACAAATTTGCATTAAGATTTGACCTTGATTCTAAGTTTCAGGTTTTAAGGTTATTTGTATTTTATACCAAGTTAGAGATGGCAACAAATTTTCTTTATTTGGATCAAACCAATTTCACTCATCCACTTGGTTGAAAGTGGAAAACCTTTAATAGTTAGCCTCACTTAAGCCCCATACACACGGTCGGATTTTCCGATGGATTCTGTCCTATCGGACAATGTTGTCGGAAATTCCGACCGTGTGTAGGCACCATCGGACAGTTTCCATCGGATTGTCCGACGGACAAAGTCCTATCTCTTGCTGGATATATTTTTTTTTTTTTTTTTTTTTTTTTTTTTTTAAATTTTTTTCTATTTCTTTTTTTTTTTTTTTTTTTTTCCACCTCAGAGAGAGCTTGTTGGGACCAAATCAGGAGCGCCCTCATTTTTGTCCCTTTTAATGTCTTCACATCATTGTGGAATTTACGCCTTCTCTCTTTTTTTTTTTTGGTTAAATTTTTAATTGGTAAATTTATAAATTTGTGATTTTTGCATATTTCTTATGCGTTGTTTGTGCCTTCATTGGGCCTGCGTTGGGGGCCTGCTGGTTAAGGCCTTCCCAGCGCTCCCCTTCTCCCGTGATACACCTTTGCCCCCCCCATCCCCCCCCTCACCCAACCCTCCCTCCCCCCCCCCCCCGCCGCTGGAGTCACTTCTGCAAGTGCTTCAAAGGAACAAAGGGACTACGTCCTATTATTTTTTTTTTTTTATTTTTTTTTTAAAGTATGATCAGATGTCTCTCTCTCACTCTGTCCTCAGAGCTTCAGCATAACTCCAGGACCTCTTAAACCTTCTCCAGCCTTCCCATTTGGTTTTAGTGTCGTCCCTTTCCTCTGTCACGCTGTTTGCTAAGCACTCCGAGATATAAGTGCCCTCGACCGCATTAACCCATTCCCAGATGGGTGGGCTCTCAGGGTCCTTCCATCTTCTGGGGATCACTCGCTTTGCTGCGTTTAGCAAATGCGGAACTAGTGATCCTCTATATTGCCTGGAGCCTACCTCTGTATCATGTAGCAGAACTGCCCAAGGGTCTTCTCTTACCTCGACCTTAGTGATCTCCTTGATGTATTTTAAAATGGACTTCCAAAATTTTTTGATTTTTGGGCAGCTCCACCATAGGTGGCCCATAGTGCCCTTCACTTGGCATCCTCGCCAGCAGTCGGCTGATACTCCCGGCTGGAATTTATTTAATTTTTCCGGGGTCAGGTACCAACCGGATAAGCACTTATAGTTAATCTCTGCGGTTTTGGCATCCACTGCTGAGCTGTGGGTGAGTTGAAACATTTTTCTAATTGCCCCCGATTGGTGCGTGCCCAGTTCCCTCCCCCATTTTTTGACAAAAGGCGGTTCCCCCTGTCCGTCCCCCGCCAGCAGAAATTTATAGATTTTTGTGATGATTTTTTTGGTGTTCTCCGTCGTGAAGATACGTTCCAACTCCGTAAGGTCCCCCCGTCCCCTCTTTGGAGGGGGGATGGACCCCACGAAGTGACTTAACTGGAGGTACCGCCAATCGTCAACTCTAAAACAGTCGTTCATCCCCTGTAACTCCTGAGACGACAATATTTTCCCCTTACTTATTATGTCCCCTACTCGTGCATTGTCATTTATTATCCAGTCCCCTCCCTGATCCCTTCTCCCTGGTGGGAACATGTCATTTTCCTTTAGTGCAATTAGTGGTGAATTAAATTTAAATTTAAAATTTTTGTGAATTTTATCCCAGACTTTTAAAGTGTTTTTTGTGATTGCATGTGTTTTTTCCCCCAGCCTTCTAAACTTAGGGGGGTTCCAAATAATTTTCCCCAGCTGAACTTCACTTAGTGCTTCCTCTAGGCTTGCCCACCTCTTAAAACTGTGTGCCCTCCCCCATTCTGTGATTCTTAACAAAACTGTTGCGTGGTAGTAATTAACAATGTCGGGCACCGCCAGCCCTCCCTTGTTTTTATCTAATTTTAAGGTTTGAAAAGAGATTCTATGTAGCTTCTGTTGCCAAATGAAATTCAAAGTGAGAGATTTTAATTTCCTAAGGTACTGATCTGGTAGCGATATTGGGATCATCTGGAATTTATAGGTGATCAGCGGGAGTATCATCATTTTGACTGCGTTAATACGACCAAACCACGAGATTGGTCTGGTTTTAAACTCCTGACATTTTTTTTTAACTTCATCTAATAAAGGTATGTAGTTGGCCCTATACATTTTCTCTATGGAATTAGTCAGCACTATGCCTAGATATTTTATTCGTTTCTTCCACGTGAGGTTGTAGCCCCTCATCAGGTCTTGTTTCTCAGCTCTGTTCATGTTGATACTCAGAATTGAGGATTTTGCTAAGTTGATCTTAAAATTTGAGACCTCACTATATGCCGCTAAATTCTTCAGGATGTTGGGAAGGGATTTGTGAGGTGAACTTACATAAAATAGGACGTCGTCGGCGAATGCCGCCAGCTTGTGTTCCTCCCCCCCCGCCTCGCAGCCCTCCACCTCCTTATTTCCTCTTATTGTTGCCAAGAGGGGTTCCAGAGCTAGGATGAAAAGGAGCGGGGAGAGGGGGCATCCCTGCCTGGTCCCATTGTGCATTTCAAAGGGTGAGGACAAGATGCCATTCACCTTGATGTTGGTTTTAGGATGGCTATATAAGACTCTTATTTTTTGGATAATTTTTGGCCCAAATCCCATAGTGTCTAAGGTTTTAAACAAGAACCCCCAGTCTACCCGGTCAAAAGCCTTTTCTGCATCGATAGACAGTAGTAGACTGGGGGTTCGTGAGTCTCTCATCCTTTGTATCGCCAGCAGGGTTCGTACACTGTTGTCTCTACCCTCTCTCCCTGGTGTGAATCCCACTTGGTCTGGGTGTATCAGGGTTCCCAGGGTTCCCTTTATACGCTCAGCCAGAATTTTTGCGTAGAGTTTCGTTTCGAAGTTTAATAACGATATAGGTCTGTACCCGGCGCACGTCGAGTCGTCCTTCCCCTCCTTTCGCAGCACCGTGATTGTGGCCAACAGTGAAGCCTCACTCATGCCGTACTCCGAGCCCAGGCCGTTCATATATCTTAAAAGTCTGGGTATCAAGATCTCTCTATAGGTCCTATAATATAGTGCCGTGAGCCCGTCTGGCCCCGGGCTCTTGCCCATCGGCGAGTTGTTTAAGGCTCTCGTGACTTCTTCCTCCGAAATAGGTCTGTCCAGCCTCTCTTTCTCCTCTAGTCCCAGGGTCTGTAATTTTGCCCCTCTTAAGAAATCCTGAGCTTTATCCCACCTCCCCCCTCTTTTAGCTCTAACCTTTTGACTGACCGAGTATAGCTCCTCGTAGAAATCTCTAAATGTCGACGCAATGTCTTCTGAGATGTACCTTACCTCTCCCTTTTTATTAATGATTTTCTCAATAAAATTTATGGACTTGTTTTTTTGTAGCAGTCTGGCTAGATGTTTACCTGATTTGTTGCCATAGGAATACCGCTCTTTCGAAATTCTATTTAAGACTTGTTTTATTTCCTGTTCCGCTAGTTCCCTTAACTCTTCCCTCTTGAGGGTTAGTCCTTGAAGTATTTTCTGGTTCTGAGTAGGGTCGACCTTGTGCTTAGTCTCCATGTCTTTTATCTCGTCCGTCAACTCCTGAACTCTTCTAACTCTTTCTTTTTTTTTCCAAGTGGCTTTCGAAATAAACACCCCCCTAATGAAGGCCTTGTGGGCATCCCAGAGGCTAGCTCCCTTCACTTCCCTGTTGTCGTTTATTTTAAAAAACCACTCGAGTTCTTTTCTCACACTTTCCCTGAGTTCGGCGTCTTTCAATAGCTCGTTATTTAATTTCCACCCACAGCTCGGTTTTTTGAATTCTGGGATATTCAGGCTCATGCTAACTGGGGCGTGATCTGATAAGGATGCTATCCCGATACTTGTGTCCATTACTCTGTCTAAGAGTCCATGGTCCACCCAGATATAGTCTAGTCTGGAGTACGTCTTGTGTACAGGGGAGAAAAATGTATAGTCTCTGGTAGTAGGATGCTGCATTCTCCATACATCAACCAGTTGTTCCCTACTCATCTTTTTCTTTAATAGTTTTAGTTGGGCATTTCCTGTCCCCTGTGCACGAGACGAACTATCCAGCTCCGGATCAAGGGTGAGATTTAAATCTCCCATTAGGATCAGATATCCTCTTCTAAAGGTTCTCAGCCTAGCGAGGGTCGAAATCATGTAATCTGGTGATCTAGTGTTGGGTGCGTAAATATTTGCTAGGGTGTATGTTGTCCCGAAGAGAGTGCCCCTTAAAAACAGGAATATTCCCTCCGGGTCCACCTTCCTTTCTTCTAGTTTGAACTGCAAATCTTTCGCCATACCTATAGCCACCCCTCTAGTTCTGCTTGAAGCTGTGTCACTGTAATACCAAATGGGGAAGGCTTTTGAGAAGAGTTTAATATTCGAACTAAGGGAGAGATGGGTTTCCTGTAAAAAAACCAAGCTGGCCCCATATCTCTTGACCTCTTCCAGGACTCTTTGCCGTTTACCTGGGGCGTTTAGCCCCCTCACGTTGTATGAAAGAAATTTAATCTCTGACATCCAAGTATATTGACTTTGTCTCCTTGTCCCCCTTACGTCCCCCAGCGGCGGGGTCTCCCTCCCTGTACCCTTCCTCCCCCCTGTACCCTTCCTCCCTCCCCTGTACCCCTTCTCTACCCCCCTCCCCCACCCAACCCCGTCTCGCTCTCCCCCCCTCTTTCCCATGCCACCCCCCCTCCCTCACAGAGCCCCCCCCCCCCCTCCCTCCTCTATGCCCCCCCTCTCTACCCCCTCTTACCCATTCCTGGGTCTCTGAGTTAAGGAGTGCCATCCTCACTTGGCCTCTCTCCAACTCAGACTCTCTGGAGAGGCAGGATTCTGACCCGCCCCTAAGGACCCACCCACCCGCCCAGCAGCGCTGGGCCCGTGAGTGAGCAAGCCGGCGAGGGCAGGACTGACCCTGGGTGCCCCCCCCTGGTTTGCCCCCCTCCCCCCCAATCCCCCCCCGCACACCACCATCGTGTAACTTTCAATTTTTTTTTTTTTTTAGCCCATCTCCACCCACCCCGCAAGGTCAGTAGCCGGAATATCAAGTTTCCTACAAAACTCGGGTAGCTCCTCTGGGTATCTCAGCTTAGCGGATCTGCCCTCTTTTGTGCCTATCAGGCATGCAGGAAATCCCCAGATGTATTTAACGTTGTTATTGCGGAGAATCTCTAGTAGGGGTCTCTGCAGCCGTCTTCTCTCGAGGGTTCTGGCTGATAAATCGGCAAATATCTGGATTTCCGCCCCTTCAAACTCTAAGGGAGTCTTTCCTCTGACCTTTTGCCAGATGTCTTCCTTGTCTTTAAAATGACTAAATCGAACTATGACATCCCGGGTTCTCCTTGACTCAGAGGGGTCCATCCTGCCCATCCGATGCACTCTCTCTAATCTGGGAAACTTATCATCTCTAGTTCCGCTAAAAGGGGAGAGGAGCGTTCTAATAATTTTCTCCAGATCCTCTCCTCGATGTTCTGGGATTGCTCGAATTCTTATGTTTTGCCTTCTATCTCTATTTTCCTGGTCTTCCATTTTGTAGAGTGTATCTCTCTGGTTTGTTTGGGTCATCTTAAGTTGCCCCCTTAAGTCTGAGATTTCTTGTTCCATATTATCAACCCTCTTCTCCATCCCCTCCACTCTGGTCAACAAATGGCTCATGTCCTCCCTCAGTTTGTTAACTTCCCCCTTAATTACGGACTCCAGCCTCAACATCATCTCCTCCATTTCTATTTTGGAGGGGGGTTGAGACCCCCTTGGCGGCTCGTCCATCCTACTCCCGTCGCTCTCACTTTCTATTGTTTGTTCCGCCCTTGAATGATCGAGGGCTGTATCTGGTTTATGGGCTTTGCCCTTTACCTTGGATGTCTTGGGGGAGTGATCTGGCACTGAAGTTGTCGGGCTCGCGCCCTGTCTGAGATAGTGTTTTATAGAACTGGAATCATTCTTCTGAGCTTTAGCGGCCCCTTTCTTAGGCAATTTATTGGACTCTTTGCTCATGTTTCTTTTCGTTCCTCTTATTCTTTTCCCCAGCTTGAGAGAGTAACAGACCGAGCCTGCCTTTGTGCCCCCTTATATTAGAGTTTTTTTTTTAGGTTTCACTAGGCTATCGCCTTATTGTCCCCGACTGGGGATGCCAGGTTAATAGACCTCCTTGAGGCACCTCCCGGCAGGATGGAAAGGGCAACACCGGTATGCCCCTACCCACTCCTCGCCTTGTGGTAAGTTGATTTTAAATCCTACACCTGGTGATGGCCCCCGGGGGGATAAGGCTTCTTTTGATGTCTTCAGCCTTCAGTGATGTCCCTAAACAACAGTACCTAGGAGCTGGTGGGTTTGCTACTACGTACGTCAGCGGTTGCTCCTCAGTCTGTGTCGGGGATGAGGTGTCTGACCCCTCCCTATTTGTCGACCTATGCTCCCAAGCAGATAGTACTGTAGAATTAGAGAGGTGTCCTGGGTTGGCTACCTTCCTGCGTTTCTCTAAAAGCTGGGATGTAGCTAGGGTGTATGGGTCTCTACCGTGACCCGACCATCAGATGTGGGTCCTACCCCAGTCAGTGCAGCACCCCTATACCAGTGTCGCCTAGATAGGCTTTCCCTCTCCCAGGCGCAGGGTTTAAGGTACCTTACGGGTCAAACTATGGCTCGGCTTCTCGGTGGGGCTCTCCTAGGGCTCCCCTGTAGCGGCCCTCCCCCTGGTGGTCCGGCTGTTCCCTAAGCGGGATATTTTGGCATAGGTATGTTTTACCCGGAGTCTCTGAGATTTAAGCCACCTAGATAACTGTATGCAGCTGAGGCTCCCTGGTGTGCTCCCTTCTTGCTGGCGGAGTGTGGTATGTTGCCCCCTGAGAGTTCTGAGAGTCCTGGGTGTACACGGCCTCTATTGCAGTCTATGGTTCTCGTAGGTACCTGGTGCTACGTGCCGCACTCACATACCGTCTGTCTGCATAGGCCACTTTTAGTGGGCCTTCTTGTTAGCCCTCACCCTGTTGTAGTGTGCTATCCAGGTGCCCAAATTGACATGCAGACCCAATACAGTCCCAAACAGAGCCCCCACAGTCCCAGTCTTGATAGTCCCGGTCTTTGAGGGGGATTATCCCCTTCTATGCAGTATAACAGGCATGTTTGGCTTTTTTTTTTTTTTTTTTTTTTTAAAGGCACTACGATAGTTCTTCATAGCATTATGGCACAACTGTTGCCTTACCTTATCCTCAGTGTTTCCTGGTTGTGGAGCCTGACTTGGTATACTCACAGACCCGGGCAGTCGCTTCTGCTAGCTGTCCCTTCTTCTGCTGTGAATTCCTTGTGTGGAGCCGAGGCAGGGGGTGTGCGGGGAGGCGTGCAGCGGAGGATGCGGGTCGGAGGCAGGGGCAGCCGTGCGGCGATCGCGGGACGCAGCCCGCCGCCTACCCGGATGTGATGTCCTGTCGGCGGTTGCAGTTTCGGTCGCGTTGAGGGTCCTCCATTACCCAGAAACTGGGGGCCACTATGTTCTCCGGGGCTGAGACGCGCCGTCCCCGGAATCCCGCACGATCAGCGGGGAGCCGGCGTTCTCCTCAGCCACATTCCTGTCTCCTCGCCAGCTGACGGGCTCAGGCCCCTCCCTCCGTGCTGGACGTTACGTCAGCACGTCCATTCCCCCAAGACTTCCATATCTTGCTTGTGGCTCTTTTTAACAGCGCAGCGCTGGATAGATTTTTTGACAACAAAGTCCGATCACACCAAATCCGATCGTGTGTAGCGAATTCCGACGGACAAAGTGCTACGCATGCTCAGATCACATTACAAGACCAAAGCTATTGGCTACTAGCCTCTACATAGTCCCGTCGTACGCAACAAACGTCACCACGTTCAGAATGATCGGATTTTCCGACAACTTTGTCCGACCGTGTGTATGCAACACCAGTGTCGGACTAAATCCGTCGGACCAAATCCGATGGATTTGGTGGTCGGATTTTCCGACCGTGTGTATGGGGCTTTATAATGAAGGGGAAAACATCATATATGCATTCACAGCTTAAACCACTCTCCTAACATGAGGAGCTTCCAAGGCTGCACACTCAACCACCACACTCTAGCTACACACTGCACCACTCACTTCTCTGAGTAGAGTAGTTTTGAGACATAGCATCCTCACTCTTAAGATATGCACCAGTCTTCTTTCCTGGATCTCACAATCAAATCCTGGCGGTATCACACATCCTCCTCCAAGAGTCCAATCCTATCAGAAATCCTCCCAGTACCCAGAAACGGGGAGACATGATTCCGTCTCATGGAATGGATACACTTATGCAGTCCTTTCATACTACACTTGGAGCCCAGTCTTCCATTTCCCTTAACTAACATTTGCTTCACTACTTTATGGATTATTTTGATAACACCACTGGAGATAATGGAAGCTTTAAAATCTGAATACTCTGGAACTTTAGTGAAGACCACTTGTATGCGGAACATAACGTTCTGATGAGCAGTTCAGGCACACAGCTTTAACAACAGCAAAGTGTCTCTTAAGTGGTTGATTCACACCTTTGCTCCTTAAAAGTCTTTCTCCATAGAAAGTTCCCACAAACTCACAATGGCTAGCCTTATTTGTTCTCTCCCTACTCCAAAAGAGCTCCTTTCTCTATAGCTGTTGCCAACATATAATCTACATGCCTTAGCAAAAACAACCACCCTTTCTTGTGAAAAAGACTTTCAATCAATCAGGGGACAGAACCTGTTATGCCGAGTACACACAAGCGGAATTTCCGTTGGAAAAAATCTTGGATGGTTTTTCTACTCACACGGTCAAACAAAAGTTCGCTGAACTTTCGACTGTCAAAAACTCGGTGACGTACAACACTACGAAAAGCCGAGAAAATTAAGTTAAATGTTTCCGAGCATGCGTCAAATTGTTTCTGAGCATGCATAGGAATTTTGCGCGTCGGAATTGGTGCAGACGATCAGGATTTTCAATCGGAACTTTTTCCGACCGAAAAATTGAGAACATGCTCTCAATCTTTTGCTGACTGGAATTCCGCCAGCAAAAGTCCGATGGAGCATACACACGGTCGCATTTTCCGACCAAAAGCTCTCATCTGTCTTTTGCTGGCCGAATTTCCGATCATGTGTATGGGGCATAACTCGGTGCCACACCTCTTTGCATGCTATGCTACTTTGAATGGCCTCCTATTCTTTCTATTACGTGATGCTATATTGTCTTAGTTGTGAACTCTGTAACACATCTATAAAAAAAATTGACCTGTATAGTTCATGTCGCTTTTTATAGACGCAATTTAATGATGTTATTTGAAAGTATTTTTCTCAGTTAGTGCTTTTCATCACTCCCGAACCCCCAGGCAGTCATCTTGCTGGGTTATATCCTCCCCTATGGTCTACTGGTATCCACTTGGAGTACCCTGTTGGTGCAAGATCCAATTTCTCTTTGGTTTAATAGGATAACTAATCAGTACCTCAGGTGAGAGAGCCTCCCAGGTGAATCCATAGGTATGTCTCTACTTATGATCTGTATAATTTAATATGTCTCTTTCATGTACTGATATATGTCCAGATTGGGTGAAACCTGTTGAGCTGAAGCTTCTGCATATGTATTATAGCCACATGGATCTTCTGTGATGGTTTTATATGAATTTGTAATTTTTAAACATATATTTATAATAAAATGTTGGATATTTTTTATAGGTGTTAGCACCTTAAAAATACCCTTTAAAATCACGTTTCCTTTTCTATATACATGTTTCGAACTTTTCCTAAGGGATGTGGTGCCTTTTTAATCTCAGGCACCAGGAGACTTTATACTATTATCCTTTTCATATTTTTTTTCTCCATTATGATAGCATAATAGTCCATGCAAATTTTGCTATTGCTGCTTCCAAACCTGTAACCCAAAATTCCTTTAAAAGACACTTTTCTTCTATAGTATCATCGTCATAGTCTATAGAGTCATTGTCTCTCTGCTTTCCATAGTGTGATAATTCTCAAATCATAGATATTTATGACAAGAACCAAAATACAATGGCCAATTGGATACATTAGCAGCAGAATGGGTTTTAAGGAAATCTGTAATTTATCCATGTATGCAGCACACACTCGCCTTCCTCCATTCACTTCCCTATTGATCCATTTGGCAGCTGGGGGTGAGGAAACATACATGGTGTTCCCTTCCCACATAATAGAGCTGGTGTTTGTCAACTTGCCACTTAACCCCTTTAAGCCTCAGTAACCCATATGTGCAGCAGCAAAAATCTGGGCTTTAACCCCCACACACCACACATATGCATCGCTGGACGGGCAATGTTTATGTGCTGGGAACACAGTCCCTGCATGTCTCAGCACAAAGACTGCCGAAAAATGGCTTTCGGTCCTGAGTTGGTGTGTAAATTGGAGGCGGAATTCATTACTGACCCTTCTGTCCAACAGGGAGAGAATCATGGTTATCAGCTCAGAAGTCACTTTGCCGCATCACCGCTTTGGCGGCAGAGCGGAAGTGCTTCTTCAGCAAATTGGCATTTTATGAGGAGAGAGAACATACTGTTCATGATTTAGCCAAAATTGCACACTCTCAACAAGTGTCCCCTTCCATTGGAAAAAAACTTGAAAATATAAAAGGTTGGGCTGTCTGATAAACAAAGAAAACTCCTCTCAAAAAATTATAACAAACACAGTGTATCAACTGGTGATAAATAAAGAGTTCAATAAACAAGTGTCCATGTGTATCAAAAGTCATTCCATTGGTATTCCACCAACTGGATGTGTTATCCACTGTTCCCAGTGATATTAAAGTGTAACAATCCAAATGAAAATTAAATTGGCCTCTTACCAACTCCTGATGATCTCTAGATTATAAGAGATCATCAAACGCATGAGGTAAGTAAATGCCCGATGCCTGGCCACACCCTCTGTGTGTCTCCCGACCTCCAAGATGGATGGATGGGTCCGACAGCTTCCGGCTCAGCGCTCCCACACCGCTCACTCTGGATTCTGACTCCACACTGAAAGTGTACTCCACAGCATCCCAGCACAGCTTGCCTCACTCAGGATGATCATTGTGCTTCACTCAGGTGTGTGTGCAGGATAAGGGAACACAGAAAGAACTCTCATCGCATAGTATGTAAAAACAGGGGGTTTATTTAAGCTAAAGTATGCACTTACAACAGAGATAATAATATTAGGCAGTAGAGAGAGGATGATCCAGCATGGAGATCACCAACAAATCTGGATGCTCATCTTGTCACAGCTCCCGTCTCCTTCCAACGCATTTCCCCTTAACAGGCTACGTCTGGAAATGGAGGATGTGGCCAGGCATCGGGCATTTACTTAGCTCATGCGTTTGATGATCTCTTATAATCTAGAGAACATTGGGAGTTTAGTAAGAGGCCAATTTAATTTTCATTTGGATTGTTACACTGTATTATCACTGGGAACAGTTGGTGGAATACCAATGGAATACTTTTAGATACACATGAACACTTGTTTATTGAACTCTTTATTTATCACCAGTTGATACACTGTGTTTGTTATAATTTTTTGATAAGAGTTTTCATTATTTATACAACCTGTTCTATTTTCCAGTTTTTTTCCATTATCTCCTTGTATCCAAGGAGTGGTAAAAGTGCAGCAGTCTACTCTTATAATTAGCGCAAGATTTTCACACACCCTTCCATTAGAGCATTAAGAACACAAGCTGGCACGGTGACTAATTCACCTGATCTTATTATGACTTATTATTCTAACCCATATGTGCGGTGGCAAAAATCTGGGTTTTAACCCCCACACACCCCACATATGCGTCGCTGGGCGAGCAATGTTTAGAGCACGGTCCCTGCAAGCTCCCAGCAGCCAAAAATGTCTCTTGGTCCGGAGAAAACATTGGTAGCTGTCAGGACCAGCTTCTGATCGTGTGACCATTGTGCTCACTTGATTGCCGATCCTCCCCCCCCCCCCCCCCCAGGCGGTAAGAATGTTTAAAGAGGACACCTAAGTGGGTGGGAAGGGGTTAAACATCCAGTTATTTCATATAGGGGGTGGGGAGAGAATTCTCAATCCAGTGTAAGCTCTAGGACATGACTTGAAGTTTACATAGATATCCCTGTCTTTCTTCCTGGTGGTGGGGGTGAAGGGAGGTTAGGTATGTACAGTTGGCGGTGCTCCTATTATAGTGAACCTTCTGCTTTGCCCTGCATAGGCAAAGCACAGGTTCACGTTAAGGTCACCGATCTCAAACCTTAATATCTTCTACTTGGCTGCAGTTCATGTTGGCTATAGTCTTATTAATAATTACTTCAAGTGTTCTAAAATTCCTCACAAGCTAGCAGGACAGTTCTTAAAAGGTTTGCTGAGGCTGTTCTAAGTACTTAGCAACAAGTTTCAACTCTTCTTTTTCTCAGCCACCTGATAACACATCAAAGCTGGCCTTGACAGTCTGATATAAAAATACAATGTCCTTGAAGAAACATATGAGAGTTTAACTGCTGGATTGGTAATAAGAAAGAGCAAATGTACAGTAATGCCGCATACACACGGTCGGAATTTCCAATGGAAACAGTCCGATGGGAGCTTTTCAACGGATTTTCCGACCGTGTGTATGCCCACCGGTCTTTTTCTGTCGGAATTTCCGACGGACTTTGGATTGAGAACCTGTTCTCAATTTTTCCGACAGAAAACCTTTGTATCGGATTTTCCGATCGTGTGTATGCAATTCCGTCACGCAAAATTCCGATGCATGCTCGGAAACAATTCGACGCATGCTCGGAAGCATTAAACTTCCCTTTTATAGTGCTGTTGAACGTGTTTTATGCCGCTGTGTTACTGACCGTCGGAATTTGGTGTGACCGTGTGTAGGCAAGACAGTTTGAGCGAAATTCCGTTGGAATTCCGACGGGAAAACCATCAGAGCTTTTTCCGACGAGAATTCCGACCATGTGTACGCGGCATAAAGGTTTTGTGTACACCTGCTTTAGGATCCATTCACCGGAAAGAGAAAAGCACTTATAATGCATGGTCCAATTTGCTTTAAAGAAAATGCTCCCTGAGGCCCGGTTCACACTGGTGCGACATACGCTCCGTCTTTGGAAGCACATGTCGTATGACATGTACAAATCAATGGTTCCCTATGAGAGCCGTCTTAACCGCTTGCCGAATGGCTCACGCCAATATACGTCGGCAGAAGGGCACATATAGGCAGATTAACGTACCTGTATGTTGCCCTTTAGGAAGCGGTTTGCCCACGCGCGCGCCTGTCGCGACCTCCGTGAGTGTGATCGCGGGTCCCGTGGACTCGATGTCCGCAGGGATACCCGCAATCGTCTCACGGAGAGGAAGAATGGGGAAATGCTGATGTAAACAAGCATTGCCCCATTCTGCCTAGTGACACTGATATTGATCACCGCTCCCTATAATCATCAGCAGTGATCAGTGTAGTGTCACACACCGCCCCTCCCCCCCCACAGTTAGAATCACTCCCTAGGACACACTTAACCCCTACAGCGCCACCTAGCGGTTAACCCCTTCCCTGCCATTCACATTTACACAGTAATCAATGCATTTTTAATTGCACTGATCGCTGTAACAATGTGAATGGTTCCAAAATCACCCCAAAAGTGTCCGATCTGTCCGCCATAATGTCACAGTCCCGATAAAAATCGCTGATTGCTGCCATTACTAGTAAAAAAAAAATATTAATAAAAATGCCATAAAACTATCTCCTATTTTGTAGACGCTATAACTTTTGCGCAAACCAATCAATAAATGCTTATTACGATTTTTTTTACCAAAAATATGTAGAATAATACGTATTGGCCTAAACTGAGGAAAATACGTATTCCGACATTATGTCCGATCTGTCGGACATAATGTTGCAGTCACGATAAAAATCGCTGATCGCAGCCATTACCAGTAAAAAAAAAAATTATTAATAAAAATGCCATAAAACTATCCCCTATTTTGTAGACGCTATAACTTTTGCGCAAACCAATCAATAAACGCTTATTGCGATTTTTTTTTACCAAAAATATGTAAAAGAATACGTATTGGCCTAAACTGAGGAAAAAATATGTTTGGTTATATATTTTTTGAGGATATTTATTATAGCAAAAAGTAAAAAATGCGTTTTTTTCAAATTTTTGGTTTTTTTTATAGCGCAAAAAAATAAAAACCGCAGAGGTGGTCAAATACCACCAAAAGAAAGCTCTATTTGTGGGAAAAAAAAGGACGTCAATTTGTTTGGGAGCCATGTCGCATGACCGCGCAATTTTCAGTTAAAGCGTTGCAGTGCCGAATCGCAAAAAGTGCTTTGGTCTTTGGGCAGCCAAATGGTCTGGGGCTGAAGTGGTTAACTGGTCTGACGCAAGTCGGTCTGACTTTATAAAAGGTTCCTGCACTACTTTGGTCCGACTTTGGTCTGTTTTCAGCCCATTCAATATCATAGAAGGCAGATCAAAGTCGGATCCTCATCCTAACCATCCGACTTGTGACATCCGACACAGTGATTACAGCAGCAGAAAAAGGAATTTATGTCACACTGGGATTCTTTTGATTGGTCAAAGGACAAAGTCGGAGCAAAATCATATCCTGTTCATTCAAGACAGATGGAAGAAGGACCAATGTAGGATGGATGTCGCAGGGCAAAGTAGGATGACAGTCATACAACAGTTGTGTCGTACCAGTGTGAACCTGGCCTCATTCCTAAAGGTCTACAGCAGTGGTTCTCGAATCCTGTCCCAGGACCCACTAACAGGCCAAGTTTGCAAGATAACCAGAAAACATCACAGGTGTTATCATCTGCTGCTCCGTGATTGCAGTATTGTAGTCTGCATCTCCCCAAGGTAATACTTAAAATCTGGCCGGTTAGTGGGTCCTGAGGACAGGAGTTGAGAACCACTGGTCTACAGGATAAATTCCTCTATCAGTGTTCTAGATCTTTTGGAAATGTGGGTAGACTTTTAATCTATTACTTTAATCTATTAGCAAAGCATCTGACTATTTTTAACCACTTGACCCCCAGAAGATTTACCCCCCTTCCTGACAAGGCCATTTTTTTCCATAATATGTTTATGGAAGACCTGGAGGACAAATTCCTTAACAGCATGCTATCGCTACAAAGATAATATTTTTAATCACATGGACTGAAAAGGCAGAAGATGTAAAAGAAAATCATCATCATTGCTTAATACTTGTCACGTATGTGTTTGGAGGCTGAAGTGCTGAGAGGGCTTCCCTTGCGGCTGAGTGCAGGGCACCCCTGAAGCTGGTGACAGGGAGTGCTAAGCCCAAAGAAGCAGGGGTTGCTAGATGTGATAGGCTGAGTGATGAGGTGATGTCTGCTGGATGGCGGTTGGACCAGCAAGATGCACTGCTGGGCAGGAGTCCCTTAGATGTACCAGATGAGACTTGGCAGAAGGGAGAGCCAAAAGCAGGGTGAGTAGCCAAGCCGGTAGTCATACATGGAGTACCAGCCAGGGGCAAGGCAACAAGCAGGGTCAGGAGTAAGCTGGGATCATACACTGGTAATCAGGCAGCAGCGGAGTTAAAAGAGCAAACTAAAGGTCATACACAGATCAGCATGCAGAAGCGGAGTCAATGGAGCAAGACGAGGGTCAAAGCCAGGAATGGAGACAAGACAGGTCAAAGGCAAGCCGGGCTGGTAACAGGAAATCCAATGGTAACAAGAACTCAGGAACACAGGGGGGAGCTGAAGATCATCCAGCAACTAGTGGATCATCTGTGTAAATAGGGCACTGGGCACCAGAAACTGTCACATATTGCGTCTACGCACATGTGCAATTGCACATTATTCTTCCCAGCTGCGTGGCCATTTGCATTGGCGAATGCCTATATGCCAATGTGCGCTTCCGTTTGGGCATTAGCAGATCTGCCAGTTCTTCTGTGAAACATTCTCTGACAATACTTTTCATCCTTCTATTAAAAGAAAATGGACTATTTAAGCACACATGTGACCTTCCTAGATGCAGTCTTATCTATATTCCTATCGCACACGTTCCTGGAAAACAAGGCTCATCAAATGGTGGGTGCTGTAGCGATTACCAGCAGGGTCTTGGAAACATCAAGAAACATACATATTCGCCAGCACAACATGGATCTACAATCGCCGCGCAGGACCTCCTCGTCAGGCATGTGCCATCACTTGCCTGATGAAGGGGTCCTGCGCGGCTCGGAAATGTGGCACTTATCTCTGCAATAAAAGCCTTTGGACAGCGATTGTAGATCCATGGTGTGCTGGCGAATATGTACACCTTCCTAGATGCCACATTATCCATCAGGGATGACAAACTGCATGCCTCTATATACAGGAATCCCACTGACAGATGCAACTATCTTCACAGTTCCAGTTTCCACCCTCAACAAATCAAATAAGCCATTATACACAGCCGGGCCACTTGATACCACCAAATATGCCCAGTGAATACCCAGAAATCAAATAAACATCTTTAACCGTTCCCCATTGAAAACGTCATTTATGACGAAACGTCGTATGGGAAGGCACGCAGCGACGCCACCACAACAGACTGTTTTTTGAATCAAGGGACGGGTTCACACTGACCGGCCGGCAGTGTTGTGTCATTGTTGTTTTTTTCGTCTGACATTCTTCGTATTTGATGTAAGTCATTTTTAATCCTTTTTAATAAAACTTAGCACTATCAGTATTACGCTATGGGTGGCCCCTTTTGTGTTTTCTCTTCAAACGGAGGAACCTACTAGGATCTGGCTGGCCATCTCAGCTGTGAGCGGATCACAGGACGAGTTCCCTCCCCTCTCCCCATTTGGAGTGAATTTTCCAGAGCCGTTGTTAACCCTTACCAGCGCTTGACTATTGGAGACCTCTCAAGTGTATAACCAATGCCCTATCATTGCTACCCTCTGGTAAGCCTCCCATTCATCAGGTGGTCGGGATGAAGCACCGTGTATATACATGTCACACTGTATAACTTGCAGCACGAGCACCGTGGTGTCATTTTTAATACAATCTCTGTGTGGATTTCAACTTGATCTATACCTGATGCCTAGATTGACTTTTATTGGATTTTTACCAACCTATCCTTGTTTGGACTGTCCCATATGAGATCTATGTTTTTCCATCCAACATTGTGATGGGTTGTATTTTATATGTTTATTAATTTTTAACATTGGCGCAGCTTTATTTCCTACATACCTGTTTAAGTGTGAAGTATCCCGCTTTTTAGCAGCAGCCTTTTTTCTTTTTCTTTTTATATTTTATATTTTCAAGTATTTTTATTTTATCAGTTGTTTAGGTTTACCCTTTAACCATATTTTGCCCCTTGGGTGCCTATTTTCTGCCCCCCCCCCTCTAGCTCGGTTTATTCTCTTCCAATCGCCGCGCAGGACCTCCTCGTCAGGCATGTGCCATCACTTGCCTGATGAAGGGGTCCTGCGCGGCTCGGAAATGTGGCACTTATCTCTGCAATAAAAGCCTTTGGACAGCGATTGTAGATCCATGGTGTGCTGACGAATATGTATACCTTCCTAGATGCCACATTATCCATCAGGGATGACAAACTGCATGCCTCTATATACAGGAATCCCACTGACAGATGCAACTATCTCCACAGTTCCAGTTTCCACCCTCAACAAATCAAATAAGCCATTATACACAGCTGGGCCACTTGATACCACCAAATATACCCAGTGAATACCCAGAAATCAAATAAACATCTTTAACCACTTCAGCCCCGGAAGGATTTACCCACTCCTTGACAAGGCCATTTTTTACGATACGGCACTGCGTCGCATTAAAGGACAATTGCGTGGTCGTGCGGCATTGTGCACAAACAAAATTGATGTCCTTTTCTTCCCCACAAATAGAGCTTTCTTTTGGTGGTATCTGATCACCGCTGCGGTTTTTATTTTTTTTTTTTTTTAGGCCAATATGTATTCTTCTACATATTTTTGGTAAAAAATATCCCAATGAGCGTATATTGATTGGTTTGCATAAAGTTATCGCGTCTACAAAATAGGGGATAGATTTATGGCATTTTTATTTTTTACTAGTAATGGCGGTGATCTGTGATTTTTAGCGGGACTGTGACATTGCGGCGGAAAGATCAGACACTTTTGATATTTTTTTGGGAGCAGTGACATTTATACAGTGATCAGTGATATAAAAATGCACTGAATACTGTATAAATGACACTGCCAGGGAAGGGGTTAACACCAGGGGTGATCAAAGGGTTAAATGTCCCTAGGGAGGTGCTTTCTAACTGCTGGGGAGTGGACTGACAGGGAGTAGAGAGAGATCACTGTTCCTGATCACTAGGAACAGACAATCTCACTCTACTCCCCTGACAGAATGGGGATCTGTTTGTTTACACTGACAGATCCCCATTCTGCCTCTCTGTGGAGCGATTGCAGATGGCCAGATGAGCTGTCTGGCTTCCCTGCTAGCGAATGGGCATGCGCAGATCACCGTGTACATGCTCGATGTACAATGACAGCGATTCGAGCAGGAGAGTCAACCTGCCACAGTACAACTGCGGCAGCTGGTCGGGAAGTGGTTAAAAAAAGAGTCTTTCCGCAAGAAAGGTTACAGCATCAGCGCAAATTTCCTACAACAAATCAAGGTAAAAACAAATATCTATACATCTCTAGTAACCACATGCAATCGAGCACTAGAAGGTATTAAAATAATCCAATAGCTGCAAGTTATCTTAACAAGTTATCTTAACAGAAGATGAAAGGCTGAAAAAAATATTCCAACAACCCCCAATGCTGGCCATAGAATAAGGCTTACCTATAGGTAGTGGAAATATCTCCTAAACATGCGCCGTTTAGGCGATATTTCACTTGTAGTCCACCGATAAAGTGAACGGCGCATGCGTGGGGAAGAAACAAATCTCTGTGCCGTTTCTTCCCTAGCGTGTGCTGTTACTGTGCGCATGTGCGGGAGTGACGTCACGCGGCTCCAGCGAATCACAAAAGGAAGAGGGGCTTAAACATGGACACTGCCTACACAGGGGACATTGCTGGATTCTTTTGCGCGTAAGTGTCCCATAATGGACTAGTATGCGATGCATACTAGCCCATTATGCTTTTAATTTGCAGGCTATACAGGGAGCAAAAGAGGAAGTAAAAACCATCAGGGTTTACTTGCTCTTTAAAAAGTTTCACACACACAAAAGAAACCTTCACAATTACAGGATTCTACTGCTGTAGTTCCAGTAATGTGGTATTCCCTATTCAATTCAACAAGTCCAATCAGGCTTGTTACGTTGGTGAGATAGGACAGAAATTGCTTAAAAGAATATACCTTCATAGACACACTGCTCACCTCTTGGACATAATTTCTCACATCCAGACCATTCTATAAAAGATATGAATGTTTTGGTTGTTAAATTGTAATTTTCAGAATATTCAGGAAAGGAAACCTTTGAACTGTAAATTATATTTATTTATTTTTTGACACAACAGAGATTTGGGTTTTTAGAGCACTGGGCTGACGTTTCATTGGGGTGCAATCTATATGCTAAAGAGGGTTTGCACCTAAATGGAAGGTGGTCTACTGTGCTGGGGGAAAGGTTTATGGGAAGGCTGGAGGAGTATTTAAACTAGGATTGTGGGGGGGAGGGTGAATTAAAATATAATGGGGCAGACAGGTCAAACAGGGTTCAGTCCCTATTGGTGGGTGGAATGGGGAAAGATGGGGGGGAGGCCTATGGCAGATGATTCGAAGGTTCCAATGTTACAAACAACCATTGGAAATGGTACTATTTGTACTCAAATAAAAAATATGCAACATACGGTTGCAAAATGTGACAATGAATTCAAATGTTTATTCACCAATGCCAGAAGTCTGCCAAGAAAAATAGGTGAGTTGGAAGCTCTGGTGCATGAGGAGAACTATGATCTAATTGGTATTGCTGAATCTTGGCTTCATTCTTCTCATGACTGGGCTATTATTATTCCTGGCTATGCTCTCTTTTGGAAAGACAGGGTAAAACGGAGGGGTGGTGGTGTCTGCCTCTATGTGACAAGTGATCTCAAAGCGAGTGTGAAAGAGGACCTTGTGATGGAGAGTGTGATGAGTCTGAAGCATTATGGGTGGAACTGTACATGGGTGTGCATACTACAAAGGTTGTCATTGTAGTTTGTTATAGACCTCCCAGTGTTAGTGAGCAGGTGGAGACTACGCTCTTTGCACAGATGGAAAGGGCTGCAAGGGCTGGGACAGTGATAATAATGGGGGATTTTAACTATCCAGAAATTGACTGGAGTAATGCCAGTGCTGGGACAGTTAAAGGGCAAAAATGTATAAACCTATTACAAGACAGTTTTATGGTCCAGTTTATTGAGGCCCCGACTAGAAATGATGCTCTGCTGGGCCTGGTAATCTCAAACCATGCAGAGCTTACTACCAATATTTATATAGAACAACATCTGGGTAGCAGTGACCATAACATGATTTAATTTAATGTTGGCTGTAAGTAACAAACACATGTGAGTAAGATAAAAACACTTAACTTTAAGAGAGCAAATTTTCCAAGGATGAGGGCTGCTCTCCAGGACTTAACTGGGAGAGAATATTGGCATCAATGGACACAGAACATAAATGAGAATTCTTCAAAGTGACTGTATGTAAACTCACTGCAAAGTATATTCCCATGGGCAGTAAGTTTAAAAGGCTAAAAATAAAACCTATGTGGCTCACGGCCAAAATTAAAATGGCTATAAATAATAAAAAAAATAGCTTTTAAAAAAAAATAAAAATAAATGAAGGAACGATATCATCGTTTAAATGTTACAAAGAATATAACAGAATACATAAGAAGGAGATCAAGGACGCGAAAATTCAAAAGGAACAACAGATTGCAAAAAATAGTAGGATAAACCCCCAAAAATTCTTCAAATATATTAATAGTAAAAAGTTCAGGTCTGAGTATGTAGGCCCTTTACAAAATAATCTAGAGTGGGTGACTGGTGACAAAGAGAAGGCTAATTTATGAAATGCTTTCTTCAGCTCTGTGTATACAAAGGAGCATGGGTGAGCTTATGTTCATAATGGGGGTGGGAATGACACAGCCCCAAATGATCCACAACGGCTCAAAAGTGATATAGTCTGGAAATATTTAGACAAAATAAAGGTGGATAAAGCACCTGGACCAGATGGCATCCACCCATGGATCCTAAAAGAATTGAGCTCTGTCATTTCAAGTCCATTGTTTCTAATATTTAGGGACTAATTAATGACTGGAATGGTACCACTGGATTGGCGTAGGGCCAATGTGGTGCCCATATTTAAAAATGGATCAAAGTCTTTACCAAGTAACTATAGACCTGTTAATTTAAAGTGGATGTAAACCAGCATTTTTTTTTAAATTAAGGCTTGCACCTTGTACAGTATAGGATTTCATGTCATCTGTGCCCAGTCTTGCCCCAGAGAGTTAATACAGCTCTGAGCAGTCCTCTTATCTTTTTTCAGTAAGATAAAAACTGACACAGAGAAATAGGAGTCAGTTCCACCCCCTTGCTGTGAGTGACAGGTGATTTACATATCTCATGCACGAGCCTGAGAGATGCTTTCTGTGTACATCAGATCCCCTCCTCTTTTCTTCTCCAGCTCTCCCAGGATTGGCTGCTGTACACCTCAGCATGATTGGGCATGCTGAAGTCATATGGTGACTTTTCTGGGTTTTAACTGGATGTTAGTGATCAAAGAAGAAGTTCAGTGTAAGCCCCCGTACACACGGTCGGAAATTCCGACCACAAAATCCGTCCGATTTATTTTTAGACGGATTTTGTCCGAAACTGGGGTTGCATACACACAGTCGGACAAAGTTATCAGAAAATCCGATCGTTCCGAACGTGGTGACATTCGTTGTGTACTACAGAAAAACGAAGAGGCTAGTAGCCAATAGCTTTGGTCTCGTAATTTGATCTGAGCATGCGTGGCACTTTGTCCGTCGGAATTCCCTACACACAATGGGATTTTCCGACAACATAATCCGATCTGACTTTTTCCATCGGAATATCCAACCATGTGCACGGGGCATAAGAAATACATATAAGAAAATGCATGTTGACAAGGGGAGTGTAGAGGTGAATGGGAAGTCTACTGACATCACGACTCCACCCACCGAGCTCCGGAAAACAGACCCACCCACAGAATCTGCAGTTTTTCGGGTTTCATAACAGACAGAAGGGAAACATTTTACAGGTAAGAATACATGCAGAAGGCATGTATATCCTAATAGATAACCACTATGGAATAGTTTAGAAAGGATGAGAGTGGGTTTACATCCACTTTAACTTCTATAGTCGGGAAGATACTGGAGAGTTTAATAAAAGAACACATAGACGAGTTCTTGCTGGAAAAAAATATTTTAAGCAACAGACTGCATGGATTCATGAAAGACAGAAGTTGTCAAACAAACCTGATTTCTTATTATGAGGAGGTAAGTAAAACCTTGTACAGAGGTGAGGCTGTGGACGTGGTATACTTGGATTTTGCAAAAGCATTTGACATAGTTCCCCACACACGGCTCATGTGTAAGGTAAAGTCTACAGGCTTGGAAAGATCAATTTGTAAATGGAGAGAAAACTGTCTAAAAGACAGAATTCAGAAAGTAGTGGTTAATGGTTCTTACTTGGAATGGTCTAGGGTTTTCAGTGGTGTACCCCAAGGTTCAGTGCTGGGACCCTGACCCTTTATAAAGGATATAGGGTCTGGGATTAAAAGAACCATTTCTGATAATTTGGGGACTGGATGTCCGCCGGCACCCGCCAATCGTCAGGGAGGGACACAGAACACAGCTCTGCCTATGTAAACATAGCAGATCTTCGTTCTGACAGGGAGGAAGGATGGATCTTGTGTCCCTGCAAAGCAGGCAATATAATTCATTGCTTCCCTGAATAAAAGCAGCACACATAGTACAGTAAAACACTGGCTAGCCACACAGTTATTCCCTTGATGCCCCTGGATGTTTAACCCCTTCCCAGACAGTGTCATTAGTACAGTGACAGCGCACACTTTTAGCAATGATCACTGTATTAGTGTCACTGGTTACCACAAAGTATCAAAAGTGTCAGTTAGTGTCCGACTGTCCACTGCAATATCGCAGTCCCGCTATAAGTTGCTGATCGCCATTACTAATATAAAAAAAACAGTAGATCAATATACGCTTATTAGGATATTGTTTTGACAAAAAATATGTAGAAGAATACATATTGGCCTAAATTTATTAAGAAATTAGATTTTTTCTAAATTTGTATTGGCTATGTTTTATAGCAGAAAGTAAAAAATATTTTTTTTTCTTTAAAAATTGTTTTTTGTTGTTCATAGCGCAAAAAAATTGAGAATTCAGTGGTGATCAAATACCAACAAAAGAAAGCTCTATTTGTGGGACAAAAAATTATTAACATTTTATTTGGTTATAGCGTAGCATGCTGTATCACCAAAAAATGGCCTGATCATCAGAGTGTGTACCAGGCTCAAAGTGATACTAAAGTCTCAGTTTTTTTTCTTGAAATATAAAAAACATGTTATACTTACCTGCTCTGTGCAGTGTTTTTTCCCAGAGCAGCCCAGGTCCTCCTCTTCTCAGGTCCCTTGCCAATGCATTAAGATAAAAAAAACTACTGACTTTACAACCACTTTAGGTCTCCAAATCTCTTGAGCTGCAGAAAAAAAAATCCAAGAAATATACAGACAATAAATGTGAGAAATATATCCACGCTTAAAAAGTAAAACAACCAGCAGTTGTGCACTATAATCCAGATACCAGGAACAAATAATTATGTATAAATAAAGTGCAGCGCTAAACAAATAAAGTGCAATTCGTGCAAATAACACAATACATGTGATGTGTGCAAAAATCTGAATAGGTACAGTGTACTAAAGTGCAATCTGTGCAATCAATAATATATGAAAAGTATAAAAAATCGACAACAAAAATTAATATATATATATAAATAAAGACTGTGAATAAAGTCACTTATTTTTGTTTGCAACTATTGCATTTTTTCACATGTGATGTAATATTGCATATATGCTTCTAGACCAGGGATATGCAATTAGCGGACCTCCAGATGTTGCAAAACTACAAGTCCCATCATGCTCTGCCTCTGGGTGTCATGCTTATGGCTGTCAGAGTCTTGCTATGCCTTATGGGACTTGTAGCTCTGCAACAGCTGGAGGTCCGCTAATTACATATCCCTGGTCTAGAAGCATATATGCAATATTACATCACATCAAAATGCAATAGTTGCAAACGTAAAAAAGTAGTCCATATAGTAGTCAAGAAGAGTCCCATAGGGGAAAAAAAGTGTGTTGGAAATGACGATCAGGCACCTGGCAGCGTGATACCCATCACCACAACAAAATTGGAGGCTTCCCAGAAAGCTAGTGACCCCCCAAACTCAGGGAGGTCACAAAGCACTTGGTTGGATCTGTGATCCACTTAGAAGGAAGTCCGGACGTTTCTCTCCAGTAGCCTTGGATGGTATAAACCAGAATGTTCACAACAGATCAGGACGTATTATTAGGAAACCTCAGTGCTGGAGTGTATATAAAACAAAAGACTCCACATGCGATACTGTCTCTGCATCCAATTTAATAAAAGTAGTACACACACATAAAATTGTAAAGTTCATGCTGAGATCGTATCACAATCCAAACAAATCAATTCCCTTGTAATTTCAAACAACGATCGCGGATGCACAGCTGCGTGTGTACGTGATTGTCCCGATGATTGTTTCGTCATAAATTACGTCATAAGGGTTATGTACACAAGCCTGGGACTGCGCTATAAATACTCCCATCAGGAGACAAGGAAGCATTACCATAGGTCAGATGAAAGTGACCTATACAGCTATTGGTAAACAGGTCGCTGGCTTTCTGGTAAGCCTCCAATTTTGTTGTGGTGATGGGTAGCACGCCGCCAGGTGTCTGATTGTCATTTCCAACACACTTTCTTTCCTCTAAGGGACTCTTCTTGATGAAATTCAGCTTCATATGAACTACTCTGCACACTATTGCATTTTTAAAACATGTGATGTAACATTGCATATGTGCTTCTAGACTTTATTCACAGTCTTTATATATATATATATATATATATATATATATATATATATATATATATATATATATACTAATTTTTGTTGTCGATTTTCTAAACTGTTCATATATTATTGATTGCACAGATTGTACTTTAGTATACCTATTCCGATTTTTGCACAAATCACGTGCATTGTGTTATTCGCACGAATTGCACTTTATTTGTTTAGTGCTGCACTTTATTTATATACAGACAATATTTTGTGAATGAAATGTCAGCAGATTAGATTACTTTTTAACCATTCTCTCATCTTTAAACAGTGGAGTCTGGCTTGCAGTATCAAGAGGATTATTTTGCTATCGTGAGATAAGTGCATTGTTTAGTAATTAGATCACTCTTCGGTAATGTTCTTTCTTAGTTTTAGAATATAAACTGACCTTTTCCAATGTGATAGCCACTGCTGTGTTTCTACATTTCCTTGGCACATTGAAATCAACGCTGGGACAGCATCATCATGCAATGCCCTCGGAACTCTATAGCCAACAGGATATATTATTGTCCTTATTATTATTATTCAAAACAAAAAACCTGGTTAATAATAACCCATATTTTTCTTTATTAAAAGGTAATAACCACATATAATCATTCAAATTCAAATTGTAAAAACAGTTGTGGACCAGGTGTAAGAATTTCCTCTGGAATTATCATTATTATTGCATAAAGAAAACAGCCCATTCTTGCATCTTCAAACTCCATCAGAAAAACAGAGGCGGAGTGGGCGGACAGTTGACAATGCAATTGGTCCTGTTGCAGCAAAATATTTTCAATCCCAAGCAATAAGAAATCACTCTCACAGCATCTTGTCAGACTCTCATGGCTTATTGCACTCTGAATAAAAGTATGTTTTAATAAAAGCAGCGCATCTAATAAAAGAGCTTTCGAGTTATTTACTTTCTTTAACACAGAGGCATTTGTAGAACAGCAAGTAAAATGCCAGTTTGCTGACCTTGCTGGTTCCCTGGAGGAAGAGCTAAATGATAGAATAGTGTAGTAGTTTTCCCAAGACCTTGGTTGTTGCCTGAGCTGGTACTGCCTCAATACATTTGACCTATGCTAAATGTGTAATGTGGAGATACAATTGTTTATTACACTGTATAAGTGCTTGCAGACCTCAGGACATGCTTATGTTTAAGAGGGGCACTTGAGCAATGGGATATCTCATGGGCAAACAATATTTCAACCTCAGTCCCAAGAGTGCCTGTACTGGTGAGGTCGGGGAGGGCCAACAATCATTGTAGCCTGATATGACTGTAGTTGGCCAGATCTAGAGAATGCTTGGAAGAGACTTCATGTTGCCTTCTTCTTGTATTAATAAAAAAGAACAATATGAGCCCATAGAACAAATATGCTTAACAATAATTACATGCCCCCCCCCCCCCCAATGAAATGCCAATGGATTACCCAAATATGTCACAAAACTGTCAACATGCGGATCATCATCAATAGTTTGGTTTTATTTTACCTATGATTAGCTAGGAAAAGAACAGATGAAAGAAAATCACAGGGATTTTTATCATACATTTTTTTTATAAAACCAACAAATCACAAATACATAAGCTAGCTACAGTAAGTGAGATTTGTACACTTTGATTTTAGGGTTCAGTAATGCAGAAAATCCTGGATACCCCCAGTTAAGAAGCCCTAAATTAGAATAATGTAAGATAAAGTGGAGGCAAGAAACAAAGTACAGGCAGTCCCCGGGTTACAAACAAGATAGGTTCTATAGCCTTGTTCTTAAGTTGAATTTGTATGTAAGTCCGAACAGGTGCATTTTTTAAGTGTAGCTCCAGCCAAAAAAATGATTTTAACATTTTTTTGGATAGTATAGTGAAGGGTTAACACCCCTGTAACATTTGTTTTGTTGTCTGTGCTATGTGCGTTCAGAAGATTTCACCTCACTTTCTGTCCCTATGACAATTGGATTTTGAAAGTTTTGGCTTGTTGTGGAAACAAGGATTGGTGATAAAGCTCCAGTGGAGACACCTTTTTCCCATGATAACTCTTACAGGAGTGAATTTCCCTTCCTAGGGGTATATTTCCTCTCACTTCCTGTTGTCTCCCTCCATTTGTAAGTAGGAGTAATTTGTAAGTCGCATGTTTGTAACTCAGGTACCGCCTGTACAAGCTTGTATGTTAAATTGAAGAAAAAATAGGGGGGATGGTGGCCATTTGCTCATGTTACAATGCTGTGCCCTTGCAGAGTATTTCCACTCTTTTAATTAGATTTGAGAAACCCCTTACTATGTGTTTGTTTATTTGTACCCATTCATACATCATAACTAAAAATTATTTAAAAAGATATATTTTTATCTTAACAAGGTAGGATACAAGTAGGGAAAATTGGTCTACTTCAAAATGGGGAGGGTAAAACTCTATTTATACTGTGGACAAAGCGACGTGGTGTCCAATAGAATCACCCTGAGGAAGCCAAGTGACCCTGTGGCTTAACACTTGGGGGGGGGCAACTGACGTTATGATGCTCTGGTTTTGAATGTGTTCCACGAGAGTGGTAATTGTATTGCAACATTATACTGAGGATCCACGCTAGCAGAGTTTATTTTTACATGCTTTTATAGTGTGGTACGCTAAAAGCACAGTTTTATTATATGTGATTATTTGGCGGAGTGGGAATAAAGTATAAGTGTTTTCAACAAAATGGTATAAGCACTATTGATTGGCAATTTACCTTCCTTCTATGAAAATGGGTGATTGGCATTTGGATTGAGAATATCCACACACTGGAGTAAAGAGGAAGAAGGAGAGGAGGAGGAGGCCATCTATGCAGATGTATACCCAAGTGCTATCCGACAAAACTTAAGTGTAAGGTCACATAAATCCAGGTGAGAGGGTGAGTACAATAATTACAGGATTATATGCACAGTACGAAGAAATTAGAAGACACACTTGTGAAGATTTTTTTGCATAATTTGTATATTATCTACATATATTTTTTGTTTTTTCATTTTTTTAATCTTTAGATTGGATATTCACTTAGCACAATGCGGTACATATATGGGTTAAACTTCAAATATCATCTTATTAGACAAGCTAATTCAAAAATTGAGGGCTAAGTGTAGTACCAAAGAAAACCATTCATAGACCATCTTGTACTGCTCTGAAGTAAATTTGTTTGATTGCTATGGGTTCCAGCACTTTGCACTTTACTCAACTAAACCTTCTCAGCCCATGAGCTAGAGGCATGTGGAGCTAAAACTAAGTTAAAATGATCTTATAACCCTATTATTACCACCCATATGTCACTAAACTATGTTAAAAATATATGTAAAAACGTAAATTGCTATGGGTTCCAGCACTTTTCACTTTACTCGGTTGACTAGTAAGGCCATGTTTTCTCAAGTGTCAATAGAACTATATATTTTAATTTTTGGACTGCACTTATATATTATTGGATATTTGTTTTATGGCTAATGGACATTATATTTTGGGTGTTTTTTGAGATATATTATCAATATATTGTTAATATAAATTATATATTCACTGCATATATACATTTTTATTGTTTGGGGTTAGGAGGACTTCTTATTTATATTAGTTTGGTATTGGGATATTCTCCTAGCACAGCGCAACACATAAGTATATGGGATTGTGTTAGGTGCCAGCAGTTTATGGTATTAATTTAGTGCACTTAACAGCTCACAAGGTCCTTTCATATATGATATTTGAAGTTTGAATTCATGCAAGTATGGTGCAGGAATAAGTAAACACTTTGGTACATTCATTTATAAAATAGCATCACTCACATGCACAGTAAAATACTTGTGTCCAGGCTAGGGTGCAGGGGTGAGAATACAACAGCAGCTTAAAGAAAGAGGCATGGATGGTTGGTAAGCCTACATTACTGCAGGGCTGGACATCTCTACAGAATGACACCTTGCAGTGTCTGTGGCCATAACCCAAACACCTCACACGCTGAGTAGGATATCACAGGTGGAGGGCCGTGAGTTGCAGGGAGTTTCAGAGACTATGCCCCCTGTCTCAAGCCTGCCCAATGAGACAGAGTGTCATTTCCTCTGCCCAGGTGAAACTCTGCCAACACTTCCCTGTAGTTGACAGGTTCAAGGTCCCCGTTCACTCTCAATCATCTCTAAGGAAGGAGATGAATCTATCAACAGTGGGAACCCTGCTCCTGCATTAGACACGTCTAATGAATCTTCTCTCAACAGCTCTTTTTTAGGACTTACCCCCCCCCATCACTGATAAAAAAGAAAAGAAAGAGAAGAGATGAAGAAGAGGAAAGAGAAAGGAAAAAGGAGGACTGGGCAGAGACAATCTCGATATAAAAATATGAAACTTATCCTCTCAATCTCTTACAACTCATCCACTCACTTATTAAAGAAAGGTCTTAACCCCCCCCCCCCCCGTAATATTATCCTAATTTCTTTACACTGTTTAAGAATCTTAATACATTTGTAATAAAATTATCTCAAATATTATTTTAATATGAAAGACCCCAGCACTTCTAGGGAACCCATTTATGATCTTGATGATACTCCTGCGAGCTGGGATGAGACTAGAGGAACTTTGGTCTGACAGTAAGGAGTATTATAGTGACAGAGACCTCCAAATTTTGCATACTGGTTTTAAACCAAGGTCTACTTTTTACCCAGTCCACACCAAACGATCCTTTTCCCAGATCATATATTCAGACATCATTCCGTTATGTTCCACAGTTAATTCCTCAAAAACAAAAAAACATCTCACGAGAGAGGAGAGATCTTATTAACAAACCAATAACAATGACCTGGTGACCTGGGTATGAAGCAGGCTGACAAGGGGGGGGGGGGGGGTGGTACAAAATAAGAAGGGTTACCTGGCTGGGCCACTACACTGTGACCCTCTGGAAAACTACTAGTTGGAATTAAAATCACTGTTTTGTATTCAGCTTTAAAGAATAGGTTCTTAGATAAAGGGGAGTATATTTTCCTTTATAGAAATTTCTACAATACCCCATATTTCTATCACCTGCCTACAGTGCGGAAAAACTCCATTAACTCCCCAGGCAGACCTATTATTGCCTCTATTGATGCCCTCACAAATGTGTTATCTCAATATGTGGAATTATTTTTATAGCTGTTGGTACAATCTCTCTCTTCATATATCAGGGATTCCCAACAACTGTTGTACACTTTTGAAAATTACAACTGGGAACATACTTACCTATAGTTGTCCCTTGATGTTAACATTTTGTATGCTTCCACCCCCATGATGTTGGTCTTTCAGCCCTGAATCATTTTTTGTTAAGCAGTCTGACCTAAATCACATTCAGGCCCAATTCATACTAGATAGTATAAAATATTGTCTCCAACACATCTATTTTAAGTTTGATGATGATGGAGATAATGATTATTATCTCCAGATGCAGAGCACCCCAATGGGCATTTTTCTTTGTGCCCAGCTGTATGTGGAGAAGTAACATTTATGCAGCACACTTAGTTTTCTTTGGAAGGTATATTGATGATGTGATCATCATATGGGATGGCCCCCAGTCTACCATTGAGCACTTTGTAGAATACTCTAACAACAACAGCATGAGTCTTTCATTCACCCATGTGTGACCCTACCTCCCTTGTGTCCCTAGATTTGAAACTCACTAATTTTAAATATAGGATAGTTTTTAAAACACACTTTAAACCTTCCTTAGGTGACTCTTACTTACACTCGTGAAGCCATCACCAACCTAAGTGAATCAGCAATATCCCTAAGGGTCAGTTTTGCAAAATAAGAAAAATTGCACTATGGACACTGATAAAATTTCTTTGGGCCAAATGCTACAAGAAAAGTTCCTGGACAAGGGTTTTGACAAAAAAACTTATTGAGACAGTGTATCAAGATGTTTGGTTACACTATCTAGTAATAAGAAATACAACCCAATTCAAATATTAAGTTAATTACACAATCCCATTGAAAATATAGGCAAATGGAAAGAATCATCCTGCGTCATTTATGTATTCTGCTCCAGGATCCCAAATTAGGTCCGATACTCTGAAGTAAATTTGTGCCAAGTAGAATGTGGGATGACAATAGGCCTTCCCCCTATCCCATTTTAACATAAATAGGATATCTCAATAGAAAAAATAATAATGAAATGTGTAGGTCATCCATTATCAATAAACCTTCAGTCACAGTGGAAAAACATGCACCTTGAAATCCTTAATTTGTGCCATGGAATTTGGGGTCTATTGTATGTTCTGCCCCTGTGGTCTCATGATGGCCACACCATCTATTTGGTGTGTTGTTGGTTTGGTGAGCACAGTATTCCTAGACATTTGACACCAAAAATCAAGGGCAAGAAATGTAAAAAGCTTTGTAACAGAGAGACTTTTGGATAGTTACTTTGGATACCTTAGCACCCAGAGGGCCCAATAAGGAGTTGGAGGTGCATACCATCCTTTAATTCCCCTTTCTCCTCTGAGTCCCGCCACCTATATCCCCCCCATTCCTTTTCCACGCCACTGAATTTTCTCCCATTATTCTGACATTGGCCTCCAGTTTTTAGAATAGACAGCATCAACATGGATTACCCATTCTTTATATCACTTTTATTGCTCATTGTCTATCTATGACATTTTTCACGATCATACAGTGAGTAATTATATGTATTTATTTTTATATATTTTACTAAGTATTTAAAGGGCAGTGAGTCTTTGAGTGCAGATGTTTATGTGAACCTAAGCCTTTGTACACATATTTTTTTTTCCCAGACTACAAAAATTATTACAATTCTGAACACCTATTACCTTTCCTAATGCATCAGTGTAAGTACCTAAACTTGACTTGATCAATCTCTTGTATACTTTGTACAGCAGAGCACAGTGTGGGAGAGGAAAAAGCAGCACAATCAGTTCATGTGCTCTCAATGAGCAGTCTGATAGCAGAAAGCAGAATGGCACAGAGATGAGCTCAGCACAAGACATGTGCATGATGATACAATTTGTTTTGTTTCGATTCGTCAATCTACTTATTTCGTTTTGTTAAATTTGATTGATTCGTTCAATTCGTATTAGGGGTTCACATTCAGAATTCGTATTTGGAATTCATATTCAGTTCATTTTTCAAGTTTTTTTTTTAATGCCGCGTACACACGATCGGACTTTCCGGCAAACTAGGTCTTCCCGACAGACTTTCGGTGTATTTCTGGCGGACTTTCCGAATGAAGGGACTTGGCCACATACGAACGGACTAAGTCCGGTCGAAAGTCCGTTCGTTCGAACGTGGTGACATAAACGGGACAAAAAAATAGCCAGTAGCCAATAGCTGCCCTTGTGTCGTATTTGGTCCGTTGGACCAGCACACAGACGAATGGTTTTCCCTGATTTGAGTCCATCGGAATTGAATCCGTCGGATAGATTTGAAACATGTTCTATTTCTAGGTCCACCGGAATTTTTTCCCAAAAAACAAACGGATTAGCCCACACGCGATCGGATTGTCCGATGGACTAATCCCGTCAGACCTAGTTTGCTGGAAAGTCCAGTCGTGTGTGTACGTGGCATAAATTTACCAATTTTTTTTCATTCAAAATGTTCAAATCGATTAATTGCCGAATGGCCGAATCGAAAACTTTAAAAAAAAATTTTTCGATACGAATGTGGCAAAGTGAACAAACAAAAGAAAAATCTTCATCAAATGGTTACAACGACTCTTTAAATCACCTTTGGCTTAACCAAAACAGCATTATTTTGAAATGGTACTCTAATAATGCACACAGTCTGTACTTATAGCAATATGTGTACAGTTAAAATTCGTCTGGAGTTCGATGTAAATATCAATTCGAATTTCAGTCTGAATTTCCGAAATTCAGACTAATTTTGTTTCGTTATTCAGAGCATTCTATAAAATTGGATTATATTATAATTCGGGTATTTGGATATATGCGAATCTCCGAATAATGAAAAATTTGTCCGAATGTTATTTTGGAAACAAAACCAACCGCACATGTCTACTCAGCACTTTGCTCCTTTTCTTTCACAGTCTAGTCATAGGCTGGGTTGCAAGCCTGGAAGAAAGTGGGTTGGATGGTGCTGGCCATCATGAGGACATCTGGTAGTGAAAAAGAATCAGTGTGGGGAACAGCTTCAGATTAATAGCAAGTTTTGCAGCAAACACAGCTTTTTTTATTTTATTGTTTAATGGGCTATTTCGTTTTTGTATTATTTATGACTTGAGCTTTTCTTGATATTCTATTTTGGGGGCTAGTCAACAGACGTATATGCTGGAAGTGATGTTGAATCCTGGATCACCTTTACCCATTATTTGTACTGCACACTAAGGACCAGCACTGCAGTCCCCCCCCCTCTTCTTTTGTGAAGACAATAAAATACAGCAAAAACATAATTTGTTTGAATTAAGTCAAACCTGAGCGATGGGTGCCATAACTAGATGAATGTAGATCTATAACGATAGTCATCAGAAGAAGGAAATTATTATCTCAAGAAGTTTCTTGTTCAAGGGATCTCGTTAACATACCCACATCAAATGCTGGAGGCAAATTTGTTTGTGCAGAATTTTGAACTCACAACAAGTTAAATTCAAGGTGAAGTGCAAAAAGAAGTGACGGCACCAAAGAGCCACTTCACCAAGACTCCTAAATAACAGATAGATCGCCTAGCATTTACAAAGTCTGTCCAAGCCTGAATTACACAGAAGCCAGTCTTCAAATGTGAACATGCAATCTATGCATACAAGTAAATTAAACCTACAACACAGCATATAATTAGATAACTGTAGGAAGGCAGGATGAGTAGCATTATCTCTTTCTGTCCTATCCACATGTCTGACACTAGATATTCCAGCACAGGAGTGGAGTCTGGGATCCAGTGCTGTAGTCCAGGCCAGCTGCCAACCAATCTTCTTGACATGACATCATCAAGCTGCTGCAGCCTTCTAAAATCTGAGAGGACAGTGTTGCTGGACTGCTCTTAGGAAATGTCTAGGTGTCAGGAGAACAGACTTCCCAGACGATCCGGCCGCGTTCCTGTGCGCATGCGCAGCGGATCGGCGCGCAGGCTCATTCGCGGTCCAGCAGTCCGGCGCATGCACATGCGCACTGGCGCACGTCTGTGCGCACTGGCGCATGGCTAGCGTCCCCTTGGCGCCTATAAAAGCCGCTCTGGCACACAAGCGCCTTGCTGGTTTGTCTCTCCAGCTCCTGTACCTGTGACCCTGTTTCCTGCATCTGCCTGACCTGCTGTGACCCGTATTGCCTTTGACTCTGCTGCCTATCTCCTGGACCTTGACCCCCTGGCTTGTTATACGGACTCCCCTTTTCTCCTGTGTTTGACCCTCTGCCTGTGACCCGGACCTGCCTCCTGTCTCCTTGCCTGACCCACTGCTTGTGACCTGGACTTGCCTTGTGTCTTCCAAGACACCTCTTCGCAGCCTGTGCTGACACCCAGTGACTGTCTGTGTGACCCCCAGCCGGGCTCTGAGTACCTTTCTGCTGCACCAGTCTACCTGCCCTGTAACCTGGACTTGTCTTGTGTCTCTCAAAGACAACCCAGCTCAGCCTGTATGGACATACAGCTGCTGCCTGTGTTTGACCCCAAGCCTGGTTCTTGTGCACCTGTCTACAGCATCTGTTGCCCGTCTGCCTACCCGGGCCCAGTCTTCACTTCCACCGGACCTTCACGCAAGTTCCACCTACCAAACGGGGGTGACCTGTGCCTCTTGGTGCCATTTGCTCCCTGTACCACCTCCGGGGGGCAAACTGCGCTGGGTCGCAAGGGTGAACTGCTCTCTGCATCTCGGCCTCGGTAAGTACTTTCCCGATAGTACAAACCAGCCATGTCCGCGGCCGACAGAGCACGTTCTCCCCTTGAAATCCTGTGCCAGCAAGTGTCAGCACTCACTGATGCAGTCCAAAGGTTGCAAGAAGGGTATACCCAGATTGACAATCGTCTCCAACAACTGACCGGGCCATCAGCACCAGCTGCTACTATTCCTGCTCTCACCAGTGGGGCCCCTCTTCTGCAGTTCATACGGGCCCTACAGTAATCATGGCCTCCCCTGAACCCAGGGTTCCTATAACAGAGCGATTTTCTGGCGATCTCAAAAAATTTAGGGCCTTCAAGAATGCCTGCTCTCTGTATTTGGCCCTCCAACCCAGGACCTTCTCCTCTGAAGTGGTGAAAGTGGGCTTCATCATTTCTCTCCTGACCGAGGAACCTCAAGCCTGGGCCCACAGCCTAATGGAGCAAAGGAACCCAGTATTAAACCCTGTAGACACCTTCTTTGACAGCATGGGCCAGCTCTATGACGACCCCCAGAAGGGGGCCACGGCTGAAACTACCCTACATAATCTCTCTCAAGGGCGGAGGCCTGTGGAAGACTACACCGCAGAGTTCCGGAAATGGTCGGCAGACACCGGCTGGAACAAACCTGCCCTTAAGTACCAGTTCTGCCAGGGGCTGCCAGAAACCCTCAGAGATGAGCTGGCCTGGATTGACATTCCTGACACCTTGAAGGACTTAATACAAGTGGTAACCAAAATAGACAGGCGCATGCGGGAACGCCGCACTGAACCCTTCCTGGCGCCTCGTCCCAATTGGATGCTACCCAAACCAAGTCCCGTCCAGCCCTCTTACACAGCTCCATCTGTTACCACTCCCGGAGTCAAACCCATGCAATTGGGTCTGGTCCGCGCTCCCCTGACCCCAGAGGAGCGCTTACGTAGGCGACAGGCCAACTTATGCCTTTACTGCGGAGGCTCCGGGCACTTCCTCCGCACTTGCCCCGTGAGACCTAGTAAGTCTTGTTCTAAGTTTAACCTGAACTATCAAGTATCTGTTTTTTCTCAAACTTACATCACCCTCTTTGTCTCCTTACAGCTAATGGGAAAGGAGGTCAGCCTCCCAACCATAATTGACTCTGGGGCGTGCAGCTGCTTCCTGGATGCCTCACTTGCTGCCAGGCTTAACCTTCCTCTTGTCCCCAAGAAGCAGTGTCTCCAGGTACACCTAGCCGATGGTTCTCTTCCCCGTTCCGGCTTAATTACTCAAGAAACCAGTCCCATCCTCATCACCACAGACTCCGGCCATAAAGAGTTCCTCCGCCTTGATATCATACATTCTCCCATGTTCCCCATCATCTTGGGGCTCCCTTGGCTACAAGCGCACGAACCCCAAATTAGTTGGAGAACGAAAGAAGTTTCTTTCCCTTCTCAATACTGCTCTCAATATTGTTTCCTACCAGTCCCAGCTTCTTGCTCGGCCCTAGTACCGGTGCCCGACAGCCGGAAACATGTGCCTCCTACTTACCTCGAGTTCAAGGATGTCTTGGATAAACAACAGGCTGACCGCCTACCACCTCACCGGTCGTACGACTGCCCTATAGATCTCTTACCTGGCGCTGCAGTTCCTTTCGGTCGTATCTTCCCATTATCTGAGACGGAGTTAAAGACCCTCAAGGCATACATTGACGAAAACCTAGAAAAGGGGTTCATTCGTCCCTCTTCATCACCGGCCGGAGCCGATATCTTCTTTGTCGAGAAAACGACGGCTCATTGAGACCCTGTGTCGACTACAGAGAGCTAAACAAAATTCCCATCAAAAACAGGTACCCGCTCCCTCTCATTCCCGAGTTGTTTCAGCGTTTTCGGTCCCCCCGAATCTTCTCCAAACTAGACCTTTGTGGGGCCTACAACCTCATTCGGATCAGGGCTGGCGACGAGTGGAAGACCGCTTTCAGATCTAGATTCGGTCATTACGAGTACCTTGTGATGCCTTTTGGGCTCTGTAATGCCCCGGCGACTTTCCAGCACCTGGTAAACGACATTTTCCGGAAATACCTTGACGACTTCTTAGTTGTCTACCTGGACGATATTCTCATCTTCTCTGCCACCCTCGAACTCCACCAAATGCATGTTAGACTGGTCCTCACAATCCTCAGGAAGCACAAACTATATCTTAAAGCGGAAAAATGTGAGTTCCAAAAAACAACGGTACAGTTCTTAGGGTTCATCATATCTACCAATGGGGTCGCAATGGACCCTCAAATGGTCAAGGCTATCCAGGAGTGGCCAGCTCCTGTGGACAAAAAAGGGGTCCAAAGATTCATCGGGTTTGCCAACTTTTACCGGAGATTCATCGCTGGCTTTTCCTTCCATTGTAGCACCGATCACACAGTTGACCCGTCAGCATAGTTGTTTTAGCTGGTCTCCAGAGGCCCAGGAAGCCTTCATCCATTTAAAGACACTATTCTCCTCCGCCCCAATTTTACGGCATCCAGACCCTGCCTTGCCGTTGTACTCAAAGTGGATGCCTCTAAAATGGCAATTGGGGCCATCCTTTCTCAGAGACAAGGCGCTAAAGCTCTCTTACACCCGGTAGCCTTTGCCTCTCGGAAACTGGGTCCCCCAGAGAGGAACTACAATGTGGGTGACAGGGAACTGCTAGCCATCAAATTTGCCCTTGAAGAGTAGAGGTACCTTCTGGAGGGGGCATCTCACCCTGTCATGGTCTGGACTGATCATAAAAATCTGGAATACCTTAGGACAGCTAAACGGTTGAGACACAGACAAGCCACATGGACCCTTTTCTTTTCCAGATTTAACTTTCTTATCGCCTACAGACCCGGCTCCAAGAACGGAAAAGCTAATGCGCTCTCCCGGATGTTTCACAAAACTACTCAGGAGGCTGAGCCCAGTCCCCACAAAACTTCTGCCTGATCACCCAGGTTGATTTAATGTCTGCCATCAAAGCAGCGTCCAGGCACAACCCGGACCCTGCTAATCCCCCCTTGGAGAGACACGATGACTTGCTATGGGCCGGAAAAAAAATCTTTGTTCCCCAAGAAGTGAGGCCTCTAATCCTCAGAACTTTCCATGACCACAAGCTAGCAGGCCACTTCGGGTCCCTAAAAACCACGGAACTCGTTTCTCGTTCCATTTGGTGGCCAGGTTGGAGGCAGGACTGCAAGAATTATGTTTCCTCTAGCATCCCATGTCAGCGCAGCAAAGGGCCAAAAGCCAAGTCTCAGGGTCTGCTGAAACCCTAAACGCCCATGGGCAGAAGTCTCTATGGACTACATTGTGGATCTACCCCCATCAGGGGGATTTACCACCAACCTTGTCATCATTGATCGACTCTCAAAAATGGCACATTTCATACCTATGGTAGGGACCCCTTCTGCCTCAACCACTGCCGATGTCTTCTTTAAAGAGATCGTTATGCTTCATGGGGTACCCAAAAGCATTACCTCGGACAGAGGTACCCAGTTTACTTCAAGATTCTGGAAGGAGCTGTGCAAATCTCTGGAAATAAAAATCTGCCTCTCTTCTGCCTACCATCCCCAGAGCAACGGCCAGACAGAGAGAACCAACCAAACCCTGGAGCAGTATCTCCGCTGCTTCTGTTCTGATTCCCAAAATGACTGGTCCACTCTCCTACCATACGCTGAATTTGCGTTTAACAATTCCACTCACTCTGCCACGAAACAGACGCCCTTCTGGGCCAACTTTGGCTTTCACCCCTCGTTTCTCCCTGGATCCTCCTCTGAATCTTCTGTCCCTGCGGTTCAGGACCGCATAGATTCCTTACAAAGCAACTTTCTGAAGTTACAAAAGACTATACAAGAGGCCCAGGACGGGTACAGCAAGTATTATAGTAAAAGGAAGGAAGGAAAACCCAGCCTTTAAGATTAATGAAGAAGTCTGGCTATCCTCCGCTAACCTAAAATTGCCCATTCCCTCACGGAAGTTGGGGCCGAAGTTCATTGGACCTTTCAGAATCAGGAGGGTTGTGAACCCTGTGGCTTTTGAACTTGACCTACCCAAGACTTACAAAATTCATCCAGTCTTTCATGCTTCCCTTTTGAAACCCGTCATGCCTAGCCCTTTTCCGGACAGGGAAAGACCACCTCCTCCACCCGTTCTGTTTGAAGGAGAAAACGAGTTTGAGGTGGAAGAAATCCTGAGCTGTAGAAAAAGGGGTAGGCAACTCCAGTATCTGATCAAGTGGAAGGGGTACCCCCCTGAGGACAATTCTTGGGAACCCTCTAAAAACCTACACGCCCCACGCCTGATCCAGGCCTTCCACCAAGCGCATCCAGAACTAATGTCCAGTTTAGGTGTCCAGAGGCCACCCCTCGGGGGGGGGGCACTGTCAGGAGAACAGACTTCCCAGACGATCCGGTCGCGTTCCTGCGCGCATACGCGGCGGATCGGCGCTCCGGCGCATGCGCTTTCACGGTCCGGCAGTCCGGCGCACGCACATGTGCACTGGGGCACGGCTAGCGTCCCCTTGGCGCCTATAAAAGCCGATCTGGCGCACAGGCGCCTTGCTGGTTTGTCTCTACAGCTCCTGTACCTGTGACCCTGTTTCCTGCATCTGCCTGACCTGCTGTGACCCGGATTGCCTTTGACTCTGCTGCCCATCTCCTGGACCTTGACCCCCTGGCTTGTTATACGGACTCCGCTTTGCTCCTGTGTTTGACCCTCTGCCTGTGACCCGGACCTGCCTCCTGTCTCCTTGCCTGACCCACTGCTTGTGACCTGGACTTGCCTTGTGTCTTCCAAGACACCTCTTCGCAGCCTGTGCTGACACCCAGTGACTGTATGTGTTTGACCCCCAGCCGGGCTCTGAGTACCTGTCTGCTGCACCAGTCTACCTGCCCTGTAACCTGGACTTGCCTTGTGTCTCTCAAAGACACCCCTGCTCAGCCTGTACGGACATACATCTGCTGCCTGTGTTTGACCCCCAGCCTGGTTCTTGTGCACCTATCTACAGCATCTGTTGCCCGTCTGCCTATCCGGGCCCAGTCTTCACTCCCACCGGACCTTCACGCAAGTTCCACCTACGAAACGGGGGTGACCTGTGCCTCTTGGTGCCATTTGCTCCCTGTACCACCTCCGGGGGGCAAACTGCGCTGGGTCGCAAGGGTGAACCGCTCTCGGCATCTCGGCCAGTACTTTCCTGATACTAGGTCGCCAAGGCCACCCAACAAGGGCACCCAATCAAGGACAGCCTAGCAGATCAAAGACTTGGGATCTGGAGCATCATTTGACCACAGATTTAAAGTGTTACTAAACCCACAACAGTAAAATCAGTTTGTATATTCAGTAAAGCATGCTTGTTATACTCACTGTGGAACATAATCCTCTGCAATGGGTAAAAAGCCTGTTTGACCCTGTCTTCTCTGATCCTCCCCTTCTTCCAGAGTCAATGAAAACTCCTACTACAAGCTTTAACCAGACAGAGGGTCAGGGGTCCTGCATCCTCGTAGAACAATCAAGGGAGAATGAAAACTCCTACTACAAGCTTTAACCGGACACCGATAGAAGTCACAAGACTGCTCCAACTGCTGATGAGAAAAGGTATTTAGCAGTTTATATTTACTAAAATGTTTGTATTTCTATGTTTTGTGTACTGTGGAAGACCGGCTATAGTGAATGCAGGCTCCTTGATTTAGTATCACTTTAAGTAAGATTAATAGGTTTTTGGATTATTATTTACTTCTTAATGTAGCAATTTGTTAAGGGAGGGTGGTGGGGAGGTGGGTGTTTGGTAGCTGGAAAACATCTTCAATACTAACTAAAGTTGGAAGCCTGCCAACATGAATCCCACCATTTTAGAAGATGCTGCTCTTTCATACCTACTCACTCGTGTGTTATAACTGTTATTTGCTTCAGGGTAGGCTAATAACATACATTGCCAGAGATAATGAGTAAGTGAGTGATTGAAAGAACCTTTGGCTTTCTCACAACAAAGGTTATATATGCCTACAGACATTACACAGTGTGTCCAGTCTTGCATGACCCTTCTAACAAATGACCTTTCTACAATAAATGCTACTTTACACTGGGTGAACTTGCATGCGTTTACCTATGAAGAAGAGAGGGGGAACCCCAGGACCTTGTTTACAGTGCCTCGAAAAAGTATTCATACCCCTTAAAATTTTCCACATTTTGTCATGTTACAACCAAAAACGTAAATGTAGTTTATTGGAATTTTATGTGATAAACCAACACAAAGTGGCACATAATTGTGAAGTGGAAGGAAAATGATAAATGGTTTTTAAAATTTTTACAAATAAATATGGGAAAAGAGTGGCGTGCATTTCTATTCAGCCCCCCTGAGTCAATACTTTGTAGAACCACCTTTCACTGCAATTACAGCTGCAAGTCTATTTGGGGAGAAAACAAACAGGAAGCAGGCACCTCTTAGTTGAGACTGTATAGTTTTAAAGTGCATTAAAAACACTCACATTTAGGTTTCATTACTCAGGCATAGGGATGAGCCGAACACCCCCCGGTTCGGTTTGCTCCAGAACAGACCTAAACTTTGCGTTAACTTTACAACCCTATTAAAGTCTATGGGACTCGAACGTTCAAAATAAAAAGTGCTAATTTTAAAGGCTAATATGCAAGTTATTGTCCTAAAAAGTGTTTGGGTACCTGGGTCCTGCCCCAGGGGACATGTATCAATGCAAAAAAAACTTTTAAAAACTGAAGTTTTTTCAGGAGCAGTGATTTTAATAATGCTTATAGTGAAACAAAAAAAGTGTAATATTCCTTTAAATTTCGTACCTGGGGGGTGTGTATAGTATGCCTGTAAAGGGGCGCATGTTTCCGTGCTTAGAACTGTCCCTGCACAAAGTGTCATTTCTGCAGGAAAAAAAATCATTTAAAAGCACACCCCCAGGTACGAAATTTAAAGGAATATTATACTTTTAGCATTATTAAAATCACTGCTCCCGAAAAAACGGACGTTTTTAAAACTTTTTTTGCATTGATACATGTCCCCTGGGGCAGGACCCAGGTCCCCAAACACTTTTTATGACAATAACTTGCATATAAGCCTTTAAAATTAGCACTTTAGATTTCTCCCACAGACCTTTACAGGGGGTTCTGCGGTTTTTCGAATTTGCCGCGAACACCCCAAAATGTTCGCTGTTCGGTGAACAGGCGAACAGGCAATGTTCGAGTCGAACATGAGTTCAACTCAAACTCGAAGCTCATCCCTACTCAGGCACAGGTTAGTCCGGTTACACCAATCTCCGTCACAGCTTCCAGCAGAGGGGGTCACGTCCTGTGAATCCTTCTCATGGCTGGCGTCCTGACCAGCAGAAATCTTTCAGCGTGTGTGCAGAGTCCAAAGCTAGAGCACGTTTCCGAGCATGCGCACTAGGGGGATGACAGACAGACATCCCCCTAATGCGCATGCTCGGAAATGCATTGTGATTTTGTCTGTGACACCATCACGCCACATGCTGTGTTCCAGTGCTTCCCTATAATCCACCAGCTGCTCTCCAAGCCTCGCTTTGGATTTCCCTGTAATCCACCAGCTGCTCTCCAAGCCTCGCTTTGGATTTCCCTGTAATCCATCAGCTGCTCTCTAATCCTCGCTTTGGACTCTGCACACATGCTGGAAGATTCCTGCTGGTCAGGACGCCGGCCATGAGAAGGATTCACAAAATGTGAGCCCCCTCTGTTGGAAGCTGTGACGGAGATTGGTGTAACCAGACTAACCTGTGCCTGAGTAATGAAACCTAAATGTGAGTGTTTTAATGCACTTTGTCAATTAAAACTATACAGTCTTAACTAAGAGGTGCCTGCTTCCTGTTCACATTCTCCCATCCTACAAGCGGACTCCTCAAGAGGACAATTTGTGTTGCTCTATCAGGACTTGAGCGTGCACCCAGAAAAGTTCCAAAATTACACTCGGATAAGCATTGCAACGTTAGTGAAATTCTTGATTTTTGCTGTTTGTTTGGTAGGGTTAGGGCTAGCATAGGGTTAGGGTTAGCGTTATGGTTAGCATAGGGTTAGGATTAGCATAGGGTTAGGGTTAGCATAGGGTTAGCATTAGGGTTAGGGTTAGCATAGGCTTAGGGTTAGCATAGGGTTAGCGTTAGGGTTAGTGTTAGCATAGGGTTAGGATTAGCATACGGTTAGGGTCAGGTTTAAGGTTAGCATAGGGTTAGTGTTAGGGTTAGCATAGAGTTAGGGTTAGCATAGGATTAGGGTTAGTGTTAGCATAGGGTTAGGGTTAGGATTTTCATAGGGTTAGGGTTAGCATATGGTTAGGGTTAGCACAGGGTTAGGGTTAGCATAGGGCTAGGGTTAGCATAGGGTTAGGATAGGGTTAGTGTTAGGGTTAGTGTTAGCATATGGTTAGGGTTAGCATAGGGTTAGGGTTAGTATAAGGCTAGGGTTAGCATTAGGGTTAGGATAGGGTTAGTGTTAGGGTTAGGGTTAGCATAGGGTTAGGGTTAGTATAGGGTTAGGGTTAGCATAGGGTTAGTATAGGGTTAGGGTTAGTGTAAGCATAGAGTTAGGGTTAGAATAGGGTTAGCATAGGGTTAGGGTTAGTATAGGGTTAGGGTTAGCATAGGGTTAGGATTAGAGTTAGCATAGGTTTGCATATTTCTAGGGTCATGGTTATGTAGTGTTAACAACTGACCTATTTACCTTTCCAGATCTGACTTTCTCCTTGAAATGTTGATGCCTGCCTTGTTGAGACAGGATACCAATTGCAGGGATGCAATACCTTCATGTGATAAGTTATTGATAACACTCCGGTAAGTTGACAATTGATGATGAATAGATCAGTCCCCATGTAACCCAGTATCCACAATAAAAAAAAAAAAAAAATCTGATCACATAGGTGTGAACAAGCATGTGGGCAAATTCCAGTGCAGAATCCCAATAAAGAGCAATAGAGTGAACCTATGATTTCTACAAAAAATACCAACAATTGGCAAAGAGCTTTCAACTGAACATCTGACTGGAATCTGATCACATGGGTGTGATCAGATTCCAGTGCAGACCACAAAAAATGTAAAGAACATCACAGCTCATGGAGGAGCATCAAAATCTGATTGTTGTGATTCTTGTCGAGGGGGCGGAGAAGAAAGATGTTGGGCTTGTTGCCTATACATAGGCGGTTCAAATGCCCCTCCCTGAACACGTGCACGGTTGTATAAAGGGCAATTCTGAGGAGGCAAAGCATAACCTGGACCACAGTTTGACCCAGCAGCAGCAGGGTATGACATGTTTCTACCTTGAAATTAGGTGCCTTGGGATACAGATGGGTCGTATTTATCTGGATATTGTAAGGCTTTGGGGACTTCATAAACCATTAGAACTTGTGTCCTGACAGATGGTGATACTGATCTGTTTTGGAATGACATGACAAGGCTCAGGACTTCCATTCACATTTTGCAGAGCAATGATGGATCTACATGATCCATTTGTGGAATCAAACTCTTGGCAAATGATGCATTTTCACCAAGGTTCCTTTGCTGGGTAGCCAATAGTCTTTTAACCACATCGACAAAGTCTTGGGACTGTTCTCGTATGGTTTTCTTGGATTTTTGGTGTTTTGTTGTCGACTCAGGCTTGGTGGATGTTACTGTAGTTTCAGGGGTGTCATTCACATCATCCTCAAATAGTAGTTGGGACTCTTCGACATATTGTGATTCATCCGAAATTTGTGTCTCATCAAGGTCCTCTTCACTATCAGAGTCCATGTTGCTTTCAGTCCTAAAAAAAATATTAAAAACAAATTATAGAATTCAAAAATATTACTCCTTTAGATTTATACTCGTTGTTATACTTACTCTCTCAGCTCCATGACGGGCCTCAAAAACTGCAGTTCTTCATAGTGGCAGTAGATTCTTAATGTTTTCCCACTAGAACCACTTTTGATGGTTTTTGCTTCTTATATACTCTTCTAAAGTTGTCACGCGTCGTTTTCCAGCTTGTTTTCATTGCTTTAACTGTAAGATAAAATTATTATTATTTTTTTTTTTACAGATATCTTGCAACAGGAAATAGCTACACATCTCTACATCATGAATTTCACACAGGAATATCTACCATAAGTGAGATTGTGAAGCTAACTTGTGATGCTATATGGAATCTAAAGGATGCATTCATGCCTATTCTGACCAAAGAGAAATGGAAATCCCCTAATCCTAATCCCCTAATCTCAATACTCTAGTCCCAATCCCCTAATCTCAATACTCTAGTCCCAATCCCCTAATCCCAATATTATAGTATCAATCCCCTAATCCCAATCCTCTAATCCAAATACTCTAGTCCCAATACTCTAGTCCCAACCCCCTATTTACAATACTCTAATCCCAATTCCCTATTCACAATACTCTAGTCCCAATCCCCTAATCTCAATACTCCAGTCCCAATCCACTAATCTCAACATTCTAGTCCCAATCCATTAGTTACAATCCCCTAATCTCAATAATCTAGTCCCAATCCCTTAGTGTATTGAGATTAGGGCATTGGGACTAGAGTATTGAGATAAAGGGATTTGGATTAGGGTATTGGGACTAGAGTATTGGTATTAGGGGTTTGAGACTAGAGTATTGGGATTAGGGATTTGGGACTAGAGTACTGAGATTAGTTGATTGGGATTAGGGAATTGGGACTAGAGTTTTAGGAATAGGGGATTGGCACTAGAGTATTGGGAATAAGGGATTGGGATTAGGGGATTGTGACTAGAGTATTGGGATTAGGGGGTTGGGACTAGAGTATTGAGATTAGGGGATTGGTATTAGGGTATTTGGACTAGAGTATTGGGAATAGGGGATTGGAACTAAAGTATTGAGACTAGGGGATTGGGATTAGGGGGTCGGGATTAGGGGTCAGGACTAGAGCACTGAGATTAGGGAATTGGGACTAATCTCAATATTTTAGTCCCAATCCCCTAATCCCAATACCCTATCTTTGAACTATGCTAATCCTATACCCGCACCCTTGCACTTACTTTTACTAGCTTTTTACTATCATCGAAGGATACTCCAGTCTGGGATGTGATGGGCAGCAATTTTATCCCACGCTTTATTTTTTCTGTTCCTATTCATTTCAATGGAGAGGGGCGTTTTGGAGGCGCTTTTTAAAGCGTTCCAAACATGCTCCAAAGATGCTGCTTGCAGGAATTTTCTCACTGCCCCACCAGCGGACCACTGCAGTGTGAAAGCATCCATTGAAATTAATGGGAAGCAGTTTTTAGGTGCTTTTCAGGCGCTATTTTTAGAACAAAAGCACCTGAAAAGTGCCGCAGTGTGAAAGGTGTCTAAATGCTGTATTACATGTTGTTCATACTCATGTCCCCAATTCAACTAGGGATTTTGCAGCTGTGGTGGCAACTCTACACATGCTCAGTTTTCAGTGAGGTTCTATGCTTTTCTCTCTATTACATCTGAGCGGCCCATGTGACTATAGAGTCACACATGTGGGCATATACATAGTGATAGATGACAGCCCACTCCCTCCCTCCCTCCTCCTCCATGCCCACTAACCAGCATGGAGGAGAAGGGAGGGTACAAAATTACTTATAGTTATTACTTTTGGACATCCTTTGTGTACTCTAATTCCTTTATGATAGATATTCCACTGTGCTTTCTATACTATTGATAGAAACAAGAATGAGAGTACTATAAGTTACATACAGTATTACATTGAAGGATCTTGCTCAACATTGGAAGCTATGTTCTTGGTTATCCATGTTATATTGTTGTTTTATTTCTTTGTAAAACCCAATATAATTCTTTGAAAAAGAAATAAAAAAACTTAGCCTGAGCGTTAAGAGTGTGATGAGCTTTACCTGGCCCCTGAAGGTGCCTTTTAACTATCCCATGCCTGTTCCAGTTTTAAAATCTGACCTCTCATTAGTCTCATTACTTTTAACAGAAAAGGACACAGTAAAAAACAAAAAATGTTACATTTAACGCTACAGTACATAAATACCATTAAATTAAGCAAAGGGAAAAACAGACAAATACAAAGAATGCAAGGTATTTAATTGCATAAGTGCAATGTTTAATAAGAAAAAGAAAAGGGAAAAGGGAGGTAAGCTACAGAAGATCGTAGTTGCATGATACTCTCCAGAAAACCATGGCAACAGAAAATAGTCTTCAACATATCCAAGATGCCACTGTTTTTATCCTAAAAACTTTTCTGCCTTTTTAAAAATGACTCTAAAGAAATTGTCAGCTTCCCTCTCTAAGGGACCACCACCAGTTCCACTGTTAAAAAAAAATTCTTGAGATTTAAAGTGGACCTGAAGTTAAAAAATTAAGATTTGATTATAGGGAACATCTAGAAATGTTAATCTAATTTTGGCTTGGGATTTTCCCTGAAAAATAGCAGTGAACTTACTGTGTCTAGGCATGCTTGTGTATTGGGTCTCAAATCTGTAAAATGTATATCTATAGTGTGAAATTATCTATGGCACTGTGATTGCTAGTCTCATGAGATTTGGAAAGAGATTACTTTGCCGCTCACTGGTCTCTTTCCTGGAGAGAAATATATTTAGATAGAGGCATACATGGGTGTTTAGTCACCTGAAAGACCAGGTGAGCACAAAAATAAAAATAAATATAAAACTGTTAATGCTAATATTCAACATGAATTAAAGTTGTTATACATTTATATTTATATCATTTCTCAATGAAATTTGCAATTTATGCTTGACATTATACTAATGATATGTTTATATCTTATGTAATCTAGATGAATTAAATGACATATGCAAAAACCCTGATGAAGCAATCTGTGAAACATGTTGGTTTTCCTGCTTGTCAACACCTCTGATTAATTATGTCAAGTATCATCGTATGGTTGAACTAAATGTGTATTTTGACTATGTGTTTTTATATTTTATATCAATACATTTATATTTTTTCTTATTGAATTGCTTTATTGGTGCTTACCTCATTCACAGACAATTAGTCTCAATTAAAAATCCCATTTTATTTGCAAGAGACTTTCTTTTTCTTCCTTTGCTACTCTTTCCTGGAGAGAAAGTTGTCCCTGAGAACCTGCGGTGCAAATATCTTACTGCTTATGCTACATTCATTTTATGGATCCCTTCTTCCCCCACCAGCCATTAGATCATCAGAAACACAGCACAAAACAAGACATGGTAATTTGATTTAGGAGGAAAAAGTTTAGCTACCCGAAGATGAAGATACTGCAGACAAGTCCTCAACTTACTGTTTTGAAGCCTCCACAGTTCAGATCCTCTTTAAATCAAATCTTTAAGAGGAAGATGTAGGCTGACAATGCTAGTTGCCTGCTTAGCAGTGTCTTTAGTGCTTTCTGAATTACATATCTGTGTGGAGAGCTGTCCTGCGTGTAGCCTGCCAGACTGCTCACCGTAGACTGGAGACAAGGTGTTAGAAATCATATTTTTTGTAAATTAATTGACAATGTTGCTGGATATGGCCCTGTGCTGTGACTTTCCCTTTGTGGAATTGGGCTGTCACTGTCTCTTTGTTGGATTGGGCTTTCTCTTTGCTGGATTTGGCTGTCTTTGCTATATGGGGATGTCTCTTTGCTGAATATATGGGGATATCTCTGCTGGATTGGGCCATCTCTTTGCTGAATATATGGGTATGTCTCTTTGCTGGATTGGGCTGTCATTTTGCAGGATTGGGCTGTTTCTTTGCTGGATATATGGGAATGTTTCTGCTGGTTTGGGACGTTTCTTTGCTGGATTGGGCTGTCATTTAGCAGAATATATGGGGATGTCAGATTCGGTGGGACGGCCAGTGGGTGGGCCCTTTGGAATGGCCCAGGCCTAAAGCTGTGTAAGGGCCTCAACATTTTTTGATGGCTGCCCTGGTCATAGCTATACATGACACCAAGTAAGAGCAATAAGTGTCATAATGCAATCCTGTGACAATCTAAAAATCTGCAAATCTGCAAACAAAACTAATACTTACAAATACAATTTCTCATCTATCATAATGGAATCATTGTATACTTTATGTGTAGACACTTTCAGGCACAAATTGATTCCTACTTATGGGAAAGGTAGATAAGGCAAATCCAATGGGTATTTTAGAACTGTGGTGAAATTTATGTACAGTTCTTTCACAGAGCAAAATCGGTCTGAAATACTCCAAAGTCAGATGCTAAAATAGCATACCTGTGCACCCCTGTATTCTTGATCAATTAATGCATGAAACACATTATATTTATAAAAGAAAAAAAACCTTTAAGTATAAGTCTTTTGTCGTAAGTTTACTGTTGATTTTGCCCTAACTGAACCCTCCATTAAATCACAAACCTGTATTGTATTCATATACTCCACGGATAATCTAGCGAATAAATTAGCACGTTTGATCGTCACATTCATTGGTGAAAACTGTGTAAGACAAGAGGTGCCAGCCTCCATGTGTGATGATAAATTAAAGCAAATGATTTGTAGGTATACCTGGTAAAAATGAGGAAATACGAGCATAATGAAAAATTAAAAGATGTTTTACAGTGGGGATTTGAAGTGCTTTTACATAGTTACATAGTAGGTGAGGTTGAAAAAAGACACAAGTCCATCAAGTCCAACCTGTGTGTGTGATTATATGTCAGTATTACATTGTATATTCCTGTATGTTGTGATCGTTCAGGTGCTTATGTAATAGTTTTTTGAAACTATCGATGCTCCCCGCTGAGACCACCACCTGTGGAAGGTAATTCCACATCCTTGATGCTCTTACAGTAAAGAACCCTCTATGCAGCTTAAAGAGGAGTGGCACCTAAAAAAAAATATTAAAAGTCAGCAGCTACAAATACTGCAGCTGCTGACTTTTAATAAATGGACACTTACCTGTTCCAGGGTCCAGTGATGTCGGCAGCAGATGACGAGCAATCGCTCGTCTCTCGGCTGCCCCCGCCGCCATCCTCTGTCAGGGAATCAGGAAGTGAAGCTTTTCGGCTTCACTGACCGGTTCCCTACTGCGCATGCGTGAGTCACGCTGCACGCCTTCACTGGTCCCCGTTGTGTCCTGGGTACTGTGTGTTTCCCAGAACACAACGGGGGGCGGGGCATCTGCGGCTAGCTATTCCCGGAAGTGGGTGCAGATACCTGGATTATACAGGTATCTGCACCCCCTCCCCCCTGAAAGTTGCCAATTGTGGCACCGGAGGGGGGGGGGGGGGTTCCGATGAGCGGAACTTCCACTTTAGGGTGGATGTCCGCTTTAAGGTTAAACCTCTTTTCTTCTAATTTTAATGAGTGGCCACGTGTCTTATTAAACTCCCTTCCGTGGAAAAGTTTTATCCCTATAGTGGGGTCACCAGTATGGTATTTAATTTACAAATACCATACTGGTGACCCCACAATAGGGATAAAACTTTTCAGCGGAAGGGAGTTTAATAAGACTCGTGGCCACTCATTAAAATGAGAAGAAAAGAGGTTTAACCTTAAACTGCATAGAGGATTCTTTACTGTAAGAACGGCAAGGATGTGGAATTCCCTTCCACAGGTGGTGGTCTCAGCGTGGGGCATCAATAGTTTCAAAAAACTATTAGATAAGCACCTGAACGACCGCAACATACAGGGATATACAATGTAATACTGACATATAATCACACACATAGGTTGGACTTGATGGACTTGTGTCTTTTTTCAACCTCACCTACTATGTATCTATGTAAAAGCATTTCAAATCCCCACTGTAAAACAGCTTTTAATTTTTCATTATGCTCGTATTTCCTAATTTTTACCAGGTATACCTACAAATCATTTGCTTTAATTTCTCATCACACGTGGAGGCTGGCACCTTTTGTCTTATACAGTTTTCACCAATGAATGTGACGATCGAACGTGCTAATTTATTCCCAAGATTATCCGTGGAGTATATGAATACAATACAGGGAGGTTTGGGATTTATTGGAGGGTTCAGCTTGGGCAAAATCAACAGTAAACTTACGACAAAAGATTTTATACTTGAAGTTTTTTTTCTTTTATACATATTATGTGTTTCATGCACTAATTGATCAAAAATACAGGTGTGCGCAGGTATGCTATTGGAAGTGATGTAAACTAAAAAGTTAGATAGGGCCAAAGTCCTGTGTGAAATAATGTAATCAATCACTAAATAGTTTCTGATTGGTTGCTGCTTCTTGAACACTGAGCTGACTATTTCCTGTGCTCTCTGCCTGTGCACAAGGGAGGGGCTATGGAAATGGTGAGGAAGGGGAGGGAAATTAGAGTAGGTCTGTGGTCTTTGTAATGCATCAGGTATTAAAGCGGTGCTCCACCTGAAAAAAAAAATTAAAAGTCATTAGCTACAAATACTGCAGCTGCTGACTTTTAATAAATGGACACTTACCTGTTCCTGGTTCCAGCGGTGTCGGCAGAAGATGACAAGCGACCACTCGTCTCTCGGCTGCCCCGCCGCCATCCTCTGTCAGGGAATCAGGAAGTGAAGACGCAACGTCTTCACTGCCCGGTTCCCTACTGCGCATGCGCAAGTCGCGCTGCGCGCCTCTATTGGTCCTCGCTGTGTCCTGGGAACTGTGTTTCCCAGGATACAACGGGGCATCCTCGGATAATCCTCGGATAGAGGCGGGGATGCTAGTCCCGGAAGTGGGTGCAGATACCTGTATTATACAGGTATCTGCACCCCCCTCCCCCCTGAAAGGTGCCAATTGCCGATAAGCGGAAGTTCCACTTTAGGGTGGAACTCCGCTTTAAGTAGGCAGGGCTGACACCACGTGCTTTGGAATGAAAACCTGAAAATACACTGTGCTGTCATATCAAAAAAGATGTGAATGTGGAAAAACATTTGCGATAATCAATGCAAATATATACAGCAGCAACTATCCTGTGAGACACACACTGTAATAACAATATATTTTCATAAAGTAGCGCAACTTTATGAAGTTATATAGTTACATAGTTAGTCAGGTTGAAAAAAGACACAAGTCCATCCAGTTCAACCATAAAAAAATAAAATAAAATAAAAAATATCGTACAATCCAATATACCCAATTCTATACCCACAGTTGATCCAGAGGAAGGCAAAAAACCCCAGCAGAGCATGCTCCAATTTTCTACAGCAGGGGAAAAAATTCCTTCCTGATCCCCCAAAGAGGCAATTGGATTTTCCTTGTATCAACTTTACCTATAAATGTGAGTACCCAGTTATATTATGTACATTAGGAAAGTATCCAGGCCTTTTCTTAAAGCAATCTACTGAGCTGCCAGAACCACCTCTGGAGGGAGACTATTCCACATTTTCACAGCTCTTACTGTGAAGTAGACATGTGCAATTTGTTTCGTTTTTTTTCGTTTTTCGTTTTTTTTCATTATTTTCGTTCGTTCGTTTTCGTACGAATGAACGAATCATTCGAATCGTACGAATTAGAATAACGAATCGTAACAAATCGTTCGAATCGTACGAATCCGATTAACGAATCATTTGAATCGAACGAATCCGAAAAACAATGAAAATCCGAAAAAACAAATTAGAAACAACGAATGTACTAATGAAGAAAATCCGAAAAACGAAAACGAACGAAAAAATTCGTACATTCGTAACTTTTTTTTTTTTGTTGAATTGGTAATTTTCCGTGTCCCTTACAATGGTGCTGCTACACGTGCTTCGAATGGATTGAACATTCGTAACTTTTTTTTCGATTCGTAACTTTTTTTTTTTCGATTCGTAACTTTTTTTTCCGATTCGGAACTTTATTTTTTTTTTTTTAGATTTGTAATTTTCTGTGTCTCTATTGAACAAAAAAATTCGTACATTCGTAACTTTTTTTTTTCGATTCGTAACTTTTTTTTTTTTTTTTCGATTTGTAATTTTCTGTGTCTCTATTGAACAAAAAAATTCGTACATTCGTAACTTTTTTTTTTCGATTCGTAACTTTTTTTTTCGATTCGTAAATTATTAAAATGTAATAATAAGCATACACATTACATAAAATTATGAATTATGCTCCGATTACGAATCTACGAATGTTACGAATGTTACGAATGTAAGAATAAATACGAATGCGTCCGAAAATTAAACTAAAAAAACGAATCAACGAAAAAATAACTCTTACGAATGTACGAATCGTTACGAATACCGACGACTTACGAATGTACGAATCGTTACGAATCCGAACACCGACGACTTACGAATGTACGAATCGTTACGAAAAAAACGAAACGAAAAAAAAAAACGATTTTTTTTCGGAAACGAAAAAAACAAAACGAAAATAAACAAATTTTTTTGTTGTGCAATGTCTACTGTGAAGAAACCTTTCCGTATTTGGAGATGAAATCTCTTTTCCTCTAGACGTAAAGAGCGCCCCTGTGTCCTCTGTGTTGACCATAAAGTAAATTACTCAACACCAAGCTCACTATATGGACCCCATATAACATGTTGATCATATCCCCCTTATTCTCCTCTTCTCAAGAGTGAATAAATTCAGTTCCTCTAATCTTTCCTCATAGCTGAGCTCCTCCATGCCTCTTATCAGTTTGGCTGCCCTTCTCTGTACTTTCTCCAGTTCCCTGATATCCTTTTTGAGAACTGGTGCCCAAAACTGAACTGCATATTCCAGATGAGGTCTTACTAATGATTTGTACAGGGGCAAAATGATATCTCTCTCTCTCTGGAATCCATACCTCTTAAGAGGACTTTGGAAACCTTTGGAAACCGCAGCTTGGCATTGCATGCTATTATTGAGCTTATGATCTACCAAAACCCCCAGATCCTTCTTCACCATTGATTCCCCCAGTTGTACTCCCCCTAGTATGTATGATGCATATTCTTAGCCCCCAAGTGCATAACTTTACATTTATCAACATTAAACCTCATCTGCCACATAGTCGCCCAATTAGACAGAGCATTGATGTCGGCTCGTAAATTGGAGACCTCCTGTAAGAACGTTATTCCACTGCATAGCTTAGTGTCATCTGCAAAGACAGAAATTTTACTTTTGATCCCAGACCCAATATCATTTATAAAGATATTAAAAGGTATCAAAGAAGATGGTTGGAGCACGCTATATTTCTGTCACAGCAACAGTTATGCTTCTGCATTTACAGTGTGTTTAAAGAGATAAAACATAAGATAATATGCATATATTTTTGATTTGACATATTCTTTGTCTAGCAGGTAATGTTTATACATGAAAAAGTGATCTAGATGGCTCCAGAGACACCTGATTACTTTTACATGGCTGTGAAGGTCCCACCTAGCCTACAATCAACATTGGCTGTAGTTCCCAGGCACTCTCATTCCTCTGGGGGCCCAGGATCATGGCAAACTACTCTAAAATTGTCAGCAGGAGGAACTCAGGGAACATTCAATCCTTTGTCTCCTCTGCGATTAATGAACCTGGAAGTGATGTGTATTATGTTACTTCTGGGTTCAGAGCTGTCATTTCCTATGACAGCTCCCAATGACCTGTCATTTGCCCATACTCCTGCTTAGGGGGTTTGTTAGCCCCCTTGTGATAGTTAAATGAAAAAAAGTGTTAAAAAAGGAAAATAAAATAAATAAAAATAATTAAAAAAAAAAGTTAAAGGCATCCTCATTACCCCTATACACAGCCCATTGCTAATGCAGAACATAGGACATTCACATGTATATAAACATTTATTACACCAATTTTAAGACTAAAACTTTTAGTATTGATTTACTTATTTCAATTGCCTCTTTTATAATATTTCATAAAACTTGATATAATATTGTGTGTGTTTGCTTTAAAATTCATTTTAGTGTATTTATCCATTTTGAAAATATTGTGCAACATAAAAAAAAAATTGCAACTGCCACCATTTTATTCAGTTCCTACTTTCAGAAAATATATAATTGTCTGAGTCCTTAAAGTAATTTCTATCAAAAATGCAGATTGTATGCAAAAAAAAGTCCTGGTAGAAAAGGGTTTAAGTAGTGTAGCACCCTGATGCTTAAGCAGGGTTGCTAGTAAATTTACCTGCCAGGTATAGTTGTCTTTGCCAATTGATGGGAGATCAATTGATCCCACACTAATTCTGGAATTGCTGCACTTCTCTCTTCTGTCACTAGATGGCTGGGTATCTGGTGGCATTAGATAAGACAAGGGCATTGCAAGGACAGATTAGGAATAGATGGGGTATCACAGCCAATGTGGCCTGCTGGGAGAGCCTATTTATTTGGGTGAGGTCAGGTGATCAGTGTTCTGTGCCACCTGAACGGCTGTCTGAGTGGACGTGTGTTGTGTAGTCCCGGGCTGCTAGGCCAGAGCCTGAGGCCTATCCTAGGGACATCTGGCTGCTAGGCTGTCTGAGGGCCTATCCAGAAGCAAGAGAGCAGCATTGGGTTGGGACTGCGGCTTTCAGTCCAACCAGAAGTGATGGTTCTGCTGGCCGGAGAACCTGTCATGGTCAGAGGTAGAGGGGAAGCTGTCACCACTAAGGGACCATTCACCTTGTTACCAGGGACCACTGTGAGTAGCTGAAGCAAGTACCAGAGCAGTATTCCCACCAACCGTGAATGGTGACGAATTGGGAAACTTCAGCAGGAGGCAAGCCAGGGACCCAGCCAGTGGAGATGACCCTTGCAGAGCAGCCTTGTGTGTCAAGCTAGGGATCGAGCAGGCCAGTTGGGTGACGCTTGAGAAGTATCTTGGATGCCAAGCTAGGGACCCAGCAGGGATGCGTTGGTGATGCTTGAATAAGATACTAAGCGAGAAGGTTGGAAGAGCTCGGGAGATCCAATGGCAGTGGATCAGCAGGTCTAGTGAGAGAGACTGGGAGCTCAGTTAAGTGAAGATCTACAATAGGAGAGTTTAGAGGATGTGAAAGAGTTCAGTGTAACCTTTGTTATGAACTGTTCAAAATTGTTGCCATAGGAGACAGTGGGTCTACACATGCAGATGTGGTGTCCAGCTGGGTGCGCTTCCCTGCATGGCTGTCTACCTATAGAAGTCTCGGAGTCTGCCAATTAACATTGCAACTACTAAAGGATGTCCTGGCCCTAAACCCTCTCTTCCACAGTTCTGTTTAAGAGACAATAAATCTCTTTTCATTCAAGAAGTGTCTGGTGCCCATGAATCAACTTTGCATCACATCCTCAATGCCTCGTAACCCACTCTTCATAGAAGGATGTCAGCTATCCCTAACTCTATAGGTTCTCATTAGACCAAAGGGGACCCGGGACTTGGCTACAGTAGTAAGCCTCCCTGTGCCCAGCCTGTGATTGGACAGGGAAGAAGCAGATGCAGTTTGTCACTCAAGTCTTTACAGGTTCTTTGGCAACACAATTTGGCTCCTTGTGCTGCTCCTTCTCCTCCTTTTAAAGAGAAGTGTGGGATTTAAAAAAAAATAAAGAATCATACTCACTTGGTGGATGCTCCATCTTTCCCCCACTGCCTGTAACACTGAGAACTGAGCGATCAAAGACCACTGAGCGCTCAGTTCTCTGTCTTCAGTGAGCAGAGAGTTGATGACTATCAGGAATTCCAACCTTTCCCCATTCCATCCAAAACTAAGAAAAAATAATGCCTATAGATACACTTTTTTCTAATATGTTTTGAATTATTGGAGTGATTAGCTAGAGAAGGGTTGGGTAACGTTTATTGGGGGAATGGTCTCTTGCTTGAGTTTAGCTTTATTTAAATGTGTTTGCTTAACAATTGTTCTTGCACAGGTGCCCTTTAATAACTGTGTCTACCCCACTGGCTACATAGCCCACATTATGATGACTATACACAGTAATCTTGTGGTTTTGTGAGCCTTCCAAATGTGCATTGGAAATAACTGTAACTTGAGAGCAGACTGTATCTCTTAGTTGTATCTTTAGCACTAATAATGGCTGTTATTTCCTCTACAATCCTATACATAGAACATTTCAATGTCTGACTAGTGAAAGGAGCACAGATGTCTAATGAACATGAATTTGCTGTACGTCTGCCGCTCGCTTTCCAGCGGAACCATCTAATTCTCTGGGTTTTAGAGCATTTACTGTAAATATGTAATTATAACCAAATCCTGGCGGCTTTCTACTCCGCAATGTGAAGGGACAGTAAATATATCGGCGGTGTTTCCCGGAAGGATGCCTCTCCCGTGTAATGTCAGTCTGGTTACGTTGGTGTGATGTGTACTTCCCATCACTTGTGCAGCTGCCCATAATTGTACTCGATATGTTTAGCATCATTACTGTTTCATACCCTGTTTACCCAGGGATGTGCATGCTAAATGAGAAAATTATAATATTCATATGTCTTGCTAATTAAAGCTGGTAGGGAAAATGAGAAAGTGGTAAAAAAAAAAATATATATATGTTTTAATATACATATTAGCTTCACATAATACCCAATCGGTCATAATGTATATCAGCCATTGGCCCCAATGGAGCTTAGAATTATTTTTATTTTTGTTTAGCTTTAGGATCATTTTTAGATTTTTGACATTTTAATTGCTGTCTGTGCCCCAAAAGGGTAATTTTTCCTTGCTTCCTGTTGTGTCATAAGAAAAGAAGAGGACAGTATTAGGCATGAGGATTTACATTGCTTTATCAACTGCAGCCTCTTAATTCTTAATAAGGAACTGGAAAGAAATTAGCAAGTGGCCAGTTTTGCATCAGCAAGAACAGGGACAGCCACAGGAAACTATTGAACGATTTCTATCTGCCGGTCGAAGCAGATCATTAAACATCTGATATTAAAGCTTATTTTATTCTGAAAAACACTATTTGCAGTTTGTAAATTGAACATTTTAAAAAGAAAATCGTCATGAAGTAAAATAACGAATACAGTTAAATTAACTTAAAGCGGGATTCCACCCTAAAGTGGAACTTCCGCTTTTCGGAACCCTCCCCCCCTCCGGTGTCACATTTGGCACCTTTCAGGGGGGAGGGGGGTGCAGATACCTGTCTAAGACAGGTGTTTACACCCACTTCCGGGCATAAACTCCCATGGGAGTCTATGCCTCTTCCTGTCCTGCCACGCTGTCTGCTGGGACACACACGGGTCCCAGAGACGGCGCGGACGATTCTCATTGCACTGCGCGACTCGCGTATGCGCAGTAGGGAACCAGGAAGTGAAGCTGCAATGATTCGCTTCCTGATTCCCTCACCGAGAATGGCGCCGGCAGCTGCAGAGAGATGAGCTATTGGAAGAGGTGAGTGTCCATTTATTAAAAGTCAGCAGCTGCAGTATTTGTAGCTGCTGGCTTTTTAAAAAAAAATGTCAGGTGCAATCCCTCTTTAACAAATTTACCTTTTTGTGTGTTGTCTTTAGCTAGTTTTTCCTGAGTGGTATTTTTGCTGACAGGAAGCAGAGCCTGCATATGAACTTCTGGAACTTGTAGCTGGAATTTTTGTCACTACAGCGATGGCCATCAATGTCTTCACATATACACTATATTGTCACAAGTATTTGGGCACCTGCCTTTACACGCACCTGAACTTTAATGGCATCCCAGTCTTAATCCATAGGGTTCAATATCGGGTTGGACCACCCGTTGCCGCTATAAAAGCTTCAACTCTTCTGGGAAGGCTGTCCACAAGGTTTAGGAGTGTGTCCATGGGAATGTTTGACCATTCTCCCAAAAGCGCATTTGTGAAGTCAGGCACTGATGTTGGACAAAAAGGTCTGGCCCTCAGTTTCTGCTCTAATTCATCCCAAAGGTGTTCTATTGGGTTGAGGTAAGCACGCTGTGCAGACCAGGCAAGTTCCTCCACCCTAAACTCGCTCATCCAAGTCTTTATGGACCTTGCTTTGTGCACTGGTGTGCAGTCATGTTGGAACAGAAAGTGGACATCTACAAGCTGTTCCCACAAAGTTGGGACCATGACATTGTCCAAAATGTCTTGGTATGCTGACACCTTAAGAGTTCCTTTCACTGCAACTAAGGGGCCAAGTCCAACCCCTGAAAAACAACCCCACACCATAATCCCCCCCTCCACCAATGATTCGGGCCAACTCAATTTTGAACTCTACGGACTAAGACTGGGATGCCATTAAAATTCATGTGGGTATAAAGGCCGGTGTCCTAATACTTTTGACAATGTAGTGTATATGCCATATACTCAGGTACTGGTTCCAGGGGATAAGGCTGCCTTCCCTTAATACAACCAGTCCATAGGATGTTTCCCATTCCCCTGTATACTTACTGAAACTTTAGTAGTCCCTTACTCTTCCTATAAATCAAGTCAAGAGTGAAGTCCTTAACACTCCACAGAAGGTCACAGGATGGACATTGGCTACTCCGCAAAGGTGCACAAACCCATAACATTGAATATTTTTCTCTCTCGCTCCCCAACTAATACACTTATCACAGTTAACATGACTTAAATAAACTGCTCACCATTGGTCAGGTGCTTGCCCATGTCAAATTAGTTACTTGCCTTCTCTGTACCAGTGTAGGTGAAATTACTGGGCCCATACTAAGGGGGTGCAAGCTCCAACGAATAACTTTGTTTCATTCCTCTTTACCTTTTGCTGCCACCACTGGACCCACTTACCAACTCCAACCACCCACTAGCTGGCCCCAACCCCTAAATATAACTCCAACAGGTGAACAGGGGTACCCAACCCCAAATGGCAGAAGAATATGGTGGAAGGAACTTTAAAGGGGACTAACACTCCGCTACAAACTGAGCAAATATGGCCATCCATACATATATGAACAAGTTTCTTAAAATAGACATAAACTCAGGCATCCTTATCCTTCAAACACTGTGACATAAGTAACTTGCTCTCAGCATTCTAGAGCTGCTCTTTACTTAGACCAACCTTTTTATCCACAAACTGTTCCACCAAGATAAGGTGCTACAACCTGGTATACCTCTGTCAGGTTCATAGTATGGTGCTTAATCGTGCCAGACTAGCAGTCTCCATCTGCTTCCCAGTAGATACTCATAAACGAATGTCGACAACAAGGTAGAGGTAGAAAAAAATCTTGTTTATTGAAAACAGGGAGTAAAATGTTCCATAGCGTGATCCACCATAACGGGTTTCATTCCAGAAAAAGACCTTACTCATAGCCACTGGCTATGAATAAGGTATTTTTCTGAACTGAAACATGTTAGCATGGGTCGTGCTATAGAACATTTTACTCCCTGTTTTTAACCTCTTTATCCATTCTGCAGCTGTCTGTAGCTGCGAGGTGGCCCATATTAGATGCAGCAGTACAAGCTTACGCTGGACAGCTCTTCTAATTCTTAGTCCCTGCTCCCTGATGGCACCTTTAATGCAATTTAGCAATTAGAGGAAGATGTGGGTGAGATATGACTCTGAAGATATCAAAGTCCTGATTATCTCCTCTCAGGATAGAAGAATAGAGAGTGCCTAGTCACTGCTTAGCACAGAGAAAGTGCTCTACTGCTTCTAATCAAGATATGCTAAAATTATATATTTTTTTTTAACTACTGTATATACTCGAGTATAAGTCAAACCGAATATAAGCCGAGGCACCTAATTTTACCACAAACAACTGGGAAAACTTATTGACTCGAGTATAAGCCTAGGGTGAGAAATGCGCAGCTACTGTAAGTGGAAAAGAGGGTCAACAATGCCCATTTGTAGCCTCACTGTGCCCATTTGCATGCCTCACTGTGCCCATTTGCAGCCATAGGTCCCCCAAGCTTCAAACTTGGTAGTTAAGGGTTCCTAAATGCCCCCTAGCTGACAATGACATTGCTGCAGATGGACACAGTTGACCGACTTTGGGGCCCTGTATCTTGGGGTCACTTGGTGCTAGGAACCCCATATTGGATATGTTGTAGTGCTAGTTCCACTGGGTTTGAATACCAAATTCGGGGGCTCCCCAAAGTCGGGTCAAATTTTTTATTTTTTTTGCTGCAGAAAAGTGCTTGACTCGAGTATAAGCCGAGGGGGGCACTTTCAGCACAAACAAATGTGCTGAAAAACTCAGCTTATACTCGAGTATATACGGTAACTGCTTTACCACATTAAAATGAATCTTTGTTAGATAGCAAAACTTTTTATCTACAAAACACACATTGATAATATTACACAAAATAAGGGATAAATCTTTCACCTTTATGTCTAAAAAAAATATAGATGCTTCCTTTAAGGGGTGCTGCCTATAGTGTCAGGAAAATCCTTGTCTCAGCCTATGTAGAGGTCCATACTCATGGTCTATAAGGCATGGTATTTGTGCATCATACTATCCCAATATCTAGATGGTTGTTATGCTCAGCAAAGTGTCCTGGACCTGATCTTTTTCTCTTTACAAGGTGCTGGCAATCAATATCTCATTACTCTACAAACAACTTCAAGAGAAATTCGTAAAGCTAGAAAAATGAATGTTCTCATACCCATGACTTACAAACTTTTGTTTTTCCAACTGGTAGAGCTTTCTGCATGTGTTTTTTTTTTTTTTTTTGCAGAAAACTCTTGGTTTTTGAACACTGACTTTTGGACAGGAGTCATTCCGGGTGACTATCTTGGAAACATATTTTTAATATAGAAAATTTGAAAAATGACATAATGAAAATGCACTGATTAAATTATTATTGTAAAGGTATACAGCTCGAGGAGTAATCTCCATTGCTAGCTATTGTATTGAGACAACCATGGCACCTGTGGATGCCTGAATACAATGGTGCTGCCGAACAATGACTGCATCTGATAGGATGCAGTCACTGCTCAGCTAATAATTTTCCACCTGGCTCAGTTGGTTTTTAAGCCATCTATGGCTAGCTGAAAATCACTTCCAATTATTTGTTTAAAGGTGCTCATATGTATGAAAAGTACTCGGGGACTTTCATTGTCAGAAACAGAATAGGGAAAGTCCTTGAACTGTACAATAAAAGTTTGTCATTGTATGTTAGCATGTTCAGTTGATTTTAGAGACTTTTAAAAGAAAGAATAAAAAAATGGGTCTCCTTGATAATCATGAACTGAAAATGTAGTGTAGGTTTTTAAAAGTTATTGATTTGCAAGAAACTTAGTAATAGTTTAATGCTATCAATTGTGTTAGTGTATAAGTAATCACTTCTATCTATATATATAATAGGTCTAATGTATTCTAAAACATATTGTATCATGTATACTAAGACATATGGTCTTATTATTCTGTGGGAAGTTGGGAACCTCTGACCTTTTTTTATTCTATGGAGTGGTTAAAACCTGTTTTGACTAGTTTTTTGACTGCTATATACAGTATATGACTGGAAGACCAAGGGCTAGTTGAGTTGGATTCAAAAGAGAAGTATGAATCAAGGGCTATTGCCTCCAAGAACTTCAAAAGAAGAAGTTGTGAACTCCCCTAGGTTGAACATGCTGTATTTATCTATTGTTATCATCTGTAATGCCTCTTTAAACTAAGCTAAGTCAATTTCTTTTATTATTATACTCTCGAGTTGACTAAAATGATTGTACAAGACCCATATATATGCAGGATTAAACATAGGAACTTTTAAGTAATAAAGTCTAACCCTTTATTAAAAAAAACAAATAGAAATGACAGGTAATGAAACAGACCGTGAAAATTGTAGTGACTCCCTACATTTCTAGTTAGTGAAAAAGACCCCCTTACATTGGTGGTCAGTGTAGAAGCATACATTGGTGGGTAGTGTGGAAGTGCCAATTATATTGGTGGACAGTGAAGATGTGACTCTTTACTTTGGTGACCAGTGTAGGCATTGGATCAATTAGTCGTTGTTCTCTTCTCAAGGAACCCCTAGCAATCTCTGACTGAGAAAGGATGACTTAGGTTATCATATTAATTAATATTAAATTAAATTAATATTAAATAATATTAATTAATAATAGCCAGAAACGTAACAGAGATTTGAAAATTGTTGTGACCCCTTACATGTGTTGTCAGTGTAGAAGTCACCCCTTACATTGGTGGTCAGTTTAGAAGTGCACCCTTACATCATTGATCATTGTAGAAGTGACATCTTATATGGGTAGTCAGTGCAGAAGGTCCCCTCATACATTGACGGTCAGTGTAGGAGTCACTGCATACATTTGTGGGCAGTGTAGAAGTGACTCTTTACCAGTGGCGGCCCGTCCATGCGCCTGGCCCCTAATCTACATTCAGGAAGCCAGACGCATGGATTTCAATGTTTTTTTTTTTAAGCACATGATTAGAGCCTGATGCTAAAATTGGCTTCTAAAAAGGGTGGGCGCCTCTGATCGCTGCCTTCCCATCTGTCTCCCATGGGGGGATCGCCGCCTTTCCGTCCGTCTCCTGCATGGGGGGGATGGCGTTAGTGTGAGTGAGGAGGGCAGGTTTGTTTGACGTCCAACCGCCACTGCTCTTTACATTGGTGGCCAGTGTAGGCACAAGATCAACCAGCCATCGCTCTCTTCTCAAAGAACCCATAGCAACTTCTAGAGAGACCCCAAGGTTCAGTGGAACCCTGAAAGGCTAACTTAGGTTGTCATATTAACTAGCCTGGAGATTGGTCTAGTAAAGGGACATTTACAATTCTGGTATTATTTTTTCTTAGAGCTCATGAAGATGGTGTTTTTCTGTATTTTCTGATGTTGTAATGCATGTCCAATGCTGACATCCTGGCCTCTAGAATACACTACTTCCGGTAGCTGCATCCCATAAACTGTTATGTTTTGACCAAACATCTAGCATAAAAACAGTCTATTTAAATGTACATTGATAATTCAGCTTATGGATTTTTGGGGTATTGTCTTTGGCTTTCAGAAAAGATCTGCCATCAGTAATTAAAAATATCCACAAAAACAGTGTTTTTTTTTCAGCATGAAAACAAATGTAACTGATTGGCCACCTCCAGCGCTGACCTGTGTTTGCTGCTTAATACCTGGCTTCTGTGTTTAGCAGTCACAGCATCCTCTCCAGGTGGCTCCACTAAATCCTCCTTGACCTCTATATCCTTCAAAGAAGAGAATGGGATGGGGGATACACACAGCCATGCAGGTCTGGCTGCAGTTCCTCCAGAAGCCTGTGCCTGCCCCTAAGCCTAATTTCTCCATTCTCATTCCGACTGAGGTAAGCTGTAGACGCTACCTCCGGTACGCTCAAGGAGGGGGGATTGGGGGACGAGAGGAGAGCTCTGTACTGGGGGAGGGAAGGCATTTTGGGAGGAAAATGTGTGTCATTTTTGCTTGTAAAGTGGCCAGTGAGATATGCACTTCTGCACTCTGTATGTATCACATTCCTAAACTCTACACTCTGTATGTAGCAGGTTTTTGAACGCTGCACTCTGTATGTAGCGCACTTATGAACTCTGCACCCTTTATGTAGAGCACTCCTGAACTGCGCACTCTCTATGTAGAACACTCCTGAACACTGCACTTTGTACATAGTGCATTTTTGAACTCCGCCTGCTCTACGCAGAACACTCCTGAACTCCCAACTCTGTATGTAGAACACTCCTGAACACTGCACTGTTTACACAGCACATTCTTGAACTCTGCACGCTGTACACAGAACACTCCTGAACTCTGCACTGTGTATGTAGAACACTTCTGAACACTACACTCTGTACGTAGTGCATTCCTGAATTCTGCACTCTGTATGTAGCGCACTTATGAACTCTGCACTCTGTATGTAGTGCATTGCTGAATTCTGCACTCTGTATGTAGAACACTCCTGATCACTGCACTTTGTACGCAGTGCATTCTTGAACTCTGCACGCTATACGCAGAACACTCCTGCAATAACAGACGCATGCGTGACAGGGCGCCTAGAAGGACGTCACACGTATGGCGCAGAATGCGTGGCGCCGATGCATGGTGGGAACGCCCGCCCAATCCTCTGCATCCAAAAATATGAAGGGGAGAGGGAGGGCGCCCAGCATGAATCGCAGCTCCCGGGAAACCAACCGCACACCAGCCCACTGGCCGCAAGCCACACAATAACAAATCAGTTCAGATGAGTGGGAGGGCCAACAACAGTACATGTCTGTACATACTAAGTACTGTAAATGTACTTTTGGAATTGTGGTCTGACCAGGTCAGCCATAAAGATTGATGGTCTCAGACCACATAACACACCTCCATCCCATATAATATGTAAAAGAAGGGGGGAACATTTGGGACTTTAAGTGAGATGCAAGGGAAAGTTTGCGCCTCCATCCCTGTGTAGTATGCAACAAAGGAGGGGGGAAAGTTTGGGACTTTGAAGGAGGTGTGTGGGGTCAGACCAAACAAATCATGTAGGTAAAAACATCCATATGTTTATTACTTAACCATAGAATGGCATGGCATAATACAGCATAACATGCATAGTAAAGTTATCAAATTACATTGGGAAAATTGTTAGTGACATAGCACATAATAGTAAGAAATATGCATATTGGACACTTTGGCAAAATATAATCAGGTAAAAACATAAATTGGTAAAACCATCCAAGGTGTCGATGTACAGTGGATGCATCAAGATAGGCTCAAAGCATTTCGTCGACTTCATCCACTCATCAGGAGCAGTGCATCCATGTTCAAAAAGGGAATAAATAACCATTATAGTCTGATGTATCAACCAACATAGGGAGCTTGAAAGAGATGAAAGGTAGCTGGCCATACCTAAAAATACTCACGTATGAGCTGAAATGTGCAATAATGCATGCCAGGGGCCGGCCAATAATGTCTGGCCTGGGAGCTGAGGAAGGGATTCCTCCCTCCTTTGTTGCATACTGCGCAGGGATGGAGGCGCAAACTTTCCCTTGCGTCTTACTCAAAGTCCCAAATGTTCCCCCTTCTTTTACATTTGAATGCTGATGATGATCCCTCAACCTTGTATTTTTTGATGGCCTTCTCTTTTGCTTTTATATGCATTTTTACATTGGCGTTAAGCCATCCAGGACTTTTGTTTGCTCTTTTAAATTTATTACCCAATGGGATGCACTGGCTAATGTCCTTATTTAATAGGCTCTTAAAGCAAACCCATCTCTCCTCCGTGTTTTTTGTTCCTAAGATTAGATTCCAATTTACATCTTCTAGCAAGGTTTGTAGTTAAGGGAAGTTGGCTCTTTTGAAATTCAGTGTCTTTGTTACTGTTACTGTTTGTTATTCTTCCACAGAAATATTGACCAATGAGAAACGTGTGTGTTTCTCATTGGTCATTGCACTTACACTATTGCCAGGTGTGCCAGATGGGCTGAGGCTATTATTAGGCCCCTTTCACACTGGGGCGGTGCGGGGCGGCGACGGTAAAGCAGCGCTATATTTAGCGCTGCTTTACCTTCGTTTTACCCGCGGTATGCGGCCGCTAGCGGGGTGGTTTTAACCCCCGCTAGCGGCCGCAAAAGGGTTAAAAACCTCCGCAAACCGCCGCTGCAGCGGCGGTTTGCGGGCGGTATCCCCGCGGTTTCCCATTGATTTCAATGGGAACGAGCGGTATAGGAGCGGTAAATACACCGCTCCTACACCGCTCCAAAGATGCAGCTAGCAGGACTTTTTTTACCGTCCTGCTAGCGCACCGCTCCAGTGTGAAAGCCCGCCGGCTTTCACACTGGAGTGAATGGGGCCGGTTTTTTCAGGCGGTATACAGGCGCTATTTTTAGCGCTGTACCGCCTGAAAACCGCCCCAGTGTGAAAGGGGCCTTAGAGTTGAGAGGCAGAGTAACGGACAAAAAACATACTTAAGCAGCCCCTTCAGGGGTATCGCTACATATGAATGATAACACACAAACTTTTCTTTCACTTATGGTTAGTGTTTGGCTGAAGCCATTTATTATCAATCAACTGTGTTTACACTTTTTAAATCATAATCACAACAGAAACTACCCAAATGACCCTGATCAAATGTTTACATACCCCAGTTCTTAATACCATGTATTGCCCCCTTTAACATCAATGACAGCTTGAAGTCTTTTGTGGTATTTGTGGATGAGGCTCTTTATCTTCTCAGATGGTAAAGCTGCTTATTCCTCTTGTCAAAAAGTCTCTAGTTCCATTCTTGGGCTGTCTTGCATGAAACTGCACATTTGAGATCTCCCCAGAGTAGCTCAATGATATTGAGGTCAGGAGACTGAGAGGGCCACTCCAGAATCATCACTTTATTCTGCTGTAGCCAATGACAGGTTGACGTGGCCTTGTGTTTTGGATCATTGTCATGTTGGAATGTCCAAGTACGTCCCATGCGCAGCTTCCTGGCTGTTGAATACAAATGTTCCTCCAGTATTTTTTGACAACATACTGCATTCATCTTGCCATCAATTGTGATCAAATTTCCTGTGCCTTTGTAGCTCACACATCCCCAAAACATCAGCGATCCACCTCTGTGTTTCACAGTAGAAATGGTGTATCTTTCATCACAGGCCTTGTTGGTCTCATTACTCCAAATGACTTTGTGCCAGAAAGTTTGAGGCTTGTCTCTGTGCTGTTTGGTTTATTGTAAGCGGGATACTTTGTGGTATTTGCATAGTAATGGCTTGCCTATGGCAACTCGGCCATGCAGCCTATCTTTCTTCAAGTGCCTCCTTATTGTGCATCTTGAAATAGCCACGCTACATGTTTTCAGAGAGACCTGTATTTCTCCTGAAGTTATTTGTGGGGTTTTCTTTGCATCCCGCACAATTTTCCTGGCAGCTGAAATTTTAGTTGGTCTACCCGTCCGTGGTTTGGTTTTAATAGAACCCCTAATTTTCTAATTCTTGATTAGAGTTTGAACACTGCTGATTGGCATCCTCAATTCCTTGGATATCTTTTTATATACCTTTCCTGTTTTTTACAGTTCAACTACCTTTTCCCGCAGATCCTTTGACAATTCTTTTGCTTTTCCCATGACTCCTAAATCCAGAAACATCAGTGCAGCACTGGATGAAAGATGAAGGGTCTGTAAGGAGTCCAGAAACTCATTGACCCTTTATACACACACACTAATTACAAGCAAACAGATCACAGGTGAGGATGGTTACCTTTAATAGCCATTCTAACCCCTTTGGGTCAACTTGTGTGCATGTTATCAGGCCAAAATCACCAGGGTATGTAAACTTTTGATCAGGGTAATTTGGGTAGTTTCTGTTGTCATTATGATTCAAAAAGAGTAATAATAATAAATGGCTTCAGCCAAACACTAACCATGAGTGAAATAAATGTTTTTGTGTTATTATTCATATTCTCTGAAAAATGGCCAAGAAATCATAAATTCTGCTAGGGTATGTAAATTTATGAGCACAACTGTAGTTATACAGTTACGTGGTAGATCAGGTTGGAAAAAGACATGGGTCCACCCATTCCAACTTCTGTGCATGTGTGAATTTGAGTCTTCTAAGAATATACATAACCTTGCATATCATGCCCATTAAAGAAGATACCTAAAACATTTTTTAAGGTGTCAATACCAGTTGACATCACTGTTAGTGTTGGTGAAGGGAGTTCCACATTTTTTCTGCTCTACACATAAAGAACCCCCTGTGCAATTTCAGATTAACCCTTCTTTCCTTCAACTTCAATTTGTGTTTGCGTGTTCTTGTCAGGGACTTTTAACGAAACAGTTTTTTTTACAATCCCTACAGTTGTAATTGATTCATTTAAAACATAAGATGTTTAATTAACATCTCTTCTTCAAATTGATAAGTGCAATTTACTCAATCTTGATAACTGAGGTCCTTCAGTCCCCTTATTCATTATGTTGCCCTTTGCTGAACTCTTGAACATCCTGCTTGTTGATGGTGATGATTAGACCTGTACTACCAACCTACTCAAGATGAAACTGAACCAGTGTTTTATAATGGGGTGAAAGTATAAATATATCCATTGAATATATACCATTTTAATTAATGATAGTATTTTGCTTGATTTGTTATCTGTGGCCTGGTATTGCATACATACTATATAATCTACAAGGACTCCCAACAATGTTTCCATCACAGATTCTTTCAGTGTATCATCTCCTAATAAGTACCGTATATTGAATGCACATTTTAGCTGCAAAATGCGTAACTCTACATTTTTCAATACTGAAACTCATCTGCCAAGTAGCCACTCATCCACTCATCTTATCAAATTCCTCCCATAATGTTGTTATATCCTGTGCCAAACTTATTTCCTTACAAATTGTGATATCATCCACAAATGCTGAGATGTAACTCCTGAATCCAAACTCTGTCATTTATAAACAGGTTAAACAGCATTGGCCCCAAGAAAGAGCCCTGGAACACACCACTAACCACTTTAGACCAATTTTATATACATTCTACTAAGGTCAATTCATCTAAAACTGCTTTTTATTTTTTTAGCAGATGCTGGAGAGTTAAACCATCTGACAATTGTTGAAATCTTTGAGGTACTCTATTGGTGAAATTTCTCTTCTTGGGTTCCTAGATATGCACACCTGCCATGGCCACAATGAGAGGTCCTTGAATATGCAAAAGTGGGTATGATCATTCAAAAAGTTCAGGTGGTCAGAAGCAGACTTGACTGTTATGATTAGGAAGATTTCACTATGGGCTTACTCACCCCAACAAGTTGTACCTATGACTAAAGTACTAATTATGTATGGGCATATACATTAGGGAAGTTAAAATGCTTCCTTGCAATCAATGGTATCTATAGTTGGCAAAAGTAGAAAGAATTATGTTTTTTTCTGGTTTTCCCTGTTTTTCTGGGCATATGGATTTCAATATGTGGGTATTTTTTCAGCCTATGTGAGTAATTTTTGTTGGAAGCCAAAAATATTCACTGTATAGTTACTGAATTCTAATGCATGTATGATTCAAAAGTAGAGAAGAGATGCGTATAAAACGTGCAGGCAGGTGGTAGAGGCTATATAGGTCACAGTCTTACTGGGTAACACGGATTATATTATGTGGTGACATTGACAAAACAGGTCAATAATGCAACCTTTATGATAAGTTTAGAAAGTATATGGCAGTGAGAGATTGGAGAGTGCTTTGTTGATAACTTTAAAGGACTCCCCTCTCTTCCAAAAAGAAAATACAAGCAAAGTATTTTTGTAAAGGAATACATCATGTAGTTTTTTTCTGCATTTCTGAAAAGGTATATCTGATATTTACTGTATGTAACTTTTCTGTGCAGCCCAGTATTCTTTTAAGAGCTGGTATTGGAGACTAGGGTGGGCTAATAATTGCAATGGATCATTTTGCAGTGGATCATTTTCTTCTATAAGATTTCTAGACAGGAAATCAGCTTTGTAAAAGAGCATTTGCTTTCATGCTATACCACCAAATAAAAATGTTATCATTTTTTTTCACACAAATAGAGCTTTAATAACATTTGGGGTTTTTATTTTTTGCTAAACAAACAAAAAAAATGGAAAAAAAAATATAATGTTTCATAGTTTGTTATAAGATTTTGCAAACAGGTAATTTTTCTCCTTCATTGATTTGCGCTGATGGGGCGGCACTGGTGGGCAGTGATAGGCTGCACTGGTGGGCACTGGTAGGTGACACATATGGGCACTGGTAGGTGGCACTGATCGACAGCACTGTTGAGGAGGCACTGATTGTGGGCACTGAAATGTGGCACTGTGGGCACTAATAGGTGGCACTGTGGGCACTGATAGGTGGTGCTGGAGGGCACTGGTAGGCGGCACTGTTGTGTACTGCTAGGTGGCACTGGCAGGTGGCACAGGTGGGCACAGATGAGCTGGCGGCAGCTCTCCATGATCGGGACCAATGTCCCTCTCACAGCCGCTGTCAGCACGAGGAGAAAAAATAGCTGATTACCGGCTCTGTTTACGTCACATGATCAGCTGTCATTGGCTGACAGCTGAGCACGTGGTAAGGGGTCGGGATCGACCCCTTACTCTGATCTGTGATCCAGCAAATCTCATAGACTTGCTGATCACAGAGTGAGCCACACATGCCCTGCAGGGGGCGTGCAGGCCGCTCGGACAAAGCAGGTCAACGCTGTAGCCGTCATTCGGCTATAGCAGGGATCTGAACAAGTTAAATAGAACCAATCCTGACTGGATTTATGAGAGAAACTGATGGTCCAATCTTAAATATTATATAACTTTTAATTCTAGTATTATAATATTGAGTATTATAATTTAATGCATATTTATTTGTTTAGCTTGAGTCTTTCCATCTGATTAACCAGCCTGAGACATTCACCCTGTCCATTTGTCCTGGAGATTATTATCATTGGAACAGGAAGTGATTGGAAATCCATCATTTTACAGTTGTCTACAGAATAGAAATGTTTAAAGGAAACATCTAAGAGGGTATTTCCTCTCCTCTCATTTTAGAAAGATTTACTATTAGTTCCTGTTCTGTCTCTGGGACAAGAACTGAAGAAATACCTGCCCATTGGGGGCAAGATAGCAGTGTTTTTTGTTTTCTGCACTGTATCAAAAACCAAATACGTTTTGTCTTTAGGCCCTTTTCACATAGGCGGACCGATCGGGTCCTCCTGTCAGTTTTTTAGGTGGCCCCGACCGGACCATCCATTGCCCTCTATGGAGCGGCGGTTGTTAACGGACATGTGCCGACATCCAATTCTATCTGCTAAAAATAGATGGATGGGTATCTGCTCCCCATCCATCTGGTGGATTGGATCGAATGACAGTCAGATGTAAATGGACAGGCGGTCCTTTTACATCCGACTACCCATAGAGAAGAGCGGGCTGTGTCCATGTACGCTCTGCATAAGTGGAGCAGACACAGACCAGCCATCCGCCTGCTCAACGGGGATCAGCAGACATATTCCCTGTTGAGCAGGTAGACTGCAAAGGAGTTGTCTCCAGATTTAAAATGGTATTTCCTCTCCTGTCATTTTAGAGAGATTTACCCTCAGTTCCTGTTGTGTCTCTGGGACAAGAACTGAAGAAACACTTGCCCAATAAGGCCCAGATAGCAATGTTTTTTGTTTTCCCCACTGTATCAAAAACCAAATAAGTTTTGTCTTTACGCTCTTTTCACATGGACCGATCGGGTTCACCTGACAGTTTTTTAGGCGGACCCAATCGGACCATCCATTGCCTTCTATGGAGCCGCAGGTGTCAATGGACAAGTGGACTGCGACAGAGCCCACTCCATGTGGAAGGGGTATTAGATATACTAAAAAGCAACTCAGTAGGAAAACTAAAACATACATGAATATATACCTCTTCTGCTGCCTGTGCCATCAGATAGCATTCCATGTAAGAAATGTTATTTTTCTTAAGTCTACAAAGAAACCAACACAACCTGAAGTTTCTAAAAAAAAAAAATATTATTTGTCACCTTTTGTCCTCTTGTTTGCATCTCAGTGCATCAGATCTCATGCAGTTTCTCTGAAGTCTCCTCCTCGTTAACCTGCTTGCAATGGCTGCATAGCATTTCCCAGAGAGTGTGTCTTGATGGTGATGACCACGGATCATGGCTGTGTAGTGTGTGTTGAAATGGCTACTTGTAGTTTCCACAGGGTAAAAACACAATAGCACAATGGAGAGACAAGATCAAAGCTTTGTCCCCCAATAACAAGAAGCTGCTGAACAAGGACAGGCAGGATCAGGGGCAGACTGACCATTCGGCCACTCGGGCACTGCCCCGGGCCACTAGGGGGCCCCATCAGGGTTGCCAGCCTCAGTAAAACCAGGGACAGTATGTCAAAATCTGTGTTTGTTTTACATCTGTCTCTGAAATGTCCCTTACTGACATCCTTTTGGTCTAAAAATCCTGAGATTATAGCTGCCCCACCTCTCCAGTACCTTCTCAGCCAACAGAAACATGTCTGTGTATATTGTGTGTACATGTATGTGTATACTGTGTGATTGTATACTGTGTGTGTGTGTGTGTATACTGTGTGGCCCCATAATCTCCTTATTGCTGGGGGCCCCATGAGTTGTCAGTCCACCTCTGGGCAGGATCACATTGTATTGTTTTGATAAAAGCTTCCCCTTTAACCACTTTCCGACCGGCGCACGACGATGTACGTCCATTTTTTGAAGAGGGATATCTCGGTAACGGCAGCAGCTGCTGCCACAACCGAGATATCCATCTCTTTAGGCGCCGGTCGGCATTCCGATAATGGCCGCGAGATCACCGTTATCGGCGGCGGGAGAGGTGCCCCCCCTCCCGCCGCTCTCCCGCGCCTTCCGCCGCTTACCGGAGCCGTCGGCAGCGGCGGAAGCGATCGGGTCCTCCTCCGTGCTGGGTATAGAGACGAGTGAGGCTAAGATGGCCGCCACCCGTCTCTATACCATAGCAGGGCGGGAGCGACGTCAAAACGTCACTTCCGCCCATACCTCTTAAAGGAACATTTTCCAAATGTCATTTTTTTTAAATGACACTTTTTTTTTTTTTTTTTTTTTTGCTTTTAAGTCCAAATATGAGATCTGAGGACTTTTTGACCCCAGATCTCATATTTAAGAGGACCTGTCATAATTTTTTCTATTACAAGGGATGTTTACATTCCTTGTAATAGGAATAAAAGTGAGCCAATTAAATTTTTTTTAAAAAACAGTGTAAAAATAAATAAAATCAAGAAAAATAAATAAGAAAAACAAAAAAATTTTTTTTTAAAGCGCCCCATCCCGACGAGCTCGTGCGCAGAAGCGAACGCATACGTGAGTAGCGCCTGCATATGAAAACGGTGGTCAAACCACACATGTGAGGTATCGCCGCGATCGGTAGAGCGAGAGCAATAATTATTGCCGTAGACCTCCTCTGTAACGCAAAATATGCAACCTGTAGAATCTTTTAAACGTCGCCTATGGAGATTTTTGAGGGTAAAAGTTTGATGCCATTCCACGAGCGGGCACAATTTTGAAGCGTGACATGTTAGGTATCAATTTACTTGGCGTAACATTATCTTTCACAATATATAAAAAAATTGGACTAACTTTACTGTTGTCGTATTTTTTTATTCAAAAAAGTGAATTTTTTCCAAAAAAAGTGCGCTTGTAAGACCGCTGCGCAAATACGGTGTGAAAAAAAGTATTGCAACGACCGCCATTTTATTCTCTAGGGTGTTAGAAAAAAAAAAACAATATATAATGTTTGGGGGTTCTAAGTTTTTTTCTAGCAAAAAAAACTGTTTTAAAACATGTAAACACCTAAAATCCAAAACGAGGCTGGTCTTAAAGTGGTTAAAAATACTACAAATTATTTTAAAGTTACTTTTTAATGTTAAATCTCCCATTAGATTTAAGCAAATTTGTTTTATATATGGTTTAATTCTGTAGGCACCTTTTCTGAAAAGTGGAGGTGTATCTCCCTCTGTTCTACATATATTTTAATTACCACCACTTGTGATTTACATATACACTTCTGGTATTAACTGTTAATGTGTATTTTGTAAATTTTTTGTGGCTTTTGTTTCAGACTGAACATCACATGGAGTTCTCAAGCTGTGTGGGCTCAAGTTTAATCAAGGACAGCCTAACCACTGTCAAAGCAGTAAAAGTTTAAATAAATTAATAAATCCCTTCAACTTAGTGTAAATGTCACACCCTTCACAAGTCTGTCAAAAGGAAGAATTCAAGTTTTTTTATTTTAACTTGGGAAAAAAATAAATTTATTTGAAAATCCCCCTTTTCTTAAAATAAGGAAATAAAGCAAACAGCTGCCAATTGTTATCTGCCTTTTCCACGACATTTACAGCATGTTTGACATTTCAGCTGCTATCAATGAGAAGGAGAGAATCCTCCCTAAGGGAGCGAGTGTTATTTCTGCAGCTAATTGACTGGCTGACACCTTCATTCATAAAGCAAGATATTGGTCGCTGTTTACCATGCATGATGACTTCAGCAGATTATGACTCTCAGTAAAGTAAAGAATATTAATGTCCTTACAAGCTCATAAAAGGTTTTACTTGAATCCATCAGATTCAGAGGCACAATTTAGAATTTGTGCAAACACTTCAATGACGTCAACAGGCTAAATATTTGAGACTGGGAAATCACAAAGACGTAAGGAGTTATAAAATGGATGTTCAGTGTTCTAGGCAGTGTTATATGTCAAGAGATTAGTAAACCTAAAAGGTGAAGCCAAGCCCAGACTCTGTGCTAAACACAACACCCAGAAATAAAGAGCACCTGTCACATCGCTCATCAGCAGTGTTACAGTCCTCATTAGTGCCCATCAGCAGTGTCACTGTCACCCACCAGTGCACCTGTCACCCATCAGTGCACCTGTAACCCATCAACAGTGTTACACTCATATAGCAGTGCCCATAAGAGAACCTGTCACCTATCAGCAGTGTACCTGTCGCCCATCAGTGACCATCAGCAGTGCACCTGTTGCCAATCAGTACCCGTCGCACATCGCCTATCAGTATGTCTGCAGTATACCAGTCACACAGCTGCCCATCACCAGAGTACCTTCACACAGCTTTCCATTACCATAATACCTGTCCACAGCCACCATCAGCAGTCTACCTCTACCAGTGTCACCAGAGCCAGCCATGTCCATGTTTACACCAGTGAGGAGGCATTTCAATCCCTCAGCATGACTGATGAGAGCAGTGGGGAGTTCTCACAGTCCGATTCTGATTCGGTGTATAAACCTGTGGAAAGAAGTGGATCAGTGACCGAATCGGAGGAGGAAAGGGTCCGTTCTAAAAGGAGGAAACCAGGCAGCCACCAGCAGTGCCATACACCCCAATGATCAAATGGTAAACACCAACGGCACTAGACTCCAGGATGAAAGGCCCAGTACCAGCACTGGAGTATCACATCCCCCAAGAATCAGGGCCCATACATACCTACCAGATGTTCATGCCAACCCATTATGGCTGCCTTCCAACTTGGGATCAGCAAGTATTGCCCCTTTCACTACACAGCCAGGTGTGCATGCCAATAATGAAAATTTTTTCAGAAATTTATTTTTTTTATTTATTTTTGCCTGACAGTTTACTTCTATTCATTGTGGACCAGACAAATCATTTTGCCCAACAGTATATTGCTAACAACCCCGGTTCTTCCTTTGCCCATCCCTTTGAGTGGAAACATCTTACATTGGAGGAGTCCAAGTTACTTATGGGCCTCGCCCTTAACATGGGGCTTAAAATTTTTTATAAAATTAAGGACATGCCTACTGGTCCACCCACCCCATCCATCACATGCCCATTTATACTTCTGTAATGCCCAGGTCATGCTATGAGATGATCATGCACTTCATTAATTTCAGTGACAACACCCAGTGCCCTCCCGAAGATCATCCCAACTATGACAAATTATACAAAATTCACCCACTTATTATTTTTTTCCCCCAGATTTACTGAACTTTATGTCCCTGACCAAAACATACAGTGTCTTGAAAAAGTATTCATACCCCTTTAAATTTTCCATATTTGTGTTGTTAGAACCAAAAACATAAATGTATTTTATTTGGGTTTTTATGCGATAGACCACGGATATGCAATTAGCGGACCTCCAGCTGTTGCAGAACTACAAGTCCCATGAGGCATAGCAAGACTCTGACAGACACAAGCATGACACTCAGAGGCAGAGGCGTGATGGGACTTGTGGTTTGCAGCTGGAGGTCCGCTAATTGCATATCCCTGTCATAGACCAACACAAAGTGGCACATAATTGTGAAGTAGAAGAAAGATGATAAATGGTTTTCAAATTTATTTACAAATATGCGTGCATTTGTATTCAGCCCCCTTTATTCTGATAATCCTAACTAAAATCTAGTGGAACCAATTGCCTCCAGACGTCAACTAATTAGTACATAGAGTCCACCTGTGTGTAATTTAATCTCAGTATAAATACAGCTGTTCTGTGAAGCTCTCACAGGTTTGTTAGAAAACATTAGTGACCAAACAGCATCATGAAGACCAACACCAGACAGGTCAGGGATAAAGTTGTGGAGAAGTTTAAAGCAGGGTTAGGTTATAAAAAAATATCCCAAGCTTTGAACATCCCACAGAGCACTGTTCAATCCATCATCTGAAAATGGAAAGAGTATGGCACAACTGAAAACCTACCAAGACATGGCTGTCCACCTAAACTGACAGGTCGGTCAAGGAGAGCATTAATCAGAGAAGCAGCCAAGAGGCCCACTGTAACTCTGGAGGAGGTGCAGAGTACCAGTGCTCAGGTGGGAGAATCTGTCCACAGGACAACTATTAGTCGTGCACTCCACAAACCTGGCCTTTATGGAAGAGTGGCAAGAAGAAAGCCATTATCGAAAGAAAGCCATAAGAAGTCCCATTTGCAGTTTGCGAGAAGCCATGTGGAGGACACAGCAAACATGTGGAAGAAGGAGCTCTGGTCAGATGAGACCAAAGTGGAACTTTTTGGCCTAAAAGCAAAATGCTATGTGTGGCCAAAAACTAACACTGCACATCAACGTGAAACATGGTGGTGGCAGCATCATGTTGTGGGGATGATCTCCTTCAGCAGGGGGAAGATGGATGGAGCCAAATACAGGACAATCTTAGAGTTATTAGAGTCTGCAAAAGACTTGAGACTAGGGCGGAGGTTCACCTTCCAGCAGGACAACGACCCTAAAAATACAGCCAGAGCTACAATAGAATGGTTTAGATCAAAGCATATTCATGTGTTAGAATGGCTGTTAGAATTGCTGTTCACAGATGCCCTCCATCCAATCTGATAGAGCTTGAGCTATTTTGCAAAGAAGAATGGGCTGAATACAAATGTATATACATTTTTCACATATTTTTATACGTAAAAAATGTTGAAAACCATTTATCATTTTCCTTCCTCTTTACAATTATGTACCACTTTGTGTTTGTCTATTACATAAAATCCCAATGAATATGAGTATGAATACTTTTTCAAGGCACTGTATGTGTGGATAGTCCCTTGTCCACTTCACTGGCCAGCTGGGAATCAAACAATACATTCCAAACTAAGGGGGCCAGATATGGAGTAAAGCTCTACTAGCTTTGTAACAGAGCCACAGGATATTCCCTGCTCCAGACCCCTGAGTGCCCAACCTACATGAGCACAAGTGGAAAAATTGTCTGGGACCTGGCATACCCAATTTTCCAAAAAGGTTATCACATCTACCTGGATAACATCTATACCAGTCTGCCTATTTTCCGCCACCTGCACCATGAAAAAACCTTGGCTTGCAGTACTTCCAGAAAAAAACGGACGGGCTTCCCACAAACTTGAGTGAACACAAGGCTACAAAGGGGGAATCAGCAAGTGTGAGAAATGAGAAAGTGTTGGCTGTGAAGTGGAAGGATAAGAGAGATGTATACATCCTGTCCACCATCCACCATGACACTTTAGTGAAGATTCCTAGAAGACACGGCCCCATTCAAAAGCCTAGATGCATCGAAGATTATAATCTTTACATGGGTGGTGGATTTCAATGACCAAATGCTACAGCCCTATTTAGCAGCAAGGGGGCCCCATTTTTGGTATAAAAAAGTTGCAATTTATCTTATTAATTTGGCCATTTATAATGCTTATGTCACCTACACTAAATCCACAGAAAGACCCACCGCCTTCCTCAAATATCACGTCCCTCCTCTACCAGCAAAGATCCCCCCCAGAAAACCTTCACTCTGATGCTGCAAGCAGACTTTATGAGTGCCATTTCCCTGAGAGCATTCCCCCAACAGAATTAGGCCGAAGATGCCAAAAAAGATGTTGTGTATGCAGCAGAGTTAGAAGAGACACTAGTTATCATTGTCCCTAATGTACCTTTTAACCCGGCCTATACATTGGAGACTGCTTCTGACATTTTCACCCATCACTAAAATATTAGCCCATATTTCTAACAGCCTGTCATTTCCCCGGTTTCAATATTTGTGCTGACCGTTTGCCTGCTGCCTCAACCAACCCTGCCACTGCCTTTCACCTGAACTGACCCTGGCCTGTTTATCAAATATAAAAACCAGAGTGTAGCGCTATGACAAAAAATGTGATATGAAGTGATTATTGAAACAATTGAAAGTCCATCAATTAAACGAACATCAATTTGTATGGTGATATACAGTGAGTCTTCCACCAAAGTTCAGTGCATCAAAAAAGAAAAAACTTCAAACTCATGTGATCCCAATCTGCTTACCAGAAAGATGAATTTAGTGAGCGATGTTAACATGTGATGCCAGAGGTTGGTAATAAAGTTTGATGAACACGATGACGGAAGACCAAATCCAGAAATCTTCAATGGATTGTTGGTAACAGGATTCACAGAGCCAAATTGATAAAGTGTGCTAAAAAAAGTCTCCCAGGGAAATGAAGGAAGGAAACAGCCACAATAGTGTAGCCCGTAGGTAAATTCAAATATTTATTGCATATAGTCTACTTACAACAGTATGAAGACATCAGGGCATATAAAACAACAGTTCCGCGTACTTGCATCAGCCCGCCTGACATGTTTCATCCAATGGTGGATATCATCAGAGGCGTGCAGATATTTCGTTCACCCCGTTTTTCTGTTTATCAAATATGCTTCTGCCTGCTGTCTGCATTGTTTATCCCCCACGTTTCTGCCTCTCATGTGAACTGACCTCGGCCTGTTAATCGACCATGTTTTTTGCCTGCCGATTGGACGGATCTTTTGCCCTGCTACTGTAGTTGTGGGATTCATGAGAGCACTGGGGTCTCACATAGGTGAGGGGCTCCAGGATAGTTTCTCCAGATGGAGAAAACACATTTTTTGGTTTTCTCTGGGTTTTGTAATTCCAGGATTAGGGTCTGGAAACCGGATACTTCAAAGAGATTTGGGTGGAAGAAGCCTCTAACCCTGTGCCCAGGTCTTACCTGATCAATGCCCTAAGCCTGATATTTCTGCCTGCTGCTGACTTACTTCCATTATGCCCCTGCCTGCCACCTGTACTATGGACCATGTTCCTGCTTACTACCAGGACCAATATTTTGGCTGTGCTGACCATACCTCTGCCTGGACAATTCCTTTGGCTGTTGCTGACCACATCTTTGCCTGCTGCCTGGACCAATGCTTTGGCTGTGCTGATAATATCTCTGTCTTTTGCCTGTATTGACTATGGACAATATTCCTGCCTGCTGCCTGGACAATTCTGTTCGCTGTCGTTGACCATGTCCCTGCTTGCTGCCTGGACCAATGCTCCCCCTCTGTGGACAACTGCACTACTAAAACCACAGGTAATCTTTTGTTTACCCTTTGCTCTGCAGAATGTATTTTGGGGTGAAGTTCTTGGCATGTACATGCTACATGATATATGAAGGGCCTTCAAAAATAATAGGTTGTCAGTAAATTAGATTTGTAATTTATATCCCTAGAACACCTGACGGTGCTCCTTGCATATTGGGCCACTCTATGTAGCCAGGCTGGGAAAAAGTCTCACATGTGGTATCGCCATATTCAGAAGGAGTAGCAGAATGCATTTTGGGGTGTAATTTTTGGTATGTAAATGCATTGTTTTGGAAATAATGGACATCTTTGTGTAAAAAAAAAAAGGTTTTATTTTCTTTCCACATTTTTTGAAAACTTGTGGAAAAAAATGACATGTTCAAAAGACTCACTATGCCTCATATAATATACGTTGGGTTGTTTTATTCTCAAAATGGGGTCATTTTGTGGGTTATTCCATTGTCCTGGTGCTTTAGGGCCTGTAATAGGTAGTCAATAAATGATGTCCCTAGAACACCTGATAACACCTGTTCTCCTTGCATGTTGGGCCTCTCTATGTAGCTAGGCTATGGAAAAGTCCCACACATGTGGTATCTCCATACTCATGAGGAGTAGCGCAATGTGTTTTGTGATGTAGTTGCAAGTATGCATATGCTGTGTTCATTTTCCATAGAATTATGGGAAAAAAATGACAACTTCAAATAACTCACCATGCCGCTTACTAAATACCTTAGAATGTCTGCTTTCTAAAAAGGGATAATTTGGAGTATATTTGTACTCTCCTGGCTTGTTAGTGTCTCAAGAAATTATATAGGCCGTCAGTACATCAGGTGTGATCAGGTGTGATGAATTTTCAATGATTGATACCATAGCTTGTAAACAGAAACTAAGAACATTTTTTTTTTTTTCTCAATATTTTTGGTCTTTTTTCATTTACAGCGCAAAATACAAAAAACCCAGGGGTGATTAAATACTACCAAAAGAAAGCTCTATTTGTGTGAAAAAAGGACACAATCTTTAAATGGGCACAGTGTTGCATTATTATTTTTTATTCATGCATACCTGTATGTACGCATATAGACAGATACGTGGTTCAACCTGAAAATATAGAGTACCGTATATACTCGAGTATAGGCCGACCCGAATATAAGCCGAGGCACCTAATTTTACCACAAACAACTGGGAAAACTTATTGACTCGAGGATAAGCCTAGGGTGAGAAATGCGCAGCTACTGTAAGTGGAAAAGAGGGTCAACGATGCCCATTTGCAGCCTCACTGTGCCCATGCAGATGGACACAGTTGACCGATTTGGGGACCTGTATCTCAGGGTCACTTAGTGCTAGGAACCCCATCTTTAGATATGTTGTAGTGCTAATTCCACTGGGTTGGAATACAACATTTGGGGTTCCTAGCACCAAGTGTCCCCGAGATATGGGGCCCCAAATTCGGGTCAGAAAATCTCAAGCACTTTTCTGCAGCAGAGAATGACATTTTCTGAACCGACTTTGGGGCCCTGTATCTCGGGGCCACTTAGTGCTAGGAACCCCATCTTTGGATATGTTATAGTGCTAGTTCAACTGGGTTTGAATGCCAAATTTGGGGTTCCTAGCTCTAAGTGTCCCCGAGATATGGGGCCCCAAATTCGGGTCAGAAAATGTCAAGCACTTTTCTGCAGCAGAGAATGACATTTTCTGAACCGACTTTGGGGCCCCGTATCTCGGGGCCACTTAGTGCTAGGAACCCTATCTTTGGATATGTTATAGTGCTAGGTCCACTGGGTTGGCATACCAAATGTGGGACTCCTAGACCCAAGTGGCCCCGAGATACGGGGCCCCAAATTCGGGTTGGAAATTTTTTTTTTTGCTGCAGAAAAGTGCTTGACTCGAGTATAAGCCGAGGGGGGCACTTTCAGCACAAAAAAATGTGCTGAAAAACTCGGCTTATACTTGAGTATATACGGTATTTATTAACTGATTTCTATATATATTTTTTGCCTGGGTGTACTTTGTATATGATATGGGACCCTTTAGGTCTTTAGCCAGATTCTTGAATTGTAAGTACACTCTTATACCCCATACACACGGTCGGAAATTCCGACGACAAAATCCATCTGATTTTTTCAGATGGATTTTGGCAGAAACTTGTCTTGCATACACACGGTCGCACAAAGTTGTCAGAAAATCCAACCGTTCGGAATGAGGTGACGTATAAAACGTACGACGGGACTACGAAGAGGCCAGTAGCCAATAGCTTTAGTTTTTCCACTTTTGCGTTGGAATTCTGTACACACGATCGGAAAACGCCTGATCGGATTTTGTTGTCGGAAAATTTTAGATCCAGCTCTCAAACTTTTTCCGTCGGAAATTCCGACGGAAAAAGTCTGCTAGAGCCCACACACGATCGGATTTTCCGACAACATAATCCGATCAGACTTTTTCCGTCTGAGTTTCCGACCGTGTGTATGGGGCATTAGTAGTATAAAGACCATTATTATTTCAACAGCTGCCATTTGGTCACTTAAATGTACACTACAATATTTACATTGGCCCTCTATGTATTTCTTTCCTACCTGATACCTCTTAGATTACAATTTGTTTGAGATCATTATTACCTTAACATGGCACACTATTGCCTGTACAATACATAGAGCAGTATGCCTTGGTTGATTGTCAGATACCCCTTAATCCTCCTTTCCATCATTTTTTATCAATATTTATCTTTATGATTTATACTCTTTTTTTTCTTAATTTACAATATTGTTTTGTACTATTTAAATGCTCTTATGGTGCGGTAGCTTCATACTTTTAATCACCTACCTTTGCTAACCAACATGTTCCAAAACCTGCAGCTGAGAGATGGTTCACATGTTTTAAGCCTGAGATGTGATATAATCTGTAGTCTCTATTGCTTCCAACAAAAAGCCAACTATGGAGGAAGCTTCTGCAAGAAAATACTTATGGAAATGGAAGACCCTAAATTATGTCTAAAGTCAAAACTTTTCTATTTAGTTTTAGGTTTAGTAGTAGGGAATTGATAAAACTCCTGTCAGATTTTTTTTTCTATGTCCTATTTGCAGAGACTTCTCCAATCTCTTTAAAATGAGGGGCTGCCCATCTTAGATTGTTGTCATACGGTGTCCTTTTTGGAAGAGTTTCTTTCTATTCCCTTTTTAAAAAACATCCATAACATTTCCAGTCACTTTCTGTCCCGGTGACAATGGTCACCAGCACAAATATAGAGGTTGAAACTCCCCAGCGGGGTTACAAATAGCAATAAAAACTATACAAAAAGTTCTAGAACCTCATCACTCTTCACAAAACAAAACAAAAAAAAAGCATTTAAAAATAATTCTGAAAAATGGCTCTATTTATTTGGAGAGCCATTTGTCTAGAGAGCAGTTTTATCTTATACTAGTATGAAGTATTAGCTACACATCAGAACATTTAGATGTACTCGTCATCTCTAATAGAGCTTTACACATCTGACACTGCTGCAAGTTGCAACACAATGAATTTATACAACATGCTCTTATCAAATTTCCTTTTTGTCAAAGGTGAAGAAGCCTCAGATGCTGTGATCTGGCACGGTCTGACTTGCTGCCATTTCCAACACCTCTGGCATTTCTCTTGGGAGCTTGTTCTGGGAATTGAGAAGAGCACTGCGTTCAGCAGATCATTAGTGGACTGAACACATAACTGCAAAACAGTTTGGGTTAAAAGGTGCGAATGACGTGTAAAGGCCTATCCATGAAATTGTTTATTGCATTGGAAGAACTTTGTATATAACATAACTGTTACTGCATTTTATAAATAAGTCAAGCTACTTTAGATATTTGCTTCACTGCAGTAATATTCAAGAGAATGCTTTTTTTTTTTTAAAGAACTAAGCACTAATGATGAAATATCTAATATGGCCATATACAGTCATGGCAGAAATTGTTTGCACCCCAGAAATGTTTCCAGAAAATCAAGTATTTCTCACAGAAAAGTATTGCTGTAACACATGTTTTGCTATACACATTTATTCCCTTTGTGTGTATTGGAACAAAACAAAAAAAGGGAGGAAAAAAAAAAAGCAAATTGGACATAATGTCACACAAAATTCCAAAAATGGGGTGGTCCAAATTCTTGGCACCCTTCACTTAATATTTGGTTGCACACCCTTTGGAAAAAATAACTGAAATCAGTCGCTTCCTATAACCATCAATAAGCTTCTTACACCTCTCACCCGGAATTTTGGACCACTCTTCCTTTGCAAACTGCTCCAGGTTTCCAGGTCTCTCTTATTGGAAGGGCGCCTTTTCCCAACAGCAATTTTAAGATCTCTCCACAGGTGTTCAATGGGATTTAGATCTGGACTCATTGCTGGTAACTTTAGAACTCTCCAGCGCTTTGTTGCCATCCATTTCTGGGTGCTTTTTGAGGTATGTTTGGGGTCATTGTCCTGCTGGAAGACCCAAGATCTCGGACGCAAACCCAGCTTTCTGACACTGGGCTCTACAGTGCGACCCAAAATCCTTTAGTAATCCTCAGATTTCATGATGCCTTGCACACATTCAAGGCACCCAGTGCCAGAGGCAGCAAAACAACCCCAAAACATCATTGAACCTCAACCATATTTCTGTGTTCTTTTCTTTGTAGGCCTCATTCCATTTTCGGTAAACAGTAGAATGATGTGCTTTACCAAAAAGCTCTATCTTGGTCTCATCTGTCCACAAGACTTTTCCCAGAAGGATTTTGGCTTATTCAAGTACATTTTAGCAAACTGTAGTCTTGCTTTTTTATGTCTCTGTGTAAGCAGTGGGGTCCTCCTGGGTCTCCTGCCATAGCGTTTCGTTTCATTTAAATGTTGACGGATAGTTTGCGCTGACACTGATGCTCCCTGAGCCTGCAGGACAGCTTGAATTTCTTTGGAACTTGTTTGGGGCTGCTTATCCACCATCCGGACTATCCTTTCTTGCAGCCTTTCAACAATTTTTTCTCTTCCGTCCACACCCAGAGAGATTAGCTACAGTGCCATGGGTTGCAAACTTCTTGATAAAGTTGCGCACTGTGGACAAAGGCAAATCTAGATCTCTGGAGATGGACTTGTAACCTTGAGATTGTTGATATTTTTCCACAATTTTGGTTCTCAAGTCCTCAGACAGTTCTCTTCTCCTCTTTCTGTTGTCCATGCTTAGTGTGGCACACACAGACACACAATGCAAAGACTAAGTGAACTTCTCTCCTTTTTATCCGCTTTCAGGTGTGACACCCTAAAAAGTTTGTTCTGGTGTCCCTCCTGCGTCCAGATGTGTAAACAGCTGCTGTGTGTCCTCTCCTTACACTGAATCAAGTTTGCATTTCATTCTAGTACAAACCCATCTAGACAATAATGTCATAAACTTCTTTTAATACAAATTTGAATGCTAGATACCCTATCAAGTAACAAAGGGGTCATATCATGTATTGAAATTGCAACTTAGAAAATTAACTAAGATACCATGTAGGACACATTTTAGGATATCTACTAATTTTTTAAGATGGATTAGGTATACCCGACTCTACCTACCTTATCACTCTAAAAATATGACTTGAGTTATAAAATGTTTTCTCAATTGTACAATTTTGCAATATTATGTTGTCTGTAAATAAAGAATGTAACAAAATCCCTTCATCAGCATGAAAAGAAAATGCCTGACATCCATTGTTGCCAGCCTTCCGAAAAGAAATTTACTGATAGCACCCTTTTTTACTGACCCAAGACATGACATTTACTGACAGAGCCAAATTTTTTACTGACACAAAAAAGTACATCAAATTACTGCTTTCAGTGCAACTATCAACATTTAACCAACAAACATGTAGCTAGTGCTGTTAGCAATTTGCTTAAGGTATAACAAAATAAGAAAAACATATTTCTTCTTTAACATGAAGATCAGGGTATTATAACCCAGCACAGAGTTCCCCCTTACATCAGAGTCTGCAGGGTTCGCCTTTACAGTGCAAGGGGGAACACTGTGGACTGTGATGTAAAGGAGAAATCTGTGGAGTCTGGGGGAATGCTGTGGAGTCTGGTGTAAAGGGAAACTCTGATGTAAGGGGGTCTCTGGTCACCAGAGCCTCCACCCTACACAAGAGACTACAGAGCTCCCATTTGCATCATCAGAGTTCCCCCCTTACATCAGACTCCATTAGTTGTGTGTGTTGCGCCTCATTTAAAGTCCCAGGGCAAATTAATGTGTTTGTAAATATGTTTGAATAGGGATGGAGGCGCATCACTGGGCGCATCTGACCATATATTTTATCTTTTTCTTTACATTACAGTCTACAAAGTTCTCCCTTACAGCAAAGTTCCCCTTTAAATCAGAGTCTGCAGGGTTCTCCTTTACGGGTATAAGAGGGAACTCTGCGGACCCTGATGTAAAGGGGAACTCTGATATAAAGGGGTACTTTGCGGACCCTGATGTAACGGGGAACTCAGAGGTAAAGAGGAATACTGCGGACCATGATGTAAGGGGGAATGCTGCAGACTGTGGTGTAAAGGGAAACTCTGATGTAAGATGGTCTCTGGTCACTAAAGCCCCCCCTACATCATAATCTGCAGGATTCCACCTAACATCATGGTCCACGGTATTGCCCTTTACATCAGAGTTTTCCTTTATGTCAGGGTTTGCAGAGTTCCCACTCACACTGTAAGGGGGAATCCTGCAGACTTTGATGTAAAAGAGAACTCAGATGACACTGATTTAAGGGGGAACTCTGGAAACTCTGATGTGGGATGGGACTCTGGTGACCACAGACCACCTTTCGCAGAGTAAATACACTAAGGTAAGGGGGGTTACTGATATAAGGGGGACCATTTATATCAGTGTCCCCCCTTACCTTAGTGTAATCACTCCAGTCCCCCTTTCCATCAGTAGCCCCCCCAGACTTCCTCTGTAGGACTGCTCGGGTGTAGGGCAGTGGGAGCACTGAGGGCAGGCTCATTCAGGCTACTGTCCTTCTGTGCTTGTTCATCCTATCATCCTCGGACTCCTAATTGTCCCGGTACTCCCACTCCTGCCACTGAGGCTCCTTCCTTGATCCCTCCTCTCCATTTGAACAGTCCATTCCTGCTCCTGTATACCCAACAATCCTACCTTTTGTAAAAGGAGCCATGACATCACCACAAGCCCACCTGGCTTCGGAACTGCACATGTGCAGTTCAAGTGCAAACATTTCTGATTTTTACAAACTGTCCACAAATTTACAGAATGCTCCATCGGACTTTTGCTGGCCGAATTCCAGCCAGCAAAAGATTGAGAGCAGGTTCTCAATTTTTCAGAAATTCCAATCGTCTGTAGCAATTCCGACACGCAAAATTCCTACGCATGCTTTGAAACAATTCGACGCATGCTCAGAAGCATTGAATTTTCTCAGCTCGTCGTAGTGTTGTACGTCACCACATTCTTGTCGGTCGAAAGTTTAGCAAACTTTTGTGTGACCATGTGTATGCAAGCCAAGCTTGAGCGGATTTCCGTCGGAAAAACCATCCAAGATTTTTCTGTCGGAAAATCCGCTCGTGTGTACGCGGCATAACATGTCATTTGCCATATGGAGTGTACAGTGAATATTGGTATTTGCTTTCCATCATGAATGGGCACCTTTGTATCTTAAGTGCAGATTTTGAATCAACCAAACATCAATTAGCAAACAGTGCTCAGCAATATTAAAAGTGGAAGTGTTTGTTGCATTTAACCATCGAAGAGAAAAAAAATTCTGGTGGGAGGAGCTTTAATTTAATCATTTGCATTCAATGGAAAAGTTGTGGAGCTGGCCTTTAAAACTTCACAATGTTGCAGTAACCCATACCTTATTTTTCTTCATTTATGTTAAGAAAATGATCAGAATTCACATGTCATCCTATAGTTATAGTTTTATTGTATTTAAACAAACTGAAGTGCCAGGGCATCAATCATTTTATAAAGTGTGGGTGGGAGAAAGGTGGGTGTGAATCTTCCAAACTTGTTTTGGTTTACAGTTTCATACTAAAGTGAGATAACACATATATAAATATGTTTTAGAGGCTGTTGGTAATTAGTTGGAGAAATATTCAAAGTTGGAAAACTAGTTTTTCATAATTTTTGTTCTTAATGTTGGCAAAGTTTAGATATACACGCTACTTATAGCTAAAATACCCACAGTACAATTGTAAATAAAAGTGCTATATTCACCTTTTTCCCTCTTCATCCAGTATTTATGGTGGCATGTTTGGTGGCAGTGTTATGCCCTGTACACACGGTCGGACATTCTGACAACAAAATCCATCAGATTTTTTCTGACGGATGTTGGCTCAAACTTGTCTTGCATACACACGGTCGCACAAAGTTGTTGGAAAATCGGATTGTCAAGAACGCGGTGAAGTACAACACGTACGACGGGACCATAAAGAGGAAGTTCAATAGCCAGTAGCCAATAGCTTCCGTCTCGTAATTTATTCCTAGCATGCGTGGCACTTTGTGCGTCGGAATTGTCTACACACGATCGGAAATTACGCAATCAGATTTTGTTGTCGGAAAATTTAAGATCCATATCTCAAACTTTGTGTATCGGAAATTCCGATGGAAAAAGTCCGATGGAGCCTACACACGGTCGGAATTTCCGACAACACACTCTGATCGCACATTTTCCATCGGAAAGTGGACCGTGTGTACGGGGCATAAGTATGTTCCAAACCCTATTGCTGTCACATTTGTTGGACAGCCTGCATGTAAATGTGGAGAAAAATATTATGGGAAATAAAAAAAGGAATAACAAAATAAATATGTACACAAAAATCAGGAGAAAATGAAAATGTTACCATTGTCACAAAATGCATTGGAGTCAAGGAAAGGAAAGATTAAATTATGATTGGTTGTTAGTTTTTAATGGTGCAATGGGCTATATGTAGATCCTGAAGGTTATGGAAGCTCCTGTTAACTATTCAGAACCTGTTCTTGTGTAAAAAATTGCCCTTCATTAATATATACATATTCTTTTTTTTTTTTTAATATATAAAGGTAAAATAAAAAGGTAAAGTGACTTCCGACAAAAAAAATTAATAAACACACACAAAAAAAAAGAACACATATAAATAATTTGAAAAATTAAACAAACTAACACGAAGAAACACACGCACACCCTCTAAATAAGGAAATAAAAAAATCATCATTACATCCACAGATAAGGACTACCGGAGAAGAGGAAAGACCTGTAACCTTACTGCACCAGCCTGAAGATAGTGGTAAAAGAGGGGTGTCGGTAAGGCAAATGCTTTAGTTGGGCATTAAATTGCAGATATTGCTGACAAATGTTACAAGTGTAATTTTAGCAAAAGTTCTTTGTTGCTGTCCATAGTGCTGATCCCACGAGAAAATCAAGAAGTTGCATTTGTGGGGCAATTTTTTATTTTCTTGTAATATTTACATAAAAAAACAGTGTCGTCTCTTCCCTTCCACACCTAGCTCACTGGGAGTGCGGATTGGTATTCCCCCATGGCAAAAGAGGACAACGTTTAAAGGGGTGTCTTTCAGTGCTTGAAAGAGGTCTACAAAAAAAGAAGTGCCTGTTTCAAATCTCCAAATTTTTGCACACATTTTGGGGAAATTCAAAAAAGTTTAATTTCCTTTATCTATTTTACCCAGCAAAGGTGCAGTAAACAGTAAAAGTTTGACAGAGGTCCTCTACCCCATCCCTAATCAAGATGGTAAAAAAGGGGGCTACTTTAAAAATCTTTATCCAAGAAAGGTGAATTTTTGCACAGTCAAGCAAGGGGAAATGCAATGTAGACATGCATTTGATATTGAGTTTCCCAATAAATATTCCTTTAAACAGAAAAAAATACACAATATTGTCAAAAGTATTGGGACACCTGCCTTTACACACACTTTAATGGCATCCCAGTGCAGGCCAGTCAAGTTCTCCACCCCAAACTCGCTCATCCATGTCTTTATGGACCTTGCTTTGTGCACTGGTCCAAATCATTTGGTGGAGGGGAGATTATGGTGTGGTGTTGTTTTTCATGGGTTGGGCTTGGCCCCATAGTTCCAGTGAAGGGAACTTAAGGCATAAGCAAGACATTTTGGACAATTTCATGCCCCAAACTTTGTGGGAACAGTTTGGTGATGACCCCTTCCTGTTCCAAAATGACTGCGCACCAGTGCACAAAGCAAAGTCCATAAAGAACACCTTTGGGATGAATTAGAGCAGAGACTGCGAGCTAGGCTCTCGTACAACATCAGTGCTTGACCTCACAAATGCGCTTCTGGAAGAATGGTCAAACATTCCCATAGACACACTTCTAAACCTTGTGGACAGCCTTCCCAGAAAAGCTGAACCTGTTATAGTTGCAAAGGGTGTGCCAACTCAATATTGAACACTACAGACTAATGCCATGTACACACGTGCGGAGTTTCCGTCGGAAAAAATCTTGGATGGTTTTTCCAACGGAATTCCGCTCAAGCTTGTCTTGCATACACACGTGTCACACAAAAGTTCTCTGAACTTTCGACCGTTAAGAACACAGTGTAAAGGAAGCAGTATTACAATACAGAAGCAGCTTTACAGTAAATAGTGCTTTCTTTACACAAGCTTTTATTGGCTGTTGATGATCCGGATATTCCCCAGAGCTGTAAAATGAGTGGCTGGAAGACCATTATTACACTTCCTTGTTGAATAATAAACTAAGCTGTGAATATGGTGGTAAACCATACTGAACACACAGTAATTCCTTTTAAGCATCCTAAGAAAATTTCCTGTAACTCACGCTTGTCAGTAATATATCCTGTTTTAGAGGATTCAGAATCAGCCTTCTAAACCAAAATGGTTTTAAAATATCTCATTAACTTTTTTTTTAAAACCGATGGCAAAAACAAACTTTTTTTTAAAACTAGTTGAATAATGTTGCATTGACGTGGCGCTGATAAATTGATGAATGCCACTGAGCTTTATTTCTGTCTAAAAATTTTCACAAACTATACCATCACTATTCCAGAATTTTAATACTTGTCTTTAACTTGCCATAGACTCAATTCACTAAACTATTAATATTATGAGGTGTCGTAATTTATATTATTTCTGTTCATAATGAATTTAGATTAAAAAAAAATTGACTTTAACTTGCCATTCACTAAATTATAAATATTATTTGTCATAATTTTTGCTTTATTCCGGCAATCAGATCCAAATCCTTAAGCCCCATACACACGGTCGGATTTTTGCATGGATTCTGTCCGATCGGACAATGTTGTTGAAAAATCAGACCGTGTGTATGCACCATCGGACAGTGTACGTCGGATTGTCCGACGGACAAAGTCCTATCTCCTGCTGGATAGATTTTCCGACAACATGGTCCGATCACACCAAATCCGATCGTGTGTACGGTTGTCCGACCGGACAAAGTGCTACGCATGCTCAGATCACATTACAAGACCAAAGCTATTGGCTACTAGCCTCTACGTAGTCCCGTCGTAGGCAACAAACGTCACCACGTTCAGAATGATCGGATTTTCCGACAACTTTGTCCGACCCTGTGTACGCAAAACCAACATCAGACAAAGTATGACGGACATGGTCCGACGGACCTGGTCCTCGGATAATCCGCGCGTGTGTATGTGGCTTTACTCTTCTCCTGTAGCAGAAACGATGTCAGCACCATTACAGTGCCTTGAAAAAGTATTCATACCCCCTGAAATGTTCCACATTTTGTCATGTTACAACCAAAATTGTAAGTGTATTTTATTGGGATTTTATGTGATAGACCAACACAAAGTGGCACATAATTGTAAAGTGGAAGGAAAATGATAAATGTTTTTTAATATTTGTAACAAATAAATATGTGAGTGTGGTGTGCATTTGTATCCCCCCCCCCCCCCACCGAGTCAATACTTTGTAGAACCCCCTTTCACTGCAATTACAGCTGCAAGTCTTTTGGGGGATAATGGCTACAGTGGGCTTACTTTGCCAGGAGGGTGTCTATTGATGTCCCCCAGTGATCACGCTCCCTGTGGTGTGCAGGCGGTGTGCTTTGTGATCACTGAGTCCTTCTGCCTCATCTGATCACAGATCGGGGTCAAGGACCAATCACAGCAGCCCTTGACCACGTTATCAGCTGTCTCCAGTGACAGCTGATCATGATGTAAACACAAGCCGGTTATCGGCTTGTCTCTCCTCATGCTGACAGTGTGAGGAGAGGTGAAGAGAGCCAATAACCTGCTTGAGTTAAAGGGACATCGGCACTGATAATCAGGAAAAAGAGGCCAGGTGCGCCAAACTAAGTGCAGTATCTATAATCACTGTTTAATAATTTTTTTAAAAACAAAGCCAAATGGCTACTCACGAAAGCAGAGTGAATACAGGCATGTAAAAATATTCCAAGTGGCAAGTGCTTCAGCGGTCCGAGTTGCTGTACGGGTAGCCAACCAATGCTGGCTACCTGTATCACGTGACTTCCGGTCCTCGATGTTTGCGTCTCATGCTGGAACGCACTTCCGGTTCCGGCTTCCGGTTTCCATTTGATGTACAGGACGCTTGCACTCTGTACCACTGGGCATTCCGGATTAACTCAGAGGCTACACAGCCACATTACCAGCTAACCCACAAGCGCACCTGGTTTACCTTTGTATCCAGCCAATTTCTCATCCATGGACAGCAACTCGGACCACTGAAGCACTTGCCACTTGGAATATTTTTACATGCCTGTATTCACTCTGCTTTTGTGAGTAGCCATTTGGCTTTGTTTTTTAAAAAAATTCTTAAACAGTGATTCTAGATACTGCACTTAGTTTGGCGCACCTGGCCTCTTTTTCCTTGTCATTTCAGAGTTTTTGCTTCCACTCCCAAGGTTGCTGCCTACGGTGCTCTTTGTGAACTCATTTTAATGATTTGGATTTATTTGAATTATTTTATGCATTATTTATTTTCCCTGTGCCTCCCTTTTTAATAAATTTTGGATACTCAGTTGATTTTTGATCATCCCCTCTTTTTCTCACTAATAATCAGGGCATTGATTATCAGTGTCCTTATTATCAGTGCAGCCCCAACAGTGCCCACCAGTTCTCCAATAAGTGCCCACCAGTGCTGCCAATCAGTGACCATCAGTGCCTCCTCATCAGTGTTACCTGCAGTATCAGTGCTGCCTATTGGTGCCCATCAGCGGCGCTTTTCAGTGCCCATCAGTGCCGCCTGTCAGTGCTGCCTATCAGTGCCACCTAATAGACTTGTGCACAATGGAATATTTTGTTTAGTTTCGGTTTCTTGTCATTCGTTGTTACGGTAATACGTTTTCGGATAATTCGTTATTTCTGTAGAGTGTCGATTTTCGTTATACTGAATCTCGAATCATGTCGAATTCATCCGCTATATGCGCTATAATTTTGTTCGTATTTGTTGAAATTCAATATTTATGTTTGTATATATATATTCGTGATAATGATTCGTAGTTTGGAAAGTTGTTTGTTTATTGAATCTTTTAACACACACAATGACAATATCTCTTCTCCTCTGCTCAAATACAATACAACACCCTTCTCACTCAGTTCTCAGGAATGCACTTTGCCAGTAATCCAACCTCCAGCACAAAACTAATCAGTTGATTGGACTGTAAGATTTACTTTGAGTTGACCTTTTATTTCAATTGGATCTTTAATGAATAACCGAACAATGTCGAATTCATTCATTATATCCGCTATAATTTCTTTTGTATTAATTGAAATTCGTTATTTTTTTATTATGCATGCGAATGTCCGAAAGATGCAAAATTCGTCCAAATTTTGATTCGTTACGAAACGAATTGCACAAGCCTACCAACTAAAGCCCCATACACACGGTCGGACTTTTTCATCAATTTGGTCCGATCGGACAAGGTTGTTGAAAAATCAGACCGTGTGTATGCACCATCGGACAGTGTTCGTCGGTTTGTCCGTCGGACAAAGTCTTATCTCCTGCTGGAAAGATTTGCCGTCAACCCGGTCCGATCACACCAAATCCGAGCGTGTGTACGCTTGTCCGACGGACAAAGTGCTACGCATGCTCAGAAGAAATTCTGTGACGGAAGCGCTCGGTCAGGTAAAACTACCTTTCCTAATCGACACAGCACATTCGTCACGCTGCAATGTTAAAATGTCTTTAATGCAGCGCATTCTCTTTTTCTTTACAATGCAACAAGAATGACATGTTTTAGCTGCTCCTATTCACCCGCACTTCTCACAAACTTACTTCTTTATTACTTTGCAGCATTTATACACTACATGTTTATTTTTACTCAGATCGTAATACAATCTTTCTTATTTTTTTACACTGATTTTTTTTTTTTTGGGGAATACATATTTGAAGGAGATTTTTTTTGTTTTTTGGAGGGGGTTTGTATGTCTCAACTTAGCAAAACGACATTATTAACATTTGTATTTCTTGCTTACATTTACTAGGAGTTTGTTGGTTGTTGGTGCCCCTTGTTAATTCTACTTTAGGATTAGTGAAATGTACCTGCCTACTCAAAGAAAAACTGTCATTGTAGAAAAGTAAAACACAATAGTCAATGATTATTTCAAATCAAAAAAACCTTTATTTAGGTCTCAGCAACAGACCAAAGAGGAACGCAGCCATGGTGAAACTTGGGGAATTTGCAAAGCCTTGGACACCCATGGCAACCATCATTTTACAGACTTAAACAATTGGGGGCATGAAGACTACCTATCTAAATAATAAGGGAGCGCAATCTGGTCCTGAAGTCCAAAACATCCGGAACTGCAGCAGATGCCATCTAGGTCCCCAGGCTCTGGTCCTACGAGAGGCTCCATCTTCTCTCAGACCAGACTGAATCAAGGTCATCACTCTCTTGTCTTCCTTGTACGCTTCCTTCCACGCCGTGGTGCTGGTGCTGGTGCTGGTGGGGTGGCAGAAGGAGGAGGAGGAGGCGGAGCAAGGTCACTCTCGCAAACATGTGTGAGGGGAGTCATCTCCCCAGCCATCCCCTCATTTAGTATTTTGAGGATGACCTCCTCACACATGCTGCGTTGCCCCGCCTCCATACCCGTAAATTTACTTGTAACCAAGGAGGCAAAGGCCTCCTCGTAGGTGGGTGTGGCATAGAGGGAGGCTGAGGCATCTTTTATCAGCTGGAGCGCTGACTCTCCCACCTCCCCCATGTTTTTCGCCCTTCTGTAGGGAAGGCGGAGGGGAGAGACTTGGGAGACAGTCAGGCTCCTACGCCTACCCCCCTGTTGGCTGCCACTACCCCCTGCCTCCTCCTGACTGCCACCTTCCACAGCCACCTCCTGGCTGAGGTCTTCCTGTGTATGAAAAAGGGACATAGTTTCAGTTATTTGTTCATCAAACACACACAATTCTCATCTAGTGACTGTTGCAAAATGTTTTCAAATACAAAACCATACAATTCTCAGCCCTGCAGTTTAGATTCTTCCCAAAAATGTCTCCCACACCACTGTCTGTTGATATGTCAATCACGTTAGGAAATAAGCAATTGGGGATCCTGAATTAACTGAACATCATTCATTATTCAACAAACTGGTTACAAAACTACTATACCTGGAACAAGCTGGGCTCCTGCACATCTTCCATACTGGAAGGCCCAGGTTGCTCCTTGGAAGCCTCATCAGGGGTGGCGTGCGTGGAAGGACGCGTGCAAGGAAGAGTCGAGAGTGACTTCCTGACAGTAGCCTGGTCTTTGAGAAAGTGGAGCCTGTCATAGTACCAGAGCGTGGGGACATGGACATCAGCTGCTGCAGCTCCAGATGCTTGTGACTTCAGGACCTTATTGCGCTCCCGGAAATAGGTAGTCTTCATGTTGGTGATCTTAACTTTTAAGTTTGCGACGGTTGCCATGGGCAGGGTAGGCTTTACAAATGCCACCAGTTTCAGCAGGGCTGCGTACCTCTTTGGTCTGTTGCTATAATCCCTGTGTTTCGCCTGCCATAAGAGGGGGAATTGCCGGTATTTATCAATGAAGTGTGGGAGAAAGCTCACGTTGTAGAACGCCTCCATCACCTCTGCAAGACACAACGCCACACAAAACAATATAAATAATGTCAGCCTAAACTCTCCTAATCTTCTCCATAAAGAAGCCTCAAGTTCTAATCAGTCTAGGCTAGTTATGTACCAACGTCAAATTGTACCTTCGTTTGTAGCGATCGTCTCGTGCGTGAGCTTTCTCTCCCCTCGTCTCCCAGATCGTGGCTACGACACAGGCGTGTGACGTTTTATATACAGTGCGCATGCGTCAAACTCCGCCCGCCCCTGACGATCTTTCTCGTCTATTCCCCACCCCTTCTCTTTACGGCGCAGTGGGGAGAGCACATGGCGGGGACACAGCAGGTGCGCCCCAAATATCCACCCAACGAGGAGGTGGACGAGGAAAGTCCGGAGGCACAAACGTCCCGATCCCGGAGCCTGAAATTCAAGGCCTCCAATATGTCATTTGGAGAAATGTTGGAGATGGTGGACATATTAAAGAGGAGCGACTATGATGGGAAGTATGGGCCTTACCTCAACCCCAATGTCCGCAAGGCCAAGATCATGTCTAAAGTTGTGAGAAGGCTGTACAATCATTTTGGGGTACAACGATCCAAGGAGCAACTGAGGAAACGCTGGTCAGACCTGAAACTGAGGGAGGCCGATCAGTACAGAAAGATCAAGAGAATTCTTCAAAAAAGTAAGTAGTTGTGTTTTGTGTTTGATTTCTTGCTTGCATACTGCTCCATGTGGTTTGATTTTTACAAAGTTGTACATTCCAAAATGGCCACTTTCATGTTCGTCTGTGCATTCGATCGTACTCAGCCTCGATCTTTCTGCCACTGTCATGGTCGTGTGTGTGTCCATTCGATCGTACGCAACCTCGATCGTGCGGCCACTTATAATACGATGTTTGGTGTTTTTTTTGGGGGAAAGGAAGTTTGTTCTCCCTAGAAATGTCATCCAGAATGTAAAGCCAATTTATTCAATGTAAAGGAGAGGTCACCCAGTAGCTGTTTACCCATCTGGACTCGAGAGCACTAGTGCTGGGACACCCAAACCCCCTTTTTATTAGCCTTTTCCACACATGTGCTCCAGTGGATACTAGAGGGGGGTCTCCATCACACAAACTTCTACCAAAAAGCTAGTCAGTTTAGCACCTTTACAAAGTGACTACATTCATGTAGTTGACATTTGTAACTGGCCAAACTAAAATAGTGTCCGTCACTTTCAAGCAATGTTTGTCATTTCCTATTTCTGCCCTCAATAGTTTGTGTTGCTAAATCTTCCTTTTGGACATTCTCATAGGGGAGCGAAAACTTGGGCCGTCTGAGGAAACCCCCAAACCAACACCTCCCAAAAAAGGGGAAAGAGCAGAAGCAGAGGAGGAGGAGGAGGAAGGAGAGATCATCGAACTTGGAGAAATTGTCACCACAACAGGTGAGTGTGGGAGAACACAGCTACTGGTAAGCTAATCCATGTATGGCTGCCTCATTTCCAACACCCCATTTTTGTTTGTTTGTGGTTTTTAGGTGACGTGGATGTTGTGGAAGAAAAATCGCACTTTACCACAGAGAGTGCCCACGTACTCATCGGAGAGATAATGGTCTGCAATCGAGATCTAGATTACATAAAGCAAAACATCAATGATGTTCAACCAAAATTGAAGAACATCATTGATGTTTTAGGAAAAATATGAAAACGCACCAAGTAATTAACACACATTTGTGCCAGCTTCTGAACACATTTGCAACTTAAAAACTGTCTGAAATTTGGAACATGCACACATTGTGTCCACATGTGCTAGCTCCCACCATGGTGGATGAATGGCAACGTTTTTTTGGGGGTGCAAACACTTTACGAACTACGAAAGTGGTTGTGGTGAAGGGGTTGCACCCCCAAAAAACGTCCATTCATCCCCATGATGGAAAATGGCACTTTTGAAGCTTCTAGGCATGTGTTTTCCCATCTAATGACCATTTTCAGACCCAAATTGTGTGCATGTTCCAAATTTCCACTTTTCGGGGTGACCCCCCCATGTGATGAAGGCAAGATCAAACACACTTTGAACATATAGTCATGTCTGATCTTGTCTTCACTTTACAAAGTTGAACTTTCCAAGTTCCTAGGTTCTGTTTTGCTCCATGCCTGGTTTTACCAATTGCGGAATGTTTGTAAACAATGTTGTAAATAACCAAGATGTTGTCAGTTTTGGCGTGAAGATTGTAAACGCACTTGGGAATGTTTTCCTAGTAAACTTTTATTTTTCTAAATGTGTGGCTTCCTTATTTAAAAAACACAATGCATTATGTATGTAAAATGAAAAGGATATGGGGGGCAATGGGTGTTATTTACTAAAGGCAAATCCACTTTGCACTCCAATTTTCTTTCCCTGGGAACTTTTTCAATGCACTTGTAGAGCATAGCGGATTTGACTTATGTAAATGACACCCACAGTGCTTTGTACGAAAACACGGAGCACAGCATTTTGGAGAATACACACATGTCAGACCTGGTGATGAAAAGGAGTATTTTGGGTGTCAGTTATGCAGTACAAACCTTCTCTAGACCAAAGATTAGGTAGCAAACACACAACATGAGAATAATCTTTTTGGGAAGAAGAGACTGTTACCTCCTTTTGCCCAGAAAGTGCATTCCCACTGTCGAAGGCAAAGGGAAAAAATGTCAAAGTAAAATAAGCTAAAAAGAAGACTGAAATGGCAAGAAATCATAGGTTGGTTAAAATATCAGATTTATTAAAAAATGCCTCTCACACATCGTCAGGCAGAGCAATGGCCCCCCTACCCACAAAGTACTCCATATATTGGTCCCGGACAACACGGGCATTTAGAGGGGGCAAGCCTGGACGTGCCACTCGAAGGGCTGTGAGTTCCGCATTTGGAGGGCCCTCCACATCTGGGCCAACGGGCACCACATAGTTCCTGTTATGTCTTTTGAGGAAGTTGTGCAATATGCAACAGGCAAGAACTATGTGGTTCAGTTTGTATTCCGCCAAGTTAAATGCCGTCAGGAACAGGCGGAAGCGGCTGGCCAGGATGCCAAAAGCGTTCTCCACAACTCTTCTGGCTCTGGACAGCCTGTAGTTGAAGACCCTCTGGTCCGGGGTGAGGGTCCTCATCGGGAACGGCCTCATCACATGGGGAGTCAACGCAAACGCTTCATCTGCGACAAAGACGAAGGGGAGTCCTTCGGCATTCTCCTCTGGAGGTGGCAAGCACAGACTGCCACTTTGGAGACGCCAGTAGAACTCCGTGTGCGTAATGGCCCCACCATCCGATATCCGGCCGTTCATCCCCACGTCCACATACATAAACTCGTATGTTGCCGACACCACCGCCAACATCACTACACTATTAAACCCTTTATAATTATAATAGTAGGACCCCAAGTTGGGCGGTGGAATGATGCGGACGTGTTTCCCATCAATTGCCCCTCCGCAGTTAGGAAAGTCCCAACGGCTGGCAAAGTGGGAGGCCACAGTCTGCCATTCCTGTGGCGTGGAAGGGAACTGTGGAGTGAAACAAGAAAAAAAAATTAGTCACTTTGCACCTAAACATTGCAAGCAGATTAGACAATCAACATCTTGGAACAAGAGCATTGTATAAAATTGGAGGCTGGAAAGTATTTGCACAGAAAAGTAGAGGCTCCCCTTCACAGATTACTCACCCCCCCATCAATCACCCCACTTCTGATGGGACATTGGCAATAACTAGGGTTTTGGGGGGGGGTGGTGGACAGCTTACCCTCTGCACTTCATTGATTGGCAAATGGCTCAATAATGTGGGCTAGTTTGGCCAGACCCTCTGTACTTAACACTATTGGCAGGCCACAGGAAAGATCAAATAACATTTCAACCCCCCCCCCCCCCCCCCCCCAAAAAAAGGCAGGCACAGTGTGACATTATTAAATTACCAAGCAAGCTAATAGGAGGGAAAGAAGACAAAAAAATAGGAAATGGAATGTATGGAGGCAGCCCCTTGCACTACATGCTTTGCTGAATTCATCCCTAAAGATGCCCACTATAAAGAGGTAGGTATATAGTGTGTATGGACCTTGGGAAAGCCAGCAGATAAAGGATTGGTACCATCTGACAGAGCAGTTGGGGGAGGGGGTTCCTAATGAGTTTGCCCCCCCCCCCACCAAAAGAAAAAAAAAAGGGGGCTCTACATGAAGTAAACCACACAGCAAACATTTGTGCATATTTTAGGGGGTGTTTTGGGGCAAACAATACTATGCAGCAGACAAAAGACATTGCTTAAGTGACTAGGCCATAGGTGTCTATTGGGGCAGAAGAGCATGCTGGTGAGGTAAGTGAAGGGAAAAATGCATGAAGGAGAAAAGGGGCACAGCATATTAGAACATATTGCAATCATGGTAATTAGGGAAGGAGGTCAAAAATACAAGTCATTAGCAAACAGAGCATACAAAGAAGGGAATAGTAAAGTAGAAATGTTACCTTAATATAGTCCTCCTGCAGGACCTGGATGATGGCAGAACAGGTCTCTGGAATAATGATTCCCAGGGCCTGGGGAGAGATACCTGAAGAGAACTTCAAATCCTGAAGACTTCTCCCTGTCGCCAAGTACCTCAACGTAGCAACAAGCCTCTGCTCCGGAGTAATGGCTTGTCTCATGCAGGTATCCTGCCGGCTGATAAAGGGGGTCAGCAAAGCCAAAAGACGGTGAAAATCGGGGTCCGTCATCCTGAGAAAGTTCCTGAAATCATCAGGATTATTCTCCCGGATCTCACGAAGCAAAGGCATGTGCGAGAACTGGTCACGCTGAAGCAACCAATTCTTGGTCCACATACTCCTCGTCACTCTGTTCATGGACGGGTCTTGGGTCAAAGCTAAAAGCCCGACACCAATTCCGCGTACAGCACGAACTCGGCGACGAGTACGCACGGAAACATCGCTCAGAAGGTCACAAAAGGTCGGCTGGTCAGAACGGACAAACAGAAAGCACCGATAAACAGCAAGGCCTGAAAGAACGAAGTGAATACCAGCAACGAGCAGACAATAAGCAGTGCAAATCAAAGCGTCCTATATCAAGATATAGGCCGCAATGACCAACAAATGCGAACTGACTACACGCACTAATAAACAGATACGCACGACAAGCACAAACTGAAGAGCAGTAACGATCTGAGTCAGAAAACTGAGAAGCGCGAATCTTAAGTCACCAAACTTCCACTAACTCTCGATAAACACGGGATCAGCAGAAGGAGCCCAACGGGTGCCTGACGTGGTGCTGAACTTCCCTTTTGTAATCTCGTGGACGACGACTTACGTCACGACGTTCTTCCGGACCGGATATTCCGACAACGTAGTCCGACCGTGTGTACGCAACGCCAACATCGGACAAAGTACGTCGGACAAAGTCCGACCGACCTGGTCCGCGGATTGTCCGAGCGTGTGTATGGGGCTTTACAGTTACAAACAAACCCACGGATAAAACCAAGGAAAAAACCAAGCTTAACTTACCACCAGCCCACAGACAACCAAATAACCTGTCTAACAGAATGCGTTAAAAGCAGGGGTTTAGTCTGCACACATTTTGCCTCGTCAAGACACCCGGTATCTGTGGTACCTAACACTAACTTATAAGTGTCCCCACAGTGAAGGCACATGCATTCTGATGGATAGGTGAGAGCAGGTGGACTGAAGGGGAACCACTCCTTCTTAAAGGTGCAGGAGCACACTGAACACCCAGCACAATGGAAACAAAGGTGACAGTGCAATGCCTGAACAAAAAATGCGACAGTGATACAAAAAAATGCCATTTGCTCACACTTATAGCTGGCTAACATTACCGCCTATTAGTGCCCATTAGTGCCACCAATCAGTGTCCATCAGTGCCGCCCTATCAGTGCAGCCTCATGAGTTCCCACCAGTGCCACCTCATCAGTGCCCATCAGTGCTGTCTCATCAGTGCCCATTAATGCAAGGTATCAGTGCCCATCAGGGCAGCCTCATCAGCGCACATCAGTGAATAAGAAAAATTACCTGTTTGCAAAATTGTATAACAAACTATGAATTTTTTCTTTTTTTTTTCAAAATGTTTTGGTATTTTTTCATTTGTTTAGCAAAAAATAAAAAGCCCAGTGGGGATTAAATACCACCAAAAGAAAGCTCAATTTGTGTGAAAAAAAGATAAAAAAAATAATTTGGGTACAGTGTAGCATGCCAGCACAATTGTCATTCAAAGTGTGACAATGCTGAAAGCTGAAAATTGGCCTGGTCAGGAAGGGGGTGAAAGTGCCCAGTGGGCAAGTGGTTAAACAGATATGCATATACCAAACAGATATGGTACGTTTAAAAGACCTAAAAGGAGGAAATAAGATCATTTAATTGTTAGTTATTTCAAGCTCAAGATAGGTTGAAAACATACTGACTTTGGTCTTTCAATAGGAATCCTGGACAGCTTGTGCATTATAACACAAATTTATCAAGTTCAAATTTACATTTTGTATCCATTCACAAATACACATTGTTGTCACCACAACACATGGTAATACACTGTACAAGCTTGAACAGGGGCCGGAGATAACATGAAAACCAATATTCTGCCAGAAGTGATCTATATCAAGAGGTTCAAGAAGTGAAATGGATAAACCTTTATGTAAAGTAGACAACCTCCTTTTGTGTTTTAATTTATGGCCTTTCAGCTTCTGTTTAAACTATGACTCTATAAAGGCTTTGCTGGCAGTAGTTCTATTCACTTGTAGTTTAGCAGCTAATGTGCAGTGAAGCTTGTGAAGTAGAATGTTGTAAATGATCATCTGTAAATGTGCAGAACACACTGAATTGTTAAAAGCGTTTGGTATAATAGGTATGGTTGCTACAACAAAGCGTACAAGGGAAAAAAAATCAACATATCTATTGCATTTGAAGGATTTATTGAACAATAGGGTTTTTTTTTGGCAGGTGTGAATTTTTATGACAACACATGTCAATTTTATAGGGGTGGGTGTAGATGTAGATGTATTGATTATCCAATTGGTACATTTGTGTAATAAAGCTTTTTTTTGAAGATTTGCAGATGATGGTGTCCTTGTTTATAGTTTTCCTTCTTTATGTTTATAGATTTTTTTTGTGCTTACACCTGCCCTAATATATTGGATGCAATATATTATACACCTGTTCAATTGCCCAGTAATACCAAAATTGGACAATAGAAGATTGGAAAAACGTTGCCTGGTCTGATGAGTCTCAATTTCAGCTGCGACATTCAGATGGTAGGGTCAGAATTTGGCATAAACAACATGAAAGCATGGATCCATCCTGCCTTGTATCAATGGTACAGGTTGGTGGTGGTGGTGTAATGGTGTGAGGATATTTTCCTCGCACACTTTGGGCCCCTTATCACCAATTGAGTATCGTTTAAAGTGATTGTAACGTCAAATTATTTTTTCTATAAAAATAACAAACATGTTATACTTACCTGCTCTGTGCAGTGGATTTGCACAGAGGAGCCCTGATCCTCCTCTTCTCGAGTCCCTGGCTGGAGCTCTTGAGAAGGAAGTGTCACCAGCACACCAGGATATCCAAAATTGGGTCCAAAATTGTAATCACATAGTGTCAAAAAAATAAATAGAAGTGACGTTTCGGAGCCACGCAGGACCCCTTCACCAGGCATGGTCACAATATGGAATGACATAAATAGCGTCCAAACGGGTAATTTATTGCCTGATCACAACACAAGGAGAGTGCAACGTTTCGGAGTCACGCAGGACCCCTTCATCAGGCATGACCCTTTCATCAGTGGCAACACTAGGGGGCTAGGGAGGGGTTAATTATGTTCCCTGGGAGTGATTCTAACTGTAGGGGGAGGGGATTCATAAGGGGAGGAGACCGATCGGTGTTCCTCTGTATTGGGAACACACCATCGGTCTCCTCTCCTCTGACAGGACGTGGATCTGTGTGTTTACACACACAGATCCATGGTCCTGCTGTGTTCCCGGGCAATCGCGGGTGCCCGGCGGACATCGTGGCCACCGGGCACGTGGGATGTGAACTGGTTAAAAGCCCAACTCTATTTTCTAACTGAACAGAGTGGGGAAAGGTTAGATCCTCTATCGGGTATGCAGTGCTGTCTGTGAGTCCACTGAGGAATTTCCTTTCACTAAGTGTCTCAGTGTCTCAGTTCAGCAGGAAGCGGCCGAGATTCTAATCATTAATGGGCAGGCTGAATGTACCAAGTTGACCGATCGATCAACTTGGGTACAATCAGCATACCAGATTTGCTTGAGAGTATCACAAGCGGCTGCTTTAGCTGCTAGTGATCATCACTGTCTTCTCCCAGAGGGGACGTCTTCCCCCGCCCACTCCTGCCACCCTGCCGGGAGAAGACAATTGCTCAGCAGGAGGGATTCCACTGTCTGTGTTGATAGAGGAATTGTGCAAATTTCTTTCCTGCAACCCAGGAATAGAAATTTGCATCGGTTATGGCCTGCCTTAGTCACCAGTACAAGAAACAATGGGGGGTCAACTAAAAAGAAAACCACAAAAACTTTACTGAGGATCTAAACTTTCTATTCTTTACTAAAAATGTGTCTTTTCGCTCTTTGTTTGCATTTGGGAGAGTTCCCATCATTTCAGGTCTCTGCAAGACCCTAAAATTTGGTCAGGAATCGAGAGAAAATTCCTCCAATGGGGTCACAAATTGAAATATTACTTTCTAATCCTTCTCCACTCTATCAAAAACAAAAAAGTTTTGGCCACAGTTGGTTAGTACCCACATGCACATTTTAAATGTGTAGCATATTGTTTTCTGTAATTGAAATAGGCATTCTGACTGGTGTTTCTGGGGTTTTTTCAACATAAAAAAAATCATGGTTAACCAGGCCTCTTCCATTACATTTATTAACTTGTGTGTGTCTAAATATCAGATTAGGCTATTGTGCTGTGCAAACAACAGTCTTTTTTTTGAAGCAGTAAATAACAACTCTACCTGCTTGTTAGTGCAAATAATTATATACCGTATTTATCGGCGTATAACGCGCACCCCAAGTTTAGTTGGGAATTTTAAGGAAAAAAACTTTTAGGAGGGAAGTTTAAGGAAAATAACTTACATTTAAATGCAGCCTTCTCAGTGTCCATCTGCAGCCTTATCAGTGTCATTTGCAGCCCTTCCAGTCATTTGCAGCCTTGTCAGTCATTTGCAGCCCTTCCAGTCATTTGCAGCCTTGTCAGTCATTTGCAGCCTTGCCAGCGTCAGCTTGCCGTTTAAAGATGGCGCCACCGAGATACAGAGCAGATGTCCTGTGTATCTCGGCGGTGCTCGGTAGCTCTCGGCCATTCTTGGCGTCCTTCGGCTATTTTCGTCAACTTTCGGCTGCACTTGGCTGTTCTCGGCGTCTTTCGGTGACTTTCGGCCACGCTTGGCCGAAAGCCACCGAGAGGGGCCAAAAATAGCCGAGAGCGGCCGAAAGCGGCGAAAACCGCAGAGAACGTCCAAAAACGCTGAGAAGCTCACAATCGGCGGGGGATCGGCGTATAACACGCACCCACGATTTCCCCCTGATTTTAAGGGTAAAAAAGTGTGTGTTATACGCCGATAAATACGGTACATTTTTTTAAACATTATATTTTAGTCCTTATCACATGGGTAGGACCACTCGCCCTACACACGGGGGTACTTTTTGCGCAGAGTACGCACTTTAATGTGCGGGACCAGGCAGGAACACCTCACTCCCAGTGACAGAATAGGGTCCCGCCATGCACCTAGCGCGGACCATACTTTTCTTAACTCCTTTCGCTCTCCTGTACCATGTGACAATGCTATGGGCCTTTGTAATGCTGGTTTTGGTCCTGAAACCTTCAGGTAACCTACTATCGGTGAGGGAAGCCAGAACGCAGAACCCCTTACTACCAGAGGACCCCTTGCCATGCCAGGTACCGTGCTTCATGACCAGCTGCAATTTACCTTGCACTAGTTCTTGGTTCCCCCTAGCACCCGCTTTACTCTTCCTGCTTGTCTTATCGAGTAGACCCTTTGTAGTGGCTTGCTCTATACTCTATAGGTGCTTTATTGACCCTGTTCTTTCATAAGCCTGAAACCATGATGTATCCCTTCAAATGACTTCACACCAGGCTTAAAATGGCTTATGCACGTTTACTGAATATTTGCGACAAAGTCTAACAAGTACATTCCAGTGCCGCATTAACGGTCTAACTCAACTAAGCTGCCCAGGCATACCTAAGCAAGGTAGCAGTCCATTAGTAGCATCCCCCAAGGTTTGGCAGTTCTCTGGGCTCCCAGTGTCTTCTGACGGACTGCTGGGCACAGCAGTCTCACACAGTGCTCCATGACTGTCACGGCATCTGCAGGAACAGGGGCAAGACAGCCTCAGAACCCAGCCTTCCCACTCTATTTTAAATTACAGGGCAGATCGGCAGGGTCCAATAAGCCCAGGAATAGAGGTGCAGATCATTAACCCCTTCTCCAGCCTAATCCAACCAACTGCCTAACTAACATACTGTAGGCAAGCTGCCTACAATCATAAAGGAGGAAAACATATACTAATTCACAATGCAATGCAAATGTTATCTTTAGTAAGTACAGAAGTGATGATGGCTCAATCCCCTAATTAAGACTAAGGACATTAATACTTGGTAACTCCAGTACTACCTTACAATGCAAATTCAGCATGAGATAAGGATATAGCACTATACCCTGCTCTCCCCCTAGGGCTTAAAGCCATAACATGGGTTACAATGGTAATTGTTGTTTCTCTGTTGGGAATCAGAGAGTAGAAGGAAGTTTGACCCTGCTTAAACCTGCATCGAGGCAGGGCATCTACATGGTGTTAAACAGTTCTCTTAGGACCCCACTGCAGAATAATTTTTACAGTTGCCAGTAATGTCAAAAGTAAAAATAATAGGTCAAGTAGATATTGCATTGTGCATTTAATAATTCTCTTCACTCTGACTGTATTCAGAAAACTCATTCACCACTTTCTGTTAGCGTGAGCTCAGACTAATATCTATCATAATCTGTGGGAAGCCTTAAGACTTATCCAACACCATCAGCAAAGGAGGCCCTGACCTTTTATCTGCTCATCAAAGGCTTCTCTCTCGGTTATTTTTGGCTCTCCATGCTGGGAAACCAGGGGATTTCCAAATTGTCTTTTGTGGTATGGTTCCTGGCTTTAAAATTGCCCTAAATTTGTCCCCTTCAAATTGACTGTGTATATTGCTATTAATATTTCATATTAAAATTTAAACATTTCACTTTGCTGCTTAATGTTTAATGGCATGCATTCTGCATTTGGACATCTACTTTCTTTGAGCGCATGACTACTTTTGGTTACACAAGCTGTCTAGCCCTCTGCCGTGGATTTCCCATCATTGTTTGCCTTTCCTCTTAATTCCCGCAATATTTCATGAGATTTGGGAAGGGGATACCCCAGAAGACAAAATAATGTTTATTCACGTAAGTAATGGAATTACTGGAACACTAATATCTAAGTTTAATTTCTTAAAAGTATTTGAGTGTTATTATGTAAGCTTTGCAGAAGAGAGTAAATCCAAATTGAGTTGCCAATTTTATTTTGAAGGTTGCAAGCAATAAGGACCACCACAACAAAATGTGGATTCCAGTTAATATAAAAAGATGCCAGTAGATATACAGTGCATATTATATATTACTGTATATATCAGTGTTCTGGAGTTAAAGTGTATCTAAAGCCAAACTTTTTTTTTTTTGTTTTTGTTGGAGTGGGGAAACTATAGAACTTCTGTATTTTTGCTCTGTGTCCTCTGAAAATTCAAACTCTACTTGTCCTGATGACCATTTCCACTGGGACATAAACTGATGGGAAATTCAAATGTTTAATTTATCACCAAAACAGCAATAGAGTGGAAAACCTTCAATTTGGATAGATTTCCTTTTACTTTCTGTTGTGTCTACAGGACATAAAACATAGACAAATTCCCCCAAAGAAACAGATGATAAAAAAAAACTAGGAGGGCTTTTAATATTCAATAGTCTATCCAAAATGAAAATATACCATATATACTTGAGTATAAGCCGGCCCGAATATAAGCCGAGGCACCTAATTTTACCACAAAAAACTGGGAAAACTTATTGACTCGAGTAAAGCCTAGGGTGAGAAATGCGCAGCTACTGTAAGTGGAAAAGAGGGTCAACAATGCCCATTTGCAGCCTCACTGTGCCCATTTGCATGCCTCACTGTGCCCATTTGCAGCCATAGGTCCCCTGAACTTCCAACTTGGTAGTTAAGGGTTCCTAAATGCCCCCAAGCTGCAGCCAAAATTTGGGGTCTCTGGACCCAAAGGGTCCCAAAATGACATTGCTGCAGATGGACACAGTTGACCGACTTTGGGGCCCCGTATCTTGGGGTCACTTGGTGCTAGGAACCCCAAATTGTATGCAAACCCAGTGGAACTAGCACTACAACATATCCAAAGATGGGGTTCCTAGCACCATAGAGATACGGGGCCCCAAAGTCGGTTCAGAAAATGTCAAGCACTTTTCTGCAGCAGAGAATGACATTTTCCGAACCGAATTTGGGGCCTCGTATTTAGGGGCCACTTGGTGCTAGGAACCCCATCTTATCTTGGATATGTTGTAGTGCTAGTTCCACTAGGTTTGAACACCAAATTTAGGGTACCTAGCACCAAGTGGCCCCGAGATACGGGGCCCCAAAGTCAGGTCGGAAAATGTCATTCTCAGCTGCACAAAAGTGCTTGACTCTAGTATAAGCCGAGGGGGGCATTTTCAGCATAAAGAAATGTGCTGAAAAACTTGGCTTAAACTCGAGTATATACGGTATGTTAAACTTAGAGCCACCTAACAGTTTTTATATATCTCTGTGATGCTATTGGTGAGACCTCTGTGTTTGAATTTTTGTCTTTGGTCTGCATACCTACTGTGGCCATTATGAAGGCTTTCCACTGCCCTCTTACTTTTGCTTTATATTATGGAAGATGTAACGAAATATAAGACACAAAGATTGGAGGGAAAAAAAACACAGGTAAATTGGATCACAGATAGGAAATATGGTGAGGAAATCTTCCTGCTAGAGTTTTGACAACATATAAGAAACCTAAGCATGTGTCAGGAGTCTATGATAGTGAGCTCTTGTAGTTCACCAACTCGGGGTTCCCCAGGGAGCAGAGTCTAAGTCACAGCCTGCTTTTTTACCAGGGCCCCTGATGGTGGGGATGGCCTTGCAGCAAGCTGGAACCAGGTCGCTGCCCCCCCAGGTACGCCGAGCTGAGAATGCAGTAACAACAGGAGACTGAAGGGAAATCAGGAAACAAGCTGAGGTCAGGGGGGACGGCAGACAAGCACAACGGAAGACTAAGCTGGGATCGGTACATGGTTAGTCAGACACAGGATATATGGGTAGTAACAAACAGGAGCTCAGAGAAGTTTCTCAGGTAAGGAGCCCTGCACTGAGCACATGTGTATATATAGGGAAGCAAACAGGGGAGTGACCCAGGAAATAATAGAAGGGAAAAGGATATAAACCCACAGTGGAGCAGGCGATGCACATGTGTGAACAGAGAAGCCACACACCATATGTGAAATGGAGTCACAGATCTAGCAGGACCCTGCAGAAATGAGGTGAATCTACATGGTAGACTGTGACAGCATGACTCTTTCCACCAGTCTCCATCTATATATAAATATCACTTTTAGTAGACTGACCCATTAAAGTAAAACTGCCGATACCATAAGTAAGACTGCACATGCCTTCAAATGACCACTGTTACATGCCAATTTTAAAGCTTGCCAAGCTAGTGTACAGAGCTTGTCTGCATTATAGGTGTTCTAATGGCCCATCACTATGATAGACAGATCCAACCCCCACTATCTGGTGCCAAGCCCCGCAATTTTTTTGCATAGCCCGTTGCCACTTCAGAGTGCTGTAACTCTGATGCGTTTGCATTGCCCTGTGTAAGTTATAACTTTTAGAAGGTTTTAATGTGCACAGAGATTTTCCGGGGCTTTTTTTCAGGCGCTTTAGTATCAGATTGAGAGAAGTGGGGAGAAGCAAAGCCTGCCTATGGTGCCTCCTCCTGCAGTAAACCTGTTCCTTTGCCTGGTATTAGTACAATTTTGCTTTAGATAAAATTGTAATCATTAGTTCTCTTATATAGACTGACAGGTTGCTGGAAAAAATTGTAGGATGTAGTAAAGCATACTTCAACCAGCCACAGCCAAGTCAGAACCAATCTGCATACTTGTATTGTGTCAGTACCTTGGAAAGTATTGAAGATATTAAAACAGTATGACAGTCAGGAATCTAGTATTACAGGTCAGTAACACCAGCCTCCATATTATTCTCAGTACATACAGTATTTGCTAGAAGTAGGTTCCCTTTTCAAGGATGTGTGTGTTAGCATTCTCTGAAATTTTCCACTGTGCCCGTTTTGCTTGTAATTGCATATTGTTGAGTTAATTCAACATTAGATTTACCCGTTTGAAGGGTTTTTACCATTTATTAAAGTTTATCAAAATCCACAAGGTGTTTCTCTGACTTTTGAGCCAGTTGGGCAGGTCATTGCAAGGGAAGGTGTCATGGATCTGCAGTAATGTTCATGTCTGTCTGCTTACCTCTCCCTGTGTTCAGCTGAAGAGACCAGCCGCCCTTTACCTGGCTGCTTAAGTAATCTCCCCTCAAGCATGGCTCCACCCCAGCCTCTGACTGGGAACACTATATTAACCTGTGCACCGCAAGCCAACCTTGCTGATCAATATTGTGTGTTTGGCTTCCTGCGTGTGTGTTTTGCCGTGTGCTCTATGTCTGATTCTGGTTACTGATCTTGGCTTGTTCTTGACTGTCCTTGTCTGCTTCATATCACAACCTTTGGCATGTTCTTGGCTATCCTTATCTGTTTGTTGTCCTGAACTTTTGGCTATTTCCTGACTATCCCTTGTTGTCCCAAGCTGCTGCTTCCTCTCTATCCTCCAGTAGCCTACGGTAAGCATGAGCTGGGAGACCCTGGGGGCCGCGACCTGGAGTCAGACTGCAGCAAAATCTATCCCCACCTTCAGGGGCTTCTGGTGAACACCTGCTGGCTCTTAGATTCCGCGCCCTGGGGAATCTGATGCTCTAGCTCCCAGTTTGATCCCTGTTGGTGCTCCAGAGTATCTGCTTTCCTGAACCACCCAGAGCTCCATCTGCAGTAGTCAGCCGTAGGGTCCACTGCCTTAGCGGTGCATTCTTAACCCCACCTTGCCTCTGATGACCTGACAGAAGGACAGACGAACCCGATTGTTAGTGGCTTCTTGGAGGGAACAGTGCATTCTTGCAATGAAGGAACTGTTAATGTGGAAACTTAGTGCAACAACTTCACATGTCATATGCCTGTGCCCATCCCCTCCAATGTATAATGTGATTGACAGCAGAGGTTGTACAAATAAAGAATATGAAAACTTACCAATACGTTTTGCATTTTTGGGGGGGGGGGGGGGGATTTCAACCTTCTCAGATTTGACATAGTTCCACTTTAAGGTGGTCATGGATGGATCAAAATGTGTCAGTTTTGTCAGTTTCAGTAGGGACCGGCTGAATTTCCACAAATGTGTGGCCACTGTAGTTGAACAGGTGTTGATCTAATCTAACCACCCTGTCAGATAAAAGCCACTTGATAGGCAGCTGCAGGCAAAGGCTGCAGTGCTGATCTCTGTATTCTAACAGCAGGGGAGTCTCCCTGCTGTCAGAATACAAAAGCATAAAGAGAAGAATTTCTTGATCCACCTCGAATGTGTGGATGGGGAAATCAATTCAGTTTTTTACATTTAGTCCACTGGCTGAATGAAGAAAACTGAACCATGTGCGGCCATCTTTACTTATAGCACTTGGAAAGAGAGGGGCATATCTGACCTGGTCTGCTAGTTGTCAAACCTGGGTGCCTACACTGAACAACTGATATAACAGGAAATAGAGGTTCTTTGTGCAATGTATATGGGACTTAATTTAGATTTGTGTTACTTCAATTGGGCTTTAAATTAAAAAAAGAGCATATGTATAGAGCAATTCAATATATGCAGAACAAACAGTGATAGGGTGTGCAAAGTAATAAACCCAGCCAATCAGATTTGAGATTACTGTACACAGCTCAGTTAAAGTGTTACAAAGCCCAGGACCCTACATTAACTATATCTGGTCTCCCACAATACACAGAACATGGAAATACAAATATTTTAGCAAATATAAACTGCTAAATACTTTTTCTCATCAGCAGTATATAGCAGTCTTGTGATTTCTATCAGTTCCTGGTGAAACTTGTAGGAGGAGTTTTCATACTGCACTGAGCTATCCTATCAGGCTGCAAGGGCTCCTGACCCTGGACAGTGCTGATTGGCCATGTGCTGATAACATGCACTCTCCCAAGAAAGAAAAACCTCTCTAGCAATACACACCAAACTGAGCATGTGCAGCCTGACTCCAAAGGTTCTGTCTTATCCGGACTTGTCCAGGGGGGCGGTGCAGGGAGGGGAGAATCTGTGCATACAGGATCAAGCAGCCTTTTTACACAATGCAGAGGATTAAAACCCCTTAGGTTCCACAGAGAGTATAACAAGCATGCTTTACTGCATATACAGACTGATTTTACTGTTGTGAGTTTTTGTAACACCTTAAAGACACTCTGTTATTGTTTAAAAGAAAAAAGCCCAACCTATAAAAAAAAAAAAAAAAACAATTAATACTCGGCTGCCCTCCCCGCCCATTCCTTTGGATGTTCACTCTTCTGCAAAGCTACAGCCCCAGTAAAAACAATGCATTCAACACTTATGGGTGTTTTGGATGCCTTCTTCCCCCGCCCAGCACTCTGGTTCCATCCGATGCCCCCTGCATCAGTACAGCACACAGTAGTAATTAGTAGATGGATCCACAGCATGCAGCGGGGGACACAGGCATCTGACACACCCAGAAGTGTTGCATGCAAAGTTTCTATCATAAGGTAGCAAAGATCCGAAGGATAGGACAGGACAGAACAGGTGAGTTTAAATTGCCTTCTTCTGCAGGTTGCGGTCTTCTTAATTTCTAAAATAGCAACAGATTCACATCTAAATTTCATGTTTGATTGGTTATTGTGGGTTACATTTCTTTACAGTTCTTTTCTTAAAAATCCCAATACTAAGACCTTCACATTTTATTGCTTTTCTGATTCTATTATGCAAAATCTTTATACAGATGGAGAGAAAACAACAGGTCAACAGTGTACATTTTTATCTTTATTGAGTGGTTTATTGAAAAGTTTACAATGAATATATGAAGTAACGCATTCAATGCTGCAGAGCCCAAGAAAATGAAATGACACAAATGTGGCTATACAAAAGTACAAGGCTGTAGGCCAAATGTGTTTGTATAGGTCATGGCCCTCTAAGTGACTATTTATTTTCTTACACTTCACAGAAACCGTTACATATTTGTTGTCTGTAAAAGAAAATATGTATGCAGTACATACACTCAAGTTACCAGATTTTCAAAATGAAATCCAGTCTGATCTTTAACCACATCCACAAATCCACACCCTCATTTGTAGCCACACCCAAAAAATGACATCCCCATTTTTTACATGTCCTCAAACAATTGGTCACAGACTCTTGGGACAAGAGGCAGACATTAAAGTGATTGTAAATGTTTGATTAAAAAAACAACAAAAAAAAACAAACAAACATGCCTATACTTACCTGCTATGTGTAAAGGTTTTGCACAGACCAGCCCTGATCCTCTTCTTCTGGGGTCCCCTGCTGACGCTCCAGGCCCCTCCTCTTCATCGGGTGCCCCCACGGAAAGCCGCTTTCCACGGGGGGCACTCGTGTGGGCGTGCTCCCGAGTCCCGCTGCTGCGTCCATTGACACTGACAGCAGGACTCGGCCCCACTCCCTGCTCCATGTCACAGAATTTGATTGACAGGAGAGGAGAGTGACAGTGGCTGGAGCCGCTGCGCTCGTGCACATCGCTGGATCGGATCGGGCTCAGGTAATTAAAAAAAAAGGGAAGGGTCTGGGGGGGAGCTGCAGCACAGTATTTTTTTTTTTTACATTAATGCATACACCAGACTAGACTGTGTAAGTGGAACTATAGGCAAAACTTGTTTTTTCATTTTGGATAGAGCAAGGAAGAGTTATAACCCCTGCAAAGTTTTTTTCGCCATATGTGTCCCATTGTGGAGATTTCCCTTCACTTCCTGTCTCATAGCCAAACAGGAAGTGAGAGGAAATCCCTGTCAATTGAGGGAATTTCTTGGGGACCCCAGGTCACTAGAACTAGTGTACCCATTAGAAGATTTCCCCTATTACTTTTCTGGGGACAACATAAAATTTGGGTAATTTCTTTTACGTTCACTTTCAATGATAATGGTAAACAGGACCAATAGAGAGGGTGAATCTCCTTAATGGGGGCACAAACTGCAAAAAAAAAAAACAACTGACAGGTGTTCTAATCCCTCTCCACTCCATCCAAAACTAAAAAAAACTTATACTTTAAGGTTTTACAACTAGGGATGGGCCCGGTGTTCGATTCGAACCCATGTTCGAATCGAGCACCGGGCGTTCGCTCGCTCGGCGAGCCCAGAACTATTGGGGCCGCTCGCATCAAATTCGTGTGATGCGAGCGGCCCGCAATGCATTGCGCTAGTCGCAGTGCAATGCTGGCTGATGATTGGCCAAGCATGCACTGTGACCCCGCATGCTTGGCCAATCACAGCGCCGGCAGCAAGGAGAGCCATAATTGGCTACAGGCAGGATGCCTGTAGCCAATTATAGCTCAGGAGCTTTAGTACACGCCCCATGGTATAAGAGGCCGCCGCGGCGGTGGCCTCGCATATTATGTTTCAGTCACAGTGTCAGCGTGTCAGTGTGTTGCTGACTGCTGACAAGATATGCTCTATTTCTGGGGATTTGTGTGTGCGTGCTGTTAGAACAGCATTGCAGTATCACATCTGGGGGGTGTCTATAGGTGGCCTGTGAAGGGGGCAGGTTTCCTGTGCTTAGAACTTTCCCTGTAAAAAGTGTAATTTTTGCAGGAAAAAAGCTATTTAAAAGCACCCGCGGCTAATGAATTGATGGCTCCTGTAACACAGAGAACTGTCATTCATTAATAAAAAAAAAAAAAAAGCGTGGGGGTCCCCCCAAATTCAATAACCAGGCCCTTCGGGTCTGGGATGGATATTAAGGGGAACCCCAGCCAAAAAAAAAAAAAAAAAAAAAAAAATGGCGTAGGGTCCCCCTCAAAATCTATACCAGACCCTTGACCCGGACGAGAAGGACGAGAAGACCAGCGCAAGGAGAAAGAAGATTTTAATAAAGGAATTGTCAAAGACCGTCTCCTGTAATTTTTACCATTTTTGACACTTTTTTGGTGAAATGGTAGGGGTACTATCAGACTTGGCACGTACCTGACAGATGAGTCCAATTGGGCAGGAGGAGGTCTCCCATACGGATCCGACTGACGGCCCCTGGAGGTGGGTACAGGAGGCACGGAAGTCAGGAAGGGTAAGGGAGCCTGATATAGGGGTCCGGAAGTTGGTGATGGCGGTCCGCTGTTGATGAGGTGAAGCGCAGGTAAGCAGGGTTCACAAATAGCAAGATAAGGTTCCGGTATGCAGAGTTCACTGACAGCAAGGTGGAATAACGGTAGGTAAACTCACGTCACTCAGCGGAAAAGGGATGGTGATGGGGTTCCCAATACAGGTGGTGAAACTCACTGTAAGCCGGATATAATACAGGATAAGCAGACACAGGTCCCTTGAGCAGGAGATATAAGAAGTCCAAATCCAAGCAGAAGTCGGCAACGTTCAAACAGCAAAGTACAAAGGAGCTGGCAGGAGAATGGTCGGTCAAGCAGAGGTCTGGGGCAGGCGGAAATCCGGATAGTCCAAAGGGTTAAGCCGAGGTCTTTACAGGTAAAGCAGGGTATAATACAGGAACAAACAGATCACTGGGAGATCACAGGAACAAGGTAAGTGGCTGGTGCAGAGTATCAGGTATACTGAAGATCAGGCAGCACTAGCCAGCAGGTGCTGCTTGATTAAATAGTCCCATTGGCGCCAACAGTCCATACAGGTGTATGTGAATCACAGGGCGCGCGCCCCTGGACGCCAGCGCGCGCACGCAAGCCCGCGCTCACGGGAACGCGCACACCACCACGCGTCGGCGCGCGCCAATCAATCGCCTGGAACCACGATTTTCCTGACAGTGCCCCCTCCTTAAGGGCAGCCTCCGGATGCCCAGTTGCGCCAATTTGGAAGCATGAGAGTCTTTGAAAGTTCGTAGTAACTCACTGGCATGTAGATTTTCCTCAGGCTCCCATGAATTGTCCTCGGGCCCATACCCCTTCCATTTGATAAGAAACTGGATCTGATCACGTCTTTTCCTACAATCTAAGATTGCTTCCACCTCAAATTCCTCTTCGTTGTTGATAATGACAGGTTTGGGGGGACCGGTCCTACGGCCAACAAATGAATTCGGAATCACGGGTTTCAAGAGAGTAACATGGAAAACTGGGTGGATCCTTAGGGAAGTGGGTAGATCAAGTTCATAAGCGACATTGTTAATTTTCCTTTTTACAGGAAAGGGCCCCAAAAATTTTGGACCCAGTTTCCTGGAAGGGCACGCCAACTTCAAATTGATGGTGGACAACCAGACCTGGTTACCGGGTTCTAGGATGAGTTCCCCACGTCTCTTTTCATCAAAGGTTCTTTTGTAAGTTTCCTGGGCTTTAGTCATGGTCTCCTGCAGTACTTTATTGTTAGTGGAGAAAAAGTCCAAGGTTTTGGATACTGCGGGCACTGAACATTCAGGTATTGATTGAGGTAGAAAAGATGGATGGTAGCCGTAGTTGGCAAAAAACGGTGTCTGATTGATGGATGAGTGTAGAGAGTTGTTATATGAGAATTCGGCAATGGGAAGCAGAGGAGCCCAGTCATCTTGAGAGAAAGTAGAAAAACAGCGTAAATATTGTTCTAGGGTTTGATTAGTTCTCTCAGTCTGACCATTTGTCTGTGGATGATATGCCGAGGAGAATGCCAATTCAATTTCCAAAGATCCACAGAGGGCCTTCTAGAATCTGGAGGTGAACTGGACACCACGATCTGAAACAATATTTTTTGGAATTCCATGTAATCTTACCACTTCTTTGATAAATGTTTTGGCTGTTTCCATGGCTGACGGGGTGCCCTTCATGGGCAGGAAGTGGGCCATCTTTGATAGTCTGTCTACTACGACAAAGATAGAAGAAAACCCTTCCGATGGGGGAAGTTCGACAATAAAGTCTATTGAGACCATATTCCATGGCCTTTCTGGGACTGGTAGAGGTTTTAATAGACCCCAGGCTCTTGTCCGGCTAGTCTTGTTTCGCGCACAAACATTGCATGACTCAACATATCTTTTACAATCCCGGGTCAGATGAGGCCACCAGAAAGTACGTTGCAGCAGATTGGTTGTTTTTTGAGTGCCGAAGTGTCCTGCTAGTTTGTGGTCGTGGCATAATTCTAGTACACACACCCTTAATTCTTCTGGTACTACAATTTTGTCTTCATGCCAGAACAGACCGTCCTTAACGGACATCCCATCCAAAGGACGCATCCCAACGGAGGCTTGTTTGATCTGAGAAATGAGATCCCCCTGTAAGAGCAAGAAGTTCCCAGAAGGTAGAATGGTGTCGGGAAGTGGGGCCTGTTCGGTATCCAAAAACATTCGGGAAAGAGCATCTGGTTTTGTGTTCTTGGAACCCGGTCGATAGGTTATGTGGAATTGAAACCGCGAGAAGAATAGAGCCCACCTGGCCTGCCGAGGTCTTAATCTTTTGGCTGTCCTCAGGTACTCCAAGTTTTTATGATCGGTGTACACCAGAACAGGATGTGCAGCACCTTCGAGTAGATAGCGCCATTCCTCCAATGCCACCTTGATGGCAAGAAGTTCCCTGTCGCCCACATCGTAGTTTCGTTCTGACGAGGTCAGTTTGCGAGAGAAGAAGCCCACAGGATAAAGAAGGGCCTTGGCACCCTGTCGCTGGGACAACACGGCACCTACTGCAATCTCAGAGGCGTCAACCTCTAATACGAAAGGCAAAGCTGGGTTTGGGTGTTTGAGAATGGAGGCCGAAGTAAAAAGTCTCTTGAGCTCTTCAAAGGCCAGTTGTGCTTTGGGAGTCCAGTGAAATCGAGTCCCCTGTTTGGTGAGTTCGGTAATAGGGGAAATGATGGAGGAGAAACCTTTAATAAACTTCCTGTAGAAATTGGCAAAGCCAATGAAGCGTTGTACTCCTTTTTTGTCCATGGGTGCTGGCCAATCCAGGATAGCGGATACCTTTTCAGGGTCCATTTTTATTCCATCAGCAAAAATAATTAATCCCAGGAATTGCACAGTGTGAATTTCAAAACTGCACTTTTCAAGTTTGGCGTATAATCCATGCTGTCTCAGGCGGGTAAGAACATTTCGGACATGCTTGCGGTGATCATTCAGAGATGTAGAAAAAACTAAGATGTCATCTAGATAAACAATAACGTACAGATCCAGATAATCGTGGAAAATATTATTGACGAAATGTTGGAACGTTGCAGGAGCGTTACACAGGCCGAAAGGCATGACGAGATACTCATAATGTCCAAATCGAGTGCGAAAAGCCGTTTTCCACTCGTCCCCTTTTCGGATGCGGATTAAGTTGTAAGCCCCGCGAAGGTCCAATTTTGTAAAGATTTTGGCTGTCCCCAATCTTTGGAAGAGTTCTGGCACCAGCGGTAGAGGGTATCTGTTTTTAATGGTAATTTTATTTAATTCCCGGTAGTCAATGCAAGGGCGTAGGGAGTGGTCCTTCTTCTCAACAAAGAAGATGCCCGCGCCGGCCGGGGATGTGGAGGGGCGGATGAAGCCTTTCGCTAGATTCTCATCTATGTAGTCTTTTAGAGTGCCCAATTCCTGTTCCGTTAATGGAAAAATCCTTCCAAAGGGGACTTCTGTTCCAGGTAGTAATTCTATGGGGCAATCATAAGGCCTGTGGGGAGGAAGAGTTTCTGCCCCCTTTTTACTGAATACATCCACAAAGTCCCGGTAGGGTTCAGGAATGGACTGGTGGAGTTCAGCATCAGTCCCCAAACAGAGAAGAGGAGCCAGTTTGACGGAAGTTTGACATTGACAATTCTGCCGGCAATATTCAGAAGAGAACTGGACTTCTCCTGTGGCCCAGTTGATATTGGGGTTGTGGGCCCGCAACCAGGGCATTCCAAGTATGATTGGAAAAAGTGGAGATGATATGACATCCAGACATAGGAATTCTTGATGTTGAGAGTCTATAGTGGTTAATAGGGGTGTGGTTTCTTGGGTTACCGGACCGGAACTAAGGGTGGATCCATCGGCCAGGTGTACTGAAAGACCTCGGGTCTTGGGTTGGAGAGGAATGCCATGGCTGGTTGCGAAAGCTTGATCAATGAAACAGCTGCATGCTCCTGAGTCAATGATGACCGATACTGGAATGCTCCGGTCGGAGAGCTGTAAAATAATGGAGATCGCCAGGTGAGTGCCAGTTGGAAGCAAGACAGGTGCACACAAGGAAGAAGAGGGCAGGCACTTACGTGTCTTGTTGGGGCACATTCTTGCATAATGTCCAGGTTCACCACAGTATAGACACAGGTTGTGGGCCCATCTGCGCATCTTCTCTTCAGGAGTCAAAGAAGGTCTGAGCAACCCGATCTGCATTGGTTCCGGAGCTCCTGTCGTTAGAGTAGATGAAGCTGAAGGAGCCACACCGGGTGGCCCGGTTACCTTGGGGACCATCCAGAAGGGACGGGAAGGTCCGGAGGATCTTTCGGCCCGCCTTTCCCTGAGACGGCGGTCAATTTGCACCGATAAATTGATAAGTTCATCTAAAGTTGGAGGAACCCCCACTCGAGCCAGTTCATCTTTCAGAGGGTCTGATAACCCTTTGCGAAATTGATGGCGTAACGCCGCATCATTCCATTCTGTATCAGAGCTCCAACGTTTGAACTCGACGGCATAGTCCTCGGCCGTTCTGCGACCTTGCTGTAAGGACTGTAATGCGACTTCGGCCGTAACGGTGGGTTGAGGGTCCTCATATAGTTGTGACATAGCAGTGAAGAGACTACTAAGGGACTCCAAGGATGCGGCTTTCTGCTCCAGCAGGCGGTGGGCCCAGGTCTGGGGTTCCCCTGTCAGGAGGGAGATGATGAAGCCCACCTTAGTAGCTTCCAGAGAGAAAGTCCGTGGCTGTAGGGCAAAATAAAGCTCACATGCATTGCGGAAGGCACAGAACTTACTTCGTTCCCCAGAAAACTTCTCAGGTAGGGGTACTTTGGGTTCTGGGGGTAACATAATTACAGAAGGTGCCTGGGGGAGTCCCGTAGAAGATGTTCCTTGAGAGTTAGCGGACAAAGTCTGAACCTGTTCCATCAAACGAGTGTAACCTTCCTGTAGGCCTTTTACTGCTTGGGTGAGACCTGCTAGATGTCTGCCTAGTTCATCCATGGGGGAGACCCCCTGCCCGGACTCGGTCATGGCTGCCTGATACTATCAGACTTGGCACGTACCTGACAGATGAGTCCAATTGGGCAGGAGGAGGTCTCCCGTACGGATCCGACTGACGGCCCCTGGAGGTGGGTACAGGAGGCACGGAAGTCAGGAAGGGTAAGGGAGCCTGATATAGGGGTCCGGAAGTTGGTGATGGCGGTCCGCTGTTGATGAGGTGAAGCGCAGGTAAGCAGGGTTCACAAATAGCAAGATAAGGTTCCGGTATGCAGAGTTCACTGACAGCAAGGTGGAATAACGGTAGGTAAACTCACGTCACTCAGCGGAAAAGGGATGGTGATGGGGTTCCCAATACAGGTGGTGAAACTCACTGTAAGCCGGATATAATACAGGATAAGCAGACACAGGTCCCTTGAGCAGGAGATATAAGAAGTCCATATCCAAGCAGAAGTCGGCAACGTTCAAACAGCAAAGTACAAAGGAGCTGGCAGGAGAATGGTCGGTCAAGCAGAGGTCTGGGGCAGGCAGAAATCCGGATAGTCCAAAGGGTTAAGCCGAGGTCTTTACAGGTAAAGCAGGGTATAATACAGGAACAAACAGATCACTGGGAGATCACAGGAACAAGGTAAGTGGCTGGTGCAGAGTATCAGGTATACTGAAGATCAGGCAGCACTAGCCAGCAGGTGCTGCTTGATTAAATAGTCCCATTGGCGCCAACAGTCCATACAGGTGTATGTGAATCACAGCGTCGGCGCGCGCCAATCAATCGCCTGGAACCACGATTTTCCTGACAGGTACTTTTGTACCCCCTTACCATTTCACACAGGGGGGGGGCGGGATCTGGGGGTCCCCTTGTTAAAGGGGGCTTCCAGATTCCGATAAGCCCCCCGCCCGCAGACCCCCACAACCAATGGCCAGGGTTGTGGGGAAGAGGCCCTTGTCCTCATCAACATGGGGACAAGGTGCTTTGGGGGGACCCCAAAGCATCCTCCCAATGTTGAGGGCATGTGGCCTGGTACGGTTCAGGCGGGAGGGGGGCCGCTCTCGTCCCCCCCCTCTCTTTTCCTGCGGCCTGCCTGGTTGCGTGCTCGAACAAGGGTCTGGTATGGATTTTGAGGGGGACCCCACACCATTTTTTTGGGCTAGGGTTCCCCTTAAAATCCATCCCAGACCTCAAGGGTCTGGTATGGATTTTGAGGGGGACCCTACGCCATTTTTTTTTGGCTGGGGTTCCCCTTAATATCCATCCCAGACCTGAAGGGCCTGGTTATTGAATTTGGGGGACCCCCACGCTTTTTTTTTTTTCATTTTTTTTATTTTTTATCAATGACTTTTTTTTTTATGAATGACTTTCAGTTTCAATAAATGACTGTTCTCTGTATTACGGGAGCCGTCAATTCAAATTAGCCGCGAGTGATTTTAAATAGCTTTTTTACTTGCAAAAATGACACTTTTTGCAGAGACAGTTCTAAACACGGGAAACATGCGCCCCTTTACATGCATACTATAGACACCCCCCAGGTACGAAATTTAAAGGAATATTACACTTTTATTGTTTCAATTTAAGCATTATTAAAATCACTGCTCCTGAAAAAACGGCCGTTTTTTAAACATTTTTTTGCATTGATACATGTCCCCTGGGGCAGGACCCAGGTCCCCAAACACTTTTTATGACATTAACATGCATATTAGACCCCCACGCTTTTTTTTTTTCATTTTTTTTATTTTTTATCAATGACTCTTTTTTTTTATGAATGACTTTCAGTTTCAATAAATGACTGTTCTCTGTATTACGGGAGCCGTCAATTCAAATTAGCCGCGAGTGATTTTAAATAGCTTCTTTACTTGCAAAAATGACACTTTTTGCAGAGACAGTTCTAAACACGGGAAACATGCGCCCCTTTACATGCATACTATAGACACCCCCCAGGTACGAAATTTAAAGGAATATTACACTTTTATTGTTTCAATTTAAGCATTATTAAAATCACTGCTCCTGAAAAAACGGCCGTTTTTTAAACATTTTTTTGCATTGATACATGTCCCCTGGGGCAGGACCCAGGTCCCCAAACACTTTTTATGACATTAACATGCATATTAGCCTTTAAAATTAGCACTTTTAATTTCGAGCGTTCGCATCCATTAAAACGAATAGGGTTCTAAAGCTCGCACGGACTTTAGTCTAAATACTTTGGGCACCATTGGAATGGGATGGTGCAGCTTGCTTAGCTAATTGTAGGTGTTGCCAAATTGTTGTAATAATGGTTGAGGCTTAAAGAGGTATTGTTATATCAAACCTGTAAAGCATAGAGTGGGATATGAATTAAGTAACACACAGAATGCAGGGGTGAGGAGTAGGTAATGCAAAGATCAGGAGTCATTATTAAAGTGGTTGTAAACCCTTACATACCAACTGAAGTGACTGGCCTCAGATGATACACAGAAATGAAAACAAAAATCCTCCTGTAAAAGCCGTACCTGTTACCTGCAGTACTCTCTTCTCTACAGCCATTCAATGTTTATACATCAAAGGCTATTTCTGAGCTTTCAGAAGGCAGAGGGACAGGGATCTGACATCACATGCTGTACAGCACACAGCCTAGAGCAGAGTGTAATCTGAGACCAGAGTGGAGGGAATGGACACACCCCACTATACAAAGTCTGATAGGGAAACATGCAAACTGGATGCTGTCAATCACCTGCTGTGTGCTGGAGGGGGGCTGGACCATCTCATAGGGATTTTGTGGTGTAAAGATATACTGTCATAAGTGAGGCAGAAAGCACAGAAAAGAAAGAGAGCAGACAAGATTCACACTTTGGATTGAGACTAGTACACACTATAGAAGGATATGCTTTGTTCATTTTTAATTTCAAGAGTTTACAAACATTACTTTAACCCTTTTGCTGCCAATATGAATTCGCTAATGTCACACTTTTTGAAGCCAATTAGAGCCTCAGACTCTACTCATGTGGTTAAAAAAAAAAAAACATCGAAATCCATGCTCCCTGCCTGTAGATTAGGGGCTGGGTGCATGGATTAGGGGGGGCGGTGCCCCTGCGCCCCGTATGAGCGGTCGCCACTGGTGGATACCATTCGTCATCAGGGAATCAGGGGGCTATTACCCTAATCCTAGTTCTTCAATTTTATATTTTCATGTTTGTGTATACATACATTATGTATATGGGCTGTTGTGGCTCACTGTCTATTTTTTCATAGTTGTTTTTTTTTCTATTCCTATTCGATTCCTGTTCTGTGAAAACTTTAAATAAAGAATTTAAAATAATTCAGTAAAAAATACACTAAAGTTAATTTTAGGGCACACAAACACAATAAATTACCCAATTTGAGGTTGTGTTATGTAGACCGAAGGGTCTGGTATGGTCTTGGGGGGACCCCACGCCATTTTTTTTAAAAATAAATTTTGGCGCGGGGTTTCCGCTCAAGATCTATACCAGACTCAAAGGGCATGGTATGGATTAGGTGGGGACATGCCGCTTTTTAGGGGATTTTACATTGCTAACATTACATACACTTGATCTCAGTGCACAAGTTGCATGCCACAAGTTGGATCAGTTAAGATGATGATCCAACTTGGATGCGACTTCCATTCAAATCAATGGGCTAAAATCATACCCAAGTCAGACCAAAGTAGTGCAGTAACCTTTTTAAAGTCGGACCGTCACAATTCGGACCAGTTAAGAGGGCTCTCATAGGGAACCATTGATTTTGACATGTCATGTGACTTGTGCTCTCAAAAGTGGGAGTGCATGTTGGACCAGTGTGAACCGGGCACAAATCAGTGATTAGGATAGATACTGGACCAGCTAAGAACCCTCCATAGACTCCTTCCAATCTTGTACTCCGGCAAATGACACTTTTTACCCCTTTGCATACAGGGCATTGAAGATAAAGGCTTCATTTCCTTTTGCTGGCCTAGAACCTTCTCTAGCATAACTATTATTTCCAGACAATGTTGACAGGGTTTTGTTTCCATCATACAATTTTTGCATTTCCATACAAGTATATGGGAATGCAAAACCAACTTAATACAGGTCAGAAGGAGGTCAAATCCACCTGCTATTGAATTCTCAATGATGTCAGCAGCATCCTAGACTGATGTCAAACTGATGCCATGAGCATAAGCCTAAAGATTGTCAACACAGGCCCTAATATTAACCAAAGTCAGACATGATCAAATAGCTATTTACTTCACATATTTACTACTTAACCTGGTCATTTGCCTTAAAGCGGAGGTCCGCCCACCACTACTTAAAATTAAAAGCCAGCAGTATGTGTGGGGTTCTGGAGTCCAGCGATGTCGGCACCCGCAGCTGTTTTTTCCATCAGCTGTCGGGTGCTGCCGCCACCATTGCAGGTAAGGGAACACCGCAGGATACCTGTGAAAGACAGGTATCTCCCCCCCTCCCCCAAAAGATGCCAAATGTGGCACCAGAGGGGGGGGAGGAATCAGATGAGTGGAAGTTCCACTTTTGGGTGGAACTCCCCTTTAGGTTCTTTATGTAGCGCACTACCCCCTTGGGAGCTGCAGTGTTGTTCATTACCTTTTTGTCAAATGACCCCGCTCTTCCTTTCCCATGCAACTTCAAGACACCAGACAAACTTTGAAGTTTATAATGCTTTATTCTGGGGTAAATCAGTGAGCAACTAGATGGAATATATGAGATGCCCCATTTCCGAATCCAAAAAAAAGAAAAGTACTTGTTTGTTGTAGTAGCATATTGTAATTTAGCCTCTTCTAGTGATCCCCTCCTGATTTAAACTTCTGTTTCAGACCTTGAACACTCCCAATATGGACCGACCAGCATCACTTTGAATAATGCTGTGAACTTAGACTCCAAAGTCACAGGCCACACTGCCTATTTCCATGACTCTTGTCTTCAAATCCCCCTCAGTACAGGAAAGTGTATAATATGGTAGTCTTTGGACACACAGCATGTTTGCAGAATAGCACCACTGGGTTGCACTCCCTTTGCTCACTCCCAATCAACAGTCCATGTTACTCACAGAAAGCCGATTCCCAGTTTCCTCCATCCGCTTAGCTCCTACTTCTTCCTCCTTGATGTCCGGTACATCCCCGCATGGGACGCCCGGTCTTCCTCAAGTTCTACATGGTGACTTTCGTTCTAGGGGCCAGATGTTGGCCTACCTGGACTCCTCCTCTGGTTATCCAGCTCTGGGATCTCTGAACCCCCAGGCCTTTAAACCTCCTCCCGGAGGCTCTGGGGTCTCTGAACTCCCGGGCCCTCCGGCCCTCCTGATTTCTCTTACAAACCTCCTCTCCCCCTAGGAGCATGTGACCTCCCCTTTTTATATTAGAGACTCCCATTGAAGAAACGTAACCATTGGTCAATTCTCTCACATGGGTTTCCTGCCACTCAGGCCTCAGTCCTTCCTCTCTTTCCAGTCCAACCCACTGTCCAGCAGAGGAGGTATGCCTGAGCCCAAGTGTAGGCAGCCACACCCCCCTCTACTCTAACACTCCTATCCCCAAATAAACGACCAGGCCCAAGAAAAAGGAATAAGGCCCTGGCCAATTTTACCTATATACAGCCTACACTATCGAAAAGCCACACTAAGCACCTACCTAAACGTAGGGGGCGCTACATTTATAATAACTGCAGCAAGCCATAATTCTTTCTCCATATACAATATGAATTATCTTTAAAGGAAAAGGTGATGTGTGTTGTTCTACAATATCAACTGAAGGTGTTACACGCCTTGGTAGAAGTGCAAATCCAAAACATGTTGTTCTATGAGATTCAGGGGTGGAAATTGTCACAAATTCAATATAGCCGTTAATTTATTACTTGCAAAATTCTCATCTTCCTCAGCAGAAATTGAATTTGCATATAATTAGCACAATTTTCTGATCACAATGCGTTTTACACATGTGGGTATTGCAGCACTATGATAATTATTATTACTGTTTGGGTTTCTTTGCCTTTGTTTCATTGCTATGCATACTGTTGTTCTTATTCTAATGCAGCCAATAACATTGTAAAACATGATGAAATCATTGACCATATATGGATTTTGGTTCGTATATCGATTTATTATCTTATTTTACATGTATTGTGGCAACAAAACACCCAAATAGCATGTAAGGGGAACACTTTAGCCAGAGAAGTACTTGTGACTACTATGAGGACCTGCAGTAAAGGTCAACATGGGTTCTGGGGAAGTATTGGAAGAGGTTTAGTATTTCTGGAATGAATGTAGACAAAAACTAGCTGCAAAGCGGCTGCGAAAGGATTAAAAAAAGGTAAAAAAACATATTAATCACTTCAATACCAGGCACTTCCGCCCCTTCCCGCCCAGGACAATTTTCGTCTTTCAGCGCTGTCGCACTTTAAATGACAATTGTGCGGTAATGCTACATTGTACCCAAACAAAATTTTTTATCATTTTGTTCCCACAAATAGAGCTTTCTTTTGGTGGTATTTGATCACCTCTGCGGTTTTTTATTTTTTGCTAAACTAAAAAAAAAAAAAAAGAATTAAAGTTTTTCTTCGTTTCAGTATTAAAATGTTGTTTTCTCCTTAACTGACGGGCACTGATGGGCACTGATGAGGCGGTACTGATGAGTTGGCACTGATAAGGTGGCACTGGTATGTAGAATTGATGGGCACTGATAGGCGGCACTAATATGCAGCACTGATTGGCACTGATAGGCGGCACTGATGGGCACTGATAGGCGGCACTGATGGCACTGATAGGTGGCACTAATAGGCACTGACAGGCTGCTGTAATGGGCACTGACTGGCGGCTGTGATGGGCACTGACAGGCGGCTGTGGTGGGCACTGACAAGTAGCGCTGATTGGCTGTGATGGGCACTGACAGGTGGCTGTGATAGGCACTGACAGGCGGCGCTGATTGGCACTGATAGGCGGGACTGAGTGGCACTGACAGGTGGCACTGATGGGCAGCACTGATGATGAAGTACTAACAGGTTTTACTGCTGGGCACTGATTGGCACTGTGATGGGCACTGACTGCCACTGTGGTGGGCACTAATTGGCACTGTGATGGGCACTGTCATCCGTTTTTTTATAGGGCACTGACTGACAGCTTATGGGCAATTTTTAGTAGCTGTGGTGGCACATCTGATGGGGTTGTGCTGATAATCAGCACAGACCCCCCCCCCCCTTTCTGACAGGGAGAGCCGCCAATCATCTATCCCTGTCAGCGCGAACCGAGGAACCGGGTGTGGATTTTATCCTGCTGGACGTCAGATGATGCCCAGTCAGGATAACCGAACTTCCCAGCTGTCAATCTGCTATAGACCGGGCGGGAAGTGGTTAATAATGGTAATTGGTTATTATACACAGTAATTTAGGCAGCTAAATGTCATTTTAGTTACATCTAATTCAAGTAAGGATTAGTAAAAAAATAAAATATTTTGTGTAAAGCAGGGGTGTTGAATTAAAATTCATGGAGGTCCGATCAGTAAAATTTTCTTCCAGCAGAGGTCCGAATTGCATGTTTGTGCGATGTCTCAGATCCTTCCCATCACAGCCCCATCATTTTATATCACAATCCCATCCTCACATCAGTGTCCTTAGTCCCCCACACATCAGTCACCCACTTCACATCAGTTTCCTTCTCACATTAGTGTGCACGGCCCCCTTCACATCCACCCCACCCACAGCATGCCTCACCTTTACATCACCCCTCCCTAAAGCACTTTCCCACTTTTAACGTCACCCCCCACAGCACTTGCCACCCTTTACATCACATCTCTCCGAACACAGTACTGAGCCTCTTTAAATCCCCCCTCGACAGGTTAGCCCCCCTTTACATCACATCTCCCCACACAGCTCTGCCCCCCCTTCAGATCTCCCCACACAACTCTGCCCCCTTCAGATCCCCACAGAGCACTGCCCCCCTTCAGATCCCTCCACAGCAATGCCCCCCTTCAGATCCCTCCACAGCACTGCCCCCTTTCAGATCTCTCCACAGCACTGCCCCCCTTCAGATCCCTCCACAGCAATGCCCCCCTTCAGATCCCTCCACAGCACTGCCCCCTTTCAGATCCCTCCACAGCACTGCCCCCCTTCAGATCCCTCCACAGCACTGCCCTCCTTCAGATCTCTCCACAGCACTGCCCCCCTTCAGATCCCTCCACAGCACTGCCCTCCTTCAGATCTCTCCACAGCACTGCCCCCCTTCAGATCCCTCCACAGCAATGCCCCCCTTCAGATCCCCACAGAGCACTGCCCCCCTTCAGATCCCTCCACAGCAATGCCCCCCTTCAGATCCCTCCACAGCCCTGCCCCCTTTCAGATCCCTCCACAGCACTGCCCCCCTTCAGATCCCTCCACAGCACTGCCCTCCTTCAGATCTCTCCACAGCACTGCCCCCCTTCAGATCCCTCCACAGCACTGCCCTCCTTCAGATCTCTCCACAGCACTGCCCCCCTTCAGATCCCTCCACAGTACTGCCCCCTTCAGATCCCTCCACAGCACTGCCCTCCTTTACACCCCCTCACAGCACTGCCCCGTTTACATCTCCCTACCACAGAATATGCACAGCCATGTCTTTTTGCCTACCCTACACAAAGCTGAGAGCAGCTAGGAGGTGCAGCTGCACTGAATTGAGGGCGGGAGCAGAGGACTGCCAATGTTAACTTTTCCTATTAACAAGCTGATGATTGGTTGCTAAGGCTGCCTGATGTCCTAACAACCAATTACATGCTAGTTAATCTGGAGAGTTAACTCATACAGTTCCCACACTCCATCCAGTGCGACTGTGCCTCCCCCTCTCTCATTGCTATCACCTGCCTCATGCTCTCCACGTTGCCTTGAAAATGACAGTGATGGAGGCCAAGGGGAAGGGAGACTTCTAAATGGCACGACTTTAGGTCTGGATGGGACAGTGGCTTGGTTCAGCTCCGGACCGATGTCCACCATTTAGTGATGCCTGGTGTGAAGGGTTCTGAAAAGGGGTGTTGATTTTTGTGTTGAAAGCTGTGTGCATTTAGGAAGGGAAATTCAAAAGTGTATTCGGTGACCATTGATTTTCTTTAACATTGAACCCCTCTTATTTGCGCCCTTTTGGTAATTGAATATACTATTGAAAGTGTGAAATCCCAGGCAATGTTAGTAACCCTGCTCAGTTCTTCTCTGTGGACTACAGAATATCTCCCTACTATTTTTGGACATACTGTAAGAACTGAGGTAGGTGTTCTGTAGTCCTAACATACTTCCTTTTTTAGGATGACAACACTGCTCCTCTGTAGATACAGTACAGTTAGTTAGCATTGTCACTCTAGGACAAAAAGCGTGTTACTGGCAGGATCATTGCTCAAAGTAAAGAAAAATACCCTGAAAAAAGAAAACAAATGGAACCAGCACTATTGATGGACTAGTAAACTGCAATATATTAAATATAGTTAATATCTTGGGTTTGGATACACTTCAAGCATTCATCATGCAAAGATTCTATCAATACTGGACAGTCAAAAATGTATTGCATAGCAAACGTTCTGCAAATGAATTGTATTGCACAAGACAAAAGAAAAGCTGGGACATGACAATTCTATTTTGCCTGGTTTAGGGAAAACTAGAATTTCTCAGGGACTTTAGTAGTGAGACAGTCCAATCATAAAACTAGTCCTGACTCGGCCATTCCAAACGGTTTAGCCAAATATATGAGAAGGTACACGCACATACGAAAAAAGCATATAAGGCAGTCAGTTCAACCTACATTTAGTTATGTTATCTCTATCTATATCTATGTGTCATGTGCACTTGAACTTGAGTGGAAATGGAGTGGTGAATGAAGTATCTTGGTTCTTGTGCTGTACAGCAGTAATTGGCAATTATGTGAAGACATTAGATACTAGATGATGGCTCTTAGTTTTACTTATACCCTAATCAACAAGTTTTTATCCACATGAAGTGGTGCAAAGGGTGTAAAATGAAGCGACCACCGCAGAGTATAGAATTCCAATACTAAATGATGTCATTGGGAATTTTTTATGGAAATGTATAGTATGGTATAAAATGTAAAATAGTATATTTTATTTAGGTAAATACAAAATATTGTGTAGCGGTCACACTTTTACAAGTGTGCGTTATAGGTGGAAATTTAGTTTTTTCCCTCAGAACAGTAATGGGATTCTGAGGGTTAATTGTACAGGTTTGCTTTGGCATCAGTTTGGCTGGGCTGTGCTAGGATTCTGCCTGGTCATGGGTGCAGTGAGTTACCCATGACAGGTCAAGAATCAGGTCTGGTTGGAAGTCTTAGGTATCATTCTTCCCCGGAGCCAATCAGTGAGTGCATCTGGCCCCGCTGTGTAGTCTGGGGAAGGGTACTTAAGGTGCTGAAGTCACGTGTTCCGGGTGTCCGCAGTCCTGCTTCCTGGTTCTGGACCAGGGTAGCCCCGCGAGGGGTCCTGGGCCTAGGAGCGTTTGCTGTCCCACAAACATGGTCAGTTTGACTAGCCCCATAGACCCGCATGGTCTGGGGTGGGGATCCGTCTGTTCCCGAGTCTCGGAGCCAGTTAGCCCGAGGCCCAGTAACTGAAGGAGGATTCAAGGCGTCCCGGTGTGCTCTCAGTATTGGAGGGACACCACAGCTCATACAAGTGACAAGGAACTCTTCGGAGGAGGGCCAACAAGCTGGCATCTCAGTAAGAGCCTGGAAGCTGAGTTGTATGGACACTAAAGAATCCACACTTCCACAGTACTGCCAAGGAGACAGAGAAAGTTCCAGGTACTGTGGGAAAGGTTCCTATTCATCTTCGGTTGCAAGTTTATTCTGTGTCAGAGACTTTTACAAGTTTCCGGATCACATTGTAGGCCGCTATACCTCTGGCTAGAGGTTTATCTGACATTGAAGCGCCCAGCTGCAAGTGGCTACTCTCTGGGTTGATTTGAGACATTCAGTGGATGTCAGCAGTTCAAGGTGCCTGCGTTTCTTCACCCTTGCCCTCTATTCCTATCTGAGACTGTGTTATGTTGGATTTTACCACTGCAGAATAAAAACCTTCAAAAGGACTTTTTATGTGTCAGCATCCAAAGTTGTTGGGTACTAACCCTGGGAACCCCTGGACATTCACCGACAAGCCAAGAGGAGGTAACTGGTAAGCCCAAAAGTCAAGGCTGCCCCTCAAGGGGTTATGCCCGCTACAATTGTAAATGAATATTATGTAGCCTTCTACCCATCCAGCTGTGTGGAGCTTTAGGTACCCCTTTATTTGTTTGCCTCTCTCCTCTTTGCTCATTTATTGTAAAAATCCTGTTGTTCACAGAGCTGAATAGCTCAAGCTTAAAATTTCCACACACGTAAAAAAGCTGTTTTGCCTCTTTAGATAACTCATAGTGTGAATACTTTCTTATTAATTAAACAAAAATAAATATTATATATATATATATATATATATATATATATATATATATATATATATATATATACACACACACACACACACATATATATATATATATATATACAACATTGCCCCTTAAAGCTGAACATTGCAAACAGTTTACCTACCTGAGTTTGACCTGGTATCAGCCTCCTGCAGTCCCTGTAGTGTACAGCAGAGCTGGAGTGTGAGGGGAAGTAGCAGTACAAGGAGCCAATCAGTTTATGTTCTGAAAAGAAGCATTCTCATAGGAGAAGGCAGAGTGACAAAGAAATTAGCACATCATTGAGCTGTTTCTACTTTCACTGGGGAGGAATTAGAATGACCTGGGTTCAGCTGAAGTAGGTCCATTAATGTTGGCCATCAAGCTGAGGACATTTGTTGGCAGGGCAAATCTCTGTATTAATGGTGATTATTGTAGCAAACGCTGGATTTGTTATTTTATCTTTAATGGGTAGTGTTGGGCGAATGGTTCGGGCTGAGCAAAAGTTCAGAGAACACCCAAATTTGTGGGGCGCTCGGTGGGATGTTCACCTGGGAGGCCAACAAGGAGAGACAGACGTTCCCATGTCACTATTAGGGGGCTAGCAGCGTCTGTGTCCACAGGAAAAGGTGGTCGTGGTCCGTCTTCCGGCAGCACATTTGTCTCTGTTTAGTGATGTCGCCGTGCTATCCAACCACAGCATGCAGAGGAGTTGGTGAACTGGCTTACTTTTTTTTAACAAAAATTGTTAATCTTGGCCCACTACTATAATTTGGCTTCTTCACATAAGGCTTGCACACTGTGGTGCAAAACTTTGTTATTTCCATCCAAAGTCTGTCAAAGAGACACCAGAATTTATCCAGAAAATCTCGAATCTTGTTCCGAGTGCACTAAATTGTGGCCCCCAAGCCCTTGTTTACTAAATTAAGAAAGCTTGCAGGGAAAATTAATTTAAATGTAATTTTTTTTTTCTTTATAAATGTCAGTTTTGCTGCAGCAGGTTCTGTACACGGTACAGATGTGCCACTTTACAGGCTCCCTATATATATATATATATATATATATATATATATATATATATATATATATATATATATATCCCAGGCACTATATTTAAATACCATTGTTATTGTTTCACTTTAAGCATCATTGAATCACTGCTCCTTTTTTATAGATAAGCAACTCCTATCCTCATATCGATTAGTGGTTACAAATTAATAATAACTACTGCAGTAGGGAACAGACGCAAAAGATACATTCAGCATCTTTCCAAAATAACTGTTCTGTTTTATTTGACACTATTGAACATTTTTATACACATGAATACATAGGTATCACATTAATATTACAATTGTACTTGTATGCCAACAAGGGGCGTAACATAGGCAGGCTAATTCTAATCAGGGCTCGAAAGAATGCAAGCATGTAGTGAAAACGTTATTAGTGTCGTGTGCACAATGAGTGAAGTGTGCAATACATAGGAAAACCATACAAAATAGAACATAATTTTATACAGAATTTACAATTTCCTTAACACTATATTAGATTGAACCCTTCCCTTCACACCATCTATTCAATCTTCTTTAGAGGGCCTAACTAAACAATCCAAGTAATTTTTGTATCTGACCTGGCAGGCCTTCGCATTACATTGTCACTGGAAGTTCTGAAGGATATTGGAGCAATCAAAACAAATCAAAAAAGATTATTGTGAATGCCAAAAGTCCATTTTAGTTGCCATTTCAGTTGTCCATTTTTTCGTTGTCCATTTCAGTTGCAAATAAATTAAAATCTTTAGAGACATTACTCATACGTCTTCAGCTTACAAAAAGTCATTAGCTATAGCACAGTAGATATTTATCCTAACAACCGATGCCTCCATCAGTTGATAAGGAGGATGTTTTTTGCCTCCACAGCATCCTTGTTTGACCCTCCTGTGCCCCTCTCCTTCAGCACTGGGGTTACATTAGCTGACTGATGGAGGGAAACTGAGGGAGAATAGATACATTTGAATACTAGTCAGTACCAGTGTGCAAGAGTAACTTTGCTTTGGAAGAATAAATCACCTCTAACATTGGGTGTCCTACGTGTGGATGTTGCTGCACTGAGTAAAACTATTAGAATCATTTTTTAACTTTTTAGAATGTCATGCCTTGAGGCTGTCCATATATTTAAAGGGTGGCTTGAGATTGTCTATCATTTTAAAGGGTGCCTTGACTGAAAAAAGGTTGAGAAACTCTGGCATAGAGTAATAAAAAGGGCAACTCCGCTTTTGCAATTTAGTGGTGCTAAAAATAACTTTCTAGTTCGAACTGCAGCCAACTATGTTCCAAGAACGGGTAAAAATAACTCAAACATGGCTTCTTTCTATAGGGGTCTTCTTAACACATTTGGTGGCTATAAGCCTCAGAAATGTAATTTCCTGCTTATGTGATTGGCTCACTGCCATTTCAATTTTTGCCTTATTACAACACTGGTCATGTGACTATTACAGGAAGAACCTCACTCCGCAAACAGGAAGAATTAAGTGAGTGGGGTCTGTGCCTGTGTTTCAATACAAATGGCTGCAGATAGGACTGTGCAATGAAGTTTGCTAAATCCTTTGCATGTATATAATTTACATGGAGATTTTTTGTTTTCAGCAAAAGTGTAGTTACACTTCAGAATTCCAGAATCATCTGGAAATACTCCTGTCATCAGACCCTGATCATAAAACCCAGCAAATGCTAATGTAAGTTCACATGTGAATTGTTTAGAAGCATTTGATGTACCCCATCTGGACTCAATCACTACTGTATCCCAGTGTATTGTAATAGATTTGAAACAGATACCAATGAAACTCCCAGCATCCTTAGCTATTATGGTGTCCGGTTTTAAAAGTTAATCATAGTTCAGATATTTGCTTTTAAATATGTAACAGCAAATGAAAATTCCAGCATTTAAAAGAAAACAAGACACACTTATGAATTTGTTTTGAAATACTTTCCTTTAAAAGATGTGATCACTAAAATTTTCATTATTTTGCATGCAAGGTTTGTGAGGTCTGCTAGTACTTATATTGGTCGTTCAGATGCTCTGTAAAAAATCTGAAAAGTTCTACTTAATAACACGGTACAAAGACCACAGGTGTGTGGGAAGTCGCTAGTCATTTGCACAACTGCACTAAATTAAGTTGATTTGTTAATCTAGGTTACAGGTTAAAGCTGAACTCCAACCTTTTTTTTTCAATCAAATAGTTTTTTATTAATTATTTTTTCACTATTTACAACAAATGGGCAGTTATGTCAATTACATCACATTACCCCACCCGACTTCTGTATGCAAACAAAAAGCAAAGATAACATCAAGCAACCCAACATTCAAAACACTCCCAAAAAAAAAAAAAAAAGCTACAGTGTTAGCTTTCTTACCTAATGGCCCTTATTAATATTCTCGTTGGATTTCTCAACCAGATCAGACACTAACCACCAATGCCAGATCTTTCCAAATTTCTTAGGACATCTCCTATGTTTATAGGTGAGTTCCTCTCATCTTAAATTAAGATTAATTGCTTTAATCCATTGGTCAGTCTTTGGTGGACAGTTATCCATCCTGATATCCATTTCAGTGCCATGTACATGTTCTTAGCCACATCACTTGCACCTCTTCTGGGAAATTATCTACCGGCATAACCCCTAACAATGCTACTTTTGGTTTAGGCTGTACCTGTGTGGAGCACAAGGAATTAAAAATATCAAATATGGACTCCCAGTAGCGGTGCAATTTGGGACATCACCACAGCATGTGTATAAGTGTACCGGTACCATTTATACATCTTGGGCAATTAAATGTAGTTACTTTACCCCCAATAATAAAGTTCTAACGGAGTATAGTGTACTCTGTGGATAATGAATAATTGATTCATACACTGTGCAGAGAATAAGGATACCTTAAATAAATTTTCAAAGCTTGCCCCCATTCCTCATCACTAAGTGTCTCTAAGTCTCTTCACCACTGTCCATAGCTACCTACTTGTGAGTTAATTCTTGTTATTGTTTTAAAAGAAGAGTATATCTTTCCCATTAGTCCCTGTTTAGCATGTCTAATAGTAACTGCCATAGTTAAGATTAATGAATAATTATATTTTAATATAAATGTATTTGCTTAGGACTGTAAGGCATGCCATAGCTGTAGATATTGGAAAAAATAATTTACCGGTATTAGGCAAATTATATTTCTCTGCCAATTTATCAAATGATTGCAAAACATCATTGTCATAGAGTTGGCAAAGAAACAGAATGCCTGCCTTTTTCCATATCTCAAAATGTTTACGTTTCGCCACTTCAGGCAGTTGTAGGTTATTTCATATGGGCATATATTGTGTGTAACCCTCATGATGAGTTGCTTGTTGAACAGTGGTCCAAGTCCTATGTTCTAAATCGAATGTAATATATCTTCGCTTAGTAAAAAATTAGTAGGAAACTATTAACTGCACTAATGGATTTATCGGCATTTGGGAAAATATAATTTGCTGTATAGGACCCTAACAATCTATAGTGTTCCATCCATTTATTTGCTGAAGTTCAGATGCCAGATAGTAAAGTCTGGCATTAGGGACAGCCAAACCTTCTTCATCCTTAGGCAACTGCAAGGTTTCCAAGCTGATCCGAGGATGTTTATATCTCCATATAAGATCTCTAAACAGAGTAGCTATTTGTTTAAAGAATTTCCGTGGTAACCATATGGGACAATTATGGAGCAAATATAATAATTATGGCATCCAAATTATCTTTATTAAATTGGCTCTGCCTATTATTGTCGAAGGTAATTTACTCAAGATTTTTCCCACTTGCCCAAAACGCTTAAGTAGTAGGGACATATTCCTCTCCACATATGTACTCACTTGTGATGTGATATATACCCCTAAATATTTAAATGTAGAGACTACAGCAATCTGGGAGGCAGAGATTGGCAGTTTGTTCACCAAGGGGTTCACTGGTAAAAGTACTGATTTGTCCCAATTTATCTTAAAGCCTGAAAAGGAGTCCTATGTTTTAATTAAAGACATTACTGCCTCCAATGAGGAAGAGGTATCTCCCAGAAATAAAAGTGTATCATCAGCGTATAAAGCAATTTTGTTCTCTCCCGTAGATCTACGAAACCCAGTAATATTCTTTGATTGACAAATAGAAGCAGCCAGTGGTTCTAAAGCTAAAGCAAACAATGAAGATGATAATGGGCATCCCTGCCTTGTTCCTCGTTGCAATAAAAAAGGTGCTGATATGTGTCCATTTATCTACACCTGTGCCACTGGGGCAGTATAAAGTAGCTGTATCCATCTTATAAACTGGGGTCCAAAACCAATTTTTTCTACACAATACCACAAAAAGTCCCATGCTATGCTATCAAAAGCTTTAGCCCCATCAAGCGACAATATAGCTCTATTACCCAAGTTTTCCATGGAACCTGTAAGTTAAGAAATAAACTCCTTATATTCACTGCCATGGATCCATTTGGGATAAAGCCTAATCGATCGCTATTATCTTAGAAATGATTTTCGTCAATCTAGTGGCTAATACTTTTGCCAATAGTTTCACGTCTGATGTAATTAATGAAATTGGGTATGATTCAAGGTTACTAGGAATGTTATCGGGTTTTGACAACACTATAATCATTGCTTCATTCATAGAAGATGGCAGATAGCGACTCTCAAATGCGGTATTAAAGACCTCCAGCAGTTTAGGCAGCAAATCTTCTCCAAAAACCATATAAAGCTCCCCTGGTAACCCATCTGCACCTGGGTTTTTATTATTAGGCAAATTAGCCAAAGTTATTTGGAGTTCTTCTAGTGACAGGGGTTGATCCAACATCTCCATATCACTCTCTGATAATTCTGCTAAAGTTATGGAATTCAGAAAAAGTTTCAGATCAATCTCCGTATAGGATACTTTACTACTATACAAGTTTTTATAGAAATCAACAAAAGCAGATGAAATCTCCAAGGTTGTTTGCACAGTTTCAGTAGAAGAAATTTGCAATTCCACTATTTGTGACATTGATTTTTGGGTTTTTACAATTGCAGTAAAAAGATGACCCATATTTTCCCCATCCTCAAAATAGTGTTGCTGAAGAAAAAACATTCCTGCTCTGCTTTTTTATGTGAGATACCGGAATATATCTGTTGTTTTTGTATCCATATCTGCTGTATTTCTTTAGTAGGGATCCCTATTCCCTATACATTGAAGTTCAGTCCTTAAGCCGTACACACGGTCGGAAATTCCCGACCACAAAATCCGTCTGATTTTTTCCGACGGATTTTGTCCGACACTGGTGTTGCATACACATGGTCGGACAAAGTTGTCGGAAAATCTGATCATTTTGAACGTGGTGACGTTTGTTGCATACGACGGAACTACGTAAAGGCTTGTAGCCAATAGCTTTGGTCTCGTAATTTGATCTGAGCATGCGTGGCACTTTGTCTGTCGGAATTCTCTACACACGATCGGAAAAAGTCAGATCGGATTTTGTTGTAGGAAAATTTGAGAGCAGGATCTCAATTTTTTTCCGTCGGAAGCTCAGATGGAAAAAGTCCGACGGAGCCCACACACGGGCGGATTTTCTGACAACATGGTCCGATCGGACATTTTCCGTCGGAATTTCCGACCGTGTGTACGGGGGCTAAGACTTTTTCTGTCACTGTATAATCCCAGGCCCTAGACCTTTTTTTTTATTCTAAATATTTGTGAAATAAACAGACCTCTCATATAAGCCTTTAATGAGTCTCAATATATCTGTGAAGATACAGTAGACCTATTAATAGTGCCATAAGTCAAAAGGTCAAGTTTTATTTTCTGTTTTGAAGGAAAAAGGTCAAACCAGTAAGGGGTTGACTTTCCATAGGGTACTGGTATGAGTTAAATTTAAAGTCAACTTAAAGCCGAGCGACACCTGAAATTTTTTTTTTTAAAGTCAGCAGCTACAAATACTGCAGCTGCTGACTTTTAATAAATGGACACTTACCTGTTCCAGGTTCCAGCGGTGTCGGCAGAAGAAGATGACGAGCGATCGCTCGTCTCTCGCTGCCCCGCCGCCATCCTCTGTCAGGGAATCAGGAAGTGAAGACGCAAAGTCTTCACTGCCCGGTTCCCTACTGCGCATGCGCGAGTCGCGCTGCGTGCCTCTATTGGTCCCCGCTGTGTCCTGGGAACTGTGTTTCCCAAGAAACAACAGGGCATTCTCGGATAGGGGCGGGACAGCTCGGATAATGCGTCCCGGAAGTGGGTGCAGATACCTGTATTATACAGGTATCTGCACCACCTCCCCCCTGAAAGGTGCCAATTGTGGCACCCGAGGGGGGGAGGAATCCGATAAGCGGACGTTCCACTTTAGGGTGGAACTACGCTTTCAGAACCAATGGGGAATGATCGAATAATCCTCTAGTTGCATACGTAACTTCAGATATGACAGGTAACATCGTAGATGTAACCAATGCCATGTCTATTCTGGATAAAGTCCCATGGGTATTAGAGAAGCAGGAAAACACTCTCTCTTTAGGATGAAGCATTCTCCAGAAATCCATGAGGCATATCTCCCGAATGTATCCAGAAAAGGGAGTGCAAAAAACCTTACGGTGCACACTTGATACATTTTTTCCATCATTTTGCAAAAGGGAAGAACACCCACCACCTAACAAATGGCCATTAATACAAGAATTAAAAACTAACATCCATACATTTCCCTCATGAAAAAAGTATAGAGAATCCATTCAGTGATTGTCACTGGACTCTCTCCTCCGACCCCCAAAAAAAACCCAAAAAAACTTTTACCTGACCAACCCCAAAAAAGGAGAGAAAAATAAAAAATGAGGGGGGCCGGGGAGGAGGGGGGGGGGGAAGGAGAGGAAACAATCCCCAAAAAAACAAAAAACAAAAACATTTCTCGTCTCCCTCTTGTACCCCCCCCCCACATCACCCTCCCCCATAATTCTAACCATAGTGCCTATTCAGCCATTCAACAACTGCCTGTGGCTTGTCAAAAAAATATACTGCATCTTTTGCCTCTATTCTTAATTTAGCAGAATATTTCATTGAATAAGACAGCTATAGTGTCTGCAGCCTCTTCTTTACAGCTTGAATTTTAGCCCGTTGTTTTTGAACTTCAGGAGAAATGTCCAGAAAGAACCTAATGTTAGTCCCATTAAACATAACTTCCTTCAAATTTCTAGCTCTTCTAAGAATATGATCTCTGTCTCATTGATTAGAAAGTCATATTAGGAATGTCCGTGGGGGGGCTCCTGCAGGTAGTGGCCTACTTGGTACTCAATGTGCTCCTTCAACCGAGAAAGACATAGAAAGATATTCTTTTCCAATCATCTCCCAAATCCATGATTCCCCAAATTCTGTTGGATTGACTCCCTCAGATTGCTCTGGCAGGCCCACCGGCCTTATGTTGTTACGTCGAAACGATTTTGGAGATCTTCCAACTTATGAGCATGAGCATCAGATTTTTTTTATTTCTTCTTTAACCTCTTTGCCCAATGGCTGCGTTGAATCCTCTATTTTTTTATCAAGGTTTTCCAAAGACTTTTCCCTTATTTTCTGTACTTCTTGGAGCAGAAAAATAAATTCTTCTTTAAGCTCCTTGACTGGTCCAGTCAGATTACCTATAGAGCTCTGGCATTGTTGAATTGCTTTTAACACATCTATTAGTGTAGGCTCTACTGATGTTAATTTTACACTTGTATCCATCTCTTCTGCTTCACTTGTCTTTTGAGCTGAGTTTTCCGAGTGTTCATGCATATTAGCTATATTAGTACAAGAAGCTTCTAATTCTTCATCAGCCATGTATTGTGACAATTTATTTTCCCTGTCTTTTAACGGCAATGCATATTTTGCAAGTTTTGCAGCTGCGGCTTCTTTAGCCTTCTCTTTTGTGGATTTACCACTTTGTGTTTGTTGAGGGATTCCGCCCCCATCTTGCATAGAGGCATCAGTATTAAAAGTCCCTTTCCCCTCTTTACATATTTTGGCCATTCTATTACTGCCCCTTTTCTCCATTCCTCCTCTTTCTTCCTGTTGTCCCCTTCTTAATTAGTTGTTTATTTCTTAGATTATTTTATTTTATTTTTCTGGAGTTTTGTGTAATTTATATATATATGTATATATATATATATATATATATATATATATATATATATATATATATATATATTTTCCCTTTCTCCCTTTCCTTTTCTTATTTTTTCTTCTTTTCCTCCTTTCCTGTCCTTTTCCCCTTTCCTGCTTCTTTGTTTTCATTTTCTTTAATTACAGTTCTTGTTAATTTTTTCAATTTACCTGCTCCTACAGTCGAATTTGGCTGAGTTCCTCCAATTTTGTTCCAAATCCTGCCGAATCCGGACTTTTTTGTAAAGCAAGGGGAAATCAGGGATACAGCTTCCCCTGTGGGGTTCCCACTTAAAAAAAAGTCAGCAGCTATAAATACTGCAGCTGCTGACTTTTAATAATTGGACACTTACCTGTCCCAGGGTCCAGCGATGCAGGGGATTGAAGCCCTGCTCGTTCCCCCCCTCCCCTCGGCGGTGCCGGCATTTTAACTGTGGGCGCCTGGCTGTGGCATCACAGCCGGGCACCCACTGTGCATGTGCAAGCCGCGCTGCGCGCTGTCACTGGCCGTGCAATCATCTGGGACTGGTCACGTGTCCCAGATGATTGACAAGAGGGAGGGGAGAGAGGTGATCTCCCTTCCTGCGCCGAGGGAAGTGATGTCAGGAGCCCAGGCGCCAAAAGAGGCAGACTACAAGGGGCCCCCTAGCAACAGGCATTTAGAGGTGAGTAAAAAAAAAAAATTCTCCAAATGTTTTTTTTTTTTTTTTTTTTTAAGCACATTAATAATAATTTTTTTTTTTTTTTTTTGGGGTGGAACTCCACTTTAAGCAGAAGGGGCCAGCAAAAAAGTCTTAACATTTTTTTTTCCTATGTGACTATTCAAAATTCAGCTGATGTCTGCTTCCCAGGCACTCAGGGCATATCAATCAGGGAGTTAGCCGGTAAAGGATAGAAGGTTTGGAGCACGCCCTGCATACGTCCTCTCACGTCCACATCAGACTGCCAAGACTTGTTCAGGGTCCTAACTCCAACCTTACCTTCAGTCGTGCACAGTTGTACAGGTCCTTGTCCTGTACTGAAATAGCTTAATCTGATTTCACTACATGCCGTGAGCTTCTCACAGTGTGAACAGTTATATAAATAATAAGTGTCACTGAGCAACAACTGTAAATCACACACAGCAAAAAAATCTAAATAAATATATAAATATGTGTAGTGCTATGAAACAAAAATGCAAAACGTATTACAATCTTAAAACAATATTGTGCAATGAAGTTCGTGTTACTTTCCACAATGAAGTGCAATAAAGTTCAAAGGAATGTGCGTATGAAAAAAATCTGTGCTCCCAAACATCAAGTGCACACTTGCAATCTTCTTTTTTGTGTGAACCAGTGAGCACATCCTCCTATAACACCACCACGCCAACGGTGTTTGAGAATCTGCTCAACGTTGTATTGAGCTCCAGATTATCAGGCACGATAATAAATCTGATGGAAAGATGGTAAATGCCTACAACCCCGTGGGAGTTCACACTGCTACTCCACTACCATCCAGAGGGTATGGTTCACATCAAAAATCGCTCAACGCAATAAAACGAGTGTACCTCTGATGAAGTTCCCACCCAGGGATGCAATGCGTAAGGGTGGAGCCGACTATGTTACATCATTACGTCCATCATTGCAACCATTGAGTTCTGGTGTTTCTAGCAGCATTGTCCTGATCTGACTATTGGCTTCAGAGGTCCCAATCTTTTAGGAGAAAGAGACACTGTACTATTGTTTGCCAGGTAATCCTTTGCTTTATGAGAGTATATTGGGGCATTTTTTAACAAAAAAGAGTTTTAAATGGAGAACATTATATCTTGTTTTATTGCTTTCAGGGATACCCCCTGGATGGTAGCGGAGTGGCGGTGTGATCTCCCACTGGGTTGGATTCATTTACCATCTTTCTGTAAGATTCATCCATGTGCCTCTTATAATCTGGAGATCAATACAAAGGTGAGCAGATTTACAAACATAGTTGGCATGGTGGTGTTAAAGGAGGAGGTGCTCACTGGTTCACACAAAAAAGAAGATTGCATGACAGCCCAGAGAAGCCCAATGAGTATGGTGTGAACAGCCCCCGAGAGGGATGATGCTTATGAGAATAATAGCAAGTAGCTATGTTCTGAACTCTTTGACTGAAGTAGTAATTCTCAGCTAGACTCTGTTGTTCTAAAATCCTGTTACCATGACTGAGATATTGCTTTGAAGAGTCCATGTCTGTGCAGCTTTCATAATCCATTCTGTATTATTCTGGCGTGAGTGCATGCTCTTTTCTATCCTAAACCTGTTTTGCAATTATTGATTCCAACTTTGCACCTGTTTAGTAAACTGAAAGTTATATTTACTCTCTGTCTGATCATATAGCTGATCATGTTAAACCTCCATGATTGAAAGAACTGAAATCCAATAAAGAGAAAGGGGTGGGGTATTCACAGTCAGGTTGGGGAGGGAAATTCTAGAAGATGTAGGATGTCCTCCAGCCTGAAAACAAGGTGGGCTCTATCTGACTTGCTGCGGCTTCTAATGGACACAATGAGAAAATCACTCCGTTAAGTCTTTTTAGAATTAGCAATTTACAGGAGAGGAGCCCCTCAGACCATGCAAGACTGAAGGTAAGGCTGGCATCTTTAATTTTAAATGTCATAAAGAATGTGGTAAACTACAACCCAAAACTTCAGTAGAGCTGTTAACTGGATCAGATGAATCTCCCACTACTCAATTTCAACATCCTGGAGGCTGCCACTGTAGAAGCTGCAAAAACGCTACCAGGAGTCAGGCCATGGCAGCTGACAGTATTGGATGGGAGCCTTAAGCCTCGTACACATGGTATGATGGTTGGCAGAGGGTTGTCTGTTGACAGACTGCTGTCCTAAAATCTTACCGTTAGTATGCTCCTTTTGACAATTGTTGTCCAACTTTCGGCCAACAAATGTCGGGTGGCAGGCTAGTAAATTTTTGGCAGACATCGGTTTGACGTCAAATTTCCGTATGGTCAGTACACAAATCCGTCACACAAAAGTCGAAAGTACAAACATGCATGCTCGGAATCAATGCTCACCAAACACAAAATTAGCAGAAGGGGCCTAAAGGGTGGCGCTCAAGAGCTGAAATTCCACATAGTATGTCACTACGTTCGTGTTTGTGGCACGACAATTGTGTAATAATAGCATGCAAGACAAGATCCTGGCACAGACAAAAATCGGACGCTCGGTTGGCCAACAATCGCACCGTGTGTACGAGGCTTTAGTCAAAACAGATAACATCCATCATGGCAGGTTCTCTTTAACCACTTACTCTTCAGAAGATTTACCCCCTTTCATGACCAAGCCATTTTTTGCGATACGGCACAGCTTTATTTTAACTGACAAGTGCGGGGTCGTGCGACGCTGTGCCCAAAAAAAATTGATTTCCTTTTTTTTTCACAAAAAGAGCTTTCTTTTCTTGGTATTTGAGCTATAAACAAAAAAAAGACTGACAATTTTGAAAAAAAAACACCAATATTTTTTACTTTCCGCTATAAAACATATTCAATAAAAAAATTGAAAAATACAAATTTCTTCAGAAATTTAGGCCAATATGTATTGTGCTACATATTTTTGGTAACAAATCCCAATAAGCGTATATTGATTAGTTTGCACAAAAGTTATAGCGTCTACAAACTATGGGATACTTTTATTTAAAAATTTTTTTTTTTACTAGTAATGGCGATCAGTGACTTATAGTGGGACTGCGATATTGTGGTGGACAAATTGGACACTAACTGACACTTTTGACCCTTTTTGGGGACCAGTGACACTAATACACTGTACTAATGACCCTGCCTGGGAAGGGCTTAACATCAGGTGTAATCAAAGGGTTAAATGTGTACATAACCTGTGCTTGTCTACTGTGGGGGAGGTGCTTTTACTAAGGGATGGCATAGATCCATGTCCCTGCTTTGCAGGAACACAAGACCAATCCCTTCCCTACTGACAGAACGGCTATCTGCCTTGTCTACATAGGCAGATCGCCATTCTGCCTGTGTACTAAACAATCGGCAGGTCCCGGCAGACATCCAGTCTGCGGTACCCGCTGCTGGGCTACAGCTGTGTGTGAACACAGTGGGAGCAAGCCGCCGGTGGCACGCATGCATGCTCCAGACCTAGAAGTGTCGGATAATGTACTAGGTACATGATCTGGCATAGCCATGCCACTTTGCTGCTGTATATCTAAGTTATACGGTCGTTAAATGGTTAAAGCACAACAGTAACATTTCAAATATTTGTAGTGAAAAAAACAAAAACAAAAAAAACAAATGTGAATAGGAAATGTAATCACATTAATTGGCTTCTGGAAATCAATGAGCTGAAACAGTCACAGGGATATAAGACTTGTCTAAAGTTTCATTAGCTCTTTGAATACCAAGTCTGATGCTTGACTCAGCAATACATAATTTATACGCATATTATCACATTTCCTTTCTTACTGTTATTATAGGACACATCGGCATATTTCTCCAGGAAATCACAGAAAGCAGTTTTTAAAGTGGTACTTTGGTCAAAGGATAGCATAGTATTAGGTAGATGAACATCCACTTCCAGCTCGTTGTTTTATTTATTTTTCAGTCTGTGGTGTAAAATACTGGAGTGAATGGCAAAGTATGGTTGGGAATTGTAGTTAAAAGTGTAGCACTGCCCCTCCAAGAGCCGTTTTGTATATTGGGACCTCTGTTCTTTGGCTTTGACACTAATGCCACGTACACACGGTCGGACTTTCTGGCAGAAAAAGTCCGATGGAAGCTTTTCATTGGATATTCCGACCGTGTGTATGCCCCATCTGACTTTTTCTGTCAGCATTTCCGACGGACTTAGATATAGAGCCTGTTTTAAATTTTTCCGCCGCAAATGTTGATGGAGTTTTTCTTTGTTTCTATTATAAATTTTGTAAATAAGTATGTTTTCTCCTTCACTGATGGGCACTGATGGGCACTGATGAGGCTGCACTGATGGGCACTGACAAGGCGGCACTGATGGGCATTGATGAGTTGGCAACAATGATGTGGCACTGATGGGCACTGATGATGGGCACTAATATGCAGCCCTGATGGGTACTGATAGGCGTCACTGATGGGCACCGATAGGTGGCACTGATATGCAGCACAGATGGGTATTGATAGGCGGCACTGATGGGCACTGATAGGCGACACTGATGGGCACTTATAAGTGGCACTGATGGACACTGATGGGTGGCACTGATGGGCATCACTGATAAGAAAGCACTGGCAGGAATTACTGATGGGCACTAATTGGCATAATGTATGGGCACTGATTGGCATCCCTGGAGGTCATGGGAGGACACCTGCATGGCACAAGTGATCTGCTGATCGCTGGTGCAATGCTTTACAGGCTCCTGCAGCAAAAAATAATAAATGCACATTTTTTTACAGGCAAAAAAAAATTGCATTTATTTTTATTTTTTTCAAAAAGTGAACTTTGAGCACAAAATAACCTCAGCAGCATTTCAAGGCATTTGTGTGCAGGCATTATAGTACAGCCCAACCACTTTTAGGCAGCTGCCAGCAGTTATGCAGTGCTACAGACACTTGTCCACTCTCAATTCTTCCCTACTCCACACTTGCTATAGCATCTTCCAGTCTTTAAGGGTGTTGGAATATATTGTTAATTTATTTTTGTACAACAACTACAGACATATTATTCAGCCAGTAGATGGCAGTGTTTATAATTTTGTAGCTGCATCTATGACTATACTGTGTGTCTTCTTCCTGAATAAAGTTCCTGCTTCCTGTCTGCCTGTTCCTGCTTCCTGTTAAGCAGCAGCAAAGCCCACGTGAACTGTGCACTGTTTGTCTGTTCTGTAAGGTTATACAGAATTTATTATTCAAAAGTATTTTATTTGTAGAAAAAAATGTATTCAACAGGTTAGCTTTACATTGTGATGGTTACAGCAAGCATAACATAACAGAAAATATCCCAATAGTGGGACATAATAAGAATAATACATATTTCTCAAATATAGATTAAATTGTAGTCTTGAGTCCATGATGAGGAGCAATTAATGCTCCAAACTGTTCCATATGTTGGACTAAAACCTGGAGGTCCGAGTGACAAAAAAAAGGGGGATCATATGTACATAGGTGAACTGTATACAAGTTACGAAATGTCAATCACTGCAACCATCTTCACCAAACCCACACCTGGCGGCCAGGTATGATATAATCAATTTTACATAAAAAAGAAAAAAGTGTTCAAACAGGTTGGTTGTAAAGCACTGCGTAAACTGTTGGTGCTATATAAATCATGTATAAAAATAATAATAATAATAATAAGAGAGAAAAAAGAGAGAAAAGAAAAGGGAGAAAGAAACGAAGGAGTCCAACGGGGGGAGCTCCAGAAGACCGCTAAATTGAAAGAAATATAGTATTGAATCTGGAAGGTTGGTTGTATGTTATCCATGGCTGCCAGATCCTGAGAGATTTATTATGAGTATCTGAGGCCAGGGCCATCAGTTTCTCATTGATCATGATGTCATGCATGCGGTTTTTAACTGCTTCAAAGCTAAGCACAGGGGTTAGCTCTCGCAATAGTCAACTTAGTTGCAGTAAAAATGCGCAGAGACAATTTACGCTCCGGATGAAGCAGTTCTGGGATTGGTTCACAAAGAAGGGCCTCGTAGAGGTCACTTTTAAGATTGGTATGAAACATGTTACGAAGAAGGGTATAAACCCTGACCCCTAGTCTACATACTTTAGGACATGTCCACCAAATATGGACCAAAGTTTATTTTCTGTGAGCAACCACAGAAGCAAAGAGGGGAAAAGGATGTAATGAAGCAAGCTAATCTATCTGGTGTATAGTACCATCTATAGAACACCTTGTAGGCATTCTCCAGTATGAGAACATGCTTTTAGAAAGGGCTACTGTCATGATCTGCCAGTCATCTGGGTCCAATTGTATTGCCAAATCCTTCTTCCATTGTAGATGGTAGGATTTCACTGGGGGTTTCCTGAAGGAAATGATTGATGAGTAAAGTAAAGATATGAATCCCAGTGCATGGGATCGTGCAAAGACTTTCAAAAGGGGTCAATGTATATGGAGTGGGTCGGGTTTTTATAATTTGTTGGAGGTAATGTCTAATTTGTAGGTAACTATAGTGTTCCTATAAAGGAATATCATGGGAAGATCTAAGGGTTTCAAAAGTTAATATTCTCATGGGGTGAACAGAGAATGAATGTCAGTGAAACCATTATCAGTCCACCACAAGAATTGCTTAGGGTTTTTACAGCCGGGAGGAAATGGCGGGCAATGAAGGAGGCAAAGTACAGTAATGGTAAATGGAAGGATATTAAACCTGACAAAAATGTAAATAAAAAGTCCCACAGTCAGGGAGAATGGATCAAACATGGCCCAAACCTAGTCGGGCGATGTATAAGAGGGAGCCAGGGTAAAGAGGAAACAGGAATAATGTGCGATTCAGCCAAGTCAATAGTGGCCCATAATGGCTTTGATGTAGGTCGTGGAAGTGATATAATGAGGCTATATTCACTGCCATATAATATGTTTGGAAATTGGGGACCGAAAAGCCCCTATTAATCCTCAGAGCGTGTAAGACCCATTTACTGATTCGAGGACGAGTGGGGCCCCAGATAAATTTCAAAAGTTTGCGTTGGTGAATTCACAATATAAACAAGATAATCGGGACTGGTAATACTCAGAAAAAACATAACAGTATTGGGAGATAGGACATACGTACTGCAGCAATCCTGCCAAACCAGGACAACGGGAGATGAGACCAGGATGAGAGCATGTCAGTGAGTTTTCTAAAAAGAGGGGGGAGGATGGTCTGGTATAGTCCTTCGTATTTGGGGGTAAGTCAGATTCCCAGATAAGGCAGTGAGGGGAGCCATTGAAAAGGAAAGGTCGTTTTCAGAGAAGCCAGATCAGAAGGAGAAAGATTGACTGACATTGCCATGGGGTTAACATGCAGGCCCGGAAGAGACATGAAAGCATCCAAAAGGGATAATAAATTAGGCAGCGAGATTCTGGGTGTTGTCAAAGTCAACAGAATATCATCTGCAAATAAGGAGATCTTATGGGCCGAACTCGTGACCTCGATACCTTTTATGTCTGGATGTAAACGGACTGCCTCCACCAAAGGCTCCATAGCAAGGATGAACAGGAGCGGTGAGAGTGGACAGCCCTGTCGTGGGGCCGATGAGAAGATTCAAAACCATAATATTTAATTTTAGCCTGGGAGGCATCGTATAGTGCTGCCAGCCAAATTAAAAAGGCGGTACCAAAGCCATAATGACAGAGTACGGCATTAAGGTAAGGCCATGACAGGGTGTCAAAAGCCTTGTTCACATCCAGCGACAAAAGCATAGTTTCCAGGGAGCGGCTATGGGCAAGGTGTTGTGTTGCAATTGTATGATTAGTCTAATGGCATCCCCTGCCTGTATCTGTGGCATAAATCCGACTTGGTCTTTTTTTATTAAACGGGGGAGGAAAGAGTTCAAGCGATTAGTCAAAATTTTGGTGAGGATTTTTATAGCAATATTAATAAGGGAGATCAGTCTAAAATTAGTCCAAGAAGAATTATGACAGTCTGGTTTTGGTAACATCACTATGTTAGCTGTTAGAAGGTCAGGAGAGAGATTCTGACCATTTTTAGCTATACAGAATTCCTAACAGGTTATAGGCCCAGACATAGCCCAGACACCCGCCCAGAGAAAAGATGAGGACCTAGTCATATCCCAGTCATAGCCAGCTACAACAAATAATGCAAAATACAGCAATGGAAAGAAGACTGTAAAAGAATACAAGAAAATGGGCAGTAACAAAGCTGCAACAAACCAGAACCACCAGTCTTAGAAATTCAAGATGAAAATGCTGCTAATAAGAGAAGGTGACTGGATGGAGAAAGACTAAAAAGCTCAGAGCACAATCTCTCTTAGCATAGAAGATACTCAAATCATACATATATGTAAGTGTGAAACTGCTAAAGAAATCTGAGAAGGATTACAAAAGGTGCATGAAAGAGCTAATCTCAGCAATAAACTGTATTTGACTAAAAAGCTTTACAAAATCAAGCTGATGAAAGGCCAGGATGTGCAGGATTATACAAGCACACCTTGGAAATGGTTGAACGCTTGAGAGGTATAGGAGAAGAAATAAAAGATTTCCATGCAGCAGCACTATTACTCAGCGGTTTACCAGAAAGTTATGAAGCGCTTGTCACAGCACTTTATGCACATCCAGATGTTGAACTGACATTGGAATATGTTAAGGGCAAGCTTGTGGATGAATATAAGCCTAAAACAGAAAGCATTAATAGTGACAGTGCTTCTGTCACAGAGTCTGCTTTAAAGATGGAAAATAGGAATAAAACAAGTAACATGCCTCAAGAAACAATTTTCGGCAATTTGAGCTACAGTAGCTGTTCTATTGGATTGGACTACATGGGCCAGTCTTCACTCCCTATGGACATCAATGAGCCTTGGCCACTCATGGACCTGTTGCCTATTTGCAGGTTTTCTTTCCTTGAATCACTTTAGGTAGGTCCTGACGACTGCACCCAGGAAGATCCCAGAAGAGCTGTAGTTTTGGAGATGCTCTGACCCTGTCATCTAGCCATTACAATTTGGCCCTTATCAAATGTCACTCAAATCCTTACGCTTGCCCATTTTTTATGCTTTCAGCACATCCAGTTCAGGGCCAACATGTTCACTTGCTGCTTAATATATCCCACCCACTTTCAAGTGACAATGTAACAAAATAATGTTATTCACGTCAGTCAGTGGGCATAATGTTATGGCTGATTGGTGTATATACTCGACTGAGGCTCCAAAGCCTCAGTCGAGTACAATTTTTTTTTATCATCGAAGGTCAAAATACTGTATATGCAGTATGTTGGGAATACAATGGTTTTCTATGATGTTATCAGTTTAGGAAACACTACTCTACAAGGTTGGTATTTGTAAGCCAGCAACAGCAAAAAATATATAAAAAATAAAACACATATTGAGAAAAAAAGTATTGATTTTTTTATTTGCTGCTCAAATTTGTGAAAGCAGAAAGATGTCATGCAAGAAACATGCCAGTACCTCCTAACGCTGTCCATGTAACTTCCAGTTTAGCTCTCTAAATCTGCCTCTCTATTTTTACGCTCTCATTTGTATTTTTACTATTTTTAAAGTTATAGTGGCTGTAACCTTAAAAAAACAAAACAAAGAGACCCTGTTTCTTTAAAGCAGATTTAACAGCACAGTGCTTGTGCTGTCTAATCTGCCCCTTTCTAAGCTGTAAAAAACCTGGTTGACCCTGCCTGTTCCTGTGTCCCCCTCTGTGTGCTGACCACAATAATCATAGCTTCTGATCCCTGATTACCGTGGTCAGTTTACGTGCCTCCGCCATCCTGCTGCTCTCCTCTCTCCCTCTCTCTCCCCCTCCCTCCCTGCCTGTCAATTCCTGTGTGTGTGAGCCGTCTCCCTCTTCCTGCCACTACCAGTAGCTGGCTATAAAAGTAAAGAAATATTACTGCCAGCTCCTCTGTTCTATCAATCTATCTTACACTGTGTAAATGTTTGTATAAAACGGTGTCTGTAAATACCTTTTCTCAGATCTTTTATGGCCAGTCACGTGACCTCTGGCCACTCTCCTCCCCCATCTAAAGGCTACAGTGGGAGGGGCTGAGCAGCCAGCACAAAGGTCATGTGACCTTTCCGGCTGACCTCAGAGGGGGATCTGGCTGTAGCCTGTAGCCTATAGATCGGAGGAGGAGAGTGGCCGGAGGTCACATGACCAGCTATACAAGATTGGAGATAAGGTATTTATAGGCATCCTTTAATCAAAACATTTACACAGTGTAGGATAGATTGATAGAAGGGGCTGGCTGTAATGTTTCTTTACCTTTACAACCACTTTAACCCTGAAGATTCCTGCAGCATGTTGGTGATAATGACAAAGTCACCAATCATGAACCACTAATAAGTTATTAGACTTTGCTATTGTGGCTATAGGCAAATGTGCCGTGACTGATTGTTTTTTACACTAAGCGAGCAGTGGCAAGTATTTAACTGAACACTGTAGTTAAGTATGCCCATATGAGGATAATATTGAAGGCTAGCAAGCAACATATACTATAATTGTGAAGCTCTGTCTGAAGGGTCTAAGTAGCACTGAGAATTGCACTTTCTGTGGTCCTGCAATGATGTTTTATGCCTTTGAGTTTGATGACAAAACCCCACCCAAGTAGCTACAGGAAATTGCAATATGGCATAAGGGAGAATGGGAGGTCATGGAGGACCTTCCATCCATCATTAGAAAATAAATGGCACAATAATTTTGTCACCAACTGCCAAACTTCTGAAATATCCACATCAAGAAGATCAGGGTGATCCAGATACAATCCCAGTTCAGTTGGCTCGTCTTTAGTTAGCGCTTTTCTAAAAATAGTAAAGTTCTCTGCAGTGAAATTGCTTTTACAATGGAGCTCAGAGGGCCACGGGATTCCTCTTATGATTTTTCTTTGCAGTCCAGTCATTTAAAATTATTCCCTCGCCAGACCGTGAGTTCAGAGAAAGCTAGCTTATAAAATAGTAGGGCCTGGAGGCACTTCCTCTCCATAGCAGGTTGCTTGTCCCTTCACTCTAATGGATCACACCACAAATACCCTTGATGACAGATGAGTTTTAGTCAAGACCAGTAAGAAAAAAAATCCTAAACGATCTATTTTAGAAGCACAGACGCACTCAGGCAGACGTATGAGTGGCACAACTCCAAGCGAACATATTGTTTGATTGTGTTGGCAGGCAAGCCTAATATGCCATGGGGTTGTTCTGTCTTCATATCAACATATTTTCCTGACCTTCATGCAACTTCTCCTATGCCTTTTACGTGTCTCTATTAGCTACCTTCCATGGCTAACGAGGACACTTTTGACCTTTTGTTCTGATTTTCTGCTTAATTTTATTTTCTCTTTTTGTATGTAGCTTAAAGATTCCTGCCCTCTGGTCTATAACGTTACGTTTAACTAATAACAATATTAGGCAGAGTAAACACACTTTAATAGATAATGACTTGCTAATTGCAATTTGATTATGCCCTCGGCTTGATGAGTCAGCAGGTGCAACACAGCAAATAAAATTAAATCATGGTAGTAAATATGTTTTCTAAATTACCACCATCTAAGGAAGAACTTATTTACCGCATAAATCTTGTCCTGAGAAGTGACTGTGTTTAGGTAGTTACATAGTTACATAGTTACATAGTTACATAGTTAGTTAGGTTGAAAAAAGACACAAGTCCATCCAGTTCAACCACAAATAAAAAAAAAAAAAAAAAATATATATAATATATATATATCATACAATCCCATATACCCCATTCTATACCCACAGTTGATCCAGAGGAAGGCAAAAAAAAAGGTAGGATAGGTGCTTATTGAGAAGATTGTCTTTGAGATCAGGTAAAGCAAATATAATATTGGATTTAAAGCTGGGCAAACAGATAATACACCTATGAAATACAGTTGTGCTCAATAGAAAATTTGATTTGGTAATGTGTTTGGATTGTTGTGCTATTAAAAAGGTTTTAATTTACGGTTGTGTTTGTCCTTACCTTCTGTATGGTATCCAAGCATTTTGTAAGGTTTTGTTTCAAGCTAATCTGTATGCTCTGTCTTATTAGTTTTGACTACAATAAAGCATGTTTGTTTTGTAAAAAAAAAAAAAAGGTTTTAATTGCAATTTACCATGAACTGAGGTTTTAAAACTTCAGAACATCTCATACTTCTGGACAGAAGAGGTGATGATGGACAGACATTGACAGATCCAATGCTGCATATAGCAATACAAATGGGTATATTATGTGTAATGCCACGTACACTCGATTGGACTTTTCCGCCGGACTTTCCAAAGGTGCGGACTTGCCCACACACGCCCGGACTTCTCCGGCGGAATAGATCCGGCAGAAAATCTGCCGGAGTTTTGGCGGAGGTCCGCCGGACTTTTACACGGAGTAAAGTCCATTCATTTAGAACGTGACTCCAGGTAGATGGGACTAGCGAATGAAGTCTACCTGGAGTCATGTTCTAAATGAATGGACTTTACTCCGTGTGTGGGGCAAGTCCGTTCATTTCAAAAGTTCCGCGGACTAGCACACAGACGGCCAGATTGTCCGCCGGACTGCCGAGTCAGGCGGATCATTTTGAGTCAAAACTTCTTACTAAGTCCGCCGGACTTTTGGGAAAAAAAAAGTCCGCCGGAGCCCACACACGGGCGGATTGTCAGGCGGACAATCCCGCCGGATAGTCCGATCGTATGTACGGGGCAGAAGGGTTTCAAAGCCATTTCTAAGGCTTTGGAACTCCAGTGAACCACGAAGAGAGCCATTATCCACAAATGGAGATAGTTTGGAACAGTGGTGAACCTTCCCAGGAGTGGCCAGCCTACAAAAATGACTCCATGCTGAATGCTTGAAAACTCAACACTAAAGTCCACACAGAATCTATAAGTGGTCCAGTTTACAGCAGAAAGTTATTGGGTTTCAGCTTACAAAGCTTTACTCATAGCCTATGTGTAAATTGAATGGCTAAACTCTCATATACTGTATGCTTTACAATTTATTTTTTTTTTTAAACAGAAAAAGTTTTATTAAATGTTAGCACAAGTAGTACATACAGCACATGGCTGTGAAAAAGCAATTGGAAAGAAAAATAGGTTCAACAGGTTCAAAAGGCACAAAAGTTCAGCCTAGGAGCATGTTACTAAAACACTTGGTCATCTCCAGCCAGCATAGCCTACACAGTCAATAGTAAACATGAACAGGGTGAAAGTTCAGCATGATCAGGGTAATGAAACTAGAGACCATTATTGAAGAACATCAACCAAATCTCTTAATAATGCAGACTTTGAGAAGTGATAATAAAGAAGGGGAGGGGGGGGGGGCAGGTAAGAGAACTGAGAGAGGAGAAGAGGTAAGAATTGGCAAGGGAGGAAAAAGAAGGTTGGTGGGAGATGGGTTGGGGGAGAGAGACTAAAAGCCACCAAAAGGATCAGATATCAGATTCTCAACCTCCATCCTAGTCGTTATGCTTATATATATATATAAATAGGTAGGTTTAATTAAAATAATACCTGATGATTCTGAAACTGAAATTCCTTCTTTAAACACTTCCTGTTATGGGGTTGGAACACTTTGTTCTGTTTTCCAGTTGTGCTTCTGTGTTGTCTCCTTGTCACATTGGCTTTCAATAAACACTACAAACACTACATGTGGCCATTTCAACATACTTACCACAGAAACTGTGATTCACTGTTGTCACCATCTGGAAACCTGCCCATAGCAATGCCATGCAGCCATTGTTGTAGTGCATGTAGGCAGGAAGAGACTTCACTGAGCAGTAGTACTGAAATTAAAGTGATAAAAGTATTTTATTTTAAAATGCAATTTATAAACCTAGAGCTTTATCAAACCAAATGTCACTTAGCACACCTCCCAACATTTTGAGATGGGAATGAGGGACACCTACTAGCAAACGTATGTAGACATAGGAAACGCCCCCTGCCACGCCCCTTAAAGGGGACATAACAAAAAAAAAGGTTAATCAAATCCACAAGTGCTTTTTTTACCTCTAATATTCCTTTATATTGGCTTTTAAAATTGACAAATGCAGCAATTTAGAAATTGGATGAAAGGTTTAGCGCTGGAAAACACTTTTTGAAAGATAAAAAGTACATTTTATATACAACTATATAGATCAGACCAAAATGAGGGATAAATGATGAGGAAAGAGGGACAGAGGGACATTGCTCCAAATCAGGGACAGTCCCTCGAAATCAGGGACAGTTGGGAGCTATGCATTTAGTTAGGGTTTATATTTACTTTCATACAACTCTGTCTCTTCCCCACAAAAACATCCAAAGAATGGTCCTTACAACAGAAGACTTTGGGGTTGATTTACTAAATGCACTGGAGAGTGCAAAATCTGGGGCAGCTCTGCACAGAAACCAACCAGCTTCTAGGTTGTCAAAGCTTAACTACTTACAATCCGAAATATTTTTCCCCTTCATGACCAGGCCATTTTTTGCGATATGGCACGCACTGCATCGATTTAACTGATAATTGCGTGGTCATGCAATGCTGTACCCAAACAAAATTTACATCCTTTTTTTCCCACAAATAGAGCCTTTTTTTGGTGGTATTTGATTACCTCTGCAGTTTTTATTTTTTGTGCTATAAACAAAGAAACAGTGACAATTTTGAAAAAAAAAACTATATTTTTTACTTTTTGCTATAATAAATATCCCCAAAAAAATAAAAATGTCTTCATCAGTTTAGGCCGATATATATCCTTCTATGTCTTTTTGGTAAAAAAAATCAAAATGAGGGTATATTGATTGGTTTGCGCAAAAGTTATAGCGTCTACAAAATAGGAGATAGATTTTCTTTTATTATTATAATTGTTTTACTAGTAATGGTGGCGATCTGCAATTTTTAGTGGGACTACGACATTGCGGCGGACAGAACGCACACTTTTGACACTTTTTTGGGACCATTGACATTTTTACAGTGATCAGTGCTATAAAAATGTTCTGATTACTGTGCAAATGTTACTGGCAGGGGGCCATCAAGGGGTTAACTGTGTTCCCTCATGTGTGTTTCTAACTGTGGGGGGATGGGACTGAATGGAGGAGGAGACATATCGCTGTTCCTAATACCTAGGAACAGCAGATCGGTCTCTCCTCCCCTCTCAGAATGGGGATCTGTGTGTTTATATACACACATCCCCGTTCTGACTCTCGTGCCCGCGATCGCGGTTGGCTGGTGAACATCGGGGCCCCCGGCCACTCGCATTGGGTCCCCCAACGTGCAGCGGGCATGGGTGCCTGCTATCTCCCTTAAAGGTGCCGACATACACCTACGGCGATTTATGGGATCGTGCCGACCTGCCGCAGTATAATGACGGTGGCTGGTTGGCAAGTGGTTAATTGAACAAGCTGAATGTCACATCTACTCCAACGCAGGTGGTCAGATACTATAGCGGACTACTGTGTTATTCACCTATATCAGCCCCCTTTCCCATAAGGCAAGCAGGCCTACCGGTACTCAGTATGCATAGTTTTTGATGAACGAATGAAGGCGCTCTTTCACTTGGGACAGTAATATTTCTAAACAATATCCCTCAAGAAATATATGAAGATAAAGTCCACCTTTCATCTCAGACCATTGCTAGACGGTTTGAAGTGGGGTGGGGGTTGCTATGTGTTTGTTAGTGCCTGTTTCCCATTGTTCTATTGTTTCTGTTTGCCTTGCGAGCAAAATATTATGGGATGCATATGTGTATGTGGATTAGCTGTGAGAGGGGAAGGGGTTTCCCCACAATCCACTTCTAAAGACGGTCTACTGTTGGAAAGTTGAATACACCTGTGTGTCATGTTACTGGAGGATGTAAAGTTTACGCCGCTGTCAGAAACTATGAATCAGACTGAGAAGTACAGTTACATCTCACTTGTTTAATAATAATAAAAAAAAGGTGAACAGAGTAAATGTAGTCAAAACATAGCTGGAGTTCAGGAACCAGAATGGATAGGCAAGCGGACGGAGCCTATCATGAAGATCCTGCCAGAAACCTGAACCCTGGCCGTCCTGGCCTGCGGGCGCCACTGCGCATGCGCGCCGGTACGCATTCACGTGTGCGGCCGCGCACGGGCGCGCGCACAGGTAGACAGGTGCACGCTCTTGTTGGCGCCAGGTAGCCTATTTAAATCCGGCCAGAGCAGACGGTCCCCGCTGTCTGCTCTACAGCGTTGTGGTGACTGTAACCTGATCCTGATACCTCTGACCTGTATTGACCCGGCCTGCCTGTGACTATCCATCTGTCTGCCTGCCCACGACCCTGGCTTGTTTGTGACCATCCTTCTGCCTAACCCTCATGTTCCTTGCTGCCAGCCTGATATCCGACCCGGCCTGTTCTGATGACCCAGCTTACCTGTACTGATCCAGTCTGCTCTGTTTGCTCTGAGGTCCTGTCTGCTTTGCTGAACCAGCTTACCTGTAACGATCCAGTCTGCTCTGAGGTCCTGTCTGCTTTGCTGAACCAGCTTACCTGTACTGATCCAGTCTGCTCTGAGGTCCTGTCTGCTTTGCTGAACCAGCTTACCTGTACCGATCCAGTCTGCTCTGAGGTCCTGTCTGCTTTGCTGAACCAGCTTACCTGTACTGATCCAGTCTGCTCTGAGGTCCTGTCTGCTTTGCTGAACCAGCTTACCTGTACTGATCCAGTCTGCTCTGAGGTCCTATCTGCCCCGCTGATCCAGCCTGTCTATCCTGATCCGGCCTGCTCTGCTGTCCAGTCTGCCGTGCTGATCCAGCCTGTCCATCCTGATCCAGCCTGCTCTGCTATCCAGTATGCTTTGCTGATCCAGTCTGTCCATCCTGATCCAGCCTGCTCTGTTATCCAGTCTGCTTTGCTAATCCAGCCTGTCCATCCTGATCCAGCCTGCTCTGCTATCCAGTCTGCCGTGCTGATCCAGCCTGTCCATCCTGATCCAGCCTGCTCTGCTATCCAGTCTGCTTTGCTGATCCAGTCTGTCCATCCTGATCCAGCCTGCTCTGCTATCCGGTCTGCTTGGCTGGATCACAGCCTGTCTGTCCTGATCCGGCCTGCTCTGCTGTCCAGTCTGCTTGCTGTTCCAGTCTACTCACCTTGTCCGCTGAGTTGACCCTGTGTCGCTCCACCGGTCTGTTGATCCTGCCAGGCACCCATGCTCCTCCTTACTCCTGGGTCTCCTGTCACCCTACCAGGGAACCAGGAGTGGGAGACGCAAGGGAGGCCTCCCTCTGCAATTCGGGCTCGCACCACCAGGTACGTGACAGAGCCAGAGATGAGCGTAGTAGAAAAGCAAGCAGGATCTGGAGCCAGAAGGAATCTCAGCGAAGCAAGTCTTTAACAGGAACACAGGAGAGCGTCTCTAGAGGCAAAGGCAAAGATCATCTTGGCTGGGCGGTTTAAGTAGGCAGGACTGACAAGCAGGATATCATCAACAGGTGAGTCACTGTGGAGAGATAGGAGCTGGCAATTAGCCAAATGCCAGCTCAGAGAAGGAAGGGCTGAGCCCAGCCCTGACACCCATCCTGTGTCATTATGCAAAGCAGGGGGTTGTCCCCTGAGTGTATATCTCTTTGTACCTGTGTTTGAATAAACAGTCTTATGCTTCTCTTTACCATACACTGATGCCTCGACAAGTGACTGGATGGGCTAAGGGACCTTGGATTGTGCTGGTACTGGGCAAGGGAAGCATATACGGCGGGCACAATCCTACTGAGTACGGGGGTCTGTTACATATTCCTCTGGGAAAGTCTTCACATCAGATACTCTTCCATGAGTGTTGCATACCTGGTCCCCTGCTGCACTCAGTGGTCAAACCTGCAGGTTCCTATATCACTACTGTATCCTGTATTGACATAGGAGCTGGTGGGAGGAACCACAGTGTGTGGTGGGGGGGGGGGGGGCATAGGCATTTAATACTACTGGAAGTGTTGAATGCTGAAGACTTTCACCAGAGGCAAGATAAGCAAATCTTCAGATTCTTTTTGTTGGAACGATTCTTAATTTTTTAAGAAGCAACAGAGTAGCTTTCAACCTTTTCCTAACTCTAGGTGAAGGGATACCAACCTATATTTTAAAATTACACCGATGCAAAAAGGGTTAATATCAATGCAGACTTCCTTCACTGATCATCTGCATGCATTCAACATCTAGCTACTTAATTTGCCATAACAACAGCTATTAATGCAGTGAATCTTCTATGGAGCACAGGAGTCATTGCTATGCATTGTCATTAAGGTGCTGTTGAGATGTCTGAAGACAATAATTAGTAATTGGTGACTAATACCATATATGACCGTCCATATGCAGCAAGGCAACACATGGATATATTCACTTGTATAGGCATATTTAGGTAAATATGTTTAATTAACAAAGTCTACATATTTTGCACAAACTGTCTGCAAAACCCTCCCCTCCCAAAGGATAGAAATAGCTCTCCGTGGAACATTTATTGGCAGCCTAAAGGGAAAAATAGGACCCAACTCCTACAGCATGCAAAGATAGCTTGTTGGAAAGATGTTTCTCTCAGCAGCCTGCTGCAGGCCGTGTCACTGTAGCCTTGCAACCCACACATTTCTCGTTCTCTAGCCAAGTGCTAGCGAAAGCAGACTGAATCACGCTGACTTCCCCAACACTCCTCATCATGCCCAAACCAAAAATATTAGTTTATCATTTGCAAATACAGCTTCGCAGCCTTCTGTTAGCATTGGTTTGTGAAAGGTGAGGGTCACAGATGTAAGTGGGTTGGTATCTTTGGGAATCCCTTCGACTGTAAATAAATATATTTTATTTGTAGAATGTTTAACGTAGAGTTCCAGCTAAAGCCAAAAATGCTCCCTCCCCCCACCTAAAATCTATACTGACTTGTATAAAAAAAATGTAAATACTTATCTGTTTTCAGTGAGCTCCAATCCAATCATGTTACCTGGCTCCCCTGTGTCAGCCAGCAGCAACTGCAGGGGAGAGGAGGGACTGCCAACAACATCTGCACCATGGGAGTTTGTGTGTGGAGTTATCACTCTCAGCTTTCACAGCCATTGTGAGGTGTGCTCTTCATTCCTCTACATTTGCCACTGGCTGACACAGATTACATGACTGGACTAGAAATGGCTGAAATAGGTAAGTATATAATTTTTTTTACACAGGTTAGTTAGTATAGGTGTCAGGAGGGTGAAGGGAGCATCTTAAGACCAGTTAGGCTTCAGCTAAAATTCTAGTTTAAAGAAATATGGCTTAAAGTGGAACTTCACTCTAAAAGAGAAGTTACACTTTTTGTAATCGCTAGCCACCACCCCCCCCCCCCCAATAACTTTTGCCAGTATTTTTTTTTGGTGAGAAATAGGTAACCACTGCCACTTCCACTGGGATCATCTAGGTCAGGGATGGCAAACCTTGGCACCCCAAATGTTTTGGAACTACACTACACAGTGCAGGAGCATCATGGGAAATGTAGTTCCAAAACATCTGGGGTGCCAAGGTTTGCCATCACTGATCTAGGTGATCTCAACAGAGGTTCCCCTTTTCCCTGTCTGCAACCTCCTGGGACACGTCACAAGTCCCAGGAGGCTGCAAGCCCATTTACAAAGCGCAGTGCGACTTATGCATGCTCAGCGAGAAGCCACTTGTAAACCTTTAAATAGTCACAGCTGGCTTCCCACATCCAAGATGGCAGCGCCGAGGACCCTAAGAATGCTGGAGAACAGGCCTGGGTGAGGACAGCACATTATCTCTGACCCAGGTAAATGTAATTTTTTTTTGTTAACTGATTGAAGATCCTCTTTAAGGAGTGTGTGGCCCCAGTGTATGGGGATCCAGTGTTTAGCTTTGCAGAGGGGACAGGTGTGCCACCCAGTTTCACTTTTTGCAGCCTGTCAAAGTCTCTGAGAGTGTGGCAGCTGCTGTGGGTGGATGGGGCTCAGTGGAGCACTCAGCAGTACTTGCATTTAGGGCAGTATTGGGTCCAAGGTCAAACGCTTAGAATGCAGACTACTCTGGACATTCGTCCCTGGGCGCATACTACCCTAAACATACAGAACATACCGCTAGGTGCACTGCCCAGTCCCATCCACTCACAGCAGCTGTTAGACAGGCAGCAGCAGGATTGGACAGGGCATCTGTACCCTCCACCCTTGGATAAACACTGGAACTCCTTGCACTGGGGCTAAACATGCATTGTGTAATATACTGCAGCTTATCACTCTTTAGATTTAGTGGCTTCTATAAATTTGTATCTATGAAGGAGCTATGTTGTCACCTTAGTGACTACATAAAACGTTCCTCTCTCCTCCTTTCCATAACAAAAGGGGGTGTTCTGTTGTCCACAGATAGAACTGGGAACAATGTTAAAGTAGAATTCCAGGATATTCTTAAATAAGCTTAACCTGCTCCCACCCCTTCTAAATCCTATTATAACTACCCTGTGAAAGGGAGATGCTTACACTTACATATTCTTATGCCCCCCTGGTCCAGTCACATGATCAGCTCCCAGTGGCCAGCTTTAAGGGAGTCACCATAGGCTTATAATGCAGCATCCATTGTCAGCTGTCCCTCCTCTACCCTGAAGCTGCTGCTGGGAGGTGATAATGTGAACGGACCGGAGCTCCTTAGAATTAGTAAATACAAGCATCTTGGTTTCACAGGGTAAATAAAATATGAGGTAGGGTAGGAGCAGGAATTCCACTTTAGGTGATAACAGTGCACCAGAGGTGGAGAACACAGGAAGTTAACAGCTTACAAGATTTCTGGCAAAATCAACAAGTGCTATATTTTTAGAGTGGCGGCTGGTGAAGTTTTAAGATAGGGGGCGCCAGAGCCCACCCTTCCTTTTTGACCCCTCTAACTTCTCATTAGCCCCACCCCTTATAGAATCCACGCACTCCATCCCCTGCATTCCACTTGCTGCCACCCATAGTGCCAGTAGTATACAGCTCAGCATCACAGTATAGTAGAGTATAGATCCCCAGAATCACAGGGCAGAGTATACAGCCCCAGAATCACAGATCAGGGTATATAGCATTACAGATCAGGGTATATAGCATTACAGATCAGGGTATACATCTCAGCCTCACAGATCAGGGTATATAGCATTACAGATCAGGGTATATAGCTCAGCCTCACAGATCAGGGTATATAGCATTACAGATCAGGGTATCTCAGCCTCACAGATCAGGGTATATAGCATTACAGATCAGGGTATACAGCTCAGCCTCACAGATCAGGATATATAGCTTTACAGATCAGGGTATACAGCTCTGCCTCACATATCAGGGTATATAGCATCACAGATCAGGGTATATAGCATTACAGATCAGGGTATATGGCACAGCCTCACAGATCAGGGTATATAGCATCACAGATCAGAGTATACAGCTCCGCCTCAGATCAGGGTATATACAGATCAGGGTATATAGCATCTCAGATCAGGGTATACAGATCAGGGTATACAGATCAGCCTCACAGATCAGTGTATACAGCATCACAGATCAGGGTCGATCAGCCTCACAGATCAGGGTATATAGCATCACAGATCAGGGTATATAGCATTACAGATAAGGGTATACTGATCAGCCTCACAGATCAGGGTATATAGCATTACAGATCAGGGTATATAGCATTATATAGCATCACAGATCAGGGTATATAGCATTACAGATCAGGGTATACAGCTCAGCCTCACAGATCAGGGTATATAGCATTACAGATCATCATCACAGATCAGGGTATATAGCACAGGGTATACAGATCAGGGTATACAGCTCAGCCTCACAGATCAGGGTATATACCATCCCAGATCAGGGTATATAGCATTACAGATCAGGTAAACTGCTCAGCCTCACAGATCAGGGTATATAGCATCACAGATCAGGGTATATAGCATTACAGATCAGGATTTACAGCTTAGCCTCACAGATCAGGGTATATAGCATTACAGATCAGGGTATACAGCTCAGCCTCACAGATCAGGGTGTATAACATCACAGATCAGGGTATACAGCTCTGCCTCACAAATCAGGTTATAAAGCATCCCAGATCAGGGTATATAGCATTACAGATCAGAGTATACTGCTCAGCCTCACAGATCAGGCTATATAGCATCACATATCAGGGTATATAGCATTACAGATCAGGGTATACAGCTCAGCCTCAAAGATCAGGGTATAAAGCATTACAGATCAGGGTATACAGATCAGCTTCACAGATCAGTGTATATAGCATCGCAGATCAGGGTCGATCAGCCTCACAGATCAGGGTATATATCATCACAGATCAGGGTATATAGCATTACAGATCAGGGTATACAGCTCAGCCTCACAGATCAGGGTATATAGCATCACAGATCAGGGTATACAGCTCAGCCTCACAGATCAGGGTATATAGCATCACAGATCAGGGTAGCTCAGCCTCAAAGATTAGGGTATATAGCCTCACAGATCAGGGTATATAGCCTCACAGATCAAGCTATATAGCATCACAGATCAGGGTAGCTCAGCCTCACAGATCAGGGTATATAGCCTCACAGATCAGGGTATATATAGCCTCACAGATCATGGTAGCTCAGCCTCACAGACCGGCACTGACAGCATCCCTCCCCCATGCGAGGGGCTTGTGGCACTGACAGCACCCCTTACGCATGAGGGGCTCATGGCACTGACAGGACAACCCCCCCGCAGGTGGTTCAGCACTTACCACTGGGCTGTGGTGTCCTCTCTGAGTGCTCCTGTCTTTGTTTCCTCCAGAGCAGCAGCGGCAGCGGCAGCAGAGGTGTCCTTCCTGAAGTCCAGTGCGTGTCTCCTCTGCTCATGCCTCCTCTTCCTAAGCGCCAGGCCTCCAATAGGATCGCCTGACGCTTTGGTCAATCAGGAAACAGGTCTGACGACCTGCCTCCTGATTGGCAGGGGGAACGTTAGTGTGAAAAATAGTGAAAATTAATTTGCTATCGTCACACAATTGGATGGGATTGGAGATCATTCTCTGCGCCCAAGCCTACCCTATTTTGAAGCCTATTAGAGCCTCTGGCTCCAATCAGGTGCTTAAAAAAAACACCCTGTCATAGGAATTCATGCACCAGGCATATTGAAAGGGGCCAGGTCCATGGATAAGAGGACGGCAGCAGGGACAGGGGGGCAGCACTGGCCGCCACTGATAGTGAGGTATAGCAAAAAATCTTCTCCTTTTTCCATTGTAATGTAGGAGTCTAGGATTAGTAATGATGACTTTTCAATAATTCATTATTATTATTATTTCATTTGTGTATTTACTTTAATGTTTGCATATTATCTAGCTAATGGATCTTTTTTGGATTATTTTGATATGTCTTTTGTGTGGTGGTTTTCCCTACAGATTCTCTTTAGGTGCTGTCCCGACAGGGCTAATTCACCCTTCACATGCAATCTATAGGGAGCGTTTCCTTTGACTGATGTGTTTGGGCCTGCCTTTTTCCTCCATGGCTGCTCTGGGTGTTTGCCCACCCATGACGTGACTTCTGGTGCAGTGGCCTGTTTTTGCTTTTTCCTGGCGGGTGTGCGGCTCCAGAGTGGGTTGGGGGGTTTTCCGCACCCCTCCCCCTGCTGTCCATGTGCGGTAAATGCCCAATATGGGACATCGCTCATGCGCGAGATTCACGCGTGCGCACTTCAGTGCCGGGCCCAGTGACGTCACACGCCATTTACGGCGGTGTGAGTGACACCAGGCAGGAGTGTACACATATACATAAATAGAGATGCTGGGTAACACAGCCTCTCTGTTGCTATCGCCGCCATACCCTTCTTGGAACCAGCTTGCATAAATGGTATGTATAGGTTGGATTTTGTTCCAGCCTGTGATGTATACATAAATTTTGAACTCCACTGTATGCCCTGTGTGTTTCCATCTTCAGAGCCTTCTATATGTACTAAGTAAAGTATTTTTATGACACAGTTATGTGCTGTCTTTTTGTGCTGTTTCCTTTTTGTAAGCTTCTTATAAAGTTTGGGCTGGAGCAGTCTTTATTTATGTACCATTACAGTGTGTTGCGGCTGTGATTTTGAAATATCGTAGAGACCCCCGCTCAGATTTATGCATCGATTGTTTCGGTATGTTGAGCTTTTTTTGAGTTCATCCATTATCCTCGTTAGCGTAGTTTTTTGGCTTGGTATTATTACCAACTTTTTAAATGTGCTTTCTGACCAAATATCTGATTTGTGTCCTCTGTATGTGGGGCTCCCATGCCCGCTGGGATAGACCTCCTCCACGGGTCGTGCACATGGCTATGTCTTGGGTAAGATGGCCTGTTGGGAATACTACTACACAAAATGTATCTCTATTTCATATATAATCAATACTCTGATGAATGTATGATATGATATGATGACTAATGTGAATGTCTTTTTCTCTTGATTTGTAGTTTGATCTTGGTAATCGCTCTATAGCACTACTGTATATGTATATATGTACAAAAACAAGCTCCTGAAGAAGCAGCATCTCCTTCCGCGAAACATGTCGAGCGAACAGTGTTTACATGGTATAATCATTCCAATGTCACACCATATGTGACTATATAGAACATTTGTTATGTCTTCTTTGTTTTAAATATGTGTATTTTAAACTGTGTTTGTAATAACATTTTAAACTTTTTATACTAACTATGTTATCCCAAGTTTTTGTATGGTACCATTAAAGTCCATTTCAGCCTCTTATAAAATCCCCTTTCTAAGTGCTTTATTTTATTATAAAGATTAACAAAAACAATTTTAATGGTATATTTTACCAGATCAAAATAACAGAAATTCAGTGTTGGAGTTTACATGCATTTTATATAATCTTTAAATAACTTTTTCGATTGTATCTATTGTCAAAGTTATATAGACTGCTGAAAAATACCCTTTTATTAAATCAACATTAAAGTCTATTTTCTTCATAAAACAAATAATAATATACTCTGTAACTTACATGTATTTGCTGTTTTTTTTTTTTTTAATCCTCTGTTTACTTTGGAAAGCCTCTTCTGGTCACACAGACACACTCCTAATTCTATGAATTTCCCCTCTGCCGCAGGTACCTGGGGGAGGGGGACACTTTCAAAAGTTGAGTCAGTGGTGCTCCAGATGAGCAAAGACAAGGAGAAAAAGAGGGATAAAGAGCCACAAGAGAGATTGTTCTAAGCATTGTATTCAGTTGTGCATATGGAAAAAGTATGGCAAAAAGTGTAGTAAGCATATACTCACATTCATGAGGTTGCTGGATACCTGTCCTAGGGTCGAGCAACCTATTTAAGCATATGTATAGAATATGACTGTCTCCACACAGTGTGTGTGGTCACACTGCTCATCAGGGTTTTTGTGAATTATTGAACTGTGCTAGGATGCAATCAGATTCAATGGACTATGCTAGAAAGCATAAGGCCCCAAGATGGAACCAGTTGGAGATTAATTGGAGATTAAAAAAGGAGCATAGGTGGTGTCCCAACAACTCTGAATTCTTCTTGTAATAGTGACACAAAAATCTATTTGGGCCCGGTGCCTTTGAGGGGTGCAGACTCTTGATAGCCACTTTGATTTCGCCATCGGTAAATTCTCCCTCTATCAGTTCAATATGATCGTTTGCCACCTTAGGTAAAGCTATGTCCTTAAAATACTTATCAGCTAGAGCTGCGGAGAAAGCATTCGGTGAAGCGTATGATTTAGAGCAGGGATATGCAATTAGCGGACCTCCAGCTGTTGTAGAACTCCAAGCCCCATGAGGCATAGCAAGACCCTGACAGCCACAAGCATGACGCCCAGAGGCAGAGGCATGATGGGACTTGTAGGTTTGCAACAGCTGGAGGTCCGCTAATTGCATATCCCTGATTTAGAGTAAAAGGTACAGAATTCCTGTACTACCAGTTGTGGATTCTGGGTCAATTTGCAATCACGCAAGAGTAGCTTTGGTAAGGCCAGATTGTAAGGGCGAGGTGTGAGTTTCCTAGCTAACAAGGTATTCAGCTTGTCTCCCAAGATGTAGAATCGGTGTCTGGACCAGCGAAGATACTTCTCCGCTTTGGTAGTGAGGCTAAGGTTTAGGGCCGTACATGCTGCATTGATTTTATGTCTCATGTCCAGCTGGGGTTTTTTATTTTATTCTTGCATAAGGGCCTGCAGATCAGTATCCTGTTGTTGTATTGTTTGTGTGTATATGTGTTTTTCTTAGAGGCTAGTTGAATCAACTGGCCGCGACTTGTGACTTTGTGCGCTGCCCAATTGATGCTTGGGGTCATGTCAGTAGCCTGATTTTCAGTAAAGTATTGGCCTACTATTCATTTACAGATCAAAGGGATGTACTTCAGTGTGTAGATGAAGTCTGTTTAAAGCAACCTGTCAAGTAGTATTTTTTATTAAATTGTTCCTCTGTTTAACTCCTTATTAACCCTTAATTTACTTTAAACCCCATTTTTTTTTTTTTTTTTTTTTTTTTTTTTTTTTTTTTTTTTTTTTTTTTTTTTTTTTTTTTTTTTTTTTTTATTTTTTTTTTTTTTTTTTTTTTTTTTTTTTTTTTTTTTTTTTTTGTTTTTTTTTTTTTTTTTTTTTTTTTTTTTTTTTTTTTTTTTTTTTTTTTTTTTTTAATTTACTTTAATCAGCTGTATTAACTCCTTATTCTCATTCTTCATTTAACTATTATTTTTCTTTTTGTTCACTGCTATTTTATAAACTATTAATAATTAAAAACTATGCTTTGTTCATTAATATTTTTCCACCTTAACCACCTCACTACAGTGCATTTTCACCCCCTTCCTGACCAAGCCATTTTTCAGATTTCAGCGCTGACGCAGTTTGAATGACAATTGCGCGGTCATACGACACTGTACCCAAATGAAATTGTTATCATTTTTTCCCCACAAATAGAGCTTTCTTTTGGTGGTATTTGATCACCTCTGCGTTTTTTATTTTTTGCGCAATAAACAAAAGAATAATGACAAATTTAAAAAAAAAAAACTATATTTTTTACTTTTTGCTATACTAAATATCCCCAAAAAATATATAAAAAAACATTTTTTTCCTCAGTTTAGGCTGATACGTATTCTTCTACATATTTCTGGTACAAAAAAAATCGCAATTAGCGATTATTGATTAGTTTGCGCAAAAGTTATAGCGTTTTCAAAATAGGGGATAGTTTTATAGCATTTTTATTAATATTTTTTTTTTACTAGTAATGGCGGTGATCAGCGATTTTTATTGTGACTGCGACATTATGGCGGACACATCGGACATTTTTGACACATTTTTGGCACCATTGTCATTTATACAGCAATCAATGCTATTTAAATGCATTGATTCCTGTATAAATGACACTGGCAGTGAAGGGGTTAACCACTAGGGGGCGGGGAGGGGTTAATTATGTTCCCTAAGAGTGATTCTTACTGTGGGGGGAGGGGACTCACAAGGGGAGGAGACCAATCGGTGTTTCTCTGTACAGAGAACACACCATCGGCTCCTCTACTCTGACAGGACCGTGGATCTGTGTGTTTACACACACAGATCCACGGTCCCGCTGTGTTACCGGGCAATCGTGGGTGCCCAGCGGACATCGCGGCCGCTGGGCACGCGCATTGGGTGCCCAGTGACGCAGCGAGAGCGCGCGCTCCCGGCGGCGCACGCGCGCTCCCTGGAGTGCACAGAAGGGGAGGACGTCATATGACGCCCTCCCACCGTGAGAGCTGCGCCGCCTGGCCGTCATTTGACAGCCGGCGGTCGCAAGGAGGTTAAACATACAGTATATTTACATGTTTCACATTAAAAAAAAGCACAAAATGTAAAAAAAAATTAAAATGTATTTCATTTGTAAATAACTTTTCAGTGCTGTGTACTATTGCTGACAGCTGAAGTATAAACAAAAAAGTTGGGGTAGGTATCAGTAATTGGTATCGGTGAGTGCTAAAAAAAAAAAAAAAAAAAGTATCGGTACTCGTACTCTTAAAAGAAATTGTATTGATGATAGTGGTTCTTATATTTCATGAACAGGTTTGTAAAAGTTTGTGTGTAAGCTACACTCCATGCGACACTCAACTATTGACCATTGTGGGTGCTGGTTATGGCTACAACAGATAGTGCCTTTATAGATACAATAGACATGCAAAACGTCACCAGTACTTTAATAATGTTTCATTATTATTGTAAAAAACTTTGTGGTGTATAAAAAAAATATATAAAACCATATACAGTATGTGTTGCACTGTCATATAAATTATCAATACAAGTGTGCTAAAAAGTCAAAAACAAAGTACCAATAAAAAATGATATAAAAAAAAAAGAGTCCAGTCCAAAAAAAATATGAGGACACTCTTTACTCACACACTACTTTTCAAAGTGCCCCCCCCCCCCCCACAGTAGCCCAGAAATTGGAGAACACAGGGACACCTTCAGTAATGTCCCAGTGCAGGCAAGCACTAGTATTAGTAGATTAGAGATATCAGCAGCAACAGTCACTAGGATCCCTTTGTTCGGGTCTGTACTCACAGTGGCCTTAGAGTTGTCAACCACCCAGCATCCACAGGTCTGTAATCACAATGTCATTGGAGCTGACTCCAAGATTCTCAAGAAGTAGGCCCCTTGGTTCTGCCACAGCCGGAACCTCGATGAACACACAGAGAACTTCAGCTGGGCTGCATGGAAGGGCAGAAGCCATTCAGGCTGGGAACTTCTCCTCCTGGACAAGAACATGGCAGCTCCAGACTTCAGGATATTTATTGTCACTCCCAGCCAACATTTGGTCACCCCCTGATATCCCCCCTCCCCAGTCCCAGGGATTGACTGAGACAACATTAACAGTAAAAATTCAGCTTCTGATTTGCTTTATCCACTTTCATCCAGTCCACTACATTCTAGAATCCTCCAGAAGACAGGGTAAGCAATCAAAACTTTAGCCAGTGCAACCCATGTCAGCCCAAAGCAATCACAAGTTGCTCAACTGCTTACAGTTGAAACTTATGGGAGTGTAGCTCTCCTGTATCCCCTCAAAGCTCTCACTGCTTCCGCTTGCTGACCTCCACATCACTATTGTGGTTTCGCAGCAGGGTCCAGGGAATGATTTCTTAGGAATAGAGCTGTGTTTGATGGTGTAGCCAATAGGAGAGGTCAGGGCCGTCTTTAATCTGGAGTGTACCCTGGGCAAAAATGTTCTTGGGCCCCTCCTTCCATGCAGTTTTGCTCTCCACCTGCTCTGAGGTATACAATAAATAGCAGCTAGACTCAAAATCCGTTTACTGAATCAGATCAGGCAGCGATTACGATTGGTTGCCAGAGGTTAAAGTTTATCATTACTGCGCACTGACTGGTTGCTAGAGGTTACAGCACACATTACGGTTCACTGATTAGTTGCTAGAGGTTACAGCACATGATTTCTGTTTGTTGATTGGTTGCTAGAGATTACTGTACATTAATACTGCTCACTGATTGGTTGCTAGAGGTAACTGCACATCATTATTGCTTACTGATTGGCTGCTAGCGGTTACAGCATGTCATCTCCTCACTACCTGCATACCATGGACTGGGGAGGTGAGGGGACCCATTTGTAGACAGAAAACTCCTAGGGATCCTAGGACTTCTGGGATCAGTGGCAGTGCTAGGGTGAGGGGAGGGTGTGATCAATTGCAATGCTGATTTTTTTTTTTTACCGACTACCAACATAAAGAGGAGTTTCAACACATCAAAGTAATAGGGGTTTACACTGACCACTAATGAAATAGAAGCATTCACAGTAACCACCAATGGAAAAAAATTGTATATAACGCCCCAAAAAAGGGTAATCAAATAGCAGCCAGCACAACACCTAACAAGTGTAAACAAGAAATATATATATAAAATAATGTGCAGCGCTCAGAAATCAATATACAAAATCACTGAATAAAATGTGAATGACCACAAAAATATGATTAAAAATAAAATAAAATTAAATGATGTGCTTTTACACATTCTGAGTGATGTAAATAGCCATATACAATACATAGAAAAGTGACGTGAAAAGACAATATTGAAATGTCTATAACTACAAACAGTAAGTATAATTATATAAAATAGTGACATGAATTTCAAAAAAAGCATCCAGTGTTAAGTGAGTCCATATGTAATCATCCAACAATTATTATGACTTAAAAAAAGTCCATAAAGGAGTGATGAAAAATTAATAACTTCTAGACCAAGGAAGATATATCCATGTGACAGCAGTATTATGTGAAACAACTCTGACAAAACCACCACCGGTTGTAAAAAGGCTTACCGGAGTAAGAGGACTCAAATGAGCTTGCGCTCAATGAGTCGATGAGCCTTTGTATTTCAAAAACTGCTGATCTACTGGGATTTTCATGCACAACCATCTCTAGGGTTTACAGAGAATGGTCAGAAAAAGAGAAAAATATCCAGTGAGTGGTAGTTGTGTGGATGAAAATGCCTTGTTGATGACATAGGTCAGAGGAGAATGGGCAGACTGGTTTGAGATGATAGAAAGGCAACAGTAACTCAAATAACCACACGTTACAACCAAGGGATGCAGAATACCGTCTCTGAATGCACAACACATCGAACCTTGAAGCAGATGGACTACAGCAGCAGAAGACCACACCGGGTGTCACTCCTGTAGGCTGAGAACAGGAAGCTGAGGCTACAATTTGCACAGGCTCACCAAAATTGGACAATAAAAGATTGGAAAAACGTTGCCTGGTCTGATGAGTCTTGATTTCAGCTGCGACATTCAGATGGTAGGGTCAGAATTTGGCGTAAACAACATGAAAGCATGGATCCATCCTGCCTTGTATCAACGGTTCAGGCTGGTGGTGATGGTGTAATGGTGTGGAGGATATTTTCTTGGCACATTTTGGGCCCCTTAGTACCAATTTTGCATCATTGAAACACCACAGCCTATCTGAGTATTATTGCTGACCATGTCCATCCCTTTATGACTACAGTGTACCCATCTTCTGATGGCTACTTCCAGCAGGATAATGCACCATATCACAAAGCTCAAATCATCTCACCACTGGTTTCTTGAACAAGACAATGAGTCCAATGGCCTCTACGGTCACAAGATCTAAATTCAATAGAGCACCTTTGTAGTGGTGGAATGGGAGATTCACATCATGGATGTGCAGCTGACAAATCTGCAGCATCTTCTAGTCCTCTTTTATAAACAGGAACATATGGACCAAAATCTCTGAGGAACATTTCCAACACCTTGTTGAATCTATGCCACGAAGAATTAAGGCAGTTCTTTAGATAAAAGGGCGTCCAACCCGGTACTAGCAAGGTGTACATAATAAAGTGGCTGGTGAGTGTACATTTCACACATGTACAGTTGCAGTAAAAAGTATGTGAACCCTTTTGGAATGATATGTATTTCTGCACAAATTGGTCATAAAATGTGATTTGATCTTCATCTAAGTCACAACAATTGACAATCACAGTCGGCTTAAACTAATAACATGCAAATAATTAAATGTTACCATGTTTTTAGTGAACACACCATGTTCACAGTGCAGGTGGAAAAAGTATGTGAACCCTTGTATTTAATAACTGGTTGAACCTCCTTTGGCAGCAATAACTTCAACCAAACGTTTCCTGTAGTTGCAGATCAGACGTGCACACTGGTCAGGAGTAATTCTTGACCATTCCTCTTTACAGAACTGTTTCAGTTCAGCAATATTCTTGGGATGTCTGGTGTGAATCGCTTTCTTGAGTTCATGCCACAGCATCTCAATCGGGTTGAGGTCAGGACTCTGATTGGGCCACTCCAGAAGGTGTATTTTCTTCTGTTTAAGCCATTCTGTTGTTGATTTACTCCTATGCTTTGGGTTGTTGTCCTGTTGCAACACCCATCTTCTGTTGAGCTTCAGCTCTCATGCAAAATGTCTTGATAAACTTGGCAATTCATTTTTCCTACGATGATAGCAATCCGTCCAGGCCCTGATGCAGCAAAGCAGCCCCAAACCATGATGCCCCCACCACCATACTTCACAGTTGGGATGAGGTTTGGATGTTGGTGTGCTGTGCCTCTTTCTCCACACATAGTGTTGTGTGTTTCTTCCAAACAACTCAACTTTAGTTTCATCTGTCCACAGAATATTTTGCCAGTACTGCTGTGGAACATCCAGGTGCTGTTGTGCAAACTGTAAAAGTGCAGCAATGTTTTTTTTGGACAGCAGTGGCTTCCTCTGTGGTATCCTCCCATGAAATCTATTCTTGTTTAGTGTTTTACGTATTGTAGATTTGCTAACAGGGATGTTAGCATATGCCAGAGACTTTTGTAAGTCTTTAGCTGACACTCTAGGATTCTTCTTCACCTCATTGAGCAGTCTGCGCTGTGCTCTTGCAGTCATCTTTACAGGACGCCCACTCCTAGGGAGAGAAGCAGCAGTGCTGAACTTTCTCCATTTATAGACAATTTGTCTTACCGTGGACTGATGAACAGCAAGGCTTTTGGAGATATAACCCTTTCCAGCTTTATGCAAGCCAACAATTCTTAATCATAGGTCTTCTGAGAGCTCTTTTGTGTGTGTTTTTTATAGGACAGGGCAGCTGTAACCAACACCTCCAATTTCATCTCATTGATTGGACTCTAGTTGGCTGACACCTCACTCCAATTAGCTCTTGGAGATCTCGTTAGTCTAGGGGTTCACATACTTTTTTCCACCTGCACTGTGAATGTTTACACGGTGTGTTCAATAAAAACATGGTAACATTTAATTGTGTTCAATAAAAACATGGTAACATTTAATTCTTTGTGTGTTATTAGTTTAAGCAGACTGTGATTGTCTATTGTGACTTAGATGAAGATCAGATCACATGTTATGACCAATTTGTGCAGAAATCCATATCATTCCAAAAGGGTTCACATACTTTTTATTGCAACTGTATATATTTATTTACTAAACAGGGAAAGTCCTTTTTTAAAGAAATAGAAATGTAAAGTGGTTGCCGACTAGTGCAACCACAACAGATGTGCACTACTTGCCTCATTTATTCCTGAGGATGGGGCTATAATGTTAGAAGACACTACCATAGCAGTATAGCCCCATCTAAAGCAATGAACAGGGTGAGGGGTGAGTATGTGCAGTGGACCAATTGGTCAGTATCCAAAACACAGTTGTCATGGGAAAATCTCGACCCCCAAGGTGAGTGTTCAACTTTACTGTGAAGAAAAAAGCGGACGTCAATCCACTAATATGTCTTAAATGCTCTACTAATCAAAAAACACAATCATGTGAGTATAAGATATAAGTGCTACGAGAAATTCTCGACCAAATCAACGGAAAAAAAGTAAAAAAATATTGTATAACAGTGAATAGTGGTGGTGTCAGTGTTTGAGCAATTCACTACATGTGAACTCCTTGTGTGAAGAAACGCCAGAGTCGCCAAAAATTCATACTAGATATAAATAGTAGAAGATAGTATGACCACTATAAGTTGCCTCACTGCACATCCCACCAACGCAAATGTGTAATGTGACACACAGGTTTAAATACTATGAAGCACCACGTGACTTAAATGGTGATCTGAATGATGGTTAAAACACTCTATGCAAACGGCAACCATCCATGTGAAGAAAACACACAATAATACAAGTGATAATTAAAGCAGTGGTCCAAGCAACATATGAATATCCTATATAGAATAGAAAGCCACTGTATATTGTTTCAACATATTCACACCAACATAGGAAGAAGTGTGAATATATTATGGCCCTAAAGAAATGAATAAATCACGGATTGATGAATCAACAGCACTTATCATGTATAAACTAATAGGATAAACACGTATAAGATGTCTATACTGAACACACTATCTCAGTATGAAATAATATGAAACCAAATATGAATGTTGAGATGTCCATAGGTTGAGAGAGTTCATGTAATGAAGAATCATTCAAGATTTCCGTTTATAAGGTTTAAAAGCTGGGCCCTCTTTATTTCGGACTCAGTTGTAAACTCAGCAGTATAAAGAAAAATTTCGGTACGCTTACCACATCTGATGGACCCACTAACCGGTGGTGAGGGGTCAAACGAGCTCAAAACCGTTTATACCTGGAACCGCACTGGATCGTTGTACGCAGGGTAGGACTGAGAGGGCGTGTCAGTCTTCACTCACCAAACCACAGGACGTGCCAAGAAACGGTCAGCAGGAAAAACGTTCACCACTGAAAAAAGATCCTCCAGGCATGTAGGGGTATAAAGACAAAGAAAAAACAGAGGGCCTCCTCATAGTGTAAAAAAGTCCAGGTAGGGGACTCTATTTATTTCTATAGAGTCCCCTACCTGGACTTTTTTACACTATGAGGAGGCCCTCTGTTTTTTCTTTGTCTTTATACCCCTACATGCCTGGAGGATCTTTTTCCAGTGGTGAACGTTTTTCCTGCTGACCGTTTCTTGGCACGTCCTGTGGTTTGGTGAGTGAAGACTGACACGCCCTCTCAGTCCTACCCTGCGTACAACGATCCAGTGCGGTTCCAGGTATAAACGGTTTTGAGCTCGTTTGACCCCTCACCACCGGTTAGTGGGTCCATCAGATGTGGTAAGCGTACCGAATTCTTCTTTATACTGCTGAGTTTACAACTGAGTCCGAAATAAAGAGGGCCCAGCTTTTAAACCTTATAAACGGAAATCTTGAATGATTCTTCATTACATGAACTCTCTCAACCTATGGACATCTCCACATTCATATTTGGTTTCATATTATTTCATACTGAGATAGTGTGTTCAGTATAGACATCTTATACGTGTTTATCCTATTAGTTTATACATGATAAGTGCTGTTGATTCATCAATCAGTGATTTATTCATTTCTTTAGGGCCATAATATATTCACACTTCTTCCTATGTTGGTGTGAATATGTTGAAACAATATACAGTGGCTTTCTATTCTATATAGGATATTCATATGTTGCTTGGACCACTGCTTTAATTATCACTTGTATTATTGTGTGTTTTCTTCACATGGATGGTTGCCGTTTGCATAGAGTGTTTTAACCATCATTCAGATCACCATTTAAGTCACGTGGTGCTTCATAGTATTTAAACCTGTATGTCACATTACACATTTGCGTTGGTGGGATGTGCAGTGAGGCAACTTATAGTGGTCATACTATCTTCTACTATTTATATCTAGTATGAATTTTTGGCGACTCTGGCGTTTCTTCACACAAGGAGTTCACGTGTAGTGAATTGCTCAAACACTGACGCCACCACTATTCACTGTTATACAATATTTTTTTACTTTTTTTCCGTTGATTTGGTCGAGAATTTCTCGTAGCACTTATATCTTATACTCACATGATTGTGTTTTTTGATTAGTAGAGCATTTAAGACATATTAGTGGATTGACGTCCGCTTTTTTCTTCACAGTAAAGTTGAACACTCACCTTGGGGGTCGAGATTTTCCCATTCTCGCCTATGACGATTGTTCAAACACGTTTTATGTAGCACCACACTTTTTCTTTTTCATTTTATCACACAATTGGTCATATTGTCGTGTTGGCAGCTTGATACACTAGAGGCGCAGCTATCTACCCACACCTGTTCATCCAAAACACAGTGAAGATCTCTAGAGTGGGGTTGAATGCATTTTACAGTTCTAATTAATATGGAAGGGGGGGGGGCTATAAAATGAAGTTGGCATTATACTTTTCCTGCTGTTTTTTTTTTTTTTTTTTTACTTTTGAATATTTTTTATTTTAAAATTTAAATACAGTAACAGTAACAGTTCAAGCTTGAAACGAGTGCATATACAGAGTGCTTGCTTTACATTTTCATATATCGGATTATGCTGAGTCTTTATAACCTACGTATAGATACAAGTTTAGGCCATAGGTACTGCCTCCATATATCCGCTAGTCATTTCCTGATTATTAGGATCTAGTCCCAATCTGGTCCTGAGGTGGAGGGCCCCCCCCGCTCTCGGCCCCGCGGTCTCTCTAATTGGCCGCAGCCGATCACAGAGGGGACCCCCCCTCCCAGGGCCCCTTACTATGCTTACTTCAGTATAATACAGTGCGCTTGATCAGGATAAAATTTTAATCAAAACATAAATAAAACGAATATAAATTAGTAACCAATTCAGGATATAGTCAGGAATGTCTGTTGTAAATTACCTATGTCATACTTTGTTATGAAAGCTTAATTTTTTCAGAGTACCATATGTTCCAGGGATCCCACTGATCTGATATCTCATCATGTTTCCCTATGGCTGATGAATGGAGTACCTCATATGTCCCGTGCAGATGAATTGTATTTATTATCTCACTGGTAGTTGGTGTTTCTGTTTTCCTCCAATATCTTAGAATAGCTAGACGGGTGGCTAATAATATGTGTGAAGTTATAATTCTGTATTTCACCGGAACATTGTCCAAGCCAATGGACAGTATAGCTATTGCCGGGGTTAGCTTGAGCCCTATTCCGGTGATTTCTGTGATAAGCCTTTTCACCTGTGACCATATGGGTTTTGTCTTAGGACAGCTCCAGAGAACGTGGCACAGAGTTCCACGTCCTCCGCAGCCCCTCCAACACTCAGGCGAGACCTCCTTGTATATTCTGGCCAGTCTGCTGGGAGTCAGGTACCAGCGAAGAGTTATTTTGTGTTGCATTTCCCTCAGATTTGTGCTTTTCGTGTAGCTAAATGTGTGTTTAAACGCCTTTGACCATTCTACAATTGAGAAGGTCTCTCCTACTTTTCCTGCTGGTTTTGATAGGGAATAATTAATAAAATAGATATAAAGAAAGAAATTGCGCTAGGTGAAACAAATTCTTAGTGACAAAGTATGTTGATGAAAAAAATGAATCAATAAAAGAACCGTGAAGGTGAGTCCTGCAGCTGAACACTAATAACCCCGGTACAGGGCACAAAAAGCATGGAAATGCTGCTTTCTGTGGAGAAATAACCAGGACAGTGACATACGAGGAGTTTCGGGGAGTAGCTGCCACTCAGGAGGATATTCGTTGCTGCTGGACATCTATCGGGACGTTGGAAATCCCTAAACAGCACCAAGGCTGTTCATCCAAAGCTCAGTTGGACCCCCCTGAATAAGGGCGGTCACTGGCTTTCTGTGACATACGAGGAGTTTCGGGGAGTAGCTGCCACTCAGGAGGATATTCGTTGCTGCTGGACATCTATTGGGACGTTGGAAATCCCTAAACAGCACAAAGGCTGTTCATCCAAAGCTCAGTTGGACCCCCCTGAATAAGGGCGGTCACTGGCTTTCTGGTAAGCCTCCCCTCCTTCTGTTTTATCTCTATGGTGATGGGCTGCACTGCTATCAACATCTACTTTTTGGATTGACTTCACAGAAGTTTTCATGAATTCATTTGTTCATCTCACTTGATTATTTTGGACTTTTATGAATTTTGAGTTTACATATGAACTTCGTTTGAGTATTCACTATATTCATTCACCTTTTTGGGTATTTTTTATTAATTGGTTATGAACTTTGTTTGAACACTCACTCATTTTTTCACCAATTATTTTGGGTTACCTGTATTAACTGGATATGTAATTTGTTTCAACACTCATTATTTTCACTAATTAATTTGGGTTATTTTAATTAACTGGTAATTTACAGTTTTTCACGATCCAGCGCTGCATTTTTTGTTTATATTTAATAATTAATAAAAAGTTAGAAAAAAAAAGTTAGAAAAAAAATGCATTTACCTGTAATTTTTCCCAACGTAACATATACGTAATTTACGCACCCCCAAAATATAATTAACACTTTGATGATTAAAATGATATCACATTAGTACAACTGTTATGTAATGTAGCTGAATGGTAAAGCTCGAAATGAATGCATACATTTTACTTTAGGAGACCTTTAGTACTCTAGCCATTATGTTAACCCCCGAGCAATATGCTGATGGTGTTTGTATATTTTGTGTATAAGACCAGTTTACCATTTCATGCCAGTTTACTCAGATCCTGTATATAAAAGAGGACTAGAAGAGTATGTCTAGCATGTTGCCAGGTAGCACTTGGGAATTTCTCATGACAAATAATGTACATCTTGCATTATCCAAAGAGTAATGCATAAGCCCATTAGTCATTTTAAGTAAACACACATTCAGTCTTGCCTTCCAATTGGCTAGTGCCCAGGAAGCCCTGATGGGCATAGCAGGTTTTCCTAGCACATGTAGTTATAGCATATGTAGTTTCAGCCACGCAAAGCTCAATTAATTAATTTTTGCTCATGTTATTGGCTTTCTGGAGCACACAATGAAGATTATCTTCATGGCAAAAACATTGGAAAAACATTGTATATCTCCCAGATATTCAGTGCTGCTACAAAAATGTCATTAAAAAAAGTGCATCATTTAGTCATTTTTGTTTTATAAAGTATTATCACTCTTATTTCTTATATTATCACTCTTATGCCCCATACACACAGTCGGAATTTCCGACGGAAAATGTCCTATTGGACCATGTTGTCGGAAAATCCGACCGCGTGTGGGCGCCATAGGACTTTTTCCGTCGGAATTTCCGTTGGAAAAAATTTGAGATCCTGCTCTCAAATTTTCCGACAACAAAGTCCGATCGGACTTTTTCCGATCGTGTGTAGCGAATTCCGACGGACAAAGTGCCACGCATGCTCAGATCAAATTACAAGACCAAAGCTATTGGCTACTAGCCTCTATGTAGTTCCGTCGTACGCAACAAACGTCACCACGTTCAGAATGATCGGATTTTCCGACAACTTTGTCCGACCGTGTGTATGCAACACCAGTGTCGGACAAAATCCGTCGGAAAAAATACGACGGATTTTGTGGTCGGAATTTCCGACCGTGTGTATGGGGCATTACTCTTATTTTCCATCGGAAAAATGTTGGATGCTTTTTCCGACGGAATTCCGCTCAAGCTTGGGTTGCATACACACGGTCACACAAAAGTTCTCTGAAATTTTGACCGTCAAGAACGCGGTGATGTACAACACTACGACGAGTCGTGAAAATTAAGTTCAATGCTTCCGAGCATGCGTCGAATTGTTTCTGAGCATGCGTTTATTTTGCGCGTCGGAATTGCATACAGACGAACGGAATTTCCGATAGGAACTTTTTCCGATGGAAAAATAGAGAACATGCTCTCAATCTTTTGCTGGTGGGAATTCCACCAGCAAAAGTCTGATGGAGCATACACACGGTCGTAATTTCCAACCAAAAGCTTACATCGGACTTTTGCTGGCGGAATTTCTGATTGTGTATACGCGGCATTAGACATTATTTTTTTTCTTTCCATTTACTGTATTTGTGCAACTAAAGGTGTCTTTGTATACTAATTTGTAGTAGTTTGCATGGAATGGACTGTGAAAGAATGTAAATGGCATCCTGAAGACTACTTTAAATGGGATCTTGTGACCAGTTGCAAGAGGACAAATGTATAGAGAAAAATGTATTAAATTTTACTGGTAATGCCAGTAAAGTCCAAAAAAATAAAAAAATCTCTATACATTAGTATATTAATTATGGATGTGGCAGATGAGCTGTATATTTTTGCTTTGCAGCTGCAAGAGGAGTTTCAGGCTTATGATTACCGTATGTATTTCTTGAACAGTCAATTTCTACACTTCTTTTTTTGTGAACAGCCTATTTGCCTTAAAGAAGAAGTATAGCCAAACCTCTTTTGGCCATACTTCTCCTATGGGTCACAGGAGCGCATCTATGCATCTGGAAAGTATTCGCATTTCTTCACTTTTTCCACATTTTGTTAAATTACAGCCTTATTCCAAAATGGATTTAATTCATTATTTTCCTCAAAATTTTACAAACAATACCCCATAATGACTATGTTAAAGAAGTTTGAAATCTTTGCAAATTTATAAAAACAAATGAAAAAAAAAAATCACATGTACATAAGTATTTACAGCCTTTGCTCAAGACTTTGTTGAAGCACCTTTGGCACCAATTACAGCCTCAAGTCTTTATGTGTATGATGCTACAAGCTTGGCACACCTATTTTTGGGCAGTTTCTTCAATTCTTCTTTGCAGGACCTCTCAAGCTCCATCAGGTTGTATGTAGAGCGTCGCTGCACAGCCATTTTTCAGATCTCTCTAGAGATGTTCAATTGGGTTCAAGTCTGGGCTCTGGCTGGGCCACTCAAGGACATTCACACAGTTGTCCCGTAGCCACTCCTTTGTTTTCTTTGCTGTGTGCTTAGGGTTGTTGTCCTGTTGGAAGATGAACCTTTGCCCCAGTCTGAGGTCCAGAGGGCTTTGGAGTAGGTTTACATCAAGGATGTCTCTGTACATTGCTTCAATCATATTTCCCTCAATCCTGACTAGTCTTCCAGTTCCTGCCATGGAAAAACATCCCAACATCATGATGCTGCCACCACCATGCTTCACTGTAGGGATGGTATTGGCCAGGTGATGAGTGGTGCCTGGTTTCCTCCTGACATTGACGCTTGCCATTCAGGCCAAAGAGTTTAATCTTTTTTTTCATGAGACCAGAGAATTTTGTTTCTCATGGTCTGAGAGTCCTTCAGGTGCCTTTTGGCAAACTCCAGATGGCTGTCATGTACCTTTTACTGAGGAGTGGCTTCCGTCTGGTCACTCTACCATACAGGCCTGATTGATGGAGTGCTGCAGAGGTGATTGTTTTTTTCTGGAAGGTTCTCTTCTCCCCACAGAGAAATGCTGGAGCTCTGTCAGAGCGATCATCGGGTTCTTGGTCAGCGCCCTTCTCTCCTGATCACTCAGTTTGGCCAGGAAGCCCGCTTTAGGGAGAGCCCTGGTGGTTCCAAACTTCTTCCATTTAAAGATGATGGAGGCCACTATGCTCATTGGGACCTGCTGCTGACATTTGTGAGACCTTATATAGACAGGTGTGTGCCTTTGCAAATCATGTCCAATCAACTGAATTTACCACAGGTGGACTCCAATCAAGTTGTAGAAACATCTCAAGGATGATCAGTGGAAACAGGAGGCACCTGAGCTCAATTTTGAGTCATGGCAAAGGCTGTGAATACTTATATACATGTGATTTTTTAAATTTTTTAGTTTTAATACATTTGTTAAGATTTCAAACAATGTTATTTTACGTTGTCATTATGCGGTATTGTTTGTAGAATTTTGAGGAAAATAATGAATTTAATCCATTTTGGAATAAGGCTGTAACATAACAAAATGTGGAAAAAGTGAAGCGCTGTGAATACTTTCAGGATACACAGTATAGCACAGTGAGTGATGTGTGTCACCCTTGAATAGGTAAATGTGTTAATGGCAGAATTATTATTTAAAAATAAACGAAAAAAATGAAAAGAACTAGTAAGTTACAATATACACTATATTACCAAAAGTATTGGGACACCTGTCTTTACACGTACATGAACTTCAATGGCATCCCAATCTTAGTCCATAGGGTTCAATATTGAGTTAGCCTACTGTTTGCAGCTCTAACAGTTTGAACTCTTCTGGGAAGGCTGTTCACAAGGTTTAGGAGTGTGTCTATGGGAATGTTTGACCATTCTTCCAGAAGCGCATTTGTGAAGTCAGGCACTGATGTTGGACGAGAAGGCTTGGCTCGCAGTTTCTGCTCTTATTCATCCCAAAGGTCTTCTATTGGGTTGAAGTCGGGACTCTGTGTAGGCCAGTCAAGTTCCTCCATCCCAAACTCACTTATCCATGTCTTAATGGACCTTGTTTGTGCATTGGTGCACAGTCATGTTGGAACAGGAAGGGGCCATCCCCAAACTGTTCCCACAAAGTTGGGAGCATGAAATTGGCCAAAATGTCTTGGTATGCTGATGCCTTAAGGGTTCCCCTCACTGGAACTAAGGGACCCACCCCCTGAAAAACAATCCCGCACCATAATCCCCCCTCCACCAAATGATTTAGACCAGTGCACAAAGCAAGGTCCACAAATACATGGATGAGCTGAGTTTGGGGTGGAGGAACTTGACTCAATATTGAACCCTATGGATAAGACTGGGATGCCATTAAAGTTCATGTGCATGTAGGCAGGTGTCCCAATACGTTAAGTAATATAGTGTACACATTTTTATTACTGGGTTTAAATACACTTTATTGTATACATTCTTTGCATTTTCTATATGTGTAGGGGCTACTTTTTAATCCTGTTAACTTAACTAAATTAATAATAGAAAGGTCTGGTGACACCAGTGACACACCTCAATCCCTAGATGTCACCAGTGACACATCTCCATCCCTAGATGTCACCAGTGACACATCTCCATCCCTAGGTGACACCAGTGACACACCTCCATCCCTAGGTGTCACCAATGACACACCTCCATCCCTATTAGTACAATAGAAACATGGATATCGCCCTTGGGACTTTATATGAGTTGTGCACAATTGGCTGATGAAATTGACAAATGTAAATACAGTAAAATATTTATTGCAGAAATAGTCACACATGAAAAAGTAACTTAAACAAAGGCAAAGCCGATACAATATTGCACATAGTTAAAGATTACATTGCATTTGAAGTACATGAGTATTCATGACATCTATAACAACCGACATGTTGCGCGAGATGTGACTCGCTCGTCAGGGGTGGATGCATGTAGGATATATCTGGAAACGAATAATCAAAAAAGTAATGTAACACATGAATATGATGGACAGATGGTGGGAGGAGGGGCATCACAGAAAAAAGAAAGACCCCATACTCACCAATCGGCAAAGCCTAGATGCCTGTGGCTATGTTCACCGAGGATGGCAGCAATATACAGTGGTGTGAAAAAGTGTTTGCCCCCTTCCTCATTTCCTGTTCCTTTGCATGTTTGTCACACTTAAGTGTTTCGGAACATCAAACCAATTTAAACAATAGTCAAGGACAACACAAGTAAACACAAAATGCAATTTGTAAATGAAGGTGTTTATTATTAAAGGTGAAAAAAAATCCAAACCATCATGGCCCTGTGTGAAAAAGTGATTGCCCCCTAAACCTAATAACTGGTTGGGCCACCCTTAGCAGCAACAACTGCAACCAAGCGTTTGCGATAACGTGCAATGAGGCTTTTACAGCGTCCTGGAGGAATTTTGGCCCACTCATCTTTGCAGAATTGTAATAATTCAGTTACATTAGAGGGTTTTCGAGCATGAACGGCCTTTTTAAGGTCATACCACAACATCTCAATAGGATTCAGGTCAGGACTTTGGCTAGGCCACTCCAAAGTCTTCATTTTGTTTTTCTTCAGCCATTCGGTGGTGGACTTGCTGGTGTGTTTAGGATCATTGTCCTGCTGCAGAACCCAAGTTCGTTTCAGCTTGAGTACACGAACAGATGGTCGGACATTCTCCTTCAGGATCTCTTGGTAGACAGCAGAATTCATAGTTCCTTTTATCACGGCAAGTCTTCCAGGTCCTGAAGCAGCAAAACAGCCCCAGACCATCACACTACCACCACCATATTTTTACTGTTGGTATAATGTTCTTTTTCTGAAATGCAGTGTTCCTTCTACGCCAGATATACTTGGACACACACCTTCCAAAGAGTTCCACTTTTGTCTCATCGGTCCACAGAATGTTGTCCCAAAAGTCTTGGGGATCATCAAGATGTGTTGTGGAGAAATTGAGACGAGCTTTGATGTTCTTTTTGCTCAGCAGTGGTTTTCTCCTTGGAACTCTACCATGCAGGCCATTTTTGCCCAGTCTTTTCCTGATGGTGGAGGCATGAACGCTGACCTTAACTGAGGCAAGTGAGGCCTGCAGTTCCTTGGACGTTGTTGTGGGGTCTTTTGTGACCTCTTGGATGAGTCGTCGCTGCGCTCTTGGGGTAATTTTGGGCGGCCGGCCACTCCTGGGAAGGTTCACCACTGTTCCATGTCTTCGCCATTTGTGGATAATGGCTCTCACTGTGGTTCGCTGGATTCCCAAAGCTTTGGAAATGGCTTTATAACCCTTTCCAGACTGATAGATCTCAATTACTTTCTTTCTCAATTGTTCCTGAATTTCTTTGGGTCTCGGCATGATGTGTAGCTTTTAAGGATCTTCTGGTGGACCTTACTGTGTCAAGCAGCTCCTATTTAAGTGATGCCTTGATTGTGAACAGGTGTGGCAATAATCAGGCCTGGGTGTGGCTAGAGAAATTGAACTCAGGTGTGGACAACCACAGTTATAGTATGTTTTAACAAGGGGGGCAATCACTTTTTCACACAGGGCCATGATGGTTTGGATTTTTTTTCACCTTTAATAATAAACACCTTCATTTACAAATTGCATTTTGTGTTTACTTGTGTTGTCCTTGACTATTGTTTAAATTGGTTTGATGTTCCGAAACACTTAAGTGTGACAAACATGCAAAGGAACAGGAAATGAGGAAGGGGGCAAACACTTTTTCACACCACTGTATGCTTGGGAAGGGAGCTGAGGAAGCGGTGCCAACCAAAAAACCCTGACCAAGGAACAATGGGAAGGTGGACATGGCATGGGTGGAAATAAGTGACCTTGGAGATCCTAAATAATCCGTTCAGGTGTCAACTATAATATAATGCAATATGTATATAATCAAACATTGCTAAATTAGCAAAATGGTAATAAAGTACATAATATAATGCATGTATAAACCAACCTGATAGTAGGACGGATAAGGCAAAGGAGAAATGAGTGTAATACTGCAGATATGTGAAAAGGGATGTCAGAAAAGGCAATCCCAGAAAGGAAAAAAGTAAACGTGAAAAAGTGTAACTATAAGAAACATAGAAAACATGACCAAGCACAAAGAAGTGCTCAATGTGGAAGATAAAGATGTGTACCTCTGTAGGATCAATGGCTTGCAGCAGCAGAATGAACTGTCCCATGTCAGGTGAAAGCGTGAAATGAAAAATCCCAGTCATGTGTGCTGTCCCATTTATAACCCCACAAGGGCTCCAGTGGACTCTGCTCCTAGATAATCTGTTCAGGTGTCAACTATAGTATAATAGGTATATAATCAAACATTGCAAAATTAGCAAAATGATCATGACGTATGTAGCACTAACCGCCGAAGGAGCTGCTGGTTTTATTTGGGCTTACCGTTACCTCACCTGCTTGCATCTCCGTCTTGGGGATCCCATAGAAAGTGGCCCAAAGAATGTGAATTTCCAATACTTAGTCCTTTTTATGGTTATTTATTCAAAATAAAAGCAAAGTCTTTCAATAAAAGGGTCAGAGGGTTAAGGATGAGTTCAGGCACCTGGTACTGCGGGTTTAAGATCTCTTTTTAGATCAAGAAAGCAATGGTTCCACTCACTAGATCCAGCCACCACAGGATAAGACCGTCTCACTGGACCTAGCAGCCGATGGGGTACTTGACACAGTCTCTGCCACAGACTTGTGAATTTGAGCATCACTGAGAGATTTAAGAATACTAGTCTATTTCAGCCGAACCGGCGGTACTGTAGGTATAGTGATCCGGGTTGCGTCCTTCAACTGAGTCCCCAGGCTCCTTCAGAGATACCAGCCTTGCGCACGGTCTTCCCTTGAAAGAGTCCTCCCCTGGGTCCTTCAGTTTCTGGGCCTCTCCATTCAGACGAGACGGCACCGGACCATGCCTGGATCAATAGGCCCCAAGATCCCCTCTGGCCTATCCTCTCAGTTGCGCTGCCTCGAGCCAGCCGGCCCCGAGACACAGGATACATAGCTCCGAACCCCAGGCCAGGAGGGCCATGGGGTCTGGGTCAAGAGGAACTCATAAAACCAAAACACCCCCGCCAACCTGGCGTCAGTACCTTAAATACCACCCCCCAGAATGCACAGCAGGAAAACACTCCCACTGGGCTGGTTCTGAGCAATAGGTGGCATTCAATGCATCCAGCCAAACTGCGTTTCTACTCTTGCCGGCGGTGACAGCGACACCTGTGGTCAAGGAGAACCCAGTGCAACCCAGCTGGACTGGTGCAGAAACCAGTAATTTAGAGAAATTAGCCTGAAGCCCAACTGTGGCCTCCAGCAACTTAATTTTGAAAAATAATAGCGTCTGCTCGTCAGGAGCCAGCGCTACACGTATATAATGGAATGCATGTATAAACCAGCCTGTTTCGATGGTAAGACAGATAAACAGTTAACTCAACGAAAGTGCTGCAGAGTTGACTGGCTCTATATAAATACCTGTAATATATAAATAAATGCTGATTAACAGTTGACTTTCTGCAGTATGATTGGTAGCCAGAGACCATGTGACCCAGGCTGTCTAGGCTGTGTTCTTTCACAGGCAATGCTTTAATCGTTGTGCGGTCTCTTTAAAACCTATTCCCACTTTTGCAGTTAAATTAGACAATTCCCCCACTATATGTGTGTTCCATTTTACAAAGCATACCCAAAGTCATTTTAAAAAGTAAGTAGCAATTTTGTTTTTTTAAGTTATACTATGTGAATGGGACCATGTACAGTAACAAATATAACTAGTGTTATCCCAATTTGGCTGAAAAGTGGAAATAAACCTTGAGTGCAGAGATTTCTATTGCACCTTGACACAGAGGAGCCTATAATTGTAAGATCCCATTAATACAATGTCAAGTTCATCACTTTAACCCTCTGGGCTTAATTACCAGTGTGAAAGCTTTACTAGCTATCTTTTCGCTTACTGAAATTTATTTCACTTACTTCAATGAATTTTAGCTCCACACTGGAAAAAGAACTATCATTTTATTTTAAATACTAATGCCTCTTAAACATTTCAGAACTCTTGCCAGTTATTTTCAAAGGGTTTTTAAACTGTGTAAGCGTAGAGTCTTTCTTGTTGTATCATGTTTATTGTGTTTTTCTAAAAGAAGTATTTAAAAGATGAACATCAAAAGTTAAAGCTGAAGTTTAATCTGCTTATATTTTGCATTGGTTCCTCCTTTCCTGCCCCCATCAACATGCTATTTTTTTTTTTTTTAAATAAAACCTGTTTTCATGATATGCCTTGTTTTAAACTTGGTTACATCATGACTGGGTCTTTGTGTTTCTCTATGCAATGCAGTCAAATCATCAGTGTCAAATCAACCGGAACAATTGTGCAAGACTGAAAGTAAGCCTTGAGTTCAACTTTAATGGCAAAATAGTACCATAAGTCACGACAGCATAAAGTGTAGAGCTAAAAGAAATTACCAGAGAACCCCCAGTATCCTACAATGATGGACTATATCGGCCACAAAAAGGAGACATATTAGATAAAAACATTATTTTATTTAGAAAACAATTAAAAGATTTAAGTGAGACCCCAACAGGGGAATGGATATAAAAAACATACAAATAATAAAAATAAACATATACAAATTAGATAAATATGGTCCATACAGTGGTATGATATGGTTATGTCTGTGCGGTCAACGTTTTCACCACTAAATTGGCTTCTTCGGGACCCAGACATATGACCAGTTTTAATTGGATTACCTATAACAACATAATATTAGTAACATATGTTTCATAATGCAGTACTGTATGTTTGAACACAGTGGTGTAACATATACTCCTACCAATGCAACTCGGCAACAGGTCGATCAACCCAAAAACCTGGGGCAGGCATAGGAGCACTCCAGGCACCAAACACAGGACAGATGGTGAAGGACAGCAATCCTGAACAAAGAAATACTGTATATAAGATATAGCGAAATCTTTTGACTGAATAATTGGCAGCTTTACAAAATCTAAGTACTAATCATGAGATTGTAATTAAACCCTCAGATAAGTAAATAAATTGTTATTTTTTTTTCCTCTCATAGACACTAAATTATTTAACAAAATATAGGGCACTAGTATTGGAAGAGACCATCTTATTCGTTACACATTTTCACCTTCCCCTATCCCTCCCCCCTTTTCCTAGACACTTATTCATTTAATAATACACATAGGGTATAAACACTGAAAGATTTTACTTCAACAGGTTGGTCACCTTTTTATTTTTGCTTGTTCCTTTTTTTTTTCTTCACATACATATTCCCCCCCGCCCCCTTTTTTTTTCTTTAATAAATTAAATAACACATTAAGGGCACTAGTTCATGAAGATCACATTTAAGTAGGTTATCTATTCTCTCACCACGCCCCCTATCATAATTTGCCCATTTCCCGTCCCTCTGCTCATTTTTTTCCCCCTATGTTTATGGAATGGAGACGTTAGGGGGAACACCACCTACTATCTATATAATAGATAATAGATAATAATATAATAATCGGCGCGATCCCGATGCGGCCGTGTCACCCGGACACGGCGCATCTCGGATCGGCAGGAGGGCTCGGTGATTGGCCCTCCTGATCACATGACGGCCGTGTTGTGTTGTTGCTCTTCCATCCTACACACAGGACACCCCAGACTTGCTGAAATGACTAGAATGCTGTTCGTTCCCCCTACACACCCTTTTGTAGTGATTGATATTGAGGCCCCCTTTAGCAGTATATTACATACCTCTGGCTTATCTGTTATAGAAAGCTTTCTTAAGGAGCAACCTCGGGATCATTGGCCTTATGGCCAATTTATTTTGACCATGCTTGAGCACATACTCACAAAGAACGTCTTATGAACCTATGATGGCTTCCACTACTTCCAGGTGCAGGGGGTTGCGATGGGGACCTCTTGTGCCCCATCATATATGCCAACCTGCACCTGGGGGGCATATGGTTTACTCAGAGGATAGGTATGCAAAATTCTGGCCATATATCCTAACATGGTACATCGTTACATGACGTCACGTGATCATGTTCTGGATGGGCACAGAGATTGAATTAACTGAATATATGACCTCTTTGGACATCAAATTCACTGAAATTTTCCATGCATTATGATACACAATCCATTCCATTTCTGGACATTAGAATCTTCAAACATTTTGATGATCCATTGGAACAACCCTTTATCGTAAGCCCCATGTGGGCAATACATTACTTAATGCCCAGAGTGCCCATCCTAGGCCCCTTGTTAAGATTATACCAAACTCCCAGTACTTAACGTCTCAGACGGATATGCTCAAATGATGCCCACTTTAAGTTGAAAGCTGATGCTCTTTGGGAAAGACTTCTGGCCAGAGGGTATTCACAAATTCTTTTACGTACATTTAATAGTGTGTATAAACTTTCTAGGGAAAACCTTCTGTTCAAATCCAAGACAAAACCACAGTCCGAATCTGCGCGCCTCATTACCACATACAACAGCCAAATTCTCCAAAAACATTGGTATAGACTTAAAAATTATCCTACCTTAGGTAAATACCTTAGAGATGCACCTGAGATCACCTTTAAAAAAGCTAAATCCATCAAAGACAAGGTTATATCCAGTCATTTTGTTTCCTTTCCTCCACTGGTATCCAATCTCAGAGACACCTGGCAATGTGGTTCATGTGACTTCTGCAAATGGATCTTAATCAGGCTATCTCCCAAATGGCACACTTCACCAAATTAAGCACTATGTTGATTGTAAAATGCCAAGAATTGGAGATATCATGCTCTGTGAATGTGGAGCCTATTACATAGGCAAAACCATATGCCAATTATGGCGAAAAAACAAAGACCATGTCTTCTATGAAATTAATATTTTACTATCTACCCCCATTGGGATACATATTGCTCTCAAACACTAGTGTCATGAAGTTTGCCGCCCTTGAGCACATTCTGGAAAATCCTAGAGGTGGGGATTGGGACAAGATGATCCTTTAGTGGGAGGCCAGATGGATTTCCTGTCTTAAGGCTGCATGTCCTCAATGAGGCATTTAGCTTTAATCCCTTTTTGTGAGGGGCATTTGTTTATGGTGTTTATTGTAGGACTACTTGACTTTCTTTCCCATTCCTGTGATAGGTCTTTCATAAATGTTTGTTATTCTTTAATATACATTTCCTCTGCTATACAATTTAAGGTATTATGAGTTATATAACGTTATCTGTTATATGTTTTTATTACTTGTTTGTGAAATTCTATGTATTTTTTTTGTGTTTGGCTGATGGTGGATGCTCCTTTCCTGATGCACCTGTTGCCCCTTCTCCATTGTGGGTGGCCATAGGCTTCGTTGGCCTATCCCCCCTGTGGTCCCTCTCTAGTTGGGTGTTCGGCAGTGTTCAATCTTCTTCCAGGATTGCACAGTCGAGCAGGATGATTTGCAGTTGACGCTTCCAAGCACGTGCGTGGCTTTGGGAGCACGTAGCACGCTGACGTCAACCCTGCACGCTGCTGGTGACATGGAGCGTGGCAGTAGCATTTAATCTGGCATCCCCAGGGCTCAGTGAGCAACTATTCATGGCGGGGGGCAGGTGTACATTTGAGTGTAGTGTGGTAAGAAAATTGCAGGCTACAGTATTTTGTGGCATTGTGCAATTGTGTAATAGTGATTAGGCTATTCTCATTGATATCTTTTGTGGATTACAGAGTATTGGTTCTACATTATTGAGATGGACCATTTTGTTTTTATATGGAATGCTTCATGAATTTACGTGTCATCCTTGCGCAGGGGCCATGCTTATTTTCTCTGTATCGTTCCAATTTTAGTATATGTGCTGCCGAAGCAAGCACTATGTGGACGATTTGATGATTTAATGTGATATTGATTTGACCAAGCATTTTTGGAAGTCTTCTTATATATCTGTGTCCATAAATCTGTGGTATTGCATGATTACCTTTTGTAGAGGTATCTTGCATATTAGTCTTACTTATACATGTGCACATGTGTCCCCCCCCCCCCCCACAAAAAATGTTGAAGTCAGCAGCTACAAATACTGTAGCTGCTGACTTTAAATCTTAGGACACTTACCTGTCCAGGGATTCCGCATTTATGGCACCCCAGCTGATTTTCAGATCGGCTCTCGGTTGCTGCCACTGCCATTCTAACTGGCCCAGTGGTGGAGGAAGGAGAAGTGGGGCCGAACGTCCGAGGGATGTTGCCACGGCGCAGTCTCCCAGAAGTGGGGATGGGTACTTGTCAAAAACAGGTACCCGTTCCCCCCTCCCCCCTGAAAGGTGCTACAGGAGAAGGGGGAAGCAGATAAACAAAGCTTCCACTTTTGGGTGGAACTCCACTTTAAGATTCCTCACCGCAACCCTTTGTGTATTGCCATTTCTAATTTTTGGTAAAACTACCCGTCGCCATATGTCCCAGATTGCGGTTTAATCCAAGTAAGTCCACAGCATAGCAGCTTGATATCCTTGGGCTGGTTATATACCTTACACTTTGATCTACTGTATATCCTATATATTTCTTTGTTCAGGATTGCTGTCTTTCACCATCTGTCCTGTGTTTGATGCCTGGTGTGCTCCTATGCCCACCTCAGGCGTTTGGGTTGATCACCCTTTTGCCGAGTTGCATTGGTAGGAGTATATTTTACACCACTGTGTTCAAGCATACAGTACTGCATTATAAAAGATTTTTTACTAACATTATGTTGTTATATGTAATCCAATAAAAACTGGTCATATGTCTGGGTCCTGAAAAAGCCAATTTAGTGGCGAAACGTTGACGCACAGACAACACCTTATCATAAGAAAATAGAGAGAGCTGCGCTGGTAATGAATAAATTATAAAAATAGAAATTATCTAATAAGCAGGTAAGAAGCAGAGAAAGAGGGGCCAGAGTGGAAGATCCTTCTCTATAAATCCCCACATAAGTCTTTAATGGAGATTCTGGAGGCAGGGACCTTCCAGAAGGGACTCCCCACCCAGGACCTGATGGCTAAAGTTTGGGGTACTGTAAAAAAAAATGATGGGTTATGGAGGGTTTACAGTTTTTTCCCCGTTATGGGAGAATGTTAATCTGCGCGAAATACAAAAGATGGGGACTGTTAAAGAATGGAAGAGAATGGGTTTAAAATACATTGCTCAGATCTATCATGAGGGCAGGATTAGAAGTTTCCAGGACCTTAGAGAACATTTTTCCCTTCCCAGGAAGTCTTTCTTTAGATACCTGCAAGTGAGACATGCCCTGGCAGCACAGTTTAAAGGTGAACCACCAGAATGGACTAACATGCAGGTACTACAGAGTGTGGCAGGGGCGGGAACCCGTAAGGGGATGATATCTAATCTATATCTACATCTATATAAAGGGAACAGGGAAGGTACACAACTATGTCCACATAAAGCACAGTGGGAGAGAGATGTGGGAATCATCTCAGCTCCTCAATGGGAAAGGATACTCGAACTCGCCCCAATGGTCTCACTCTCCCCCCCTCAGAAGATGTCACACCTTTTTCTATTATACCGTGCTTACTACACTCCAAACAAGCTCTTTAGGTTCGGCCGTAGGAAAGATGATAAATGCCCTAGATGCGGGAGACCAGGGGGAGATCTTGCCCACATGTTCTGGAGATGTCCAAAATTATACGGATACTGGAATGAGGTGGTGGACAAGGTCTCCCAGATATTCAACATCCATCTTGAGCTGGATCCCATTCAATGCGTCCTTGGGGGAGGAGAGGGAGGGGGCAGGCCTAAGGAAGGTCAGATTGCGGTTTTGCGCTGTCTTTTTCAGGCCAGGTTACTAATTGCTCGGAGATGGCAGTCCTCTACCCCTCCGTCAGGTAATGAGTGGGAGCAAAATATGGATAGAGTGATCATGAAGGAGAAAACTACATATATAAAACGAGAGAGCCTTGCTAAATTCCATTTACTATGGAATCCATGGATTGAGAGAGGAACATGCGAATGCCTTAGATAAGTGCCAACCAAACCTAATTAGCTAGTTAAAAAGAACTTACTGGATGAAATGACACTAAAGCCCCATACACACGCTCGGACAATCCGCGGACCAGGTCGGTCGGATTCTGTCCGACGTACTTTGTCCGATGTTGGTGTTGCGTACACACGGTCGGACTACGTTGTCGGAATATCCGGTCTGCAAGAACGTCGTGACGTAAGTCGTCGTCCACGAGATTACAAAAGGGAAGTTCAGCACCATGTCAGGCACCCGTTGGGCTCCTTCTGCTGATCCCGTGTTTATCGAGAGTTAGTCGAAGTTTGGTGACTTAAGATTCGCGCTTCTCAGTTTTCTGACTCAGATCGTTACTGCTCTTCAGTTTGTGCTTGTCGTGCGTATCTGTTTATTAGTGCGTGTAGTCAGTTCGCATTTGTTGGTCATTGCGGCCTAGATCTTGATGTAGGACGCTTTGATTTGCACTGCTTATTGTCTGCTCGTTGCTGGTATTCATTTCGTTCTTTCAGGCCTTGCTGTTTATCGGTGCTTTCTGTTTGTCCGTTCTGACCAGCCGACCTTTTGTGACCTTCTGAGCGATGTTTCCCGTGCGTACTCGTCGCCGAGTTCGTGCTGTACGCGGAATTGGTGTCGGGCTTTTAGCTTTGAGCCAAGACCCGTCCATGAACAGAGTGACGAGGAGTATGTGGACCAAGAATTGGTTGCTTCAGCGTGACCAATTCTCGCACATGCCTTTGCTTCGTGAGATCCGGGAGAATAATCCTGATGATTTCAGGAACTTTCTCAGGATGACGGACCCCGATTTTCACCGTCTTTTGGCTTTGCTGACCCCCTTTATCAGCCGGCAGGATACCTGCATGAGACAAGCCATTACTCCGGAGCAGAGGCTTGTTGCCACGTTGAGGTACTTGGCGACAGGGAGAAGTCTTCAGGATTTGAAGTTCTCTTCAGGTATCTCTCCCCAGGCCCTGGGAATCATTATTCCAGAGACCTGTTCTGCCATCATTCAGGTCCTGCAGGAGGACTATATTAAGGTAACATTTATACTTTACTATTCCCTTCTATGTATGCTCTGTTTGCTAATGTCTTCTATTTTTGACCTCCTTCCCTAATTACCATGATTGCAATATGTTCTAATATGCTGTGGCCCTTTTCTCCTTCATGCATTTTTCCCTTCACTTACCTCCCCAGCATGCTCTTCTGCCCCAATAGACACCTATGGCCTAGTCACTTAAGCAATGTCTTTTGTCTGCTGCATAGTATTGTTTGCCCCCAAACACCCCCTAAAATATGCACACATGTTTGCTGTGTGGTTTACTTCATGTAGAGCCCCCTTTTTTTTTTTTTTTGGTGGGGGGGGGGGGGGGGGGGGGGGGCGGGCAAACTCATTAGGAACCCCCTCCCCCAACTGCTCTGTCAGATGGTACCAATCCTTTATCTGCTGGCTTTCCCAAGGTCCATACACACTATATACCTACCTCTTTATAGTGCGCATCTTTAGGGATGAATTCAGCAAAGCATGTAGTGCAAGGGGCTGCCTCCATACATTCCATTTCCTATTTTTTTGTCTTCTTTCCCTCCTATTAGCTTGCTTGGTAATTTAATAATGTCACACTGTGCCTGCCTTTTTTTTTTTGGGGGGGGGGGGGGGGTTGAAATGTTATTTTATCTTTCCTGTGGCCTGCCAATAGTGTTAAGTACAGAGGGTCTGGCCAAACTAGCCCACATTATTGAGCCATTTGCCAATCAATGAAGTGCAGAGGGTTACCTGTCCACCACCCCCCCCCAAAACCCTAGTTATTGCCAATGTCCCCTCAGAAGTGGGGGGATTGATGGGGGGGGGTGAGTAATCTGTGAAGGGGAGCCTCTACTTTTCTGTGCAAATACTTTCCAGCCTCCAATTTTATACAATGCTCTTGTTCCAAGATGTTGATTGTCTAATCTGCTTGCAATGTTTAGGTGCAAAGTGACTAATTTTTTTTTCTTGTTTCACTCCACAGTTCCCTTCCACGCCACAGGAATGGCAGACTGTGGCCTCCCACTTTGCCAGCCGTTGGGACTTTCCTAACTGCGGAGGGGCAATTGATGGGAAACACGTCCGCATCGTCCCACCGCCCAACTCGGGGTCCTACTATTATAATTATAAAGGGTTTAATAGTGTAGTGATGTTGGCGGTGGTGTCGGCAACATACGAGTTTATGTATGTGGACGTGGGGATGAACGGCCGGATATCGGATGGTGGTGCCATTACGTACACGGAGTTCTACTGGCGTCTCCAAAGTGGCAGTCTGTGCTTGCCACCTCCAGAGGAGAATGCCGAAGGACTCCCCTTCGTCTTTGTCGCAGATGAAGCGTTTGCGTTGACTCCCCATGTGATGAGGCCGTTCCCGGTGAGGACCCTCACCCCGGACCAGAGGGTCTTCAACTACAGGCTGTCCAGAGCCAGAAGAGTGGTGGAGAACACTTTTGGCATCCTGGCCAGCCGCTTCCGCCTGTTCCTGACGGCATTTAACTTGGCGGAATACAAACTGAACCACATAGTTCTTGCCTGTTGCATATTGCACAACTTCCTCAAAAGACATAACAGGAACTATGTGGTGCCCGTTGGCCCAGATGTGGAGGGCCCTCCAAATGCGGACCTCACAGCCCTTCGAGTGGCACGTCCAGGCTTGCCCCCTCTAAATGCCCGCGTGGTCCGCGACCAATATATGGAGTACTTTGTGGGTAGGGGGGCCATTGCTCTGCCTGACGATGTGTGAGAGGCATTTTTTAATAAATCTGATATTTGAACCAACCTATGATTTCTTGTCATTTCAGTCTTCTTTTTAGCTTATTTTACCTTGACATTTTTTCCCTTTGCCTTCGACAGTGGGAATGCACTTTCTGGGCAAAAGGAGGTAACAGTCTCTTCTTCCCAAAAAGATTATTCTCATGTTGTGTGTTTGCTACCTAATCTTTGGTCTAGAGAAGGTTTGTACTGCATAACTGACACCCAAAATACTCCTTTTCAGCACCAGGTCTGACATGTGTGTATTCTCAAAAATGCTGTGCTCCGTGTTTTCGTACAAAGCACTGTGGGTGTCATTTACATAAGTCAAATCCGCTATGCTCTACAAGTGCATTGAAAAAGTTCCCAGGGAAAGAAAATTGCAGTGCAAAGTGGATTTGCCTTTAGTAAATAACACCCATTGCCCCCCATATCCTTTACATTTTACATACATAATGCATTGTGTTTTTTAAATAAGGAAGCCACACATTTAGAAAAATAAAAAAGTTTACTAGGAAAACATTCACAAGTGCGTTTACAATCTTCACGCCAAAACTGACAACATCTTGGTTATTTACAACATTGTTTACAAACATTCCGCAATTGGTAAAACCAGGCATGGAGCAAAACAGAACCTATGAACTACGAAAGTTCAACTTTGTAAAGTGAAAACAAGATCAGACATGACTATATGTTCAAAGTGTGTTTGATCTTGCCTTCATCACATGGGGGGGTCACCCCCGGAAAGTGGAAATTTAGAACATGCACACAATTTGGGTCTGAAAATGGTCATTAGATGGTAAAACACATGCCTAGAAGCTTCAAAAGTGCCATTTTCCATCATGGGGATGAATGGACGTTTTTTGGGGGTGCAACCCCTTCACCACAACCACTTTCGTAGTTCGTAAAGTGTTTGTACCCCCAAAAAAATGTTGGCATTCATCCACCATGATGGGAGCTAGCACATGTGGACACAATGTGTGCATGTTCCAAATTTCACACAGTTTTTAAGTTGCAAATGTGTTCAGAAGCTGGCACAAATGTGTGTTAATTACTTGGTGCGTTTTCATATTTTTCCTAAAACATCAATGATGTTCTTCAATTTTTGTTGAACATCATTGATGTTTTGCTTTATGTAATCTAGATCTCGATTGCAGACCATTATCTCCCCGATGAGTACGTGGGCACTCTCTGTGGTAAAGTGCGATTTTTCTTCCACAACATCCACGTCACCTAAAAACCACAAACACACAAAAATGGGGTGTTGGAAATGAGCCAGCCATACATGGATTAGCTTACCAGTAGCTGTGTTCTCCCACACTCACCTGTTGTGGTGACAATTTCTCCAAGTTCGATGATCTCTCCTTCCTCCTCCTCCTCCTCTGCTTCTGCTCTTTCCCCTTTTTTGGGAGGTGTTGGTTTGGGGGTTTCCTCAGACGGCCCAAGTTTTCGCTCCCCTATGAGAATGTACAAAAGGAAGATTTAGCAAAACAATCTATTGAGGGCAGAACTAGGAAATGACAAACATTGCTTGAAAGTGACGGACACTATTTTTGTTTGGCCAGTTACAAATGACAACTACATGAATGTAGTCACTTTGTAAAGGTGCTAAACTGACTAGCTTTTCGGTAGAAGTTTGTGTGATGGAGACCCCCCTCTAGCATCCACTGGAGCACATGTGTGGAAAAGCATAATAAAAAGGGGTTTGGGTGTCCCAGCACTAGTGCTCTAGAGTCCAGATGTGTAAACAGCTACTGGGTGACCTCTCCTTTACATTGAATAAATTGGCTTTACATTCTTGATGACATTTCTAGTGAGAACAAACTTCCTTTCCCCAAAAAAAAAAAAAAAAAAAAAACCACGTATTATAAGTGGCCGAACGTTCGAGGTTGCGTACGATCGAATGGACACACACACGACCATGACAGTGGCAGAAAGATCGAGGCTGAGTACGATCGAATGCACAGACGAACATGAAAGTGGCCATTTTGGAATGTACAACTTTGTAAAAATCAAACCACATGGAGCAGTATGCAAGCAAGAAATCAAACACAAAACACAACTACTTACTTTTTTGAAGAATTCGCTTGATCTTTCTGTACTGATCGGCCTCCCTCAGTTTCAGGTCTGACCAGCGTTTCCTCAGTTGCTCCTTGGATCGTTGTACCCCAAAATTATTGTACAGCCTTCTCACAACTTTAGACATGATCTTGGCCTTGCGGACATTGGGGTTGAGGTAAGGCCCATACTTCCCATCATAGTCGCTCCTCTTTAATATGTCCACCATCTCCAACATTTCTCCAAATGACATATTTGAGGCCTTGAATTTCAGGCTCCGGGATCGGGACGTTTCTGCCTCCGGACTTTCCTCGTCCTCCTCCTCGTTGGTGGGATATTTCGGGCGCACCTGCTGTGTCCACGCCATGTGCTCTCCCCACTGCGCCGTAAAGAGAAGGGGTGGGGAATAGACGAGAAAGATCGTCAGGGGCGGGCGGAGTTTGACGCATGCGCACTGTATATAAAAACGTCACACGCCTGTGTCGTAGCCACGATCTGGGAGACGAGGGGAGAGAAAACTCACGCACGAGACGATCGCTACAAACGAAGGTACAATTTCACTTTGGTACATAACTAGCCTAGACTGATTCGAACTTGAGGCTTCTTTATGGAGAAGATTAGGAGAGTTTAGCCTGACATAATTTAGAGGGTTTTGTGTGGTGTTGTGTCTTGCAGAGATTATGAAGGGATTCAACGACATGAGTTTTCTCCCCCTCTTCATTGCCAAATACAGGGAATTTCCCATATTGTGGCAGGGTAAACACCCACATTACACCAACAAACCAAAGAGGCACGCAGCCCTGGAGGAACTTGTGGAATTTGTCAAGCCAAGGTTCCCCACGGCAACTGTTGATGATCTAAGAAAGAAAATTGGCAGCCTGAGGAGTGCGTATATCAGGGAGCGGAAGAAGGTCGTGAAGTCTGAGGAAACTGCAACTTCAGCAGATGAGGTCTATGTGCCCAAGCTCTGGTACTATCAGAGTCTCCATTTTCTGAAGGACCAGGCTGATGTCACGGAGCCAACCTCAACTCCTCCTTCCACGCTTCCTTGCGCGCAGCCCACCCCTGATGAGGCTTCCGAGGAGCAACCTGGGCCTTCCAGTCTGGAAGAGGTGGAGGAGCCCAGCTTGTTCCAGGTATAGTAGTTTTGTTACCATTTATGGGAATAATGAATGATGTTCACTTAATTCAGGATCCCCAATTGCTTAGTTCCTAACGTGTTTGACATATCAACTAACAGTGGTGTGGGAGACATTTGGGGCCAGAATCTAAACTGCAGGGCTGAGAATTGTATGGTTTTCTATTTGTAAACATTTTGCACCAGTCACTAGATGAGAATTGTGTATGTTTGATGAACAAATAACTGAAACTATGTCCCTTTTTCATACACAGGAAGACCTCAGCCAGGAGGTGGCTGTGGAAGGTGGCAGTCAGGAGGAGGCAGGGGTTAGTGGCAGCCACCAGGTGGGTAGTGGCAGCCAAGAGGGGTCTAGGCCTCGGAGCCTGACTGACACCCAAACCCCTCCCCTCCGCCTTCCCTACAAAAGGGCGAGAAGGGGGGGGTTATGCGGCACAGTCAGCGCTCCGCATGATAAGAGAGGCTTCAGACTCCCTACATGCCACACCCGCCGACGAGGAGACCTTTGGATCGGTGGTTGTCACAAAAATGATGGGTATGGAGGTGGGGCAACGCAACATGTGTGAGGGGCTCATCCTCCATGTCCTAAATAAGGGTAGGGCTGGGGAGATGACCCCAGTCACACATGTTTGCCATAGTTACCATGCTCCGCCTCCTCCTCCTCCTCCTTCTGCCACCCCACCAGCACGACAGCCCCAGCGTGCAAGGAAGCGTGGAAGGAAGACCTGAGAGTGACGACCTGGCATCAGTCTGGTCTGAGAGAAGATGGAGCCTCTTGTAGTACCAGAGCCTGGGGACCTAGATGGCATCTGCTGCAGTTCCGGATACTTTGGACTTCACGACCAGATTGCACTCCCCTTAATATACGTACTCCTCAGGCCCCCAATTTTCTACGCTTGAACAATGATGGTTGCCGTGGGGGGCCAAGGCTTTGCAAATTCCCCAAGTTTCACCATGGCTGCGTTCCTCTTTGGTTTGTTGGTGTGACCTAAATAAAGGTTTTTTTGATTTGAAATAATCATTGACTATTGTGTTTTACTTTTCTACAATGACAGTTTTTCTTTGAGTAGGCAGGTACATTTCACTAATCCTAAAGTAGAATTAACAAGGGGCACCAACAACCAACAAACTCCTAGTAAATTTAAGCAAGAAATACAAATGTTAATAATGTGGTTTTGGTAAGTTGAGACACACAACCCCCCTTCAAAAAAAAAAAAAAAAAAATCCTTCAAATATGTATTCCCCAAAAAAAAAAAAAAAAATCAAGGTTAAAAAAAAACAAAGATTCTTTTACGATCTGAGTAAAAATAAACATGTAGTGTATAAATGCTGCAAAGTAATAAAGGACTAAGTTTGTGAGAAGTGCGGGTGAATAGGAGCAGCTAAAACATGTCATTCTTGTTGCATTGTAAAGAAAAAGAGAATGCGCTGCATTAAAGACATTTTAACATTGCAGTGTGACGAATGTGCTGTGTCGATTAGGAAAGGTAGTTTTACCTGACCGAGCGCTTCCGTCACAGAATTTCTTCTGAGCATGCGTAGCACTTTGTCCTTCGGACAACCGTACACACGATCGGATTTGGTGTGATCGGACCGGGTTGACGGCAAATCTTTCCAGCAGGAGATAAGACTTTGTCCGTCGGACAAACCGACGAACACTGTCCGATGGTGCATACACACGGTCTGATTTTTCAACAACCTTGTCCGATCGGACAGAATCCACGAAAAAGTCCGACCGTGTGTATGGGGCTTAAGAGAGAGCAAGAGGATGGATACGAGAGGTAGGGGGTGAATGCAAGGAGGTGTGAGTGAGTTAGATCCCACTTAAATATGCTTAACGATTTTTGATTAACATGATCTGTGTAAGAGAGATGAACGAGATTGTGTATAATTGTGTATAATTTGCATTTGTAAAAAAATTTGAAATAAAGACATAAAGTTAAAAAAAAATAAAAAAAAATAAGCAGGTAATAATCAGTCAAATATACACATAAGTTGATAATTGAAACATAACCTGCAAAAAGAACCAATAAAAATTGATATAGTCCAGTGAAGTGACACACACATGTGACTTATTGGGTAAGCAAAGGCAACCAATTCAACAAATGAATGGGTGACATAAAAAATGAGTGAAAAAGTAACGTGTAAACTTAAAAAAAAAAAAATGTAATAAATATAAAAGTCTCTTCCATGGAACTTCCCAACAGGGAATGAAAGATGAAAGTTGAACACCCTGCAAAGGATCTTCTATATTCAAAGGACACTGTGAATCCACCACCACATAGATTGAGCCCCCGTTCACACCTATGCGAATTAGATGCGGCTTACACTGCATCCAATTCGCAGGGCATTTCAAAATACATTAATATTAATGAGGCTGGTTCACATATCTGCGGCATTCGCACTCGGCATTGCACAAAAAACGTGTGCGTTTTCTAGGCAGTGCGGTCCGGCTCAGGTGCGAATTCAGGCCCATTGTCTTCTATGGGCACGTATCTGATTTGCAGATGTGTGAACAGGATAAAATACTGATGCAATCCTGAGCTGATACTGTGGCAATCCTGAGCTGATACTGAGCAAAAACTGACATGAAACGTTGAACAACTGAGTTTTCTCTTCGCAGGGAAACCTGAGCTTCAATTCGCACCACACATGTGTGACCCCAGGCTGAAGGCTTACCAGCTATACAAGCTGTCAGAGCTTGTGGCTAATACCCAGCCAGGGCCTTTGAGTCCTCCCGACACCTCCAGTGGCTAACAAGCCGAGCGTTCCTGCAGGCTTAGAGGATACCAGCACTCAAAAGAGCATGCCACGAATGTAACATCAATGGGTAAGTTTAGGCCTTGGTAAGGTTTGATGAGAGAGTGCTCCCTCTTCACGTTCTCGCTGTTCCCATCGGTCAGGTCTCCGGCGGCCCTGAGAATTGACAGACTAAAGAGAGACTATCTATTTTACAGTATATAACTATATACAGTACACTCCTCTTCTGCCTCCTGCAAAAATCTTGCTTGCGGAACACTCAGGCCCAGCTGGAACACTGTTAGGGGGATCTGACAAGGCACTCAGTCAGATCCAGTAAAAGTCCTTTACAGGCAGGGACCGCAGGCCCCTTTGGTGTGTAGAAAAGTCCCAGTGTCCAGCTGCCCTCCTGTGGCTACTGATCCCAGCACTACCTCTTCATGCACTGCCAACCCACCTGGCTGCAGCTGCCCCTTTCACTAGCCCTCCTGGATAATCTTCCACAGTCCTCCCAGACTGTCTCTACAACCATCTCAGACTGCCATGCCTCAGTCCTCTCAGACTGCTTCTCAGTCCTCCTAGACTGTCTCACTCACCGTCCACCCGGCTATCTCCTCCCTGGTGATCTCCTGGACATGCTTGCTGGCTCCTGCTGTCCTCAAACCTGCTCCCCCAGTCTAGGGGGTTGCCCTCAAGGGCCCGCTAAAGTCTCCTCTGCACTCCAGCACTCCATCTACAGCTTCCACCTGAACTCCACTGCCCCTGCTGGACTGACCCAGGGTATTAAAGGGGTCCCTCCCTCTGCCAGCCCATTTGGCCGGGGATTGGTTGGGGCCCTCATCAATACTCCAGGCAGTTCCTCCTAACCTCCCTCCTATTCTTCTGGAAGTGTCTCAAAAGTTCCAGCAAGTAGGGGGGGGTAACAGAGATGCTGCCAGATGAGTCATTCCAGCCTCTTGTGTCACTTATCTTGACCCACATTCAAAACAGTCTTGGCTGCCTGCCAAGCCAAACAATAAACCTACACTACAGAAAAAAAATCTCAGAGGTTTTTTTTTGTGTGCATGCGATCCTCTTTAAAATCCATGCCAGATGATTTTCCCTATAAGGGTCTGGTATGGGTTTTGGGAAAACCTCTTTTGTCTCATTGTTTTTTTTTGCATTTTTTTTCAAAATGCAGAAAAAAAAGCTTGGGGAGGGGGGTGGTTCTAGGATGACCAGGGTCAAGAGGAAGTGTGCTAAATAATGCTGGACATAAGACTTAGTCCATCTAGTGATATAAAAAAGAACGACAGAGGAAATCTCTGGCTTGAAGCTGAATATTGCAGCAAAAGCTTGTCATTATATCTTTTAATGGCCTCATTATTTTTATATTTTCTCTCTTTAATATTTTTCTGACTGCGATCGGAGAATGCTCAATGCCTGCCTTCTGGAGAAATATCAGAAGTCTGTATTGGCATACTTGCCCTAGGGTCAGCATGACAGATAAGGAACTAACAATTTTAGTAGTAGAGATCAGCTTCCACACTATTCTCAAGACAGTTTTCATTTAAGTCTATATCATCTGATTTTCCCATCCACCCAGCCGTGACTGGTAACCCAACAAGGTGGCTTGGTGTATTCTAGGAATAAGGTTCAGGTTGAAACAGTGTTTGCCACAAACTATAGCTGTTTTAGCGAACAGGTGAACTAAAGGGCCTATTCGCCTGTCAACCAAAGCTAATCTTTTGTTATTGTTAATCATTTTTTATTGGTGGTATTACTACTGCCACAAATTAATTACCACTTCCCAGCTCATGGCTGTGGTTGCTAGGATGCCAATGGCTGTCATTGTCCTAACAACCAATGATGCATTCCAGACCCCATTCAACTTAATGTAAACATAGGGTTGTGGATGCTGGCTGATGTCATTGACCAAATATGGCCATGTTTCCATATTTGGTCAGTTATGTCAACAAGCATCCCTGGTCCGTTTGTTTATATGTATCTGCTGGCCAGGGAATACCCTAGCTGACAGTGAGTGGGGCCATGAATTCATCATTGGATGCCAGCATCCTAACAACCACTATTCTGTTCTGATTGACAGCATTGAAGCTTTGACATCATTCCCAGCAATAGTATTGACAGGAAGGAAGCATCGTAGAACATTAATTTTAGACATGGCGGGACATAATGTTTTTCAACATTGTGGTACATTATTCTTTTCACATTGAGGTACATTAATATTATTTAATAAAGGGCCTTGTGTATGGTGTGTGTTACATTTTTATGAAATAACAATCAAGGCTTCCCTAGCAAGGAACTTTTCCCATGTTGAGGGCATGTGGCCTGGTATGTTTTAGAAGGGGAGGAGCGCACGAACACCGCCCCTCTCTTACTTTTTTGCATGGAGTCCCCCTTACATTCCATACCAGACTTCAGTTCTGGATAAGTGCTCGATATAGATGACTAAAGGAATCTCCATTCACATGGTTACAAAAAAAAAAAAGCTTCCAGGAACTGTCATTCACAAGCAATTTTAATGATATATATGCATCGCTTACTCCTGTAAGAGCCGCTGAAATTTGCCCAGGATCTTCCCCACTGGATTGCCACACAGGCAGGCACACGCTCACAGACACTCTTTTCTTCAATACCCAGTCTAGAGGTGTTTTTTTTTTTTTTTTTAAGAACTTGGATAGGGTTGAGGGAAAGTTTGTGGGATACTCCAAAAACAGAAACTATGTACAGGTTGAAGGCAGTGAACTCCTTTCTGTAAAGCTGAAGCAGAAGTCCTTGGAGTAGCAAATCGTGGACTTGTGGGCTTTGTAGTAGAAACAGTAGAAAGTGGAAGTAAAGTAATTTATTTGACTTGTACATACAGGTAAGCCTATAAAATGGCTTACCTGAAGGTACAGTGAATATCTTCTAAAACTGCACGATTTAAGAGTTATTCACACTGCATGCAGCCGCTGACATGTCACCGGCGCATGCGCTCTGAAGGGACGACATAACCGTGCCGTTTCTCGAGCTCCGCGCCATAGTCCGTGACTCCTGCTCACATGCACGGGAGTGACTTCATCGTGGCGAGGCCAATAAGACGGCTGGAGGACGAAAACCCAGAAGGAAGACTGGTTGAAGAAGGAAGCGGAGACAGCGTGGTGCTGGAAGGCTTTGTTCGAAGGTAAATATTTCATAATGTGCTAGTATGCGATGCATACTAGCACATTATGCAATTTTCTTACAGGGTTTAAAAAAATACAGCTTTAAATGTAGAGCTGAAGCAGAAGTCCATGCTTATAGCAAACTGTAGAAGCATTAAAAGCACACAAGCTTCTTCCTTTAGAGCAAGGGATAGACTAAGCTTTTCAGGACACCAGCTGATGTTCCCTTTAGAAAAACACACTGCTGACTCCCTAGCACAAGAGGGATGGCACCAGACCACAAATCGGGAAGATCTCTCACAGAAGTCTGTACTTGCAAAAATGTACAGGGACAGTTTGTTTCCTCCTTGCTACATCCAAGCGACCCCTTTCACCTGTGATACCAGACGAGATCTTCAGCAGACAGACCCTCAGTCAGCTCTCTGTAGGTTCAGCATCCAGGCCCTCAGGTCACCTACCTGAGGTCTCATGAACAGCAAGCCTATGGCAGTGTTGCCCTAGAGGACAGACGTTTTCCAGGCTGGACTGATCCTCTGCAGGAAAAGACCCAGAAGCTCAATCTCTCAGAGTATTTATGCAGTTTCCCAGGAGCCTTCAGGGCCCTGCTCCCTATGATTGGCCAAGGCTGCATAAATATTCATACTGCTATCTGCATAGCTCCACACCAGAGGGAGACATCAGGCCGGCAGCAGCTGAGAACACTGAACTGACCTAATTAATCAGCTGCACAGTGAGCTCAACTAAATTTAACTAACATAATAATTAGAGCCAAACTGGTTACAGTGAGGAAAGCTAAATGTACCTACTAAAAACACACCCAGCTCCACTGAGCACACATACCTCCCAACTTTCTGAGATGGGAATGAGGGACACCAATTAGCAAAAGTATGTAGGCATAGGACACACCTCTTGCCACGCCCCCTTAGGCTGGATTCACACCTATGCATTTTTTGTGCTTTTTGCAGATTTGCACTAAAGTCCATTTAACATGGTTTCCTATGGAACACGCTTTGTAGTGCAAATCTGCAAAATGCAAAAAGCACTAAAAATGCATAGGTGTGAATCCAGACTTAAAGAATAATTGTACAAAAAATCTGATTGGTTAAACCCACAAGTGCTTTTCTTTCTACAACTACTATTCCTTGTATTTTGGCTTTTGGAATTTACAAATGCAGCAATCTAGAAACTGGATTAAAGGTTTAGCACTGGGAAAAAAAGTTTTTTGAAAAATATGTAGTGCATTTTATATACAACTATATAGATCAGACCAAAATGAGGGACAAATGAGGAGGAACGAGGGATAGAGGGACTTTTTTCTGAATGAGGGACAGTTCCTCGAAATCTGGGACAGGTGGGGGCTATGGAACACAGTGAGCCAGCACTAAATCTAACTAATCCTAGCACATACTGTATCTAGGAGGGTGCTACATGTACTGTATATATATATATATATATATATATATATATATATATATATATATATATATATATTTTTTTTTTTCTTTTGTAAATGTCACTTTTGCTTTAGTACACCATTTTAGGTGTACCACTTCACAGGCAGATTTAGACACACCCCCAAGCATTTTGTTTGAAGGAATTGTGCTTTTTAATGTTACCATTTAACCCTTTAAAAAAGTGCTTCTCACCGCCAAACAATGTTTTAAAAAAATGTTTTTGCATTGGTACATGTTCCCCTTGGCAGTGCCCAGCTCCCTGTGTCCTATGATTGCCAATCTCTTTCTTATGAGCCTTAAATTTGAGCAAAATTTTTAAGCAGGATTTGTCCCCTATAGACTTCAGTGAAGTCCAAGAAAAATTCCAAACTTTTTTTAATTGTTTGCAAACATCCTTCGAATTGAACCCAGGCTCACATGGCTCGTTAATTAGTGTATGCAAGCAATGGTAGAAATAATAGTCCTGGGCAGATGTCCTGTTCACTGCACATTTATTTCCATATTAAATGTTTGTCTAAGAATGGCGTGTACCTTTCTGGCTCTATACATACAGGTTTATTCCACAAGAGGGACATCCAGCACAAGGAGGCCATGATAATGAGTCTTATTTTACAGGAATCCAAAGAATGTTCTCTATTGGCTCTGTTTGCATGTTTAGCGTGCTCTCATTACATTCACAAAGTCCCTTTCAGTTTCTGTAAAAATACTCAGTTTTAGGGCTGCTGACACTTTTGTTTGTCTATTGATTTAAAACCTTTTAAGTTTAAAAAAATAGTCTATGAAACCCTAAGACATGATCCATCATGTCATGCAACATACTGTATATATCTGTACTTTTCCCACACAGTTACCTGCTTTCCTGTGTTGAGTGTCACAGGGTGAAGAGAATGTAAACCAGAGCCCAAAAAAAGAGACAAAAAAAAAAACCTGTTTTGAGAACATCATAAAACATCATAAAACATCATAAAATGCTTGTTGCTTGGCTGTACACAGTGGTCTCACCTAGCAGTAAAAAGGGTCGCTGGTTCAAATCCCCACCACAACACCACCTGCCTGGAGTTTGCATGTTCTCCCTGTGCCTGTGTGGGTTTCCTCCAGGTGCTCTGGTTTCCTCCCACACTCCAAAGACATGCTGGTAAGTTAATTGGCTTCTGTCCAAAATAAATTTGGCCCTAGTATTTGAATGTGAGTTGGGGACCTTGGATTGTCGGCTCCTTGATGGTAAGGACTGATGTGAGTGTGCGATGTATGTGTGGAGCGCTGCGTAAATTGACGGCAAATAAAATAATAATAGATGAGCATCTTAATGAGACACAATGTATAGTGATAGGGACAATTGAAGACATGCACCCACACTCACTCAGGATGGACTGGTGTCTTTATTCAACCTATGTAACTATGCATTGGCTTCAATGCACTCCTAAACCAGAGATAAGGAATTCTGATCCATTGGTGCCACCTATTTACAGCATTCTTGTTCTATGGCTCAAAAAATACTGCCACCAGACACAGGCTAGCAACAGGTATTTTAAAGTGGAACTAAACTGTATCTGAACACCACAAAACTGAAAACGCTATTTCATTAATTTTTAACATACAAAGCAAACTCACCCTTTCACCCATGTATCCCTGCTTTATTTAGTTGAAAAATCACTTTGAACCCAAACATTTTGGACAATTTTATGCTCCCAACTTTGTGAGAAATGTTTGGGGATGGCCCTTTCCTGTTCCAACAAGACTGCACACCAGTGCACAAAGCAAGGTCCATAAAGACATGGATGAGTTTGGGGTGGAGGAACTTGACTGACCTCAACCTGATAGAACACCTGATAGAACACCTTTGGGATGAATCAGTATCTGACCTCATAAATGCGCTTCTGGAAAAATAGTCAAACATTCCCATAGACCAGTGGTGCCCAACCAGTGGCCCCGGGGGCCACATATGGCCCGCGGAGCCCTTTGATGTCGCCCGCGACCTCCTGCTCTGGGATAGAATAGAAAGAAGACTGTTATTAAAGGTCAGTTTATTACTAAAATCACAGTGTATAAATGGGCATATCTTTTCTGCAGTGGTTACTGGGCTGCTTGCAAACTGATCCACAGGTGCAGAGCAGTTTACCTGCGAGTTACCTGCACTGCGCCATAGACATCTATTATTACCTGCTAGTTTGGTGAGCTTTCTGAAAGTGCACCAAACCTGCAGAATATAATAGAAGTCTATTGCAAACTGCAGGAAAGCCAAAGGTACACTGTTTTGCACACATGCACAAACCGCAGAGCATCAGTGTGCAAGAAGCCTTGGACCCCTTTCACACAGTCAGTCCGACAGTCCAACCAATTGGACCCTCCATTCACCTCTAAGTAGTGGCAGACATAAACCGACTTGTGTTCTACCTCCAATACGATCCGCTGAAAAGTATCGTGGGCTATGTCCGTGTCCGCTCTACAAAAGCAGAGTGGACACGGACATGCCATCCACCCGCTCCACTCATTGTGGCCCGCGACCGGTTACCAAGTCGCTTAGGTAGCCCTCGCTCTTCAAAAGGTTGGGCACCCCTGCCATAGACACACTCATAAACCTTGTGGACAGCCTTCCCAAAAGAGTTGAAGCTGTTATAGCTGCAAAGGGTGGGCCAACACAATATTGAACCCTACAGACTAAGACTGAGATTAAAGTTCATGTACGTGTAAAGACAGGTGTCCCAATACTTTGGACAATATAGTGTGCTTCGTTGTTATCAGCATGAGTCACTTCTGAGAAGTTTTCCCGAAACATGAGATAAAATTTGTCGGGGAAGGAGATAAGCACGGAGTTTGTCTATTCAGAACACAGTTCTTCTACTGTGTGGAGGATGGGGGGTGGGGTGTACCTTTCCTCCAATCAGCTCTCACACACTGTAACTGCAGCCTCACTCCTAGACTTGTGCACAACGGAAAATTTTGTTTAGTTTTGGTTCGTTGTCATTTGTAAAATACATAATTTTGTTCTGTTATTTTCGTTATGTTACGGTAATAGGTTTTCGGATAATTTGTTATTTCTGTAGAGTTTCGATATTGGTTATACTGAATATCGAATCATGACGAATTCATTTGTTATATGCTCTATAATTTAGTTCGTATTTGTTGAAATTTGATATGTATGTATATATATGTATGTGTATATATATATATTCGTGATAATGATTCGTAGTTTGGAAAGTCGTTTGTTTATTAAATCTATTAGCACACACAATGACAATATCTCTTCTCCTCTGCTCAAATACAATACAATACAACACCCTTCTCACTCAGTTCTCAGGAATGCACTTTGCCAGTAATCTAACCTCCAGCACAAAATTAATCAGTTGATTGGACTGTAAGATTTACTTTGAGTTGACCTTTTGTTTCATTAGATCTTTAACGAATTACCGAATCATGTCGAATTCATTCGTTATATCCGCTATAATTTCTGTCGTATTAGTTGAAATTCGTTATTTTTTTATTCGGATGCATCCAAATGTCCGAAAGATGCAAAATTCGACTGAATTTCAATTCGTTACGAAACGAATTGCACAAGCCTACTCACCACCCCCTCCTCTCTGCTCCTGATAGATGAAGAAATATTTTAACACTTTTCTGCCCTTTTGAAGGGGTGTAGAGAGGAGATAAACAAGTAAAACCTATGTAGGAGGCTTTGTTTCATATTTGTGTATCATCTGAGGCTGTTCATCTCACTGGGTATATGTGAGGGTTTACATCCACTTTAATGTTGTTTGGTAGAGTTTCATTTCGCTTTAGGAAGGGCAGGAATGGCAACTCCTGCACTTCTCACTTTATAGTATATCTAAAGGAAAAAGTTTATATTTAGCTTTAGCTAAAGTGGGGAAGTGTTGAAAGCCATGTCAGATATGTATCAGGTCTGTGACCACTGTCTCTGGTACAGACAGTGATGGTAAATCGAAAATGTTAAACTTATGGAGATGGGCAGTGTTCCATTTCCCGTCCCCAATAGGATCCAAACAACAACAAAAAAGGCTGGCATGGTTTCAACCATATCGTATTCCACATAGTATAAAAAAAATGTCTCAGAGTGAGACACCTGACGAGTCAATGGGACATAAATCAATGGTTCCCGATGAAAGTCGTCTTAACTGGTCTGACACAAGTCGGTCCGACTTTGAAAAAGGTTCCTGCACTACTTTGGTCCGACTTTGGTCCTACTTCAGTCTATTGAATATCATTGAAGTCGGATCATCATCTTAACTGATCCGATGTGCTCTTAGGATCTTGAAGGGGAACCCCCTGCCAAAATGAAAAAAATAAAATGGTGTAGGGTTCCCCCCAATTCCATACCAGGCCCTTCGATCTGGTATAGATTTTAAGCAGAACCCCCATGCGAAAATAAAAAAAACGGTGTGCACCCCCCAACCCCGAAGCACCTTGTCCCCATGTTGATGGGGACAAGGGCCTTTTCCCGACAATCCTGGGCAGTGGTTGTCGGGGTCCACAGCTGGGAGCTTATCGGAATCTGGAGGCACCCTTTAACAAGGGGGGCACCCAGATCGCAGCCCCCCACTCTATGTGAATCAGTATGGGGTATAGTCCTTTATTAAAGCAACTTCAGCATCTCTTCTCCCTCTGATTTCTTCTCCCTCCATTGATGTCTTCATCCTCTAGTTCTTCCTCCAGTTCCTCTCGCTGCACTGTTGTCTCCTTCCTCTAGTTCCTCCTCTTCTCGCTGAGCTGATGTCTTCTTCCTCTGCCGGTTCTTCCTCCATTCCTCCTGTTCTTCTTCTCTCTGCTGTCTTCTTTCTCTTCCGGTTCTTCCTGCGTTCTTCTCCTGATGCGAGCTCTGCTCTCTGCCAGTTCTTTTATAGACATGCGGCATGGCCATCCAGTGATGCCACATGGAGACCCCGTCAACCTGTGACATCACCGCCCCATCAGGCCCAAGCGGTGATGTCACAAGAAGCGCGGTCCCGGATCGGACAAAAAAATTTATTTAAACGGATAAACTGTGTTTTTGCATGAAAAAGACTCAAGTGGTTAAAAACTGTAGCTGGAGGATGTAAAAAACTGATGAAATAACAGATGAAAAATGGATAAAAAACTGATGTAAAGACAGATGAAACATAGATGACAATCTGATGAAAAACTGATGTAAACGTCATCCGTTTTTTCTTTTAAAAAAACATGACTGAATTGATGAAACAAAGGGTCTGCATGTGTGAAAGGGACCCTACAGTTTGTTTTCTTTAAAAATCTGCCAGTCCAAGTAGAAAAGCCTTTGTTCTGCCATCACATTAGTACGCAGGGACACAGTGAGCGCACTCAGCACAGAAACACGGGCTGCCCAGTGGAGCATGTGTGTGGACGTCAGTGCTGGGACAAGATCATCCAGTGCCCAGGGCAAAGATGGCAAATGGCAAAACAATACACATTGCACCCAGGGCAGCCTCCCCTTCTGCCCACCCCTTATCCCAGACCTGGTGGATGTTATAATCCACCCTTTTTCTGCCACTCTTACGTGTTATGTGGGCCGCAACACGTTAAGGCATGGTTTATCACTTGCTTTAGTTCTAGTTTACATTTGAGGCTGTGGTAAAAATGTGCTGTTCCCCAACCACTCCCCCTTATAGAAGGACTACAGTCTTTTTTTTTTGTAAGCAGGAAGGCTATTTAGTGCAAAAGAAACAATAAAATAAATGTATCTGTCTAGTCGCAGTCTTCTTTAAAATGTATACTGAGCTGCATATGCAGCCCAGGATTAGATTTGAAATGTTACAACAGCCCATTGATAAAGGGGGAATTGCGATATCTAATGTAAGATTATACTTTATTGCTTCACAATTAAACACTGGCATGGCTGGGAGGCAGTGGACATGGAGGACCCTATACAGAAGATAATAGCATCCCAATTTTTAAAATTACCCTTTATTTCAGTTTAAAAGTAGCACACCATTTCTATAATAAAAAAAGGGTTCCCTACTTTCCATTTGACTGACAGAGTATGGGAAGCAGTACGAAATATTACTCAACATAAGGGATATAAGAAACAGATGCCCATATGGGATAATTACTGCCTCTATGAATTAAATAAACGGGATATTTAGACTGGAAAAAGGCAGGCATAATATTCCTGTATCAGTTATATGAAGGGGACGTTTTACTTCCTCTTAATATATTGAAAGACCGGTATCAGCTAATAAATAAAAACTTTTATCAATAGCTCCAAATACGTCATGCATTACAAATCCAAAGCTCAAAAAGTCAATTACAGTATGAACACACTCAAATATTAACAAAGGCAACCTTGGCTGCCTGTATGAATAGAGAATTATTAGGAGATCTTTGTGCTAATTTACAAATAATGGAGAATATTGAAAAACACAAAATTAGCTTTGTTCGGTGGCAAGAAGATATAGTTACATAGTTACATAGTAGGTGAGGTTGAAAAAAGACACAAGTCCATCAAGTCCAACCTATGTGTGTGATTATATGTCAATATTACATTGTATATCCCTGTATGTTGTGATCGTTCAGGTGCTTATCTAATAGTTTCTTGAAACTATCAATGCCCCCCGCTGAGACCACCACCTGTGGAAGGGAATTCCACATCCTTGCCGCTCTTACAGTAAAGAACCCTCTACGTAGTTTAAGGTTAAACCTCTTTTCTTCTAATTTTAATGAGGCCACAAGTCTTGTTAAACTCCCGTTAGCAAAAAAGTTTTATCCCTATTGTGAGGTCACCAATATGGTATTTGTATATTGAAATCATATCCCCTCTCAAGCGTCTCTTCTCCAGAGAAAATAAGTTCAGTGCTCGCAACCTTTCCTCATAACTAATATCCTCCAGACCCTTTATTAGCTTTAGTGTCCTTCTTTGTACTCGCTCCATTTCCAGTACATCCTTCCTGAGGACTGGTGCCGAGAACTGGACAGCATACTCCAGGTGTGGCCGGACCAGAGTCTTGTAGAGCCGGACAATTCTCGTTTTATCTCTGGAGTTGATCCCCTTTTTAATGCATGCCATATAGAGGGTTTAGATGAGGAGGACTGGACATATTTATTGTACATAGGGCTCATTATACGCCACAAAAACTTTATGCCTGGGGAAAATATATAACACTACAATGTCCGCGATGTTCTCTATTCAATGTTTCCCTTATCCATATGCTCTGGCGATGTCCAAAACTTCATCGTTATTGGAAAAAAGTATTTATAACCTTAAACTTAGTATGCTCAACTGAGATAATAAGGACGCCCAAACTGGTACTTCTGGGTATAATACATGATGGAGCATTAAAAGTAGAAATGCATATTATGTGGATAAGATCCCTATACTTAGCACGTAAATTTATTCTACAAAAATGGACATCCACTGATTCTCCAACCCATAAACAATGGGTTGAGAAACTCAATTATATACTTAAAAGAGAAAAATTAACATACAAACATAGAGGCACACCCCAAAGATTTAATAAAATATTGTTACATTGGATAGAACTTACTAATGAATTATATGATGGTTTGTCTAGTAGAGAGGAGTGGAGGTAGAGGAGTAGTGGTAGAAGAGAGAGGCATAGAGGGTGTAAAAGAAAGACAACTTGTTGCTGCTTGGAGGAAATGGCTATAACTTGATGATTGACACTGGGAGAATTCAAGCTGATGTGCAGAGTGCACTTATAATTTTAGTATGTTCTATTCATTATATGCTAAGTCACTCCGAGAGGTACAAAGTATGTTTGCTTTATGTCTTTGTTTTCTATTTGACTTTTTACTTTATGATCTGATATGGATTAATTTGTTATATTTGTTTATATGTTTTTGCAACAAAAAATAAAAAGAAGTATTTGCTAAGGCAGCAAAAGGCGGATGAACATATTCCGCATCTCGCATGATGCTTTGCAAAATGTATTCCTGCTTTTGCATTCAGTACCACCTGCCAAACATAACCCATTTCGCTGGATGGGGATGCCCCATAACCACCACCAAACCTCATGCAATGCATGCAGTGGCAGTGCACTGGTATGGGGTTTAACATGTTAAAACAGTTTGTGAGGAGATGATATACAACGCCTCTCATCTATGTTGGATTGCTCTTCAGATGGCAATGCAAGTGTAAACAAGCCCTTATGCGGCGTACACGCGGTCGGAATTTCCGATGGAAACAGTCCGATGGGAGCTTTTCATCGGATTTTCCGACCGTGTGTAAGCCCAACGGTCTTTTTCTGTCGGAATTTCCGACGGACTTTGAATTGAGAACCTGTTCTCAATTTTTCAGACGGAAAACCTTTCTATCGGATTTTCCGATCGTGTGTATGCAATTCCGACACGCAAAATTCCGACACATGCTCGGAAACAATTTGACGCATGCCCGGAAGCATTAAACTTCCCTTTTATAGTGCTGTCGAACGTGTTTTATGCCGCTGTGTTATTGACCGTCGGAATTTGGTGTGATCGTGTGTAGGCAACACAGCTCGAGCGGAATTCCGTTTGAAAACGTCCCGTGGAGGATCTATGCACACTAATGCCCTGTACACATGATAGGATTTTCCGACAACAAAATCCATGCTTTTTTTCTGATGAATGTTGGCTCAAACTTGTCTTGCATACACACGGTCACACAAATCTTGACGGAAATTCCGAACATCAAGAACACAGTGACGTACAACACGTACGACGAGCCGAGAAAAATTAAGTTAAATAGCCAGTGCCCCTCTTCTGCTTGATTCCGAGCATGCGTGGAACTTTGTGCGTCAGAATTGTGTACACATGATCAAAATTTACGAGAACGGATTTGGTTGTCGGAAAATTTGAGATCCAGATCTCAAATTTTGTGTGCCAAAAATTTTGATGGAAAATGTCCGATGGAGCCTACACATGATCGGAATTTCCGACAACAAGTTCCCATCGAACATTTTCCATCTGAAAATCCTATCGTGTATACGGGGCATTACTGTATCTGAAAATGCTCAGAGAGAGACCCATCTGAAATGTTTTTTCTTTGCAGAAGATTTTTATCAGAAATCTATGAAATCTGTAAGATACAGGCAAATGAAACTAAATAATATGGGAAAAACATGAGTTAGAGGCATTACTTTTTTATTACTGGAACATTGCTACAGACTAGAATTACCCTTGAAGGTAAATATTTTCTATTTAGAAGCAAAGGTGTGGGCCACTGTTCTTAAATGGCTTATTGAAAATCCTGAATAAGTTAAAGTATTCCGTTAGTAGAAGGTTTATTTTCCCTTTTATTTTACACACTGCCATCTTTATTGATTGCCCTGCCAAGTCATTTGATATACATTCTTCAGTATTCCGTATAATAACTTATCATGAAAATTGCCTACTTTGTGAGCCGTGTGTTGTTATCAAGCAATAATTTTCTTACAAAATCTCTCTCAGGCTCGGGAAGTATTTTTGATCACAAACCTGAACTGTTTGGGAAATAAGTACGCTCAGCGTAATGTCTTTTGCTTCCAGTGGGGAAATATTGGTAATCATGTATCAAGCTGGCATTCAACAAAGCAAGCACTTTATAATTCTGCTGCTACCCATAGCCAGACATAAACAAAGGAAAATAATTAAAAAAAAAAACTAGAAATATTACCTTCTATATGATTCACACATTCAACTGAATATGAATACATGACTCACATTTCATTTTGTTTTCTATTTGCATCAAAACCATGGAAAACAAAGCAACAGCAATAACAATAAAAAATTATTTTAAACAAAAGTTCGATTTTTTTTTTTTTACATTAAAAAAGTTCTGCAAAACCCAATGTATGCTTACATCAGATTACTGCATTCCCTATTGTATGTGTGATAGAATAATATTGTTAAAGGAGAAGTCCACGTTTCTGACCATGTTTCATGTTCTGTCCATATTTAGGATGTAACATGAAACACGACCCCATCCCCAAAACCCACATACAGAATCTGCCGTCTCCTACTATTTTTTGAATTCAGCATTGCTGTGCATGGCTCTGCATCATTCATTCGCAATAAACCAGTGGCGGCTGGTGGAATTTTGTTTTGTGGAGACGGCAAACAGAGGCGACACCCCCCCCTGGGTTGGTCGGTCAGGGTAGCTTGCACTTACCCCATCGCAGCTTCCCATGCTCGGCGACGACCTCCCGTCCTGTTCCCCTGCTCTCTATGGTGGCGGTGGCTTCCATTTCCTCCCTCCTCGGCAGGCCATTAAGGAGTCTTCTCTTTTCGGCCAATCAGAAAATGTCTCTCACACCCGCTTCTGATTGGCCAGATTGAGTATCAGTGTTACAACAGCGAATGTTCATTCGCTGTTGTAACACCTGGGTGGGTTCATGGCGTAATCCTCTGTGCCACGAAGCCTATTAGAGACTATGGTGTTTCAAAAAAACACCCACGCCTCTGTAATTCAGGCGCTCGGCATCCTAAAAGAGACGCCTGGATAGGGGGTGGCTGCGGCAGGGTCTCGACCTGACTGCAGTTTGTCATCGTAGCCGACTTGAGTGGGCAAATGCTCACATTCAATGGTGTCTGGCACTTTGGAGACGATGAATCCTGTTTTTTACTGTACAGGGCAGATGGCAGACAGCGTGTATGGTGACCTCTGGGTGAGTGGTTTGCTGATGTTAACTTTGTGGATCAAGTGGCCCATGGTGGTGGTGGGGTTATGGTATGGACAGGCGTATGCTATGGACAATGAACACAGCTGCATTTTATTGATCCCATTTGGAATGCACAGAGATACCGTGAGGAGATCTCATTGTTGTGCCATTCATCCACGACCATCACCTCTTGTTGCAGCATGATAATGCACGGCCCCATGTTGCAAGGATCTGTACACAATTCCTGGAAGCTGAAAACATCCCAGTTCTTGCATGGCCAGCATACTCACCGGACATGTCACCCATTGAGCATGTTTGGGATGCTCTGGATCGGCGTATACAACAGCGTGTTCCTGCCAATATCAAGCAACTTCGCACAGCCATTGAAGAGGAATCGACCAACATTCCACAGGCCACAATCAACAACCTGATCAACACACGAAGGAGATGTGCTGCACTGCGTGAGGCAAATGGTGGTCACACCAGATACTGACTGGGTTTCGGACCCCCCCCCCCAATCCAGCTTAAGGCACACCTGTGCAATAATCATACTGTCTAGTCAGCATCTTAATATACCACACCTGTGAGGTGGATGGATTATCTCGGCAAAGGAGAAGTGCTCACTAACATAAATTTAGACAGATTTGTGAACAATATTTGAGAGAAATAGGCCTTTTGTGTACATAGAAAAAGTCGTAGATCTTTGAGTTCAGCTCATGATAAATAGGGGCAAACACAAAAGTGTCACGTTTATAATTTTACTAGTTTATTAATAAAATTTTAGTGTATATTGTGCAATGCATAACAGACAGCCTCCTAGGAAAAGTACATTCAACCCTAGATTTTCTTTAAACAGTCAGCAGGAACAATTTAAAATCATTCTAATCAGTCCTTCTTTTAGTAAAGGCCAGTCTCTTTAAGCTTTGAGACCCTTATCTGTAGCCAAAGCACTATGAGAATATAGCATGACTGGACTGAAATAGCTTTTTTTATCATGCAAGTAATCCTTTCCATGCTCAAGTCAAAACAAAGGAAGCCTAAAAAACTGCCAAAGCCAACATTTTTTTCCCTTTTATTTAGGATTGGAAAGTTTAACCACTTTAATACTGGGCACTTTTACCCCCTTCCTGCCCAGGCCAATTTTCAGCTTTCATCACTTTTGCACTTTGAATAACAATTGTGCAGACATGCAACACTGTACCCAAACTAAATTTTTTATAATTTTGTTTACACAATTTACACAAATAGAGCTTTCTTTTGGCGGTATTAAATCACCATTGTGTTTTCTATTTTTTTGCTAAATAAACAAAAAAAGACTGAAAATTTTGAAATAAAACATGTTTTTCTTTGTTTCTGTTAAAAAAATCTTGCAAATCAAGAATTGTTCTTTATAGATTTAACCCAAAATGTATTCTGCTACATTTCTTTTATGAAAATAACCCAAATAAGTGCATATTTGAAGTTGTGTTTTTTGAAGTTGTAATTTTTTGTCATAATTTTTTGGAAAATTAAGAAATGAAAAAAAAATTCACAATTTAAATTTTTTTTTTACATACTGTCACTCGTGCAGTGCAGCGTCATCATATGACTGGTGTGGCAGTGAGCATGGACACTGACTGGTGACAGTACAAAAAACATTTGTTATAAAAAAAAATTTATTAAATTTTTCTCTTTTTACTACTTACTTTTTTTTTTTAACACATTGTGACCAGAGCAATATAATGTTACCATTGTAACATTATACTACTCTGGGGTAGTGATCGGGATTAATTTATTTTTTTACACATTACGTTTGCTCATAGCAGTGCATTATATTGCTATAAGCAAGCATTTTACTGGCTGAACCTGATTCATTCAGTCTGTTTTGTTGTGATAAGCTGTAATTGATCAAGGCTAATCACATGGTACAGATGGCTATGATTGGCCCTGTCAGCACCATGTGATCACACTGACTCAATCACAGCTAGAAACACAACGTACACACTGGATGGCTTGGGAGGAAGCCATCCATTGTGCACAACTGTCATGTGACCTGCTGTGAGTCGTCACAGCAGTCACATGGTTAGGGTTGCCTCCTGTCTGGGATTCACCCAGAAAATTGCTATGTGCCACTAAAGTGTTCGGGTTTGGCTTGAAGAAAAAGTGACAACCTTACACACATGGTACTGGCAGCGAGTTGGTCAACGAGACACGGTCAGTGACAGAATGCACTGCTGCACGACCACGTCATATGATGTCCAGTCAGGATGGGAAAGCACTCGCCCAGCTGTCAATATGCTATTTGCCGGGTGGGAACTAGTTAAACATATTATTCATTTATTTATTTATTTGCTGTGTGGCTATTTGAGTGACTTCCCATTACTTCCTGTCAACAAAAACACAACTACGAGGGAGGGGACAACCCCTTCTTAGACTGCTATCCATTCCTGCTGACAGCTATAACATTCTGAAAATTCCACCACTTTTTACTTCAGTGAGAGTCCAGTGAGACAAGAAACATTTCTCAAGCGGGGCATAGGCAGAAATAAAAGCTGGAAAGGGTTTTGCACACACACCTCACTTTATCCAAAACGAAAAAAAAAAAAATTACACTTGATAAAGGGAAAAAAATTTAAATGATAGACTGCAAGACTGATTGTCTAAAATGAGAAACTAAGGGGTTTATTTTCTCTTATGGGGGGCTATCCCATCCTGACTTCCATTATTCCATCATGTGCAAGCAAAAATCCTGCTTTTTTTTCTCTTGCACATGTTTGAGTATTCTTTGCAAAGTGCATTTTTGCCACATTCACTAAGCTAATGCCCCGCACACACGAGCGGAATTTCCGGCGGAAAAATCTTGGATGTTTTTTCCGACGGAATTCCGCTCAAACTTGGCTTGCATACACACGGTCACACCAAAGTTTGCTGAACCTACCACCGTCAAGAACGCAGTGACGTACAACACTACGACGAGCCGAGAAAATTGAGTTTAATGCTTCCGAGCATGCGTCTAATTGTTTCCGAGCATGCGTAGGAATTTTGCGTGTCGGAATTGGTACAGACGATCAGAATTTCCGATCAGACCCTTTTCTGAAAATTGAGAACATGCTCTAAATCATTTGCTGGCTAGAATTCCACTAGCAAAAGTCTGATGGAGCATACACACGGTCACATTTTTGGACCAAAAGCTCTCATCTGACTTTTGCTGGTGGAATTTCTGCTCGTGTGTACTTTGCAATTCTCTCTCTGCAAAGTGATTTACTAATATGAAATAGTCTGTTCACTTTTCAAGGGAAGTTGCACTTTGCAAGGGAAGTTGCACTTTGCAAGTGAATTTGCCCTGGAGCTTAGTGAATGTGCTAAAGCTTCACATTTCAAAGAATACCGAATAACTTGCACATGGTTGGATAATGGAAGTCAGCAGAGCTTCAATTCATTCACTAAGCTCTGGGGCAAATTCCATTGCAAAATGCAAGTTCCTTTTCAAAATCAACAGCCTATTTGCCTTTATCAAATCAATCTCCTAGAGTCAGGTTGTGATGGATTTCAAGATACAGCTGCAGAGAATAATATTGTTACATAAAAGAACAACATCACAAGATGAAGACACAAAGAACTGAAGAATACCAGACAAACACAAAAGGGAGGGGAGCACAAGAACCAGACACAAAAGAGTGCAAGACAGTTATAGGAAAGGAGGAGAGCACATTGCAGACACTAAGTAGTGGAAAGTACAAAACAGGCAGAAAGGAATGGAATGCACATGACAGACACATAGATTTGAAGAATTCATAGCAGGAATTAAGAAATAAAAAGTTAGCTGACTGTTAGGACACCATGTGCTGATATCCTGCAGTGCTAGCAAGGGCAGTTATGTGGAGCTACGCAGAGAAAATCAGACTAAAATGTAAGAGAAGCAATATCATTAAGAATACGACATACATGTAACATAAAACACTAATATAGCAACCAATATAAAACCCAGTGGGCACACATGAAATGTGGGACTAATTAACTATACTGTATACAGAGAAGAAGGAGTAATCAAGTAAAGCAAGGACAGGCGGGGGGTACAAAAAACAGGAAGCAAGAAAGGTCAGGAATGGGACTGGAATGGGTAGAAGGTACTGGGGCAACAGGTATAGATAGCAAGTTCGGGAGGAAGCAAGTCAGGAATGGGGGCTGAAACAGGTAGCAGATGCAAGAGCAGTGGATCAGCAGAAACAGGCACACTGTAGACACTGTAAGAGGAGGGGCTAAATACCCTCCCAGCAGCCAGCAACAATTGAAGACTAATTCCTGGGACTGGACAGCCAGGTGAGAACACTAGAACTTAAAGTGGATATAAACCCAAAAAATTTTTTTTGACAAAGTTTTCAAGACTTTATTAAGATTTCTCTAACTGAACAATAAAAGAGGATTGCTCAGGCCTCAAGTAAATCTGTGTGGCAAGACTGGGCTCAAATGAAAGGAAATGGTATTCTCTACATTATGACATAAAAAAATAATAATTTGGGTTTACATCCACTTTAAGGTCTGTGGACCATGGTACCATCAGCAGGTGTTCTAGTTCCTAAAATAAACACAGAAGGAGGAAGAGCATTTACAAATTCAAAAATATCAAGAGACAAAAACATTAAAAGAGGGCAATAAAATTACAGAGGGATGGACAGCATGGCTGGAACAAGGAGACAGAGGATACACCATGGACACAAAGGATGGAGAGGGTATTGTAGACATTAAATGCCTTATCTATCAAGCTGCTAAGGTAGTTGGAGTGTATGTATTACCAAAATTTTATTTTTTTAATTTTGGATATAAGGATTGGAACCTCTGTCAGGTTTTTATGCTGTATTCAACTCCATTCAGTAGAATTATTCTCCCTAATTCTCCTGGGGCCATTGCAAAGAGTCCAAAATCCAAAAAGTCACCAGAAGTGAGGATAAATCTTCCATTGGGTGCATCTGTTCCGGTGACATCTGTCCTCTTACTTTTTATAGGTATCAATATAGGTATAGGTATCGCTACTGTTCTGGAACACTTATCATGTATCTATCACCTTTACGTTGAATTATGTAATGCATACAAATCTTTGTGCTGACATCTAGTGGCAATCCAATGTAACTACAATTTGTTATTACTATATTTCTGTAATGGCATATTCCAGTTCAACTGTATGTTGGGGTTGTTTGGTTTAGTCCTTAGATAGTTCTCATATTCCCTCAGTTAGTTACCAGCCTTCATAGTGGGCACAAAGCTTAGAAAATCATTGACTCTTTACACGTAAAATAACATTGTATTAAACCGCCATGTCTAATTGGAGGTTGAGCTGTCTGTGGAGTGCACCTATTCAACAGGTGACTATACTGGCCGAATGGACCGAGGTCTAAAAGAGGTATGTCAATGCATAAAGTGATTTTTGAAACAGAACAACTACCCTTCAGTTCTGAATTCCCCATTATCATGATGAATGAGGTCCCAGTCTCCCTTTTGTAATTTGAATGTATTTGACATTATGGAGTGCACAACTGGAGTTGTGAGAACACCCAAAATGCTAAGGTAGATAGGAGCTATGCTTGGACTTGCTGCTGAAGACCTCAAGAAGTATAACAAGCCAAAGAGTGACTCAGCCTGCCAGACGTGAGCTGTAAATTGAAATATCACATTTGAGTGGTCTCACCTTTAAGGCATAAGTGGATCATCAATCCATATTATCACATACAGTATGATTTTATAGATTTTTGGGTCTCTTTAGCATGCCTTAAGTGTTATAGGATCTTGTTGAATCAGGACAAATATGATGGTAAGCATATTTTAGACATAAAGCAATGGCAAAGAGAAAAAGCTGGATTTATCATAAACAAAAGACACAAAGTGAGAGCACATGGCAGACACAAAAGGATAGACAGCACACCATACACAATGTTTGAAATACAAACAGACATGCAATGAACAAAAGCTGCAATACACAGAAGGTTTTTTACTTTCACGCATAATTACTTTCTTGCATAATTTGTATTAATAAATTGGCTTAGTTTACACAGTTGAGCTGCATTTTTACTACTGCAAAGGATGCAAAGGACTATGAAAAAATATAAATATAATGTACACAAACCAATTGCTACTAGTTAGAAAGCAGCTTTTCAGTGTCATGTCAGTAATTAGTAAAATATTCACTCACTGTGAGCTTTTTCATCCTGCAAGTTTTTTTTAATAAGTTCTATTAAAAAATTTGGCTTAGTTTACACAGTTGAGCTGCATTTTTACTACCCTTTAACCCAGTGGTTCTCAACTCTTGTCCTCAGGACCCACTAACAGGCCAGGTTTGCAAGACAACTGAAATACATCACAGGTGATATCATTTGCTGCTCAGTGATTGCAGTATTCTTGTCTGCATCTCTCCAAGGTAATACTTAAAATCAAGCCTGTTAAGGCCTATATCCACGATCAGACTTTTTGACAAAAAACATGCAAATTAGCTGTTTTAAGGCAACATCCGACTGTGTGTATGCTTCATCGGACAAACTTTTCGGTTTTCATCAGACAAATGTTGGCTGTGCAAACAGACAAACTTTTCAACAACATAAGTCCGATGGAGCAAAGTCTGATCGTGTGTACAGAAAACCATCGGACTTTACAAACACTCAGAACCAATGCAAAAGATCAGACAACACTACAAAAGTTGACCAAAGGTGGCGGAAAAGAGCAGAAAAACCATGTGATTTGGTGAAAGTTGGCTAAAAAAGTCTGATCGTGTGTATGCTTAACAAGTTCACGGCCAACACCCTTTGTACAGAAATCCACGGGAAAGTTTGTTTAAAGTCCAATCGTGTGTATGAGGCTTTAGTGTGACCCGAGGACAGGAGTTGAGAATGACTGCTTTAACCGCTTCCCCTAAGCTGCAATGGCAGCTGTACAGGTGTTTACATATGCACGTCAAAAAATTAACCCTGCTATCACATTTGGCAGGTAGTATTCATTCAAGTGAAAAGATTCACACTACAACTGCCCCACGAAGTGTTGGTGCTGGCTTTTAGGGGCTAAAAAAAGCTCTTGTGCACATTGCTGGATCAAGAGGGAGCTCGCTGCATTTTTAGTACTCTTTAAACCGCTCCACCTAAGCTGCAATAGAAGCTGTACAGGGGTATACAAATTTAACCCTGCTGTCATGTTCATAACACAGGGAGAAGCTGGTGTATGTTGGCTTAAAGTGATATTATTGGTTCATTTACAGAAATAAATAACAAACATGTCATACTTACCTGCTCTGTGCAGTGGTTTTGCACAGAGCAACCCCAGGATGGGTTTCCCTCAGGGGATTATCTCAGACCAAGGGACTCAGTTTACTGTGGACCTGATCCGGCAGTTGTGGAACTCTGTGAAATTAAGCCTATACACAGCTCTTCCTACCACCCCCAGACTAACAAACTATGTGAGCGGTTCAATGGAATGCTGAAGCAAATACTGTGGACGTTCGCAACTTCTCACCCAGATTGGGAGACAATTCTGCCGCACCTCCTGTTCGCTTACAGGGAAGTGCCGCAGGAATCTACGGGGTTTCTCCCCATTTGAGTTATTGTAATGGATATGGGTGAGGGGGCCACTAGATCTACTTAGAGCCCATTGGCCAAAAGGTGTAGGGGCTGAAGAGACCTCTTTGGTAGGGTACATACTAGCACTCAGGGACCGGCTGAAGGAACTCAAAGGCACCGTACGGAAGAACCTTTATACCTCACAGAAGTGGTGGTATGATTGTACCACCCGGAATCGCACCTTGGCTGTAAGGCAGAAAGTTCTTGACCTCAAGCCTACCAAGTCCGACAAATTACCTCTTGGTAGGGACCGTTCAAGGTAGCGCAGAAAATATATGACATTACCTACTTGGTAGCTAAGGGCTCAGATGAAAGAGTCAGATGGACCTTCCATGTGAACCTGCTAAAAGCGTACCAAGAGAGGCCTGAGGAGATAGCCGCCATATGTACTCCAGCCTGGGAAGATTCTGAGATCCTTCCCCTTCCAGAGCTACCGGAGAGAGATAGGGACAGAGCAGGCGTAGTGGCAGTGATGTTAGATGGGCAGCTAGGGCCGGAACAGCAGGACCAGGCCAGGCTGGTCCTTAGGCAACATCAGGACATGTTTTCCACTAAGCCTGGATACACTACTATGGCAGTGTAGTGGAAGTGGAAACCCTGGGACAGCCACCTATCCGACAGGTGGCTTACTAGGTACCTGAGTCAGTGAGAGAGGATATGAGGCAGGAGATAAAAGACATGCTCGATTTAGGAGTCATCGAGTCCTCCAACAGCCCCTGGGCATCCCCAGTAGTGTTAGTGCCAAAGCGTGATGGTACTACCTGCTTATGCGTAGATTACCGCCAACTAAACAACTGCACAATGACTGAGGCCTACCCCATCCCCCAGGATTGATGAACTGTTGGACTGCATCAACTGAAGTCATTTCCTAACTACCCTTGACCTATGCAAAGGGTACTGGCAGTTTCCTCTGGACCCAGAATCCGTTCTGAAGTCAGCATTCATCACCCCTTTGGCTTTCACCAGTCTAAGGTCATGCAATTTGGAATGAAAAATGCTCCGGCGACATTCCAGAGGAAGGTAGATCAACTCCTCGATGGCCTTCAGGATTATGCCTGTGCATACCTGGATGATATTGCGATCTACAGCGATAACTGGGAGGAACATCTACTGCACCTGGGTACTGTGTTAGACCACATCAGGGCTCTGGGACTAACATTAAAGCCAGAGAAATGTAGCATAGGTATGTCCGAGGTTCAGTACCTTGGGCATCGGGTGGGCTATGGGCAACAGCATCCTGAACCAGCTAAAGTAGAGGCCGTTGCAAACTAGCCCACCCCCCCCCCCCCCGGACGAAAAACCCAGGTCTTGACATTCCTTGGCACCTCATGGTACTATAGGAGGTTTGTTACCGACTATAGCACGATAGCTAAACCCTTGACGGACTTGACCAGAAATAATTTTTCCCGCCAGGTCCTGTGGTCCCCAGAGTTTGAAAATGATTTCCAGCGCCAGAAAAATGCTTTTATTTCTGCCCCAGTTTTGGCTGCTCCTGACCCAAACAAACATTTTTGTTTACAAACAGATGCTTCTACCTTTGGGTTGGGAGCAGTGCTAAGCCAAGTGGGAGCTGACGGCAGTGAGCATCCTGTTGCCTAAATCAGTCATAAGCTACGACCCCGAGAGGTGGGGTATGCAGCCGTAGAAAAAGAATGTTTGGCTGATTCTTCACAGTGCTCACTGACCACAACCTTTTGATCTGGTTAAATAGAATATCTGGGGACAACAGACGTTTATTGAGGTGGAGTCTTGCCCTCCAACCCTACAACTTTACTGTGCAGTACAGCCCAGGCCAACAAAACGGCAACACAGATGGGCTTTCCAGGCTACACTGAACTTTGATTGTACTATAGCTCCCGGACATCCCCAAGCTATGGAACGGGGGGGGGGGGGGGGTATTGTCACAGACTTTGGGCTGCAGGAGAACCATTGCCTGGAGAACTCTGTGTAATGTGTTCTTAAGTTATCCAGACAGAGATGGTCACTCTATGGGGGAGCCGGACTGTCTAAGGTGGTCATTGTTATGGTAATAGGATTAGCTCTACTGTCTAAGGTGACCATTGTCTGTGAGAAGGGGAGTAGCCCTTATTTGATAGTTTTCTGTATAAATTCAGTGTGTTTCTAAAATAAAGTAGTCCTATTTCTGGTGTATTCCAAGACTGGTGTTGTCTGGTTCTTGGGGGTTACTATAGCCAGGTCCATTGGTCTCGTGTTCCAGGACTTGGGAAGCAGCTTTTGACGGAAATACCCAACAGGGTGTCCAGAGTCCATCACACCCCCTCCCTTTCTGGCAAACTATCACGAGAGTGAAAGAGAGCTGTGCATGACGTCATAAGCCTAGGTTAATGAGCAGACAAGAAACAGGAAGTGGACTGTGTGTAAGGTATTTACCGGCAGAAAAAAAAAATGTTTTACTATACAAAGTTAAAAAATTAGGGCAGCAGATTTAATAGATGGAAAGTTGAAAAAATGACTGAAAGTCCGCTTTAACTTGCAAAGGGCTCTAAGAACCCCTGAAATTGAGGCACTTACTAAGCAATGGCTTCTTCTTTTCCTGAAGTTAAGGCTCGGACATGTCTCCCCAGTCTCCTAATAAAATGCACTCCCTAACCAATTAAGAGAATTTAATTTAGGCCGGGGTGTGCCAAAGCTCTTACCTTGGAGCTAGATGTCAGGATTTGTATATTGAGTACCCATACCATGTCTCTTCTGCAATAAAGAACTGCCTACTGACAGTTTTTGACAAGTTAGGATTAGTTTTAGGTACTTGTAGAATTATTATTATTATACAGGATTTATATAGCGCCAACAGTTTGCGCAGCGCTTTACAATGTAACAATGTAGAGGGGGGGGCAGCACAGTTACAATACAGTTCAATACAGAAGAAACTGGGGGGCCCTGCTCGTGGAGCTTACATTCTAAAGGGAAGGGGGAGGGGGAGGTACAAAATGTAATAGCTGCGGGGATGGTCTGATGGGGGTGGCTCGAGTACAGTTCTTAGGTGGGTGTGGAATAGGCTTCCCTGAATAAATTTGTTTTCAGGGATCTCCTAAAGGGGGACAGTGTAGGGGCTGACCGGACACACCAAGGCAGGGAGTTCCAGAGGATGGGAGAGGCTCTAGAGAAGTCCTGGAGGCGAGCATTGGAGGAGGTAACAAGGGAGCTAGAGAGCAGGAGGTCTTAGGTGAAGCAGAGAGGACGATTTGGGCGATATCTGCAGTTGAGGTTGGTGATGTAGCTGGGGGCTATGTTGGGCATGGCCTTGTATGTTGTGGTTAGTATCTTGAATTTATACGGTGGGGTACTGAAAGCCAGTAAAGAATTAAGAATTAAATAAGATGTAATTAGGTAAATGAACAGTTTAAAGGCTAAGTTCACCGTAGGCAGGTAAAAAAAAATTGTATTTATTATGTTTTTTACTCTGCAGCCTGTAAGGAATTGCACCTGCAATCAGCAGATCGTGGATGCAATGTCGGGTTCCTGTAGACAGCTGTCTGCCTGTCCCTCCAATACAGGCAGATAGTTACTGAATGACAGGAAGAATAACGGACCTACAAGGACCCTCAGTAGTTTAATCGCAGTTCATTGAGAGTTCATTGAGAACTACAAGGCACCGGCCACTGTTGTAGTTCATTCATTCACAGAACTTGGTGAATGAATGACGCGGCCATGTGGGTGGAGCCTCACACAGCCATGCTGTTTTCAAATTCTGACAGTGGATACGGGGGGAATATCCCCCACCAGCTGTCACAGGGAGGGGGAATCAGGGGAGAGAGGAGGCAGGAGTTGGATCATGTTACATTTTCCACCCTACATTTTCCAAAGCGCAACTGATCCTTTAAACCACCATAATAATATAATAATATTGTTCTGTTCACATGTGACCATTTCAGCTACCAATAGCTGAGCATAAATGTTATTTTCTTCCTGCTCTCCTTCGGTTTAATAAAACCTTTCCCTAATCGTAGTATTAGCAAAAAGGTAAATAATTACTCTTCTCCTGAAAATTATACCTTGTGTTATTTTGTAACATGCTGATTGTACATGAAAAAAGTATGCAAATCTTAAGGACTGTTCTATGGGAACAAGCATCTGCCTTAAACTAGCATTCAATTCCTGCTAAACAAAATGCAAATCATCTATTCAAATGGAGAGCTTATTTGCAAGATGTCAAAAAAAACTATTTAGTATTTATTTAACATCAAAGGAGCCAGATCAACTGAGCAAATTATGATTTATTTTTTTATTTTTTTCAAATTCAGCAGTAAATGGTTATAATAGTCAATTCATGTTTTATTTTGCATTCAAAGTTAAAACATAAAATTACTTGGTGAACCTAAGCGATAAATGGCTGTAATTTTAACTCCAGCCTTCATGTTTTGTTCCTTTTTTACCAGTAGCTGCATTTCTACAGCTGCCCACTGCCCACTGCCCACTTGACTAATAACTCTGAAGTATAAGAGGGAAATTGGAAAACAGAGAATCATGTGACAAGAGGCTACAGTCAGAAGCCCTGTGGACTATATACAATTCAGATTAAACTAAGTTGAATGGACAGATGTTTACCAGGTTCTATCATACACAGAACACTCGAAGAATTAAAGCGGAAGTAAACCCATCGATTTAACAGTCTAAAAAAAAAGGCATGCCGTGAATGCTAACTGCACATTGGCTGTGCTCTCAACCAAACAGTCAAACCATCCAATGGCTGGTGTCATAACGGATCACATGTGCAGCACTGTGGCAGTTGAAGATTAAACAGAGGCAAAGATGGCAGCTTCCTTGGCTGAAAACGATAGGGGGGTTTACTTCCACTTTAAGGCAGTAAGTGTTTTCTATTCTAACCATTTGCCTACTGGGCACTTTTACCTCCTTTCTCCCCAAGCCAATTTTCGGCTTTCAGTGCTGTCGCACTTTGAATGACAATTGCACAGTCATGCAACACTGTACCCAAACAACATTTTTATAATTTTTTTAGACAGAGACTTTTTGGTGGTATTTAATCGCCACTGGGTTTTTAATTTATTTGCTAAACAAATGCAAAAAGACTGAAAAATTAAAAAAAATAAAGATTTCTTAGTTTCTGTTATAAAATGTTGTAAATAAGTAAATTTCTTCCTTCACTGATGTGCGCTGATGAGGCTGCACTGATGGGCATTAATTAGGCGGCAATGATGGGAACTGATGAGGAGGCACTGATGGGGCTGCACTGATAGGCGGCTCTGTTCGGCACTGATCGGTGACAATGATGGGCCCTGATATGCGGCACTGATGGGCACTAATAGGCAGCACTGATGGACACTGATGGGCGGCAATGACATACATCACTGATAGGCAGCACTGATGGGCACTGATGAGGGGGCACTGATAGGCACTAATTAGGCGTCACTGATGAGGTGGCACTGATGGGAACTGATGACTAGGCACTGATGAGGCTGCACTGATAGATGACACTGATGGGCACTGCTAGGCAACACTAATGGGTACTCATAGGCGGCACTGATGGGCACTGATATGCGGCACTGATGGGCACTTATAGGCGGCACTGACGGACACTGATAGGGAGCACTGGTGGGCACTTATTGGCAGCACTAGTGGGCAGTGTTGGGGCTGTACTGATTATCAGTGTAGATGTCCCCACACTGTCAGCATGAGGAGAGGAATGGCAATAACCGGCAAATCCTGTTTACACTGTGATCAACTGTGATCACGTAGTAAAGAGCCTCTGTGAGGACATAGTGATCACAGATGCCCGCGGATGCGTGCTGCAGGGGGCGTGCGAGAAGCACGATCATGGGAGGACTTCATATGACATGGTGACTAAGGATGAGCTAGGAAAACTCTCACTTGATAGCAGGCCATCAGTCCATGGAGCTGCAGCTGGGAAATACCCCACCCTGCAGCCATACATAACAAAAGGGTAGGGAAGCTGGTAACATCATTGACCTACATGGCCATATTTGGATAATGCCATTGACCAGATATGGCCATGTGGCCATGTTAGGTCAGTGATGTCACCAGCATCCCTGTCGCTAAGTTACATGAGGCTGCGGGCAGAAAATTTTATGGTGGCAACTGATGGGGGCAGCAGCCTGCTATCATGTGTCAGTTTTCCATGGAAATGCAGTTCAGCCCAAACTGAACTTATCCTTAGTGGTGAATAAAAGATCAGTTACATTTTCTGGAAAAGTGTATGATGGGATGTATGTGGCTTCACGGTTTCTTCAATATTATTTTATGCTGACCCCTGTGGTAAAGAAACATAGGCCTTTACTTGTTATTTACAAAATGTGTACTGGGGCTGGTTTTGCTGGAAAACCTCACAACTTACTCACTGCTATTTTTCCTTTATGTTGGCTTTTAAATCCCATAGGAAGTCACAGAAATAGATATGTAATCAGTCATACTTTGTACCAACAGCCTTCGCTTTTTGGTTACAGCAGTTGTGCAGGGAGTCAACTGACTGGGCAGTACATTCGGCACCAGAATTAGACCCAAAATTAGACCACTCAGTAATCAGGACAGGTCAAACTCACTCTGTCCAGTTCTCTACAACACAACTCTGTGTGAGGACACATGTGCTGAGGGGTGTGGCTATTACTCAGCTATGCCATCATAGAACACTGCAGTGTGAAGCTGCAAAATGCATTTAAGATATTTGTTGGACTACAGGACTATAAAGAAATAAAGCAGTGGGAGACTTCAGTTGGGTATACTGTATCTATTTATATATATATATATATATATATATATATATATATATATTACTAATAATGTCATACATTTTTTATACTTGCATTGGTACAGGGTGTAATGACATTCTAACCCCATTATTTTATTAGAACTTCAAAGACACAACGTGAAACTAGTAAGAAAGAAAGGGGTAGGGGTCAGTCTGGGGGGCAAAGATGTGTTTACCGCCGTATTTTTTTGTCCAAGGACAACCGATAACAAAAGAAAACAAAGCAGGGACACCTGTTCCTCACTTAAATAATTTGTTGTATTATTCTGCAAAGACATTTAAGTGATATAAGCAATGTTTTGACCTGAAGGACAACCGTACCTTTATTTCTGAAATGACCCTCTCCCTATTCCAGCGATCTTCATTATGCAGGCCCACCTGATGCCATATTTTCTGTGCAAGGATAAACCCTAGCCATGGTTTCTGCAGCGATTGTGCTATAGTTAGCTAAGGGTAAAGGAGGAGGAAGTCATTTTTGTGAGGCTAATACAGACCTTAAAGTGGTTGTAAACCCATACAAACCACTTTGACCTACAGGTAAGCCTAGATTAAGGCTCACCTGTAGGTCCAAGAAATATCTCCTAAACCTACACGGTTTAGGAGATATTTGCCAAAAGACAGGCACCGCTGTCTACGACGCATGCGCCGTAGACAGCGGCGCACAGGCGCACTAAGTGCGTCGCTGTCAACAGCGATATGCCGCGAGTGGCGACTCCCATGCGCCGGAGCAGGGAGACCCACCAAGAAGATGGAGGCTCTGTACACAAGGGGACAGCGGTGACTTCGCTGGCTCCTGTGTCAGGTAACTGACACATAATGGACTACTATGCGATGCATAGTAGTCCATTATGCTTTACCTTTGCAGGGAAACAAAGAGGAAGTAAACCCTGATGGGTAAACCCATCAGGGTTTACTTCCTCTTTAAACAGGTGAACAGACACAGTGAAGTTGTCTAAAATGTAGCTGTCAATGTAAGGCATTTGTTGGTCTAGGTCAGGGATCTCCAAACTACGGCCCTCCAGCTGTTGCGGAATTACACATCCCATGAAACATTGGAAAGCTAGACTAGGGATGATGGGAATTTCAGTTCCTGAACAACTGGAGGGCCATAGTTTTGGAGACACCTTATCTAGGTAATATCCGATTGCCTTATAGGGGATCAGGAAGGAAATGTACCCCCCCCCCCCCCCCCCCCGAGCACATTGGACCATCCTTTATTGGTTTTTTTTTTGCCTTCTTCCGGATAAACTCTAGGTATAGATTTCCAAATTATTCTATTTTATGTATTTTTTTTGGGGGGGGGTGAACTAGATCCGGGGTCGGCAACCTGTCGATTGCGATCTATTGGTCGACCGCGGGGGGAAGGTAACCAGTAGATCATGAATATAATCCTAGGTAGGGAGGACCCTCACCATGCCAACATCCAAAATATATATATAAGGATTGACCAAGTCAAAAAATTGGCAGACTTTGTGGGCACACAATGAGAGGGAGAATTAATAAAAAGGTATACATTTTATTACAACATCATTAAAATTACAAAAAACATATAAACAACACCCTGTATGGACACAGTTACCAGTTACCCAATGATGCAGTTACAGAGGGCTGTATCTAAGGTACAGAGATTGATGTCGTAATGTATCAAAGTAGGAGAAAAATTTCTGATCCAGTAATGCCTTCAAAAACTTGCTAGTCAACGTGTTTCACTAAGATATTAGCTTTCTCAGGACAAAGACTGGGGAGGAGCTGGTAAACTTGTGGCTCAGGGTATGGGGGAACCTCGCAGAGCTAACAGACGACCGAGACAAAGGAAAATTCAGATTTTCATATGTGTGTATGGGTACACGTATATCCTGTGTTCTATGATAAGTATCACTGGTATGTAGCAGTTATGTGGAAATATATTAGACTATAGGTCCCACACAGCGGTAGGTAGTAACAAATGTCCGCTGTAAATGTATTCAATACAGTATCAACAGTACCTAGAATTGGCCCATGGGTACAGGACCACTATTTAAATGGATGAGTGCTCAATCCCTTTAGGTATACAAACCGATAGTATGTCTGAATATATAAATACTGCACTTATCGCATAGGCGGAGACCTTTTATTAGGGCTTGAATCAGTGTTGCAGCATAAGCAGGGGAAAATGTACCCCCTTTGGTGCTGCACCCCTATGTACGGCCTTCCTCGCTGTGTGTGGCATACCCAAGCTCTTACTCCTATGAATTTTGGCCCTCGGAGCTCCTCCCCGTTCACATCACTCGTTCCTGCAACTTTGCAGGAATGTGGTTAAGATCATTGCTTTCCTCACTCTCTCTATCTTTACTCAACAGCCCTCTCTTTCTAATTGATCCCTGGATTAATTGTCCATTTCTATCCATCAGTCATAGTAAGTTAGGCTCTCATCACACCCTCCTGACCCTCCCCTGCTCCCTCCTGACCCCCCCTGCACCACACCCTTCTGACCCCCCCTGTACCATGTCTTCCTGATCCCTGTACCGCACCCTCCTAACCCCCCTGCACTGCCCTCTCCTGAACCCCCTGCACCATGTAATCCTGACCTCTCTGCACCATGCCATCCTGACCCCCCCTGCACTGTGCCCTCCTGACCTCCCCCTACATCGTACCCTCCTGACCCTCCTGTACCATGCCCTTCTGACCCCCCTGGCCTCTGCCCTACTAACCACTGATCTGCTTAATCCTTTTCTCTGCCTTACAGATTCAGATATACAATTCTGACCTCTGTACACTTCTTTTCATCCTATTGACCTCTGTACACTTCCCTACATACTACTGACCTCTGTACGCCACCCTACATCCTACTAACCTTTATATACTTCCTCACATAGCACTGACCTCTGTACACCACCCTACATTCTACTGACCTCTGTACACCGCCCTACATTCTACTGACCTCTGTACACTGCCCTACATCCTACTGACCTCTATTCACTTCTCTACATACTACTGACCTCTGTACACTGCTCTACATCCTACTGACCTCTGTGCACTGCCCTACATCATACTGACCTCTGTGCACTGCCCTACATCCTACTGACCTCTGTACACTGCCCTACATCCTACTGACCTCTGTACACTGCCCTACATCCTACTGACCTCTGTACACTGCCCTACATCCTACTGACCTCTGTACACTACCCTACATCCTACTGACCTCTTTTCAGTTCTCTACATACTACTGACCCCTGTACACTGCCCTACATACTACTGACATCTGTACACTGCCCTGCATACTACTGGCCTCTGTACACTGCCCCACCTACTGCTGACCCCTGTACACTGCCCTACATACTATTGATCTCTGTACACTGCCCTACATCCAACTGACCTCTGTACACTGCCCTACATACTACTGACCTCTGTACACTGCCCTACATATTACTTACACTTGTGGGGGCAACCAATTACTCCAAAGACATGAAAAGATTGTAAATGAAAGTGTTTCACCGAAGAGAAACTTTGAGATAGGCTAAGTTTATATTTTTACAGTGACATTAGTTTAATTAGATCTTTCTAAGCTTTCCTAATATCATCTTTATTTTTTATTGGGGGCTTACTAGTTAATTACTTTTTGTTTTAAAACAGTTCCGCACCCGTCGGTGATCTTTGATCTCTTCTATGTTGCCCAGGTAGATCTCCACCTCTCAAAGGTTGCATAACCTGAACTAGTTGGACTTTTGTTTTGTTTTTTTCAACCTGACTTTGTAACTATAGGGGTTATTTACTAAAGGAAAATCCACTTTGCACTGCAAGTGCACTTGGAAGTGCAGTCGCTGTAGATCCGAGGGGGACATGCAAGGAAAATAAAAAAGACCATTTTAGCTTGCACATAATTGGATGATAAAGTCAGCAGAGCTTCCACTCATTTCAGATCTACCCCTTAGATTTAGAGTGACTGCACTTCTAAGTGCACTTGCAGTGCAAAGTGGATTTGCCTTTCGTAAATAACCCCCTATGTAATCCATGTCCTTCGAACCAAACATTTCTAACACCATTCTTCACAAGCACCATTGGAGCCAAACTGATACTTCTAGAGTAACATCACACCTCCAGAGATCCCAGTACATATCCACCTCATGTTGAGACAAGAGTACCACAATTTTCAGGCCTCTTTGTTCTTTAGCCTTGTGCTCAGCTTGTAAAACACCACAACACAGATTTACTATGTAAACTTTGCAAAAGCATACACAGATCATTTTATACAACGCAGGGGGAAAAGTAATAATAAGTTCATCCGCCCAGACAAAGAACAAGGCTACAGGAAGCGCAGATTGGTGATACAGCTGCATGGGATTCTGTTGACTTGCTTGTCAAAGGTATTCAATGCAGAACAAATCCACTTACAAAGACATCTGCCACAGATAATTGTGGTTGTAAACAGACCATTGTCCCAAAGAGGTAATGTGATCCTCATAAAAAGACTGGTATTTATAATCTTTGAAGTATGAAATGAAATATGGTATTTCACTTTCTTTTCTAAGCTGTTTAAAGCTTGGTCATTTTCAGCAATTATTTTTTAGAACATAATTATTTTGTTGTTTTTGCAATAATAACTATTGTAAAGGATTTATGATGTTAATGTTTTAATATTCATGTTCCCTATCATCAGCATGAAAATAATGATTATAAACTGCATAATTATAAAAAATGATATTGCACTTTTAGTAGTTATCAGTAAAATAGTAATACTATTAAAACTTACAATGACTCTCTTTTAATATCACCTTTGCAATATCCTACTTATTTTCAACAATTGAAACATTTTAATAAAAAAAATAAAAAAAAATTATATATATATATATAATTTTTTTTTTTACTACTACTACTTTTTTTTTTTTACTACTAAAAGTGCAATATAATTTTTTATAATTATGCAGTTTATAATCATTATATAATTATAAAAAATGATATTGGTCTTGGTTTTGGTCCGACGGATTTAGTCCGACACTGGTGTTGCATACACACGGTCGGACAAAGTTGTCGGAAAATCCGATCATTCTGAACGTGGTGACATTTGTTGCCTACGACGGGACTACGTAGAGGCTAGTAGCCAATAACTTTGGTCTTGTAATGTGATCTGAGCATGCGTGGCACTTAATTCGCTACACACGATCGGAATTGGTGTGATCGGACTTTGTTGTCGGAAAATCTATCCAGCAGGAGATAGAACTTTGTCCGTCGGACAATCCGATGGAAACTGTCCGATGGTGCCTACACACGGTCGGAATTTCCGACAACATTGTCCGATAGGACAGAATCCATCGGAAAATCCGACCGTGTGTATGGGGCTTTACAATATCCTACTTATTTTCAACAATTGAAACATTTAAATAAAAAAATAAAAATAAATTATATATATATATATATATATATATATATATATATATATATATATATATATATATATATATATATATATATATATATAGATAGATACACATACACACACACACACACACACACACATATATACATATACACACACATACACAGTATCTCACAAAAGTGAGTACATCCCTCATATTTTAGTAAATATTTTATTATACCTTTTCATGTGACAACACTGAAGAAATTACACTTTGCTACAATGTAAAGTAGTGAGTGTACAGCTTGTATAACAGTGTAAATTCCCTGTCCCCTCAAAATAACTCAATACACAGCCAATCATGTCTAAACCGCTGGCAACAAAAGTGAGTACACCTCTAATGCCCCATCAGAAATTCCGACCACAAAATCTGTCGGATTTTTTCCGACGGATTTTGTCTGACACTGGTGTTGCATACACACGGTCGGACAAAGTTGTCGGAAAATCCGATCATCCTGAACGTGGTGACGTTCGTTGCGTATGACGGGACTACGTAGAGGCTAGTAGCCAATAGCTTTGGTCTTGTAATGTGATCTGAGCATGTGTGGTACTTTATCCGTCGGAATTCGTTACACACGATCGGAAAAAGTCCGATAAGACTTTGTTGTCGGAAAATTTGAGAGCAGGATCTCAACCTTTTTCCGTTGGAAATTCCGACGTAAAAAGTCCGATGGAGCCCACACACGGTCGGAATGTCCGACAAAATGGTCCGATAGGACATTTTCCATCGGAATCTGAAAGGATCTGAAAAAAAGAAGTGTTGCTCTACATAAAGATGGCCTAGGCTATAAGAAGATTGCCAAGACCCTGAAACTGAGTTGCAGCATGGTGGCCAAGACCTTACAGTGGTTTAACAGGACAGGTTCCACTCAGAACAGGACTCGCCATGGTCGACCGAAGAAGTTGAGTGCATGTGCTCAGTGTCATATCCAGAGGTTGTCTTTGGGAAATAAATTTATGAGTGCTGCCAGCATTTCTGCAGAGGTTGAAGGGGTGGGGGTCAGCCTGTCAGCCTGTCAGTGCTCAGACCATATGCCTCACTCTGCATCAAATTGGTCTGCGTGGTTGTCATCCCAGAAGGAAGCCTCTTTTAAAGATGATGCACAAGAAAGCCCACAAACAGTTTGCTGAAGACAAGCAGACTAAGGACATGGATTACTGGAACCATGTCCTGTGATCTGATGAGACCAAGATAAACTTATTTGGCTCAGAGGGTGTCAAGCATGTGTGGTGGCAACCAGGTGAGGAGTACAAAGACAAGTGTATCTTGCCTACAGTCAAGCATGTTGGTGGGAGTGCCATGGTATGGGGCTGCAAGAGTGCTGCCAGCACTGTGGAGCCACAGTTCATTGAGGGAACCATGAATGCCAACATGTACTGTGATATACTGAAGCAGAGCATGATCCCCTCCCTTAGGAGACTGGGCCACAGGGCAGTATTCTAACATGATAACGACCCCAAACACACCTCCAAGACGACCACTGCCTTACTAATGAAGCTGAGGGTAAAGGTGATAAAGGTGCTGGCCAAGCATGTCTCCAGGCCTAAACCCAATTGAGCATCTGTGGGGCATCCTCAAACAGAAGGTGGAGGAGCGCAAGGTCTCTAACATCCACCAGCTCCATGATGTCCTCATGGAGGAGTTAAAGAGGATTCCAGTGGCAACCTGTGAAGCTCTGGTGAACTCCATGCCCAAGAGGGTTAAGGCAGTGCTGGAAAATAATGGTGGCCACACAAAATATTTGGACATTTTCACTTAGGTGTGTACTCACTTTTGTTGCCAGCAGTTTAGACATTAACCACTTGCCACCCCCCCACCGTTAAATGACGGCGGGGCGGTGTGGCTCTTGCTCTGGGTGGACGTCATATGACGGCCCCCCGAACGGCCGCTCTCACCCCTCGGGGGCTTGCAGCGCAGCAATCACGATAGGAAACGGCGCGACCCGGATCTCTGTAAAGAGCCGCAACTCTTTAACCATGTGATCGGCTGTGTCCAATCACAGCCGGTCACATGTAAACATGGAGATGACGGTAATCGTCTCTCCTCGCCTCACACTGACAGAGTGTGAGGAGAAGAGAGCCGATCAGCAGCATCTCTTCACAGAGGATATCTAAGCATGTAATCAGGGCACTGATAATCAGTGTCCTGATTACAATAAAGCGCCCACAGTGCCAGAAGTGTGCCCACCAGTGCCAGCAGTGAGTGTTCACCAGAAAGTGCCCACCAGTGCCAGTAAACAGTGCCCACAAGTGCCAGCAAACAGTACCCATTAGTGATGCCAGTCAGTGCTGGCTATCACTGCTGCCCATCAATACCTATCACTGCTGCCCATCAATGCCACCAATCAATGCCCATCAGTGCCGCCTATCTGTGCCCACCAGTGCCACCTATCTGTGCCCACCAGTGCCACCCACCAGTGTCCACCAGTGCCACCCACCAGTGTCCACCATTGCTACCCATCAGTGTCCACCAGTGCCGCCCATCAGTGCTCATCAGTGCCACATATCAGTGCCACCTATCATTGCCCATAAGTGCGGCATATTTGTGTCTCCTCATCAGTGCCACCTAATCAGTGCCCATAAGTGCCACCTCATCAGTGCAGCCTATAAGTGTCCATCAGTGTCGCCTCATCAGTGCCCATCAGTGAAGGAGAAAAATTACTTATTTACAAAATTTACTAACAGAAACTAAGAAAAACTTTTATTTTTTTCAAAATGTTCAGTCTTTTTTTTTTCTAAGGAAAAAAAAAAACCCAGAAGAGATTAAATACCACCAAAAGAAAGCTCTATTTGTGTGAAGAAAATGATAAAAATGTCACATGACATTTTCCCCATATTGTCATGTTACAACCAAAAACTTAAATGTATTTTATTGGGATTTTATGTGGTAGACCAACACAAGGTGACACATAATTGTGAAGTGGAAGGAAAATAAATTTTACATTTTTTTTACAAATAAATATGTGAAAAGTGTGGCTTGCATTTGTATTCAGCCCCCTTTACTCTGATACCCCCAACTAAAATCTAGTGGAACCAATGCCTTCAGAAGTTACCTAATTAGTAAATAGAGTCCACCTGTGTGTAATTTAATCTCAATATAAATAGAGCTGTTCTGTGACGCCTCATAAATTTAGAGAACCTTAGTGAACAAACAGAATCATGAAGGCCAAGGAACACACCAGGCAGGTCAGGGATAAAGTTGTGGAGAAGTGTAAAGCAGGGTTATGTTATTTAAAAAAAAAGTCCCACGCTTTGAACAACTCACAGAGCACTGTTCAATCCATAATCCAAAAATGGAAAGCGCATGGCACAACTACAAACCTACCAAGACATGGTCGTCCACCTAAACTGACAAGCTGGGCAAGGAGAGCATTAATCAGAGAAGCAGCCAAGAGGCTCATGTTACTCTGGTAACTCTGGAGGAGGTGCAGAGATCGACAGCTCAGGTGGGAGAATCTGTCCACAGGACAACTATTAGTCGTGCACTCCACAAATCTGGCCTTTTTGGAAGAGTGGCAAGAAGAAAGCCATAGTTGAAAGAAAGCCATAAAAAGTCCTGTTTGCAGTTTGCAAGAAGCCATGTGGGGGACACAGCAAACATGTGGAAGAAGGTGCTCTGGTCAGAGGATACCAAAATTGAACTTTTTGGCCTAAAAGCAAAATGCTATGTGTGGTGGAAAACTAACACTGCACATTAACCTGAGCACACTATCCCCACTAGGGATGAGCCGAACACCCACCCATCAGAACATGCGAACAGGCAATAAATTTGTTCGAACATTCGAACACCATTAAAGTCTATGGGACTCGAACATGAAAAATATAAAGTGCTAATTTTAAAGGCTTATATGCAAGTTATTGTCATAAAAGGTGTTTGGGGACCCGGGGACATGTATCAATGCAAAAAAAGTTTTAAAAACTGCAGTTTTTTCGGGAGCAGTGATTTTAATAATGCTTAAAGTGAAACAATAAAAGTGAGATATTCCTTTAAATTTCGTACCTAGGGGGTGTGTATAGTATGCCTGTAAAGAGGCGATTGTTTCCTGTGCTTAGAACTGTCCCTGCACAAAGCGTCTTTTCTGAAGGAAAAAAAGTCATTTAAAAGCACTCGCGGCTATAATGAATTGTCGGCTCCCATCAATACAGAGAACAGTCATTGAGAGTCATTGATAAAAAAAAAATGCGTGGGGGTCCCCCCAAATTCAATTACCAGGCCCTTCAGGTCTGGTAGGGATTTTAAGGGGAACTCCACGCCAAATTTAAAAAAAAAATGGCTTGGAGTTCCCCCCAAAAATCCACACCAGACCCTTTATCCGGGCATGCAACCTGGCAGACGGCAGGAAAAGAGGGGGGACGAGAGAGCACCCCCCCCCTTAACCGTGCAAGCCACATGCCCTCAACATTGGGAGGATGCTTTGGGAGTCTGTGACCCCTCAAAGCACCATGTTCCCATATTGGTGGGGACAAAGGCCTCATCCCCACAACCCTTGCCCGGTGCTTGTGGGGGTCTGTGGGTGGGGGGCTTATCGGAATCTGGAAGACCCCCTTTAACAAAGGGGACCCCCAGATCCCGCCCCCCTATGTGAATTGGTAAGGGGTACATTGTACCCCTACTATTTCACAAAGAAAGTGTAAAAAATTGTAAAAAAACACACAGACACCATTGGGATAAGTCCTTTATTAAAAAAAAAAAGATTCCAGCGGTGGTAATCCACTCTCAGTATCAGTGATCTCCTCTCCTGGGTCCAGCTATGGATGATCTCTCCTCTCCAGGTCCTGGGTCCAACGATGATGTCCAGCGCAGCGCATCCTGTCTCCACCGGAGACACTGCAGGAATCCCGGCAGCCTGACAGGTTTCTTAGCTGAGGACAGGGCCACCTGTCAGGTGACCCCATGCACGTCACTGGGGAAGCCCGGGTTTCCCCTCACGTCAGAGGGGGATAGGGAGATGTGACAGGTGGCTCCGTTACATCAGAGGGGGGCGGGGTCACCAACACGTCACTGGGGAAGCCCGGGTTTTCCCTTCCGTCAGAGGGGGACGGGGTCACGTGACGGGTGGCCCCGTCCTCAGCTAAGAGACCTGTCAGGCTGCCGGGATTCCCGCGGTGTCTCCGGTGGAGACAGGATGCACTGTGCTGGACATCATCATTGGACCCTGGACCTGGAGAGGAAAGACCATCCATCGCTGGACCCCGGAGAGGAGATCACCCATCGTGGATTACCACCGCTGGAATCTTTTTTAATTTTTTTTTAATAAAGGACTTATCCCAATGGTGTCTAGTAAAAGAGCTGCAAGAAGATAGCAGAGGCCCAGCAGAACAAACAAAGAGTGGGACAAGACCCCCGAAGTCGGAAGAAGACCCTCGGAGCTGTCTAATAAAGTACTTTAAAAAACTGTGTTGTGTTTTTTTTTTAACATTTTTCCCTTAGGTGAATGGGTAGGGGTACCATTTACCCCATACTCATTCACATAGGGTGGAGGCCGAGATCTGGGGGCCCCCTTATTAAAGGGGTCTCCCAGATTCCGATAAGCCCCCGCCTGCAGCCCCCGACAACCAACGGCCAGGGGTGTCGGGAAGAGGCCCTTGTCCTCATCAACATGGGGACAAGGTGCCTTGGGGTGAGGGGCCGCAGAGCCCCCCTTCCCCAAAGCACCCACCCCCCATGTTGAGGGCATGCGGCCTGGTACGGTTCAGGAGGGGGGGCGCTCGCTCGTCCCCACCCCCTTTCCTGACCGGCCGGGCTGCGTGCTCGCATAAGGGCTTGGTATCAATTTTTTTGGCGTTGGGGCTTCCCCTTAAAATCCATACTATGCGACGGGGGTCGCAAGGTGTCAATAAAATCGGCGAGATTGAGTTCCTTTTCTAGTCCCGTCGTAACTCATCACGTTCAAAATTAACAGACTTTGGTCCGTGTGTGGGCAAGCCTGTTCATTTGGAAGTCCGGCGGAACTCCGGCGGGAAGTCTGTCGGACCTAGTCTGCTGGAAAGTCCGGTCGTGTGTACAAGGCATTAGAGTCTGCAAAAGACTTGAGACTGGGGCGGAGGTTCAACTTCCAGTAGGACAACGACCCTAAACATACAGTGGTGTGAAAAAGTGTTTGCCCCCTTCCTCATTTCCTGTTCCTTTGCATGTTTGTCACACTTAAGTGTTTCGGAACATCAAACCAATTTAAACAATAGTCAAGGACAACACAAGTAAACACAAAATGCAATTTGTAAATGAAGGTGTTTATTATTAAAGGTGAAAAAAAATCCAAACCATCATGGCCCTGTGTGAAAAAGTGATTGCCCCCTAAACCTAATAACTGGTTGGGCCACCCTTAGCAGCAACAACTGCAACCAAGCGTTTGCGATAACATGCAATGAGGCTTTTACAGCGTCCTGGAGGAATTTTGGCCCACTCATCTTTGCAGAATTGTCCTAATTCAGTTACATTAGAGGGTTTTCGAGCATGAACGGCCTTTTTAAGGTCATACCACAACATCTCAATAGGATTCAGGTCAGGACTTTGGCTAGGCCACTCCAAAGTCTTCATTTTGTTTTTCTTCAGCCATTCGGTGGTGGACTTGCTGGTGTGTTTAGGATCATTGTCCTGCTGCAGAACCCAAGTTCGTTTCAGCTTGAGTACACAAACAGATGGTCGGACATTCTCCTTCAGGATCTCTTGGTAGACAGCAGAATTCATAGTTCCTTTTATCACGGCAAGTCTTCCAGGTCCTGAAGCAGCAAAACAGCCCCAGACCATCACACTACCACCACCATATTTTACTGTTGGTATAATGTTCTTTTTTTGAAATGCAGTGTTCCTTCTACGCCAGATATACTTGGACACACACCTTCCAAAGAGTTCCACTTTTGTCTCATCGGTCCACAGAATGTTGTTCCAAAAGTCTTGGGGATCATCAAGATGTGTTGTGGAGAAATTGAGACGAGCTTTGATGTTCTTTTTGCTCAGCAGTGGTTTTCTCCTTGGAACTCTGCCATGCAGGCCATTTTTGCCCAGTCTTTTCCTGATGGTGGAGGCATGAACGCTGACCTTAACTGAGGCAAGTGAGGCCTGCCGTTCCTTGGACGTTGTTGTGGGGTCTTTTGTGACCTCTTGGATGAGTCGTCGCTGCGCTCTTGGGGTAATTTTGGGCGGCCGGCCACTCCTGGGAAGGTTCACCACTGTTCCATGTCTTCGCCATTTGTGGATAATGGCTCTCACTGTGGTTCGCTGGATTCCCAAAGCTTTGGAAATGGCTTTATAACCCTTTCCAGACTGATAGATCTCAATTACTTTCTTTCTCAATTGTTCCTGAATTTCTTTGGGTCTCGGCATGATGTGTAGCTTTTAAAGATCTTCTGGTGGACCTTACTGTGTCAAGCAGCTCCTATTTAAGTGATGCCTTGATTGTGAACAGGTGTGGCAATAATCAGGCCTGGGTGTGGCTAGAGAAATTGAACTCAGGTGTGGACAACCACAGTTATAGTATGTTTTAACAAGGGGGGCAATCACTTTTTCACACAGGGCCATGATGGTTTGGATTTTTTTTCACCTTTAATAATAAACACCTTCATTTACTAATTGCATTTTGTGTTTACTTGTGTTGTCCTTGACTATTGTTTAAATTGGTTTGATGTTCCGAAACACTTAAGTGTGACAAACATGCAAAGGAACAGGAAATGAGGAAGGGGGCAAACACTTTTTCACACCACTGTACATCCAGAGCTACAATGGAATGGTTTATATCAAAGTATACTAATGTGTTAGAATGCCCCAGTCAAAGTCCAGACCTAAATCCATTTGAGAATCTGTGGCAAGACTTGGATATTGCTGTTAACAGACGCTCCCCATCCAATCTGACAGAGGTTGAGCTATTTTGCAAAGAAGAATGGGCAAAAATGTCACTCTCTAGATGTGCAAAGCTGGTAGAGACATCCCCAAAAAGACTTGCAGCTGTAATTGCAGCAAAAGGTGGTTCTACAAAGTATTGATTTAGGGGAGGCTGAATACAAATGCACACCACACTTTTCTGATATTTATTTGAAAACCATTTATCATTTTCCTTCCACTTCACAATTATGTGCCACATTGTATTGGTTATCACATAAGATCCCAATAAAATACATTTACGTTTTTGGTTGTAACATGACAAAATGTGGAAAATTTCAAGTGGTATGAGTACTTTTTTCAAGGCACTGTATGCACATAGGTTGTACCAATTTTTTTTACAAACTGACAGCTGAAAGAAGATGAGCATGACACAGCCGTCATGTAATCAGGAGGGCAATCACAGAGCCCTCCTGCCGATCGGGTGACATGAGCTCATCGAGATTGCGCACGTGCGCGCGATCCCCCTCCTTCTGAGGGATGTTCCTGAACGTCCACTCACAAGGAGGAAGCACCCACCCGGCTGTATATGTGCAGTGGCTGGGTGGGAGGTGGTTAAGAAAGCTTCATTGTAATTTTCTTTCAAGATCAAATCAATATTATTTTGATCCATTGTCATGGGGCCCTTAAACAGAGCGGAGCCCATAAGTCAGTGCCTACTCTGCCAATTTGGTAATCTCTTCTGTAGCCTAATCTATGTGCAGATTGTGAAGTTTAAGTCACAGATACCCTAAGACAGTGATGGCAAACCTTTTTGAGCTCGAGTGCCCAAACTGCAGCATAAAACCAACCTATTTTTTTCAAAGTGCCAACATCCATCGCCATGAAAGCACATCGCACATCTCAGCACACTGTAAACTTCTAGCACATTATGTATTGGCCTTCAGCTCACACCTCTCTGTTGTCCAGCCACATCACATCAGTGAGCTACAGCACATTATACATTGTCATTTGATTTATAGCACACCTCCTCACCATGCATCACACTCCTCTATGCAGCTCATGGCACACTCCATCACACATCTGGTCCCCCCTCTGCAACTCACCACTCCCTCCCCCTCTGCTGTGGTAAGGCAGTGGCGCAGTGCTCATATAGCCAGTCTTGCACCCTCTGCCCATACACACCTCTCCTGCTATCACCATAGAACAGAACATGCTCACGTGGCGTAGCTCATCACCCCGCTCCTCATCTCTGGGCTTTCTCACCAATGGAACGAAGCAGGACAGTGTGGGGGCACTGGGCGCTTCTGTCGGTTCTCAAGGAAACCAGACCACTCTCAGACGTTTCTGGTTGGGTAACACGTGTGCATTAATGTGTTTGTGTCCTCCTTCACGGGTTGGACTGAGTGTGGGTAGGGAGAATGCTCTACAGTTTCCTGCATTGACTCCTTGTGGGCGACCTGGGTCAGAGGCGCATGGTAGGGTCAGATAAAACTCACATAGAAGAGAGGAGGAGGGTATCTTAATGAGTGTTTTGTCTATTGTCATAAACCCCTTCTATCCACGTAGATAAGTGGAGACTATTCTTGTAAATCTGCAGATTTGCTGCACTATTTGTTTTGGAGGCAACAAGTAGAGAAGACTGGCCAGTCATTATGGGCATTAAATTAATTAAGGGAATGAAGGGTGAGAGGCCTTCAGAAAATGCCCAGCGCAAGATGAGCGCTAGAGAATATATGAACCGAAGGTACGGTTCCGCCTATACTGAGCCCCTACATACAGTGCCTTGCGAAAGTATTCGGCCCCCTTGAACTTTTCAACCTTTTGCCACATTTCAGGCTTCAAACATAAAGATATAAACTTTTAATTTTTTGTGAAGAATCACCAACAAGTGGGACACAATTGTGAAGTGGAACGAAATCTATTGGATTTTTGAAACTTTTTTAACTAATAAAAAAATGAAAAGTGGGGCGTGCAAAATTATTCGGCCCCCTTGCGTTAATACTTTGTAGAGCCACCTTTTGATGCGATTACAGCTGCTAGTCACTTGGGGTATGTCTCTATCAGTTTTGCACATCGAGAGACTGAAATTATTGCCCATTCTTCCTTGCAAAACAGCTCGAGCTCAGTGGATTCAGGTCTGGACTTTGACTTGGCCATTCTAACACCTGGATATGTTTATTTGTGAACCATTCCTTTGTAGAATTTGCTGTATGTTTGGGATCATTGTCTTGTTGGAAGATAAATCTCCGTCCCAGTCTCAGGTCTTTTGCAGACTCCAACAGGTTTTCATCCAGAATGGCTGCATCCCCTCAATTTTAACCTTCTTCCCTGTCCCTGCTGAAGAAAAGCAGGCCCAAACCATGATGCTGCCACCACCATGTTTGACAGTGGGGATGGTGTGTTGAGGGTGATGATCTGTGTTGCTTTTACGCCAAACATATCATTTTGCATTGTGGCCAAAAAGTTCGATTTTGGTTTCATCGGACCAGAGCACCTTCTTCCACATGTTTGGTGTGTCTCCCAGGTGGCTTGTGGCAAACTTTAGATGAGACTTTTTATGGATATCTTTGAGAAATAGCTTTCTTCTTGCCACTCTTCCATAAAGGCCAGATTTGTGCAGTGTACGACTGATTGTTGTCCTATGGACAGACTCTCCCACCTCAGCTGTAGTTCTCTGCAGTTCATCCAGAGTGATCATGGGCCTCTTGGCTGCATCTCTGATCAGTCTTCTCCTTGTCTGAGCTGAAATTTTAGAGGGACAGCCCGGTCTTGGTAGATTTGCAGTGGTCTGATACTCCTTCCATTTCAAAATGATCGCGTGCACAGTGCTCCTTGGGATGTTTAAATCTTGGGAAATCTTTTTGTATCCAAATCTGGCTTTAAACTTCTCCACAACAGTATTACGGACCTGCCTGGTGTGTTCCTTGGTCTTCATAATGCTCTCTGCGCTTTCAACAGAACCCTGAGACTATCACAGAGCAGGTGCATTTATACAGAGACTTGATTACACACAGGTGGATTCTATTTATCACCATCAGTCATTTAGGACAACATTGGATTATTCAGAGATCCTCGCTGAACTTCTGGAGTGAGTTTGCTGCACTGAAAGTAAAGGGGCCGAATAATTTTGCACGCACCACTTTTCAGTTTTTTATTTGCTAAAAAAGTTTAAAATATCCAATAGATTTCATTCCACTTCACAATTGTGTCCCACTTGTTGGTGATTCTTCACAAAAAATAAAAAATTTATATCTTTATGTTTGAAGCCTGAAATGTGGCAAAAGGTTGAAAAGTTCAAGGGGGCCGAATACTTTCGCAAGGCACTGTAAATGAGTAGAATGGACAAAGGGAACAGCTAAACCTTTAAAATCTGATGGGACTTTTGATTTACAAGTATGGCAAACTTTTCTGCATGATTATGGCCCACTACTGTGCAGTGGGGAACGTGGAGAATAGCTTGCACATGGGAGACAGAAGCTAAAGTAGCAAATCAAACTGGCATGACGGAGATGTTTAATAAAAGTACTGCGCAAATTTACTACATTTGGCCAGAAGACTCTGTAGAGGAGGACCCCCACATTATGTGGCTGCCAGTTTGACTTTAAAGGGTCCACGCACAAAAGCAAAATAATTACCGTATTTATCGGCGTATAACACGCACTTTTTCCCCCTTAAAATTGGGGGAAAGCCGATCCCCCCAAAAAATGTGACAAAAAATGCGGTGCCGAAAAATAGCGAGCGCCGCCAAAAGAAAACGAGCGCCGCTGAAAAAGAACGAGCGCCGCCGAAAAAGACTGAGCCGACTGCTCAGCTCCGCTCACAGTCCCGCCTCCTTGCGCTTGCTCCCAAAACAGCAGGGAGGCGGGACTACGAGCGGAGCCGACCAGTTGGCTCGGTCTTTTTCGACGGCGCTCTGTCTTTTTCGGCTGCGCTCGCTCGGTCTTTTTTGGCGGCGCTCGCGCAGTCTGTCTCGGCGGTGGGAAATTTAAACATGGGAAGCTGCAAATGACGCTGGCAAGCTGCAAATGACACTGGGCAAGCTGCAAATAACACTGGGCAAGCTGCAAATGATGCTGGGCAAGCTGCAAATGGCGCTGGGCAAGCTGAAAATGGTGCTGGGCAAGCTGCAAACGACGCTTAAATGTAAGTTTTTTTTTTCCCTAAACTTCCCTCCTAAAACTTTTTTTTTTCTTAAAATGCCCTCCTAAACTTGGGGTGCGTGTTATACGCAGATAAATACGGTAGATTACATGGAACACACAAAAGATCAGCTGGGCAATATAGTAGAGAGCAGAGGTTTAACAGTCCCATATCAACCTACAAAGAGGGATTTGTATCCTAAAAACTGATGATTGGCATAAATCAAAAGGCACATATGCAAAACTAGATCGCTCTGAACTTAAGGCTTTTGCCAGAGAAAGAGAGATAGAGTCTGAACTTCCGGAGCAAAGCATAATTTCCAAATTGTGGCAGCAAGATGAAGAGAGAAGGAAGACACCACCCCTTCTGCCCCTGGCACAGAGCAGTTTATCCTGTCAGAACCCAATTAGTTTTTGAAGGTAATGCTGTTGACAGTAAGTCTCAAATTAAATGGCATGTACCCTTTAGACCCCAAGAAATGAGAGCCATTTTAGAGGGATTGGGAGATCCTAGAAAGAATCCAATTGGATTTGCAAACAAACTTAGCGCTGCACAGGAAGCATATGAGGCTTCTGCTACTGACATTCATCAGCTTCTTATTAAAGCAGTGGGAAGCAACATGCCTGGCTATATACTTAAAGAATGTGGTGTAGACATCAAAAATCTAGGTAAGATGGTTAGTGAGAAATTGAAGGAAAAATTGCCCCAAATATATGGAAAAGCCAAACATGCTGAATTTATAAATGTTAAGCAAGGGAAAGAGGAAGCCGCAGGGGCTTATTGGAGGTGGTTAACCACTTTCAGACCGGACCATTTTGCTGCCTTAAGACCAGACCATTTTTTGCAATTCGGCACTGCGTCGCTTTAACTGACAATTGCGCGGGTCGTGCGACGTGGCTCCCAAACAAAATTGATGTCCTTTTTTTCCAACAAATAGAGCTTTCTTTTGGTGGTATTTGATCGTCCCTGCGGTTTTTATTTTTTGTGCTATAAACAAAAAAAGAGCGACAATTTAAAAAAACTTTTTGCTATAACTTTTTGCTATAATAAATATCCCCCAAAAATATATAAAAAAAATTTTTGTTCCTCAGTTTAGGCCGATACGTATTCTTCTACACAAAAAACACAATAAGCGATTATTGATTGGTTTGCGCAAAAGTTATATCGTTTACAAACTAGGGGATATTTTTATAGCATTTTTATTAATAATTTATTTTTTACTAGTAATGGCGGCGATCATCGATTTGTATTGTGACTGCGACATTATAGCAGACACATCGGACATTTTTGACACATTTTTGGGACCATTGTCATTTATACAGCAATCAGTGCTATTTAAATGCACTGATTCCTGTGTAAATGACACTGGCAGTGAAAGGGTTAACCAGGGGGTGGCAGTGTAGGGGTTAAGTGTTCCTAGGGGCGTGTTACTAACTGTGGGGGGGGGGGGCGTGGCTGTAATTTAGTGTACACTGATCTCTGCTCCAATCACAGGGAGCAGAGATCAGTGTCACTAGTTGCTAGGCAGAACGGGGAGATGCTGTTTACTTCCGCATCTCCCCGTTCAGCCTTATCGTGAGACGATCGCGGGTATCCCTGCGGCGATCAAGTCCACGGGACCCGCGACTGGACTCACGCAAGCGCCGCCGGGGTGCACGTGATGGCGCGCATGTGATGGCCCGGCGGCAAACTTAAATGGACGTACCTGTACGCCCTTTTGCCTGTCCATTGCATTCTGCCGACGTACATCGTTGTGCGCCGGTCGGGAAGTGGTTAGGCCATATGGCTGAGGAAGCAGGCCTTAAAATAGAGGAAGAGAATGCGGGAGAAACTGCAAGTCCATCTACACAACTGGTGAAACAAAGGTTTCTTGATGGTTTAATACCCCAGTTGAAAGAAAAGTTGTTCACAGCAAGGCCTAAGGCAGGCAATATGTCTATTCGAGACGTCCTACCTATCCTGTTATCCATAGAAAACAGGATTAATCAAAAAGAAAGTAAACCCAAGGTTATGTACATGGGGAAGCAGAGAGGAAGAGGAAGAGGCAAAGGCAATTTCAGAAATCATGGCAATCTGGGACCAATTATATGCTACAATTGTAATGGGGAAGGACACATAGCCAAATTCTGCCATCTTCCTGACTGTAGACTGGAAAAGAGCTTAGAGGCACCTCATGCTGATCCCAATTCTCTGCCAAAAGCAGTGGATCAGGCATAGGAAAATGGCATGCCAGTATCAATCATGTTAAATAGGGGAGACAATGGTCCCGAGGCCAGAGTAAAAGTATTTTTACAAGAACTCCCCTATCCTGGGGGAGAAACATAATGAACCTGTTTAATCCTGGACTTACCTCCAGGATTATTATCTACAAATGTTATCTCTGGTGTTGGCCTAAACGGGACCTCTACTGATTTGGTTGAGTCCAAGCCACTTAAACTCAGGCTAGAACAGCAAACAGAAAATGTCACTAAAGTGTTAGTTTCAGACACAGTTCCTACCAATCTTTTGGGAGCTGACATTTGAACCAAATTTTAGCAAACATAGACAACACTCCTACAGGAGTCCAAGTGGTCAGTAGAGGGGATAAAGGATCAAATCACTCAACTGAAAGCAGCACGGGTTGTTGTACCAATTAAGTCCCAAGTCAATAAACCCCTGTTCTCAATTGCAAAGAAGCCAGACAAGAATGGTGGGCAGGTGACATATCGCATGGTGCATGATTTGAGAGCCATTAACAATATAATTGAGGCAGATACACCGATCGTGCCCAACCCCCGCACTTTAGTAAGTGGAATACCTGCCTCCAGCACCTGCTTTACAGTGATTGATCTTGCAAACGTTTTCTTTTCAGTGCCTCTGCACTCAGATTGCTGGAATATTTTTTCATTTACCCATGATGCCCAAAAGTTAGCAGGACAAGATTGCCCCAAGGCTGTGTGAGTAGCCCCTCTGAATATAATACTGCGTTAAAGCAAGTATTCGACCAATGGTCCCCCTCACACCCAAACACAGTTTTGCTTCAGTATATAGATGATTTACTTATTTGTTCTGATAAAAGGACATTTGTAGCAGAGAAACAGTAAGCCTTCTCATGTTTCTCTATAACAGTAACAGCAAAGTTAGCAAAGATAAGCTACAATACTGCCAAGAGAAAGTGATCTTCCTGGGTCACTGCATTTCACATGGAATCTGACACCTAACCTCAGATTGAGTTAAAACTCTGGGGTTAGTGGGATATTGTAGGGACTGGATTCCCTACAATCCATATGCTAAGAAACAGTGGGAAAAGGGGTGGGATGAGGGTGCTAGTAAGAAAAGCCTATAATAGAAAAAATCAATTTAGAGGTATACTGCGCTAAAGTGTAAAAAATGTGTGTATTATCTGAGAACCAGGGGCGGAGCGACACGCTGACGTCATTACGCCCCATGTGACCCCCGGAAGTGTGGGTGCTTTTTTAAATTGTTTCCCGGCAAACTTACTTGTACAATACTTGCAATTTTATGTGTTTGCGAACAACAATCCTGTTTTGGCTTTTATCAATAAAGTGTTTTTTTAGACTTTATCACACTATTGGAGCCCCTTCTTTTTATATATGTGCCCCACGGTTTCTTGTTGATTGAGACTCCCAGACATGTGTTGGATATCCTGGATGAATTTTCCTGACCCTCAGCTGGTTCCTGGGACGTGGTGGATCACCCTACACTGCAGAGGGCTATATCTGCATTTGTATGTGACCTCACTAGAGATAGAAGGTCAACACTATCCGGGAAGAGTTTTCACCTATAGAGTGATTGTCACAGGAGGGTGTGTCTTTTCCTTGAAAAGGGACTCCCTGAATCAAAACATCCCACTGGATGCCTTCTTTTATTTATCTCAAGAATACTCACTTATTTTTCAGAACTCTCAGTCATTTTCACTTGACTTTGCATGATTCTCAATATTTTTTATTTTTCACTATGCATTAGATTAGTATCTTCACTGTATATTTAATCATTTTATTTGGTAAGCATGACATTTGTATTTCTAATAATGTAGGAAAGGAAAAGAAAGGTGTAGGGAGTTGAAGGTAACAACCTAGAACAGGAGGCAATCTCCATATTTTCTGCTATCCGGATATATAACGGGTAAACAGATAAGGGGGTAGTTATAGTGATGCCATGAGAGTGAAATTTGAAGTGTAAAGTGTGTGGAGAGTCTTATGCCCCGTACACATGATCAGACTTTCCGACCACAAAACTGTGGATTTTTGAACATGGCAGCGGACAGATCAGGCACTTTTGACACAATTTTTGGGACCACTGACATTTATACAGCGATCAGTGCTAAAAATAGCCACTGATTACTGTACAAATGTCACTGGCAGGGAAGGGGTTAACAATAGGGGGGCGATCAAGGGATTAAGTGTTCCCTAGGGAGGTGTTTCTAACTGTGGGGGGAGTGTACTGCCTGGAGGAGGCTGCTATTCCTGATCACTAGGAACAGCAGATCTCTCTGTACTCCCATGACAGAACGGGGATCTGTCTGTTTACATTGACAGATCTCTGTTCTGTCTCTCTGTGGAGTGATTGCAGGTGGCTGGCAGACATCGTGGTCACCGGCCACACGCATCGGCTCTTGCGTTGCGCTGCAGGCAGGCACGCGCCCCCTATTCATCTTAAAGTGGCCTAAGTACAATGAAGACAGTTCACGCAGGGGAGCCAACCTGCCGCAGTACAACTGCAGCGGCTGGTCCAGAAGTAGTTAAAGAGAAGATAAAAATACTGTTTAAATAAAGAACAACCATGAGGATTGAGAGGATCGATACAAACACTTTACACAGTACTAGCAAAAGAGTTAACAGGGAAACAAAAATGTTGCAATTAAATGGATAGGTGCACTTATATTATCTACTCACTGACTCAACAACAATCATTTCCATGGCACCCCATAGCTTATTGGTATCAGAAAGCTACTTTTGGCCTGGCCATAATCGTCACAGCCTGAACTTCACTCCAAACCCAATTTTCTAACTTTGTGTCCAGTGACAAACCTCAGAAACCAATTTTTGACTCTCCACTTGCATGCAGTGTTGACTCCTTGCCCCCTACTTGTTCAGTGATTCCTCCTGCCATCACTAGTGGGTTCTGTAGGAGCCAGCAGATTGAACCACTGTGTTTAATCCACCACTCTCAAGGTGTTAGTTTATGTTCAGTGGAGAGCAACGGTAAAGGTATCAGGAGAAGGAAGTATTTACTGTCTTCTTTTAAGGGAGTCATTTTTTGCATATTTTTTATTATAGAAACAAAATCCCTTTAAAGGTCAGCGATGTCAACTGTTGCATTTCTTTCAGAATCAATTTACCACAAATGTTAAAATTTTTTAGATAATTGAAAATTTGTAGTTAGTTTAGTTATTTTCCCTTCTTGTGAATATATCAAAGGGTAACTCCCCTTTTGTGGGAATCCTCTGCAACAAATATTTCATTTTTGTTGAGATCCTCCTCAAGGAAGGCAGACGCTGCCACTATCCTTATTATCAGCTGATCAAAAATGAAAAAGTCACTCCCATTCAGAATCAGTCTAGCACAAGACATGATCTAACAAAATGAATTCTTCTTCCTTTAGAGCTGGTTCACACGGGATAATCCCTGTGTGGTTCATTTGAATGGGCTGCAGTTTTGCAGTGGTACATGGAACAGTTTTGCACAGGAACATGGAAAAAGTAGAGCAAGCGCAAGCTCTGGTTACCAACTGCTCCAGATTCTGTCTGCTCCAGTCTTAATAAATCAGCCCCCCCTTCCTAGTATATTGTTCCTATCACATGTATCTTTCTTGCCAGTTATTAGACATGTGCGCCATCAATTAATTCATTTTGCTTTGTTTTTTCCGTTTCGTATTAAAATTAATTCGTAATTCATGTCCGAAATTTAATTTTGATTCGTACGAAATACGAATTTTAGTTAGGTTCGTAAACTTTCCGTAACAATTGCAAATGTTCATTATGATGAAATTATCATTATGAGGGGCTCCCACCATCCCTGTGCTGACTTCCTGGGTTTTTAACTTTTAGGTTTGTTAACTTTTCGTAACAATTACGAATGTTCGTTATGATGAATTTCAATTTATCACCAGTCACATTTCCGTTGTAACAGAATTTAGATCTGAAATCCGTAAACGAAATTTCGTATAGAATTCGGAAGCATAGCAATTCGTATTTTGGATCCTCCCGATGTGTACGAATTTATGGAAATTTGTACGAAAATAATCGCACATGTCTACCAGTTATACATTAAGGAGATGCTTGGCATTTCTCGCTTTATAAGAAAATACTCTGATCCCTGATGAGACTACAAAATGGTATATGGTGTGACCTTCTAAAATATAATTTTGTATGTAAAATTCCTATATTTTCAAAGTATACAAAAATATATGTTTTACAACACAGTTACAAGGCTCAATTCATTAATCTATTGAGAGCTGAAAATAAAAGTTACACAACCAAAAATAAACAACCATCATGGTAAATAAGACACGAGTCATAGCTTGGAGAATTTAGCCTATAACATAATCAATTATATTTTATGTTGTCAGATTATAAAAATTATGTTAATATTTTATTTGTTGTGGAAAGTTGATTTTAATATGTTCGTTATCTCAACTTTGGGTGGGTATCACTGCATGATGTATAACCTCCAACTGCATTTTCCAACTCCAAACCTCTAAATGCTTTATGGTCATATGAATAAGCAGTAGTTTTTGGTTCTGATACTAGCTATATTATCCATTCCTAAGTTCTGTTCCCCAAAAAAATATATTCTGAAAAATATATCCTGAAAAATCTAAACTCTAGATAGTTAAAATTATTTATTTAGATAGACTTAGATAAATAAATTACTTCTTACCCATTGTTGGATAATTATCATTGACTCTCTTGCAAATGTATGACCCACCAGTCCCCAAGCCCAAGCCTTCTGGTTGGGGGTAAACAAAGCCCTGGTTAACCCCTGGTTTTATGATGGATAATACCACTAAGTCAAGGGTGGATTTTTGCAGTTGAGGATATATAGTGTTTTTATTAAACAGAGCATTAAAAATAAATAAAGTTAAATGATGCTTACAATTAAAAGCAGGGCTAACTAAAATTCCACTCAAATTCATAAATTATGTGTTAATTTTCAGGGATGTAATATTTCAGACACAAAGAAAAACTTAGTATGTAGAAGTTATACATGTTATTAGTATGTAAAACAAAACAGATATATTACTTATGGAGCCACTTAATCCAATTAACAATGTTTTTAAAGGGTACCTCCACTTTTTTGGGAAAAATATAGCAAATGAAAAAAAATATTACAACATATACAATTGCTATACAAGCCATATTTATAATTTAAAGAGTCACTCCACTTTTGTTGAGAAAACAAACATTCCCCTCTGGGTGATCTAAGTACATTGCAAGGATTTTAACAAGCTTTGTTGCAGATTCCTACATTTTGTTATTCTAAAGAAATCCCCTTTTGTCTGTGTCTATGTGGAAAGTGAATCTAATGCTAGTGGTTTCATAATTATCAATCAGCTGCTGCACTTGAAGGGATCTAATTAGGACACTTGCAGGCTCTGCACCCCTTTAGATGTGATTACCTATTGAGAGTATCTCACCAAAAATTACATTTTTGTTGCAGGGGATGCCTGAAATCTGACTTGTATCTTAGTGCAGACTTCTGGGAAAATCAGTGAGCCAATCACACAAGCAGGAAATTATGTTTCTGGTGGGGTGTTCGGTACACATTCAATTATTAATAATAAAGAGCTGCGTTAAAGTGATTGTGAAGACAAGCCATTGTTTTTTGTTTTTTTTTAGGTTTGGGCCACTTTATGCAATACCATTGCACAGAGCATGTAAGTATAACATGTTTGTTATTTTAGAAAAAAAAAGTATTGTATCCCTTACAAGTACTTTAATGTTGACATTTTTACAAGGTTACATCTGTCCAGTCCAGTGCCAAGCGGCTGCTATGCCCAAAAGGTTGCTTGTTCCACATGGGTGCCATTTAGGGAACACTTTGTATTCACTCAATGACCCAGAAGCTAGGGAGAATCAATATATTAGCAGTGCCCACTACAGTGATTTCCAGCTTCCATGGGGATTTCACATATACATACAGTATCTTACACAAGTAAGTACACCCCTCACATTTTTGTAAATATTTTATTATATCTTTTCATGTGACAATACTGAAGAAATGACACTTTGCTACAGTGTAAAGTAGTGAGTGTACAGCTTGTATAACAGTGTAAATTTACTGTCCCCTCAAAATAACTCAACACGCAGCCATTAATGTCTAAACCGCTTTCAACCAAAGTGAGTACAGGCCTAAGTGAAAATGTCCAAATTGGGCCCAATTAGCCATTTTCCCTCCCGGGTGTCATGTGACTTATTAGTGTTACAAGGTCTCAGGTGTGAATGGAGAGCAGGTGTGTTAAATTTGGTGTTATCACTCTCACTCGCTCATACTGGTCCCTGGAAGTTCAACTTGGCACCTCATGGCAAAGAACTCTCTGGGGATCTGAAAAAAGAACTGTTGCTCTACAAAAAGATGGCCTAGACTATAAGAATATTGCCAAGACCCTGAAACTGAGCTGCAGCATGGGGGCCAAGACCATACAGTGGTTTAAAAGGACAGGTTCCACTCAGAACAGGCTTTGCCATGGTCGACCAAAGAAGTTGAGTGCACATGCTCAGCATCATATCTAGAAGTTGTCTTTGGGAAATAGACATATGAGTGCTGCCAGCATTGCTGCAGAGGTTGAAGGGGTGGGGGATCAGCCTGTGCTCAGACCATACGCCGCACACTGCATCAAATTGGTCTCCATGGCTGTCTTCCCAGAAGGAAGCCTCTTCTAAAAATTATGCACAAGAAAGCCCCTGCAAACAGTTTGCTGAAGACAAGCAGACTTAGGGCATGGATTACTGGAACCATGTCCTGTGGTCTGATGAGACCAAGGTAAAAAATTGGTTCAGATGGAATTGGTTCAGATGGTGTCAAGCTTGTTATGACAGACCTAGCCGGGGAAAGAGGCTCTTGGAGAGGATTGAATGCTGGCCTCTTGCCTTCTGACTATGGGCCCTAGATTTTAAGGGAACAATACTCTTTGCGAGGTGAAAGAGAAATCCAGTCTGATCTGTACTAATCGGACTCAATCTTGTAATGGAATTCCTGTACTTTTTCCACAACAGGAACTTAGTTCCCGTTAGCAGCCGTGTCCTGCAAGACTTTGAAGTATGCAAGCTGTGTGGCAGGTGCTACACCAGCAGCTGCCGACACAGCTCGCAATAGTAAGTGCTGCACACCTGACCATTCAGGCATTGCCAGTAGGGGGCCCCCAGACAGCTTCCGCTCCAATCTACCTGTCAATCACAGATAGCTGACGGGTAGATCAGGTCTAGGTCTAGCTGACGGGTAGATCAGCTATTCTGCTCACAGGACATGCAGGGAGAGAGGTGAGCTGAGGGAGGAATATCAGTTTTGGGTGGTAAGCTGAGCCCAATATCTGGCAAAGTTTAATGCCAGGAGGGAAGTTTATGTGGAAATATGTGAAGGGTTGGAATAGCAGCAAGTGTGTGTTGGATCCCTGCAGAGTTTGCAGCCCCCCAAGCTAACATACATCTCCTAAGCAGGAACACATCACTATCTCCCCAAGCATTCTGTCCAGATAATGTGCAGTTCATTTATGACCTTTCCGTTTAACCCTGTGTTATCCAAACTCTGTTCAATGAAAAGTGTAAACTCACCACATAAACACTCTATATACAAAATTCCCCAATAAAGATCAGAACATGATGTTAAAATTTGCATGGAAGCACAATTGAATGAATGCTGATTATTCAGAGAATTACCGTATTTATGTTTATTGAGGATTGTTTTTTTTTTATGTACTAACAGTTAAGCTTCATACACACAATACGAAAATTGGATGAAAAATACCACTTTTGAAGCGTTCGTGCATATGAGCGTATCGTTTATTTTTTGTGGGGGAGTGAATCTTGGGTGGGAGTTCCCACACTTTTTTCCCCAGGACTTGACCCCTGCTGTGTGTTGATGTATTTTGAGGGGACAGCAAATTTACACTATTATACAAACTTTACACTCACTACTTTACATTGTAGCAAAGTGTAATTTCTTCAGTGTTGTCACATTAAAAGATATAATAAATAATTTACAGAAATGTGAGGGGTGTATTCACTTTTGTGAGATACTGTACTTACACTGGTCAAAGTCGGACCAATGTAACTATTTAAACATTTCCATACCCAAACTTCAGCTTTAATTTGGGTCTTTTTTATCTGCCTGGAGTTCACCCTTTAATATTACAGAAGACATATTATTTACAAATTATATTTATCATCAATCCAAAGTGGAAAAGGCAATCTGAAATACTGTATATACTCGACTATAGGCCGTCCCGAGTATAAGCCGAGACCCCTAATTAACCACAAAAAAATGGGAAACCTGCATTGACCCGTGTATAAGCCGAGGGTACAAAATGCAGCAGCTACTGTAAGTGGAAAAGAGGGCCAGCAATTCCCATCTGCAGCTGCCTGTCCCCTGTACAGACCCCCCGTGTCCCCATTACAGCCTACCTGTGCCGATCTTCGGTCCCCGGTCCCCGCTCTCTGGTCTCCGGTCTTCGGTCCTCGGTCCCCGGTCCCTGCTCTCCGCTCTGTCCCCGCTCGCCGCTCTGTCCCCGTTCTCCGCACTGTCTCCGCTCTGTCAGCGTGTACGGTGCCATTGCGAAATTAAAAAGCCGCGCCTCCTCCTCATCCTCGTCTGTGATAGGAGGAACGCTGTTTTCCCAGCAGTCAGTGCGCAGTGTTCCGCCTATCACGGACGCCCTCTCATCCTCGTCCATGAGATGAGAATGACAGGGCATCCGTGATAGGCGGAACACTGCACTGCTGGGAAAATTAGTGTCCGCCTATCACGGACGGGCGGGAGGAGGCGGCGCGGCTTTTTAAAACTGCCGTCTGTCTGCATGACAAGCTGTTCATGTAGGCAGACGACAGTGACTCGAATATAAGCCGAGGGGGGGACTTTCAGCCCTAAAAAATGGGCTGAAAATCTCGGCTTATATTCGAGTATATACGGTATACTGTGTGTGTGTAATGAGTACTGAAGCGCTGATAAATATATAAAACCTAAAACCTGATAAGATGACTAAATGATATGCTGCTACCATCAAAAGTATTCCCACACTTAAAATAATATGTAAAAAATATACAAAAGACGTATAAATGGTGCGCAAATCAACCTTATTAAAATAATAAATTAAGATCTTGAATAAATATACTGTTGCCAATAAATCCAATGTGGCCAGTAATAAATATATAAGTGATAAAAGTATACAATCCGTGTATCCGTAATAAATATATGTGATGAGTGTATACAATCCTATTGAAAATGCCAAACGTGCAGGTATTAAAATACTCCTAATAACAAATTCCTCCAAATACAGATACTGTATGGATATATAGGAATAAAGGTTTAAATGAATTGCTCAAAGTGAAAAAGGTGCTATAAACCAAATGTGCCCTATGATTAAAAATTGTTAAAATATCTGGTATGGCAGTATGTATAAGTATTGGCTGAAATATACTCATTCTTGTATTATGTTGTAAATGTTGGCCACCAGGCTTGACCCACATGATTCCTAGGTGTCCTGTAGGAGCCTTATAAAATATATGTTGGTGTACATTTTTAGTCATGGATCAAAGCCCTCGAATAGTCTAAATTAAAGCATCCATTGATATAAAAATGTCAATGTTTCTTGTTCTCTTCTTTTATATCTTGAGTTTGTGGAAACCCTGTGGCTCTCAGTTTTCCGAGGAAATATGAATACAGTCTATGTTATCAACATTGCTTTTTACAGACCCCCACTGTGCAACAGACTACTTTGCGCTACACTCATCCTTTAAACTAAGCAACTATAAAAAGAAATACAGTGACAGAGCTACTAAATAATAATTGAAATATGGCTAAAGCTATTCACAGTTCTGCGATGGGTGAGAAACATGTCACCGACATGACTACTGCTTTGTTTTCTATGTTAAACTAAAGCTTTGTGCAAACCTGCTGATTGAAAGAATGGAATGAGTTATTTTAAGTCTTACTTTTTTACTTATCTCTCAATCTATTGAGAAGCCAGAGCTTTTAAATGTAATATACACAGCAGGAATTTATCAGAATCTCCAGAAAGCTCCTCTTTTGAAGTCTTCTTTCTAGAGAAAGTAATGTTAAGCTGGGGTAATTGTTCTTAGTTTTAATAGTTAGGCAAATGTCGACTTGCAGAAAGTGGCCCGAGTGTTTACTAAAGAAAGAATTAAAGCAGAAAGGCCAAATTAAACTTGAATTCCACGTTCACAAAATGCCCTTGAGCGGTTCTATATGTATGTAGAAGAAGAGGACCCCATAGGTGACGCAGCCCGTTCTGTAAAGACTGCAAACATATAGGCCTTTCAAGTTTAAGTCCTCCTTTGAGTAAATTTTTGGGAGTACACGCAGCACAAACACATAACATTTTTTACAAATGTAACCATTTACTGGTTGGGAACTATGTATTCTGTGTGATAGAATTTGTCAAATCTGCTCACCTCTATGCTTATGGAAAGTGAATTATGACTTTTTTTTTTACAATTAATCAGACAGGACTTCCGAACAACATCTTTTCTCTGTCTTCAGCTTAAAAGTGAACTTTCATGCCCCGTACACATGAGCGGAATTTCCGTCGGAAAAATCTTGAATGTTTTTTCCGACGGAATTCCACTCAAGCTTGGCTTGCATACACACGGTCATACAAAAGTTTACTGAACTTTCGACCGGCAAGAACACGGTGATGTACAACACTACGACGAGCCGAGAAAATAAGTTCAATGCTTCCGAGCATGCGTCAAATTGTTTCCGAGCATGCGTAGGAATTTTGCGTGTCAGAATTGCTACAGACGATCGGAATTTACGATCGGAACTTTTTTCGACCAAAAAATTGAGAACATGCTCTCAATCTTTTGCTGGCTGGAATTCGGCCAGCAAAAGTCAGATGGAGCCATGGGCATCCGCAGAACTTTTTTCAGGGGGGGCATAATTTTAAGGTTACCCATGCTCTGACCCTTTTCGACAATGTCATTATCATGGTCAGAGACTGCAGACGTAGTACAGGAGATGGTCAGAGACTGCAGACATGGCACAAGAGACCGTCAGAGACTGCATACATGGCCCAAGAGACTGTCAGTGACTGCATACATGGCTCAAGAGACTGTAAGAGACTGCGGACATGGCACAAGAGATGACCAGAGACTGTATATATGGCCCAAGAGACTGTCAGAAACTGCATACATGGCTCAAGAGACTATAAGAGACTGCAGAACTAAACATCTGTACCAGTTTACAAAACAACAGTCAGTGTCCCCATCACATCTGTACCAGTGCACAAAACACCTGTCAGAGTTCCCATGAACATCTGTATCAGTTCACAAAACATCTGTCAAAGTGCCCTATCAACATCTGTACCAGTGCACAAAAACATCTGTAGGTGGATGATCAACATCTGTCATTGTGTACAAGTGCAAAAAAACATCTGCCAGTGTACCAGGCGAACACACACGTTGGTCCCGTACGCATACCTAAACATCGATCGCACCACACATCTGATGTATTGCCACGAACGTCAGAGAGAGAGCAATAGTTCTAGCACCAGAGCTCCTGTGTAACTCTAAACTGGTAACCAATAAAGGCTTATAAAATGTCACCTATGGAGATTTTTAAATACCAAAGTTTGACGCCATTTCACAAGCGTGCGCAATTTTAAAGCGGGATATGTTTGGTATCTATTTACTCTTCGCAACACCATAATTTATATTTTACCAAAAATGTTGGTATTATGTTGTCTTTGTGTGCATTGGAATGCATTAAAATGTATTTATACGTTATGCCACGTACACATGATTGGAAATTCGGCCAGCAAAAGACCGATGAGAGCTTTTCATCGGAAAATGCAACCGTGTGTATGCTCCATCGGAATTTTTCTGGCTGAATTCCCGCCATCAAAAGTTTGAGAGCACGTTCTCAATTTTTCCAACGGAAATTCCGATCGCCTGTAGCAATTCCGTTGCGCAAAATTCCTACGCATGCTCGGAAACAATTCAACGCATGCTCGGAAGCATTAAACTTGATTTTTTCTCGGCTCGTGGTAGTGTTGTACGTCACCACGTTCATGACGGTCGGAATTTGGTGTGATCATGTGTAGGCAAGACAGCTAGAGCGGAAAACCATCAGAGCTTTTTCCGACCATAATTCCGATCGTGTGTACGCGGCATTAGTGTGTCAAATTGCGTTTGAATTGCATTTTTAGTGCTTTTTGCATTTTGCAGATTTGCACTACAGTTCATTTAACATGGTTTCCTATGGAACCTGTTCTGTAGTGCAAATCTGAAAAATGCAAAAAAGCACCAAAAATGCATAGGTGTGAATCCAGCCTTAAAGGGTATAATGCCTGAAGTACTCCTTGGATGTTGCGCTTCTCTATGTGGCCAGGCTGTGAAAAATTTCACACATATCGCCATACTCAGGATGAGTAGCAGAATGTGTTTTGGGGTGTAGTTTCAAGTATGCTTTCAAGTATGTGTGAGAAATAACTTGTTAATATGACATTTTTGTGAAAAAAAAAAAAAAGATTTTCTTAACTTTCCAAAGAATTTGGGGAAAAAAATTACAACTTCAAAAAACTTGCCATGCCTCTTATTAAATACCTTGGACTGTCTAATTTCCAAAAAGAGGTCATTTGGGGGTTATTTGTACTGTCTTGACATGTTAGGGTCTCAAGAAATGAGGCCGTTAGTACATCAGGTGTGGTCAATTTTCAGTACCATAGATTAGCTTTTGAACTCTATAACTTTCATATAGACCAAATAATATACATTGATTTAGGTTATTTTTACCAAAGAAACATAGCAGTATAAATTTTGGTCACAATGTATAAAGAAAAATTACTTATTTGCAAAGTTTTATAACTGAAACAAAGACATTTTGTTTCAAAATTTTTGGTCTTTTTTCATTTGTAACACAAAAAATGAAAACCCAGTGGTGATGAAATACCACCAAAAGAAAGCTCTATTTGTGTGAAAAAAAAATCATTTGGGTACAATGTTGCACAGTATGAGAGTGCTGAATGCTGAAAATTGGCCTGGGCAGGAAGTGGGTGAAAGTGCTTAGTATTGAGGTGGTTAAAGGTGAACCCCAGGAAAAAAATATTATTATATTATAACATTTTGACAGTCAGTTTGTAAAAATAAAATACCTCTAATGATTGTTTTTTTTTTTTATACATGGCTGCTGCTTCATTTGGTAAAACTCCTTCTGTCATCAATCCCATACATCAGTGTAAGAATTTAACTTATGGTCCTTACAGTTACAGCTCTAGTACAGTTCTCTTAGCAGGTCACTCATTTTCCACCTCAGCCAATCATAAAGCATCTTGAAAACAAGGCATTCTGTGATTAGTTGAGAGGTTCAGAATGCTGAAAAGAATGCAATAATTTTATGACTAGCTATGGTGAGAGTGAGCAACCCACTAAGAAAATTGTACTAGCGTTGCAACTGTAATGCCCCGTACACACGATCGGAATTTCGGCCAGCAAAAGACAGATGAGAGCTTTTCATCGGAAAATGCGACAGTGTGTAGGCTCCATCGGACTTTTGCTGGCCGAATTTCCACCAGCAAAAGTTTGAGAGCATGTTTTCAATTTTTCTGACGGAAAAGGTTTTGATCGGAAATTCCGATCATCTGTACCGATTCCAATGCGCAAAATTCCTACGCTGCATGCTCAGAAGCATTGAACTTAATTTTCTCGGCTCGTCGTAGTGTTGTACATCACGCGTTCTTGACGGTCGAAAGTTCAGCAAACTTTTGTGTGCAAACTTTTGTGTGAGCGTGTGTATGCAAGCCAAGATTGAGCGGAATTTCGTCGGAGAAACTATCCAACGGAAAATCCGCTCGTGTGTACGGGCATAAGTTTCAGTGCTGGATGTTCAGTGCTTACATTGGTATTTTAATTTTACAAAGCAACTCTCAAACAATTGTTTTGTATTAGCCCCTTTTAAATTCTATGGGTAGTTATTAAGAGTGGCTCCAATATTTTGTGGATTCTCTCCCAAAACCTCTCCGCGATGCTGCTAGGTTAAACTCGTGGGAAAAATTAATTGATCAAGGGGGAATAAATAGACAGGGGATCTCAAATATATATAGGAGATTGATATTCCCTATGGAGGATGGAGCCGCATACCCTTTCGGGAGTTGGGAAAGGGAATTGAATCAGGCACTACCTGAAGAAATGAAAAACAAGGTTTTAGACTATGTCCACTCCACCTCAAAGGATATGCGGATAAAAGAAATGAACTATAAACTATTGGTCAAATGGTACTACGTGCCAGTAAAAATACACAAAATGAACCCTCACATTTCTCCTTTATGTTGGAGGGAATGTGGGGAGGTCGGGACACATGCTCACATATGGTGGCAGTGCCATTTGATTCAACCATATTGGATGGAAATAATAGATTTAATCCAAAAAATGAGTGGAAATTAAATTGGGTTGGATCCGTGGCAATGTCTGTTTCATGCGACAAATTCCACAAGGAAGAAATATAGAACAGCAATTACTCCTTTTTTGCTGAATGTGGCAAAGGCACTGATCCCCAAACATTGGGGGTCCAAGAAGGCCCCGACAATAAAGGAGTGGCTTAGGGAGGTAGATAAGACTAGGCTTATGGAGGAAGTAATCCACTTGCAAAATGACTCTGAAGCAAGATTTGCTAGTATTTGGTAGGGATGAGCCGAACACCCCCGGGTTCGGTTCGCACCAGAACCTTCGAACCGACCGAAAGTTCGCGCGAATTTTCGAACCCTATACGTTATAATGGACGCGAACGTTCGAAATCAAAAGTGCTAATTACAACGGCCAATATGCATGTTAATGTCATAAAACAGGTTTGGGGACCCGGGTCCTGCCCCAGGGGACATATATCAATGCAAAAAGAACTTTTAAAAACTAACGTTTTTTCGGGAGCAGTCATTTTAATGATGCATAAAGTGAAAAAAAAAAAGTGAAATTTTCCTTTAAATATGGTACCTGGGGGGTGTCTAAAGTATGCCTGTGAAGTGGCATGTGTTTCCCGTGTTTAGAACTGTCCTTGCACAAAATGACATTTGTAAAGGAAAAAAAAAAGCCATTTAAAAACACTTGCGGCTTTAGGTTTGTTCTTAAGTAGAATCTGAACAGGTACATTATGAAGTGTAGCTCCATCCCAAAAAAATCTATTTTTAAGCTTTTTGGAGAACATAGGGAGGGGTTATCACCCCTGTAACATTTGCTGTCTTTGCACATCTGTTCAGAACATGTCACCTAACTTTCCGTCCCAATGACAAATGTTTTTGGAAAAAGTGGGGTTTTAATTGAAACAAGGATTGGTGATAAAGTATCAGTAGAGAGGAGATACCTTTTTCCCAAATTAAATCTAACAGGATAGAATTTCCCTTCCTAGGGGTAGATTTCCTCTCACTTCCTGTTTTCTCTTTCCATTTGCAAGTAGGAGTCGTTTGTAAGTTGGATGTTTGAAAGTAGGGGCCTGGCGTATATACTCTGCAGAAATTTGCCCTATTAGATGTTGGTGTAGCCACAAGACTGGTGGGCACAGGAATGGGCCCTGCTGTGAGTTAATAGATCAAGATTTGTAATTGCATGCACCTGTTGAACAGGGCAGAAAAATTGGGGGTGGTGGTGGTGGACGGTGTTGCCACAAGACTGTAAGCTCTCACAGTTACTCTTGGTGGGCGCAGGAATAGGCCCTGCTGTGAGTTATTAGATCAAGATTTGTAATTGCAAGCACCTGATGAACAGGGCAGAAAAATTGGGCCTTTGGCGGTGGTGGTGGACGGTGTTGCCACAAGACTGTAGGCCCTCATAGTTACTCTTGGTGGGCGCAGGAATGGGCCCTGCTGTGAGTTATTAGATCAAGATTTGTAATTGCAAGCACCTGATGAACAGGGCAGAAAAATTGGGCCTTTGGCGGTGGTGGTGGACGGTGTTGCCACAAGACTGTAGGCCCTCATAGTTACTCTTGGTGGGCGCAGGAATGGGCCCTGCTGTGAGTTATTAGATCAAGATTTGTAATTGCAAGCACCTGATGAACAGGGCAGAAAAATTGGGCCTTTGGCGGTGGTGGTGGACGGTGTTGCCACAAGACTGTAGGCCCTCATAGTTACTCTTGGTGGGCGCAGGAATGGGCCCTGCTGTGAACTATTAGATCAAGATTTGTAATTACCCGCCCCTGTTAAACAGGGGCTGAAAAATTGTGCCTTAGGCACTGGTGCTGGTGCCACAACACTGCAACCCCTCACAGATACTGTACTTGGAGCACAGCAGTCACACGTGTTGCGAAGCATTTTTTTAAAAAATTGTAATTACCCGCCCCTGTTAAACAGGGGCTGAAAAATTGTGCCTTAGGCACTGGTGCTGGTGCCACAACACTGCAACCCCTCACAGATACTGTACTTGGAGCACAGCAGTCACACGTGTTGCGAAGCATTTTTTAAAAAAATTGTAAGTACACGCCCCTGTTAAACAGGGGCTGAAAAATTGTGCCTTAGGCACTGGTGCTGGTGCCACAACACTGCAACCCCTCACAGATACTGTACTTGGAGCACAGCAATCACACGTGTTGCGAAGCATTTTTTAAAAAAAATGTAATTACCCGCCCCTGTTAAACAGGGGCTGAAAAATTGTGCCTTAGGCACTGGTGCTGGTGCCACAACACTGCAACCCCTCACAGATACTGTACTTGGAGCACAGCAGTCACACGTGTTGCGAAGCATTTTTTTAAAAAATTGTAAGTACACGCCCCTGTTAAACAGGGGCTGAAAAATTTGCCTTAGGCACTGGTGCTGGTGCCACAACACTGCAACCCCTCACAGATACTGTACTTGGAGCACAGCAGTCACACGTGTTGCGAAGCATTTTTTTATAAAAATTGTATGTACACGCCCCTGTTAAACAGGGGCTGAAAAATTGTGCCTTAGGCACTGGTGTGGTGGCATGGATCATTGAGGAGGAGGAAGAGGATAGTCAGTGAACATAAGAGGACAGTCACTCAGCATCAGCATAGGCAGTCTTGAAGGGATGTGATATTAAAAATTATTCGGTTATATCCGCCTCAGGTGCCTGGTAGCTGGTGGTGATCCAAGACTGATTCATTTTGATGAAGGTCAGTCGATCAACCGAGGCGGTGGACAGGCGCACCCTATGATCGGTGACAAATCCTCCAGCAGCACTGAATGTGCGTTCGGAAAGAACGCTGGAGGCAGGACAGGCCAGTAGCTCAATTGCATACTGTGCAAGCTCTGGCCAGTGATCCATCCTCAGGACCCAGTAAGCCAGAGGATTTTCGGTGGGAAAGGTGTCCAAGTCTGACCTTGCCCCAAGGTATTCCTGCACCATGTATATCAGACGCTGGCGATGGTTGCTGGAACCGATCATACCTTGGGGCTGCGGACTAAAAAATTGTCTGAACGCATCGGTCAGACGTCCACCTTCCCCACCGCTCCTTCTGCTACTGACCGAAGCCTCAGCAACTCGTCGCCCAGGACCAGGAGTTTGTAGCCTCCCAGTTTCTGGGAACGCGTTGCACAGACCTTTCTGCAAGGCCTCCCTGAGATGTCTCATCCTCTGCTCCCTCTGCGACGGCAAGATAAGGTCCGCAACCTTACCCTTGTACCGCGGATCAAGGAGAGTGGCCAGCCAGTAATGGTCCCTCTCATTGATCCGAAGAACACGAGGATCCTTCCGCAGGCTTTGCAGGATCAGGGAGGCCATGCAGCGTAGGTTAGCTGAGGCATTCGGTCCGGAGTCTTCTGGGTCACTGAGGATGACATGATCGCCAGCCACCTCCTCCCAGCCACGTACAAGTCCACTGGTTTGTTGGGACTGTACATCATCCCTAAAAGACTGCTGCTGCTGATGCTGAGTGCCAGGCTCCACCTCCATGCTCACACAATCCTCCTCCTCCTCCTCATCCTCTTCCTGTGTGATGGGTGGGACAGAAGGAACACTGTCCGGATAAAGGGGGCCTTGAGAGGCAAGGAAGTCCTCCTCTTCCTGCCTCTGTTCTGCCTCAAGTGCCCTGTCCATTATCCCACGCAGCGTATGCTCCAACAGGTGGACAAGAGGGACAGTGTCACTGATGCATGCACTGTCACTGCTCACCATCCTCGTGGCCTCCTCAAATGGTGAGAGGACAGTGCATGCATCCCTGATCATGCTCCACTGACGTGGGGAAAAAAAACCAAGCTCCCCTGACCCTGTCCTGGTGCCATAGTCGCAAAGGTACTCATTGATGGCCCTCTGCTGCGTGTGCAGTCGCTGCAGCATGGCCAACGTTGAGTTCCACCTGGTGGGCATGTCACATATTAGGCGGTTCTTGGGCAGGTTCAGCTCCTTTTGCAGCTCAGTCAGCCGAGCACTGGCATTATAAGATCGGCGGAAATGCACACAGACTTTCCTGGCCTGCCTCAGGACATCCTGTAAGCCTGGGAACCTGCCCAAGAACCGCTGCACCACCAGGTTGAGGACGTGAGCCATGCAGGGCACATGGGTGAGCTGCCCCTGTCGCAGGGCGGAGAGGAGGTTGGTGCCATTGTCAGAAACGACCATTCCTGGCTTAAGCTGACGTGGCGTCAACCACCTCTCGGCCTGCCCCTGCAGAGCTGCCAGAACCTCTGGCCCAGTGTGGCTCCTGTCCCCCAAACACACCAGCGCAAGCACGGCATGGCATCTTTTTGCCTGCGTACTTGCGTAGCCCCTTGTACGCCTACGGAGCACCGCTGGTTCCAAGGACAGAGCACTGGAGGAAGAAGAAGAGGAGGGGGTGGAGGAGAGAGGTGTGTCACAACCAGTAGCAGTAGTAGCGTTTTGGAGGCGTGGTGGCGGAACAACCTCCAACACTACTGCACCTTGTCCTGCATCCCTCCCAGCTGCCAATAGAGAGACCCAATGGGCCGTGAAAGAAAGGTACCGTCCCTGTCCATGCCTGCTGGACCATGAGTCAGCGGTAATATGCACCTTACCGCTGACCGCCCTGTCCAGCGAGGCATGGACATTGCCCTCCACATGCCGGTAGAGAGACGGAATCGCCTTCCGTGAGAAAAAGTGGCGTTTGGGAACCTGCCACTGAGGAACCGCACATTGAACAAACTCACGGAAGGGGGCCGAGTCTACCAACTGAAAAGGCAGCAGTTGAAGTGCTAGCAATTTAGCCAGGCTAGCATTCAACCGCTGGGCATGTGGATGGCTGGGAGTGTACTTCTTTCTACGGTCCAGCAGCTGGGGCAGGGAAATTTGCCTGCTGCAATCGGACGTCGGTGTACTGCAAGTACTTGGTTGTGACACACCTAATTCTACACCTTCAGTCCTCTCAGAGCAGCTTTCAGAGAGGACTGAAGGTGTAGTGGGGATGGAGATCCCAGCTGAGGAGGAGCAAGGAGAGGTCCGCTTAGTTCTTTGGTGTGGGTCTTTTATGTGTGCCTGCCAACGAGCTGCATGGCAGGTCGCCATATGTCTGGTCATGCTTGTGGTGCCCAAGCGGCTGATGTTTTGGCCACGCGAGATACGCTTGAGACAAATATTGCAAATAGCAGTGGTGCGATCTGATGCACTCGTCTCAAAAAAGGCCCACACCAAAGAACTTTTCTGATAACGTGCAGAGGCAGCGCCCTGCACAGGCGGAGCTCTGCGGTGTTGTACAGTTGCTGTGCTGGCCTCTACCTGGCCTCCAGGGGGCATCCTGCCTCGTTGGACATGTGACGCCGCATCCTCCTCCTCCTCGTCCTCCTCCTCATCCTCTCTCCCTTCAGGCACCCACGTGGAGTCAGTGACCTCATCATCCCCTCCCTCTTCACCACTAGAGCAAACCTGGCAGTAAGCTGCAGCTGGTGGAACAGTACTGCCAGATTCCTCAAGCTGGGTATCATCATCCGAGCCTTCGAATCGTTGGGCATCCTCCTGGAGCATGTACCCAACACTGTGCTCAAAGAGTTCGGGGGACTCCTCAGGAGGACATGGTGGGTCTAGGGAAGGGTGGCTGATGATGCTCTGCCAGTACCCTGAGCCTGGGTGAGAGAGGATGAGGAGGATGAGGAGGGCTTGGTCATCCATTCTACCAAGCCTTCAGCATGATGCGGCTCCACATGTCCAGCTGCCGAAAACAAAGACGCGCGTGTCCCATGGCCACGTGCTGATGACGATGCACGACCACGTCCACGGCCACGGCCACGTCCACTAGAAACAGAGCCTGCCTGCCCTGTGTTCTTGGCTCTGCACGCTCTGCCTCCCCTTGGCGGTCTTCCAGCCATTGTAGTCGGTAGTCCTGTGGGTGCTGCTGAGAAGAATATATAGGAGCTCTGTGTGATGCCACTAACACACTAGAAGTCCTATGGGTGCTTCTGCAAAGAAAATAGAGGAGCTCTGTGTGATGCCACTAAAACACTAGAAGTCCTGTGGGTGCTGCTGAGAAGAAAATATAGGAGCTCTGTGTGATGCCACTAACACACTAGAAGTCCTATGGGTGCTTCTGCAAAGAAAATAGAGGAGCTCTGTGTGATGCCACTAACACACTAGAAGTCCTGTGGGTGCTTCTGCAAAGAAAATAGAGGAGCTCTGTGTGATGCCACTAACACACTAGAAGTCCTGTGGGTGCTGCTGAGAAGAAAATATAGGAGCTCTGTGTGATGCCACTAACACACTAGAAGTCCTATGGGTGCTTCTGCAAAGAAAATAGAGGAGCTCTGTGTGATGCCACTAACACACTAGAAGTCCTATGGGTGCTGCTGAGAAGAAAATATAGGAGCTCTGTGTGATGCCACTAACACACTAGAAGTCCTATGGGTGCTTCTGCAAAGAAAATAGAGGAGCTCTGTGTGATGCCACTAACACACTAGAAGTCCTGTGGGTGCTTCTGCAAAGAAAATAGAGGAGCTCTGTGTGATGCCACTAACACACTAGAAGTCCTATGGGTGCTTCTGCAAAGAAAATAGAGGAGCTCTGTGTGATGCCACTAACACACTAGAAGTCCTGTGGGTGCTGCTGAGAAGAAAATATAGGAGCTCTGTGTGATGCCACTAACACACTAGAAGTCCTATGGGTGCTTCTGCAAAGAAAATAGAGGAGCTCTGTGTGATGCCACTAACACACTAGAAGTCCTGTGGGTGCTTCTGCAAAGAAAATAGAGGAGCTCTGTGTGATGCCACTAACACACTAGAAGTCCTGTGGGTGCTGCTGAGAAGAAAATATAGGAGCTCTGTGTGATGCCACTAACACACTAGAAGTCCTATGGGTGCTTCTGCAAAGAAAATAGAGGAGCTCTGTGTGATGCCACTAACACACTAGAAGTCCTGTGGGTGCTGCTGAGAAGAAAATATAGGAGCTCTGTGTGATGCCACTAACACACTAGAAGTCCTATGGGTGCTTCTGCAAAGAAAATAGAGGAGCTCTGTGTGATGCCACTAACACACTAGAAGTCCTGTGGGTGCTTCTGCAAAGAAAATAGAGGAGCTCTGTGTGATGCCACTAACACAAAGTCCAGAGATTTTTGTGTAGATGAAAAACAAACAACCACCGCTCCAAGACTCTCCTTACAAGCGAATGCTCCTGCTCCTGTGTGGGAGCCCCAGGTGCTGGCTAATAGTACAATGATTAGAAATCAAAAGGAAGAACTCCGGACAGCCGCACACCGGGAAAATAAAATCCAAAGGGTTTATTTAAAAGCAAAAAGACACTACAATCCAAACACGGCAAAAAGGGGGGTACAGAGCTGACGCGTTTCGCACTGTATTTCAGTGCTTACTCATAGCTATGAGTAAGCACTGAAATACAGTGCGAAACGCGTCAGATCTGTACCCCCCTTTTTGCCGTGTTTGGATTGTAGTGTCTTTTTGCTTTTAAATAAACCCTTTGGATTTTATTTTCCCGGTGTGCGGCTGTCCGGAGTTCTTCCTTTTGATTTCTAATCGTGATGCCACTAACACACTAGAAGTCCTGTGGGTGCTGCTGAGAAGAAAATAGAGGAGCTCTGTGTGATGCCACTAACACACTAGAAGTCCTATAGGTGCTTCTGGGAAGAAAATATAGGTCTGTGTGATGGGACTAACACACTTCAAGTCCTATAGGTGCTTCTGGGAACAAAATATAGGATCTCTGTGTGATGGGACTAACACACTTCAAGTCCTATGGGTGCTTCTGGGAAGAAAATATAGGTCTGTGTGATGGGACTAACACACTTCAAGTCCTATAGGTGCTTCTGGGAACAAAATATAGGATCTCTGTGTGATGGGACTAACACACTTCAAGTCCTATGGGTGCTTCTGGGAAGAAAATATAGGTCTGTGTGATGGGACTAACACACTTCAAGTCCTATAGGTGCTTCTGGGAACAAAATATAGGATCTCTGTGTGATGGGACTAACACACTTCAAGTCCTATGGGTGCTTCTGGGAAGAAAATATAGGTCTGTGTGATGGGACTAAAACACTTCAAGTCCTATAGGTGCTTCTGGGAACAAAATATAGGATCTCTGTGTGATGGGACTAACACACTTCAAGTCCTATGGGTGCTTCTGGGAAGAAAATATAGGTCTGTGTGATGGGACTAACACACTTCAAGTCCTATAGGTGCTTCTGGGAACAAAATATAGGATCTCTGTGTGATGGGACTAACACACTTCAAGTCCTATAGGTGCTTCTGGGAACAAAATATATGATCTCTGTGTGATGGGACTAACACACTTCAAGTCCTATAGGTGCTTCTGGGAAGAAAATATATGATCTCTGTGTGATGGGACTAACACACTTCAAGTCCTATAGGTGCTTCTGGGAAGAAAATATAGGTCTGTGTGATGGGACTAACACACTTCAAGTCCTATAGGTGCTTCTGGGAACAAAATATATGATCTCTGTGTGATGGGACTAACACACTTCAAGTCCTATGGGTGCTTCTGGAAACAAAATATATGATCTCTGTGTGATGGGACTAACACACTTCAAGTCCTATGGGTGCTTCTGGGAAGAAAATATAGGTCTGTGTGATGGGACTAACACACTTCAAGTCCTATAGGTGCTTCTGGGAACAAAATATAGGATCTCTGTGTGATGGGACTAACACACTTCAAGTCCTATGGGTGCTTCTGGGAAGAAAATATAGGTCTGTGTGATGGGACTAACACACTTCAAGTCCTATAGGTGCTTCTGGGAACAAAATATAGGATCTCTGTGTGATGGGACTAACACACTTCAAGTCCTATGGGTGCTTCTGGGAAGAAAATATAGGTCTGTGTGATGGGACTAACACACTTCAAGTCCTATAGGTGCTTCTGGGAACAAAATATAGGATCTCTGTGTGATGGGACTAACACACTTCAAGTCCTATAGGTGCTTCTGGGAACAAAATATATGATCTCTGTGTGATGGGACTAACACACTTCAAGTCCTATAGGTGCTTCTGGGAAGAAAATATATGATCTCTGTGTGATGGGACTAACACACTTCAAGTCCTATAGGTGCTTCTGGGAAGAAAATATAGGTCTGTGTGATGGGACTAACACACTTCAAGTCCTATAGGTGCTTCTGGGAACAAAATATATGATCTCTGTGTGATGGGACTAACACACTTCAAGTCCTATAGGTGCTTCTGGGAAGAAAATATATGATCTCTGTGTGATGGGACTAACACACTTCAAGTCCTATAGGTGCTTCTGGGAACAAAATATATGATCTCTGTGTGATGGGACTAACACACTTCAAGTCCTATAGGTGCTTCTGGGAAGAAAATATAGGTCTGTGTGATGGGACTAACACACTTCAAGTCCTATAGGTGCTTCTGGGAACAAAATATATGATCTCTGTGTGATGGGACTAACACACTTCAAGTCCTATAGGTGCTTCTGGGAAGAAAATATATGATCTCTGTGTGATGGGACTAACACACTTCAAGTCCTATAGGTGCTTCTGGGAAGAAAATATATGATCTCTGTGTGATGGGACTAACACACTTCAAGTCCTATAGGTGCTTCTGGGAAGAAAATATAGGTCTGTGTGATGGGACTAACACACTTCAAGTCCTATAGGTGCTTCTGGGAACAAAATATATGATCTCTGTGTGATGGGACTAACACACTTCAAGTCCTATAGGTGCTTCTGGGAACAAAATATATGATCTCTGTGTGATGGGACTAACACACTTCAAGTCCTATAGGTGCTTCTGGGAAGAAAATATATGATCTCTGTGTGATGGGACTAACACACTTCAAGTCCTATAGGTGCTTCTGGGAAGAAAATATATGATCTCTGTGTGATGGGACTAACACACTTCAAGTCCTATAGGTGCTTCTGGGAAGAAAATATAGGTCTGTGTGATGGGACTAACACACTTCAAGTCCTATAGGTGCTTCTGGGAACAAAATATATGATCTCTGTGTGATGGGACTAACACACTTCAAGTCCTATAGGTGCTTCTGGGAAGAAAATATATGATCTCTGTGTGATGGGACTAACACACTTCAAGTCCTATAGGTGCTTCTGGGAACAAAATATATGATCTCTGTGTGATGGGACTAACACACTTCAAGTCCTATAGGTGCTTCTGGGAAGAAAATATAGGTCTGTGTGATGGGACTAACACACTTCAAGTCCTATAGGTGCTTCTGGGAACAAAATATATGATCTCTGTGTGATGGGACTAACACACTTCAAGTCCTATAGGTGCTTCTGGGAAGAAAATATAGGAGCTCTGCCTGCCTGCCACGAACACACTACAAGTCCTATAGGTGCTTCTGGGAACAAAATATAGGAGCTCTGCCTGCCTGCCAGGAACACACTACAAGTCCTATAGGTGCTTCTGGGAACAAAATATAGGAGCTCTGCCTGCCTGCCAGGAACACACTACAAGTCCTATAGGTGCTTCTGGGAACAAAATATAGGAGCTCTGCCTGCCTGCCAGGAACACACTACAAGTCCTATAGGTGCTTCTGGGAAGAAAATATAGGAGCTCTGCCTGCCTGCCACGAACACACTACAAGTCCTATAGGTGCTTCTGGGAACAAAATATAGGAGCTCTGCCTGCCTGCCACGAACACACTACAAGTCCTATAGGTGCTTCTGGGAACAAAATATAGGAGCTCTGCCTGCCTGCCACGAACACACTACAAGTCCTATAGGTGCTTCTGGGAACAAAATATAGGAGCTCTGCCTGCCTGCCACGAACACACTACAAGCCCCTCTTTCTAAATCAATCTTTGTAAATTAATCTATCTAACTCAATCTCTCTAAGTAAATCTCTCTAACTAACTAAATCCAGCAGAGTGTCACAGATCTATCCTGCTCTATCTACGCCGGAACAGCATTTGACCGGCGCAGACGGCGTGGCGGCCTTTTATAGGGGGGGGGGCGTGTACTAAAGCCCCTGAGCTGTAATTGGCTACAGGCGTCCTGCCTGTAGCCAATTATGGCTCTTCGAGTTTCCGGGGCTGTGATTGGCCAAGCATGCGGGGTCACAGTGCATGCTTGGCCAATCATTAGCCAGCAATGCACTGCGCCGGCCAAAATAGTTCTGGGCTCGCCGAGCGAGCGAACACCCGGTGCTCGATGCGAACATGGGTTCGCATCGAGCACCGGGCCCATCCCTAGTATTTGGAAAGGATGGTCAGAATTTAAACAATCTCAGGTTTACAGGAGTTATGTGGGAATTGAGGGTGGAGGTTAGGGTCCTGTGCCCGGTCCCTTCCCTTCCCACTTCTGTTCCTCCTCCCTTCCCCTTTTTTTTTTTTTCTCTTTTTTTTTTTTATATATTTCAATGTTCAACTTTTTTTTATTAATTTATTTATTTTTTTTCTCTCCCCCTTTTTTTTTTTTTTTTCTCTTTCTTCTCCTCTTCTCTATGCTCCTCATGAAGAGGCACATTATTAGGGATATATAGTGGTGGCTGAGATAAGATTCTCTCCACCTCATAAATAAAGAAAGGGGTAAGGGAGGATCACAGATTCACCAGTGGGTGTGCACGTGTGCGTGTATATACATATACATAAAAGAGATATTACTTATTTGAAAATATAGGAGTGGGGGAGTGTGTTTAGTAAATAAACAATATAGATTAAAGTGAGGATGGGGGGTAGACACTACACGGGGAGGAAATTATGATGTGGGGGGGGGGGGGGGGTTGTATATAAAAATACATTATAAATTTAAAGAGGAAGGGGGGAGGGCGGAGAGGAGGGAAGTGAAGAGGAGAAATGAGGAGGGGTTATATTTAAAACATTTTTTTTTTTTTATCTGGGGGGGGGGGGGGGGTGTTACAGAGAGGGGATGGGGAGCTAAGGGTGCAGTATCCTCGCCTCCACACTTAACAGGAAACAAGGAGATAGGGAGAGAGGAAAGGGGAAAGTATAAGAAAATGTTTTTTTTTTTTTTTCTTTTCTTTTCTTTTCTGTTATTGTTTTCGTATTTGTAATTGTGTATGCATTTTATTTGAATGTTTTATATTCCTGTATTAGAAATGATATGGAAGAACTTGTATGTATGTTCACAATAATTTAATAAAAATAATTTAAAAACAAAAAAGAGTGGCCTTTCAGCGGTTGCTCTGAGTATGACTCTTCTCTTGGGCCCCTTTCACACTGGGGCGGTGCGGGCATCAGCGGTAAAGCAGCGCTATATTTAGCGCTGCTTTACCGTAGTTCTAGCAGCGGTATTCAGCCGATAGCGGGGCGGTTTTAACCCCCGCTAGCGGCCGAAAAAGGGTTAAAAAACGTCCGCAAAGTGCCACTGCAGCGGCGCTTTGCTGGCGGTATAGCCGTGCTGCCTCATTGATTTCAATGGGTAGGAGCGGTTTAGGAGCGGTGAATACACCATGTGCTAGCATGCTGCTAGCAGGACTTTTTTTACCGTCCTGCTAGCGCACCGCTCCAGTGTGAAAGCCCTCCGACTTTCACACTGTAGTGAAAGGACACGCTTTTTTCAGGCGCTATACAGGTGCTATTTTTAGCGCTGTAGCGTCTGAAAAACGCTTCAGTGTGAAAGGGGCCTTGGAAATGCACATTCAAGAATGAAGTGGAGTAGGCCAGGTCCATGTTGGCATTAAAGGGGGGACGAAACCCAATGATTTAACTGTTTCCAAAAGCAGTTACAATGAAGGCACTTCTTGGATAATAGCTGTTACAGTGACTAGTGTGCTTATGTTAGCAATCAATTCAACTGTCAAGCTGTCAAGTGGCTGGAGTACTAGCTGATAACATGTTTAGCACCATGAAAATTGCAGATCAAACAGAGGATATGATTGGCAGCAAAGGATAGGAGGGTTTAGTTCTGCTTTAAACGATTCAGCCCCGGAAGATTTTACCCCCTTCCTGACCAGAGCACTTTTTGCGATTCGGCACTGCGTTGCTTTAACTGACAATTGCGTGGTTGTGCGACGTTTGCACCCAAACAAAATTGACGTCCTTTTTCCCCCACAAATAGAGCTTTCTTTTGGTGGTATTTGATCACCTCTGCGGTTTTTATTTTTGCTCTATAAACAAAAAAAGAGCAATTTTGAAAAAAAAGCAATATTTTTAACTTTTTGCTATAATAAATATCCCCCAAAAATATATTAAAAAAACTATTTTTTTCCTCAGTTTAGGCCGATATGTATTCTTCTACATATTTTTGTTAAAAAAAAAAAAAAATTGCAATAAGCGTTTATTGATTGGTTTGCGCAAAAGTTAGAACATCTACAAAATAGGGGATAGTTTTATGCCATTTTTAATATTATTACTTTTTTATTAGTAATGCGGTGATCTTTATCATGACTGCGACATTATGGCGGACACATCAGGCACTTTTGACACTATTTTGGGACCATTGTCATTTAATTCAATTTTTTTTTACAAAGAAATATCTGAAAAGTGTGGCGTGCATTTGTATTCATCCCCCTTTACTCTGATACCCCTAACTAAAATCGAGTGGAACCAATTGCATTCAGAAGTCACCTAATTAGTAAATAGAGCACCTGTGTGTACTTTAATCTCAGTATAAATACAGCTGTTCTGTGATGCCCTCGGAGGTTTGTTAGAGAACCTTAATGAACAAGCAGCATCATGAAGGCCAAGGAACACACCAGACAGGTCAGGGATAAAGTTGTGGAGAATTTTAAAGCAGGGTTAGGTTATAAATAATATCCCAAGCTTTGAACATCTCACGGAGCACTGTTCAATCCATCATCCAAAAATGGAAAGCGTATGACACAACTGCAAACCTACCAAGACATGGTCATCCACCAAAACTGACAGGCCAGGCAAGGAGAACATTAATCAGAGAAGCAGTCAAGAGACCCATGGTAACTCTGGAGGAGCTGCAAGAGATCCACAGCTCAGGGGAGAATCTTAATTATCGTGCACTCCACAAATCTGGCCTTTATGGAAGAGTGGCAAGAAAAAAGCCATTGTTGAAAGAAAGCCATAAGAAGTCCCGTTTGCAGTTTGCAAGAAGCCATGTTGGGGACACAGCAAATATGTGGAAGAGGGTGCTCTGGTCAGATGAGATCAAAATGTAACTTTTTGGCCTAAAAGCAAAACGCTATGTGTGGCGGAAAACTAACACTGCACATAATCCTGAACAATTCATCTCCACTGTGAAACATGGTGATGGCAGCATCATGTTGTGGGGTTGCTTTTCTTTAGCAGGGACAGGGAAGCTGGTCAGGGCTGATGGGAAGATGGATGGAGCCAAATACAGGGCAATCTTAGAGGAAAACCTGTTCTGCAAAAGACTTGAGACTGGGGCGGAGGATCACCTTCAAGCAGGACAACGACCCTAAACATACAGCCAAAGATACAATGGAATGTTTACAATCAAAGCATATTCAAATGTTAGAATTCCCCAGTCAAAGTCCAGACCTAAATACAATTAAGAATCTGTGGCAAGACTAGAAAATTGCTTTGGCATGGCTGCACAGTTTCCTGCCCCTATCTGCCACACTGCATCATTGCTTTTCCTGGTGCATGAGAGCAGACCAGGACACATGGCATCATTTATTTCTATGGTTCTGATGGATGGCGTTTCCACACCATGGAAATAAATTATGCTAATCCAGGGTGGAGATTAAGACATTCTACTTCTATTCAGACCTGCTCTGCCTCTTGTGTCTGCCATGATGTTGCTGCCATGGTGAGGATTTGAAGGCAGGACTCTATTTGTGAAGGGGGACTGACATGGCATCCTCACATTGGGGCAAAGGGGGGTGAGTGCCCCCCTCCCCGGAATCACCAAGGTGTGTATTCTCAGTGGTGGCCGCATCGCTATGGGGTAGCAAACTGCACCCAGGTGACACCAGTCAGATGTAGATGTAGCTGTCAAGCCCCCCCCCCCCCCCCCCACTTGCAGAGCACTAGAAGCACAAGTTCTAGTTGACACTTTTCCAATTTGTAGCAAATTTGCATGGCAAGTCTCTAGCAAGAGCAAAGTTGCAGTGGTGAGTCTACAGCAAGAGCTCTGCAAGTCACAGTGACCCCTGTGGTGGGATGACTATTTCACAGCATAACTGAACCAGAACTTGCAGCAGACTTGCAGAATGTTTGCAAATAAAGTTGATCTTGAGTCATGCAATGCAGACTTGGTGCAATGCGGACTTGCTGCAATTGCGCAACAAATTGGAAAGCCTGGCAAGTCTCGCAATAGCTTAGCAAGTCATTTTCAAACTTGCAGCTCAAATGCTTGCTATCTGGGATGTTGTGCCAAGGAGAGTGTGACATTGTCACACAGTGCAGATATCAGCATCATCCAGTCCAATAAGTGGTAAGGCTGGCCGAAGGGCCAGCCTGTATTTGTGGGAGGAGTCGGAGAGACTATTTAAGCCTCCTCCTCTTCTAGGGCCTGGGTCGTCGGCGTTCTGGGTTGATGCACGTCACTTCCGGCCACCTTTCTGAGCGGCAGTCGGCCGCAGCATTTGTGTCGGTTCCTAGTGTCCCCCCCCCCCCTGTCATCCACCAGCTTTGTGGGCGCCGTCCTGCTAATCATCCCTTGCAGTGCCATGTTTCAGCTGCGTGGAGGGCAGCCGCCAATTCTCCCAGCGCTGGGGGGGGGGGGAGTCCATCCTCCACCACCCACTTGTCTGCCCGCTTCTCCCGGCGCTCATGCCGAGGGGGAGCGTCTGTCCTATGTTCCACTCTCCCCTCAGCTGGTCAGCAGCGTGCCGCCCGCCCGCTTCTCCCGGCGCTCATGCCGAGGGGGAGCGTCTGTCCTATGTTCCACTCTCCCCTCAGCTCTGGCGGCAGCGTGCCGCCCGCTTCTCCCGGTGCTTCTCCCGGCGCGCACTCTGTCCTCCCTTCCATCCTCCTCCCGCCACTCTCCCCACGGCGTGCAGCCGCCCGCCCTCCCGGCGCTCACGCGGGAGGGGGAGGGGGGCGTCCTTCCTTCCATGCTGTTTTGGTTGTGTCACCCGCCTGCTTGCCTGGTGCGGGGGGTTCGGCCGCCGCCGACTACTCCTTATTTCAGTTACACGAGGGACATGTCTGCCTGGGGGGGAGGGTGTTCGGCCGCTGGCCGACTCCTCTCCCCATTGCAGGTACACAAGGGACATGTCTGGGGGGGGGGGGAGTGTTCAGCCGACTACTCTCCCCTTACACTTTCCCCATGTACATATCTGCTTGGTGCGGTGTCACCGTATTTCCTGTCATTTGCCGCAACATCTGAAGTTTGGTTGAGTTTCTGTGTTTTTCCTGGAGGCAGCCTGTCGGAAGTGCACTTCACTGCAGCATGTGTCAAAGATACTTTCTAAACATACATATCCTTCTGTCATAGCGTTTTCTGCCCAGCATTTCTGTCATAGCGTTTTCTGCCCAGCATTTCTGTCATACCGTTTCTGCCCGCCATTTTTCTGTCATAGCGTTTCTGCCCGCCATTTTCTGTCATAGCGTTTCTGCCCGCCATTTTCTGTCATAGCGTTTCTGCCCGCCATTTTCTGTCATAGCGTTTCTGCCCGCCATTTTCTGTCATAGCGTTCTGCCCGCCATTTTCTGTCATAGCGTTTCTGCCCGCCATTTTCTGTCATAGCGTTTCTGCCCGCCATTTTCTGTCATAGCGTTTCTGCCCGCCATTTTCTGTCATAGCGTGTCTGTCCGCCATTTTTCTGTCATAGCGTTCTGTGCGGCATGTCTGTCGTAGCATGTTTCTGCCGGGCATTCCTGTCATAGCATGTTTCTGCCCGGCATTTCTGTCGGAGCGTTTTCTGCCCGACATTTCTGTCGAACGTTTTCTGCCCGACATTCCTGTCGAACGTTTTCTGCCCGGCATTTCTGTCGGAACGTTTTCTGCCCGGCATTTCTGTCTCCGCATTCTTCCCCGGTATTTCTGTAATAGCGTTCTGCCTCTGCGTTTCTGTCATAGCGTTCTGCCCCTGCGTTTCTGTCATAGCGTTCTGCCCCTGCGTTTCTGTCATAGCGTTCTGCCCCTGCGTTTCTGTCATAGCGTTCTGCCCCTGCGTTTCTGTCATAGCGTTCTGCCCCTGCGTTTCTGTCATAGCGTTCTGCCCCTGCGTTTCTGTCATAGCGTTCTGCCCCTGCGTTTCTGTCATAGCGTTCTGTCATAGCGTTCTGCCCCTGCGTTTCTGTCATAGCGTTCTGCCCCTGTGTTTCTGTCATAGCGTTCTGCCCCTGCGTTTCTGTCATAGCGTTCTGCCCCTGCATTTCTGTCAAATCACGTCATGCCCCAGCGTTTTGTCTCGGCGTACAGTCTCTGCGTTGTCATAGCCTTCCTGCCCCAACATTTCTGTTGCGGTGTGCTGCCCAGCGTTCAGTCTCAGCATTTCTGTCATGGTTTTTCTGCCTCAGTGTTTCTGCCCAGGATTTCTGTCATTGCATTCCTGCCTCAGCGTTCAGGCTCAGCGTGTTTCCATCATTTGCGTTTCTGCCCAGGTTTTCTGTCATAGCGTTCTGCCCAGGATTTCTGTCGTTGTATTTCTGCCTCAGCATTGCAGTCCCAGCGTTTCTGCCCAGGGTTTCCGTCCTTGCATTTCTGTCATTGCGTTCGCCCCTGGATTTCTGTCATTGCGTTTCTGCCCCTGGATTTCTGGCATTGCGTTTCTGCCCCTGGATTTCTGGCATTGCGTTTCTGCCCCTGGATTTCTGTCATTGCGTTTCTGCCCCTGGATTTCTGTCATTGCGTTTCTGCCCCTGGATTTCTGTCATTGCGTTTCTGCCCCTGGATTTCTGTCATTGCGTTTCTGCCCCTGGATTTCTGTCATTCATCTCTGCCTCAGTGTTCAGTCTCAGCTATTTTTTCTGTCATTTGCCTTTGTCATGGCATTTCTGCATCAGCTTTCTGTCATAGCCTTCTGCCCCAGGATTGCTGTCATTGCATTTCAGTCTCAGCTTTTGTCATCGCGTCCCTGCCCCAGGTTTTCTGTCATGGCATTTCTGCCTCAGCGCTTCTGTCATTACATTTCTGCCTCAACGTTCTGTCATAGCTTTGCCCAGGATTCTGTCATTGCGTTCTGCCCCTGGATTCATGTCATTGCGTTTCTGCCCCTGGATTCATGTCATTGCGTTTCTGCCTCGGGATTCATGCCATTGCGTTTCTGCCCCTGGATTCATGTCATTGCGTTTCTGCCCTGGATTCATGTCATTGCGTTTCTGCCCCTGGATTCATGTCATTGCGTTTCTGCCCCTGGATTCATGTCATTGCGTTTCTGCCCCTGGATTCATGTCATTGCGTTTCTGCCCCTGGATTCATGTCATTGCGTTTCTGCCCCTGGATCCTTGTCATTGCGTTTCTGCCCCTGGATTCATGTCATTGCGTTTCTGCCCCTGGATTCATGTCATTGCGTCTCTGCCCCTGGATTCTTGTCATTGCGTTTCTGCCTCAACATTCAGCTTCAGCGTTCTGTCATAGCGTTGCTGTCATCACGTTTCTGCCTCAAGCATTTGTCACCATGTTTCTGCCTCAGCATTTCTGTCACCACGTTTCTGCCTCAGCATTTCTGTCACCACGTTTCTGCCTCAGCATTTCTGTCACCACGCTTGCCTCAGCAGCAGTTCTGTCATCACGTTTCTGCCTCACCATTTCCGTCATTTCATTTCCGTCATTTCATTGCCGCCCTGGCATTTCTGTCATTGTGTTTCAGCCTCAGTGTTTCTCAGCCTCTGCGTTTCTCAGAGGGGCGTTGTTCACCCTGGGCATACTCCGGTAGCTGTTTTGTTTGTTGGTTGTCATGTCTCATCGTATCTGTGTCCATGTTGTATCGGGGTCAGTTAGTTAGGGCTCACACGTCAGGATCTGTCACGTCTACAGATCCATACGGGCTGAGGTTTCATTTGATAAATTGATTGTTGTCCTCAATCTTCTCGCCCGTATACCACACGTCATACGATGCATGTTCATTCACCACACTCATACGACTACCCACCACGGTCCGTGGGTACACCAGCCCTGAGTTCTTTAGTCAATTACCTGTCTCTGCGCTGCAGGTTACTCGGGCTCATTCACCACTCACACGAGGAGGGGGGTCCATCGTCAGTTTCTTCACGCACAGTGGTCTCGACATTTCTGCTCACATTTCTCATTCGTAGGTAGGCACAGAGGGGTGTTGTTGTCCTCATGTCTGGTTGTCTGTCATTTCTCCAGGTTGTGTTCTCAGGTTGGGCCGTCTTGGCTGCAGCACAACGTGTTCGTATCAGGTAGGACCAGTGTTTTGTGTCTGGCATGGTTGCTCCATGTTGGCGATGCTCATTGCCATAGCGCCTACCCCATCACATCCATCAGGCATCCAGGTTTGCACTCCTGTCAGGGGTATTTTTGCCCTCTCTTTCTCACATCCTCATACCATAGTAGGGGTAGGCCAGGGGTTGGGGGGGGGGGGATTTCACTGAGCTACTTCGCTGGTGTCCATGCTTCTCGGCCATCATTTTGCAGGGGTTCCTCGGGCCAGCCCTTGCTTCCTTTTCCCTACGTATCCTCTCATGCACAAGCAGTTAATTCGCATGTCTGGGTTGTCTTGGGCATCAGACTCATTCCATCCTTCACAGGACGTTCAGGTGGGTTCTGCGTAGCTTCGCAGGTTCTTCAGGGGGTTCCTTTTCATCACCAAGTCAGGAGTCAGTGGGTTCTTCTGTCACAACGGATACTTACCGGTTACTCACTGTTGCCATCCGGGCGCACGTTAGTCTACGTGTTGGATCATTACCTTCCCTTCTTCACCTAAATCTTGTGTCTTTTTGCCCTCTTTTCAGGCATACCGACCAGCCAGGCCATGGCACACCTCAGGCCTTGGTTCTTAGGAATATCGCATTTCCCACTTGAAGACTCCGATTACAAGTGGTAAGGCTGGCCGAAGGGCCAGCCTGTATTTGTGGGAGGAGTCGGAGAGACTATTTAAGCCTCCTCCTCTTCTAGGGCCTGGGTCGTCGGCGTTCTGGGTTCCCACCCTCCCATTCCCCCAGCTTTTCATACTTATAGTACTTCTCATTCTTACATCAAGGGTATGCCCTCTTTTCAGGCATACCGACCAGCCAGGCCATGGCACACCTCAGGCCTTGGTTCTTAGGAATATCGCATTTCCCACTTGAAGACTCCGATTACAAATACAATTTAGGAGTGGGGAGCCTTGTAATTTTGTATACTTTTAATGGGTGCCATGACTGAAAAAAAGGCTGGCAAACTCTGGCCTAATACATGTGCTGTCTGTTGCAATAATGTAGAAACCCTGTTTACTCTTGTGCTGCCTCCGCACTAGCCAAAGGTAATGTCAGACATTCCTTCTGGGTCATGACTTTTGGTACAGAAGTGCACCAAATGAACACGGAATACTTGTTTCCTGTATCTCTGATACACTCAAAATTGGAGAGACAGAAAACAGGGAGAGCTACCTGGTGAAGATAAAATAAAGGTGTGTGGACAGTACACCCCCCTGACTTTTTTTTACTTCAACCCCAGATCAGACAGGCTAGATGTATATTTGCATGGAACTCTGCTTTAAGTGTAATCAGGAACATTAAATCTGTTGGTCTGCAAAATCATTTGAGGCAGAAGGAATACATCATTGTCTCCATATGTTCCAAAGGTTGGATATTTCTTTGGATCAAATGAAAAAAGCATGCACTTATACAGACAAGGTAGAGACAGGCAAATTCTAGCAGTAGAATATTATGGTTGCTTTACACATGTGTTTTTCAGGGATGAAAAGGAAGAAACATCATAACTTATTACTGCATTATTAGGCTACATTCACATGAGCGATTAAGGACTAGGGATTAGCCGAACACCCTCCGGTTCGGTTTGCGGCAGAACATGCAAACGGAACGAAAGTTTGCGTGAACATTCGAACACTGTTAAAGTCTATGGGATACGAATGTGAAAAATCAAAAGTGCGAATTTTAAAGGTTAATATGCAAGTTACTGTCCTAAAAAGTGTTTGGGGACCCGGGTCCTGCCCCAGGGGACATGTATCAATGCAAAAAAAAGTTTTAAACACGGCCGTTTTTTCGGGAGCAGTGCTTTAACCACTTAAGGACCGCCTCCTGCACATTTACGTTGGCAGAATGGCACGGCTGGGTACAACAACGTACAGGTACATTGCTCGTTAAGAGCCCAGCCGTGGGTCATGCGCCACCGGCAGCATGCTCGCAACCCGGTCCTGAGCTCCGTGGCCGCGGGACCCGATTGCCCGCGATCGGGTTACAGACCTGAAAAACGGGGAGAGGAAAGTGTAAACAAACCTCTCCCCTTGCTTCCTAGTGAGGCTGTCACTGATCGTCCATTCCCTGTCATAGGGAAAGACGATCAGTGATGTCACACGCCAAGCCACGCCCCCTACAGTAAAAAAAAAACACAATTTTTTTTCACTTAACTTTATTGCTATCACACAGGAGAAAACAATTCCCTGTGTGATCGCAATTGGAGGTGACAGGTTTTCTTTATTGACCTTGTCACCTCCAAAACAGGAGTCCTAGCAATGTGCTAGATTTCCTGTCACAGCTGAGAGGGGAGGAGCACAGCTCTCCCCTCTCACTGTTTACATCGGCGGCTGGGACAGGAGACAGCAGAGAGAGGTACATGGGGGGGGGGGACACATTTTAAATGTGATTGATGCGATCCCCCACACTACATTTAGTAGTGCTGTGATTCGAGTCCAGGCAGGCATGCCGCGGTGCACCTCCGTGGGGCAGCATGATGAGGGGGGCCCTTAACTTCGCAGCCAGGCCAGGAGTGGAGGAACAGCTCACTCGTAAGTAGGAGTCGTTCGCAACTCGGAGGACGCCCTGTATATATTAATACACTGCCTGCACTGACTGAATATAGAGTAAACACTGAATTCATAGTCTATGCTAAATGCAGAGTATATATATATATATAAATATATATACTAAACTGTCTGTATATATATATATATATATATATATATATATATATATATCAAATACACTGCCACTAACTGAATAACCTGCCTGCTTAATCTAAATCAAGCTATCTCTCCGTCCAGACCAACAACACTACACAGGGCTGCCGTGTAGGCAGCCTCATATAGTGTGGGGTGTGGACTTAGTCCCCCTGAGCCAAGATTGGCCTTTGGCAGAGTGAAGTTCATCCCTTTGATCTGTAGATGAAAAAACAGTTACAAAAAGAAACAATGTTTATTTTTATCTGTTTCAGCGGCTGAGCAATGTTGATAAACATTGCTCGGCTGCTTTTTTTTTTTATTTTGACAGCTACAATTGCGGGGACTTGGTTCACACTTCAGCTGTCAACAAGGGAACCCCACTGATAGCTGAATAAGTCATTGGTTGTTAAGAAGGCAGCAGCCCCACTCCTCATCAACCGATAATTGGCGTTTTTTTTTTTTTTTCCATTTTAGCTGTCAGTGGGGGAATCCCTCTGACAGCTGAAAGAACCAAGCCTGAAAATATTGGTTTCAGGTATCGGAGCATTTGCACAAGTACCGATACTCGTGCAAATGCTTAGTATGGGCACAGATACCAGTATCAGTATCGGTGCAACCCCAGTCTATGCCTATTCTAACGTTTGGAAATCTACAGACATACTCCAGAAGTTCTGAAAAAGCCTTCCTAAAAGAGTGAAGGCAGTTATAGCCACAAGGGAGGTGAGGGATAAGGGTGATATTAATGCCCATGATTTTGAGGCAGGTTTATTAATAGAGTTTAGAATCTTCATAAATTGTGTGAATATTCACTTTAATTACCAAATCATGTTAAAATCATCTGCACATGATTGGGTATTCAATGTAAACAGGCATTTGCTTGTCAAACTGGTTGTATAAATGTAGTGACTATTCATAATTTATTGAGTGAAGATTCTCAACACACTTGTTTAGTGTCAAGTGACTCACATATCAATGTTACATTGCATAGCAAGGAGAGAGACCAGAATTTTTTTAATAATAGATAAGAACCACAGCTTGGTCATTTCCTTGATTCCAGACTGCTGTTTAAACACTACACAAACAGTTTTTTTTTCCCATTCAACCAGCAGGATGAATGAAAAAACCTGACAGATCCCTGCATCGACATATGTGATGTGGATGTAGTAATCTCCCCCCACCATGCTATTGTATTCTAACAGTGGGGGCTCCCTCTCATCAGAATACACTGATCAGCACTGCAGACATCTGCATGTCCTGATCAAATGTTGGTTTTCCAGCATGACTGTTTGACAGAAGCCGGTTGATAGACCGGCTACTTTTGAACAGACTGGGGTACACATGTACAGAAATTTGTCTGGTTCCTGCTGAACTGGCCAATTTTGGTCTGTGTATACCCAGCTTTTCATATTTGTATGTACACCAATAGGTTAAAAATCTGCTTTTCTTCCTTGTAAGCAAACTCCCAGCACTTGACTAAGAACACTGTGCAATTCAGCAGAAGCTGGCTGCTCCACAGTACTTTCCTTCCCTCTCTTAGTCTGAGAAAGTCTATAAAGCCGATAAGAAAATAAAGCCAAGATATTAAAATACATCAAATAATTAAAGTGTAAGTGCAGCAAAAACATTTTAGGTTTGGATAGAGTGGGGAAGGCTCAGAACCCCTATCAGGTTTTTACTTCTATTTAGAATTCTGTTAGGATTCCTCCTCACCTAATGTAACAGTTAAAGGCACGTACACAAGATCAGACTTTGTACAAACTTTCCCGTGGATTTTTGTACAAAGGGTGTCGGCCGTGAACTTGTATTGCATACACACGGCAGGACTTTTTCAGCCAACTTTCACCAAATCACGTGGTTTTTCTGCTCTTTACCGCCACCTTTGGTCAACTTCTGTATTGTTGTCTGATCTTTTGCATTGGTTCTGAGCATGCGTGTTTGTACTTTGTACAAAAGTCCTATGGTTTTCTGTACACACGATCGGACTTTGCTCCATCAGACTTTTGTTGCCGGAAAGTTTGTCCGTTCGCACAGCCAACAAAAGTCAGATAAAAACTGAAAAAGTTTGTCCGATGGAGCGTACACACGGTCGGATGTTGCCTTAAAACAGCTCATTTGCATGTTTGTTGTCAAAAAGTCTGATCGTGTGTATGGGCCTTTACAATGGTTTGAAAATCCACAACAAAGACACAGGCAGAAATAAAGAGCTGTCAGCCTCCCTATACTCTACAAAAAGAAAAGCTCATCACTACAGTAAGGCAGCTCATACATTTGTCTTTTTTTTTTTTTTTTTGATCAACCAGTAGGTTGAATAAAAAAACTGACCTGATTTTCACATCCACATATTCGAGGTGGATGGAGGAATCCTCACTGCTGTGCAGTCAGAATCAATGATAAGTGCTGCAGGCTATAGCTTGCAGTGCTGATCAAGTGGCAATTTTCCAACAGGCTGGTTGAATAGAAGTTAAAGCGGAGGTCCGCCAAATTTTTTTCAAATTCAGCAGCTACAAATACTGCAGCTGCTGACTTTTAAAATAAGGACACTCACCTGTCCAGGGCACCAGTGATGTCAACACCTGAGGCCGAACTGTCCCTCAGTCCTCGGATGCTGCTGCCGCCATCTTCGGTAAGGGAATAAGGAAGTGAAGCCTTGCGGCTTCACTTCCTGGATCCCTACTGCGCATGTGCAAAATGCGCAGTGCAATCTGAATGGTCCCTGCTGTCTCTGGGACCCGTGTGTCTCCCAGCAGACAGTGGGGGGGGGGGGGGGGGGGGGGACAGGAAGTGGCGTAGGTCACCACGATCACTGTAGATATCTATGCCCGGAAGTGGGTGCAAATACCTGCATTATACAGGAATCTGCACCCCCCCTCACCCGTGAAAGGTGCCAAATGTGACACCGGAGGGGGGAGGGTTCCGAAAAGCGGGAAAAAGTTCAATTTTTGTGTGGACCTCCACTTTAATTGGTAGAATCACTTCTATTCAACCACAGTGACCATACATGGGCCAGTTTGACCGGCTGAACTGGCTACATTTCGATTCATGCATGGCCAGCTTAAGTGAGGGTAAATTTCTCCAAAGATACCGCAGATAGCAGTAAAAACCTAGCACAGATTCTAATCCTTCCCCCTCCTTTCAATGAAGTAACAATGAAATGAAACACATTGAGATGGAGCAACAGTGTAGGGAAAAGCTGGTGTCTGGGAGTCCCAATATACACAGAGCAGGGAGCAGCGGTTAATTCCTGTGTACACAGCACTTTCAGTTTACTGTGGCTGCACTGGATTTATGATTGATGCTGCTTGATGATGCCTGTTTTTATTCACTTGTTACTTGTGAGCATAATAGTTGTTTTATTAGTTGACTTTGTAAGAATTTATTACACTATGTCAGAATTTTCTTTCTGTGTGTAATGCTTTGCGTTTATCTATTAAGTTCTTGTGGTAAACCCAAGGAAGCCTAGACTTCTGAAGTGTATCAATGCTTTACTAAACAGGGAAAAAATCTGCACATACAAACTGTAGGATGAACAATACAATACAACACAACTTATAGCTTCACATATAAGCATGTATAATATGTACACATTAAGTAAACTAAACAGTTACTCAACTTAGGGGTTAAGATGTCCTTCATAGTTCCTTGTTCAAAGTCCAACTCATAAAAGCGTCTCCAACGTTATCCAGTTCCTTGAAAACCATCTTCTCCTTTGTCCTCCAAAACACAACTGTTCCTCTGTCCCAAAACACATGTTTCTTTCAAACCCTCTCCATGCCCCTCCCACCCATTTCCTGTATACACCAACTTCCTCTGCTCATCTTCAAAACCTAGCTTTCTGGTTTATTTACATATCAATGGAGGGGAAAGGGCCTCTGTAGACATATGCTGTTACTAAATCTAAACTCTATATTATTGCAATAAAGTCACTATACAAATGCCCATAGCAACACATACCACCTCTTGACTTTATAGGATAATATAGGGAACCTCTTAAAGCCTTTTGTCCAGGAAAGGACAAAATAAACACCCCGTATAAATGTGAGGAACAAATTCCCTTTCGACCCCCATCTTGTGGGCGGTCAGACGATTGGTTTGTCCCTGGAAGGCTGCAACATTACTTTTGAGCAGGGTTAACAATGTCTTTTGGCAGTTTGTAAAGAAAGTCCCAGATGAAAAGTCTCTTTTCTTCTTGGTCATAAGGAAATGCTCAGATAAAAGTCCACTCCAATTCAGCCACCTTTCCTCAGGCTCTCTTCTGGTCTGTCTCCTCCCATCCAGTATGGTCATCTGCTCTGCCTGCTCCACCTCTCGATGCTCAATACCTGAAAAGAGTAAGAGACAAAGCAGATTGTATGTTCCTTCCAACTGTGCCAAAAAACATAGCTCACTGCTTACATTTCTCTATCTGCCCATTTCTAACTGCAAAACTATTGTAGTGTGCCCACTGTTGCCTTGAAACACTTTCACGGAAAGGCATTGACTTCCAACGTAACGAATAAACTTGCATGTCTCTCTGTGCTGTCCTGAGAAGCACACAGGCCTGCTGTTGTTCAGTCTTCACAGCATGGCACATTTTTGCAAAATGCCCAATTTTATGGCAACAGAAACACTTAATGTGACTAATTCTACCATTCCCAACCATTTGCTTCCACTTCCTAAACAATGCTGGTGTAGGAATCCCATTTATTTCCTCTCTAGGGACCCCCACCTTAAGTAAATCAATCCACATGTGTCTCCTGGAGATCATAGGCCTTGCCTTCCTTGTATCTGACTCAACTCGGTCATTTGAGCTGATCAAATTCTCTGCTTCCTGGTTATGAGAAGTAACAGTGGCACATGTTCTACTTCTGCTTACAGGCTTTGGGCCTTTGTCCTTTGTTAGAGGGTCATTAGACTTGGTCTTGAGGGCTGCACACCGCTCACTCAAATCTTCAGCTCGGCCTACAGGGGTTTGAACACACTTCAAAGCCACTGCAGGTTTAACTTTGATTACCCTCCTTTCTAAATCTTTTGCCTTGCTTGCAGTTTCTTCCAAACACTTGGATGCCACTGCAAGCTGCTCCTTCAGTAAATCTCTTTCTAATTCCGCCTTTTCCCTCTTTTCAGATTCAATATGTAGAGCATGCAGGAAGTGCAAACCAAACACAGCAACTGCCCGCATCTCTCCCTTACTGAGCCCAAAAATTTTGAGACTAAAATCTGAGGAAAGATCACAGACTCCATCCCCCCAAGCTCTGTTCAAAGGAGAAGCATATCCAGCCAGCTCCTTTGCAACAGGCATCCACTGACTATTTCTGTCCCAGATAGGAAGGGTGCACGCCTTCAAGTCCTCCTGGACACCAGAAATCTTTGCAGCCTTACTCCTCCTAAACAGTGTACGCAGCATTTTTCCCCCAGCACAAGCAACAAAACACACCATATAAAACGGGTCTGCTTCAGTTGAAATTTTATCACAAATCACGGCCGAGCCCCCAATTGTAATGCTTTGCGTTTATCTATTAAGTTCTTGTGGTAAAACCAAGGAAGCCTAGACTTCTGAAGTGTATCAATGCTTTACTAAACAGGGAAAAATCTGCACATACAAACTGTAGGATGAACAATACAACACAACTTATAGCTTCACATATAAGCATGTATAATATGTACACATTAGGTAAACTAAACAGTTACTCAACTTAGGGGTTAAGATGTCCTTCATAGTTCCTTGTTCAAAGTCCAACTCACAAAAGCGTCTCCAACGTTATCCAGTTCCTTGGAAGCCATCTTCTCCTTTGTCCTCCAAAACACAACTGTTCCTCTGTCCCAAAACACATGTTTCTTTCAAACCCTCTCCATGCCCCTCCCACCCATTTCCTGTATACACCAACTTCCTCTGCTCATCTTCAAAACCTAGCTATCTGGTTTATTTACATATCAATGGAGGGGAAAGGGCCTCTGTAGACATATGCTGTTACTAAATCTAAACTCTATACTATTGCAATAAAATCACTATACAAATGCCCATAGCAACACAATGTGGGCGTATCATCTTCCTTCAGAGTCTGGAATGACCATCCACATAGGCAGAGAAGGATTCCTCGAGAAACAGCTTGCGCCTGCTTTCACTCTGTTGAGGTGGGGAGACACTGCAGTCTGGAGTCCTGACCAGAAATCCATGCTGACAGAGTAGGATTCCTTATGAGACAGATTGAGCTTGTGTGCCTTTTCTTGAGAAAGAAATGCACTTTGGTCTGTTGAGTGCGGATCTGATGTTTGTGGTGAAATTAATCACTATGGATTGTTCTAGGGTAGTCTTCCATAGGAGGACAGGTATCACAGAGTGAGAGCAATGAGAGATTGAAGTGCACACTTTGGGGGAGATTTACTAAAACTGGAGCGCTCAGAATCTGGTGCAGCTGTGCATGGTAGGCAATCAGCTTCTAACTTCAGCTTGTTCAATTAAGCTTTGACAATAAAACCTGAAAGCTGATTGGTTTCTATGCAGAGCTGCACCAGATATTGCACTCTCCAGTTTTAGTAAACCAACCCTTTGTATTTGTTCACGTCTGTTTATTGAACATTTTGTATCACTATTGGACTTGTTGTTGTATGTAAGTGCAGGACACCATTAGGATCACTGTGAATGTTTTTATTGTGAGATATATATCACTGTGCTGTACTATATGAGGTATGATAGACATAGACTATGATAGACCAGTGATTTTGATTGTTGGTGTTTCACACATTTTTATGCCCCATGTTGGGGCAACTGAGCAAGACATCGGGTCACTAGCTGTGGCACCAGACCCAACAGAGTACCAGCTCAATCACTGCAACCCCACTGGAGAGGGAGCTGCTCCAGGTGAAGGAATAGAGTAAGGAATTACAATGTCAGGATGTCTGGTAGCAATGTCTTGATTATGCTTGTTTTGCACTTGACAATTCTCCTCCCTGTTCAAAAGTTTGGTGTCCAAACCCCCTGTTCAGGTGCACACGTTGACTTTGATGACTTCTCCAGTAACAAGTCTAGCTCTACTAACTAGCCACCACCAGCTTCTGACCCAACCAGGTTTACACCGTTCACCCGCACCAGTGTAGGATATTATGAGTCAGCACCAGTCCAACCAACTATGTTCTAACAGTGTATAAGCCCACTTTACACACTTCTATTCAGGTATTCAGGCACCTTCTTTAAACACCTCCAGCTTAAAGCTGACTTCTTCTTCTTCTTTTACTCAATAATAAATTGGTACAACTTGCAAACATTTTTAGAATAAGAATTAGCCACATCTTATGGCATAGCTTTTCTTTAGTTCAGTGCTAAGTGTTGGTTGCCTTAAGGCCCATGGCAGGAAAAGCCCACGTGGGTGAACCAAACACGGTGCCACTAGTCCACCTCTACATCTTCTTTCTTTAAGGTACACAATATTATCTGTATATATACTAGACTCCACCTACTCAGCCCCCAGAAGGGCAGGTCACTTCCTGTAAAGAGGGGTCCAAATAAAGGGGAATGTGTAAACCCTTTCCTACACACTGGCAGTGCAAAGAGGCTTAAAAAGCATACATTTTTGTACCCAGAAGAGTAAGAAGCCTGGAACCTGGAAAAAAACTTGTATTTAAGGTACGTGTGTTTCAAGTAATTAAATGCACTTTGAATAAAATGTTTTTAATGTTAATAAAAGTTTTAAGTCCTGCACACTGCAGCCTTCTGCTACTGCATAGCACAGCCTCTATGTTATCTTTTTTTAAAAGAGTGGAAAAACACACATGCGTCATCGGTCTCAGCATCATGGATATGCCAGGAAAGCATTCAATGCTGTACCGGGATGATATCACTCTCTTTTTATTTCTTTTTTCCATTCTCTGATAGCTGTTTTTTTTAAAACAAATAGGCACCTACTACCTTTTACTACACATGTACAGGATTCTCTCTGATATCTGCTGTTGGCAGATGAGCCTATTTGGAAAAGTATGCCAGGGACCGCTCAAAGATGGCACTGGTTTTATAAATGGGAGGCTATGGACGGCCTATGAGATTTTTAATGCTAATTCCTAAAATATTGTGGACATTATGACTTTCAGTATAATTTATAATCATATAATCTGAGTAAAAACTTATTTTGAAAATATGCACATAGGTATAGTTCTGCTTTAAAGCCCAAATCCCATTATTCAACCCCCTTTCCTACCTTGTGGTCTCTGCTTACTGTATGTTATGCTTTTTCAATTTTTAAAAGTACCTTTTCCAAAGTCTTCAAGCTATGTCATGATAAACCACAGGTTCATTTTCATCTTTTCCCTCTTCTCTGGCTGGGTGGTCCTTACTGATGCAGAAAGTGGGACTGACATGATGACATCAGCTCTACCTTTTGTGCAGTACCTGGGGACATTTAGTCCAGAGTTGGGCTTAAAACAATTCCAGTTTAGAGGAGAAATGTTTTCAGTCATACCAGTCCTTCCATTTATCCATAAGGACCATCCAAGGCACCTAAGATATTTGTAAAAAAAATCATCTATTTACAGGTCTACATTTTTTACTATACTAAACTAACTAAAAATAAGCAGAGCACATAACGCAGAATACACAGTAACCAGTTTTGCTCTGATCTGGAACATTTTCATCCAGCTGGCTCCTTGTTTTATGAATGAAGAAGCATGAGTTGTGCATTAAATGTAGTCATCTTGAAAAAGTACAAAGAAAAAAAACTCAGTGACAATATTTATCTTCCATCATAAAGCACTGAAAGGTTGTGAGTCATGCTTGGTTCTGATGACATCAGGACGATCTCAATGTTTTTCTCATTTAAATTCTGACCTTCACAATAATATATCAAGCATTTCTGCTTTTATGAGCTAAGTTCCTGTACAGTGCAATGTGGGAGTCACAATGGTTTGTGACAATAAATCCATTTTTTATACTTTGTTTAGTGCTTATTGTGACAGTGTTCTATAACCCCTTAGATGAACAAGGTGTCATTTTTGAAAATTCATTATGATCCTGTCATGAATCACTGTGAATAGGCTCTGATGGAAGCAGCTATTCATAGGCCATACACTAGGCTTTGGGACAGCAAAGCTAAAGCCATTATTGACATCAGTTCCCTGAAACTAATATGCAACATCCAAAACAAACCTTAACCAGCAAACTGTCTACAGGAGTAACAATATGCCCTAACTGGGAGCAGACCATGTTTTCTGGTAGATGTTGCATTCAGACATTCAAGATCTCCTGTCTACCATGGAGCCTCCTGAATCTAATTATCTGACTGAATCCAACTTAGAGGTGCCAAATGACCCCAAATGATATGCCCCTGCTAAAAAAGAGAAAACTCAAGCCTGTAGCATGTCCCCCCTCCAACTCAGAGCTTGGTGTGTCCACCTCTAACTGCCAGTCTTCTTGATTGGCCACTAAGGCTCCCAAATGACACATTCCATTTAAAATATATCCTGTGGAGCTGCAACAAAATGCAAACATTTGAAAGGAATAGCAGCTACTATATACATACCATTGATTGCACCTCACTTGGAATCAAGGTATTCCCTTAAGTGTGACGGTTGCTCCCTACCTGTTTCCAGGCACATTTAGAATACCCCTTCAGTGGGAAGAATTGTTCTTATGTCCTGTTCTGGTTAACTTGAATTCAAAAAGTGCAACTTTTTAAAGGAGCTTGAGAGACAGTCTGAACTGTTTTTCAGCTGTCTTAAGGAAAGTTCTCCATGCTCATGCCCTTGCTGTGACATTTATTATGTGGTTTGTTACCTCTGTTTTAGTCTGGGTTCACATATCTGTGCGGAGCAGCTCACAGCAGGGGTCCGGTGCGTCCCTGTTCACAGTTTCAGGTCTGATTTCTGTCCAAATTTTTGGCTGTATTCGGACCTGAAACAGACCAGAAGACGCACAGGACTATGTAATTCGCTCCACAGCCATTCCGAGGCTGTGTGAACCGGCTCCATTGAGAGCCAGTCACAGGCTCCTGACATGCGAATTGGATACGGGGAAATGCGCATCCAATTCGCAATACTGTGAACCCAGCCTCAAAGGTAATTCTAACCCTATTTTATGATTTTTTTTTTAGCTATAATGTTGTGTTTCTCATGTTTTAGATAAAAACATGTAGAGCATTCCTTGCTATTAGAATATACAGTGCCTTGAAAAAGTATTCATAGCCCTTGAAATTTTCCACATTTTGTCATGTTACAACCAAAAATGTAAATGTTTTTTTTTTATACTTTATGTAACAGAACACAAACTGGCACATAATTGTAAAGTGGAAGGAAAATTATAAATGTTTTTCAAATATTTTTACAAATAAATATCTGAAAAGTGTGCATTTGTATTCAGCCCCCTGTACTCTGATACCCCTAACTAAAATTTAGTGGAACCAATTGCCTTCAGAAGTCACCTACTTAGTAAATAGAGTTCATCTGTGTGTAATTTAATCTCTGTATAAATACAGCTGTTCTTTGAAGCCCTCAGAGGTTTGTTAAAGAACCTTAGTGAATAAACAACATCATGAAGGCAAAGGAACACACCAGACAGGTCAGGAATAAAGTTGTGGAGAAGTTCAAAGCATAGTTAGGTTATAAAAGACAAGTGTGCAGTACTCTGCAGTTGCCAGAGTGGATAAACCTGCCTCCTTATCCACATCTATTCCTGCCATAGCCCCAACATCAGCCATTGAGGAGTCAGATGAGTTAGTTGACAACAGCTTCAGCCACTTGCTCTTTGATGATGCCCAGCCATTACTGGATTCAGATGTTGACTCTGAGGTTGAGAATAACAGGAACATGAGCCTATAAACGGGTGACCCCGCCACCCTCTGATACCACGGGGAAAGCCATAGGGAAGTCCCCGTGCCTCTGAGGGGGCGGGGTCACTGGGTGGCCCTGTCCTCCATTTTATAAGAGCTGTCACCTGAACAGAAACGTCACACAGTGGGAGACTCCCATTGAGATGGATGGGAGGACGAAGTGGAGAAGAAGAAGCTGGAGGAAGATGCCGGACAAAAAGACTGGAGGAAGAAGCGGAGGAAGATAGAGGAAGAAGCGGGGGAAGAACAAGATGGAGGAAGAGGAAGAACACCGAAGAAAGACCAGAAGAAGATGGAAGAAGAAGCGGGGAAAGAAGAATACATTAATAAAGGAATTGCCAAAAACCGTCTAGTGTCTTTTTTTTAATTTTTGACACTTTTTTTGTGAAATGGTAGGGGTACATTTGTACCCCATTACCAATTCACACAGGGGGGGGTGGGATCTGGGGGTCCCCTTGTTAAAGGGGGCTTCCAGATTCCATTAAGCCCCCCTGCCCGCAGACCCCCACAACCACTGGGCAAGGGTTGTGGGGATGAGGCCCTTCTCCCCATCAACATGGGGACTAGGTGCTTTTTGGGGGCTACCCCAAAGCACCCTCCCAATGTTGAGGGCATGTAGCCTGGTATGGTTCAGGAGGGGGCGCTCTCTCATTCCCCCTCTTTTCCTGTGGCCTGCCAGGTTGCGTGCTCGGATAAGGGTCTGGTATGGATTTTTGGGGGGACACCGTGCCATTTTTTTTTTGGCGCAGGGTTCCCCTTAAAATCCATACCAGACCTGAAGGGTCTGGTATGGAATTTGGGGGGACCCCCATGCATTTTATTTTTAAATTTTGGTTTGCGGTTCCCCTTTGGGGAATCCCATGCCGTTTTTATCAATGAACTTTTATGTGTATTTCCGGGACCGACAATTCATTATAGCGGCGAGTAGTTTTAAATTACTTTTTTTCCTTTAGAAATGTAATTTTGCTGTCAGACTGTTCTAAACACAGGAAACATGCGCCACTTTACATGCATACTATAGAAACCCTCCAGGTACGAAATTTAAAGGAATATTACACTTTTATTGTTTCACTTTAAGCATTATTAAAATCACTGCTCCCGAAAAAACGTCCGTTTTAAAAAAAAACATTTTTGCATTGATACATGTCCCCTGGGGCAGGACCCAGGTCCCCAAACCCTTTTTATGACAATAACTTGCATATTAAACTTTAAAATTAGCACTTTTGATTTCTCCCATAGAGTTTTAAAGGGTGTTCAGCGGCTTTCAATTTTTCCGCAAACACCCCAAATTGTTCGCTATTCGTCGAACGGGCGAACAGCCAATGTTCGAGTCTAACTCATGTTCGACCCGAACATAAAGCCCATCCCTACCAGGGATCACCTCCTCAGCCCAATCTTGAATAGCCCTGCTAAAGCTAGGATGAGGATGGATTCTCCTCACCAAGCCACAGACAGAGTGAGTAATGTTATGCAGCCAGAATACACAGGCCTTAATTTACAATCATCCATAGCAGCTTTCCCCACCACTGGGCAATCAGTCCTTGATACAACCATGAAAGACATGCTAGTATCACTTCAATCTTCCCTCATGGCAAACTTTACATCTCTCATCTACAAATTTACAACTGACATGCAGTGAATGGGAGAGAGGGTGCACTAGATTGAGAATAAAATGGAAGAATGCACCACTACAGTAAATTACCTAATTGATGCTTATAATGAGCAAAATGATGACAACTATTGGACAAAGGCGAAATTAGCGGACCTTGAAGACCGCTTGCGCTGCAATAATTTTAAACTTTGCGTCATACCAGAATTCATCCCTCCATCAGACCTACACAAATATGCCAGTGACCTAATTTCCAGTCTACTTTCTGAGGTATCACCTATAGAAAGCACCATTGATCATATACACAGAATCTCCAAACCTAAACATCTGTAAGATTCAGTCCCTAGGGATATCTTGATGAAGGTGCACTTTTTCAAGTTAAGTATCAACTACTCGCTAAAGCTAGATCACTCCCTGATCTCCCTGCGCATTATAATGGAGTAAATCTGTATGCAGACCTTTCTCAATACACCCTTAACATGAGGAGTTAACTGAAGACGGTTACCAAATACCTTAATAATCACAAAATCCCATACAAATGGCGCCACCCAGCTACCTTGGTGATAACTTGCATCACACACAATCAGTAACCTTAGAGATGGCATGAGGGTACTACATTCCTGGGATATAATTCCAGAAGTGCCTAGAGATTACTACAACTCAGCACAAAACTCCAAACCACCACAACATGGCCACCACCACTGCAGGAGCTACAAATCTGGTTACAAATGATAAGCAACTCATTTCCCTATTGAATATACTCCTAAATATGATCTTATTCTCCAATCAGGCCTCTAGCTTGATAACATCTGCTGATTAAACTCCCCCCTACAACTGGTCAGCAATCTCTGCAAAGTATCTGACCTTTAATTTTTCTTGTGTTCCTGTTTTACTTTTTTCCTTTTTGCTTGTTGTGGTTGGCACATCCACTAGGACCATGCCTAACATTTGTACTGTTCAGAGTTTAATTCTGTTCCTTTTGACAACAGAATTTTACAAGACACAGAGCTATGTTTCTTCTCCTTAGGAACTCCAAGTCCAAGCATACATCTCGGATCTTCAACACAGTCGCTTCAGGGAAGCATTGTCTGAGCACACCAACCATGAGACTGGGTTCTCTCCACACACGGACCAATTGAATTTTACCATGTCTATCAACATCCTTTCCCTAAATGCAAAGGGCTTAAACCACCCTGCAAAGAGAGCAAATGGAGTGGCCCTAGCACATAAGTGCGATATTCTTTGCGTTCAAGAAATGCATTTTTCCCATGATGCCGCACCCTCCTGCCATCACAAATCATTTCCACACCTATTTAAAACCTGCTACCCAAAGAAACAACAAGGAGTGCTTGTCACCATCAGAGACACCATCTCTTTTCAGTTGCAGCAATGTACCATCGATCCAGAAGGGCGTTATAAAATCCTCCAATGCACCATAGAAAATGCCCAGTATACACTGGTGACTCTTTACGCTCCCAACCAACGTCAGATGTCCTTTCTTAAAACCACTACCAAAAAAGTGAAAAGTCTCCAAAAAGGACACCTGGTAATTTGTGGAGACTTCATCTTGATGTCAGATACCAAGCTGGATTTTTCTTCAGACCCCAAGAGATTTGAATCTCCTTTGAATAAATTTATCAACACTAATGATCATCTCACATTTGATGTTTGGAGGTGTTGTCACGTGGAAGAGAGAGACTATACTTACCTGTCTCCGCGCCACAATACATATTCACGTATTGATCTATTCCTCACTGATAAATGGCTATTGTAATATGTATATGATTCTTAAATCCACACCATCACCTGGTAAGATCACGCACCTGTGAGCATCAGCATAACATACAAACCTTCACACCCACACACTTATTTGTGGCAAGTGAACAACTTTCTACTACAAATTCCAACACACTCTAAATACATCTCTAATCAACTTAAAGACTTCTTTGCTACCAACACAGGCTCAGTGACTGACCCGGCGGTGCTGTGGAACACACATAAAGCCTACATCAGAGGATTTTTTATCCAACTAGGTTCCAGACTTAAGAAAAGGAGGACACAGTGCTTAGAGGAACTGACTGCTTCTATTGAGGCCACAGAATGCCAAAATAAAACACAACCAGCCCCACTCCTTCAATCCCAATTATTTAAGATTTGCCATGAACTTCACTCCATTCCACTAAAATCATTAGAGAAATCACAGTGTAATCTTAAAGCAAAAACGTATGTCACAGGCAACAAAGTGGGGAAGGCGATGGCCCAACACATTAAAGGGCATCACCTTAAATCGAAAATTGCATACTTGTACCATCCAACAACCCGAGAAAAACGTATTAACGCCCAAGCCATTGCCAACGCCTTTAGTTGCTACTATAGCAACCTATACAATATCCAAGACGAAAAAGATACGCATCAGCCCTCACAAGAGGAGATCTTATCTTTTCTCATAACATATCAAACTCCCCAAACTAGGCTCTATTCCTAAATGAACCATTCTCTATAATCAAAATTAAAAACGTAATCATCAACTCTCCAAATCTCCGGGTCCTGATGGACTTACTGTGGAATATTTTAAAACATTTCAACAAATACTAGCTCCACACTTATGTGATGTAAAAAAACAATGAAGAAAATGCTTAAAAAATCTTAGAAAGAATAAACTTTTTTTCTTCTTTTCTTTTTACAATCAACAGAAAAAAATAATGCATCCTCTTCCAAAAAGCTATTGTTACCAACTAAGTAGTTGTTTAGAGAGATTAGAAAGTTTACCAAGTGATGCCCCTCTAATTTTGGTGGATGAAATTAGCTATTCATCTGTGTTTAAGTCCATTAATTCAATCAGAGTATCCATATTACCTTGGAGACCATAAGCAAATTAAAGTGAAATATTTAGCTTTAGGCATTTAGGATTCAGGAACTAATCAAGCAATCCCAGGTGTAACACAGAGAACTATTGCTTTTCATGCATAGTTAAAAATGTTAGCTTATAGCATATTAGGAGGTAACATTGACAATTAACAATTTCAATATACTGTTACTGATCAATAATGAGCAATGAGAACGTCTGTTAATCTCATCATAGGATAAAAGGTGTTAAGAGTTGTGTTAAGAGTTGTGTTAAGAGTTGTATTCTCATTTGCACCTGCCTGTTAACAGGAGTTCAAGATCAATACCTTGTTCTGGGTAATTCCCTTTTTTTTAGTTTTCCACAGAAAACAGTAAAGGTAGGCATCAGTGAATAGTTACATATCCAACCTCTGCCACCTCAAGCATGTCAAGAACTTTGGAGAAGCGTCTCTTTTATTATACACCGATGGCCATATGTTGATAAGGAGTGGCACAATCTATGCTTGCTGTTTTCTTCTCATTCGTGTTACAAAGATAAAAGTTATGAAACAAGCAGCAAAAGGAGTTTCTGCTTTTATTCAAGATTGATAGGACAATGGCCCCTGGTGTCCTACTGTCTTGATTCCCCTAGGTCTATCAGCCCATTGGTTTGATTAACCTTCCTTTTTTTTCCTGGTGTAAATGTTTACCCTCTCAGAAGTGTCCCTTTGTCTATAAGTAAATTCATGGGACCCCATGAACCAACATAGAGGTACACACAAGAAATAATACCATTGTGGGAAATGAAATGGGGGATTCTGAAAAATGGTCTACATACATGGTGCTCTTGTATGTCTGAAAAAATCTCTGGGTATGCCAGTTTGGATATGAAAGGGTTCTGTTTATTTCTTAGAGAAACCAGAGCAGACAAGGTGTGGTAGGAGCTTTGACAAGTTAAGGCCACTAAGCAGCAGTCATTCCCTTACTACATCTAACAAGTTGAACAAGTTGAACCCCATTTAAAAAAAAATAGCTATACTGCACCTTAGGGCCCATGACAGTAAAGATAAAAAACAGCAAATATTGATTCATGATTCATTACATATGTAATTTAGAAGCATCAGCATAGAAAATATAATTAAAATAACAGACAGTTTGAATTTCTCTGTGTCACTGGGATTTTAAAGATCATTCAATTCAAAGAAATAAAACTTTTACCCAAAAAACACTAGTCCTTTTTACTACTTTTGTGTATTATACAAATGCATTTTCTTATGCTTAAACAAAATTCTTCAACCTCCGTAGCAAATCACCAGATGGCTTCTCGCTAGCAAAATGGCAACTTAATATATCTGTAATTACATGAAACTGCAAAGAAATACGATGCTTCATTTTTGAATTAGGGGCAAAACAAAATATGAAAACTGAGATTGAAGCGCAAGCATAATAGACTGACAATATGCAAACCTTATCTATATAGTATTCAATTCTCCTTACAAGTTTTGTGTGAGTAATTTGTAGATGGTGAATGCTTGCAAAATTGGCGCTGGTTTGGATTATTAATGAAATTATATTATTAAGTAAAATTAATTACTAAAAAAATAAAATAAAGAATTAAAATGATTTGAATTGAAACTGTTAATGAAATAGACACTAAGGCCAGCCATACGCAGAGCAAATTTATTTCTTGCAACCACGGGTTGTAGGAAAGAAATATGCTTAAATCCCCCATCAACACAGTCAGTGTTGAATTTATTTATTTATTTATTTCAGGTACCGTACTTATATAGTGCTGTCAATGTATGCAGTGCCTTACATATACATTGTACATTCACATCAGTCCCTACCCTTAAGGAGCTTACAAACTAAGGTCCCTAACACACATTCATACAAACTCCAGGCAGATGGTGTCATGGTCAGGATTCAAACACGCGACCCTTTTTGCTGCTAGTTGAAAGTGCTAACCACTACACCACTGTGCTGCCCAAATGATGCAGGAATCCCTCCTGCTGGGCCATTGTCGTCTCCCGGCGGGGGAAGCCATCCCTGCTGGGAGAAGACACTGATTATCACCAGCAGCTGCTATAGCCGGTAGAGATAATCGCAACAGAATCTGGCAGGCTGGTTGTATCCAAGTTGATCAATCATGGGTGCAATGTCAGGCTCCTGCAGACAATGCCTACAGCTCTGTTGCCTATACTTCTGTATGGGCTGTCATTTTCAGAGCTGTTGACAGAGTAAATGAACTACAGGCATGCTGATCAGTATGCTTGTAGTTCATTTAAACTACAAGTTGTCTGCCATGCTGGAATACGGGACTTGTAGTTTCTACATTCACAGATTCCTGTGAATGTATGATGCGGCTTTATGGGCAAATCCCTGAACAGCCATGCTGTTTTCAAAATCTGACAGTGGGTCAGAATAACCTCTTCCTGCTCTCACACTGGGAATGGGGGATGGTGAGGAGAGGGGGGGAACTAGAACATGTTACACTCTGAATATGATTTATGGTTGAACTGGATGGACTTGTGCCTTTTTCGGCCTAGCTAACTATGTTCTGATGGATTAACTTAGCCTTTAAAGTGAAGTTCCACCCTATTTTTGATCTTTGGCCGCTATTTTTGATCTCATGTGCAGAGCAAACTCCACTGTGAAGGGGGAGAAGGTGAATGCAGAGCTGGGTGGATGGAGCAGACCGTCGGGCTGTGAGCACCAGTGGTAGGCAGAGGGACAGCCGCTGGGGGGGAGAGAAGAGCTGACCGGCAGCTATGTGAACCACTATGTAGACTGGCAGGTGGAAGCGCCCAAGCGTGATGTCATCCTCTCGGGGGTACAGTTCATACAGTGGGCCAAGCAAGCGCACATCTTAGTGCAGAAAATAGTATGTTTGGGTCAGCTTGGCCCAAAAGAACTATTTAAAGGGATAGTAAGCGAGGCGCTAGGCTTTAAATTCTATTAAAGCAGAACTCAATTTAGCACAAAAAAATACTATATGATACACTCCCTTCCACACAGCAGAGGTTAATTGCTAAATTTGTCTAGAGGTTTAGTTTAGTAATAGAAATACTTACCTTATTTCTTGATCCTGTAGGCTGCCATTCTTCTTTGCTGATCATCTTGTCGCAGAGTCTCTGATGCCATCATGTAACAGTCTGACATTGTCTGTCCACATACCATCGATTGCATGTCTAATAACCAGAAGTGGAGTTGAACATCAACTGCCAGGGGAATGAGAAATAATGTAAGTATTCTTATTAAGAATAGGGTGAGCTATTCTTACCTTCTGGACAAATATAGTATAATAAATATATCAAATATTATTATTATTACAATTATTATATAGAGTTTATAAATATATAATTTGTACATTTGTAGAGGACAAACTGAGCTTTTTGATTTAGTGCCAATTTACTCATATTTTCTTTATATTACTAGGAAGCAGAAGTTATAGACAAAGCTTTGTATGACTGTAGCCTGTCATTATAAAGCATGAATATTGAATAGATTGTATAATTATAATAGCTCTGCATTGTATTAAACATTACTTTATTTTTAATATTTTTTGCATGTTGCAGTAAATAATTCTGTGATAGCTACCAAGACAACACGTCTTTGGTCAGTGACTGCAGTGGTTCGTACCGGAGATGTTTACAATGAAAGTATTCCTGAGTGTATTACTTAAAGGATAACTGTACTTTAATGTACAAATAAATAAATATGGTCCAGGCAGACGTAGGCTGCCTTTCAAGCATGAAATTACTACATGGTATTCCCCGTAATAACTCAGCTGTACTACATGACGTGTTTAGATCCTCCTGTTGTGGATATGAAAAGTACCAAGCTGAGGTTATTCTAAGGAATGCTAGATAGTAATTAAATGATTGAAAAGAGAATCCAGCCTGTATATTCTTTTTTCATTCTTTTTTTTTTTATTCAAGTACAGTTATACTTAAAACATGAATAACATTACAGCTCAACACAGTTGTAATACATATGCTTAAACTGTTTTACCTTGCTGTATGACTCTTAATTCTGTTCCACCATTCTTGTGATCAAACAACACAAACAATGGCAGCCAATCAATTTAATAGCAAAGCAAAGGTGAATATGGGTGGGGCATTTCCCAAGAACAATACAAAACGTCCCCAGCACTCAATTAATTTAGTCAACATAATATACCAAATAAAACTTTTTCCAGCATTTATATTAAAAATAGAGGTTTTCATTGCATACATTTGTAAACGTTTTGAGGACACACTTCTGTACCAAGGCTCCTATACACTTTTGCAGAAGTTCCTTGTGATTGGTCCAGTGCTGTCACATGGGGTGGGGAAGGAGTCCATAGCCCTGTGTAAGCTCTGACAAATTGGTTTTACGTTTAACACAATGCGCACAATAAAATATTTTTTTTTCAGTAAATTATTTAGTAAAATTCTTACGCCAGCATTTGCAATTTAGAACTTTCAATGCCGCTGGCTCTTGCTCTCTCAGCGCTGCTTCACCTGAACTTCCAGTCTTTACAGGAAAGAGGTAACAGTGGACAGTGCAGTCTGTTACCTTAGAGAAGGGAAAGGGGAGGAGCAGGGGAATGCCTTGCAATCCTAAGCTATGGTGCTGTGTGTTTCTATTGACACACAGTGTAGGGAAACACAAATTAAAGCCCAACTCTTGCAGTTGTTATCTCTTGCAGTGAGACTGTACCTCACTGCAAGGGTTATTAGTTAATTTTGTCTAGGGGAGAGGAGAAGCAGTTTTACCTACCTGATATTCCGCTCCCCCAACAGACAGCACCCCCCCAAAATCCGATGGTGGACTGTTTCTTGGCATTCTACCATTCCGAGCATGGCTATGAACTCTGCTGTTATCTTGATGATGTCAGAACCCTAGAATGCTAGAGTGTTGGGGGTGAAGAAGCCGAGGGAAATGGTCTAGCTGCAGGGAGCAGAAGAGGATTGGATAGGTATATCTCCTTTTATTGTTCCCTTAGGAATAAATGAGAAATTAACCTTTGCAGTGTGGGCACAGTCACACTGTAAGGGATCATTATTATTTGTTCGGAATTGGGCTAACTCTCTGCATGCAACGAGGGCTCCATAGGATGCTGCAAGAAAAAGGTGCCACTCTGAAATAGGAAACCAGGGGCAGTGGTCATGGCACCTGCTTAAAATGAAACAAGGAATTAAAAGATAAAGCTGCTGACTCAGTAAGTGATTAAATCAGCTGCTGAAAGTGTTTAAAAAAATCTGAGGGTATAATATCACTTTAAGCTCACTACACACTTTACAGTTTCATCGCACATCTCCTTTACATCTAATAACATATACAATATATAATGCAGGCATGGGCGTCCGCAGAACTTTTTTCGGGAAGGGCATCATTTTAAGGTCACCCATGCTCTGACCTTTTTGACAATGTCATTATCACATTATCACGGTCAGAGACTGCAGACGTAGTACAGTTGATGGTCAGAGATTGCAGACATGGCACAAGAGACTGTCAGAGACTGCGGACATGGCCCAAGAGACTGTCAGAGACTGCGGACATGGCCAAGAGACTGTCAGTGACTGCATATATGTCTCAAGAGACTGTAAGAGACTGCGGACATGGCACAAGAGATGACCAGAGACTGCATACATGGCCCAAGAGACTGTCAGAAACTGCATACATGTGGGAGGTGACAGAGAGAGACAGGGGGGTGACAGAGAGAAAGGGGGGGTGAAAGAAAGAGACAGAGGGGGGTGACAGAGAGAAAGGAGGTGAGAGAGAGGGAGTGACAGAAAGAGACAGAGGGGTGACAGAGAGAGACAGGGGGGTGACAGAGAGAGAGGAGTGGGACAGAGAGAGACAGAGGGGGTGACAGAGAGAGAGGGGTATGAAAAAGACAGAGGGGTGAGAGAGAGGGTGACAGAGAGGGGTGATGGGGGGTCATCGCTCCTGATCCAATCCCTGATTCCAGGGGGGGGGGGGCACTTTCCCCCTTGCCCCAACTGCGGACACCCATGAATGCAGGGACCTGCCTGGTTGGATACAAATTGATTGGATTGTGTAGGTAGGTTGTTATATTACTTTCTTTAAATCGAAAACTGCTTGTATAGAGCTTATAAGATCAGATTGTAACAAGTATGCTGAGCCTTACATAGGGCTTTCTTTCCCCAGTCCTGAAAGCCATATAAAGTGGTAAGGGAGAGAGGAAAGGTGAGGGCATTCTGCCCGGGAAGAAGAACTAGATACATTTTTCTCTGTGCCCTGTATGGGTAAAGGACAGGTTTACCTTAAGCAATACAGCTTAAAGAGGAACTGCAGTCTGCTCACATAATTTGTAATAAAACCATCTTTGCCATTCTAAAGCTTCCCTCCAACTACTTTGCATATTATTTTATATATACTGTGATTCTGTACTTGCCAAATATGCTTCAGAAATCTCCCTCCACTGAGTCTGGCTGCAACCATTTTAACTGTTGGCAGCTGAAGCTGCTGCCTGTTCACTTCCTGGATTTACACATACACACAGAGGCACACCTCCAGCTCCATAGCTCTCATTGACCCTCTTATGACTCACCCCCTCCCTTCCTGACAAACTCTCATGAGAGTGAGAGAGGGAGCTATGCATGATGTCATATGCCTAGGCTTTTTACCAGACAAGAAACAGGAAGTGGGCTGTATAAGGTATTTACAGGCATAAAAAAAATGTTTTAATATCCAAAGTTAAAACAACAAGGGCAGAAGATTTAATAGATGGAAAGCTTAAAATGACTGAAGTTCTGATTTAATTAAGAGCCCACCTTCAGCCTACTGATTTGACAATGGAGAAAAAGCAAAGCACTAGGAAGGGTATCTCTATGTACTCCCCACATGCAGGCATGTCCACAGTGTTAGACAGACAGTCCTTTAACAGACTCACATTCTCCTAGTGTAAAGGGGATTACTAGAAGCATATGACCTGTCTACATATTGGAAGTGGAGGAGAAAGTAGTATTAATACTGATCAGTCATAACATTCAGATCACTGAGAGGTAAAGTGAATAACATTGATTATGGCATCTAAAAGCCAGTGGGATATATTGGGCAAGAAGTAAACATGATTGCCCTGAAGTTGATGTGTTGAAAGTAGAACAAATGGGCATCACAGTTTATTTTGTATGGGACTACGTAGCCACAGACCGGTCAAAGTCCACATTCTGACCAATGTCCACAGCCAAAAACACCTATAATGGGCACGTGCGCATCAGAACTGGACCACAGAGCAATGGAAGAAGGTGACTTGGTCTGATGAATCACATTTTCTTTTACATCATGTGGCTGGCTGAGTGCATGTGCGTTGCTTACTTAGGGAAGGATGCAGCATGTGAAGAAGGCAAGCAGAGGCAGTGTGATGCTTTGGACAATGTTCTGCTGGGAAACCTTGGGTCTTGCCATTCATGTGGATGTTTACTTTGACACATACCACCTCTCTAAACATTGTTGCTGGCCAAGTACACCCCTTCATGGAAACAGCATTCCCCGATGGAAATGCACCCTGCCACACTGCAAAAATGGTTCAAGAATGGTTTGGGGAATAATAATAAGTTGAAGTGTTAACCTGGCCTCCACGTTCTCCAAATCCATCGATCATCTGTGGGATGTGCTGGAAAAACAAGTTTAGTCCACGGAGGCCCCACCTTGCAACTTACATAACTTAAAGGCTACTGACGGCTTGGTGCCAGATACCACAGGATACCAGGTCTAGTGGTGTCCATGTCATGATAGGCCAGAGCTGTTTTGGCAGAAAAATGGGGACCTATTTAATCATAAAATTATGACTGGTCAATATATATATATATATATATATATATATATATATATATATATATATATATAGTTGGGTAAGTCCCTGAGATGTAGAAAGAGATACTTGTCCTACATTATTAAGAACATCTGACCACTCCTCATTAGTAAGGGGGCCAATGTCCATTTGCCAATATGTCCTGCACCTCAAAGAATTTGACTTTGACATTTTCTGTAGCAATGCACTATAAAGCGTTGTTATTTGTCCCCGCTTAGAAATTGCAACCAAGTTTTGGTTAAGAATTGTGGGTGTAATATAAACCCTAAAGGTCAGTCTCGAATGCTTTTGAATAGCTTGGCGGAGCTGTAAATGTTGAAAAAAAAACTTTAGTGGGCACTGGGCAAGCCAAATTCCTCCTGTAAAGTGTGAAAATCTTTCAAAAGTTGCCATCATATAACTGTGGGATGTACACTAAACCTCGCTCTGACCAATAATTAAACCCTTAGGGAGTATATCACCCAAAAGGAAATTTCTGTGGCAGAGGATGCCTTAAGTCTAATTTGCTCCCTGTGAAGATTTGCCTCCTGTGAAAAAACAGTGAGCTAACCACACAAGCACATTTTTGGAGGCATTAATTTTGTACACCAACGATGTAGAGCATGATTTGCCACCCGGTTGTCTTATTGTAATTCATTTTACAGTAGCTGCAGACTGAAATGGAAAAATCTTTTTTAATAACATTAAATTACAATATGGATTGTGTAGCAATTGTATATGTTATATATATTTTTGTATTTGTTATATTTTCTTTACTTTCTACGAAATATGAGTTTTTTTAACTTATAGCAGAACATATTTTATATATTTTGAGGACTATAACCATATATAGCTTCCATTTTTTAGTTCCAAGGACATTCAAAGCAATAGATTCAAAGCAAAAGTTTTTTTTTTCATAAATAAATTGATCATTCATTTGCAGGCAGTACCGGTTCTGAGCCTTTCAATACCCAAAATACCAGAAGATGTTTTAATAAAATACTGTTAACCTATAGAATTATTAGCCACAAACATTGAAAATTCCATCATTTCTTTGACAACAGTTACATAATGAATGTCATTTATGCAATTAAAGCGTAGGTGTGCTGGGGTTGTTAACCACTTCAGCCCCGGACCAATTGTCAGCTTAAGGACCAGAGGTCTTTTTTCAATTTCGCACTGCACTACTTTAACTGGTAATTGCGCGGTCATGCAATTTTGTAACGAAACGAAATTTGCGTCCTTTTCTTCCCACAAATAGAGCTTTCTTTTGATGGTATTTGATTGCCTCTGTGATTTTTATTTTTTGCGATATAAACGGAAAAAGAGCGAAAATTTTGAAAAAAAAAGAGATTTTCTACTTTTTGTTATAAGAAAAATCTAATAAACTCAATTTTAGTCAAACATTTGGGCCAAAATGTATTCAGCCACATGTCTTTAGTAAAAAAAATGCCATAAGCGTATATTTATTGGTTTGCGCAAAAGTTATAGCGTCTACAAACTAGAGTACATTTTCTGGAATTTACACCGCTTTTAATTTATGACTACCTATTTCATTTCTTGAGGTGCTAAAATGGCAGAGAAGTACAAAACCCCCCCAAATGACCCCATTTTGGAAAGTAGACACCCCAAGCTATTTGCTGAGCCCATTGAATATTTTTTTTTTTAGTCCCAAGTGATTGAATAAAGACAAAAATAAAAAAGATTTTTTTTTTTTTCAAAAAGTTGTCACTAAATGATATATTGCTCACACATGCCATAGTTATATGTGGAATTGCACCCCAAAATACATTTTGCTGCTTCTCCTGAGTATGGGGATACCACATGTGTGGGACTTTTTGGGAGCCTAGCCGCGTACGGGGCCCCGAAACCCAAGCACCGCCTTCAGGATTTCTAAGGGTGCAAATTTTTGATTTCACTCCTCACTACCTATCACAGTTTCGAAGGCCATAAAATGCCAAAATAGCACAAAACCCCCCCAAATGACCCCATTTTGGAAAGTAGACACCCCAAGCTATTTGTTGAGAGGCATGGTGAGTATTTTACAGCTCTCATTTGTTTTTGAAAATGAAGAAAGTAAAGAAAAAAAAATTTTTTTTTTCTTTTTTCAATTTTCAAAACTTTGTGACAAAAAGCGACATCTGCAAAATACTCACAATACCTCTCAGCAAATAGCTTGGGGTGTCTACTTTCCAAAATGGGGTCATTTTGGGGGGGTTTATGCCATCTGGGCATTCCATGGCCTCCGAAACTGTGATTGGCAGTGAGAAGTGAAATAAAAAAATTACTCCCTTAGAAAGCCTGAAGGCGGTGCTTGGTTTTTGGGGTTCCGTACGCAGCTAGGCTCCCAAAAAGTACCCGTACTCAGGAGAAGCAACAGAATGTATTTTGGGGTGTATTTCCACATATGCCCATGACATGTTTGAGCAATATATCATTTAGTGACAACTTTTTGTAAAAAAAATATATATATATTTTTTTTTTCTCATTATTCAATCTCTTGGGACAAAAAAAAAAAATATTTAACGGGCTCAACATTGCTCTCAGCAAATAGCTTGGGGTGTCTACTTTCCAAAATGGGGTCATTTGGGGGGGGTTTGAACTGTCCTGGCATTTTATGCACAACATTTAGAAGCCTATGTCACACGTCACCCACTCTTCTAACCACTTGAAGATAAAGCCCTTTCTGACACTTTTTGTTTACATGAAAACATATTTTTTTTTTGCAAGAAAATTACGTTCAACCCCCAAACACTATATATATTGTTAAAGCAAAGGCCCTACAGATTAAAATGGTGGGTGTTGCATTTTTTTTTCCACACAGTATTTGCGCAGCGATTTTTCAAACGCATTTTTTGTGGAAAAAATACACTTTTTTTATTTTAATGCACTAAAACACACTATATTGCTCAAATTTTTGATGAAATGGAAAAATATGATCTTAGGCAGAGTACATGGATACCAAACACGACATGCTTTAAAATTGCGCACAAACACGCAGTGGCGACAAACTACATACATTTTTAAAAGCCTTTAAAAGCCTTTACATGATACCACATTAGATTCACGGAGGAGGTCTACTGCTAAAATTACTGCCCTCGATCTGACCTTCGCGGTGATACCTCACATGCATGGTGCAATTGCTGTTTACATATGACGCCAGACCAACGCTTGTGTACGCCTTTGCGCAAGAGAAGGGGGGGCAGGGGTGCTTTTTTTTTTTTTTTTGGTTTTTTTTTTATTTATTTAGCTTTTTTATTCTATTTTTAAACTGTTCCTTCCATTTTTTTTTTCTTTGTTATGATTTTTATTGTTATCTCAGGGAATGTAAATATCCCCTATGATAGCAATAGGCAGTGACAGGTACTCTTTTTTTGAAAAAATTGGGGTCTATTAGACCCTAGATCTTTCCTCTGCCCTCAAAGCATCTGACCACACCAAGATTGGTGTGATAAAATGCTTTCCCAATTTCCCAATGGCGCGGTTTATATCCGGGAGGGGGGACATTCCCTCCCACTGCTTGTAAAAGCAGTCTAGAGGCTAATTACCCGCTAGAATTGCTTTTACATGAACGCCGATCACTGGCTGAAAAGAATGATACCAAGATGATACCTAAACCTGCAGGCATCATTCTGGTATAACCATTCAAAGTCCAGCAACATACTGGACATATATTGTAATCTTTTTTTTTTTTCATGCAGCCTCTTGGCTGAACGAAAAAAAGAGATTGATTGGTGGGTATGCCCACCATTAGAATACCTCCCTTCATCCACCCACTTCTAATGATGGGCATACATGCACCATTTATATATGCCGATGCATGGGGGCATCCTCCCGCAAAAGTTATGCCGTGTACACACGGTCGGAATTTCGACCGTATGTACGTGGCATTAGGAGCCAATCGCTCCTCCGCCCCCCCCTGCTGCCCCCATGCTTCGGCACATATGCTCTTTTTTTTAACTGTGGTGGTGAAATCACCTCCTACAGCGTTGGAGTCGCGGCTTTATGTATCGTGGGAGCAAACGCTGTTGCTGTCAAGATAAATAAATCCGCGCTGCAACTGAATGGCGCACCTGAAAACAAAAAAATGCTTAACACTAAAACACAGTAAACAAAATTACATACCTGAAAAGCAAGCATGATAAAACATAATAAAACATTGCAGAATAGAATGGAGTAAAAAAAGAGCAACAATAGAGAGAGAATAGAGTGAGAGAGAGAACAATAAAACGACAACTATTTTTGTTTTTTTTATTTTTTTGAGATTCACAGGTAAAAAAGCTCCTGACTGTTAGCGACTGAATCAAAACGCTACCACAAAAAAAATGTTAGCGATCGCAGGGATCAGGCCTGACTCTGCGAACACTGCAGTTATGTGTGCTTAGTGTTTTGTAAGTGACAGTGATCGATCGATACTGCACTTGGGTGGGCTGGGCTGGGCTGGGGGGCGGAGGGGGAAAACGCAGGTGCTAGCAGGTATCTGGGCTGATCCCGCTAACAATGCGTTTTTTTGGAACCCTAAACTGCTGGGACGCTAGTATAGATCTGATCAGATCAGATATTGATCTGTTCAGATACTATACCACTAAGGGAGGTGTATGCTTTGTGCGTGGGTGTTTGCGGTACTGGCACTAACCTGGGGCGACGCAGACCTTATTTGACCCTAAAACCTAATTGATATCACCCGCCGGGCGATCAGGGGGTTAAACCGTTATTGGGTAATAAATGGCGGGTGCCCTGACAGTATAAAAAACAAGCTAACTAACCAGCGTCACCCGTAACAGTAATACAAAAAAAAAAACTGGCTACCTAGCGGCACCAGTGACACTAATGCAGCGATCAGAAAAACAATCGCTTAGTGACACTGGCAAAAGGGGGTGAAAGGGTTAACTAGGGGCAATCAGGGGGTTAAACCTTTATTAGGTAATATATGGGGGTACCTGACGCTATATAAAAACCTGACGGGGAACCTAAATAACGAAATAACTAACTGGCTAACCAGCGTCACCAGTGACATTTTATACGGTGATCACTGGTGAAAGGGTTAACTCTAGGGGCAATCAGGGGGTTAAAACCTTTATTTAGGTTGTAATATGGGGGTACCTGACCTATAAACCTATTTATGAACCTATATAAACATGGCGGTTAACCTAAAAAAAAACTGGTTACCTAGCGACACTAATGCAGCGATCAGAAAAACGATCGCTTAGTGACACTGGCAAAAGGGGGTGAAAGGGTTAACTAGGGGCAATCAGGGGGTTAAACCTTTATTAGGTAATATATGGGGGTACCTGACGCTATATAAAAACCTGACGGGGAACCTAAATAACGAAATAACTAACTGGCTAACCAGCGTCACCAGTGACAGTTATACGGTGATTACTGGTGAAAGGGTTAACTCTAGGGGCAATCAGGGGGTTAAAACCTTTATTTAGGTTGTAATATGGGGGTACCTGACCTATAAAACTATTTATGAACCTATATAAAACATGGCGGTTAAAATAAAAAAAAAATGGTTACCTAGCGACACAATGCAGCGATCAGAAAAACGATCGCTTAGTGACACTGGCAAAAGGGGGTGAAGGGGTTAACTAGGGGCAATCAAGGGGTTAAACCTTTATTAGGGGGGGGTAGGGGGCTACCTAGGACCTAAAACTAACTGCCCTGACAGTTATTACAGTCACACTGACACTAAATGCAGTGATCAGTAAATAAATGATCACTGCAATTAGTGACACTGTGACTGGGGGGGGAGGGGGTGATCTGGGGGGTGATCTGGGGGTGACAGGGGGGTGGATTGTGTGCCTATGTGTACTGGTGTCAGTGTACTGTTTGTGCACTAACCTTTACATGTTCTCTGCTCGGCGTTCCGGTCACATAGACCGGCGCACCGAGCGTGACATCACTTCCGCCTTCCTGTCTATACAATAGACAGGAAGGGGAAGCTTTTCATTCGCCAGGAGCGATCGCGAGGGGGTGGCCAGAAACCACTGGCCGTCCCCTCGTCCCGGATCGCTCCTGAAGCGATGCCGACCGTCCCCGCCGGCGGAGGGGGTTCCGATCGGACACCCCACCCGCCGGAAGAATGGCACGTACAGGTACGTGGTTCTGCCTGTACGTGCCATTCTGCCGACGTATATATACAGGGGGCGGTCGGCAAGTGGTTAAATGAATTCTATGACATCAAGAGAAGTTCAACCATCTTATTCTAAATATGGCTTCTGTATTAAGAACATACACAATTGCATGACTTGTTATAAGTTAAATTCTGGGCCATTATTATTTACTAGCACAAATAGCAATATTCAAAGTCAGTTTTGATTAATAGTGAATACGTGTTTTATACTATACATTGCCAAGGACACAGTGAATGAAATAAATGTGAATATAATTTGTATATGATTATCTACGAACAATGTGTATTGAATGAATTCAGTTTAAAATGAACTTCAAGATGACGCTTTATACGAGCAGCTCAAGTTGTCTGCTATTGCAGCATGTGCTGATTTACTATTATTAGGTTTACCACACATACACTCTAAAGAAGTTAACTTAAAGTACATATAAACTTGATTATTAAAATTTCATATAACCTTTAAAATATAAATGTCAATCAAAATGTAATTTACAATATTTTAAGCCCTAAAGGTTTCATTAAAAAAAACTGGCAAATTTGTCATGAATGAAGGTCCCTACTGTTTGGGGTGACAGCGCTCTACCCCAATCTTTTAACTGGCTTCTTAATGGTCACCTTGTCACACAGGTTGTGGATGGAGACTGGAGCAGGCTGTTTCAACTCACAATACTCAGGCATGGTCCACTGATGGTCACCATCAGGAAACATAGCCTCAGAAATGTCACGCAGCCATCGCTAAAGTGCCTGACGACGGAAAGGAAAGGAACTGTAGTAGATTACAGCACTGAAAGCTATCAAAGAATGGAAAAAAGAAAACTCAACTTTACCAATGGTGTCCATGCTCCAATCAATAGGTACTGTCCCTTGAAAAAGTATTCATACCTCCTGAAATGTAGCACATTTTGTCATGTTACAACCAAAAACTTAAGTGTATTTTATTAGGATTTTATGTGATAGACCAACACAAAGTGGCACATAATTGTGAAGTGGAAAGCAAATGATACATTTTTTCAAAATGTTTTACAAATTAATATGTGAAAAGTGTGGTGTGCATTTGTATTCAGCCCCCATGAGTCAATACTTTGTAGAACCACCTTTCACTGCAATTACACCTGCAAGTCTTTTTGGGAATGTCTCTACCAGCTTTGCTCATCTAGAGAGTGATTTTTGCCCATTCTTCTTTGCAAATAGCTCAAGCTCTGTCAGATTGGATGGAGTGCGTCTGTGAACTGCAATTTTCAAGTCTTGCCACAGAGTCTCAATTGGTCTGGACTTTGACTGGGCCATTCTACCACATGAATATGTTTTGATCTAAACCGTTCCATTGTAGCTCTGGCTGTATGGCTGTTAGGGTCGTTGTCCTGCTGGAAGGTGAGCCTCCACCCCAGTCTCGTCTTTTGCAGACCCTAATTGGTTTTATTCTAAGATTTGGCCTGTTTTTGGCATGTATTTGGCTCCATCCATCTTCCATGGACTTGTGTCTTTTTTCAACCAGATTAACTATGTAACTATATGAACATCATTAGGACAAGAAGGCAAGGATATACATTTTCACATTTTAATTCTTCCTCTCTTTATCTAAAATATGTTTTTGTTTCTTTCTCTGAGTCTGTATAGGAAAAAATGTCCATTAAATTCTATCTTGACAGGAAGTGAGATAACATCTCCCCAATAGGGGTCCAGACAGCATTAAGAACCTGACAGAACCTCAAACTTTTCCTAACACTATCCAAATTAAAATAGATAAAAAAAACAAAACATTTTATTCAAATTCAGGTAGGTGCATTGAATTCTAAAAAAAAAAAATGCTGTCTCTTTACAACACACTGCACGGAGCTCAGCGGTGACATCATTATGCACGCCCACTCTGCCGAGCAGAGCTGTTCTACTTGCTGTTTTACATTCTCAGATTACGAGTAGGGTGCGTGGCTGAGCAGCGCATGTAGTTGGACGCATCTATGTTTCTCTCAGCTGAGAATTCATGCAATCATCCTGAGAACACCCGATATCTGTGTCTGAAAGACCCCAGCTACACAGCACCATTTCCCCATGCCTCTGAGCTGTTATCCCCGCTACTCCGCTCCCACTATTTCAATGTCTAAGAAGCTCAAAGGTGCCCAAGCTCTCGTGGAGGATTCTGGCCAAGATGGCGCCTGGTCACAGCGCTCCTCCAAGGAGAAGTACAAGAAGGCCACACAGAAACTCTTTGCCCGGACGATTCCCAAAGACCACCTGACACCTTCTTCCACCCTGGAGGATGCATCAGGAGGTCAATCCGAGGCTAATGAAACAGTTCCCCTGGAGGATGCAGTCGGATCACTGGAACACAGTGAGTACCCCTGGGGTAATTTTCACCATGCCACCTGCATCCTCTGTGGATACAGAGGAGCCGGAGCCTACTCTGCGTGACATACTGTCTGCTGTTACATCTTGCAATATGTCTATCTCTGCCCTTACGGATAAACTTAGTGGAGTTAAGACAGAAATTTATTTTGTGAGACAGGACATGCAAAAGTTGCGGGAAAGCACTTCAGCTTTGGAGGGCAGAGTGAGCACTACATAGTGCCCATGCAAAGGGATGTCAAATACACCAGTCATCTTGCAGCTCAGCATGCAGCCCGCTTAGATGATCTAGAAAATAGAATGCGCCGCAACAATGTGCTTGTCCTGGGTATTTCCTGAGCAGGCTGAAGGCAAGAATTCTGTAACCTTTATTGAGCAGTGGCTTCTTTCTACTTTTGATACTTTCTCACACCTGTTTGCATTGAGAGGGCACGCAGAATCCCAATGCGCCCTTTAACACCGGGGAAATCACCCGCGACCATTCCTGTTCAAACTGCTAAATTACAAGGACAGAGATACCATACACTCTAAAGCCAGGACCATGGGTGGCGCCATGGTGATTGACAACTCCAAAGTGTTCTTGTTCCTGGACTTCTCTGCGGAGCTGCAGAAACAGCGTGCCAACTTTTCTGATGTTAGGAAAAGACCATGGGATCTCTGCTTATCCTCCGCCCCATTAGTTTCAGTATCGGCCTCTCAAAAACTATCACATTTATATCTGCTGCACAGAGTCTATAGAACATCTGCTCAACTATGTAAATGGGGAAACCGCAATACCCCTATATGCCCGAAATGTGAGAGAGATCATGGTGACCTTATCTACTTGCTTTGGAGATGTCCCAAACTTTTTCACTACTGGACAGAGGTCTTCCATGTGATTTCTCAAGTGTTTATGTTTAGCATTCCACAAACTCCCGTTGTATGCCTTTTGGGTGCCCTAGAGGAGGAGACTTTAACTCCACAAGCTCATACCACAGTTTTGCGATTGTTATATATCGTTCGTAAGCTGATTGCTCAATATTGGATTGTTTCCAGGATCCCTACCAGAAGGCAATGGGTGGAACTAGTAAACAAACTGTTGATACGAGAAAAGCTGACATACCAACATAGAAATGTTTCCCGCAAATTTTACTCCATGTGGCAACCCTGGCTAGATGTTCCAGGATTGGCACCACACCAGTTGATTAGAGACAGACTTCTTCAGGGCTAAAATTCTTCTAGGGATCCAGAAAAGAGGATTATTAGTTTCCGTGGCGGCCTCACCGATGATTGGTGCAGGCAGTTACAGGCACCAATCTCCCTATGTGGCTTTCAATAAAGCAGCTGACAGCTGCTTTATTGAAAGCTATACAGGGAGATTGGTGCCTGTAACTGCCCTCACAGATTGTCCTGACTGTTCCCTGTGTCCTCTTCTGGCTCTTGGGTCCTGCTCGGGTCCACCTCTGTGCTCCTCCGGTCCCCCCCTCATCCTGGATCTGTCAGGATGGAGAGCGGAGGAGTGAGCAGGTTAATATGTCATGTGCCGACTTCTTCTTTTTCTGAATGAACAGAGTCAGCGATCACTGACTCTGTCCATTCATAACTGAGCGTCATAAACTGTGTTTACGATCTTTCCGTCTTTGAATGCACAGGAGCCATTGTCTCCTGTCCATTTATCTTAAGTGCAGCTGAGGCTGCTGAGAAAGGGACTGGGGAATCTGTGTCCTCAGTCCCTTTCCCTGTCTGAAAAGGGAGATGTCGGGGGTCTGTGAAGACCCCTGAAATCTCACCAAAGCCCCCAACAGGGCTGATAAAAATAACAATAAAAAAAAAAATGAAGAATTGTAATAAAAAAATATTTAAAAGGTTAAATTGTAAAAAAAAAAACACTGACAACCTCCCCCCCCAAATAAATTTTTTTAAAAATAAAATAAAAAACTACTGAGACAGTCCATGCCTCATCAAAAAAAGTATTGGTAATCAGTATTTGCGAGTACTTGTACTCGGTCTTAAAAAAGTGGTATCGGTGCAACCCTAGAATTCAGGACTGGGCCTTGCCTGGGCCACTCCAAAAGGCCCATTTTTTTTCTGAAGCCAGTCTGTGGTGGATTAACTTTGGTGCTTAGGGTCATTGTCCTGCTGAATCACCCTACGTCTACTAAGCTTCAACTGGTGGACAGCCACCTTGACATTATCCAGTAAGATATTTTTGTTAACTTGGGAACGTATTTTCCACTCGATGATGGCAAGTGATCCAGGCCCTGAGGCAGCAAAGCAAGCCCAAATCATGATGTTGCCTCCACAATACTTCACCGTTGTGATGATGTTTTGATGTTGGTAAGCTATGCCCTTTTTCCACCAAATATAGCGAGTATTCTTCCCAAGCAATTCAACTTTTGTGTCATCAGTCTCAAGAAACTTTTTCCCAGTAGTGTTGTGGTTTTCCAAGGTGCTCTTTGGCAAACTTTAGGTGTGCAGCAATGTTTTTTTCTGTAGAGCAGTTGTTTCCTCTTTGGTGTTCTGCTATGGACACCCTGCCTGTTAAAAATCGTATGTATTGTAGACTCATGAATTGGTATGTTTGCCAGTTCCAGTGTCTTCAAGCCCTTAGCTGTTACTCATGGGTTCTTCTTTACCTTATTGAGGATTCTGCATTGTACCTTGGGAGGCATCATGGCGTGGCACCCACTTCTAGGAAGAGTAGCCACAGTATTAAACTGTCTCCATTGATAGAGGATTTGTCTAATTGATAGATGCCTAAACACTTTGAGATTGCTTTGTTTCCCTTTTCAGCCTCGTGCAAATCAACTACTCTTGAGCTTAACTACTCTTCCGAGAGCTCCTTTTTGCAAGGCACGGATCACATGAGCTGATGCTTCCTATGAACAGCAATCTTAAAATGCTTGATTCTATTTTATCAAAGTAGCTTTAAACTAAACGTACAAACTCATGTCATTGATTTGACTTCAGGTGTGCAAACGAATGACTCCAATTAGCTTTCGTTTAAATAATTAGTTGGTGGATTCGCTTACTTTTTCCTCCAGCACTGTAAATGTTTAATGAGTGTGTTCAATAAAGACACTAGAAATTACAATTATTTGTTTGTTATCAGCTTAAAATGGATGTAATGGATGTAAACCCTCACATATACCCAGTAAAGTGAACAGCCTCAGATGATACATAGAGATGAAACCAATCTCCCTACATACATTTACATGTATATCTGCTGTCTTCAGCTTGCTAAATTCTTTAGAAAGTGAACATCGTGTTAGAGATTTTTTCTTCCTGTTCAGCACTAGGTGTGGAGTCTTGGCATACACTGTGTGATAGATGATTGGAGGAAAGGCACACACCTCCGCTCAACATAGGCAAAAGAAGGAAAGGATGTGCAGAGCTGTGCTGTGACAAGACATGCTCTCTGCTAATCTATTTATAGCACCCACCCCGACACAAATTTTAGGCTGATTTTGTCTCAGTTGTCTGAGAACTTGTCAGAAGTTATCATGCTGATAACAGAAGAACGGAGCAGCAAAAAGACGCAGGACTTAGGGCTTTGGCGAGAGATAAGAAAACACTAAAGTTATATGTGCTTAAGTCAATAATTTCATGATTTTCAAGATTTTTTTAAGATTTCATGAATCAGGTTTACATCCACTTTAACCACTTCAATACTGGGCCATTTTACACCCTTCCTTACCAGAGCACTTTTTGCGATTCGGCACTGCGTCGCTTTAACTAACAATTGCGCGGTCGTGCAACGTTACACCCAAACAAAATTGATGTCCTTTTTTTCCCACAAATAGAGCTTTCTTTTGGTGGTATTTGATCGCCCCTGCGGTTTTTATTTTTTGCGCTATAAACAAAAGAAGAGCGACAATTTTGAAAAAAAACACAATATTTTTTACTTTTTGCTATAATAAATATCCCATTTTTTTAAAAAAAAACAATTTTTTTACTCAGTTTAGGCCGATACGTATTCTTTTACATATTTTTGGTAAAAAAAATCGCAATAAGCGTATATTGATCGGTTTGCACAAAAGTTATAGCGTCTACAAAATAGGGGATAGATTTATTGCATTTTTTTTTTTTACTAGTAATGGCGGCGATCTGCGATTTTTTTTTCGTGACTGCGACATTGCGGCGGACACTTCGGACACTTTTGACACATTTTTGGAACCATTCACATTTACACAGCGATCGTTGCTATAAAATTGCATTGATTACTGTGTAAATGTGACTGGCAGGGAAGGGGTTAACACTAGGGGGCGCTGCAGGGGTTAATGTGTTCCCTATAGGAGTGATTCTAACTGTGGGGGGAGGGGACTCACAAGGGGAGGAGACCGATCAGTGATCCTCCGTACTGGGATCACATGATCGGTCTCCTCTCCCGCTGACAGGACGTGGAGCTGTGTGTTTACACACACAGCTCCACGGTCCCGCACGGTCCCGTTGTTTTAGCGGGGAATCGCGGGTGCCCGGCGGACATCGCGGCCGCCGGGCACTCGCATCGGGTCCCGAACGAAGCCGCGGGCGCGCGCGCCCCCCCAGGCGGCCGGGAAGGAGAGGACGTCATATGACGCCCACCCAGGATGGGAGATCCACCTTGTGGGCGTCATATGACTATACGGCGGTAATGAAGTGGTTAAGCACACTGAGGTTGATTTACTAAATATGATGCACTCAGAATCTGGTGCAGCTGTGCATGTTAGTCAATCAGCTTCTAACTTCAGCTTGTTCAGTTAAGCCCTGTCAATAAAACCTAGAAGCTGAGCAGCACCACATTTTGCACTCTCCAGTTTTAGTAGATCAACCCCACTGTGTTTGTCTATTGTTGTGACTTAGATGAGGAGCAGATCACAATTCATGGCAAATCACTGCAAAAAAACAATGAATTCCAATGGATTCACATTGTCTCTGTCTTTGTCATTGTACAGTATGTATTTTCACTGAGCGCAAAATTCCTATATTTCAAAGGTGCATTTAAAACATAAATGTAGTAATAAGTAATAATAAATGCAGAGCTGTATTCATTTGTGTCTTTTCTAACAGCTTTAACTGAGTCCAGTCTTCTTAGTGTGGGTATTGTTAGGTCCGAAGCAGTTCTTATAGTAGTATTCTGCAATAAAATGAAAGTTTGCCACTTTAACAAAGCTTCATATTTATTTATCGTTTTGGAACATGGCCATCTCTCATATGCAACTGCTGGATTTTATGTTGTTAGTTGTTCTCCCCATAGGATCATAATGAGTTTAAAAACTATAGCTTTTCCACTGAGTAAAATCTAAGAGTGACAAGTCAATTACTGAGTCACTATCAGCTGCTTTATTGCTAAAGCTTCAATATATTCCTTAACCATTGTAAGTTATTAGACTTTGTGAGTCAGCCTCCCGAGCTCCTTTTAATTTGTCTCCCACCTCTGCCGTATGCCTCTTATGCAGCATCCGAAACATGACAAACCTACCATTATGTTGGTAACGTTAACTGAAATTTTAAATGTCACAACAACAAATCAAAACACTGACGCTGAACAATATATTACACTTTACAACCACAGCATCGGATACAAGTTGAGTGATGGCTGGAACAGCACATAAAAAGTTAACACAATAATATAATGGGGTTATTATTATTACAGGGAACAAATTCTTAAAGCTTATCTGATAAAAGGTTGCTTCACAATACAAATTCAAATAACACAGTAGGAAATGATAATATATTCATACTCAAGTTTTTTTTTCCAATACGGTATTCCTAACCATATAGTTCAATTAATAACTAAATATAGTTTGTTTTTTTCTAATGGTATTACATGTCATTTATTTTTGTGCATATTTTATTATTTTATTTATACACTAGATTGGTGATGATGATTATTATTATTATTTTCACAAATGTTTGTTATATTGTCTCTCTCTACCCCCTTCAACACCTACTATATATGGCGAAAACAGGTTATATGTGTAGTATACTGTAAGTCTATATATATACTGTGTACCCAGTATATTGTACATACATACAATATGTATATCTCCTGTGAGATATATTATATGGATGTCGCACCACTTCCTTAAATTAAATCTCTCTAAAACTGAGCTATTAATATTCCCCCCTGCCCGTGCCCCCCTCCATGACTTTTCCATCAAAATCAACAATGCAACTATCAGTCCCTCCCCTCACGCCAGGGTACTTGGTGTAATCCTAGACTCGGACTTGTCATTTCAGCCTCAAGTCCAATCGCTGTCAAAAGTTTGTAGACTTCACCTCCGTAACATCTCTAAAATTCGCCCCTTTTTAACAAATGACACCACCAAGCTCCTCATTCACTCCCTCGTTATCTCTCGCCTTGACTATTGCAACTCCCTTCTCATTGGCCTGCCTCTCCATAGGCTCTACCCTCTTCAGTCTATCATGAATGCTGCTGCCAGACTTATCCACCTTACCAACCGTTCAGTGTCTGCCAACCCTCTCCTCTAATCCCTACACTGGCTCCCAATCACCCAGCGAATTAAATTCAAAATACTAACCACAACTTACAAAGCCATTCACAACTCTGGGCCGAGCTACATCACCAATCTTGTCTCCAAACATATCCCAAACCGTCCTCTCCGCTCTTCTCAAGATCTCCTCCTGTCAAGCTCTCTTGTTTCCTCCTCCCATGCTCGTCTCCAGGATTTTTCCAGAGCCTCTCCCATCCTCTGGAACTCGCTGCCTCAACCTGTCCGGCTATCCCCTACTCTAGCTACCTTCAGGCGATCCCTGAAAACTCATCTCTTCAGGGAAGCCTATCATGTCTCCAACTAATCTTCTACCACTTCCATCAGCTCATTCCCCACTGTTACAACCTTTTGTATCACCTCCCCCACCCTATTAGATTGTAAGCTCTTCTGAGCAGGGCCCCCTTAATCCTCTTGTATTTTATTGTATTATAACTGTATTGTCTCCCTTTTTATATTGTAAAGCGCTGCGTAAACTGTTGGCGCTATATAAATCCTGTAATAAATAAATAAAAATAAATAAATATTAGTTTTCAATAACAATTTTTACAATGTCAATAGTAAGGGTAGAATAATCTTTATGCAAAACTCTAAACAAATAATATATTATTAATAAAGGAATATATTACTATATGGCTTCAAAACCACAAAATTAAATATGAAATTCTGTACCATTAGGTTTCCTTTTAAAATATATTTAAGATAATAAATAAAAGTAACAGATGTGAAACAGGTAGTGGATCAGTCAACAACAAATTAATTTATAAAGCTTGAGAATGTAGGTCCAAATCCCGACAAAAAAAGGTTAAAAAAACAAAAACAAATTCAAAAACAAACAAAAAATTTAACAAAAAAAAAATATAGAAATTCTATTTGTTAAAAAAGGGGTCAGACTGGATGGACCACTTGTCCTTTTTGTGCTACCACTGGTTCTATAATATTTAAAATCTATTATTAAATATGAAATATTATTAAATATTTAATAGAATTTGGATAGCCATTATGTTAACCCAGGAATTGCTTGTAAATATAATGAGCATTATCTATGTAGACCAGATTTTTGCACAACTGTAGGTTAATAAAGTAAGGTATATATTATAACATTCTTACAGAATATCACTTTTTCCAGTATACCAGCAAAAATTGTGTTGTGGAACTACTGGTAAAAAAATATAAGATAATGTAACGGTAAATGTTTCCTTGACCATATTAGGTATAGTTTTTCATAGGATAGTACTCTTGACATTGCTAGCGTTTCAAAATAAAAGTGTTTTAATTCATGATTCCCCTGCTAAATTCTCACACATATAGGCATGTTGGACTCACTTCCAGACCACAAACAGATACAAAACTTTAAATGGGACTAGACCCCACCATCCCTCCAAATTAAACGCAGACTGCGAAACATCTAATCCCAAACAGGCAGGACCTCCAGCTATAGACGTTGAGCCTACCTACCCTACTCAAGGGATGAGTCTGGGAGGACCCCCGTCAAGGAGGACTACTACTACTAATACTCAAGAGTCATATTAGGACTCTCTAACATTTTCACCTTACCATGCAATTATGTTTCTACCTAATAGACATAGCCTTGTCTATCGCGGAGAACAAGGAGGCGACTCCACTTTCTTCCCTTCCACCCCTATCAATCCCTTCCTCTTTCCTCCCCTCTCTCACACCTCCCCCTATACCCCATATAACCCTTCAGGTAACCCCCAAACTGTCCCAGTTTTCTCCATATAAAAATCTCAGAAACATTGGATTGTACCGAATGGAACTCTTTCTAAACGATTGGCAGACCTGTCTACGACTCAACCTTTTTCCACTCACTTAGCCATACTCATCCTCCCCCAGGCTCTTCATTTTCACAGAAATGAGACTCCAGCACTACATTCATTACCAAATAAATTCACTTCTGCTATGGTTGAATCCATTCTAAAACTTTTCTTACATGTTCCATCTGGAAGTTCAGACCGATGACTGTTCAAGATGTTAGTATATGCTTACTATGTATACAAGCACCTAAAATATGCTTTTCACTGTTGGCAGATGTACTTAGTGTATGTCACTACTGTGTATTGTTCTTTACTTACAATAAAATATTGTTGAAAAAAAATGTTTTAATTTTTTTTCTAAAGTGTATATGCACAGAAATGAATACATTTAGTGACTGGCAAAGCACAGTATTAAAATGCCAACCACCTATAGACTTTTAATCAGTATAAATTAAAAAAAAATGACTACATTATTTATATTATCTGCTTGTGCTAAATATTTACAGTGACTGCTGGTAAACAAATACATATTTTTTAGTTGTAAATACACATATTGTTTAATGATAAGCAGTCATGTTACATTCCTTTACATGTTCTTATCTAATTTGTGTGATCGGTACTCATTTTATTTAGTGTGGTCATACAGCATTATTATCTTGTCTGATGTGTCATGATTTTTTAAAATGTTATTGTCGGACTAAATTTACCATTTTGTATAAGAAACAGAATACATCAAAACACATTTAATATCTATGAGATATACTTTATGTATATATATAATGCATGATAGCTTTCAAAATGTTATTACAGTTTTCTGTAAGCTTGCTGATCTTTATAGAAAAGACTAATCGCCAATGGAATGAGTTACCCTTGCATTTATTACCATAAAAAGCCTTGACCTGTCTTTAAAAGCGTTTAAAAGATGGTATGACATAGACCACAGTATAAGCACGTCATTCGACTATATGAAGCTTCTCTTGCAATGAAGAGAGAAGACAGAGAATTGTAAAACCATGTATCGAGGTGAAGAGTTGCTCTTGTTACTGTCTGTTGCATGAGTCATCTTCGATATTAACATTAATATCATCTTCAAGTTATTGAAGCCTGAGCCTATTTGCATAGATGCGGTGTGGTAGGTGCAGGTGTGTGATATTCTCAGATTTACCATGCATGGATGAGTACCAGGTTAAGGAGAGATTGCACTTCTAAATAAAGGTTAATGTTGGACAGGCCAAAATTAATCAAAAGAAATAAGAATTTTAGTCATATTACTGAGCGTGATACAAACAATCATTAAAATCCCTAGATGTTACATTGTCACTCTAAAAAACACAATCTGAATGATTTTTATAATTTTTTCAATACCTAAAAAAAAAAACATCATTGGCTACTGACTTATGCCGCGTACACACGAGCGAAAAATCTTGGATTGTTTTTTCAAAGGAATTCCGCTCAAGCTTGGCTTGCATACACACGGTCACACAAAAGGGGGACACAAAAGTTTGCTGAACTTTTGACCGTCAAGAACGTAGTGACATACAACACTACGACGAGCCGAGAAAATGAAGTTCAATGCTTCCAAGCATGCGCCAAATTGTTTCCGAGAATGCGTAGGAATTTTGCACATCGGAATTGGTACAGACGACTGAAAAATTGAGAACCTGCTCTCAATCTTTTGCTGGCTGGAATTCCGCCAGCAAAAGCCCGATGGAGCATACACACGGTCGCATTGCCCGACCAACAGCTCTCATCGGACTTTTGCTGGCGGAGTTTCCAATCGTGTGTACGTGGCATAACTCCTGTTATATGATGGAAACGCCTCATATGAGCTTACATTTAAGCAGATGATATCCTTGAAAAACCAAATGTATCTGCTCAAGGAACTATTATACTGTCTATCAGCAAACTAAACACAAAGTCCGCAGGTTCATTTAAACACAGTTAGCTTAAAGCGGTTCTGCACCCATCCATAGAAGTATGTCTCTATGGCTTCCCTATCCTGTAAGATGACAGAATTGACGGTTCAATTCTGCATCTTTTAAGCTTACCTTGAATGATGGCTTCATCTGTGTTCTTCTCCCTGCGGCGGTGGGCGGGCTCTCTGCGTCGATCGTCGTTGCTTCCTTCTACTTCGCAATGTCTTCTGGGACCTGGCGCTGTGTCTTGTGGGCTATCTCGCTGTGTCTCCTGGGATCAATCCCAGGAGACTTTGCGGGGGTCCCGAGGCGAAATCTCGCGGGATTAGCGCCGCCGCCCGTTGTGATGGCAACCTGAGCTGTTGGCGCCGTTACTGCGCACGCGCGAAATCGGCGAAAATCCACAGGTGGATTGTGGGCCAGCAACCTGGAAGAAAAGGACCGGAGTCATTTCAGGTGCCCACACTGAAGATGGAAGCCGTCAAGAAGAGTTTTTTAAAGTGCACATTCCGGACGAAAAACAGAAGAAAGAAGACCAAGAACTCAAACAGGTGAGTGACATTTATGCAAACCACATTACACCACATAACACACACAAAAAAAAAAAGACAAACACAGTGTAGAACCGCTTTAAAGTGAAAATAGGCAAATGACAGATACTGTAAAATGATAAATACCTTAGATAGATGAATCATCCCTCGCAAACTCTTTTATCTGTTTACAAAAAAAAAGACAGGTTAAAAATTACTAATATGAAAATGAAGTGGTGGCAAGCTTGGTTTATGGGGTCTATGTGCCATATTTACATCAAAGGGTTACCAACCACCATGATTAATACTGTGTTTACTTACTACAAAATCAATTTAAGTCACAGAGATAGCTTTTCAGTCAGATAGACATTGTGCTAACTCTGCTCCATTTTCTTAGTCTGACCATACATCCCAGTGCATTCCATAACCTAAAAGACTGTGGGGGTTATTTACTAATGCTGGAGAGTGCAAAATCTGGTGCAGCTCTGCATAGAAACCAAGCAGCTTCCAGGTTTTATTGCCAAAGAGGATTGAACAAGCTGAAGTTAGAAGCTGATTTAGTAAATCTCCCCCTTTGTCAGACATGCCCCTTCTCTTACTCCACACATAAGTGCAGTCCGAGTAGTATATGTAATACAGTTCAGAGTATATAGTGCAATCCGTGTAGTATATATAATACAGTTTAGGGTATATAGTGCAGTCATTGTAGTATATATAATACAGTGGAAAATATATAGTGCAGTCACTGTAGTATATATAATACAGTGCAAGGTATATAGTGCAGTGCAGAGCATATAATACAGTGTATTGAAAGGGTTAAGGGGAACCCTATAAGGCCCTTTGATTTTTCATGTTCATGTCCCATAGACTTTAATAAGGATTGCATGTTCACTATAACTTTTTGCCTGTTCGAGGTGTTCTGGGGCGAACCAAACTATCCCTATCTGCTAATAAGAAGAAGATAGAAGCTTCTAAGTGGCAACAGTACAGTACCAAAAAAAGCCTTATGGTTAATCTAGGAGAGAAGATGGGGGAAGGAAAATACCTATTTTTAGGTAGACACAATGTCTGCTTTAACTGAGGTTTGTAAGAAAAAATTAAAATAAACTTGGACATTTTAAATGCAGTGTAGCCATGTTTGGGGGAGGTTATGATAAATGAACAATATATTGTGCTAAACCTGTAGGTAAATAAGAGAACCAGAACCTTCACTAAGTGGAAGTGTGGTTTTGACAGGACAGGGCCTCAGTGAACAGAGGGGATTCCCTTACTGGGGAATTAATCATTAATGCAAACAAAGTAGCTGGAAGCAGATGAATTACTGCAACCAGAATATAACATTAACCATAAGCATATACAGTAGATGCATACCAGTATAGACATAATACAAAATACGAATAGATTAATTACAGTACATACATCCAATGTACAAACAGGTATTATCAGCAAAGAGCTCTTGTGGAATTGTGCACATACAATATATCCAGGTATATACAGTCATGGCCAAAAATATTGGCACCCTGGCCTTTCTGTCAGATAATGTTCCACTTCGCCCCGAAAATTGTTTATTTTATTTTATTTCTTTTGTTTGTATTGGCATGATGCAAAATCTGACACATTCCACACAAAACTTTAAAAATGGACTGGACAAAATTATTGAAACCTTCTCAAAATTGTAAGAATTAATTGCATTTCAAGTTTGTGATGCTTCTGTAATTTGTAATTAAACTCATCTGTATCAATTAACAGGTGCTGACAATATAGAAATCACACCGGCAACTAATTAAAATGGTGAACAATTGACGCAACCTTTCTGTTGTGTGTCTCTGTGTGCCACACGGAGCATGTAGAATAAAAAAAGTAGCAAAGAACTGTCTGAGGATTTGAAAACAAAAATTGTGGAAAAGCATGGACAATCTCAAGATTACAAGTCTATCTCTAGAGATCTTAATGTTCCTGTGTCCACTGTGCACAACATTGTCAAGGAGTTTACAGCCCATGGCATTGTAGCTAATCTCCCTGGATGTGGACAAAAGCGAAAAATTGATCAAAGATTGCAATGAAGGATTGTTTGAATGGTGGATAAAGAACCTTGATCAACTTCCAGACAAATTCAAGCTGACCCTCAGGCACAGGGTACAACTGTGTCAGCGTGCACTATATGTTGCCAGCTGAATGAAAAGGGACGCTATGATAGTAGACCCAGGAGGACCTCACTGCTGATACAGAAACATAAAAAAGCCAGATTGGAGTTTGCCAAAACTGGACGCCAAAATCCTTTTGGGAGAATGTGCTGTGGACAGACAAAACGAATTTACATCTTTTTGGTAAAGCCCATTATTCTACTGTTTTCAGAAAAATAAATGAGGCCTCTAAAGAAAAGAATACAGTCCCTACAGTCAAACATGGTGGAGGTTCACTGATGTTTTGGGGTTGCTTTACTGCTCCAGGCACTGAATGTCTTAACCGTATGCATGGCATTATGAAATCTGAAGACTACCAAAGAATTCTGGGGTACAATGTAGGGACTTAGTGTCAGAAAGTAGGTCTTTGTCAGAGGTCATGGGTCTTACAGCAGGACATTGACTCAAAGTATGTGTCAAAAACCATCCAGAAATGGTTTAAGACAGAGCGCTGGAGAGTACTGAACTGGCCAGCAATGAGTCCAGATCTAAATCCCATAGAGCACATGGGGAGAGAGCTCAAAACAGCAGTTGGAAAAAGGAATTCTTCCAATCTGAGAGACCTGGAGCAGTTGGCGAAAGAAGAGTGGTCCAAAATTCCAGTAGAGAGGTATGAGAGACTCATTGATGGTTACAGGAAGCAATCGATTTCAGTTATTTTCTTTCAAGGGGTGTGCTACGAAATATTCAATTGAGGGTGCTAATAATTTTATCTAGTCCATGTTTGCAGTTTTGTGTGGAATGTGTCAGATTTCGATTTTTGTTTCTCTACTTTTTGTGTCATAACAATACAAACAAAATAAATAAACATGAGAATAAACATGAGAATGCCTAAACATTTGTAATTGCAACAATTTTCTGGGCGAAGTGGTGCATTCTCTGACAGAAATGCAGGGGGTGCCAATATTTTTGGCCATAACTGTGTAGTTATTAATAGGGATACCTGCAAATGAATGTTGCAACAAAGTCCAGTTGCAATGGCCCCTGAGAATGATGTGGCATCTGTCTTTGTGTTGGAGACCTGCAGACAAGGTCAGCATTCACGCAGGGATTCTCCAACTGTTGTCCAACCCACCTGGAATGGGTATCACCTTCAGGAACTGTGTTGTGGCACTGGAGCTCAACGTCAGCCTATCTACTCTGAGCTTAATCCCTACCTAGTAGTTTCTAATCAGACATGCAACTGGACCTCTAACTACCAGAAGTGGCCATAGGATGCCTAACCTGGCTCTAGCCTATGCTTATTATTGACCCCTAAGCTGAAACTAGCTTTAAAATCCCAGACCAGAAGGGACAGGGTTACCTAGAATAACATGAGTTGCATATAAACTATATTGCAATAAACAAATGTACCTACTAATAAACTGGAAGGTAACCACTGCACATATATAGTAGCACAGATCTAGCTATCTGGCACAATGCATGTGAGATAATAACAAGAGGACAGAGATATTGAAATTATAAACAAAACCAAAAGGTTAACCCTGTGCTAGAAATAAACCAAAATATATTGAAAAATAACTAAATAAAAGCGTCCGGCACCAAAAAGTCAAATACAAAAACTCAAATACAATGTGACGAATAAGAATGCAGCACTAATATAATATTAAAAAGATATATTTGTATCAAAGAGAAGTAATGGTGAAAAAACTCTCTACTAAGAAAACTAAGGCTTACACCTTACAGAAAATAACTATAAAGTGATAAACCAATAGCTTCTATGAACTAGTGAGACGAGAATCAAATTGAATGTAAATCAACTGATGCATAAAAGTAATGGTGAAAAGCTCTCAACTAACAAAACTAAAACAGATTGCGCATGGCAAAAAAATTGTGACAATAATGAGTGATAAGGCATAAATAATGAGTCTGTAACAAATATGAAAATAAATGAAAAATGATTTGGCGAATCACTAAAGAACAGAAAAAACAAGAAAACAAAGTCCCATTCCAATAAAAACTGTGCAAAAAAGGAAGATCAAAAAAAGTCCAAATAAGGTGTAAAAATAATAATCCAAAGGAAAGTAAGTGAAACCAGGTCCTATATCCAAGATGATAGCACACCAGAGTGAGTATTAATGCTCCTTACCGACTACAGATGACCGCCGTAAGGTGGTCACCAGGCACAGGGAAATTCAGGTCTCCCAGGAACCTATAACAGCTTCTATAGTTGCAGCTATAATCGTGGCACTTTATATTGTAGGGGCAATTCTAAATTGGCTCTATCGTCCCTTTTTTTGCTCGACTTCCCTTAACCCCTTCACACATTGCAAGCAAATTGGAGGATAGCACAGAGTGTGGGTAATGTAAACAGAATCCAGGTGGTGGAAGGGGAACTGCTCACCAAGTTCTCTTAGTTATAATAAATCCATCAGCTAGATATTGAAATGGCTACTCAAGAACCTATGGGCAGCTGTAGTTAAATTATTAGAACATAGGAATACTTGCATAATAGTCTCTACCCTGGTCTGGGTAAAAATACAACAACAGCATCTCCCCTGGCCAGGACATGTGTCTGAGACTCTTTCTTTCTATCTCCACTTCCTACTTCTGGGGTTTCCTAACCAAGATGACAGAGAGATCTAATGCTAATACATAATTATACAGCTGCTTTAACAGCTAAGTGTAGAGGGCACATAAACCTAAGTTGCTTTCATTTAAAGTCACATGCAAAAAGTGATCAGAATGTTTACTTTCAATTACAATTAGCATTTCAGAGTTTTTACATGCTGGGTATACAGTATTTTTTTTAATTAAGGTGACTATTCATACAGTGTGGTGGTTTGTGTGTCGGATCCTCAGGACAATCTATCTATGTTTATGACCTCACATACAAGGTCCAGGTCTTCTGATAAGAGGTTTGCATTTGGTTGAAGTTACCACATGTGAATGCTGTTTACACAGTACACTTATTGGATCTGGACTTTTTTTCTGGAAACACTTTTTTACACAGTGCAGCTATTACAAATGGACTTTTTTGCATTAGATTTATTTTGTTTAATGTTATATTTCTTATATTAATGTCTTATTATTTGCACCATTATTTACGGTAGTCATTTATAGGAAAAGCAGAACATTTTTAGGTTTATGGTTTGGTCGTGTCCTGTATTTGTCTTTGTTTTTTTAGTGCACCTTCCAGTAAAAAATATTTTCATTTTTCTTTTTTATATGTTAGTATTTTGGTTTCACCTATTGCAGAGTTCATATTAAACAGAATATTTACATTGACACAGATAGCCAGAAAAAACAGGGATGAGCTTTGGGTTCATGTTGATTATGAGTTCGGGAGAGGGAATAGAGAAAAGAGGGTGCACCAGCATTGTGCATTATCTTTTTGTAAATGTATTTGTAAAAACAGATTAAAAACTACTCACAAACGTGAAGATAATTCGTTTTGTAAAAGCCTCCAAATGGTGGCAGTCAATCCAGGTATGACAGTCTCCAGATAGTGAACGAGAGGACTTCAGGACCACTGCTGGCTTACATGATTTGAAGGGATACCTTTTTCCTCAGAGCTGATTATGAGTTCAACCTGAACCTGAGCTGTTCCCTGTTTGCCGAACAAGTGAATTAAATAGCCAAGTTTGGCCAGCTCACCTGCCCGCCCTAACTACAGCCACTAAATGATAGTTTTCAGTCTCCCGTCGGCCATCTTGTTACCATTGTAAACAAGCGAATGAGCATTCTGGGTGATGTAATTGATCGTATATGGTCATGACCATATTTATCCAAACATACCAGCAAGCTTCTTAGGCCTGTTTGTTCAAATTCAGAAGCCTGCCAGGTTGCTGTTATTTGCAGCAAGAGTACAAAAGGAGGGGATTGTTGCTGTAGATACCTATTTCGTGCTGGTGGGGGGTCATCCAACATGATTGACAATGAGGGATTCGTATATCTGGGGGCAACCTTATTTTAAAGGGGGCTACCAGATTCTGATAATTCCCCCCTGTAGGTGCACAACCTATTGAGTCAGGGATGTGGGAATGAAGCCCCACTGATAAGGTACGCTCACCATGTTTAGGGCATGTGGCTTGGTATGGTCTCCCTTTCTTGGCCAGCCAGGCTGCATCCTGGATAGCATAGATTTTGGGGGGCCCAACATTTTTCTTGCATTTTTTTTTAAATGGAGTTCCTCTTAAAAATGCATACTAGACCACTATCTAGGATGAGGACCTGCCACATTATTTTGTTTTTTATTTGGTAGGGATCCAACTTAAAAATGCATACCTGACCCTTATCCAGGTATACAGCCTGGGTGGCCAGTACAGGAGGGGGCAGAGGAAGTGTGTCCCTTAGAATCCATCCTAGATAAGGTATGGATTTTTAAGTAGGTCCCCAAGTAAGTAAATAAAATACAAAATTGTTGCAAAGTATTGTATTAAACAAAAAATATCTCAAGATGTAAATCCAACATCAATCATGTAGTCTAATGATGCCGATTCATCATTAATCATGATAAAAGAAGCGCTAAAGACCTGCTGACACAAGCACAACAACCCGTGCCAGTGATTCTCTCCTGACAAATTCTTGCTGCAAATGATAGCTCCATGGCTGGCAACTGAATATATAAAAACCTGCCGGAAATGCTAGCTCACACCATATTTGGTCAATGACATCACTTGGAATCTTCTGACTGCTTTGTTAAGAAAACAAAAAGAAGGCCAGGGGTTAGAACTGTCATATAGTGGCCAAAATGTTTTATGTAAATTTTGCTGGAGTACATCTTACAGATACACCTCTTCACTTGCATGTTTAAGGCATCCCTCAGACATTGTAATTTAAAGGACATATCTATTTTTAATGATGAGCTTATGTAACTAGTCTCCCTTTGGCCAGATGGATTACTATAAGAGATGTGGCTCTGGAGGTGATACTGAAGGAGTTAATTACAGAGATTTGAAACCTAACACAGAGCCCTTAGAGACCCACTTATTACTGTAAGGGGTTCCATATCTTCCGGTGAGTGATTTTAGTCACTGAGGTAATAAAGCACAGAGGAGGAAATGTGTGATGACAGGCTGTTGGCGGAAAATCCGACCACATGTATGCTTCATCGGACAATTGTTGTTGGATTTTCCGCAGACAAATGTTGGCTAGCAGGTTTTAAAATTTTCTGCGACCAAATGTCTGTTGTCGGATTTTCCGATCGTGTGTACACAAGTCCGTCGGGCAAAAGTCCAAAGTACAAACACGCATGCTCAGTCTTGTGAACTAGCTTTTGTAATGGAGAATTAACATTCGTGACGAGGCAAATTATGAAATCTCTAAATGCAGCAAACAATTCTCTTCTTCTTTAATGGGATAATAATGAAGATGCTTTGCTGGTGATACTGATGGAGTTATTGCAAACTAATTTTCAAAGGATTTTTTTTTCTAGTGATATCAAGAATAATATTATTATGCTTTTTTTATTTTATTTGGGCAAGTTACCAAACACCATTATCCCGTAGTTTTTAAGATCAAAGATACAACTATGATGGTGTCCCTTGTCAATTTTACATTGTATTTTTTTAAATGTAACTGCCTATTCCCAAACTGTCATTTGAAGTAAAACACATAGCCAAGTATTATTCTACACAATTTTTTTATTGTTCAATAAAAAAAGAAAAAAAATAAAATTAAACATGCTATCTGCCAATAGAACTTAACCAAAAAGTGCATTCTATGCATCCAAAAATATAGAAAATATACCAAATCAAATCATTATTCAACCAAAAAAATAATATCAAAGCAATAACTCCAAGGCCAATAATAAATAACACGCTATCTTCTCTGATTCCGCAACATGTCTGGTTGACGAACGGCCTTTCAGAAACTAACTGAAAAGCACTAAATGAAAAGCGCTAAATAAAAATTGCGAAATGAAAGCGAAAACTGAAAAGTGCAAAATGAAATGAAAAGCGCAAATTAACACTCACCAAACTTCTACTAACACAAAATTAGCAGAAGGAGCCCAAAGGATGGCGCTAAAGAGCTGAAAAACCACGTAGTACATCAGTATGTTTCTGTATGTTGGCCAACAATTCCTTGCTGTTTTGTATGCAAGACAAGTTTGGGCCAATGCCCTTCAGACAAAAGTCCACAGTTTTTGTTGGCCAACAATCTGATCGTGTGTACGAGGCTTTAGTCTGTAAATGTCTCAACTAACTTTGCACTTCTAGACTTTGCAATATTTGCAGACACTTCTTTGCAGAACTGCTCAAGTTCAGTTAAAATTGATGGTGACCATTTGTGGACTGCAGTCTTCAAGTCATTCCACAGATTTTCAATGGGTTATTGGGGTTTAGGTGTTATGTTCCGGGGTTTAGTTTTTTTTTAATGTTCAATGACTGTACAGTGAACTATACTTTGCTTGGTACGCTCATGATCACTAGTTCCAATCACTCACCACTGATGTGGTAGGAGGGGGTGTAACCGCTTCAGGAAGGTCGAACAATGGTAAACCTCTTCCCCAGTGTAGAAGCCACAGGTGCTGGCAATGCATATAGCAATAGATAGGAAGTATTTCTGGACAGCTGCACTCCGGAAAAATTACCTTTTATTCAAAAAAACACAAGATCAAAAATACATGCCACAGCAGAGTGGACAAAAAACTGATGCGTTTCACACTACACACAGTGGTTATGATCTTTCTGGAGTGCTGCTGTCCAGAAATACTTCCTATCTATTACTCACCACTGATGTAAAATAAAGAAAAAAAGTTTTGGCTATACATACACTTATTGATCAAAAGCATAACAATGATGTGACAGACCTAACCTGGACAGGGGCTTTTGGCGATGACTGGGTGCAAGCCTCTTATACACTGACTATGGGCCCTGGCTTTTGGGCGAACGCTGCTCTTTGGGAGGTGTTCCTGGGGGATCCTTGGAGTGGTCTTGTTTCTGATTTGAGTTTGTGTCTCCCCAGAACACACAGAGGCCCGTGATCCTTTTTAAGGACCTAGATGCCATATTTCCAGCAGTGACTGCTTCACACTGTGGGACTCATAGCAGATGTTAATCTCATCAGCTCAAGCCATCTGTCTTTCACCCATTATTAATTGTGCTAATTAACTCACCTATTGTCGGCTAGCAAACTACTGTGGAAATGAACTTATGATAATGTGTAGTGTGTAGTGTACTTTGTGAGCTCGGTGCCAGCCAGTCTGACCTAGAATGAGATATCTGATTAATCACAACATTGTCCAGGTGACTAGTTGTTTAATTAACATAATGTTTATAGTATATGTTGGTTGTTGTAATTCTATTCCTGTGTACAGTTTGCATTGTTAGGGTAATATGATCAGAAGGGGGATGACCTACTGTAGGGTATAAAGTATGTGTCTGAGTTTCAATAACAGTCATTCCTTTGGTATTTACCTCACATCTTGTCTGTGTACGATGTTTGGGGTAAAAAGGGCTGGTATCAGCTCTCGATCGGCTCGGAACAGTTTGGAGGGCAGGAAGCGCTGTTTGGCAGACGGAAGCACCTAGTCAGGTGCCCAAGCGGTTCCATCACAAATGATATTTGTGTACTTTTCCATCATAAAAGACAAAAATGTGCAGCTACTATCAACAGCCCCCTCCTTATGTATCAAGTATGTGGAATTAAAATGCACTGTAGCAACAGAGACATTAATAGCCCCTTTGGCAGTTAGGATATAAAGTAGAGCCATTATGACTGTGTAACCAAAGCTGTAAATGTAGCCTGTAAGATTCTGAGGAATGACATCCTGTAATATCTAAGAGGTGAATTATTAGGCTTGACATACAGACTTGTCAGCTTATTCTGTCAGTGTCCTGTAAGCTGGCATTTCTGCTGTCTGTAATAGCTCATTCATTTATTTTGTGTGCAGCAGTAACATTTTTAGGCGTTAAACAAAGTGTGCAGGCAGAATTACAGAAGGACCCAGGAATCTGAAATGCTACATGAACTGACACATCATTATTTAAGCTCCTTCTTGCCTTTTCCTTATCCTCATAGTCTCAGAGGAGCATATTTATAAAGCAGTAAATGAGACTTTCACCAAACTTTCACTGCATGGTGAATCAATCATTGCCTTTTAATTCACAAGCACCAAGAAGATTCACCAGCAGTAAATGTTTGCATTATGTCAAATTCACTTTTTTTAAGTATACAATGTTTGTCTATGTTTTGGCTGTTGCTCAAAATTAGCCGGTGGACATGAGATTCATTGATTGCAAATATGCTTATTTATTTCTTTGGGCTATTTTTGCTATCTATTCATCCCCTTGAGGAGCTCTCTTGCTCGCATTACTCTATATTTCTTTTAGTTTATCCTAGGTGCCCCTATTGGGCATATTCTTTTCCACCCAAATGCTGGTGTGTTACTCAGATTTTTCCCCTTGCAGTTAACCAAAGACACATCTGGGCTCTATTGGTGGCCAACCCTGGCTATCGGTCAGGGATGTCTGATAAGATCCCATGAGTGTGCATGAAACAGCTCTTCCATGTAGTATATCTTCCTGATGAAGCTCATTGCAAAATGCCTTGAATAATTACATACCATCAATGCTTATTTCATGTTATGTGTAACTTTTTATTGAAATGCGATATACAGGCATACCCCACTTTTAAGTACACAATGGGATTTATTTACTAAAGCTGAAAAGTGCAAAATCAGGCTCACTTCTGCATAGAAACCAATGAGCTTCCAGGTTTTATTACCAAAGCTTAATTGAACAAGCTAGGGTTAGAAGCCCATTGGTTTCTATGCAGAAGTGCTTGATTTTGCACTTTTCAGCTTTAGTAAATAAACCCCATTGTGTACTTAAAAGTGGGGTATGCCTGTACAAATACAGTTGTAGTATTTCATGAATGGCATTCTCTAAATAAGATGTGTTGGTGAAGACCACCCTTTGATCATCTATTGTGATATATTTTACTTATGAAATATTTTAGAGCAAAGGAATAAGTTATTTTTTATCTATTTTTTCTATTTTTTATAATGCCACCTTAAAAGTCCTACCTATTGCTATGCAAATTCAGCTCCATTTATAACTTGGGAATACAGTACCAGGTGATCCTAGTCTCAGATTATGGCTTTATCTTGACTTAAATGGCCACTGAGTTGCTGAAACTGAATAAGCATGCAGCCAGTAAAGTATTCTAATGCTTGGTCAAGGTAAATAGATTGTGAATAAAAAAAAGTTGATTGCCCAGGTATAAGCACTTTTAAAAAAAAGTCAGCTCCTCTATTTTTAGGATACCAAGTTCCAATTTAAACCTGCTGTATCAGTCATTACAGTAATTATCAGTCATTAATCCATGTTTGAAAATATACATGAAATTCCCCCACCACTATGAAGGTACCTTTGTAAGGTCAACGGCAGCCACAATTTTTTTGATAGACTTGAACAGCATAATTAATTCTGTTTAACTGTTGTCCATGACCCTGTTGGGGAGATTTTATGACACATTCTATCTCTGTGACCTTGAAAAATACAAAATAGGGGACAATTGTTACCAGGAGAGGAAGATACAGATAGCAATAATAGCATGACAGAGAGTCTATACAGAAAAAAAAAATATTTTGCTGAAACCTGTGTCCCCACTGAGAGATTCTCCATCACTTGTTGCAGGAAGTAAAGGGCAATCTTCCCAATGAAAAGCAGACCACAATCAAAACCTGACCATTGTTAGGTCTTTTCCATGAAAGGAAAAAATAAATAAATAATGGGGCATATAAGGTAATTTTAGAAACTCCATATTTAGTGATATATTTGTATTTACATAATGGAGACATCTGATTTTACTAAAACATTACAAACAGGTTTCTAGGTAGTCCCGTTTCCCAGCTAGCAGTTCTAAAGGCTGGAAAATTCTGATCACTTAAAATGAACTTTCCTGTCATGTGCATCTCCTTTGCTTGTTACAAATGATCAAACAGTGAGCTATTTACTCTAGAAACAGATACAAGCAAATAGCTATTTACTTTACCATTTACTACTCAATATTGTGTTACGCCTACAGTTTTCTAACCTCTTCTCTGGATGGGGTTTGCATTGCTGCATTGCAGATATGGAACAGGAGTTTAGTCACAAGACTAGGAAAAGTCTGTATATGATCATTTCTGGCACAGCACATTCAGAAAAGCTGTGTTGGTCACAATACAACTAACTATTCTGAAGCTAATGCTAAAAAGCTGTCTGAGGGTTGCAGGAACCAGCCCCAAACACCCACTTTTGATACTCATCTTGTTGAGGTTCTACAGACTAGACTTGTGCACAATGGAAAATTTTGTTTATTTTCGTTTTGTTTTCATTTGTAAAATAAATAATTTCCTTCTGTTATATTTGTTATGTTACATTATTCGTTTTCGCATAATTCATTGATATTCTTTATACCAAATCGATTTGTTTTGTATGTATATCGATTTGATTTGTTATTTATGTATGTATATATATTGGTGATAACGATTCGAAGTTTGGAAAGTCGTTTGTTTATTGAATCCATTAAACACAATGACAATATCTCTTCTCCTTTACTCAACTACAATACAACACCCTTCTCACTCAGTTCTCAGGAATGCACTTTGCCAGTAATCCAACCTCCAGCACAAAATGAATCAGCTTATTTGACTGTAAGATTTACTCTGAGTTGACCTTTTGTTTCATCAGACCTTTAATGAATGAACGAACCATGTCGAATACATTTGTTATTTTCGCTATAATTTCTTTCGTATTAGTTGAAATTTGTTATTTGTTACGGCCATTCGGATGCATCCGAAAGATGCAAAATTTAGCCCGAATTTCAATAAGTTCCGAAATACATTGCATATGTCTACTACAGACCACTGCCACATCTGGCAAATGATGATGCCAGGGCAATCATGTGTTGCATGGGCATTCCTTTGCCGAATGCCCAGGTTCACTCTATACTGCTAATGATGGTCGTGTCACTGGTGTGCCAGTGGAGCAGCATGGGGTGAATATGCAATGTTGCATAGTTAGTCAGGTTGATAAAAAGACACAAGCCCATCTAGTTCAAAACCAATAGAAAAGAACAAATAAATAGAATAAATAGAAAACCTACCCTATACCTACAATTGATACAGAGGAAGGCAAAAAATCATATTAAGCATGGTCAAATTTGCTCCACTTTTTGTGCCCACTTTTTAAAGACATATACAGTCTGCAATGTGGATAACAGCGGCGCTCATCTGAATGCAGTGTATTAACCACCTCAATACAGTACACTTACAACCCCTTCCTGCCCAGACCAATGTTCAGCTTTCAGCACTCTCACAGTTTGAATGACAATTTGACAATTACTCAGTCATGCAACACTGTACCCATATGAAACTTGCATCCTTTTTTTCACACAAATAGAGATTTCTTTTGGTGGTATTTAATCACTAGTGGGTTTTTTATTTTTTGTGCTATAAATAAAAAAAGACCGTAAATGTTGTGAACAAAAAGCCTTTTTCTTTGTTTCTGTCATAAAATTTTGCTAATTAGTAATTTTTCTTCATAAATTTTGGCCAAAATGTATACTGCTACATATCTTTAGTAAAAATAACCTAAATTAGTATATATTATTTGGTCTTTGTGAAAGTTATAGAGTCTACAAACTATGGTGCCAATCACTGAAAATTTATCACATCTAATCAGGCCTTCAGTACATCCGGTGAATCTCATTTCTTGAGACACTAACAAGTCAAAAAAGTACAAATACCCCCCAAATGACCCCTTTTTAGAAAGTAGACATTCCAAGGTATTAAATAAGTAGCATGGTGAGTTTTTTAAGTTGTATTTTTTTCCCACAATTCTTTGCAAAATTAAGATTTTTTTTATTTATTTTTACAAAATTGTCAAATTATCAGGTTATTTCTCTCACACACAGCATATGCATACAACAAATTACACTCCAAAATACATTCTGCTACTCTTCCCGAGTATGGCAATACCACATGTGTGAGACTTTTACACAGCCTGGCCACATACAAAGGCCCAACATTGAAGGAGCACCTTCAGGCGTTCTACGAGCATAAATGACACATCTCATTTCTCAACCACCTATTACACTTTTGAAGGCCCTGGAGCACCAGAACAATGGAATTGCCCACAAAATAACCCCACTTTGGAAAGCAAACACCCCAACATATAATCTATGAGGCATAATGAGTCTTTTGAATGGTTCATTTTTTTCCAGAAGTTTTTGGAATATGTGGAAAAAAACGAAAACGCTTTTTTTTTACACAAAGTAGTCAATTTATAAGATATTTCTAACACATGTATATAGCAAAAATTACACCCCAAAATACATTCTGCTACTCCTCCTGAGTATGGCGATACCACATGTGTGAGACTTTTACACAGCCTGGCCACATACAGAGGCCCAACATTGAAGTAGTACCTTCAGGCGTTCTAGGAGCATAAATTACACATCTCATTTCATTCCTACCTATCATACTTTTGAAGGTCCTTGAGCACTAGGACAGTGGAATTATCCACAAAATTACCCCATTTTGGAAAGCAAACACCCCAACGTATATACTATGAGGCATGGCCTGCAAATAGGTACTCTGGTACTCTGATGGGCTGGTGACAGGTACTCGGTTACTCTGATGGGCTTGTGACAGGTACTCGGTTACTCTGATGGGCTGGTGACAGGTACTCGGGTACTTTGATGGGCTGGTGACAGGTACTCTGTGACTGATGGTCTTGTTACAGGTACTTGGGTACTCTGATGGCCTGGTGACAGGTACTCGGGTATTCTGATGGGCTACAGATAGGTACTCGGGTACTCTGATGGGCTAGTGACTGGTATTCGGGTATTCTGAAGGGTGGTGACAGGTACTCAGGTAAAAAAAGGGGATAAGAACAGCACAAATTGATTAGGGTCGTGCAGATTTAGAGGGTGGCCATAAAGGCTCTCTTTTGGATGCATACACATGTATACATATATGTGTACACATGTATATATATATAGAGATAAAAAAAGGACATTATATGTATGAATGTAGATGTAAGTAGTGTGAACATGTGTGAAGATAATTGAAATTATGAAAATGATTATGAGATAGGCCAATTGATTGGGCTTTAGATGACTTTAAGCAGAGAAATGGATTATAAGATGAAGTGAACCTCCAGATCCTCGTCGAGGCCTCCTGGCACCATACCTCCCAGAGTGTATATCCAAAAAGTTTGTCTTACGCAAAGGCGTCAGAGACGTTCAGATTTTGGAAGGCCCTTGAAGATGGTTTCCAACACCCAAACTTGAAGGCCTGTGGATTGTTGATGGTGAAATTCTAGAAAATGTCTGACAACACTACGTTTGTCAGTGCCATCTTCTACTGACTGTCTGTGTTCGCCAAATCTCTTTCTGACAGTTCTAATAATCCTGTCTACATAAAGTAGAAGACAGGGGCAGGAAAGACAATAGATGGCGAATTTGGTGGAGCATTTATAAAAATCCTTAAAGATGTAGGCCTTGCCCTTGGTCGTAAATAATTTTTGACCATGCTGGACATGTTTACAGGAAAGGCAGTTGTATTTGCGGCACTGGTACATGCCCTTGATGGACAAGAAGGTAAGGGTGGGTCGTATAGGTGCTTTTTCATTTTTTAGTTTGCTTGGAGAAATTTTGCTCTTGATTCTGCAAGCTCGTCTGTAGGAGATTTTGGGCTTGTCTGGAATGGATGATTGTAATTGGGGATCTTCTTGGAGTATGCTCCAATTTTGTTTGAAGATGTGTTCCATTCTCCTATCTTGAGTGTGGTATTGTATTGTAAACCTGAGGTGTGCTCTTAGTTCTGGATTTGGTTACAATGAAATTAGAGGTGTGTCCATGGAGGTACAGATTGAATGCCTCATCTACCAGCTTAGGGGGATATTCATTTTCCTCAAAATTTTTGTTTGAAAAGGGTACACTGAAGAATGTAGTCCTCCTTGCGTGTGCAGTTATGTCAAAGTCTACAAAACTGGCTCTTCAGTATGTTGGCTGTCCATCTTGGATGATGGCAGCTCTGAATATGGAGATAGGAGTTGCCCGATGTGGGTTTGGTGTAGTTCATGGCATATATTGTAGTTTCTGTGTGGCATAGCTCAAGGTCCAGAAAGGCTAATCTGTCTGGGTCACAGACATGTGTGAAGGAAAGGCCAAGCTGGTTGAAGTTGCAGTATAAGACAAAGGATTCTACCAGCGATCTTGATCCATTCCAAATGATGACTATGTCATCGATGTATCGTCCGTAGTAGGCGATATTCTTGGCATAGGGGTTATCCTTCCAGATGGAGTGGTCTTCCCAAAAGCCCAACACCAGGTTGGCATAGCTAGGGGCAAAATTTGCTCCCATGGCCGTGCCTTGGGTCTGCATGTAGAACTTGACATGAAACTGGAAATGATTATGAATGAGGCAAAAAAGGGTGACATCTCTGATGAATAGGGCTTGTTTGGTGCAGATGTGTGGGTCTTGGTAGAGAAAGTGTTCCACTGCTCGGAGTCTGACTTCATGAGGTATAGAGGTGAACAGAGATGCCACATCGAGAGAAACCCACAAGTAGGTACTTTCCCGGGGATAGATCTTTAGGGTATCAAGAAGATGGATGTTGTCTCGGATATTTGCTGGTAGTTGTTGGGCTAGAGGTTGAAGGAAGTGGTCAATATAGATGGAGAAGTAGTAGGTTATACTTTCCATGGCCGCTACTATGGGGCGCCCAGGTGAATCGACAAAGTGTTTATGAATTTAGGGCATATGGTAAAATACAGTGTACTATAGTTGCCCCTTAGTAAGAAAGCGGCTTCAATTTTCGTGATGATACCTTCTTTTCGTGCTCCATTAACTAGTTGTTGAGTTTCAAGCATAAAGTGAGAGAGTGGGTCCTGTGAGAGTAATGTGTAAGTCTTGGGGTCCAATAATAATCTGTATGCTTCCTTAAGGTAGTCTGGTCTGTCCTGTAGGACAATACCATCTCCCTTGTCTGCTGATTTGATAATGATATTCATATCAGTGGATAGTTCAGTGGATAGTGCTTGTTTGAAGCTTTAGTGCTGCTGCTAGAGATTGACCAGTTGCCATCTCACCACCCATTATAATCTTTTACCCGTTTTTATTTTTAAATCCACACACCCCCCTCCTGCTTTTTTTTTAATTCAGCTTGAATAGGAGGCCACTTTACTTCCACAGTTCATGTTGCATATATCATATCTAAAATGTATCTTATTTCTGATCTAGAGTCAGCAAGGCATGAGATTTTGGATAGCCTATACATGTTATTTCCTGACCATTTTTTTCACCCTCCTGTACCATTTCAAATGCTATTTTCAGGAAAATTTGTGCCACATTCCGGAAAATTGAAGACACCGTACTAGATATCAACCACCAATGGTGGGATAAATTATTTTTACAGAAATATTTTCAAACCAAAATTACACCCATAGGCCTTATAATTAAACAAAGGTGTGCCTTCCTCACACCCCAATTACAGAAAGAATGGGAACACATTTCTGAATTTTGTTCCCAAAAATGGATAAACCTCATTATACAACAAAGAGAGATCAAATATCACACATTACTGATAAAGGCCAAGGCTCTGATTCAGACCCTGACTCAGTTTACACACAATTACCCCTCAGATGGCTCCATATTTTCAAAAGAAATACTAAAAGAGAGGAGGATAATCTGATCCAAATAAAATTGCAAAAAATGTGGACAGATGTAGATGACTACAACCATCAAAGAGTTTTCAACTGGAAGAACATAATTACCTTTTCCAATGTGGACACTGGACCCATACCTCTCATGTCATGTAGACCAGTCTACAGCAGGCCCTTACCCACCCCTCACTCAGCTCTAGAAGAAACCACATAGCACAAGTCCAATCCAGCACCAACAACACAGCTTTGCCCATAAAAGCCAATTTGGACCTACTTCCACATCCACGAGACCCTAAACCTTCAGAGGACAAGAAGGAAGGAAGATACAAAAAACGGAAAAGGTAACAACACCAAGAAAACAATACAAACCCATCAGATCAGCCCCTCAGACTCAACAACATTCACAATTAAGACAAACAGCATATCAACCACCTCCAATTCATTAACATCCCATCACGCTTCTTACACCAGGGTCCCCATTGATCCTGCATCACCTGCTGAGCCACTACCCATGCTGCATCATCAGCATCAACTGCCTTCACCAGAGATAATACTCCTGCAATAAAGGCAACTGCTACAGTAGGCTGTGGGGAGACCCACAATCTGCCCCCACCTCATCCATGGATCCATCTTTTTTAGTGTTGGCCCCTCTACCTGTCCAAAAAAGAAAACTAACATAAGAGACAGAAGAGGGGGGAAAACATATTCACAAGAAAAAAGGACAAACTCTGCAAACTGTAAAAATCTTTAACTTATCTTCACACATACTGTCCACGGAGGAAACCGCTCTACTCGGTAAAGCACTCAACTTTGCCCCTACCACCCCTCCCAATCCATTTACACTATTTGTTGATCTCCATGAATTCATCCGTAACCTGACTGTCAAATGGTACTATCATATTCAAGCCCTCAAGGAAAGCCTTGCAACACAGCCTCCCAATGTTATCAACACAGGTGACCTTCTGGCGATAGACACTCCTGATGCTGAGGCTTTGGCTCATCTTGAAGACTTATATACAGATCTTGATGAAGAAGGATGCAATGATAGACTATTCCTTACTCAACTCCCACCAATCTCACCTCCTATTCAACAGAGCAACCTCTGTCCGAAATCCATCTTTAACCCTACCCATGTCAAGGGGCCATACATCCAGAGCTTTTATCAAGTAGTGCTATGTGCAAATCCTCAGGACCTGAACACGGCATCCGCTCCAATCTTATCAATCTGGAGAAACAAGCACTTCAACAACTATCCACTAATATGAATATCATTATAAAATCAGCAGACGAGGTAGGGAGGTGGTATTGTCCTACTGGACAGACCAGACTACCTTAAGGAAGCATACAGATTACTATCGGACCCCAAGACCTAAACATTACTCTCACAGGACCCACTCTCTCACTTAATGCTTGAAGCTCAACAACTAGTTAACGGAGCACGAACAGAAGGTATCATCCCAAAAATTGAAGCTGATTTCTTATTCGCTAAGTCGATCCACCTGGGTGACCCATAGTAGCGGCCATGGAAAGTATAACCAACTACGTCTCCATCTATATTGACCACTTCCTTCAACCTCTAGCCCAACAACTACCAGCATATATCCGAGACAGCATCCATCTTCTTGATACCTTAAAGATCTATCCCTGGGAAAGTACCTACTTGTGGGTTTCTCTCGATGTGGCATCTCTGTTCACCTCTATACCTCATGAAGTCAGACTCCGAGCAGTGGAACACTTTCTCTACCAAGACCCACACATCTGCACCAAACAAGCCCTATTCATCAGAGATGTCACCCTTTTTTGCCTCATTCATAATTATTTCCAGTTTGATGCCAAGTTCTACATACAGACCCAAGGCACGGCCATGGGAGCAAATTTTGCCCCTAGCTATGCCAAACTGGTGATGGGCTTTTGGGAAGACCACTCCATCTGGAAGGATAACCCCTATGCCAAGAATATCGTCTACTACGGACGATACATCGATGACATAGTCATCATTTGGAATGGATCAAGATCGCTGGTAGAATCCTTTGACTCCTACTGCAACTCCAACCAGCTTGGCCTCTCCTTCACACATGTAAGAAAGGTTGTTTGTTATGTTGGCCCGCCTATATCAAACAACTCTCTCCGCTCAAATGGATAGAAATGTCTTATTGTTTGTTTTTGCAAAAAATAGCGTATAAATAAATAAATAAATATATACTCGGTCCAGTGTGCAACACAAAATCTCGGTGCACTGTTAGCAGCTGCTTAAATAAGGATCATGGATATAAAAGTACAATAAAATAGCAGGTGTCAGAGGAATAGATAATTAAATAAATAAATTAAATGAATCCAGCCTGTTGAAATACTGTAGCAGCGCTTGGGTATCAGAGCATAAAAGACTGATTAAAGGTGGATAAAGTATCATTCAGTATGATTAGCTACTGAGTGTAGTATTGAATAATAAATACAATAAATAAACCAATCAATAAATAATAAATAATAATGAATAATGGACAGATGTTAGGTATCGGCAGAGGGTAAACCAATGATTCAGTGATTAATAAATCCAGCTTTCTCCTTAATGGGTGAAAATTATTTCTATATTCAGTGTGTCATAGATCTGCTCCGTCCATCCACCAGTGCACTCCACCACGTGATAGGAAGGTTCCCTTTTGGGGATGCACTCACCAGAAATACAGACAATAAAGGCATAAACACTTTCTCATCAGGGTGCTGCTCATTCCTCTATCGATACTCCAATTCTCCTCCACAGACTCCTATTCAATAGCTCCCCATTGCCAGGCAGGTCATATATTGAAAAGAAGTAACCACATAGCGTAATACTGCATAAATAGTTTATTTACCCCCCTACTAAAAAGCTCAAACAGCCCCTTAGTACAATCTGCGTACCAGATCAAACATTAATTTCAGCATGTAAGGATAAATGTAGATAGAAGCACTATGCCTGTAAATGCCTTCCGGCCGCGCTCCGCTGGCTTCCGCTGTATGGAGCGGTGTTATTCAGCGTCCTGAGGGCTTCCTGGTCGGTGGCACGCAGGCTAGTGCGCAAACGTCACTTCCTAGGTTCTCTGGTCTCCGTCCCTGACGCGTGTTTCGTCCTATCAGACTTCGTCACGAGGGCGTGACCAGAGAACCGGAAGTGTCCCTTTTAAAGTGATGGATTGCGGATCCAGCCAATGGGCGCGCACGCATGGATGTAACAGGGGTGAGAAATACTAGGTCTTATATACGAGATACGAAAGATTTTTTAAACTCTCTCCAAAAAGTGGATCTATCAGAAAGAAATTATGTTTTATTAGTCACTGCGGACGTATCTTCTCTTTATTCTATTATTCAGCACGATGACGCTATTTTGGCCCTGAATTGGGCCTTAAGCAAGAGAGAAGACCTACCAATGAACCAGAAAATATTTTTAAGGAACGCTCTAGATTTTTGTCTGAATCATAACTATTTTTGGTACGGCGGCAACTTTTACTCCCAACAAAGAGGCGTGGCCATAGGTGCCAAATTTGCACCGAGTATTGCAAATCTCTTCATGGCAGAATGGGAGGATAAAACAATTTTTAATGGTCAACGGGCAGAATTAGTATTTTATCGGCGTTTTATTGATGACCTATTTTTTATCTGGGCAGGGACCAGCGAAGGCTTGGAGACCTTTTTATCTTTTTTAAATACAAACAACAACAATATTGTTTTGACATCAACAAGTCATAAGGAGGAGATCGATTTTTTGGATGTTACAATTTATCGGAAATTAAACCAATTGGAAACAAAAGTCTACTTCAAAAAAACTGACAGAAACAGTTATCTGCCCATATCAAGCGGGCATCACCCAATGTGGTTAAGAAACATACCAAAGGGCCAAATAATGAGGGTAAGAAGAAATTGTTTAGAGGATGTTAATTTCGCCCTTCAATCTAAAATTCTAACAGATAGATTCGAGACCAGAGGATATGACCCTAATAAATTAAAGAAAATAGTAGAAGAAGTAGGTGCAATACCACGGGCCGCCACCTTAGAAGAAAAAACGTTAGTTCAGCCATCCACTACTACCGTCAAGAATACCAATAAGGAATGGTCTTTCATCTCTGGATACCATGAACAATATAAAGAAGTAGAAACCATTTTTAAAAAACATTGGCATGTGTTATTGTTGGACAAGAAACTAACCACAGCTCTACCAGATAATCCCCAATTTATTTACAGAAAGGCGACCAGTTTTGGTGACAGGGTTGTCAAGAAAATCATAGACCCCCCAAAAAAACACCATCCTTCTGGGATAAAAACGGCTTCTACTCATGCAGGAAATGTAAGGCTTGCAGGGAAGTGAGGAAACCCATAAGAGCACTTGATAAATTCACAGCAACAGCAAATCACGCAACGTTTGACATCGAACAGTTTATCACGTGCAATACCATGTTTGTGGTTTATGCACTGAAATGTCCGTGCGGCCTAATGTACATAGGCCGCACAAAAAGGCTTTTACGCATAAGAATTGCTGAACATATTAATAATATCAAGCTTGGTTACAAAGACCACAATGTTTCCCTGCACTTTAAACTGAAGCACGATAGTGATCCCAGTGGCTTAGAATTTTGGGGTATTGAACATCTCCAACCTCATTGGAGGGGTATCCATAGGGTACGATAATTATCAAAAAAAGAAACTAAATGGATTTTTTTAACTGACGTTCTTGCCCCTAGAGGTTTAAATGTAGAGCTTGACATTAATTGCTTTATCAGTGACACCTGACCACCCCCTCTGTATCTGTCTTGAGATTTATGTGATTTTATCATATTTACCGTATTCACTCAGATGTAATTTATACTATTCTATTTATTTAAACCCAGATAGGTGTATGCTCTGATTAATAGGAGTTGCTATGTCGTTTGTACTTGGGTGGTTTCCATCTAAGGAGGGCTGTGATTACAAACCCCCACACCATAGTAGTTACAGCCGATTGGGTTTATAAATGAGCACTATAACACGTATACAGGTAGCACCATTTATATACATAGGGGCTACCAACTACGGCACCTCTGTAGTTATGATGAGTCTTATAAACCCTCTACGCATCATCTTGCAGTGTTTATTTATATATCGATTATAATGTCTGGCACTTTGTATGTGCGTTTTTTATTGTGATTTCACATTCGATTTTATGTGCTTGCATGCGGTTTAACCCACATTTTAAGCTTTTATCCTCCTTCAGCTATTTTTTTACTTATTTTTTAGCCAAATATAATTTTTGTTCTCTGCGGTCTATTTGCGTTTTTAATGCGATTTTTTAAATGCAATTTTTTAATGCGATCTTTTATGTGATTTTTTATGCGTTTTAATCAGCATTGGTATTTTAATATATACTCCAAGGGGTTTATTAAATTTAATTAAATTTTATCTATTTTAACATGATCTCACCATTTCCAAACTCATATATGTGGTTTTGGATGTAGTCAAAATACAATTGAGCCATATCCCTCCTTTTTTGGACTCACACTCAAAAAACCGGAGTATATTATGGATTCTGTCAATTGCTTAATTGTCAATTAATACCTATGAGGCACGCGCATGTATGAAGGGAATCACCACATGATTACTATTAGGTTGCGGCACCCTATTGCCGAAATATACATTAAATTATTATGATGTTATTGCCTAATGTGTGGAGAGGGAGGCTTAGATAGCTCGGGTGTCGGTTATACCTCGTCCCGGATTATATGGTGAAGGGTGGAGCAGGGATAGAAATAGGGGACTATAGCGGTAAGCGAAAAAGGATGATACTTGCAACTTTTTGAATAAGGAAAAATTTATTTACAAAATAGTTTATTCATAAGCAATTAGACAGTCAAATCAAAAATGACAAACATTAACAAATATTGCAGACAAGGGTATCATAGGATAGGTCCTAAAGTCATATCCTGACCAATGCAATTGGTGGGAGCGCATAAGGTCCGGGGATGACAATTGGACCGTAGGGGTACACAATAAAACATAGATTGGTAAAAAGGATCTATAGGAATTTAATAGATCCTGGGTACAAAGGAGCTGGTTGGAAAGAGCTGACCAACATGTTTCGCCATACTATGGCTTCTTCAGGGTCAATTTGTACCATAAAAAGGGGAAGAGTCTAGGGAAAATATGAAAAACACAACAAAATTTTCTTGATCTTACAATTAATATAGACAAGTTAGGACGGATCAGCACGGCCTTATTTAGAAAGCCGACTGCTGGCAATACAATCTTACATGCCGAAAGTGCTCATCCTCAATCTTTACTCAACAGTATTCCGTATAGTCAGTACCTTCGAATCAGACGCAACTGTACCTCAGATGCGGATTTTCACAAAGCATCTAACGAATTATTTCATAGACTTGTCAATAGAGGCTACAGTCGGGCACTTCTCAAGCGTTCTTTTAATAAGGTCAAGAAACTTGACAGATTTCAACTGATTCATAAGTCCAAAAACCTTACAGACACTCAACCTGTCAGATTGATTACCCGTTTTTCATCTATGCATACCCAAATACGTGAGGTTGTCAACAATTTTTGGCCTCTATTACTCGCTGATTCCACAGTCAGCAAGTTCATTGGCCCATGCCCTGATATAACATATAAGCGATGTCCCTCAATACGTGACCGTCTCATTAGAAGCCATTACGCCCCAACAATAACCCAAAGTCGTCCTGACAATGGTACTTATTCCTGTGGGTCATGTGACATTTGTCAATTTGTCTCTAATTCTAGACTTACCCTGCTCCCTGATGGTTCCTTCCATGAAATCTCTCATCATGTTAACTGCAGAACAATAGGTGTTGTATACTTAGCCACATGTACCTGCGGATGCTTCTACATTGGCAAAACTAAACGGCCCTTTCAGGTCCGTATACGTGACCATATCAAACCTACTCTTAAACGCACCACCACTACAGCCATCAATAGACATCTTGCTCTTGCGCACAATTTTGATCCTAAACACATGCGTTTTTCGGCATTAGATCATGTCGAGACGCATGTGCGAGGAGGAGGTATCGACGAAAAACTGTTACAAATTGAAACTAAATGGATACATAATCTCAATGCTGTTAAATACCCAGGTCTAAACGAATATATAAGCTTCAAGCCCTTTCTATGAATATCCCCCAGTTACTATATTCTAATCTGGCTGTTTATTTACTTCTTCTATCGATAGCTACTTACTACTATCCATATATCTATATCATTGCAATTTTGCCATGTATCCTTCCTCGTCCTCCCTGGCCGTGCGTTATTGTGTGGGTAGACCGCCTTGTGGGCGCTCGGGCACCTTGACAGCTGCTTTTTACCACCAATTGGTTATAAACATGTTCATTATACTTGTATGTCCCTATTTATTAATTGTCCACATTGTTGTTTCTATATTGAACTCAAATACATGATCATTTACTGTCTAATTGTGTATACCTGTTATAAATTTACAGCATCTTCTATATGTTCCATATTCTTCTTGGTACCATCCCCTAAATGTAAATTATGTTAAAATTACCTAATTTGCATGCCCTTGTTCACTGACAAATGAATCCTTATCCTTGTTTAGTTAAAGCACATATGCCCCCATGTCGCCACAACTGGGACCCCATTGTTGGTGGAAAAATGGGTCTTGGCTCACCGTCTCAATCCCACTGCCTTTGCCTTCCATCTTCCTTGGTCCCTGTGTCCATCTGGAGCAAATAGGCACGTTCCACCCCATTTCTGGCATTCCCACTTTCGCCTTTCCACCCTGACCAATTGTACTCCCTATTTGCATTGGTAACTGTTTGGGCACCCCAGGGCTGCGAACCCACGGCCGCAGCCCGCCTGGCTTTGTTGCTTGCACACCTCCCTAATGCTCCACTGACATCTGGTAACCGAACAGCTCGAATTCCACTCTTTGCTTTGGATCCAATGTTCCTCCATCTTCCCCATTGTATCCAGCACATTTGCTCTGACAAATGTGGTGTATTACCCCCTCCACCCACTGGAGGGCCCTTTTTGTTCGGAATTATTTACATGCGTGAGCGTCGAGCTGCGCGCGCATCCCCCGAACGTGTGGCATTATGGGAAATGTAGGCACACGCGCCGGCGCTATTGCGCATGCGCGAATGGCCCATTTTGCCCGCCGCCTCATCATGTTAACCATGATCAGGTGTGGAGGACCTATATAGCCTGCTTTGCTTCCAGCACTTTAGGTGTTGGAATCTGGAGCGCCATTTATGCTGTGAACTTCAATGATGCAGGTTTGTTCTCTTCACTCCTCCAGCTTATGCCTTATCAATCTGTTTGAGATTCTCTACTTAGTTATACTGCATAATTCCTTTTGCAGCCACTGGTCCCTTGTTTGTGACTAATTCAAAATAGAGCTGTTCATCAGTCTGGCTTCAGACTTTTCTCATGCAGTTTTAATCAACTAACATCCATGTCCTAGGTGAGCTTTTCACTTTCTCCCCTTTCCTTGGTTTTCAATGTATTGTCTTATTCATCCATCTTATCCTTACCTCTTGACTTTTTTGCCATTTTTTTAGAGCTGATTTTTTCAAAATCTCTCATACGACTGTTCATACTTGGCGCTCCATCTATAATCTCCAATTTTGATACAGTGGTAAGTTTCTATAAAAATCTAATTTAGGCTATGTTTAGCCAGTTATGGCAAATCTTATCCTTTTGCCATTTATATACATTTTTTCTTATCCCATCTTATCTTACCAGGCTCCCTATAGATCCTCGATAGTTCCCTGCTCCTTGGGACACAAGTACAATTGGCCACACCTGCGACTTAGGTGGCTGCTCCAGCAATTTGGGGGTATGTGCCTTTTGTGACTCCGGGTGGGAACCCATTGGGCTCAGCACAGTGCAGTGTTGTATATTGGACGGGTGGGTGGCTTTGTGGTGATGTGGTGATATATGAATTGCTTTTTTTCACTATACTCACGTTGTCATATAAATAATTTTGTTGTGTTTTTCATATTTTCCCTAGACTCTTCCCCTTTTTATGGTACAAATTGACCCTGAAGAAGCCATAGTATGGCGAAACATGTTGGTCAGCTCTTTCCAACCAGCTCCTTTGTACCCAGGATCTATTAAATTCCTATAGATCCTTTTTACCAATCTATGTTTTATTGTGTACCCCTACGGTCCAATTGTCATCCCCGGACCTTATGCGCTCCCACCAATTGCATTGTTTAGGATATGACTTTAGGACCTATCCTATGATACCCTTGTCTGCAATATTTGTTAATGTTTGTCATTTTTGATTTGACTGTCTAATTGCTTATGAATAAACTATTTTGTAAATAAATTTTTCCTTATTCAAAAAGTTGCAAGTATCATCCTTTTTCGCTTACCGCTATAGTCCCCTATTTCTATCCCTGCTCCACCCTTCACCGTTATTGCCTAATATTGGGGATGTTTTAGCTAGAACGAGATCAGCTATTCCTTTAAAAGGGATGTCCTTTTATGCTAACTCTGAATGAATTAGTATATTTACTATACCGCAACAGATATTGCGTTCCAGCTCTGTGGTAACCCCTGTTACATCCATGCGTGCGCGCCCATTGGCTGGATCCGCAATCCATCACTTTAAAAGGGACACTTCCGGTTCTCTGGTCACGCCCTCGTGACGAAGTCTGATAGGACGAAAAGCGCGTCAGGGACGGAGACCAGAGAACCTAGGAAGTGACGTTTGCGCACCAGCCTGCGTGCCACCGACCAGGAAGCCCTCAGGACGCTCAATAACACCGCTCCATACAGCGGAAGCCAGCGGAGCGTGGCCGGAAGGCATTTACAGGCATAGTGCTTCTATCTACATTTATCCTTACATGCTGAAATTAATGTTTGATCTGGTACGCAGATTGTACTAAGGGGCTGTTTGATCTTTTTAGTAGGGGTGTAAATAAACTATTTATGCAGTATTACGCTATGTGGTTACTTCTTTTCAATATATGACCTGCCTGGCAATGGGGAGCTATTGAATAGGAGTCTGTGGAGGAGAATTGGAGTATCAATAGAGGAATGAGCAGCACCCTGATGAGAAAGTGTTTATGCCTTTATTGTCTGTATTTCTGGTGAGTGCATCCCCAAAAGGGAACCTTCCTATCACGTGGTGGAGTGCACTGGTGGATGGACTGAGCAGATCTATGACACACTGAATATAGAAATAATTTTCACCCATTAAGGAGAAAGCTGGACTTTATTAACCACTGAATCATTGGTTTACCCTCTGCCGATACCTAACATCTGTCCATTATTTATTCTCCTTCACACATGTCTGTGACCCAGACAAATTAGCCATTCTGGACCTTGAGCTATGCCACACAGAAACTAAAATATATGCCATGAACTACACCAAACCCACATCGGGCAACTCCTATCTCCATTTTCAGAGCTGACATCATCCAAGATGGACAGCCAACATGCCAATTTTGTAGACTTCGACATAACTGCATGCGCAAGGAGGAGAACATTCTTCAGGATACCCTTTTCAAAAAAAAATGAGAAAAGGGATATCCCCCTAAGCTGATAGATGAGGTATTCAATCTGTACCTCCATGGACACAACTCTAATTCCATTGTAACCAAATCCAGAACTGAGAGCACACCTCAGCCACTCAGGTTTACAACACAATACCACACCCAACATAGGAGAATGAAACACATCTTCAAAAAACTTTGAAGATCCCCATTTACAATCATCCATTCTAGACCGTTGGGGTCCCCCCCCCAAGGTTCTGTCCTTGGACCTCTACTATTCTCAATCTACACATCCTCACTGGGTCAGCACTCAGTCCACTACCAGTTATATGCTGATGACACCCAAATCTATCTCTCTGCCCCTCAGCTCACCCCATCAATCTCCCCACGCATTACTGATTTACTAACAGATATATCAGCCTGGATGTCAAACCACTTCCTCAAATTGAATCTATCTAAAACTGAGCTCCTAATATTTCCTTTCCCACGTCCCCTTTTCCCTGACTTCTCTGTCAAGATCAATGGCACATCTATCAGTCCGTTCCCTCATGCCAGGGTGCTAGGGGGTAACCTTAGACTCTGAACTATCTTTTCAAGCCCATATACAATCCCTGTCCAAATCATGCCGCCTTAGCCTCCGCAACATTTCTAGAATATGTCCCTTTTTAACTAATGACACCACCAAGCTTCTAATTCACTGCCTGGTTATCTCTCGCCTCGACTACTGCAACTCCCTCCTCATTGGATTACCTTTACATAGACTATCCCCCCTTCAGTCCATAATGAATGCCGCAGCAAGACTCATCCACATTACCAACCATTAAGTGTCCTCCACCCCTCTCTGCCAATCCCTCCACTGGCCTCCACTCACCCAGCAAATAAAATTCAAAGTACTAACAAAAATTTACAAAGCCATCCATAACTCTGCCCCTAGCTACATCACGAACCTAGTCCCAAGGTACCAACCAAGCCGCTCTCTTTGGGCCTCCCAAGACCTCCTGCTCTCTAGCTCCCATGTCCCTGCCTCCCATTCTCGCCTCCAGGATTTCTCCAGAGCTTCTCCCATCCTTTGGAACTTCCTACCCCAATCTGTCAGACTGTCCCCAAATCTAGCCATCTTTAGACGATCCCTGAAAACCCTTCTCTTTAAAGAAGCCTATCCTGCTTCTAACTAACACTGTTTTACTGCCTCCATCATCACCCACAGCTATTACCTTTTGTATCAATTGACCCTTCCTTTTTAGATTGTAAGCTTTAATGAGCAGGGCCCTCTGATTCCTCTTGTACCAAATTGTAATGTAACTGTAATGTCTGCCTTTATTTTGTTAAGTGCTGCGCAAACTGTTGGTGCTATATAAAACCTGTATAATAATAAATAATAATGCCTTTTTCAATGCACTAAAAACATTACCTCCAGACCACCGTAGCTGCTCGCAAAGGACACTGTGACTCATCCACTTGTGACTAACCATTTTAACCCTTACCCTGTGAGTTAATTCTTATTAAAATGTTTTATCTTAATTCATCATTAACCATTTTAGTATACTGCACTCAGATGAGCGCCACTATTCCCCACATTATATATCTACAGAGCTGCTTCATCTTCCCCAGCTGGCTGCACTTCTAGAGCGCTATACACATCTTTAACCCATCAAACTTGTTCCTAAGCCATTCAAGCCTGAACTGAAATTTCCAGGGTCCAAGCTACCCCCAACCACTGGATTTTATTATCATAATCACCTTTACCTATAGTTTTTTTCATCTCTATCCAAGCACCACTATACCCCCCTCTCTTCTCATGTACAATCTGCAGCCTACATTTCATGTTGTCGGTACACATATAGCAACTATGATTTGCCCAGCACACTGAGACATGGTCATGAGCCTGACATTATAGTTTTAGAAAAACAATGAATGCAGTTTTCTCATCACAAGGACACTGACAGACAGAGAAAAAATCGTTTTTTAAGTTTACTTAAGTGCAAGTCATTTCAGATAAGCCTACTAACAAATGATATGGCTTTTAAATAACTCCAACACACAAAGTCATTGCTGGATGTTACATCAATGTTAAATGAAATCAAATGGCACATATAAGAAGATTTCTGACATCTCATCATCAAAGGAACCGCATGTCTAATCCAAAAGCTACTTCAACGCTGCCTACACTACCTGATGAACTCACGAGAGAGGCAGATGGCATCATTGGAAGTGCTGCCAGACTGGCAGCTGCCACAGATAGATACACAGATAACATCCAAATGAGGAATGGTAGGATGGAAGCTGAGCAACTTCAGAGACGTCTCTTTGTATGCTGAGGTGGGAGGGCCAGCAAATACTGTGGGATGAGGAGAGTCATAGCATATTTATCCTCTTTCATTTCTTCTCAGTCTTTGATTCTTCTATTTTTAAAATATGCAATCCTTTTGAGGGTTCATGTACATGAGCATCAGAGTCAGAAGTGATTCAAAGGCAAACTTTCAGGGGATTCCATGTTGCTTGTACTTGCTGCAATAAGTTGCTTCACTTTGCATAAGCATTGATCAAGAAGCTTCTTTGAGCTGCTTTAAGGTTGCTTTTGCATTCACATTGACAAGCAGAACACACGTAGGCAAACACCAGTGTACATAAGCCCCTAAATGCTTCAGAGCATACTTGTCTACATACATTTACCCCATGGTTGGGAATATTGTATCTATAGGTAAAATGTAGAAATCGGTGTGTCCCTCTTTAGGGGACTAAAATGTTCTTAATTCTCTGCCACATGTTTACGATGCCTATAGATGACGTTCCATGAACTGTAGTTACGCTGTATAGCAAAAGTATTTGCACATTCCTATAAATGATTACGTTCAAGTTTATATTATTATAGGATTATATTTTCATTATAGGATATGTTGATGCTACAGCATACAGTACAAAGAAAAATGTGCATTTCCAAAATTCTGAGAGATCTTTTTTGTTGTGCCCCTGTGTATGAAGCCAGGTCCATAAAGATATTATTTGAAGAGGTGTGGAGAAACTTGAATGACTTGCACAGAGTCCTGGACCCAACTTTTTTGAACACCTTTAAATTGGAACTTGGATTGCAAGTCAGGTCTTCTCTTCCCATATGAGTACCTGACCTCACAAGTGCTCTTCTTGATGGAATAGACACACATTTTATAGCTTTTGTAGCTGGAAGGTTGGGGGCAACTCTATTTTCGTTGCTCACAATATTGAAATGGTATGTCCAAAAATATTATATTAGCATGATGGGCAGGTTTTCACACACTTTTGTCCATATACAGTAGTGTGATGCTCATCTGTTTTCCTGACCCCCCTCTATAGGTAATGATATGCACTGTCAACTTTTATGAGCATGTAAAAGATTGTTAGAAAAAGTGGTCGGCTCTTGTCTACAATGGTGGTTGTAATACAATAATAAAAATTACTATTTACGTAAATCAACCTACGTAAATAAAAAATTAAAAAATAACCAAAGCATCTTTGGTAAACATATACATTGAGTAGTGTTATAAAAAAAATACCTATTGTTTTTAATCTCACCACAATTTTGTGAAGCTGCCAAAATAGAAAACTCCATGTTTAGACAGGATGTCCCAGAGTTCTAATCCTCCTGCCCCTGTAATTGGCTCACTGCTCACTTACCTCAACAAATAAATCTGCATGTCCAAAGACATGGCATGGCTGCAGCATTTTTATCACAACACTTTTAGACTGATCACACAATAAAAGTAATCAGCTCACATGATTTCTGACAAAATCAACAGGTATTTTTACACTTATTAAACACATAAAAGAAACAATTTAAATGGTTACCTAATAGTTGATAGGTAGGTTGATAGTGTATTTGGGTACATTGTGGGATAGGTACATGGGATGTGAGAGTGGAGAAGCTTCATAGAATCTGCAAGCAGTGCTAGAGAAACAGAATCTGAAGCAATTATACAGGTATAATATCAGCTTATAAAGTCAGCTACCCTGACCAGCTGTTAGTTTAGCCATTGTGTTTTTCCTACAGGTTTGCTTAAATATATGTTGCATGGACACCTACCAGCCCAGGCACTGAGTCTTCTGTTCCTGAAAACACCATTCACTGCATATGTTTGGCGCATTGATGAGATCCTTCACATTTATCCAATGCTGTAAAATTCATACTTTTGTTGGGGGTACCTGTATGCTGCAACAAGGGGGGGGGGTAAATAAGTCTGGGTATGTATCTATTCACCTATGGTAGTCAATAGCATACTTGACAGACCTCTTGCAGTACAGAAGCAGCCAGATACCTGCTATCAGCATTCAAAATCAGGGATGTTGTTTGTTTGTACTGAACGTTCTATGGCCAGCCACATAAGGGTTACTGTTAAAGCCCTAATCTGTATCTTTGGATTCTTGAAGGCTGAGTCTTCTTAATATCAATGGCTGCCAGCTGAGTTGGAAGGCAGCACAAAGAGGGATGCTTGTCTCATCTCTGTGTCTGCTAGGAAAGCTCTGTCTCTGCCAGCCTGACAGCTTGTCCCACAGCACACATAGGAAAGTAGAAAACTTGGGAGAATTTATGCATGTGCACAGTGGCTATAGAAGAAGGACTGGTGGCAGGGAAATAAGTAGGTAGGGAAATATACATAACTCAAACTGTACAAAATGGTGGTGAGGTTAAAGGGGACACAATCATATCCCAATAGAGTTAATTTACTAAGGGAGTAGAGACTGTTTACTTAGCAAGGTGAATATTCACTTTCACTTCAAAGTGAGTCTTAGCAAATAAAGTGGACCTAATTCCTAATACCCAGTCATATGCAAAGAAAAGAATAATTTTTGCAAGCATGAGATTGGTTGATTTTTGTGAACTAGGGAAGAGATTTGGGTTTGTGGCCATGTAGAGTTTAAGCTTAACTTTACATGTTTTCAGTTCACTGCCACCGAACCTCTGGCTGCTGCAAAAACAAACAAAAAAAAATGTGCACATTACTTTAAAAAGCTAGTTTTAAATTGATTGGAGTGGTTGCCATCTTTATATTACTTGCTACATTTGGTGTAGAAAATTGTTTAAACAATGTCATTTTTTTTTTTTTTTTGCTGACTAACTGGTAAGAGATGTTCATTTTTGTTGTATTGTGTTAGTTCTGTGAATAGTTCTTTCTATGGGCACCTGCACTTTATAAAGCTAATTTGTAAATGTATGTAGTGTTTGAATGTAGTGATTGTTATTTCTCTTTTAAATAAAGGGCCCCCAAATATTTGCGCACTCCTACATGAATGAATAAGGGGTACATAAATAAATAAATGCACAACATTGTGACAAAGTTATTTATTTAAAAAAAAAAATGTAGATGTAGATCCATGTCATTCACAATGAACAATGCTTTCTGACCTGCTCAGTCAACACGCCGACTGCTGAAATGATCTACTCCCGACAGACTTTTGTGCAGGATGATTTTATTGACCACTTATGGTCATGGTCATATTTAGTCAAGGAAGTCACCCTTGATTTGGAGAAAGAGGCCCTTGTCCCCATCAATATGCTAGGGGAGATATGGGAGGAGGGCCTGGCCTGGAAAGGTACCCACTCCATGTTGAGGGGATGTAGCCACATATGGTTGGGGGGTAGCTACCCCTCCCTTTGCATGCTCACATATGGGTCTGCTATGGATTTTGGAGGGAAACCAAGCTTTTGTGTGTGTTGTGCTTACCCAATAAAATCCATACCAGAACCTCACTGAGTGGGCATCTCAGTCTCCTTACCTCAATATCATTGAGCCACTCTGTGGAGATCTCAAATGTGCAGTTAATGCAAGACAGCCCAAGAATTTACAGGAACTGGAGGCTTTTTGGCAAGAGGAATGGGCAGCTTTACCAGAAGATAAAGAGCCTCATCCACAAATACCACAAAAGACTTCAAGCTGTCATTGATGTTAAAGTGGGGCAATTTGGATAGTTTATGTTGTGATTATGACTTAAAAAGCGTAAACACAGTTGATTGATAATAAATGGCTTCAGCTAAACACTAAGCATGAGTGAAAGAAATGTTTTTGTGTTATCACTTATATTCTCTGAAAAATGGCCAAGAAATCATAAATTCTGCCAGGGTATGTAAACTTATGATCACAACTGTATATTTAATGATTACAAATTTGTGTTTGCGAAAGTGATTGTTTTATTCTGAATTGTAAAAAGCAGTGAAAACAAAGGGGTTGATTTACTAAAACTTCAGAGTGCAAAATCTGGTGCTGCTACCACTGCTGTCAAAGTCAGTCAGCCAATGGAGAGAAAGGGGGTGGGGCCGGGCCATGGCTCCATGTCTGAATGGACACAGGGAGCTGTGACTCGGCTCGGATGCCCCATAGCAAGCTGCTTGCTGTGGGGGCACTCAACAGGAGGGAGGAGCCAGGAGCACCAAAAATGGACCCGAGAAGAGGCAAATCTGGGTTGCTCTGTGCAAAACCACTGCTAAATAATACAGAGTCTTAACAATTCCAGTGATGAAGGAAGACAACATCCATGTCATCCAAGTCACAATTATATACATGTTATGATGACAGCAAAGCCAACACTAAGCACTGAGGCCTGTATTGAAGTAAGAAATCTACAGGGATTGGGATATCCTCTTAAGCCCCATACACACGGTCGGACTTTTTCATCAATTTGGTCCGATCGGACAAGGTTGTTGAAAAATCAGACCGTGTGTATGCACCATCGGACAGTGTTCGTCGGTTTGTCCGTCGGACAAAGTCTTATCTCCTGCTGGAAAGATTTCCCGTCAACCCGGTCCGATCACACCAAATCCGAGCGTGTGTACGCTTGTCCGACGGACAAAGTGCTACGCATGCTCAGAAGAAATTCTGTGACGGAAGCGCTCGGTCAGGTAAAACTACCTTTCCTAATCGACACAGCACATTCGTCACGCTGCAATGTTAAAATGTCTTTAATGCAGCGCATTCTCTTTTTCTTTACAATGCAACAAGAATGACATCTTTTAGCTGCTCCTATTCACCCGCACTTCTCACAAACTTACTTCTTTATTACTTTGCAGCATTTATACACTACATGTTTATTTTTACTCAGATCGTAATACAATCTTTCTTATTTTTTTACCCAGATTTTTTTTTTTTGGGGGGAATACATATTTGAAGGAGATTTTTTTTTTTTTTGGAGGGGGTTTGTATGTCTCAACTTAGCAAAACCACATTATTAACATTTGTATTTCTTGCTTACATTTACTAGGAGTTTGTTGGTTGTTGGTGCCCCTTGTTAATTCTAGGATTAGTGAAATGTACCTGCCTACTCAAAGAAAAACTGTCATTGTAGAAAAGTAAAACACAATAGTCAATGATTATTTCAAATCAAAAAAACCTTTATTTAGGTCTCAGCAACAGACCAAAGAGGAACGCAGCCATGGTGAAACTTGGGGAATTTGCAAAGCCTTGGACACCCATGGCAACCATCATTTTACAGACTTAAACAATTGGGGGCATGAAGACTACCTATCTAAATAATAAGGGAGCGCAATCTGGTCCTGAAGTCCAAAACATCCGGAACTGCAGCAGATGCCATCTAGGTCCCCAGGCTCTGGTACTACGAGAGGCTCCATCTTCTCTCAGACCAGACTGAGTCCAGGTTGTCACTCTCTTGTCTTCCTTGTACGCTTCCTTCCACGCCGTGGTGCTGGTGCTGGTGGGGTGGCAGAAGGAGGAGGAGGAGGCGGAGCAAGGTCACTCTCGCAAACATGTGTGAGGGGAGTCATCTCCCCAGCCATCCCCTCATTTAGTATTTTGAGGATGACCTCCTCACACATGCTGCGTTGCCCCGCCTCCATACCCGTAAATTTACTTGTAACCAAGGAGGCAAAGGCCTCCTCGTAGGTGGGTGTGGCATAGAGGGAGGCTGAGGCATCTTTTATCAGCTGGAGCGCTGACTCTCCCACCTCCCCCATGTTTTTCGCCCTTCTGTAGGGAAGGCGGAGGGGAGAGACTTGGGAGACAGTCAGGCTCCTACGCCTACCCCCCTCTTGGCTGCCACTACCCCCTGCCTCCTCCTGACTGCCACCTTCCACAGCCACCTCCTGGCTGAGGTCTTCCTGTGTATGAAAAAGGGACATAGTTTCAGTTATTTGTTCATCAAACACACACAATTCTCATCTAGTGACTGTTGCAAAATGTTTTCAAATACAAAACCATACAATTCTCAGCCCTGCAGTTTAGATTCTTCCCAAAAATGTCTCCCACACCACTGTCTGTTGATATGTCAATCACGTTAGGAAATAAGCAATTGGGGATCCTGAATTAACTGAACATCATTCATTATTCAACAAACTGGTTCCAAAACTACTATACCTGGAACAAGCTGGGCACCTGCACATATTCCTGACTGGAAGGCCCAGGTTGGTCCTCGGAAGCCTCACGCGGGGTGGCGTGCGTGGAAGGACGCGTGCAAGGAAGAGTCGAGAGTGACTTCCTGACAGTAGCCTGGTCTTTGAGAAAGTGGAGCCTGTCATAGTACCAGAGCATGGGGACATGGACATCAGCTGCTGCAGCTCCAGATGCTTGTGACTTCAGGACCTTATTGCGCTCCCGGAAATAGGTAGTCTTCATGTTGTTAATCTTCACTTTTAAGTTTGCGACGGTTGCCATGGGCAGGGTAGGCTTTACAAATGCCACCAGTTTCAGCAGGGCTGCGTACCTCTTTGGTCTGTTGCTATAATCCCCACCCCTTCTCTTTACGGCGCAGTGGGGATAGCACATGGCGGGGACACAGCCGGTGCGCCACAAATATCCCACCAACGAGGAGGACGAGGAAAGTCCGGTTGCAGAAACGTCCCGATCCCGGAGCCTGACATTCAAGGCCTCCAATATGTCATATGGAGAAATGTTGGAGATGGTGGACATATTAAAGAGGATCGACTATGATGGGAAGTATGGGCCTTACCTCAACCCCAATGTCCGCTAGGCCAAGATCATGTCTAAAGTTGTGAGAAGGCTGTACGATCATTTTGGGGTACAACGATCCAAGGAGCAACCCAGGAAACGCTGGTCAGACCGACACTGAGGGTGGCCGATCAGTACAGACAGATCAAGAGCATTCGTCAAAAAAGTAAGTAGTTGTGTTTTGTGTTTGATTTCTTGCTTGCATACGGCTCCATGTGGTTTGATTTTTACAAAGTTGTACATTCCAAAATGGCCACTTTCAGGTTCGTCTGTGCATTCGAACGTACTCATCCTCGATCTTTCTGCCACTGTCAAGGTCGTGTGTGTGTCCATTCGATCGGACGCAACCTCGTTCGTGCGGCCACTTATATTACGATGTTTGGTGTTTTTTTGGGGGAAAGGAAGTATGTTCTCCCTAGAAATGTCAACCAGAATGTAAAGCCAATTTATTCAATGTAAAGGAGTTGTCACCCAGTAGCTGTTTACCCATCTGGACTCAAGATCACAAGTGCTGGGACACCCAAACCCCCTTTTCATTAGCCTTTTCCAAACATGAGCTCCAGTGGATACTACAGGGGGGTCTCCATCACACATTCTTCTACCAAAAAGCTAGTGTGTTTAGCACCTTTACAAAGTGACTGCATTCATGTAGTTGACATTTGTAACTGTACAAACTAAAATAGTGTCCGTCACTTTCAAGCAATGTTTGTCATTTCGTATTTCTGCCCTCAATAGTTTCTGTTGCTAAATCTTCCTTTTGTCCATTCGACTGTGCAAAACCACTGCACAGAGCACGTAAGTATGGCATGTTTGTTACTTTTAACTTAAAATAAAATAGATTTTACAATCACTTTAAGCTTTCGAAAAAAAATGGAAGCTGATTGGTTTCTATGCAGAGCTGCACCAGATTTTGCACTCTTCAGTTTTAGTAAATCAATCCCAAAGTGTCTGCTAAATAATACAGAGTCTTAACAATTCCAGTGATGAAGGAAGACAACATCCATGTCATCCAAGTCACAATTATATACATGTTATGATGACAGCAGAGCCAACACTAAGCACTGAGGCCTGTATTGAAGTAAGAAATCTACAGGGATTGGGATATCCTCTTACTGTCATGAACATCTTTCTGTGTGGCAAGGTTAGGATATTTTATATTGATCCCATGAAAATATGTGTAGCGCCACCCCCAAAGGAGCCACTTGGTGATTTTGGATTCGCTGTTCTATGCCTCAACTCCAAGAATGGCCTCAGCCCCTCTGGCACACCTGGTTAGATTTAGAATTTCTACAAACACTTTCAAGAATGCAAGTAAAGAAAATACCATCATCCTGGCTTTAGATTGATACCAGAAACAAACATACACAACTGGTAGTGATAAATGAGCTGAATATATTATCACAAAAAGAATACTTGGAAATGTACAGCACTGTTGAACCTTGCTGCAGAGTATCAATACAATAGAAATGACAATCTCTAATATTTTAGCAACAGTAAATATAGAAAACAAAGCATAATAATATAGTTGTCAATTGCACAGGCACTGAGAGGGAGGAGAGAAGGTTTATCAACTTCTCAACTCCTTTTGGGCCACAATCATCATTGAAAGTAACAATACAAAAAGAAGAAATGTGTTAACAGGTACATTGAGCACAGTTCTGTAACGTTACAGGTCCTGAGTTGAAGGGTACTAGTGTCTTCTGCTAGCAAATGTTGGGGCCCTTTGTAAAGAGAGTAGGTTTAATCAATCAAAAGTGAGACATTAATCCTCTAGGAAATCCCATTAGTTAGTGGTTTGCAAGAACAGAATGGCTAAAAGTGGCAGCTCCAAACAAGCATCCTCTGTCAGTAAAAAGGGGACTAGATGTCTGCATGCAGTGTCTGTACTGTGCTAAGAAAGATGTTGTGTTTACACCCGCTCACCAATCCTCTGGGTGATGACACAACGGAAGTCCCAAATGGTGGTTCAGGCTCTGTTGTAAGGCATCGGTATCCCTGATGACGTCAGACCATTGATGAAATGATCGTCGGGTAGCCACGCCCACACGCCCTGTGCATGCATGATCGCACTTTAAACCTACATCGTACAGATTTTTTTATATGCTATCATTTCTTTGTTTTTTAAGCTGCTATTTTATATTCGGTACTCGGTGGAGTCCTCAAACAGTAGCAAACAGTAGCATTATGCTTCAATAAATCTCCGGCGTTACAGTATTACACAATTCGGAGCATTTTTTATTTTGCATGAACCTCACCATTTATACATTTTTGGGAAGTTTGCCATAACTGACCACCTGAGCTGCAGAGTCTGCTAATAGGAGACACCCGGGAGACCTGGGAAGCCTTTAACATCTGGATTTCCATGGTTGGGGTCTGTGATCCAATCTGCGCTTTCTGACCTCCGCTGACAGGGGGGTCGCTGGTGATCCGGTAAGCCTTCCATCTTACTAGAGGGGATTAGAGGTGACGGGTTCCACGAGGACAAGCACAACTAATTAATTCACATTACTTATTTGAAGTTTTTGTCACATTTTATGGACATCTTCTAACAAACACCATTTTATGGACATTTTTTCCCCAAAAATGTTACCAATTTTTCACTGTATATATTGTTTTTCATATGTCAATTTATATAATATTTTGGCTGCATTGTTTGATCATATGCCAGTTTATCAATTGGTTTTCACGCTATTTACATTAATGTGATTATTTGTTCATTATTTATGGCATAAGTGCTGCACTTTCTTTTCTTTGTATTTTTGTGCCCAGTATCTGGGTTATGGTGTTCAGCTGCTGTCTGAAGTCTACACTAAGCGCGGATATCTACCTACTTAGACAAGCAACCTGTTTAGGCTTTATTAATCTGATATAAACCCAATTAGAGTATAATAATCCTTGATCCAGACTTTAACTATTAGCTGATGAATGGAGACTTCTAACACCCTTTAAAAATGTTGGCTGCTTTAAACATAGTTTGTGACCATTAAATACTTTTTGAACTATAAGAATAGTATGGTACTCCTCTTCCTATTATTCCTCAACATAACAATCAAATTTGACAGAGGTTATAACCATTACCTACTTATTCCAAAACTAAAAACTATTTTTCTATTTTTTTATAGGGATGAGAAAAATGATTTCTGTGCAGTTATTTTTTCCTGAAAAATTACCTCTTTCACCATAGTCAAAAATTTGAAACTCTCAGTTTTGCTCCTTCAACAATATTTCCACAAAAATATTCCACAAAAAAGGAAAAGTTCTACCTTTGATTTCTTTATTTAGAGTGTATTTTTTATGAATATGTTTAGAGTAGTTTAGTTTATTTCATTTAGTGTTCTTTGTATTTGTGATTTATTTTTCTTTTGTGTATTTAGTCTGTGTGTTCTTTCTTTAAAAAATTTAAAATAGCGAGACCATTTTTGGCACAAAATATGCCACCTAAAGTCCATTGAAGCCCTAAAAACCACCCTGCTGTTGCCTTCCTGTTGACTCTGAATAGTGAAATGTTGCAGACATTTTCAAATTTGTGCCAACATTTTTGAGAAACCTAACAAACACTATTGCATCAGATCTGCACAAGAGCATATAACCCCCAATACAATCAATTTTAAACATTTTGATTTCAGCTTCAACTGAGCTTGTTACAACCAGGAAAAAGCTCTGCTTCCATTATGGAAAAACTTTAGACCTATGCTTCTACAACTGAAAGTTTATAGCAAAGTTATAACAGCAAGTCAACGCCAAGTCAAAATTTCATTTTATTTTCTTACATAGCAATGGAGATGGTTGTAAGCCTGTTTACCTCCAGCAACAAAAGTGTGATGACCCTCAGCTTTTTTTTTTGTGGATAGAAAAATTTTATATGAAAATAAAATGCTCATTTGTAACATTGTCAGGAATCTTTTTATTCTAAGGTCTTCAACGCTCCTCTGTTTGGCCTTGTCTCTCCAATTCCATTCTACAAGTGATGGCGCACATGCAGCAGCCTCTGAATGGGCCGAACAATAAAAGCTTCTGCAAATGGATTTTATTATGCTTGGTTGACTCATGGGATTTGAAAGCCTTCTAGGTACTTATAAAGTTGTAAAGTAGAGGACATGTCAAACTCTAATCTCAGGTTCACATTGTCATCTTCCCATAAATTAATATGGTATTTTTGAAACAAAGGAGTAGTGGGACTTTAAATATGCCAAATGAGAACAAAATCAGAATAAGAATCTATATACATTTTATTACACATAAAACATTGTCATACACAGAATATTAAAAACATAGATATACATGAAGAAACTTTGCGATAAATACAATAATATGTAAATCTGATGGATACATGTGCTTTCGCGTTATGTGGGATCCCCCGCTTCTTAAGGACCATACATATATTGCAAGTGTGTTATATATGGAGCTTCTTACTATAGAAAAGAACAACAACAAAAAAACAAGTAAATACAAATATGCACAATAAACATATTATCAGATATAATTACAGCTATAAACTATGAAAGTAAAAGAAAGAGGAGTGGAGAGGATGGGAGAAGGATAGAATTAATAGTTGTTCAATTACCTCAATATCATAAATCATCAAAACAACAGAGGGGAGGGATACAGGATCTGTCTTAGATGTTTTGCCTACCAGCCCATAGGAAAGGACCTGAAAGACCCGTAAGATATATTAAAGGCAGGGTGTGATCCCATGTAGAGGATATTAGTGACTAAGCAACATATTTATCTCTTACTTATAAAGGCAGAAGTAAACATAAATCTCCAAGAGGGGGAAATAAATGTCCGGTGTATAGCAATATACTCCGAACAATGTGAATCCCAATATCTATTTAAGACAGAGGGGATAAATCCAAAATACCAAGAAAACCAGGCATCTCTGTGACGATCACATTAGAGGATAAATAGATAGATATTTGCATAAATAGGAGGAAAAAATATAGTATATATGCGGCCCCCCACCCTAAAGCACCTTGTCCCCATGTTGATGAGGACAAGGGCCTCTTCCCGACAACCCTGGCCTTTGGTTGTCGGGGTCTGTGGGCAGGGGGCTTATCGGAATCCGGGAGCCCCCTTTAATAAGGGGGCCCCCAGATACCGGCCCCCCACCCTATGTGAATGAGTATGGGGGTACGATGTACCCCTACCCATTCACCTCAGGGAAAAAAGTGTAAATAAAAAACAACACAATTTTTTTAAATACTTTATTGCACAGCTCCGGGGGTCTTCTTCCGTCTTGGGGGGGTCTTCTCGCCGGACTTCTCCACTATCTTCTGCTAGCTCTTTTACTAGCGGAGGAGCCCGGCTTTCTCCTTCGTCGCCGCCGCCGTCTGGGGGTCTTGTTCGGACTTCGGGGGTCTTGTCCCGCTCTTCTGTTCTTCTTGCCTCCGCTTTCTTCTTCCAGCTCTTTTACTAGTGGTGGCCCGGGCTTCTGTCGCTGTCACCTTCTGCTTCTGCTGCTTCTGCTGCTTCTGCTGCTTCTTCTTCTTCTTCTTCTTTCTTCATCCGATGTTGACTCGACGCTGTCTCCTCTTCTAATGGCTCAGACGTGTTGCGCTGCCAGTTATATAGGGACAAGGGACAGGTCACCGGCTCATGTCACATGGTGACCCAAATGATGTCACAGTCCCAGAATCCTCCGGGACTGGCAGCGCAACACGTCTGAGCCATTAGAAGAGGAGACAGCATCGAGTCAACATCGGATGAAGAAAGAAGAAGAAGAAGAAGAAGCAGCAGAAGCAGAAGGTGACAGCGATGGCAACAGAAGCCCAGGCCACCGCTAGTAAAAGAGCTGGAAGAATAAAAGCGGAGGCCCGGCAAGAAGAAAAAGAGTAAAAGAGCTAGCAGAAGATAGCGGAGGAGTCTGGTGAGAAGACCCCCCAAGACGGAAGAAGACCCCCGGAGCTGTGCAATAAAGTATTTAAAAAAATTGTGTTGTTTTTTATTTACACTTTTTTCCCTTAGATGAATGGGTAGGGGTACATCGTACCCCCATACTCATTCACATAGGATGGAGGGCCGGTATCTAGGGGCCCCCTTATTAAAGGGGGCTCCCAGATTCCGATAAGCCCCTTGCCCGCAGACCCCGGCAACCAACGGCCAGGTTTGTCAGGAAGAGGCCCTTGTCCTCATCAACATGGGGACAAGGTGCTTTGGGGTGGGGGGGCGCAGGGCCCCCCTTTCCCCAGGGCACCCCCCATGTTGAGAGCACACGGCCTGGTACGGCTCAGGGGGGGGGCGCTCGCTCTTCCCCACCCCCTTTCCTGACCGGCCGGGTCTGATATGGATTCGGGGGGGGACCCCCACGCCGTTTTTTCGGCGTAGGGATTCCCCTTTAAATCCATACAAGGTGACGGGGCTAGCAAGGTGTCAATGTCGCCGATCGAGGACTTCCTTCGCTAGTCCTGTCTACCTGGAGTCACGTTCTAAATGAATGGACTTTACTCCTTGTGTGGGGCAAGTCCGTTCATTTCAAAAGTCCAGCCAAAACTCCGGCGGACCTCCGCTGGAAAGTCCGGCGGACTAAGTCCGATCGTGTGTACGTGGCATAACTTATGTAAATAAGGGTCTTCAAGATGGACCATTTCTTTCCACACTGCAATGAGGCCACTTTAGTTATCAACACTTTTGTAGAGCAGGATACTGGGGTTCTCTGTCATGCATTCAGGTTATGGTCGAGCCCCCTCTCTGCTTGTGGAAAGTAATGCAAGTGCAATATTTTTTGATCTATAACTGGGGCAGGTCTGTATTGTTACCTACCCCAACAGAGTTTGAAAAACTCTGCTTATCAGCGAGGCCATTCACAGTCTTACCTGATATTGACATGCATGATAAACTCACCGCCCCCAAAATAGCTAGATAAATGAAAATGTGACTTAGACATCACACGGAGCATCAAAGAGATAGCATTATCAAATTACTCACATGGCCTGAATTGCATGCAAAATGCTGGAAACAGGCTATATGATGGTATAAAATACCTATCACCTTGCATAAATTATTTCCACAATGTTCCTCATTATACTGGCAGTGCCAGGGGGAGTAAGGCTCCATAACACATATTTTGGACCTGTGCACTTGAGTGTAGGTCAAACATTCTCCTCCATTTAGCCCCTATATCAACGAAACAATACAAATACTGCCTGCTTGGACATCTATTGAACACAGCAAAAACGTGAATTCCATTGTCCTGGAAGCAGATTATGGCCCCTCTATCAGTTTATAGTATGCAATAATTAACAAAACAAAATTGATGGAAGGAATTATGGCATCAGCAAACCATAGAGAAGATTGTTATCATAAAACATGGTCCTTCTGAAAGGAGTTTACCTGCTTGAGTATTGTGATGTAATGGGATCCCAATCATAAACTCATTGAGACGTCTGCTCATTTCAGCCTTATGTCCGGGTGGCTCTTGGAGATGCCCCTGGGCGAAGCTTACCATAGGTCGCACACATCGGCCCCCCTCCACACTCCCATTCTCTTCCTACCCTGCTTCTTTACTAAATCTTTATCTTACTCTACTTTATCCTTTCCCTGTGAAGACAAACTGTCTGCCCTTACGGGACCTTCATGGTAGCTTGGTCATCCCAAAATGTGCACCTATTTTTATTCCCATCCTTTTCCTTATATCCATTAATTATAATTTGGTCCTACCGGAAATAATTTCCTTCAGCAGGATGGAGATTGGCATCATAATGTTTTATTTACGGTACACAGAACCTATGAACAATCCAGTATAACCACCTTGCATATGTCCTCTATAGATATTGTTTCAGTCTACTAGTGCTTTGATTTATGTGTTCTGTATATTTTATGCCTATGCACCATCCTTTTTTTTAACTATTCCTGTAGGACCTGAAAATCACAAATAAAGAATAAAAAACAAAAAAATTGAATAATTGTAGCGGCCATAACTCCTTGAGGGGTGGCCTTGACTTTTTGGGCTTACCAGTTACCTCCTCGTGGCTTTTTGATGATTGTCTAGGGGTTCCCAGGGTTAGTACCCAACAACTTCAGATGCTGACACATAAAAGTCCTTTTCAAGGTTTTTATTTGCAGTGGTAACATCCAACATAGTTACATAGTTAGCTAGGCCGAAAAAAGACACAAGTCCATCCAGTTCAACCATAAAAAAAAAGAAATAATAAATAAAAATAAAAAATATTGTAAAATCCAATATACCCAATTCTATACCCACAGTTGATCCAGAGGAAGGCAACCCCCCATCTCCCCCCCCCCCCCCCCCCAGAAGAGCATGCTCCAATCTGCTACAGCAGGGGGAAAAAATACCTTCCTGATCCCCCTAGAGGCAATCAGATTTTCCCTGGATCAACTTTACCTATAAATGTTAGTACCCAGTTATATTATGTACATTTAGGAAAGTATTCAGGCCTTTCTTAAAACAATCTACTGAGTTAGCCAGAACCACCTCTGGAGGGGGTCTATTCCACAGTTTCACAGCTCTTACTGTGAAGAAACCTTTCCGTATTTGGACATGAAATCTCTTTTCCTCTAGATGTAAAGAGTGCCCCCTTGTCCTCTGTGTTGACTGTAAAGTGAATAACTCAACATCAAGTTCACTATATGGACCCCTTATATATTTGTACATGTTGATCATATCCCCCCTTATTCTCCTCTTCTCAAGAGTGAATAAATTCAGTTCCTCTAATCTTTCCTAATAGCTGAGCTCCTCCATGCCACTTATCAGTTTGGTTGCCTTTCTCTGCACTTTCTCCAGTTCCCCGATATCCTTTTTGAGAACTGGTGCCCAAAACTGAACTGCATATTCCAGATGAGGTCTTACTAATGATTTGAACAGGGGCAAAATGATATCTCTCTCTCTGGAGTCCATACCTCTCTTAATACAAGAAAGGACTTTGCTTGCTTTGGAAACCGCAGCTTGACATTGCATGTTATTATTGAGCTTATGATCTACCAAAACCCCCAGATCCTTCTCCGCTACGGATTCCCCCAGTTTTACTCCCCCTAGCATGTATAATGCATGCATATTCTTAGCCCCCAAGTGCATAACTTTACATTTATCAACATTGAACCTCATCTGCCATATAGTCGCCCAATTAGACAGAGCATTGATGTCGGCTTGTAAATTGGAGACCTCCTGTAAGGACGTTATTCCACTGCATAGCTTGGTGTCATCTGCAAAGACAGAAATGTTACTTTTGATCCCAGACCCAATATAATTTATAAAGATATTAAAAAGTAAGGGTCCCAGCACTGAACCTTCGGGTACACCACTGATAACCTTAGACCATTCAGAGTAAAGCCCCATACACACGGTCGGAAAATCCGACCACCAAATCCATCGGATTTGGTCCGACAGATTTAGTCCGACACTGGTGTTGCATACACACGGTCGGACAAAGTTGTCGGAAAATCCGATCATTCTGAACGTGGTGACGTTTGTTGCCTACGACGGGACTACGTAGAGGCTAGTAGCCAATAGCTTTGGTCTTGTAATGTGATCTGAGCATGCGTGGCACTTTGTCCGTCGGAATTCGCTACACACGATCGGAATTGGTGTGATCGGACTTTGTTGTCGGAAAATTTATCCAGCAGGAGATAGAACTTTGTCCGTTGGACAATCCAATGGAAACTGTCCGATGGAGCCTACACACGGTCGGAATTTCCGAAACATTGTCCGATAGGACAGAATCCATCGGAAAATCCGACCGTGTGTATGGGGCTTAAGAATCATTAACCACTACTCTCTGAATTCTGTAATTTAGCCAGTTTTCTATCCATTTACAAACTGATATTTCCAAGCCTGTAGACCTTACCTTACACATGAGCCGTTTGTGGGGAACTGTATCGAACGCTTTTGCAAAATCCAATTATACCACGTCCACAGCCACGCCTCTGTCCAAGGTTTTACTTACCTGTTCATACTCAGGCACTTTGAACTGCTGACATCCACTGAATGTCTCTAATCAACCCAGAGAGTAGCCACTCGCAGCTGGGTGCTTCACTGCCGGATAAACCTCTAGCCAGAGATCTAGCAGCCAACATGTGATCCGGAAACTTTGTAAAGTCTCTGCCACAGACTAGATTGTAACTGAAGATAAGTAGGAACCTTTCTCACAGTACCTGGAACTCTCTCTGTCTCCTTGGCAATACTGTGAAAGTGTGGATTCTTTAGTGTCCATACATCTCAGCTCCCAGGCTCTTACTGAGCAGCCAGCTTGTTGGCCCTCCTCCGAAGAGTCCTCCTCTGGTCACTTGTACGATTTGCCGTGTTCCTTCAATACCAAGAGCATGCCGGGACGCCTTTGAATCCTCCTTCAGTTACTGAGCCTCGGACTAGCCAGTTCCTCGGGAACAGACGGATCCCTGCCCCAGACCATGAGGGCCTCTGGGGTTGGTCGGATTGACCATGCTTGCGGGACAGCAAATGCTCCTAGGCCTGGGACCCCTCGCGGGGCTACCCCGGACCAGAAGCAGGAACCAAAGCTGCGGCCGAACCCGGAACACGTGACTTCAGCACCTTAAATACCCCTTCCCAGACTACGCAGCAGGGCCAGACGCGCCCACTGATTGGATCCGGGAAAGATTGGTACCTAAGATGTCCAACCAGGCCTGGTTCTTGGACTGTCATGCATGCCTCACTGCACCTATGACCAGGCGGAACCTTAGTACAGCCCAGCCAGACTGATGCCAAAGTAAATCCTGTACAATTAACCCTCAGAACTCCATTACAGTTCTGAGAAAAAACAAAATTTTCACTGATATCGCACACTTGGTGAAGTGTGACCGCTACATAATCAATAAATGAATTAAGATAAATTATATAAGAAGTAGATACTTTAAAAATACAATAATGTTTTTTAAGAATTTGTTTAGGAAAAATGTCTGGACCCAGATAGATGTATATATGCATAAGGAAAAGTATGACTGTGTGTTTATGTCATATGCAGTATATAAAAAAACCTTCCCCAATAATAGTATCTTCAAATCTGGAAGTCAAACCTGAGGCAGGAACTCAAACAAAAAAAAGGAGGATACAAGTACTACCCGTAGTGATGGAAACAGGGGTGTGTTCATGATGGCATTAATTAACATAAAATCAACAGAATTTTTTAAGGTCAAAGAGAATAAGACCCATCCTATTCAGTGGCTCCTACAGGGATATCACTACACTGGGATGGGATAGAGCTCATGGAATTTAGGGTTTTGTTTTTTGTGCACTCAGTTTTGCCATTTTCCTAAAATTTTAACGCAATGCAGCTCGAAAGCTATACTATTAAACTATTGCACCACTGACCAATTTCTACAAAGTTCAGGGTTTAGCTTTATACTTTTTTTTTTTTTTTTTAAGAGTAAACTTCTCTATAGCTATTAGATCTGTTGTGTCTGCTATCTCCAATGTTTAATTCAAGCCTATTACTGCTGGAAATAATAGCTATATTTAAGTCAAGCTAAATGTAAACCTAAAAAATCAAGTATGCACACAAAATATGTGATACTGGAAAAGGCACGTCACTGATACTGTCCATGAAAATTGTATGGTTACATAATACAACACACAGCTTAAAGTCAAACCTTTTTTTCCATTTTAGTCACAGTAAGGGAGAGTTATAAACCTTGTCAGTTTTTTTGCTTTCTGTGTCTCTTCGGGGAAATTTCCCTTCACTTCCCATCTGGTAGCCATACCAGGAATTGAGAGGAAATCCATCCAAAGCGAGACTATCCCTGTAGTCACCAGGGTCACCAAAGCTAGCACTAGTCTGCATTGGAAGATTGTAGTAAACCACAAAACAGTAAACTATGTACAGATTAGGAAATAAGTGATTCCAGCACTAAAAATACAAGCTAACTCACTTACAAGCTCAAAAGTCCAAAAGAGTCCACAACAAACAAACAAGCCCACAAATGTGTAGCTGCCCACTCACTTCTTCGATGCTGAGTTTCTGTTACTGAGCTGTGCATAGAGCAGCCATAGATGCCTCTGGTTAGACAGTTTGGCCGTCTAGCACATACTAACCCAGCCGTTTTGGCTCTTCTGGTAATACCCGCATGATCCCATTCTACATTCTGAGCACACAGTATATCTTAATGTAAGCGAGAATTGTTTCCACAATAAATGTGATTACTGTTCACTAATTCCTCCACCCTGGCAACTTTGTTTGCACATTTTATGATTCTCACTTTATTCCTGTTCTAGTGACAACTCAATATTTGGGATTTTTTTTTCACTATCTATTGACATTACCTGATATATTGTATGCATTACAAGATCTTTCCAGTTATAAAGATAACATAACCTCACAACTAGACATAAGTTTACAACTTTATTACTCAGTTGGTGGGAAATAGGAATTCATGGAGAATATCTATGTGAGTTTACTGTAATAAAACCTGATTGTCTGATCTGATTGTAAGTCAGTTGAATCTATTTGTGCATTACTGCTTTCCGGTCTGGTCACATATTGAACAGCTGTTTACCTTTTCAATCATTTTTAAAGAAAAATAAAATTGCCCCTCCACCATGGATTTCAATGGGTTTTGATGCAATGTTTGAGTTTCACAAGATTTGGCTAACCCTGGAAATTAAACCTGGGCAGATTTGTTATCCAATACTCCTAATGGTTGCAGAATTTTCTTTGAACTTTCCTAGGTCTGTTTTTGCACCAAAAATGGTTTCCCATTAGCCTTATAAATGTATGTATTTTTTTACAGAAAAAAATGCGGACAGTGAAATAAAATTGAGAGTGACAGTACACACAAATCTATCAAATACAAACACAAAAATATACAAAATGTAAAGAATACTAAATTAAATAAAATAAACTCCTCTAATATAAACATTCCTAAAAAAAAAAAAAAAAAAGAAGAAAAACTAATAAAGATAACAGGGTTTTAAAGGAAAGCTGCTCAGTAAGTGAAACTACAGGTTTCTGCTTCAGCCAAATTGGTACATTCTTGGCGAAATCAATTTAGCTGAAATCACTCTATTCATTCCTATTAATATTTCTTTCACTACACAACTGTTCCCTTCATTACCTGGAGCCAAAGAAAATGCCTGTACTTTTGGGTACAGAGACACAAATGACTTGTGGGTAAAGAGAAGCACATACAGTACATGTTTGGATGTTTTTTTGTTGAACAATATAATATGAAGCAAATGCATCTCATAATTGTGTACATATTAAAATTTGCCTTGGGGATTTTTCACAAAGCTCCTTAATGACATAAGTATATGCTTTTACTGTCAAAGTAAGATTAAATCAATTCAGTGTAATTATAGGTTAACTAAAACGGAAAGTTCAAAAGACAGATGACTTCCTATTTTAGCCCTATCCCAACCTAAGAAAATAACAACACACACAAATATATATTTAGAGAGAAATAGCACGAGAGAGAGAGAGAGAGAGAGAGAGAGAGAGAGAGAGAGAGAGAGAGACCACAGACAAGGGAGCATTAAAGAAATAGGTCACTTCAGTTAAAGGAGTTCATTTACCTATAAAGTACATTCATTATTTAAAATAAACATTCACTAAGCATAGTGATTAAGGTGAAAGAGTTTTTTTCCTAGCACGTGGGTAGGTAAATTCTCAACATTTTGTGAAATATTCCTATATTGTTTTAGTAAATCAACCCCCCCCGGTAAGAGAGTTACTTTACATATGTTTATATTGCTCATGTGAGGATATTTAAGATACAAGCATATACAATACAATATCAAATTAAGGTTGGACTCTCTTATGTTCTTCAGTTCAGTATTCTAGTACTTCTACACTCATCTCTTATTCCTCCTAATTAGTGCAATATTTGTTATGTGCATTCAGGTACTGCTATTTTTTCCCTATGGAAAAATGGCTCCTGGTCACGTTTCCACGTCTATGTAGTATAATAAAGGAGAGTGGTGACATGCTTATGTCAAGTTTCCTTCCCTTGGTGGGTATGATCAGCGCAGAACTCAGTTGCAACCCTTTTACAATCATTGATCAGCAGCTATGCAAATAGCTGTATCTCTATAACACAGATAAATACTTAGAACTCTGCCCACACACACGTCCACCACATCATGCATCCCCACCGCATAATGGGAAATCTTGTTCACACTTTCCTCATTGGATGTGACATACAGCACCTGCATTGATCCTTCCCTGGCACCTGGGAGTAGTGCATTTTTCTGATGGTTTCGATGACATCACATTATTGGTTATTTTCCACAGTTTATAATTATTGAATTGCTACTTTTTGCCTATTTTTTTACATCACAGGAAGAAAATCATGAATCAACCAAAAAGTAAGTTCACTGTGATACTAGCCGACATCCCTATATTGCGATATAATACAGAAAATATTCCCCCATTGCATGGGACTTTAATGGCTCTAAAACAATTACGATGTTTTAAAAATATGTAGATTTTATTTTAACTCCATTAAAAAAATTGTACTCACAAAGTAGTAACCAATGATGAAAGGGATGTTTTTCTCATACAAACAGGTTAAAAAATCAAGCATATTTTTGCCATCATTGCCATCATTGCCATTATGAGCTCACCACACAATGTAGAGATGGAACCCGGGGGGGAGGGGGGGTGTAGAGTCTCCAGTCAGTGGGGCCGACCAAATAAGCACTGAGACCACCTAGCACCATTGAGGGAAAAGAGGAAAGTGTGTCTTTAGTAGATTTGTAGATTACTTTTAAAGAACACAAACTCATAAGAGTTTGTAAAGATACATTTTTGTGGTATGAAAGTGCATAAAGCACTTTATATTTTTCTGACAAATGTTTTTATACATTCATACTGCAGTATGAATATCAGATGACATCCAATCGGGTCCAAGAAAAAGGACTAAAATATTTAACAGATAACAGTGTATCAAAATTAACTATGATTGGAGACACTTAGTAACAATTCTTCGATAAGCAATAGACAGTGTGATCCCAGTCTGCTTACCTGAGTTAACCTGCTTTTTGCACTTGTTTTTATGAGAAATACATTCTTTTCATCATTGGGTACAATTGTATGAACTCTGAACCTTGTTACTCATGGTGCCATGTTGTATGTTTTAATATATTTGGTTTCTACTACAGATTACATTAAACTCTTGGCAAGGTTTCCCTGAAGAAGGAGCTATTTGACTCTGAAATGCATTGTAACAATAAGTTTATGCATACTGTGCTCTTGTGATTCTGTACTATTCTACTATGTGAATGTTTAATGGATTTTGTACAAAACTATTATTTTTATGAAGTTAAAATAAAATCAACATATTTCTAAGAAATCATAATTGTTTCTGAGCCATTAAAGTGCCATCCAATGGGAAATATTCTCCATATTATATTATTTACAGGTTAGGGTTTAGAGGTGCAGTTACGTGAATAAAAAAAAAATATTAAAAAAAAATATATTTTATATATTTTCTCAGTATATGTATTAATTTAGTCTTTTGACTTTTGCCAGTTTTTAATGGACACCTAAATCTCTTTACAGATTGGTGTTTTCATTTTTAGTTTAATTTATTTTTTTGAGATTTTAGTGATTGGGGTTAGATATACAGTACTTTTACATGGTTTGTAGTCTTCTGGTTTGTAGGGCAGTCTAGTAAGTGATCCTATGGGCTGAATAATTAGCCAGTGAAGTGAATAAGAGGGTCCCCTGCAGACATGTCTAGTGCCCATAAGACATTGGTATCTGTCTCATCTACTTTATCTAAAATTAGAGGTGTGCATGGAGGCATCTGGGACAGGTACAGGAACAGGAACCTGTCACTCCTAATACACAATGCTCTTTCATACAGGCGGGCTGATTGGATCCGTCTGTCAGTTTGTTAGGTGGACCTGATCGGACCATTAATTTCCCTTTATGGAGCAGATCCGATCCTATCTGCTAAGAACAGACAGATGGGGATCCATTCCCTATCCATCTAGTTGATCAGATCGGATGGACATCAGGTGTAAACGGACAGGCAGTCCGTTTACATCCAACTGCCCATAGAGGACAGCGGGCTGTGTCTGTGTCCACTCTGCATAAGAGGCGCAGACATAGATAAGCCACCTGCCTGCTGAGCAAAAATCAGCAAACAGATTCCCCACTGAGCAGGCGGACTCCTGGCAGGGTCTCCCCCCCCCCCCCCCCATGTGAAAGGGGCCATAATCATTTACTTCCCCTATCTTCCTCATGCACTTACAGTGTATGTAAACTCCAAATCTATTTTTCAGAATGTATGGCATCAAAATCACCTCTTTGAGGTTGATAACCTTTTTTCAGTATTTTTGGCATAATACCTTACTGCATACAGTTTTCTTTATTTTTTTTTTTGGAGAGGAATTCATGATTAGTTTATTTGTATTTTTTGTTTTGAATCAGGTCCACTAAGAAGGCAGCCCAATGGCCAACTGAAAAAGTGCTTATGCTAGGCTGATTTTCCACAGTTTATAATTATTGAATTGCTACTTTTTGCCTATTTTTTTATATTCTTTTTTTGGTTGTTAGATCCTTTATATATTTATTCTTCTACTCATCAGTTCCTCCCAGGGGGTGTGATTATTTTAATTGTTTTTATTTACGGGTTACCAAAGATTTGAAATTCACTGTGATACTAGCCGACATCCCTATATTGCGATATAATACAGAAAATATTCCCCCATTGCATGGGACTTTATCAGCTGTGTCCAATCACAGCTAATCACGATGTGAACACAAGCCGGTTATCATCATTCCTTTCCTCAGTGTGAGGAGAGGAGAGCCAATAACCGACTTGTGTGAAAGGGACATCTACACTTATAATCAGATTACTATCAGTGCAGAACAAAATATAGAAAAAAATATTACAGTGCACACATACAAAATTTACATTTTTTAATTTTCTCCATTTTTAAAAAAATTGTACTCACAAAGTAGTAACCAATGATGAAAGGTTTGTATGGTCTTATGGCTGTACCATCTTTGATGCATTTTTTAGGGTGTGCCCCCCAAGTATTTGTTTGCTGATTATGAGTACAGTCCCATCAGTGCCCACCAGTGCTGCCAATCAGTGGTCATCAGTTCTGCCAATCAGTGGTCACCAGTGCTGCCAATCAGTGGTCACCAGTGCTGCCAATCAGTGGTCACCAGTGCTGCCAATCAGTGGTCACCAGTGCTGCCAGTGCTCATCAGTGCTGCCAATCAGTGCCTTCCCATCTTTGTTGTTTATCAGTGCTGCCTATCAGTGCCCATCAGTGCCACCTACCAGTGCCCATCAGTGCCACCTATCAGTGCACCCTCATCAGTGCCTCCTCAGTGCAGCCTCACAAGTGCCCACCAGTGGCGCCTCACAAATGCTCATCAGTGCCGCCTCATCAGTGCCCATCGGTGAAGGAGAAAAATTACCAAAATTTTGCAAAATTTTATAACAAACTATTTTTTCTCCAAATTTTCATTCTTTTTAAATTTTTTATCGAAAAAAAAAAAAAAACAGTGGTGATTAAATACCACCAAAATAAAGCTTCATTTGTGTGAAAAAAATTATAAAAGTTTCATATGGGTACAGTGTAGCATGACCGTGTAATTGTCATTCAAAATGTAACAGTGCTGAAAACTGAAAACTGGCCTGGGCAGGAAGGGGGTGAAATTGCCCAGTAGGGAAGTGGTTAATTACAGGTGTTCTCTGATAAAAACACTACTGCATGAATAACCTTTGACTAAAAAATGCGTTGGTCATATTTGCGATCTGCCTAAAAGGTATTTTGTTAGAACATGAAAAAGTCATAAAAATATTCAATGTTTGGTAGTAGGTATAGTCAAAACACAGAAGCTTCTGAAGGGAGTTTAAAAAACACAGGGAGATAATTACACCAAGATACAATGCTCCAGGCGTACAATTCATCTTCTCAATGCATTTTTAAACAGACTACCTTCTTAAAATGTTTATTGGGTATTCATTTCTTTATTGATGGCACAATTATCTAACTGCATAAGTCAATATTCGTATCTGTCTCTAAATGAAAAGAGGATGGATCTCTAATTATAGGAAAGGGTGTCTGTTATCAGCTGATAATTTACTACCAATCAGTGGTTAACCCATGACTTGATATCTTTTTAGGGAATGTTTTAGAACATTCAGCACCATTTAAAATCTTTAAACTTTTTTTCAAGTATCCTGTTTGTTAAAAATATTTGTTTAGACCTGAACTCCACACAGATATAGAAGGCACATCATTTTTGTTAAATAGGATCTTTAGTGTTACAATGGCTCGGATTATTTTTTTATGATAATATATGCATACAGTTATTATTGGTTGTATATAGTTTAGGTATTTTCATATAATAGCAACTAAGTATTTTCTTTTTTTTTACTGTCAGTACCATTATTTTTTCAGACAATATGGCTGACCACATTCCACCTGCTATAGAAAAAGTGCTGAAGAAATAACACCATATCAAAGAACGTAAATGTCTTCTATGAGTCATTCAGGCTTTCCGTAAAGAGCACAAGAGAATTGCTATGACAGAAGAGGATGATCTATTGTTTCTAAGACGAAATTGCTGCACACCTGCAATTATTGACAGCAATTCCACATTGTACAACATTAACATTTGTACTAATGGTCCGGATAAAACAAATCAGCTTAGGACCCAAATGCTCTGTGTTTGTTTGATGATATAGGCACCTGGCAATTATGTTATTCATATATTATTTGTTAGTTAAAATGAATGGTGTGATATTTTTTTTTTTTTGGGCAATTTGCCTCTTGATTTTTTTTCTTTGGTAAAATGTTATAACATTAACTCTTTGCAAAAGAATAGTTGTTAAATAACATTTTTTATTTATTGGAATTAATTCCTGAGACTACTGAACTATTCTGACAAATGCCTAAAAGGGTTCACTAATTACTAGTGATGAGTGAAACTTTAAGTTTCCATTTCCCCAAAATTTTCTTGGTGAAATTTTGCAATTTAGGCAAAATGTATTGAAGGCAATAGTGGAGGCAAAATTAATGTTGTTTGTTGTGGTTTTAATAGTTTATTGGAGTTTTTCTTATCCAGAAACAAGCTTTATTAAAAAAAAAGCATAAAATAACACTTTGCTTTTTACATGTATAACAATCATTGCTATTTGAGACAATCTTTATATACATAGTATGCATCCTTGAAATCAAAAACAACAAACTCTTATTTCGTCATAAGCGTCATCACCCAACTATAAACCTTAGTAGCCTATCCATGATCAGATCCGACGGGGCAAGCCCAGGGACCTCTAACCATAGCCTTTTAAACTTATTTGGGCAACCTCTATGTTGATATATAACTTATATATGGAAGTCAGAGGGACCTCTGACTTCCATATATCATTATCAGCTTACGAGCCAAGAATAGAACTCTGACTATGGCCTCCCTAGTGTGGTTTTCCTCTCAAATTCATCCAACAGAATGAGAAAGCACTGTTTTGGGACAAGAGGAAGAGATACCTGGAATACCCTGTTCACTCATTCATTCATATGTATCAAATTGCCTTGATCCCGTTTACATCTAGAGCACTCAGGTATTGGTCTCAGACCCACGACATGAAACCTATGAGGGGTATATTATACCCACGACAGAATATACAGCTGGGTCAGTCTCTGCATCAGATTTAATGAGCAGGATGTCACATATTGGAAAGCTTCCTCCCATTGATCTCCTGTGAGTTGACCCACATCCCCCTCCCATTTGCCAATAACCTTAGAGGGTATTTAGTAAGGAAAGACTGGAGCAACATAGCATAGAATTGCGATATGAATCCTTTGGAGGACTCAGCATTCTTAATTACATTAAACAGGGGAGTCGGGGATTGCGTCCACTCAGAGAATCTATCCTGAGTCAAAACTGCATAGTTTAAATAGAGTTTAAATGGCTCCCGAGGGTTATTGAAGCTCCTTCATCTATCCAGGTCCTGTTCTTATGCTCCCTATTATTTACATGATTTTCACAGAAAGAAACAGAAAAAAAAAATACAAAATGTAAAATGCTACACAAGTAATAATCAAGTACAAGAAAGGGGAAAAAGCTAAGAAAAAAAACCCCTTAAAGTGGTGGGACACCCTGAAAATGAAAACTTGAGAAAAGGTTAGTAACAATTAAAAAAAAAAAAAAGAGAAATGGCTGTTGCTAGGCAGATCGTCCTAATATGCCTCCTCCAGCGCCGCGGTGATCTTCTCTTCTTCCGTCTTCAGGTGAATGGGGCGTTCCCCATTCACAAATAAGACGCGCGCATGCGCAGTAGGCCGCGCGCCGACTTGCGCATGCGCAGTAGGCCGAGCGCCGACTCGCGCATGCGCAGTAGGAAACAAGAAGCCGTTTCCCTTACTGAGGATGGCGGCGCTGGATCCGGATAGCGGAGGGACATCTCGGCCTCCACGAACGACATCGCGGGCGCCCTGGGAGGGTAAGTGTACTTTTTAAAAGTCAGCAGCGACTTTTTTTTTAGCTGCTGACTTTAAAAAAAAAAAATTTTTAAGGTGAAACCCCGCTTTAATGAAATCAGTATTTTACTCTAATACAACACCTTCTAATTTAACCATCTCTAGACTCGACAATTTCACCCCTTCCTGCCCAGGCCGTTTTTTAGCTTTCAGAGCTGTGACAGTTTGAATGACAATTACTCAGTCACGCAAACAGTACCCAAAACTTTTTAGAATTTTTTGAGATAGATAGAGCTTTCTTTTGGTAGCATTTAATCACCATTATTTTTTATTTAATCTTTTGCTATATAAGTGAAAAAAATATCAAATTAAAAAAAAAAAAAACACATTTTCTATTATATAATTTTGCAAATAAAAAATGTCTGTATACTTGAAAATGTATCAATTCTGCTGTAATGACTGCCTATCTCATTTCTTAAAGGCCCTAAAATACCAGGACAGAGAGTACAGATACCCAAAAAAATACACCTTTTTATAAAGTAGACAGTCAAAGTCATTTAGAGGTGTGGTGAGTTTTTTTAAGTTGTACATTTTTTGTCACAATTGCTTGGAAAATTAAGAAATTACATATTTTTTTTCACAAAGTTGTAATTTTAATAAAAAGTTATTTCTCACACACAGCATAGGCATACTTATAATTACACCTCAAAACACATTTTGCTATGCCTCCTATGAAGATACCACATGTGTGAGGCTTTTTCACAGCCTAGATCCAAAGTGGGGAGCAAAATCCAAAGAGCACCTTTGGGCTTTCAAGAAACATAAGCTACAGTATGTGTAAATTACACATCTAATTTCCTGACTACCTATAACATTTTTGGAGGCCCTAGAGCACCAGGACAGTGGAAACACCCACAAAATTACCCCATTTTGGAAAAAAAGGCATGAGTATTTTGAAAATGTAAATTATTGCCACAACTTTTTGGTAAATGCAGTAAAGAATTTTTTTTGCATAATTACTAAGATATTTCTAATACACATCATAAGCATACTTAGAATTACATTTCAAAACATATTCTGCTACTCCTCAGGAGTATGACATTGCCACATATGTGATACTTTTTCACAGCCTAGCCACATAAAGAAGCCCACAATCCAAGGAGCACTTTCACATTCTAGGGCACAGATAACAAATCTAATTTCATAACTACCTATCACATTTTTGTGGCTCTGAAGCACTGGAACAGTGGAAACACCCACAAAATGTCCACATTTTGGAAAGCAAACACCGCAAGGTATATTTTAAAAGGCATGGTGATTTTTTTGAAAATGTAATTGCTTTGTTTTTAAAAAATGCAGAAAGAATTATTATTATTTTTTTTTTACACAAAGTTGTAAAACGAATATGATATTTCTCACACACAGCATATACATACTTATAATTACACTCCAAAACACATTGTGCTACTCCTTCTGAGTATAGCAATAGCACATGTGTAAGTCCTTTTTTACTTTTTTGGACTGATTATATAATGCAACCAATTGTATCGAAACCTGCACATGTACTGTAATGGTTCCTTCTATATGAGTGGTCAGGAAAAATATCTTAGTGTAGCATCACCTATAGCAGTCCCAGTTCCTATAAGCCAAGCAAGCCTAGCCTATTGGTACATGGGTGCCCCCAGGAATGCCATGTTCACTGGCCAGGAAGTACAGGAGAATAACAAAAGAGTTCCTGTGGTTCCAAGAGTGAAGTTGTCCACAGGGGTTGACTGAGACTGGTGTCATGCAGGAATATATTCACTTGGATGTGAAGATGGGTCAGTTCAGGTGCAGGCAGAGACATAATCAGCAAACAGGCAAAGGATTTGTCCAAGCAGCACGCAGAAATGTGATCAATAAATAGGTCAGGGCTAGTACAGGCAGCAGGCAGAGGCAACACTGCACTGGTATGGAGGTGTCTAGGAACACTGCTGCTGACTTACACTGGTTTGGTGACACTGGGACTGCTGTGGTGACAATCAGGAACACTGTTGCTGGTCTGGTGACCCTGCGACTGGTGTGGCAGGGATAAGGAACACTGTTGCTGTCAAACACTGGTCTGGTGACACTGTGACTGGTGTGGCAGGGATAAGGAACACTGTTGCTGTCATACACTGGGCTGGGGACACTGCAACTGGTGAGGCAGGGATCAGGGACACTGTAAATAGTGTGGCAGTGATCAGGGACAGTGGGTCTGGTGTGGCAGTGATAAGGAACACTGTTGCTGTCATACTCTGGTCTGGTGACACTGTGACTGGTGTGGCAGTGATAAGGAACACTGTTGCTGTCATACTCTGGTCTGGTGACACTGTGACTGGTGTGGCAGTGATAAGGAACACTGCTGCTGTCATACTCTGGTCTGGTGACACTGTGACTGGTGTGGCAGTGATAAGGAACACTGTTGCTCTCATACATTGGTCTGGTGACACTGTGACTGGTGTGGGAGTGATAAGGAACAATGTTGCTGTCATACACTGGTCTAGTGACACTGCGACTGGTGTGACAGTGACCAGGGGCACTGTAACTGGTGTGGTAGTAATTAGGGACAATATAACTGGTGTGAAGGTGATCAGGGACAAGCAAAATTTACCACCTTAACCACTTCAGCCCCGGACCAATTGGCAGCCAAAGGACCAGGCCCCTTTTTGCAATTCGGCACTGCGTCGCTTTAACTAACAAATGCGCGGTCATGCGACGTGGCTCCAAAACAAAATTGGCGTCCTTTTTTTATTTTCCCACAAATAGAGCTTTCTTTTGGTGGTATTTTATCGCCCCTGCGGTTTTTATTTTTTGCGTTATAAAAAAAAATAGAGCGACAATTTTGAAAAAAATGCAATACTTTTTTACTTTTTGCTATAATAAATATCCAAACCCCAAAAAAAATATATAAAAAAACATTTTTTTTCCTCAGTTTAGGCCGATACGTATTCTTCTACATATTTTTGGTAAAAAAAATCGCAATTAGCGAGTTATTGATTAGTTTGCGCAAAAGTTATAGCGTTTACAAAATAGGGGATAGTTTTATAGCATTTTTATTAATATTTTTTTTTTTTGTATTAGTAATGGCGGCGATCAGCGATTTTTATTGTGACTGCGACATTTTGGCGGACACATCGGACATTTTTTTTGACACATTTTTTATTTTTTTTTTTTGGGACATTTGTCATTTATACAGCAATCACTGCTATTTAAATAGCACTGATTCCTATGTAAATGACAGTTGTAGTTTATGGGTTAACCACTAGGGGGCGGGGAGGAGTCAGTGTGACGTGTTGTGTTTTTTTTTTGACAGTAAGGGGGCGTGGCTGTACGTCTGACGTCATTGATCGGCGTGTCCCGATGACAGGGAACCGCCGATCACTGACAGTAAGTGTAGGAAGCGCGGGGAGAGGTTTGTTTACACAAACCTCTCCCCGTTCTTCAGCTCCGTAAGCCGATCGCGGGATACCAGCGGCGATCGGGTCCGCTGGTCCCGCGGCCGTGGTCACGGAGCTCCCGACCGGGTCGCGCGCGCCGCCAGGCAAATTAAAGGGGACGTACAGGTACGTGCTTTTGCCTGCCCGTGCCATTCTGTTGACGTATATCTACATGAGGCGGTCGGGAAGCGGTTAATGAGCAAAACAGAAAATGTGCCCTTCAGTGAAATTTCACTGATGGCAGAATCACTTTTGCCAATATCACTCTGCTCAACTCTACTCAATAGGCACCCTATACATGCAGGTAGAATGGGGTGCTTACCTGAGAAATCCCCTCCTCCCCTCCTCCAAATGCAAGAAAAAAATTCCATGAAGTATGAGATCATTTTGGCCAAAAATCAGGGAGAAATGTAAAAACAAAACAAAAAAAAAAGTTAAAAAACAAGAAAATACAATATACTTTCCTAACTATTTACCAACACTAGCAGCATAAGGATCAAAAATAGTTAATATTGATTAAGAGAGCTCATTCCCCCATTATTACATCATTCATTTTTTAAAGAAAGTTCCCAAAATTGACTTGGTATCAGCCTCTGGTAGTCCCTGAGCAGCAAAACTCAGAATGGGGATACTCACGAGAGATGAGCTATCAGTCTAATGTTTCTCTTTGCAATGTTCAGTTATAGATTGGGGCAGACACAAGAACTGAGTATTACCTAAAGAGGATTTCCAGGATTTCACAAACTAACCCTAAAACTTCTCCAAACCCCATCTTAACACCAATAGTAAGTGTCCAGTAGAAAAAAGGTACATATATTTACCTATTTTCTGGCTGCTCCAGTCTGATAACATGATCATGGCAGAGCTCTGTATATCTAGATGAACAAAGATATAAATCCAGTTTCCTTATATATAGTTTAAGTATTTAGCATTTTTTCAGGAATTTTGCGCCAAAATAGAACTAAATAAAATAATACAATTGTTTAAAAGGTGGCCTATTCTGCAGCTGATTTTTTTTTCCAGCAAGGATGCTGATTGTATTGGATATACAGATATATGACAAATTTGTATTTTTTTTGTACCATCATTAAAAAAAAAAAAAATTAAGAACAGGAAGCAAGTAAAAAAAAAAAAAGTAATTTTCAATAAAACATTCAAAAATAAAAATAATAAAAATAAAAACTTCAAATATGTAATCACTTGAAATACTCTAGAGATTCCCTTACCCTTGTGTAGGATGTACAAACTGATAAAAATCTCTGCCAGTTGCTTTGACAACGCTAGAGCAGAAACTGCGAATGATATATATCACAGCTCTGAAATATTGAGGTGCATAATTCAAAATCATATGAGTCAGTAAAAATATTTTTAAGCACTAAATATTTTTTTTTTTTTTTCGCAAATGGTAATCTCCTGCTGCTAAACCACCACATGGTTTCCAGAAAGCTTTATACAAACTGCCTGAACACAAGTAGACTTGACAATACTCCTGCTGTTACTGATGTTTTCTTTTTACATATGTTTTCACAAGTTTAGTCCTTTTTTTGTACATACATTAGTAGTGGAATTTAACTGCTTATCATATGTTGCAATAAAATTAAAAATGAAACGTAATCTTACAATTTGTATTTTTAATTTGACCTTTGAGCTTCAATGAACCATCATCAGGGTTTTAAGGTAAGCAGTTCAATGTACAGCTGACATACAGTACATGGGAGCTGTTTTAGCCTCCAATGGATTTGTAAGTCTGTTAAGTCAGCCTTGTGATCCAGGTATCCCTACCAGACAGTACAGCCAGTCCTGGTCCTCCACTGTAGTGGCACTGCAGTTTTGTAATGATCACACTCCAGCCTACTGATTGGTGAGTGCACTAAAGAGTCATTATTTTACTCACTCTTTACCCTTTTCCTTTCAGTATGTTCACTTTCAGCCCATTTGCACTGCACTGCGGAAGATTTTACCTCCTTCCTGACCAGAGCACTTTTTGTGATTCGGCACTGCGTCGCTTTAACTGACAATTGCGTGGTCGTGCGATGTGGCTCCCAAACAAAATTGATGTCCTTTTTTTCCCCACAAATAGAGCTTTTTTTTGGTGGTATTTGATTACCTCTGCAGTTTTTATTTTTTGCGCTATAAACTAAAAAATTGCGACAATTTGGAAAAAAACATTATTTTTTACTTTTTGTTATAATAAATATCCCCCAAAAAATATAAAAAAAAATGTTTTTCCTCAGTTTAGGCCGATATGTATTCTTCTACATATTTTTGGTAAAAAAAAAAAAACGCAATAAGCGTTTATTGATTGGTTTGCGCAAAAGTTATAGCGTCTACAAAATAGGGGATAAATTTATGGAATTTTTACTAGTAATGGCGACGATCTGCGATTTTTATCGGGACTGTGACATTATGGCTGAAACATCGGACAATTTGGACAAATGTTTGTGACCATTGGCATTAATACAGCGATCAATGCTAAAAAATTGCATTGATTTCTGTAAAAATGTGACTGGCAGTGAAGGGGTTACCCACTAGGTGGCACTGTAGGGGTTACGTTTGTCCTAGGGAGTGATTCTGACTGTGGGGGGAGGGGCTGTGTGTGACACGTCACTGATCACCACTCCCGATTACAGGGAGCTGTGATCAGTGTCAGTGTCACTAGGAAGAACGGGGGAGATGCTTGTTTACATTAGTATCTCCCCGTTCTTCCTCACCATGAGACGATCGCAGGTATCCCTGTGGACATCGAGTCCACAGGACCCGTGACCGCGGTCATGGAGCTCCCGGCGGGCACGCACCCGCAAGCCGCCTCTTAAAGGGCCACATACAGGTACGTTACTCTGCCTGTACGTGCCCTTCTGCCGCAGTATATCTGCATGAGGTGGTCGGGAAGCAGTTAAAGGGGAACATATAAAGCAAATCAGGTACTTATAGCGGGTATGGCACTTGGGTAGTTCCTCTGGTTGGCCATACGATGTTCCCATTGCAGAAAGTGAAAGACATGTGCACAAACGAAAAAAAATGTTTTTTTTCGATCCGTTATTTACATAAATTAGTTTATTTAAATTTGTTTCATTCATTTAATTTTCGGAATTCGTTTTGTTTATTTGTTTTTAAATTTTTCGAATTCGGACCAATTCAAAATGTTTTCGAATCAATTTCAAATAGTTTTTGAATTCGAATAGTTTTCCAATTTTCAAAGAGAATAAAAAAGAATAGGAAATAAAGGAATAGAATAGAAAAAAAATATAACAGAAAAGAAAAGAATATAATGTAATAGAGTAAAACAGAACAAAATAGGATAGAAAATAAAAGAACAGAATAGAATGAAATAGAATAAAACAGAACGGAATTTAATAAAAAAAAGAATAGAATAAAATAGAAAGATTGTAACCATCTTCTGAAATTCAAATAGAATAGAATGGAAATAATAAAACCATTTTCCAAAAATAAAAAAGGAATCAATTCGAATTTGAATAGAATAGAGTAGAATAGAATAGAAAACAACACAATAGTATAAAAAAACACAGTATAAAATAGAATAGAATGAATATAACCATCTTCCTATTCAAATCTATTCTTTTCTATTCTATTCAAATTCAAATTGATTCTATTTGAATTTTGGGAAATGGTTATATTCTTTCTATTCTATTGTTTTTTTTAATTATATTGTTTTTTTGTTTATTCTATTCTTTTCTATTTTATTATTTTATTTTCTATTCTATTTTTTCTATTCTATTTTATTCTATTCTTTTCTATACAAATTCAAGTTTATTCTATTCTAAAATTAGAATTTCGGAAGATGGTTATATTAATACTATTTGTATTTTATTCTGTTGTTTTTTTGTACTATTCTGTTATTTTCTATTGTATTTTAATCTATTCTGTTCTATTCAAATTTGAATTGATTCTATTTGAGTTTTGGGAAATGGTTATATTCTTTCTATTCTATTCTATTGCGTTGTAATGATATTCTTTTCTGTTCTATTATAGTCTATTCTATTATTTTCTATTCTATTATTTTCTTATGTATTCTAATTCTAATTTATTCTATGTGCAATTCGAAATTCAGAAGATGGTTATATTCTTTCTTTGTAAAAAAAATATATACTAAATATATCAACTCATGCTAATGGTGTATAAGTGGAAACACGGAAGCAGCAGCTAAACACAAAGTGCTGATCACTTGAAAAAAATGTATGAATATAGATATAGCGCTCACAATCACTATAAGTGAAAAAAACACAATCAATAATAAACAAACAAAGCAAAGTCCAAACAAGAATGTGAAAGTGACTCTAGGTGCTTCAATCCGAAGGGAAAAACCAGTGCAGATATGTTGCAGAAGAATTCAGGTGTATAACACCCCCTCATGTATCCCCACTCACCAGATTGCGACGGCCCCCAGCTTTTCAGTCTGGTGGGTCACTTTAAGCTTTGTATTGGTGTTCAGGGCAGGTGGATAAGATGTCAAATCTTCAGATCCAATATTCTTAAATGAAGTTTCTCAGCAGAATGAACGGATACCCAAAAGTGAAGAAAAAATGGAACTGATAGTGAGGTACCATTAAAAAAGGTTTTATTGTAAAAGGGGACGGGTACTTACAAAAAGTACGATCGAACAAGCCTCAAACATGAAATATGATCGAATCAAGCCTCGATCGTGGAGTTGTTTGTATAAAAACGCCGTTCCTGGCATGCATTCCATGGGACCGGATGGGACGTCAGTGATACCGGAAATTGCGTCAACTTTTCACCCTACCACAGGGCGTCATCAAGGATATTATATATATATATATATAATATCAATATCAATATATTCTTTCTTTGTTATTCTATTCTATTTGTTTCTATTCTCCGTTTTGGAGTCTGTTGCGCCAACCAGAGGCTTGAATGTATTTAAAAACCAAATGTGTATTCCTCTTGATCCCCGAGAATACCCATCACCGTCTTCACCATAGTGGAGACAGTGGTGGGTATTCTCTGGGATCAAGAGGAATGGTACAGAGCTACAGAAGGGTAAATATGCTGTATATGAAATGGTCTACTAAAGCATGATTTAAGTAAATTACTGTACTGAAAAAAACTGACAAGTTTTTCCTTGACATTTCACAGAGCTACAACAAAGCTACCTACGTTTCTTTCTCTTATACAAAAAAAAAAACCCCCCCCCTAATTTTTCTCCCCCTGAAGAAGCCCCAGTGCAGTCGAAATGCATCGGGGCTGAGGGGTGTATTGTGAATATATTCTTATACAAGTTATGTATGGAATTTATATCCTTGTATATCTATTCTGCAATTATATTAATGCTGCATTTCTTTGTATATATATTTGTCTGTATCCATTGGAAGTCGCCTGTAAACCAGAGTTCGCATTTTTATACTTCTTGTACAATTTCTAGTTGTCATCTTTTTGATCTAGAAAAATAAAATATTAATGATTTCACATATGGTCTTCATCCTTGCCTGAAAACCCCACGGGGAAAACCATATACATATATTTTTACTGGGTGACATGTTAACCATACCACTGTAAGTAGGGTGACACCTTCAGATAGCACAGGATATAAACAAATAATGGGACCCCTCTCTATTTTTTTTTGTTGGTACAGAGCTACCTTGACACAGTGATACATTGGTTGATGTGACAGCATTGACTGGTTGACACATATGGATTTATTTTTTTGGGGGAAAGTAAAGAATAGGGTTTTTGAGAGGAAGCTCTACACAGTGGATGATTTGTAGGCATTGCTTTTGCAAGCATTTATGGGCATTGCTAATACATAAAATTTTTGCACAATGCTGGGATAAGGGCAGCTAAAATAGTACAAATGTTTGTGGTACATTGCAGCAGACTAAAGAGTTTAAAATCAGTGCACAAATATAGGGCTAATAGTGGCAAAGGAAAACATGTCCTTACGTCAGTGGTGTTACTGAAAGGAAAAAAAATGTCCCTGTGTGAGTGATGTCACTGAATTGAAAAAATATCCCTGCATTGGGGGCATTACTGTAAAAAAAAAAAAAAATGCCCCTGCATCAGTGATGTCACTGAAAAGAAAAATGTTCCTTACTTGGTGGATCATTCTATGCATTAAGGTGAAAAACCTCCTGTGCTGCAGCTGCCCACAGAGCCCCCCTTTTACTTACCAGAGCCCAATCGTTCCAGCGAAGGGGAGCAGCTCTAGCCGTTGTCTCGGGTCCTTATTGGATAGATTGATAATAGCAGGAGCCATTGGCTCCTGCTACTGTCAATCAAATCCACTGACACAGGAGCTGGGGGGCGGGCCAACTCAGGAGCACACCCACACAAGTGCCCCCATGAAAAGTGGCTCTCGTGGGGGCACTCCATTAAGGGGGGGGAAAGCCTGGAGCGCCGCCGGGGGACCCCAGAAAAGGAGGATCGGGGGCCGCTCTGTGCAAAACCCTTGCACAGAGTAGATAAGTATAACATGCTTGTTATTTAAAAAAAAAAATGAACCTTTACAATCACTTTAGGGTGCAGAGCAGGGAGTGCTCTGTGAGCCCAGGAGTGCTGTCAGTTGTTGTAAACACAAAATCTAACAAAGAAAGCTGGCTTATGTGTTTACAACAAAAGACAACAGTGAGCACAGGTCCAGTTCCAGAGGTGGCTATACATAGTGCCATAGGTGTGCCCAGCCTATTGCATTAGGATGTGCACCCTAAAGCTTAAACACGTGAGCGTGTCTACATATATGGGACGCGTACACACGATCGGAAATTCCGCCAGCAAAAGTCAGATGAGAGATTTTGGTCGGAAAATGCGACCGTGTGTATGCTCCATCTGATTTTTGCTGGTGGAATTACAGCCAGCAAAATATTGAGAACAGGTTCTCAATTTTTCAGTCGGAAAAAGTTCCGATCAGAAATTCTGATCGTCTGTACCAATTCCGACGTGCAAAATTCCTATGCATGCTCGAAAGCATTAAACTTCATTTTTTCGGCTCGTCGTAGTGTTGTACATCACCGCGTTCTTGACTGTCGAATGTTCGGAGAACTTTTGTGTGACCGTGTGTAGGCAAGCCAAGCTTGAGAGGAATTCCATCGGAAAAACCATCCAAGATTTTCTCTGACCGAAAATCTGCTCGTGTGTACACAGCATATCACATTGATCTTCCTGCTGGCACAGTGAAAGAGAAGTGCGTAAACAGTGGCAGAGCTGGCAAGAGGGAGATCTTTCCCATCTTTCTGCCGACACACAGAGCGATAATGCCAAGCGCATGGGACAATTAGGGTGTGAGACTAAACAGCATCACAGTATCAAAGACAAGCTTTTGAGAAGTTGCACCTAACAAACTAAACCTGACTTGATCAGTACTGTATACCTACGTTTGGCCACATCTTTCTGAATACCTGTAATGTCAAAGAAATAATAAATACATAAAAAATTAAGAAAACTTTAAGAAAAGTTTAAAAAGATTAACGCAAATCAAAATTGTGCTTAATATAAATGTGTATATAATATATAGTCCAAAGACACCAAATGAAGACCTTTATATAAATGTCTGTAAGTGAAGTTGTGATCAAATCCACAAAAACAGCTCAATCCAGTGAAAAGAATGTGTAACAACAGACAGCTCCACTAATCTCCCCTTATGGCCACACGCTCACCTTATGATTTGGTTGACTTTTGTCAGTTTGGTTATAATTGGGTAATTTTTTGGTGCAACATATTCTTATAGACATAGGTTCGAGTGATTTTTCACTTTTTGTGCTTGTAGCTGTTATTTAATTCATACTGTAGCTGGTACACAAATTCATTTTTTTTATACAAAAAAAAAAAGAAAACAATATGCCATGATCCAATCAGTAATGTATACCTACTATAAAATGCCTTAATATGATCAGAAATGTATATTTACTCCTGGCGAACCCTGTATATAGGAAGGCCGGTGGCTAGGTTGGTGTTGCTCGGGAAAGAAGACAGTGTAACTGAACTCTCTGTCTGGGGCCAAGATATGAAGCATCATGTCGTTGGTAAACCAGCACTCTATACATTTTCCTTTAGGGGAAACTTTAGGATTTGTACAAATGGGACTGTTTGTATTCCCCTGCTGAAGGATGCCAAGACTTTAGGACACCAATCTATTGCTGGGTTATGGGTCTCTCTCCCTCTCTCTCTATGTTGTTATCAAGTTGCTGCAAAATTTTTGCCACTAGAAGGCCTCATTCACACCTGCTAATGAGTTTGACTGTGATTATCCACAGGATATTCAGTGTGGATTCTAGTGAATAGGTGCAGGCAGGAAGCCCTAAGCAAAACAAAGGGAGGCTGACAGTGCCTGCAGCTATTCGCAACCATTCACATGTAATCAGTCATGCAGAGATTACCTGTGGATGATCGTCCCTGGATGGAGAGTCTATGACCAGGATCATCCACAAGTAATTGCTACATGACCTTGTATTTATAATGTCAATGCCCTGTACTTGTATGTCAGACAGGCCAAAAAGGAGAGGCAAAGGTTGTGCATTTGCAACTTGTAGGGCATGAGCTGGTTCCCCATCTGCAAATGTAAAAAAAACGTATGGTTCACTCTTTGAATTGAGTACCCCATAAACTATTGGGTGTCCAGGCTGGGCCAATGACCAGAGCTTGCACAATGCACTTTAATTTGTATTTCATAATAAAACCTGCCAGGTCTCTCCCTCTTAAACGTCAACATATTAAAACTGTTTATATACCGTGCTTTAAGTCTGTACAATATATTCAATTTTTTATTTCAAATAATACATTCTAATTTTCATTAAAACTTGCCTGGCATCTCCCTCTAAAACTCCAGCCCATTAAAGCCGCTCACATTATTATTTACAATGTGTCTAATGTGTATTTCGATGTGATCCTATGAGTGTCCGGTTTGTCTAGTGGTGATAATGTGGTATTTTCCTGAGGGCTGAGTAGAAATTATTTGTTTCTCAAAATCATTACTTAGCTTGGTAATGCTGGCTTACTTATGTGAGGAGTGCTTTAAATTATAGTTTAGCAATTATTCAGTGTAAGCCCCTCTGGAGAAACCATGGATTTTAAAATATTACTTCACTGCTTCTAAAAAAGTACAAAAATGGAGAACAGTTTTTCTCCTTATACCAACCCTCCCCTAGGTTTACCCCAGTCAGTGACTATAAACCATTATTTCTAACTTGGTATAAAAATAAAACATATCCAAGAAACACTAACTGAATTCATAAACGACAATGCTGTCCTACCACGGTAAATGAAAGACTATAATGCAATGAAAGTGCAAAGAAAGTTTTATGAAAGCAAAATGAAAAAAGGACATTTCTCTGTCAAGGTTTACAACATGAAAAAACCCAACCTGGAGCCTTAGTGACATATATTCTCACTAAAAAGGCTCATGCAAGCTACATAGCTCTAGGTGATACTGAGTCATCCAGTCGATGAATGAAACACGGTGGTGAATGGCAAACTGATGAAGTTCTAAAATATCAGATAATTATACTTTCTCTCATATTACAACATATTTTTGAGTTATATGGCTTGTGTAGCTAGTGGCAAATATCTTTTATTTGTATTTGATTATTAAAAGTTGGTGATGGGCAAATCTGCCAAGGTTCGATATGCCAAGGCTTTAAGCATATCTTGTTCAAAATTTGGCGAACCTGAACTTAGAAGTGAATCCAATTGAAGTCTATGGGATACAAAGCCTGTGGATACATTTTGCCCATTTTTAAGCCTATAAGGAAAATACTGTCAAACTAAAAAAAACAAGTCAGGGAAGCTGGTCACTGCAACTTTTTTTTTAATACCAAACAGTGAGGAGAGGGTCTTTTCATGCAACGTTGAGGTCAGTTTGGAAATAACACAAATCCTTTAAATAACTTGCTTGGCGGATGCCCTAAAGCTGTACATGATGTTCCGGAACAGAAAAATGTCCAAGTACAGTCCTAGAGACAGCAAATTTGAATGTGGAATTGATTTTCTTTTCCTTTACAATTAGCATGGCTTACATACACAAGTCAAAGCCCAACCTTATTCATTTCAGCTTGAAAAATATATTTTTTCAGGTAACCCTGCCCAGCAAATAGTAATTGGACAGTAGTTTCTGTGGCTTTGCTTGTTCTCACTGATGAAAAACTGTCCAGGTCAATCTCTCTGTCAAGCTCTAATTAAGAATTAATAGACTGTGGGTGATCCAGCAGTGTAAAACTAGCCAGCAACAGGACATTTTTATGTGTGTCAATAGACTGAAACTTACTAGAGAATAACAGTAAAGGAAAGTGTTTTACTACAAGAATTAACAGACCACAGATGAGACAATAGTCTAGGATTTCCCAGCAACAGCACAGACTAGACCCAAATATACAAAAGTCAAAGAGGAATTACCGCTTAAGTCCTGGAGCCTTTTTATACCCAAATTCTATTGAGTTCCAGTGTCTCTTTTTTTGCTGATGATGTCTCGGTTATGCACATTATATCTTTTAGTGTTTCTAGTCTACCCTGAAGTAAAAAAATGTATGTGTAACTTTTCTCAAAGCAGGGTTTATGTCATTCATGCACCCCCATATATTTACCCAAAATATAATAATTAACATAAACACACACATACATATATATATATATATATATATATATATATATATATATATAAACAGTATCTCACAAAAGTGAGTACACCCTTCACATTTTTGAAAATATTTTATTATATCTTTTCATGTGACAACACTGAAAAAATGACTCTTTGCTACAATGTAAAGTAGTGAGTGTACAGCTTGTATAACAGTGTAAATTTGCTATCCCCTCAAAATAAGTCAACACACAGCCATTAATGTCTAAATCGCTGGCAACAAAAGTGAGTACACCCCTAAGTGAAAATGTCCTAATTGGGTCCAATTAGCCATTTACCCTCCCCGGTGTCATGTGGCTCGTTAGGTCTTAGGTGTGAATGGGGAGCAGGTGTGTTTAAATTTGGTGTTATTGCTATCACTCTCTCATGCTGGCCACTGGAAGTTCAACATGGCACCTCATGGCTAAGAATGCTCTGAGGATCTTAAAAAAAGAATTGTTGCTCTACATTAAGATGGCCTAGGCTATAATAAGATTGCTAAGACCCTGAAACTGAGCTGCAGCACGGTGGGCAATATCATACAGCAGTTTAACAGGACAGGTTTCACTCAGAACAGGCCTCGCCATGGTCAGCCAAAGGAGTTGAGTGCACATGCTCAGAGTCATATCCAGAGGTTGTCTTTGGGAAATAGATATATGAGTGCTGCCAGCATTGCTGCAGAGGTTGAAGGGGTGGGGGGGTCAGCCTGTCAGTGTTTAGACCATACGTTGCGCACTGCATCAAACTGGTCTGTATGGATGTCATCCCAGAAGGAAGCCTCTTCTAAAGATGATGCACAAGAAAGCCTGAAAACCATTTGCTAAAGACAAGCAGACTAAGGACATGGATTACTGGAAACATGCCCTGTGGTCTGATGAGACCAAGATAAACTTATTTGGTTCAGATGGTGTCAAGCGTGTGGCGGCAACCAGGTGAGGAGTACATAGACATGTGTGTCTTGCTTACAGTCTAGCATGGTGGTTGGAGTGTCATGGTTTGGGGCTGCATGAGTGCTGCTGGCACTGGAAAGCTACAGTTCATTGAGGGAACCATGAATGCCAACATGTACTGTGACATAGTGAAGCAGAGCATGATCCTCTAACTTCAGAGACTGGGCCGCAGGGCAGTATTCCAACATGATAAAGACCCCAAACACACATCCAAGACAACCACTGCCTTGCTAAAGAAGCTGAGGGTAAAGGTGATAGACTGGCCAAGCATGTCTCCAGACCTAAACCCTATTGAGCATCTGTGGGGCATCCTCAAACGGAAGGTGGAGGAGCACAAGGTCTCCATGATGTCATCATGGATGAGTGGAAGAGGACTACAGTGGCAACCTGTAAAGCTCTGGTGAACTCCAAGCCCAAGACGGTTAAGGCAGTGCTGGAAAATAGGCTGTGCACTGTACATGCCTTCTAGCAGTTTCAGGGAAACTTTTTATTTTTTTCACCTCGATCTCTGCAGCAGCTTGTTTGCAGAGAAATTCTGTCCCACCAACACAGGAAGCAAGAGGCTCTGCAGTGATGGACAGTCCACCCTGTGTACCTATTGGCTAAGGAGTCAGCATGAGGCGGAGCAGCCTGCCTCCTGCTGCCTCCTCAGCCAATGAGCAACTGAAAGACTGTTAAGTCTCTCCCTCATAACATCTTCCGAGTCCCAGCCCTGCCAGCTTACTGTGCTGACTATGTGCTTAGCCTCTGGCTCCTCTCTATTGCATATTTCCTGGTAGCCGGGCCCTTTCAGACGCTCGGGCCCGGTACATGTGTATCGGCTATACCCCCCTGACGGCCCTGTCCGGAACAGTAAGTATGAACCCGGAAAATGATAACTTAACCACAGCGCTGTCACTTTAATTTTAATCTGGGACTGCCAGTTGCTCATCAAATGCCAAAGCTATGAACTATAGGCAATTGTTACAACTGTAAATCACTATTTACAGCGCTGTCCCTATCATGCTGCCACAAACACAATATATACCTTGAATGGACAAAAAAGAAATACTTTGTGCAAAAAAAATCCACAAAACAAAATTCCCATTACAATCTAAAAAAATTAAACGCAATATATATATATATATATATATATATATATATATATATATATATATATATATATATATATATTGCAGGGGATCAGACTTACTGCAGGGACAAACTCACAGTTCTTTAGTAAAACATGTTTAATCCACAGGATTTTCCAAAACAGAAGAAAAATGCATCTTGCCATCAATCAAACAAAGATAAACTTCTGCTCTACCGAGCCTTACTGTGTCCGTAGTCTGACCAGTCCTTGGTTTTTAGTAAGTGTCCTTACAAATGCAAATACTTGTATCCAAAATCAGGGATAAGCAGCCATGCTCATCATTGCCTCCTTACATGGAGACACACACACTCTTTCACTGAGAGCTAGGACCAGCTGTCTTAATCAAGACCTGAAAAGAAAACATTAAACTGCGGTCCATGGACTTGGGAGTCTGTCCCACCCAGAGCGCTATCAGACTCCAAATAAAACCAGCCCTGGAACGGACTTTATCAATACAGGGTAAAGAAATATACTTCTTTACCCTAAAGTCTTTGCTGGTATTGCCTTAGATTGTAAATCTAAGAATCCATGGAGAAACATATATCCCATCAATTACTTTTCTTGTAATTTTAACCTGTTTTACAGGTGCCCCGCTACATATCTTCCCTTTGCTCAACTTGAGCACCTTGGACAAACAGTCTGTAAACTCTGGAGAGGGCACCAGCCTTAGCTACCTGGTTTATGTTCTACTAAAAATATAAAATTCTGTAGAGCTAAGAACCATCTGGTAACTCTTGTATTTTTCTCCTTATTTTGGGCCATCCATTTGAGAGGGGCGTGGTAAGTTAGGAGCCTAAACTGTCACCCTAACAGATAGTATTTTAAACTTTCAAGAGCCCATTTTATGGATAGACATTCCCGTTCTACAATGGTGTATCTTTTTTCAGCAGTGGTCAATTTTCTGCTTAAGAACGCTATGGGGTGTTCCTCCCCATTCACCACTTGGGACAACACTGCACCTAATCCCACTTCTGAAGCATTCGTCTGCACTACAAATTCCTAAGTGAAATCCAGGGTGATTACCAAGTTACCACTGAGGACTTCCCCCCCATCCCCCTGCCAATAATGTACCCTAAATACTGGGCTTCCTCTAATCCCACAGCACACTTCTTAGGATTGGCTGTCAGACCCTCACCATGGAGGGCATTAATAACAGCCTGCACTTTAGGTAAGTGGCTCTCCCAGTCTGCACTAAAAATTACCACGTCATCTAAATACGCAGATGCATAGGCTTGGTGGGGTTTAAGGATGCGTTCCATCATCTGCTAAAAAGTGTCCGGGGCCCAATGTAGGCCAAATGGCATTCTCTTATACTGCCAGTACCCCTCAGGAGTGGAAAAGGCTGTCTTGTTTTTTGCACGTTCTGTAAGTGGTATTTGCCAATACCCCTTCGTAAGGTCCAGGGTGGTGATATATTGAGCATGTCCTTGACGCTCAATTAGCTCATCTAACCTGGGCATTGGATAAGCATCAAATTTTGACACCTCATTTAGCTTTCAGAAATCATTACAAAATCAGATCCTTCCATCCAGCTTGGGAATAAGGACGATTGGACTACACCACTCACTATGGGATTCTTCTATTACATCAAGATCCAACATCTTCCCTATTTCCTCTGAGACTACTTGGCACCAAGCTGCTGGGATGCGATAAAGTTTTAAGTTAACTTTCATTCCTGGCTCGGTAACAATAGCATGCTTTATTACTGAAATTACCCCTGGAAGATCAGAGAACTCCCTATTTCTTAGCAGAAATCCCTTGGTCTCTTGTTTTTGCCTTACGGACAGGGCCTCAGCGATCTCTACCCCAGGCGCAATAGAAGGACCTGTGATAGTCATTGCCAAGGGTGCTTGGACCATAAGAGATTCTCTGTCTTTCCAGGACTTCAATAGATTGACATGGTAGATTTGATAGGGCTTCCTTTTGCCAGGCTGATTTACTCTATAGTTAACTTCCCCCACCTGTTATACAACCTCATAGGGCCCTTGCCATTTTGCAAGAAATTTTCTCTCCACCATACGTACCAGCACAAGAACTCTGTCACCAGGGTTAAAGGTTCAGATCTTGGCTGAATGGTTATAGACTCTAGCCTGATCCTGCAGAGCCTGTTGCAAGTAAGATTTAACAATGGGCATGACTTTTCCAATGCGGTCTTGCATTTGAGCAATATGTTCCACTACACTTTTGAGTGGGGTTGCCTCTTGTTCCCAGGTCTCTTTTGCTATATCTAATAGGCCCCTCGTATGTCAGGCATACAGCAACTCGAAAGGGGAAAAGCCGGTGGAGGCTTGGGGTACCTCCCATACAGCAAACATGAGATAGGGCAAGAGGCAGTCCCAATCCTTACCGTCTACAGCTACCATTTGCTTTAACATTCCTTTCAGCATTTTGTTGAAGCTTTCACTAGACAGTCCATTTGTGGGTGGTACACAGAAGTGTGTAAGTGATTAATATTAAACAATTTACACAACTCTTTAGTAACCTTAGATATGAAGGGCGTGCCCTGGTCAGTTAACAGCTCTCGAGGAATACCCACACGTGAAAATTTAAGAGAAAGCTCTTTAGCAATACTCCTAGCTAAGGGGTTCCTTAACGGGATTGCCTCTGGGTACCGGGTGGCATAGTCCAAGACAAGCATGATATACTGGTGTCCCCTAGCGGACTTAACCAGGGGACCTACGATATCCATGGCAATCCTGTCGAAGGGCACCTCAATGATGAAGGGAAAATGTGCAGGCTCTCTCTTTATTCTGCTCCTCCAGCGGTTCCGGGCATTAGGAATCAGATCCAGCTGGGGGCCCTGCTCCCTTGGCATTTGCCCATAAGTCGCAGAAAAGGGGGAAGTCTTGTCCAAGGACAGTGTTATACATGAGATTTGGGACTACTCCAACCTCATGGTCCATGGTGCCACAGGGAGATTCGATAGATACAATGGCAGTGGGGTAGCGCTTGGTATCCCCATGAATACAAACAATGTCCATTAGCTGTTGCTGCAACTTTTGGGGGTTCACGAGACTGGCATGCACTAGAGTCACTAGACTGCCAGAATCCAGCAAGGCAGTCATCTGGCAACCATCCACTTTAATGACACAAATCTGTTTCTCAGTGCTGCCTGGCTGTTGTGGGGTGCCTCCAGGTGTAGCAACAAAAGAGCTTTGCTGGGTCATACTGTAACCCATAGGTTCCTGGTTTAGCAGACAACTGGTGCCCCAGTTCTTGGCAATGCCAGCACACTATAGGACCCGGTCATGGCGGGTCTCCCTTTGGTGATTCTTACTTTACAGCATTTCATCAAAGCACCGTTAAATATATATGTATAAGACATGTGCAAGACAAGCATTTTTTTAAAATACATTTTAACTTGATTAACAAGCAATGTCCTGATATACAAATAGCATCACGTCACTACTGAGTATAAAAGAGAAGAAAAGCTCCTCTAAATATAGCAATATGGGTACATTTAGCAAGTCGCATGGTTGCTGATTAATTTGTGGATGGACATTTTATAGTTACACAACCTATCACATTGCTATAATCTTTTTATATATGTATAATTTTATGACCACCTACCTAATATTGGGTAGGTCCTCCTTTTGCCACCAAAAGTCCTGACCCATCAAGGCATGGATGCCAATAGAAATCTAAAGATATGCTTTGTATTTGTCACCAAACCATCAGTTGCAGATTCTTTAAGTCCTGTAAGCTGTGAGATGGGGCATCCATGGATTGAACTTCTTTTTCTAACACATCCCACAGTTGCTTGATTGAATTGAGGTATGGAGAAGGCCAAGTCATCACCTCAAATTAATTGTTGTGCTCATCAAACCATTCTTGAACTATTTTTGCAGTGTGCCATCAAGGAATGCTGTTTCTATGAAGGGGTGTACTTGAACAGCTAAAACGTTTAGGTAGGTGTTACATGTCAAGCAACATCCCCAAAAATGGCAGGATCCAAGGGTTCTCAGAGCAGAGCATTGTCTAAAGCATCACAACTACCTCCACCGAGTGGCCTTCTTCCCATACTGAATCCTGGTGCCATCTTTTTCCAGGTAAGTTATACACACACACCTGACCATCCATATCGTGTAAAAGAAAATGTGATTCATCAGACCAGGTCACCTTCTTCCATTCAGTTCTGATGCTGACATAACCATTGTAGGTACTTTTGGTTGTAAACACGATGAGCATGGGCACCCTGACTGGTCTGCAGCTACGCAGACCCATACCCAAGATAGTCAATGTTAGTCAATGTTATTCACTTAACCTACACTATAGAGGGGTGTGTTTGGTGACCGTTTCTGTGGCCATTCTCAAAAAGAACTGTGAGGATTTGTTAGGGCACACAAATGAACAAAAGAAAAAAAATGAAAACCCATACAACTTTATTAATACATCAGGTAAATAAAATAAAACAAAACACGTATCCTATATAACATATGCACAGTTAGACAATACTGTAAGTACTGAACATGGTATATTGTAGATTTTTTATTATCCCAAATTGGGGTTAACTCTGTAACATATACAAGGAACATCAGAACACTTCTGCCCACATTCCTGACATGTATCAATCTTCTGTTTGAAGTGATTGGCTATCTCCTGGGCAATGAGTGAGTTGGCGGGAGGAGGCAGTGGAGGACAAAGTAGAGAGTTGAAGGTAGAGAAGAGTTGACGGGCATAAGTTGATAATGAGAGTGATAAAATAGGTCTGCTTGGCAGTGAGGAGGCTGGAATTGTATTTTTGGAGGGCAGATTTATATTGGTTGAAATCTTTCTGAGACTTATGCCTTTTGGATTTTGTCCGAAACTTGTGTTGCACACACATGGTCGGACAAAGTTGTCGGAAAATCAGATCGTTCTGAACGAGGTGATGTGCAAAGCGTACGACGGGACTACGTAGAGGCCAGTAGCCAATAGCTTTCGTCTCCAAATTTCTTCTGAGCATGTGTGGCACTTTGTGCGTTGGAATTCTCTACACACGATCAGAAAAAGTCTGATCGGATTTTGTTGTCGGAAAATTTTAGATTCTGCTCTCAAATTTTTCCGTCGGAAATTCAGACAGAAAAAGCCTGCTAGGGCCCACACATGATCTGATTTTCCGACAACAAAATCCGATCAGACTTTTTCCATCAGAATATCCGACCGTGTGTATGGGGCATTAGTCTTACGCCACAGGCGCTCATGAGCACGACTATGTTTTTTCAGACTTCTAGTATCATCTGTTTGCCAAGGTTAAGAAAGGGAGTCTGGTTTTGGGAAGAATAGAAATAGTAACTAATTTGTGTTGATTACGGCTGCTGCCAGAGGGTGCAGGGTGATGGACGCATGGGGTACAGTTAAATGAAATTAGGAGAAGCAGGAGGGTGAGGGAGGTAATATGGGAGTGGGATTTATGTGAAGGGACATGCCCCAGGGTCCTGGAGATTTTTGTGGATGGGTGTGTGTGGATTTAGAATTAACAGGAGTTGGTGGGTGCAGTAACAAGGAGAGGACAGAAGTGAGGGTGATATATGGGGGGGGGGGGGAGTGAAAGAGAGATAGTTTAAGGATAGAGGACAGAGCTGTCAAAAGGAGTGGTAGAGATTGCATGTTACAAGGAGAAAGAGCTGAAGGGGTAAACAAGGTCACCTGATGTCTGTGTGGTGTTTTTCAACGTATTTTCTTTTGTTCATTTGCTTTGTGCATTCGCTGAAGTGCAGAGTCAGAAGTGCTCCCACTTATAGAAATAGCCCCACTTTGAGAAAGAGCCCCAGTTGCAAATGTGCCCCCTGCAAATGCTTTCCGCCAAAAGATGCTTATATTTATACTAATAGGGATGGGGGATGGGTGCTTTTCAGTTATCAATCAGGAGGTAAAAAAGGTTGGCTGGTTAACAGGGCAAAATTCTTACTTCAGAAACAGAATAGCAAGAGGGCACTAAAGTTAACGGGCAATCATTTTTGGTAAGACAAGGGAGATAATAAATCACTGTAATGTGGACAGGTCTACGGACTGTTAAGCAAAAATAACATACCAGCATTATTAAATAGACATAAGCAAAAACATATAGCAGTGTTTCAGTTTTTGGGTGGAGATGTTTCAGCAACACGTACCTGTGGAATAATAGAAGACATTTTCAGATGAGACATTCAGATGATGAGTGCAGAGTCAGAAGTGCTCCCATTATAAAAATAGCCCCACTATAAGAAAGAGCCCAAGTTGCAAATGTGCCCCCTGCAAATAGAGGCTAATAATATAGGCTAATATTGCTTCCCACCTCATCTCAAAGCTTACTCCTAGCCCATTCATGTATGAACATAACGTTGCTGTTAACTGTTATTCAAATTTCTTAAAATAACGGGTTCCTCTAAAGTTAATAATTTCACCTGTGATACCTTGGGTAATATAGCTTTCTTTTTAAGCTGGTTTCCTGTTGCCCCCTTTGCTTTACATAGTATAATGCACTGTAGTATTTTTTAAATACTTCAGATATTTTTGGAGTCAAAAACACCATCTCCACTTGCACTATTGTTTATTCTCCCTATTATGTTTTCTGTTTTTTTTTTTCTTTATATTCTTGCTGGATATTTTCCTGATTTATTTCCCCACTGTTATCTTTTCTTGGCCACTTGACCCATCTTTACTCTTGCTCCATTAGCTCATTTAGTTTATCCCTTTTAATCACAAGGGCATGTTGTATCTCTAGGATCTGCTTTTTTTATGTAGTTGTTCAATTCATATATTTCTTTTATTAGTGTTTGCATTTTATTCATTCTTTCCTTCTTTTCTGAGTTCCCATGGATATCATTGATGCAACTTCTTCTTAATCATCTTGAGTTGTTGATTAATAATCCCCTGTGCCCAAGACGTACTATCCATTTTCGAATCCATGCAAAAATTCAGATCTCCTGCCATAATCAGATAACCTGTCTTAAAATCCATTAATTTACCCAGGGCCTCTTTCAAATAACCTGTCAGGTTTTTATTAAGACAATACATTTTTGCCAGTGTACAGTCTATGTCATGTAACCTTCCATTTAGAAACAGAAACCGACCTTCAGGGTCAACCATACTTTTTTTTAGGGTAAACTGTACCACTCTGGCCATCCCTATGGTCACCCCCTTTGCTCTTTTCATTGTGGAGTCCCCATGTTGGATAATCTTTTGAGTACAGCTTTACTCTTGTATCATGAGAAATATGTGTCTCTTGAAGAAATACTACCCCTGCAGAATATTGTTTAATTTCTTTTAAGATTGTATGTCTCTTCCCTGGTGTATTTAGCCCTTGAACATAATAACTTTGGAAATTTATTGATGCCCCCTTAAATTTTTATATTCCCCTCCCCTTTTGTCTCCCATCCTTATTCCCACTCACAGGTGGGCTCAAAGGTTTAGGAGAACATATGAAGAGAGCGAAGGGGTTGGGGGACAAAAAAAAAAGAGAAAAAAGGACAAAGAAAGCAACTTCCAGTACATATGTTGAGAGTTCCCACCCCGACCTCCCCCCGCTTTTCCACTCCCTCCCCCTAACCCCCCCCCCCCCAAACTCCCTCTCCCCTCCCTAATACTAAAATTATTGTTAGATTTTGGCCCTATTCTAGCCTTCAAGTCAACTACGGTTTTCTCCATCTTGTCCCTTCCTATCTGTCGACTCTTTCCCCTTGAGGTCGAGCTCTGTCTCTGCATGCCCGCTGGGCCGTACATCCTTCTTTAAAAAAACTCTTCTAAAAAAATCAAGGAAATATGCTGGAATATTGGGAATAAAGGAGATGAGGAGGTTGGGGAGGGGATGGAGAGCGGAAGAGGGAAAAGGTATAAAAGGAGAGGGGGAAGGGGAACAAATAATTGTAAAAATGTTAATAATATTTTATGTTTTGGATTTGGTATATTGGAAATGAATAAAGATATATATATATATATATATATATATATATATATATATATATATATATATATATATATTTATATATTTAAAATAAGTGGTCTTCATGGAAGAATTGTGGCCAAACAGCCATACCTTCGACGTGGAAACAAGGCTAAGCGACTCAAGAATGCATGACAACATAGGAACTGGGGTGCAGAAAAATGTCAGCATGTGCTTTGGCTGAGTCAAAATTAGAAAATTTGCCTGTAGCAGGAGGCAGAGTATTTGCGGAAGGCTAGAAAGCCATAGATTTTTTTTATTATTAAAGAAAAACAAGCCCAAAATATCCATTCATAAAGAGAGAAACAGGGGGTGGGCTTCACAGTGACTGATCACTGACTGACCCCTTTGTGCACTGCTCCAAATCATTTGGTGGAGGGGGTATTATGGTGTGGGCTTGTTCTTCAGGGATTGATCTTGGCCACTTAGTTCCAGTGAAGGGAACTCTTAAGGCATCAGCATACCAAGACATTTTGGATAACTTCATGCTCCCACCTTTGTGGGAACAGTTTGGGGATGGCCCCTGCCTGTTCCAACTTGACTGTATACCAGTGCACAAAGCAAGGTCCATAAAGACATGGCTGAGCAAGTTTGGGGTGGTGGAACTTGACTGGCCTGCAAAAAGTTCTGACTTCAACCCGATAAAACACCTCCACACTAATTCATCCCAAAGGTGTTCTATCAGGTTGAGGTCAGGACTCTTTGTAAAATGACAAGTGTGTCTTGCCTACAGTCAAGCATGGTGGTGGGTGTGTCATGGTCTGGGGCTGCATGAGTGCTGCTGACACTGGGGAGCTACAGTTTTATTTAGGGAACCATGAATTCCATCATGTACTGTGACATACTGAAGCAGAACATGATCCCCTCCCTTGGGAGACTGGCAATATCCCAACATGGTAACGACCCCAAACACACCTCCAAGACAACCACTGCCTTGCTAAAGAAGCTGAGGGTAAAGGTGATGGACTAGTCAAGCATGTCTCCAGACCTAAACCCTTATGAGCATCTGTGGGGCATCCTTAAACGGAAGGTGGAGGAGCGCAAGGTCTCTAACATCCACTAGATCCGTAATGTCATCATGGATGAGTGGAAGAGGACTCCAGTGCAAACCTGTGAAGGTCTGGTGAACTCAAGGCCCAAGAGGGTTAAGGCAGTGCTGGAAAATAATGGCCACACAAAATATTGACACTTTGGGCCCAGTTTGGACACTTTCACTTAGGGGTGTATTCACTTTTGTTGCCAGTGGTTTAGACATTAATGGCTGTGTGTTGAGTTATTTTGAGGGGACAGCAAATTTACACTGTTATACAAGCTGTACGCTCACTACTTTACATTGTAGCAAAGTGTAATTTCTTCAGTGTGGTCACATGAAAATATATAATAAAATATTTACAAACATATGAGGGGTGTACTCACGTGTGTAAGATACTGTAGGTTCAAGAGATCAGAGACATTTTAAGAATCTATCAATAGGAAGTATTTGATAAACTCCATTATAACACATTATGATAACAACTCATTATAATCATTGGTAGATATGGAGTGATTTATTACATATAGTTCCATGTTCCATAAGGCTAGATATAAACTTTCAAGAGATGACTTGGGCAAAGTTTTTAAATTCATTGGTTTAATATTAGAAGGTAATTTGAAGAATCTCCATATACAGTATATACACATTTTTTGTTAAATAAATTCCATCCAAAATTGAATTCAACTAGCGGGTGTCTCTGCAGCAGAAGTTTGTTTGTTTGTAGCGCTACGATACACAACCAAAATCAATGGGAGGCTGTGAACGCACGGGAGTTACTTCCGGGTTCATTACACTCTGTCAAGCTCCTCCTGTACAGGGGGTCCCCGGGTTACAAACAAGATAGGGACTGTAGGTTTGTTCTTAAGTTGAATCTGTTTGTAAGTCGGAACAGGTACATTTTTTAAGTGTAGCTCCAGCCAAAAAAACTATTTTTAAGTTTTTTAGATAACATAGAGAAGGGTTATCACCCCTGTAACATTTGTTTTGCTGTCTGTGCCCCTGTTCAGAAGATTTCACCTCACCTTCTGTCCCAATGACAATTGGATTTTGAAAATGTTGGGTTGTTAGGGAAACATGGACTAGTGATAAAGCATCAGTGGAGACACCTTTTTCCCATATTAACTCTTACAGGAGTGAATTTCCCTTCCTAGGGGTGGATTTCCTCTCACTTCCTGTTGTCTCCCTCCGTTTGTAAGTAGGAGTCGTTTGTAAGTCGGATGTTTGTAAGTAGGGGACCCCCTGTAGTTGGTGTTGATGAAGGAAGGTCACATGCACTGTCCTAACGAATCTCGATTTGTTATGGGATCAAAGCTTGGAATGGCACATACTCAGTTACACAAATCAAACCGAGGCTTGACACGCACGCCGAGCACTATCTTGAAAATGATATCTGAGGTAGTAGGTGTCACTGATAAAATCATTAATCACTGATTGTCTTCTAATAGATACTACTATATAAATGCAGTGAAAGATGGGATAGTCAGACTCAAGGTGATGTCTTATCAGACGAAACATGTCGAGTTGATGTTCATCTAACAACTGCATGCCTGTTTTCTTCCTGTTGGATGTAAGTGCAATATTATTTTATTTGATATAAATGGTTTTACACTATGTGGAGATTATTTTTGCTTCTATGACAATTGACCTACAGAGTGAGAAGTTTACCGTAACTGATGTGGAAACGCAGGGCCGGTACAAGGGGTGGGCGGAAGGGGCGGATGCCCTGGGCGGAGCAATTTATTGCAGGAAGGGGGAGCCAGGCAGTGTGTGTCCCCCTAATGTTTACTTTATGTGCCCCTGAGCGGCTGGCAACCTGTGAGTCGGCGAATGGTGTCAGGCAGCCACAGCTGGCCTATCTGTGATTGCAGCCGGGCTGGCCTTTCCACGATTGCGGCCGGGATGGCTTATCCACGATGTCGGTGGGGCTGGCCTATCCACAATGGTGGCAGGCCTGGTCTATCCGCGATCACGGCGGGGCTGGCCTATCCATGTTCGTGGTTGCTCCTGGTGTCCCGCCTCCACCTCCTCCTCCGCCTCCACCTCCGCCTCCACCTCGCTGTAACCACCGCTGCTGTCTTCACCTCCTCCAGGCTCCCCCTCTCATCCGGACTGATGGAAGCTACAAGCTGCAGGTGAGTGGATACGGTCTGGGGAGAGAGGGAGCAGCCAGCCAGAGAGATAAGACAAGCAGTTAAAGTTAATATAAATAAAAGAAAGGGCTGGTGTCAGTATAGGTGTAGTGTAGAGTGAAGTGTAGTGTAGTGGTCAGTGCAGGACCATAGTGATCTTACGGTGTCCTGCCGAGAAAGGTGAACTTACACTTTAACCATTTGCCAACCAGCCACAGGCGCAGTACATATACTGCGACGGAGCTACAGTATTTTATTGTTGTATTATTGTATTGTTTTAAGTGTTTTCTGATTTTGAAAGGACACTTACTCTTTCTTTATAAGGGGGGGCGCAGTTTGCCATCTTCGCCCTGGGCACCAGATGGCCTTGTCCCGGCACTGTGGAAACGGATAGTGGTTCTGCTACACAGTTTTAAAGTCTGGGAGACTTTAGTCTCCTGATGATCTGACTCTATGTTAATAACACTTGAGTCCACACTATCCGGTAAGCGCATTTGAACCTATATACGGGTGACGGCTTACACACCGTGGTGATCTTTGAAATATAAAGGCTTTCTTCTATCAATATGGAAGTTTGATACACTTTGGACTTTTTATATTCATGAACATTTTTCTTTTTTCTTTTTGATGTCACATATGGACTATAATTTATATACATAAGTGAATTGTTCAATCTGGATAGGATTGTATGAATTTGTTTTATCAATATATGTCACTTTCTGAATAAGTCACTGTATGTAAATGCACATGTATAGCGCAGCACTTTTTAACTGTTGTTTAATCCGCTGTTTAATCTATAGGTCAGCGCAGTATACTATTGCAACTTACAGTGCCTTGAAAATGTATTTTATTGGGATTTTATATGATAGATCAACACAAAGTGGCACACAATTGTAAAGTGGAAGGAAAATGATACACGGTTTTCAATTTTTTTTTACAAATAAATATCTGAAAAGTGTGCATTTGCATTCAGCCCCCTTTGCTCTGATACCACTATCTAAAATCTAGTGGAACCAATTGCCATCAGAAGTCACCTAATTAGTAAATAGTGTCCACCTGTGTATAAATTAATCTCAGTATAAATACAGCTGTTCTGTAAAGCCCTCAGAGCAGGGGTCTCAAACTAGCGGCCCTCCAGATGTTGCGGAACTACAAGTCCCATCATGCCTCTGCCATGCCTGTAACTGTCAGCCTTGCAAGGCCTCATGAGAATTGTAGTTCCGCAACAGCTGGAGGGCCACCAGTTTGAGACCCCTGCCTCAGAGGCTTGCTAGAGACCCTTAGTGAACAAACAGCATCACACAGGCAAAGGAAGACACCAGACAGGTTAGGGATAGAGATTTTGTCCACAGGACAATTATTAGGCGTGCACTCCACAAATCTGGCCTTTATGGAAGAGTGGCAAGAAGACAGCCAATGTTGTCAGAAAGCCATAAGAAGGTCCAAAGTTTGCAGTTTGCGAGAAGCTATGTGGGGAACACAGCGAACAAGTGAAAGAAGGTGCTCTGCTCAGATGAGATCAAAATTAAACTTTTTTTGCCTAAAAGGAAAGCGATATGTGTGGCGGAAAACTAATGCGGCGTACACACGGTCGGAATTTCTGATGGAAACAGTTCGATGGGAGCTTTTCATCGGATTTTCCAACCGTGTGTATGCCCAACGGTCTTTTTCTGTCAGAATTTCTGACGGACTTTGAATTGAGAACCTGTTCTCAATTTTTCCGGCGGAAAACCTTTCTATCGGATTTTCCGATCGTGTGTATGCAATTCCGACACGCAAAATTCTGACCCATGCTCGGAAACAATTCAACGCATGCTCGGAAGCATTAAACTTCCCTTTTATAGTGCTGTCAAACGTGTTTTATGCCGCTGTGTTATTGACCGTCGGAATTTGGTGTGATCGTGTGTAGGCAACACAGCTTGAGCGGAATTCCGTCGGAAAAACCGTCAGAGTTTTTTCCGACGAGAATTCCGATTGTGTGTACGCGGCATAACACTGCACATCACCCTGAACACACCATCCCCACGTGAAACATGGTGGTGGCAACATCATGTTGTAGGGATACTTTTCTTCAGCAGGCATAGGGAAGCTGGTCAGAGTTGATGGGCAGATGGATGGAGCCAAATACAGGGCAATCTTAGAAGAAAGCATGTTAGAGTCTACAAAAGACTTGAGACTGGGGCGGAGGTTTACCTTCCAGTAGGACAACAACCCTAAACATACAACCAGAGCTACAATTAAATGGTTTAGATCAAAGCATATTCATGTATTAGAATGGCCCAGGCAAAGTCCAGACCTAAATCCAATTGAGAATCTGTAGCAAGACTTAAAAATTGCTGTTCACAGACACTCTCCATCCAATCTGACAGAGCTTGAACTATTTAGCAAAGAAGAATGGGCAAAAATGTCCCTCTCTAGATGTGCAAAGCCGGTAGAGACATCCCCAAAAAGACTTGCAGCTGTAATTGCAGCGAAAGGTGGTTTTACAAAGTATTGACTCAGGGGGCTGAATAAAAATGAACACCACACTTTTCAGATATTTATTTGTAAAAATAATTGAAAACCATTTACCATTGTCCTTCCACTTCACAATTTTGTGCCACTTTGTGTTGGTCTATCACATAAAATCCCAATAAAATAAATTTACGTTTTTGGTTGTAACATGACAAAATGTGGAAAATGTCAAGGGGTATGAATACTTTTTCAAGGCACTGTATAATTTAATTTATTTAACATAAAAATGCACCTTTTGAAAAATATGAAAATCAAATTGATGATTCTAGCCCCTTAACAACCCTTTACATGTGTTTTCATAACCTACATAATGCCTTCAGAACACACAGTCCAGCCTTCACTCTTCACAAATAGTGCTGTGTGGTACTGTTTTGATATTGCTCATAAATGGCTCCAAGTATGAAATTGGCAGAGCAAAGGAAGCTTTGTAACACCCAACATAAATTAAATGTCACATGAGATGTCGATACAATGTTGTGTTTCTTTGGCCCTCAAGAGCTGCTGTAGGGAAGCTACATTACAGTAAATGCCAGAGATGTGACCTGTCTGTTTCATACATGCTCCAAGATATACAATACTGAAGATACATGTTCCAAGGAACAGACAATCCTCTAGCTTATCCCTCTTTTTAACGAGGTGTCATGTCAGGTGAGAAAGGGTATTCTACCTCTACTGTTATATGAGGCAAAGCTGGCAGTAGAGATTAAACTAAGCAAAAGCTATGAATACCTGTTCAGAGGAATTAGTACCTGTCCAGGGTCCACTGGATATAAATATATACAGTACATATATATCAGCTCAGAGAGTTAGGGACCAACAAAATAGCTCAACTAAGAGAGTGCAAGAATGTCATTGAGTTGCAGTCAATAATATAAAGAACTGTCATCAGTTTTAGCCTTGCAGCTTTGGAAATGACAAAGAGGATTGCTCATCAAACTAGAAAACACAAAACATAGACAGAGTTCACTCTCCTACTGTATGAATTCTAAATTTTTATGCAAAAAAAAAATAAAAAGCAATGCACTCACATTTGATCCTTGCAGCAGATAGTGTGAAGCAAGTAGACAGAGGCAATCTATAGCCAGGAAACACTGCTAGTACCACCAACATAGATGTTCAGTAGGGATTGAGATGAGGGTCCAGTGCTTTGGAATGCTTGCCAGTGTTGAAGTCCATACACATCTGTTCCTGTTCATCTGCTTCCTTATCCAGCTGGTTGCCTCCTCTATTACTGTGCAAATTCTGAATTCCTGAATTAGTCCATGGATGCAGCAAATCTGAACCTCATCCCTATTGGTCATGTTAGAATGTAGTTCTTAATGGAGTTCCTTTGTATTTGAGTCCTGCAGGTTGGAAATTTGTGATTCCAACAAATGTACAGTATATGCAAATTCACCAGACCAATTATTTTCTCAACCATAATGCTCTGCATGACCTTTTAGCCATGGTCAGCAGGCTTAGGAGGGCCAGTAAGAGGGCTTCAGGTAAGCCCCCCTCACAATAAAAGAAGAGCCGTTGTAGTGAAAAGATTGGGAAAGCTGACATCACATAAGGACAGATTAGGGTAAATTAGGAAACAGTGCTTTACGTCTGATTGCTTTTTATTTGTATAATTCCCCCTTTCCTGCCTTGTTTTGCTCCTATAGATAGGAGCTTTTTTTCTTTAATTTTAGTATGTAATTGATCTGAGGACAGTTGTAATTTTTGGTTGCTGATTGCTGCAAGGCTTCATTCTACCCACTTAAAGACCAGTCGCCGCATTTGTACTGTGGCAGGGTGGCTCTCCTAGGCGAATCATCTTTATTGTAAGTCGGCCGCTTTAAGACCTCTAGGGGGTGCTCGCCCGCGGCGCAACGGCAGAGCCATGGGCGCACGTGGCTGGTGGTCGCAATGTCTGTCGACCACCTGCGATCGCTCCCGAGAGAGACAGAACAGGGATCTGTCAATGTAAATAGACAGATCCCCATTCTGTCAGGGGAGGAGAGACAGATCTTCTGTTCCGAGTGATTAGGAACAACAATCTGTCTCCTCATCCGGTCACTACACTCCCCCACAGTTAGTAACACCTCCCTAGGAAACACTTAACCCTTTGATCGCCCCTTAAGCCCCATACACACGCGCGGATTATCCGAGGACCAGGTCGGTCGGATCCTGTCCGTCGTACTTTGTCCGATGTTGGGGTTGCGTACACACGGTCGGACAACGTTGTCGGAATTTCCGGTCTGCAAGAACGTTGTGACGTAAGTCGTCTTCCACGAGACTAGAAAAGGGAAGTTCAGCACCACGTCAGGCACCCGTTGGGCTCCTTCTGCTGATCCTGTGTTTATCGCGAGTTAGTCGAAGTTTGGTGACTTAAGATTCGCGCTTCTCAGTTTTCTGACTCAGATCGTTACTGCTCTTCAGTTTGTGCTTGTCGTGCATATCTGTTTATTAGTGCGTGTAGTCAGTTCACATTTGTTGGTCATTGCGGCCTATATCTTGATATAGGACGCTTTGATTTTCACTGCTTATTGTCTGCTCGTTTCTGATATTCATTTCGTTCTTTCAGGCCTTGCTGTTTATCGGTGCTTTCTGTTTGTCCGTTCTGACCAGCCGACCTTTTGTGAGCTTGTGAGCGATGTTTCCCGTGCGTACTCCTCGCCGAGTTCGTGCTGTACGCGGAATTGGTGTCGGGCTTTTAGCTTTGACCCAAGACCCGTCCATGAACAGAGTGACGAGGAGTATGTGGACCAAGAATTGGTTGCTTCAGCGTGATCAGTTCTCGCACATGCCTTTGCTTCGTGAGATCCGGGAGAATAATCCTGATGATTTCAGGAACTTTCTCCAGATGACGGACCCCGATTTTTACCGTCTTTTGGCTTTGCTGACCCCTTTTATCAGCCGGCAGGATACCTGCATGAGACAAGCCATCACTCTGGAGCAGAGGCTTGTTGCTACGTTGAGGTACTTGGCGACAGGGAGAAGTCTTCAGGATTTGAAGTTCTCTTCAGGTATCTCTCCCCAGGCCCTGGGAATCATTATTCCAGAGACCTGTTCTGCCATCATCGAGGTCCTGCAGGAGGACTATATTAAGGTAACATTTCTCCTTTACTATTCCATTCTATGTATGCTCTGTTTGCTAATGACTTTTATTTTTGTCCTCCTTCCAGAATTACCATGCTTGCAATATGTTCTAATATGCTGTGCCCCTTTTCTCCTTCATGCATTTTTCCCTTCACTTACCTCCCCAGCATGCTCTTCTGGCCCAATAGACACCTATGGCCTAGTCACTTAAGCAATGTATTTTGTCTGCTGCATAGTATTGTTTGCCCCCAAACACCCCCTAAAATATGCACAAATGTTTGCTGTGTGGTTTACTTCATGTAGAGCCCCTTTTTTTTTTTGGGGGGGGGGGGGAACTCATTAGGAACCCCCTCCCCCAACTGCTCTGTCAGATGGTACCAATCCTCTATCTGCTGGCTTTCCCAGGGTCAATACACACTATATACTTACCTCTTTATAGTGGGCATCTTTAGGGATGAATTCAGCAAAGCATGTAGTGCAAGGGGCTGTCTCCATACTTTCCATTTCCTCTTTTTTTGTGTTCTTTCCCTCCTATTAGCTTGCTTGGTAATTTCAGAATGTCACAATGTGCTTTCCTTTTTTTTTGGGGGGGGGGGGGGGGTTTGAAATGTTATTTTATCTTTCCTGGGGGCTGCCAATAGTGTTAAGTAAGGAGGGTCTGGCCAAACTAGCACACATTATTGAGCCATTTGGCAATCAATGAAGTGCAGAGGGTTACCTGTCCAACACCCCCCCCCCCCAAAACCCTAGTTATTGCCAATGGCCCATCAGAAGTGGGGGGATTGATGGGGGGTGAGTAATCTGCGAAGGGGACCCTCTACTTTTCTGTGCAAATACTTTCCAGCCTCAAATTTTAAAGTATGCTCTTGTTCCAAGATGTTGATTGTCTAATCTGCTTGCAATGTTTATGTGCAAAGTGACTAATTTTTTTTTCTTGTTTCACTCCACAGTTCCCTTCCACGCCACAGGAATGGCAGACTGTGGCCTCCCACTTTGCCAGCCGTTGGGACTTTCCTAACTGCGGAGGGGCAATTGAGGGGAAACACGTCCGCATCGTCCCACCGCCCAACTCGGGGTCCTACTATTATAATTACAAGGGGTTTAATAGTGTAGTGATGTTGGCGGCGGTGTCGGCGACATACGAGTTTATGTATGTGGACGTGGGGATGAACGGACGGATCTCGGATGGTGGTGCCATTGCGCACACGGAGTTCTACTGGCGTCTCCAAAGTGGCAGTCTGTGCTTGCCACCTCCAGAGGAGAATGCTGAAGGACTCCCCTTCGTCTTTGTCGCAGATGAAGCGTTTGCGTTGACTCCCCATCTGATGAGGCCGTTCCCGATGAGGACCCTCACCCCAGACCAGAGGGTCTTTAACTACAGGCTGTCCAGAGCCCGAAGAGTTGTGGAGAACACCTTTGGCATCCTGGCCAGACGCTTCCGCCTGTTCTTGACGGCGATTAACTTGGCGGAATACAAACTGAACCACATAGTTCTTGCCTGTTGCATATTGCACAACTTTTTAAAACGACACAACAGCAACTACGTGGTGCCCGTTGGCCCAGATGTGGAGGGCCCTCCAAATGCTGACCTCACAGCCCTTCAAGCGGCACGTCCAGGCTTGCCCCCTCTAAATGCCCGCGTGGTCCGCGAGCAATATATGGACTACTTTGTGGGTAGGGGGGCCATTGCTCTGCCTGACGATGTGTGAGAGGCATTTTTTAATAAATATATTTTTTAAACCAACCTAGGATTTCTTGTCATTTCCGTATTATTGCTTATTTGACCTTGAAATTTTTTCCCTTTAGCTTAGACAGTGGGAATGCACTTTCTGGGCAAAAGGAGGTAACAGTCTCTTCTTCCCAAAAAGATTCTTCTCATGTTGTGTGTTTGATACCTAATCTTTGGTCTAGAGAAGGTTTGTAGTGCATAACTGACACCCAAAATACTCCTTTTCATCACCATGACAGAAATGTGTGTATTCACAAAAATGGTGTGCTACGTGTTTTCGTACAAAGCACTGTGGGTGTCATTTACATAAGTCAAATCCACTATGCTCTCCAAGTGCAGTGCAAAAGTGCCCTGGAAAATACACTTGCAGTGCAAACTGGACTTGCCTTTAGTAAATAACACCCATTGCCCCCCAAATCCTTAACATTTGACATACATAATGCTTTTTGTTTTTTAAATAAGGAAGCCACACATTTAGAAAAGTAAAAAAGTTTACTTGCAACACATTCACAAGTGCGTTTACAAACTTCTTGCCAAAACTTCTTGGTTATTTACAACATTGTTTACAAACATTCCGCATTTGGTAAAACCAGGCATGGAGCAAAACAGAACCTAGGAACTAGGAAAGTTCAACTTTCTAAAGTGAAGACAAGATCAGACATGACTATATGTTCAAAGTGTGTTTGATCTTGCCCTCATCACATGGGGGATCACCCATGGAAAGTGGAAATTTAGAACATGCACACAATTTGGGTCTGAAAATGGTCATTAGATGGTAAAACACATGCCTCGAATCTTCAAAAGTGCCATTTTCCATCATGGAAAATTCACCACAACCACTTTAGTAGTTCGTAAAGTGGTTGCACCCCCAAAAAAACGTTGTCATTCATCCACCATGATGGGAGCTAGCACATGTGGACACAATGTGTGCATGTTCCAAATTTAACACAGTTCTTAACTTGCAAATGTGTTCAGAAGCAGGCACAAATGTGTGTTAATTACTTGGTGCGTTTTCAGATTTTTCCTAAAACATCAATGATGTTCTTCAATTTTTGTTGAACATCATTGATGTTTTGCTTTATGTCATCTAGATCTCTATTGCAGACCATTATCTCCCCGATGAGTACGTGGGCACTCTCTGTGGTAAAGTGCAATTTTTCTTCCACAACATCCACGTCACCTAAAAACAACCAAAAAAAAAAAATAGGGTCTTGGAAATGAGGCAGCCATACATTGATTAGCTTACCAGTAGCTGTGTTCTCCCACACTCACCTGTTGTGGTGACAAGTTCTCCAATTTCTATGATCTCTCCTTCCTCCTCCTCCTCCTCTGCTTCTGCTCTTTCCCCTTTTTTGGGAGGTGTTGGTTTTGGGGTTTCCTCAGACGTCCCAAGTTTTCGCTCCCCTATGAGAATGTACAAAAGGAAGATTTAGCAACACAATCTATTGAGGGCAGAAATAGGAAATGACAAACATTGCTTGAAAGTGAGGGACAATATTTTTGGGTGTCCAGTTACAAATGACACCAATATGAATGTAGTCACTTTGTAAAGGTCCTAAACTTATAGCTTTTTGGTCGACGTTTGGGTGATGGAGAACCCCCTCTAGTATCCACTGGAGCACATGTGTGGAAAAGCCTAATAAAAAGTGGGTTTGGGTGTCCCAGCACTAGTGCTCTAGAGTCCAGATGGGTAAACAGCTACTGGGTGACGTCTCCTTTACATTGAATAAATTGGCTGGACAGTCTTGATGACATTTCTAGAGAGAACAAACTTCCTTTCCCCCAAAAAACAACAAACGTCGTATTATAAGTGGCCGAAAGATCGAGGTTGAGTACGATCGAATGGACACACACACACGAACATGACAGTGGCAGAAAGATCGAGGTTGAGTACGATCGAATGCACAGACGAACCTGAAAGTGGCCATTTTGGAATGTACAACTTTGTAAAAATCCAAACACATGGAGCAGTATGCAAGCAAGAAATCAAACACAAAACACAACTACTTACTTTTTTGAAGAACTCGCTTGATCTTTCTGTACTGATCGGCCTCCCTCAGTTTCAGGTCTGACCAGCGTTTCCTCAGTTGCTCCTTGGATCGTTGTACCCCAAAATGATTGTACAGCCTCCTCACAACTTTAGACATGATCTTGGCCTTGCGGACATTGGGGTTGAGGTAAGGCCCATACTTCCCATCATAGTCGCTCCTCTTTAATATGTCCACCATCTCCAACATTTCTCCAAATGACATATTGGAGGCCTTGAATTTCAGGCTCCGGGATCGGGACGTTTCTGCCTCCGGCCTTTTCTCGTCCTCCTCCTCGTTGGTGGGATATTTGGGGCGCACCTGTTGTGTCCCCGCCATGTGCTCTCCCCACTGCGCCGTAAAGAGAAGGGGTGGGGAATAGACGAGAAAGATCATCGGGGGCGGGCGGAGTTTGACGCATGCGCACTGTATATAAAACGTCACACGCCTGTGTCGTAGCCACGATCTGTGAGACGAGGGGAGTGAAAGCTCACGCACGAGACGATCGCTATAACGAAGGTACAATTTGACGTTGGTACATAACTAGCCTAGACTGATTAGACCTTGAGGCTTCTTTATGGAGAAGATTAGGAGACTTTGGACTGACATTATTTATAGTGTTTTTGTGTGGTGTTGTGTCTTGCAGAGATTATGGACCGCTTCAACCATGTGAGTTTTCTCCCTCTCTTCATTGATAAATATAGGCAAATGCCCCTATTATGGCAGGCAAAACACAGAGACTATAGCAACAGACCAAAGAGGTACGCAGCCATGAAGAAACTTGTGGCATTTGTAAAGCCAAAGTTCCCCACGGCAACCGTGGAGACCTTAAGAGTAAAAATTGCTAACCTGAGGAGTACCTATTTCCGGGTGCGCAATAAGGTCCTGAAGTCCCAAACATCTGGAGCTGGAGCAGATGAGGTCTATGTCCCCACGCTCTGGTACTACCCTGTTTCCCCGAAAATAAGACCTAGCGTGATTGTCGGTGATGGCTGCAATATAAGCCCTACCCCCGAAATAAGCCCTACCCTGTTTCCCCGAAAATAAGCCCTACCCTGAAAACAAGACCTACAAGCACTTTAACTAGGGCTTATTTGGGGGGTAGGGCTTATATTGCAGCCATCACTGACAATCACGCTAGGTCTTATTTTCGGGGAAACAGGGTATGAGAGGCTCCACTTTCTCAAAGACCAGGCTAATGTCAGGAAGTCACTCTCGACTCTTCCTTGCACGCGTCCTTCCCCGCACGCCACCCCTGATGAGGCTTCCAAGGACCAACCTGGGCCTTCCAGTCTGGAAGATGTGGAGGAGCCCAGCTTGAGCCAGGTATAGTGGTTTTGTTACCATTTTTGGGAATAATAAATGATGTTCAGTTAATTCAGGATCCACAATTGCTTAGTTCCTAACGTGATTGACATATCAACTGACAGTAGTGTTGGAGACATTTTTGGGAAGAATCTAAACTGCTGGGCTGAGAATTGTATGGTTTGCTATTTGTAAACATTTTGCAACAGTCACTAGATGAAAATTGTGTGTGTTTGATGAAAAAATAACTGAAACTATGTCCCTTTTTCATACACAGGAAGACCTCAGCCAGGAGGTGGCTGTGGAATGTGGCAGTCAGGAGGAGGCAGGGGTTAGTGGCAGCCAAGAGGTGGGTAGTGGCAGCCAACAGGGGGGTAGGCGTAGGAGCCTGACTGTCTCCCAAGTCCCTCCCCTCCGCCTTCCCTACAGAAGGGCGAAAAGGATGGGGGAGGTGGGAGAGTCAGCGCTCCAGCTGATCCGAGATGCTTCAGCCTCCCTATATGCCACACCCACCTACGAGGAGGCCTTTGCCTCCTTGGTTGCCAATAAAATGACGGGTATGGAGGCGGGGCAACGCAGCATGTGTGAGGATGTCATCCTCAAAGTCCTAAATGAGGGGATGGCTGGGGGGATGACTCCCCTCACACATGTTTGCGATAGTGACCTTGCTCCGCCTCCTCCTCCTCCTTCTGCCACCCCACCAGCACCACTGCCACAGCGTGAAAGGAAGCGTACAAGGAAGACCTGAGAGTGACGACCTGGATTCAGTCTGGTCTGAGAGAAGATGGAGCCTCTCGTAGGACCAGAGCCTGGGGACCTAGATGGCATCTGCTGCAGTTCCGGATGTTTTGGACTTCAGGACCAGATTGCACTCCCTTATTATTTAGATAGGTACTGCTCAGGCCCCCAATTTTAGAAGCTTCAAAAATAATGGTTGCCGTGGGTGTCCAAGGCTTTGCAAATTCCCCAAGTTTCTTCATCGCTGCGTTCCTCTTTGGTTTGTTGCTGAGACCTAAATAAAGGTATTTTTGATTTAAAAAAATCATTGCCTATGTGTTTTACTTTTCTACAATGACAGTTTTTCTTTGAGTAGGCAGGTACATTTCACTAATCATAAAGTATAATTAACAAGGGGCACCAACAACCAACAAACTCCTAGTAAATTTAAGCAACAAATACAAATGTTAATAAAGTTGTTTTGCTAAGTTGAGACACACAACCCCCCTCCAAAAAAAAAAATTATCCTTAAAATATGTATTCCAAAATAAAAAAGAAAATGAGAAATCATCCAAAAAATATAACAAAGATTCTTTTACGATCTGAGTAAAAATAAACATGTAGTGTAGAAATCCTGAAAACTAATAAAGAACTAAGTTTGGGAGAAGTGCGTGTGAATAGGAGCAGCTAAAACATGTCATTGTTCTTGCATTGTAAATAAAAAGAGAATGCGCTGCATTAAAGACATTTTAACATTGCAGCGTGACGAATGTGCTGTGTCGATTAGGAAAGGTAGTTTTACCTGACCGATCGCTTCCGTCACAGAATTTCTTCTGAGCATGCGTACACACGATCGGATTTGGTGTGATCGGACCTTGTTGTCAAAAAATCTATCCAGCAGGAGATAGGACTTTGTCCGTCGGACAATCCGACGTACACTGTCCGATGGTGCATAATACACACGGTCGGATTTTTCGACAACATTGTCCGATCGGACAGAATCCATGCGAAAATCCGACCGTGTGTATGGGGCTTTAGTGTTAACCCCTTCCCTGGTAGTGACATTTATACAGTAATCAGTGGCTATTTTTAGCACTGATCGCTGTATAAGTGTCACTGGTCCCAAAAAAGTGTCAAAAGTGTCCAATCTGTCCGCCACAATGTCACAGTCCCACTAAAAATTGCTGATCACCGCCATTACTAGTGTAGCACCATAACCCCTGTGGGGTGGCTATGTATTTTCTGGGCTAACTGATTACCTCCTCCTTGTAGCTCGTTGTTTGTTGTTTAGGGGTTCCCAGGGTTAGTACCCAGTAATTGCAGAGACCGATACTCAAAGTCCTTTTGAGGATTTTTATTTGCAAAAGGAACGTTCAAACATAACAGTCTCTCAGTTGGGAATAGAGGGCATGGGTGATAAAGCTCAGGCACTTCAGAACTGCTGACATCAAATAAATGTCTCCTTAGATAGCCCAGAGAGTTACCAGGCTTACGGGGGCAGCAGACACTCCTGGGTCCGGGACCCCTCACGGGGGTTTTGTCCGGACCGGAACCAGGAATCAAAGAGCAAGCCGAACCCTGAACACGTGACTTCAGCATATTAAATACCCCTTCCCAGAACACACAGCGGGGCAAGACGCGCCCACTGATTGGCTCCGAGAAAGATTGGTACCTAATCCGTCCAACCAGACTGTGTTCTCAGCCTGTCACAGGTGCTCACTTCACCTATGACCAGGCAGAACTCTAGTACAGCCCAGCCAAACTGATGCCAAAGTAAAAACCTAGAACCATTAACCCCCAGAACTCAGTTACAGTTCTGGAAAAAACTAAATTTACAGAATAGCGCACACTTTAGAAAAGTGTCGGTGCTACACTAGTAAAAAAAAATATATAATAAAAATGCCATAAATCAATCCCCTATTTTGTAGACGCTATAACTTTTGTGCAAACTAGACATGGGAGCCGTCAAAAAATTTGTTTCGTTTCATTCCGTTCCGTATAAAAAAAAAAAAAAAAACGTAATTCGTGTACGAAATTGAATTTGGATTCGTACAAAATACGAATTTTGTACGAATCGTTACGAATCATTAATATCTTTACGAATTATTACGAATCGTTACGAAAATCCACACTCTACGAATAATAACAAATTAATCGAAAACTAATTGTTACGAATTGTTAAGATCATTACGAATCATTACAAAAATCGACACTCTACGAATAATAACGAATTAATCAAAAACGTATTAACGTTACATAACACAAGTCTATTGTCTATTGTTCACCGATCACTCAGAGGAAGTACGAAATACGAAATTTCGTTTACGAATACTAAATTTCGTATTTCGTACTTCCTCTGAGTGATTGGTGAACAATAGACAATAGACTTGTGTTATGTAACATTAATACGTTTTTGGATAATGCGTTATTATTCGTAGAGTGTCGATATTTGTTATACTGAATCTCGAATTCATTCGAATCATTCGTTATATCCGCTATAATTTGTGTCATATTAGTTGAAATTCATCATTTGGTAGTTTGGATTCAGATAATTTGGATCTGAAATTCGTAAACGAAATTTCGTATGTCGTACAGAATTTGTATTCGTAAAAATTCCTAATTCAGATTCATACAAATGTACGAATTTCGAAAAACTAATCGCACATGTCTAGTGCAAACTAATCAACTCATTTTACCAAAAATATGTAGAATAATACATATCGGCCAAATGAAGAAATTTGTTTTTTTACATTTTCTTGGGGATATTTATTAAAGCAAAAATTTAAAAATATATATATTTTTTCAAAATTGTCGGTCTTTTTTTGTTTATAGCGCAAAAAAAAAAAAAAAACGCAGAAGTGATCAAATAGCACCAAAAGAAAGCTCTATTTGTGGGAAAAAAGGAAAAAAAGTTTGTTTGGGTACAGCATTGCACGACCGGGCAATTGTCAGTTAAAGCGACGCAGTGCTGTATCACATAAAATGGCCTGGTCATTAAAAGGGCAAATCCTTCCGGTCCTTAAGTGGTTAAAATAAAAAGTGGGCTTTTTTTCCAGAAGATGATATTTTGGATTTTAAGAATTTTTTTGGTTTACCCCTTTCACTGCCAGAGCAGTTTTTGATATTTTTTTTGCACACATTTAAAAAATCCTTTTAGGCCTGAAGATTATGTAAACCTTCAAAAATATATATTTTCTGAAAGTAAACGAAAAAATATCAGTAGAAATACACTTAAGTTCCTTTTAGGGGAAAATGAATGCAATATATTGCCCATTTTTGGTAAAATTGATTTGGTAAATAGATACCCAACATGTCAAACCTTTAAGTTGCATGTGCTCTTGAAATGGTGACCCTTTATTTTCTATGGACGATGCTTTAAAAGCCATTAACCATGAATAAGTGGCCTAGAATTACTGCGGTCACTTCGGCTGGTGCAGCAATATGTGTAGCACAATCAATGTTATCATGGGTAGGTGCCCCCGACGTGTGCATTTGAGTTCGTCTGTGCCTGTGTGTGGGGGAGGGAAGCAGTTTGCACTCCACACTGCTCATAACAGACCAGAACCCGGAAGTAACATTTGCTTTCAGGTCATTATATGGAAGGGGAGATCAGTGAATGAACATTCACTGATCTCCCTCCCCTCTACCTGGCAGCACCTGCTATGCTGGTGCTAGGTCCGCCAATGGGTACAGGGAGCTCAGAAAACATGCGTGCAGGGGGGACTGGCAGTTATAGGGGGTATGCACAGCCACTAGATCACTTCCATCTGACAGCCGACAGTTGGATTGTCAGATTTACACACACTACGCATACTGCACCCACTGGGGTGTGTGTAAAACACACCACCAACATATGGTATATGCCGTTGGCAGTAAAAGGATTAAAGTGTAGCATTCACTTGTTACTGTTCTTGGGGCTGCTGCTTCTGCATTTTAAAGTATCATATCAAGAGTAAGAACCGTGTGCTCCTAAATCATACCACATTACATCACTCACACATTGCCATCCCCATAGTAATAAATAAAGTTAGGCATACACTGGTTAGGCCTATTCTCTGTGATTAAAGATGCCCTAACACTGGATATTTGTTACATCTATGGGCTCTTAATTCTTAAAGAAAATCATCTACCTGTGGCTTTACATTTCAGCCCATTTTGTCTAGTGCGTTGCTGCTTGTCAATTTTTACACTTTTTTTATTTTATTTTTAGTGAGAGTTTCAGAGAAATTGGGAACTAGTAATTTAGGATTTTAAATGTAATAGTTTCAAAGATGGAAAAACATAAACTTGTATAAATTGGTGTACCCTACAATACCTGTTTTTAATATTTCCCTTTATCTAAGTTTCATACCTGAGATGGTGGGATAAACATCTGCTTTCTATATATTATTATATCTTTTGGATTTACTACTTGGTTTTTAAAGATCCAAATGTCATCTCTCTTTTCTTTTCTCTTTGTTGATAGAAACTGGCCAGTGACAGGGCAATTTTGCATCACCAAATACAGGGACAACCTCAGTGAAATACTAGGAAATTTCCATCCTCTGGTAAAGGCAGGTCTGTTAGCTGATATTTTTTCCCCCCCAGACACATGCTTGCCGCATGTCAAACAATATGTTCAACGATAAAAAGAATACCCTATTTTTCATGTTTTTGCCTTTCTTAGTGGCTCTGTCACTTTATGAAAGACAGGCTGATTGATATTGTCACAAACCATACTGGTTTATTGTATGACAACTTCACCCCCAGTGAAAAAAAATGCCATCTCAACAGTTGGAGGTCAGTGCAATGTCTATCATGTTAATTTTGTGCTTGCCTACACATTCACGTGTAGACCTACAAAGATCTCTGGAGCATGTAATAGGCTGGAAGCCAATGAATCTGAACCTTTAATTTCAAATGATATTGTAGCAAGCTCATGAACCATTTCAACCTATTCAAATGTTTCCTAACAGGATGTTTGAAGGGTGCTGTTCACTGCTAGATGTGTACACTTGCAAGGTTATACCTTTAAGCTGCAAAAATATAGCTTTCAGATGACACTATTTTTTTTTTTGTTTAGTTTTAAGGGGTTTTTACAGGCATTATATAATTGCATTTTATGAACATAAAGCACTTTTTAAATTGTTGTTTTAACTGTAATTTACACATTTTACTTGTGTTGCCATATTTTACTACTCATATTTTATATTTTTTAATTCTCCTCCAGGAGCTATCAGTATGTTATGCAGTGCAGTCAGCATCCCTGCAGTGCTGAACTGCTGTGAGAAAATCAATTACGGGATATGCCACCTAAGGAGTGTATTATTTACAAAGTATATTGACAGCACAGTTCTGTTCTAGAGGAGAGAAACAAAGAAGAAATAAAGTACTATCCCTAATTAGTACTGCTAAGCAAAGCATGAATACACTGTATAGTAATAAATAGAAAAAACATGTTTCTATTATTGCTAATGTATGTTTATGTAATAATTTACAATAAATGCAAATGCCTAAATATATAAAAAAAAAACTTCAAATGGTCTATAGATTTTATTTGAAAGCTAATATTTGGATATTTTTTTTATTTTTGTTTATATTATGTTATTTTTATGTATGAATATACAATATTATATATACTTTTTAATGCAGTTATTATTATGCAGGCACCATAACTGCTGTTGCTTAGTTTCAAAAATAATCTTTCTTATCTTTTTTACAAGGTTTAAAAGTTCTGTGACCATGCATCTCTTATTTCTGATAGTGGGAAGCAGCGTTATAGGCAGTGACGGCCAGTGCTTAATATATTGGGGGGGCAGCAAACTAACACCAAACCCCCCGGCGGAAGACGGCCCAGAATGCGGCGATTGCACACCCCCCCCAGAGTCGGATGTAAATGCAGCGACCAAACCCCCCACCACCCATGGGAGATGGAAGGGGTGGTGTCGATCGGAGCATTATCTTTGGAGTCAGGGGGAATGAAGACAGACAGGAAGTGTGTCCTGATTCATGATTGTCCAGGCCAATCGTGTCACAGGAACTGTTCCTGATTGGCTGGGAGGAGACAATAGCGAATACTAATTCGCTATTGTCACACGACTGGGTGGGCTTGGGATGTAGTGCTTAGGCTCTGGCTCTAATCACGTGCTTCAAAAAAAAAAAGGAAAAACAATATAAACAGCACTTTCAAAAAGTGAATGAATACAATTAATACACCATAATATACATGATTTTCAAGAAAGCTATGTAAATAAAGTGGTAGGTGCTCAAAAAGGTGCCCAAAAAGTGCATAAGTGCTTCAAAGTTATTGCTGGTGCTCCACAATTAAACGGTGCCGTGTGCCACTCTCCCCTGTTGTGACCCCACACACCAAATAGCAAGGACCAACAGCTTTGCAGTCTAGGGTCAAAAAGGCTTGGATCCAATCAGATCAATTAGGAGACAAACATTTTCTCTGGAGACTTTGACTGTGCTGATTTCCATAGGTATTCAAAGGTACTCGATCATGATCATGTGGGCGACAGAGAAGCAACCGATAGTGAAGTACTGTATTGAAAGGTACAATTTGCACTGGCTAGGCGCTACTTACAGGAGACCAAAACACAACAATCATCAGCATGGAGCTCCGGGTGCGCCGCTGGTCGGCGTGCATTCCACGAAGGGCAAAAGTGATGTCAGTGGTTCGGGAGACCGGAAGTGTGTCATCGCATTTCTCCCTTCTTCCAGGGCGTCATCAAGGATGTCACTTCTAGTTTCTAATTTATACCCGAGAGCGGGTCCCTACTCTCGCACAATCCAATAGGAAATAACCAATTACCCTTGGTGTCAACTTCCTTAATATGACATCCTGTCCTGTTACCATTGTGTATATTAAAAAAAAAGCTTTTAATACAATCAATGTAAATTAATCAAAAATAGATATATTAGAAATATCTCTAGACAATTAATCTTAAAATCATATACCATATTGAATTGATCAACAAATTTAAAATATGAAAATGTGTGTGGTGGAAAAATTATAAAAAACAAAAAGAATAACAATAAAAATAAAATTGAAAAAAAATATATAATAAAAAATATATAGAAATAAAACTAAAAATTTAAATAAATTTGAAACGAAAATAATAAAAAATTTAAATAAAAATTAAATTAAAATAAATATAAAAATGAAAATGAAAATAAAAATGTGAATGAAATATGAATAAAATAAATATAAAATATAAGAATGAAAATAAAGAGGAAAAACCCCAAACAGAAATGTGATAAAAATTTACCTTAAAATTGTCTGAATGAATGCCAGTGCAACAAGCAGAGATTACATCACAGCAGATATTACCAGTTGGACAAGAAACAATTGAGATTTAATTCAATGAGGTTGAGGCCTAGTGGACTCATAGCACCAAGCTTATGGATCCACTGGGTCTCGTTCTATGAGATAACTTTCTTGAGATTGGATACCCTCCAGTGTCCCTCCACCCTATCGATTCCACAAAAAGTCAGACCCTTTTGGTCTCTATTGTGGAACAACCTAAAGTGGTTGGACAAACTGTGGTGTTTTAATCCTTTTTTATTCTGTTTACATGCTACCTAAGGCTGACTCACAGCTTCCTCGTGGTCCTCCCTACATACTAGAGACCGCAGGGGCAGGACAGAAAGTATGTAACATGTGTGATCCCACAGGTGATGAATTTCTTAATTTCATAGGATCTGCCCTTGAAATGTGAAAATAATTCAGTGGTTTTCCTTTGTCTATTTTTGGAAGTTCTACACATAACACATTTGCTGCAACTAAAAAAAACAGTTTCATCCAAAAAGGTGAATTGTTTCCTGGGGGGATTAATAGTGATTCGACCTGCCGACAGGGGGAGGGATTGGTTATTCTCAACAAACAGGATTATTTGGATGAACTAAATAGATTGGTGGAGGATATAGAAACCTATGAGGAATTGAAGGGGAATTCCACTAATTAATTGAAAAGAATAATCAAAGGGGCGCACAAGAAAGGTATATTAAATAAAAAGGAAGCATGATACCTCCTACCAGATGTACCCAAAGATCAGGTCATCTATCAGTTGCCAAAAGTACACAAGAATGCATCCAGACCCCCAGGCTGACCGATAGTTAGTGGGATAGACTCACTCTTCTCCAGGCTGAGGGAATATCTGGATTGTTTTTTACAACCTCTTACCCTGGAACATCCAGCCTATCTCAAAGACAGCAGGGATATCACGGAATTGTTAAAACGCATGGTAGTTGGTGAAGATTATATCCTAGCCAGTGTGGATATAAATTCACTTTATACTAATATTCAACAGCATCATGGCTTAGAAGCAGTCAAATGGGCTTTAGGAAAGACAAAATATAAAGTCCAAAACAGAAGGATTTTTTACTACAGGCCTTAGATCTAGCAATGAGCCACAAATTTTTTTGGCATGAAAAAAAGTTCTATAGACAAATAAGGGGGTGGCCATGGGGGCTAAGTATGCCCATCAGTGGTCAACCTGTTTATGAGTCGGTGGGAAAACAAAGCTATATATGGAAAAAACATACCGGAATTGAAATTCTATAAAAGATATTGATGATATCTTAATAGTATGGGCAGGATCACAGGAGTCTTTTTTAAATTTTCTCAAAGAAATGGAGGATAATTCCTTCAGCATCTCCTTTTCAGCAACCTTCAGTCAGGAAGCGGTCAACTTCCTTGATTTAGTCATATACAAAGAAAATGGCAAGGTGGGATTCCCAAGAGCCAAATGATCAGGGTGCGTAGAAATTGTGATAAAGTAGAAGACTATAACAATCAGGCTGAGGTAATTTCAAAGAGATCCCTGGAAAACGGTTAAGACTGGAGAGATTTAAGGAAAACAAAATAAAGAATTATATATGTGGATAGAAAGTCTTTATTTAAGAAAAAAGAGAAGAAGAAGATAAAGTGGTGTGAAAAAGTGTTTGCCCCCTTCCTCCTTTGCATGTTTGTCACACTTAAGTGTTTCGGAACATCAAACCAATTTAAACAATAGTCAAGGACAACACAAGTAAACACAAAATGCAATTTGTAAATGAAGGTGTTTATTATTTTAGTTTATTAAAGGTGAAAAAAAATCCAAACCATCATGGCCCTGTGTGAAAAAGTGATTGCCCCCCTTGTTAAAACATACTATAACTGTGGTTGTCCACACCTGAGTTCAATTTCTCTAGCCACACCCAGGCCTGATTATTGCCACACCTGTTCACAATCAAGGCATAACTTAAATAGGAGCTGCTTGACTCAGTAAGGTCCACCAGAAGATCCTTAAAAGCTACACATCATGCCGAGACCCAAAGAAATTCAGGAACAATTGAGAAAGAAAGTAATTGAGATCTATCAGTCTGGAAAGGGTTATAAAGCCATTTCCAAAGCTTTGGGAATCCAGCGAACCACAGTGAGAGCCATTATCCACAAATGCGAAGACATGGAACAGTGGTGAACCTTCCCAGGAGTGGCCGGCCGCCCAAAATTACCCCAAGAGCGCAGCGACGACTCATCCAAGAGGTCACAAAAGACCCCACAACAACGTCCAAGGAACTGCAGGCCTCACTTGCCTCAGTTAAGGTCAGCGTTCATGCCTCCACCATCAGGAAAAGACTGGGCAAAAATGGCCTGCATGGCAGAGTTCCAAGGAGAAAACCACTGCTGAGCAAAAAGAACATCAAAGCTCGTCTCAATTTCTCCACAACACATCTTGATGATCCCCAAGACTTTTGGGACAACATTCTGTCGACCGATGAGACAAAAGTGGAACTCTTTGGAAGGTGTGTGTCCAAGTATATCTGGCGTAGAAGGAACACTGCATTTCAGAAAAAGAACATTATACCAACAGTAAAATATGGTGGTGGTAGTGTGATGGTCTGGGGCTGTTTTGCTGCTTCAGGACCTGGAAGACTTGCCGTGATAAAAGGAACTATGAATTCTGCTGTCTACCAAGAGATCCTGAAGGAGAATGTCCGACCATCTGTTCGTGTACTCAAGCTGAAACGAACTTGGGTTCTGCAGCAGGACAATGATCCTAAACACACCAGCAAGTCCACCACCGAATGGCTGAAGAAAAACAAAATGAAGACTTTGGAGTGGCCTAGCCAAAGTCCTGACCTGAATCCTATTGAGATGTTGTGGTATGACCTTAAAAAGGCCGTTCATGCTCGAAAACCCTCTAATGTAACTGAATTAGGACAATTCTGCAAAGATGAGTGGGCCAAAATTCCTCCAGGACGCTGTAAAAGCCTCATTGCACGTTATCGCAAACGCTTGGTTGCAGTTGTTGCTGCTAAGGGTGGCCCAACCAGTTATTAGGTTTAGGGGCAATCACTTTTTCACACAGGGCCATGATGGTTTGGATTTTTTTCACCTTTAATAATAAACACCTTCATTTACAAATTGCATTTTGTGTTTACTTGTGTTGTCCTTGACTATTGTTTAAATTGGTTTGATGTTCCGAAACACTTAAGTGTGACAAACATGCAAAGGAACAGGAAATGAGGAAGGGGGCAAACACTTTTTCACACCACTGTAGATTATGGTGTTTCCTTCCTGACAGACTACACTCAGCAACATAAACAGTTTGAAAAAATATTTAAAGAGCATTGGTTTCTGTTGCTCAAAGATAGAGAACTAAAAAATATCTTACTGGCTAAACCACAATTCATCTACACAAAACCACCCACACTCCGGCTACAGTTGGCATTGAATGTTGTCAATCCCCCCAGGAAACAATTTAACTTTTTGGATCAAACTGTTTTTGTTTGTTGCAGCAAATGTGTTATGTGCAGAACTTCCAAACATAGACAAAGGAACACTCCTAAATTGTTTTCCCAGGGCAGATCCTATGAAATTAAGAAATTCATCACCTGTGGGACCACACATGTTACATACTTGCTGTCCTGCCCCTGCGGTCTCCAGTATGCAGGGAGGACCACAAGGAAGCTGGGGAACAGGCTGAGGGAGCATGTAAACAGAATTAAAAAAGGATTCAAACAACACAGTTTGTCCAACCACTTTAGGTTGTTCCACAATAGAGACCCAAGGGGTCTGACTTTTTGTGGAATTGATAGGTTGGAGGGACACTGGAGGGGATCCAATCTCAAGAAAGCTATCTCACAGAACAAGACCCAGTGGATCCATAAGCTTGGTGCTATGAGTCCGCTGGGCCTCAACATTGAATTGGATCTCAATTGTCTCTTGTCCAACTGGTAATATCTGCTGTGATGTAATATCTGCTTGTTGCACTGGCATTCATTCAAACAATTTCAAGGTCAATTTTTATCACATTTCTGTTGGGGTTTTTCCTCCTTATTTTCATTCTCATTTTTTATATAAATTTTATTTTATTCATATTTCATTCACATTTCATTTTTATTTTTATCTTGTTTTAATTTTATTTTCATTATTTTCATTTCAAATTTGTTTTCATTTTTATTTTTATTTTCATTTTTAGTTTTATTTATTTTATTTTATTATATATTTTTTCAATTTTATTTTTATTTTTATTATTTTTGTTTTTCTGTTTTTTCACCACACACATATTTTTATATTTTAGCATTGTTGATCAATTCAATATGGTATATGATTTTTGGATTTTCTGTTCAGAAATATTTGTAATATTTCAATATATTTGATAACTGCGCTAGCCCCAAAAATAACTCTTACCATATACCTGTGACAGTGGATACTAATTTACATCCAACAATATAGCAATCATTAGTGATTAATATTAACCATGGAACATGCTGCGTAAAACCACTATATAATCTGTAAAAACTTGTGTGAATATAGAAATGAAAGTCCCAGTGCTCCTCTTCAAAAATGGGTATTCAAAACCTACGTGCACTGATCTGAATCCTTATTGAAGAAACTTCCACCAATCTGTGATTCACCACCACCTTCCAAAATGGACACTCACCAGAGACCAGAAATACAGTATAAAAGACTTGATTTATGCCTGGATTAACCACTCCTCTCATTAGAATGCATCCGGGGATTCCCAACCGGTATATCAATATTCATTCCATATATCTTCACATAAGATGATCTTAGAATCTCATAAGAAACAAATAGCCATCATTGCGCAACATTCTGTAATTTATTCCATCAAAAAATATGTGTAAAATATTGCACTTACAAAGTATAGTGTCTTAGGACTGGCACTGAGTCTTTCCAGCAGTATGTTTGGAGCCTGTGTATCGCCGTCCCATCTCCAGGGACCAGCGTATGGTACAAGCCTTGATTTTGTGTGGGTTAAGGACTGGAAGTGATGTCGGCAATGCCCAGAAGGCTCTAGGCATTTTGCGGAGGAACTTATGACTACAGCAGATCTGACACAGATTTGAAGATACACACGTATTTATCTACTTTTTTTGCGCCAGTGACACAACTTTTGCATATTTGAAATATTTCCATTTTTTGTTAAGGTAATTTTCTTGTTATTATTCTATGTAAACATTGATTGTATTAAAAGCTTTTTTTGAGTATACACAATGCTAACAGTTAACAGCTATTTCTTATTGGATTGTGCAAGAGGAGGGACTCTGTATAAATTAGATTACACGAAACCGGAAGTGATATCCTTGATGATGCCCTGGACGAGGGGTGAAACGCGGTGACACACTTCCGGTCTCCCGAACCACTGCCCTCTGTGGTACGCACATCAACCAGCGGCACACCCGGAGCTCCATGCTGATGCCTGTTGTGTTTTGATCTCTTGTAAGTAGCGCCTAGCCAGTGCAAATTTTACCTTTCAATACAGTACTTCACTATCTGTTGCTTCTCTGTCTCCCACATGATCATGATCAAGTACCTTTGAATACTTAATTAAATCAGCACAGTCAGAGTCTCCAGAGAAAACTTTTGTCTCCTAATTGATTGGATCCAAGCCTTTTTGACCCCAGACTGCAAAGCTGTGGGTCCTTGCCATTTGGTGAGTGAGATCACAACTGGGGAGAGTGGCACACGGCATCATTTAATTGTGGAGCACCAGCAATAACATTGAAGCACTTATGCACTTTTTGGGCACCTTTTTGAGCACCTAGCACTTTATTTACACAGTTATTCATGCAAATTGTATATTATGGTGCATTAATTGTATTCATTCACTTTTTGCAAGTGCTTTTTATATTGTTTTTCCAAAGCATGAAAACTGACCACACTAACACAGATCAACTTCTGTTCTTTATGTGTTCAGTTTAGAACAAAGATAAAAAGCTGACTGCTAGGATCAACCAGGTACTTTAGAAGGAAGAAGGACATGGAAATGATAGAGGCATGTGAACACACACAAGGAAAAAAGCATTTAGAGTATTATACATGTTAATGCAATCTCGTCATTACAGAAGTATTTTTGGGTAATGCCCCGTACACACAAGCAGAATTTCCGTCGGAAAAATCTTGGATGGTTTTTCAGAAGGAATTCCGCTCAAGCTTGAACTTTTGAGCGTCAAGAACGTGGTGACGTAGAACACTACGATGAGCCAAGAAAATGAAGTTCAATGCTTCCGACGGATTGTTTCCAAGCATGTGTCAGAATTTTTTTTGCGTCTGAATTGCCACAGACAATCGGAATTTCCGATCAGAACTTTTTCCGTCAGAAAAAATAGAGAACCTGCTCTCAATCTTTTGCTGGCAGAAATTCCACCAGCAAAAGTTCGATGGAGCATACACGGTCGGAATTTCCGACCAAACGCTCTCATCTGTCTTTTGCTGGCCGAATTTTCGATCGTGTGTACGCGACATTAGTGTAATAAAAAGAACAAAACACATATTCTTTAAAAATGTGCTAATATATATCTACACCCAAAACTTTTTTTCTAGTTTCAAATAGAATATGGAAAAGCTAGAGCAGCTGTCAGGTTTTACTGCTACTTTGGGCTCCATTAGAGAGATATCCCCTCACTTTCTGTTCTGAGGATAACCTTTTAGCAAGACAGGATGTGAGGGAAAATCTGCAACAGGAAAACAGACAACAGTAGAAAGCTGATCTGTGTTGATGTTAAAAAAAATTCCCCCACTTACTGCCCTGGGAACAACCTTTTCACCAGACAGGATGGAGTAAAACCTGACAAGAGTTCTAATCCTTCCTCACTCCAAAACCTAAAAAAAAAATCTTTATATTAATCATAATATTCTCTACATGCAAGCTGAAAAATTTCAAATTATGCTGACTGTGTGAGTAATTGCATTACTGGCGAATAACAAGAAAAAAAAAGCATAAGAATAATAGACTCATTGAAGTTGATTTACTAAAGAAAGATAGGATATTTACTTTGCAGGGGAATTTTCCTCAGAACTTAGTGTATGTTGAGAATTTTCACATTGCAAAGAAAACCCAATCAAGGAAAATTATTTTATTTTATTTTATGGTTTGTACAAGTGTAGCCAGGTGCTTGGCTAAGAATGGAGATCGGGATAAACCCTGGCTGCAGCTGCTCTCTACATCAGCAAGAGAAGGGAGCTGCTGAGCAGGAAGAGTTCAATAGACTGAGTCAGGCAGCACTGCACTGTGGGGATTCCAGAGGAGTAAAACTAATCAAGAGCTTTTGAACCACATTGCCCAGATAGTGATTGTCAGGAGGAGGAGAAAAAGCTAGATTTTCTCAGGCTGTAGAGGACACAGCCTCCTCTTGCCACAAGCAAGCCCAGAGAGTGCACATTGCTGTTCAGTGTGCACCGCTACTGCTGCATAATGGCTAAGCAGGATCCGGAGTGCTGAGTCCAGGTGCACTAACAGCCAGAGCCACCTAGGTGCAAAGCACAGAGTGGACTAATCACTGTGTGTGACCAGATAGTGAGCTGCACTATTGCTGAGACTAGTAAGCTGCTGCTGTGGGGATTTACTATATGCTGCTATAGAGACCGAGTCCTTTAGTAATTGACCTTATAGCTATCTAGTAGCCTTATCGCTGTCTGCAGACTTGACTAGGAGTATTCTCATGTACACCAACGGTACAACTGGGCCCTGACGCTAGCCTACTGAAGAGTTATGATTAAAGACTGCCCCTTGGGCAGCTGTGACACAGACACCTTCACCTATTGCTCATGCTAAGAGGCACCTTTCAGGGAAAATTGCACCATATCCTAGCCATTCTCCTAGACTGTGCTCTTGACTAGTTATAGTATATTTATTCACATTTTAGGTAATGCTTAAATGCACTGTTTATTGCCAACTTTACTGATGCATGAGGTGATCCCAGTCTAGTGTTACATAACTCTATTTTAAGTTACCTTGGCATAGTGATTATACTGCTTATCGGACTGTGTCTGAACCTACCTTCTGTGTGCTCATTTATGCTCAAACCATTTATTCTAAATCATACCAATGCATGGGGGGGGGGGGGGGGGGGGGTTACTAAAACTGGAATGTGCAAAATCTGGTGCAGCTCTGCATAGACCAATCAGCTTCCAGGTTTTAAAGTCAAAGCTTAATTGAACAAGCTAAAGTTAGAAGCTGATTGGCAACCATACACAGTTGCACCAGATTCTGAGTGCTCCAGTAAATCTCTCCAACTGAGTTAATTTACCACTAAAAGGTCTTGTGTCTATTTCCTGGTGCTAGTTCACATTCAGAACTACAAAGTGGCTACTTTGGGGGTAACGCCACACAAGATTGGATGATGGAAGTCAGCAGAACTTCACCACATTGGTCAAGTTCTGGGGAAAATATCCTTGCAAAGGGCCTCTTCCCTTGCAAAGAGTACAACTTATTTGCCTTTAGCAAATCAACCCTATTTCATTCCAGACATGTAAATCAAGGGCTTATTGAGCCCAACAGGCTTGACTTATAACTAAAATATCACTTTTGGGTGGCCAAAACCTTTACGCTAGTTTAGCACTTTACCCTTTTTGTGACCCGCATTTGCTCGGGCATGGCAGCCCATTCAAATGAATGGGTTATCACGCCTGCATTTCCACATAAAAAGGTGCATGCACCTTACCAAAATACACAGCTGCAGGAAAATCGCATGGTCTTTTTGACCATGCATTTTCCCTGTGGTTCCCACACCCACAAGCATGCTGCATTTTTACAGTCGTTGGGGTGCCATTCAGCATGAATGGCAGCCCTGCGTGTCTCCTAAGAGAAGCTTGTCTTCCCTGCGGGTGGTTGCAGGTGCACACGCAGCCACACGCATAGGTTTGAACTTAGCATTAAGTATAATCCTTATAGAATAGTCCTTGAGCTCCAGTCAGTAACTACGCCTAGGCTGAGATGATTGTACCAGTCTGATGTAGGCAGGAGAAAACATTTTCTTAGTCTCCTCTCCTTCAATGATTCTTCTCTCCTTCAGTGATCAGACTGAGGTCTGATTCACACTTATGCGGTGCAAATTTATGAGATTTCACAGTGTGATTTGTGTTTTAAAAAGTGCAAATTTAATTTGATTTCTGAAGGGCCTGGACATAGCTGGGGATTATATTTGCACCGCACACACACTAAACTCGCACAGGACACTTTTTTAACCAGATCAAAATCACATTGCATCGAAGTGAACGGCCTTCATACAAGGGTGTGTTGATAAGTATTGAGCATTACCCAGAAAAATTTGAGCTAGGAATCTGTAAATTGCAGGGTGTACTGGCCAATTTATCTATATTCAATGGTGCAAAAATCAACAATCAAAATTTAACTTATCTTCCTTTATCAGGTCCAAAGTGAACATGGCAGCAACTCCAGAAAAACTCAATGTGGAAGAGCATAGTTCCTGTTTCTCCAAGAAAAAGGTGCAAAGCAGATCCATGATGAAATGTCACAAACTCTGGGTGACAGTGGCCCTTCATATGCAACAGTTAAACGTTGGGTTGTCAATTTTAAAACTGGCCATTTTGGTGTTGAAAGTGAGAAACCCAGTGGAAGGCCTGTTTCTGTGCCTGCAAATGTGAAAGCCATCCATGACATGATCATGGAGGACCGCCGAATATCAGCCAAAAGTATTGCTACATAAGAATATCACGTGAGAGAGTTGGTGCCATTATCCACAACAACTTGGAAATGAGAAAGCTTGCAGCAAAGTGGATCCCAAAAATTTTGACAACTGAACAAAAGAGGAAACTAGTGGAGAGATTGGTGGCTGTTTTGGAACATTTTGCAAGAATTTGTCAGATTTCCTGGACAAACTGGTAACTGGTAAAAAGACATGGATCTACTGTTATGATCCTGAGACAAAGGACCAGTCTAAGGAATGGAGACACAGTGGTTCCCCCAGGCCAAAGAAGTTCTATGTGCAAAGGTCAGTGTAGAAGCAAATGGAAGTTCTGCTTGTGGACTACCTCCAAAAGGGTTCAACCATCAATGCAACATATTATTGTGCTTTATTGACGAAGTTGAGGCAAAATATCAAGGAAAAACATTGAGGAAAGCTCTCCAAAGGTGTGATCCTGTTGCATGACAATGCCTCGTCACAAAACTGACCTCCTTAGGCTTTCAAGTGATGCCCCATTCACCCTATTCACCGACCTGGCTCCTTCTGACTATCATCTGTTCTTCAATCTCAAAAAATACCTAAAGGGACAATGATTTGGGAGTGTTCCGGAGGCAACTAATGTTGCAAATAAGTGGTTACACCAGCAGTCGGAAGAATTTTATTTGCTTTAAGAAGCTGCAGGACAGATGTTGGAAGTGCATTGACTTCCTGACAGAATATGTAGAATAGTGTGGCAGTTACAGCTTCCTAGCTCAATTTTTTCTGAGTTTTTGTGGGCTCGATGCTTATCAGCACCCCCTCGTAGAAAGCAATGTATTTTCAGATGGCATGCAAATCTATGCCTTTTGGATCGCATCAGATTTTCATCAGTATTAACTGGGCCTGAATGCTAATGTAGTATGTCACAAGCAGAGAGGCAAACAATGTCCCATATTTGTGAACACAACCAGAAACTGCACAGGCATCATTATCTACATGATTGTGTTATCTCTAAGCCAGAATCTCAGTCCAGGAATTAGATAATAACCTTGAATAATGCCAAAACAATGACAGCATTATGCTTCAGGAGGGAAAAGTACTTGAATACATTGTCAAGGGATAGGGAACTACTGTGGTATCTGTGAAGAGGGAATAAATACCTGTGTGTTACACTTACTTAGCATGCACGCACTTATCGCAAAATAATATATCTGATTCTAGGACCACTTAAAAAAAAATTGAAGCTTAGTTGTGATGGAAAGCAGAGTAAAACTGATCAAATTTATTTGGAGCCCCCTACATTCTTTCCCATGTTTTCCTATTGCCCGCTTATGATAGGATATCAGTTATTTTAGCAAACAACACCCTTTTTCTCTACACTGTCCTTGTCTCCAGTTTTTTCACTTTTTAACACAATACAGACAGAGATGGAACTCAACAGATTACAGCCATGCGTCTGTAGTTTAAATTCCTGCATTTAGTGCTAGTTAGATAGCTTTATCATTACCTTCAATCCTACTCTCTCGGTAATTAGAGATCAATTTCACTTTATAAGAAAAAGGCAGAGGTCATCCTATTTCTGCTTATCAACAACAGTTAGCAGGATTATGGGAATCCCTTTGGGATATATTTGTTCCCATTTCAGAGAGGGGGGGATTAAATGCAGCCTATTCATTTTGACTACCAGCACAAAGGAATTTAACCCTGCTGTTCCATTCCAGTGAGCTGCACCATTATCTTCTAGTACTCACCTTTTCTGGTGGCAGGGAGACATTAATTCCTAGTATGCCTTTCTACATTTCAACATAAACTTTGGTAAACAATTGCACACATGCTGAAAACTATGGTAATAAAAATGTGTCCATTAATCCTTATAGGCATGACTCTACGAAAACCCCATGTAGTCTTGTCAAGCAGGAGTCCAGGTGTTTCAGAACCTTCTTGGGTCCTTTCCTCAAGGTGAAGTAGCAAAGTCCTTAAAACTCACGCCATCTTATGATCTTTTTTTTCTTAAACTTGTTTATTGACTGACAGAAGGTACATAAACATGCATCTAGCAATAGTTATCAGACTGACAATCAAAAAGAACAACAGTAAACTAACCAGACTAGATCAGTACATATCTATTGCTTTGCTTCCCTACTGGGTAACCCATACTTTCTGAATAATGTCACCCAAACACTTGCAACCGCTTAATGGGTTAATTTTTAGCAAATGAAGCAGGGAGTCATTAGTGTCTTGTGAGTCCAACCAGGGAGCCCAAATCTTGGTGAACTTTGGTGGACACCTTCTAGCCTCATACGTCAACTTATATAATGGAAGGTTTTGATTAACTAGGCATTTCCATAAGTCAATATGTAATGGTTCTGACCTGGTCCAATACAATACAATTACTTTTCTGGCATAGTAAAGCAATAAATGTAAAAAACACTTTAGTTTTGTTAGAAAATTAAACGTTATTAGACATGTGCACACGGAAATATTTTGTTTCGGAATTTCGTTGAAAAAAAAAAATTTACTTAGTTAGTCCCGAAATTTCTTTTTATTTATTTAGTTTCGTTAAAAAATGCATTTGTCCGAAAATCCAAAATAATTAAGGTTGAATCTGTCATTGAAGGCTTATGTTGTCTGTCGAATGTTCTAAGAAGATTCAACAAAGCAGCTAAACTGTACAACGCCGCAATCGTACGTTTCCGGTCGAATGTTCCGCTTACAAGCTATAGTAGAATTCTAATGTATGACACTAGTAATAATTATATTTATTAATTATTATTACTAGTCAACCAACATTAGAATTCTTCTATAGCCTATGGGCGGAGCATTTGACCATAAATGTCCGCTCGCGGCGGCTGCTTCGTCGAATCTTCATGTCGAATCTTTTCTCTCTATGTCGAATAATCTTGGACTAATAGAGTTAGGTTAGGCACATTCAACCTTTTTTCTCTTGTCTCTATAATGTCGAATCTTTTCTCTCTATGTCAAATCTTTTCTCTCTATGTAGAATAATCTTGAATTAATAGAGCTAAGGTTAGGCACATTCGACCACAGGTTCGATGGACACAGATCGCTATTGTCAGCGTCATGTCGAATCTCCTATCTATATCAAACTGTTGCAACCAAAACGAAAATAAAGCATTTGTTTATGTCGGATCTTTCGACTTTTCAGATTCTGCATGTTCGTTATCGTTTGTTAAAACGATAACGAAAATACCCAAAATTCGGACGAAAATGCATTCGGACGAAAACTAATGCACATGTCTAAACTTCATGAAACACACCCAAAAGGCACCATTTAGGGGTACAGATATTAGGAAGATCAAAGGATTCTGAGATGAAGGCAGTTTCTGCTGATGAAGAGGATCTGACCCTATTACAGGACCATACCATATGTATAAAGTCTCTTTGTTTCCCGTTACAGTTATGGCATGTGGGGGATACTCTCCTACGCAACAGGGAAAACCTTTTGGGGGTAGAAAATGTGCAATATAAATACCTTAACTGAATCAGTTTATCTTTAGCAGAAATTACTGTGTCCAGATAGAAGATACACACTGCCTTTCATTCCTCCTGGGTGAGGTCTGGTATATCTGCCACCCATTTGTCTCTGACCTTCCCTAATTGCGGGGATGTTTTATCCAGAAGCAGGGCATAATACATAGAGACAAGGTTAGAGTGATCAGGCATAAGCAGTGCATGCTCTAACTTGAAGTTATTTAATTGCACATTATGCAATCCTAGCTGAGTCTTCGCCCCATGGCGTAGTTGCAAATATATCTTATAAACCTTCATGGATCTTTCACTAACTTACAATAGCCCACCACCAGAGTCACCTCACTTTTTCTACTGAGCCCTTTTAAATTGAGTATCTCTGGGTAGGTGTCCTGATAATGAAAAAAAGAACCATGCCTGTGTAATGTGTATTGAAATGGTCACTTGTAGTCTTCATTGGAATCCAACATGACAGGGTAAGGCAGGACAGAATGTTGATACTATGTAACAGAAAGCACTAGAGCAAGGGTCTTTATGGCAGGATCTCCAAATAATTATTAATGATAGCTGCAGATTTAAAAATATTGAAAAGAACATTTGAAATAACATTAACATGCTAAAAGCTTATATGAGATTTTAGTGACTGGATTTACAAATACTTTGATTACTTTGTGAATCATCGACCTAGAATTATTTACATCAAGAAAGACAGAGGAAAGTCAGAAGTACCTATCTGCATACTTGTTTTGGGTCAGTGTATTAAAATACTGAAGCTAGAACCTCTGGTAGGTTTTGTTTAAAGTATAACTAAAAGGCAAAAACTTTTTTTTTTTTTTACTTTTGTGTAGAGTGGAGATGGATTAGAACACCTGTCAGTTTTTTATTTCTGTCTGTGCCCCCTTTAAAGAGATTCACCCTCTCTATTTGTCCTGTTTACCATTATCATTGAAGGTGAATGTAAAAGAAAATACCAAATTTGGGGTGGTCCCCAGAAAAGTAATGGGGGGGCTTCTAATGGGTCCCCAAAGAATTCCTTTAATTTTAAAGAAATGCGCTTTTGGAAGAATGGCCAAACATTCCCATAGACACACTCCTAAACCTTGTGGACAGCCTTTACCAGAAGAGTTGAAGCTGTTTTAGCTGCAAAGGGTGGGCCAACTCAATACTGAACCCTACGGACTAAGACTGGGAACCCATTAAAGTGCATGTAAAGGCAGGTGTCCCAATACTTTTGGTAATATAGTGTATATGTAGCCTGTTTGACACATATGTTCAAATTGCAGAGCAGCTATGGCACCCTGTGTTTTCCAGGTGCTTTGAATGGAAACTAAAATTCACTGACTTGAGGTCTTATAGCCACATAGTTTAAGTTTGCAAAATATTCACATCCATAATTTCAATTAAAGAAAAAAAAAACAGATATAATATTATACAAGATTTATTTATTGGGAACAGTTTACACAGCTTTACAAAATAAAGGGAGACAGTACAGTTACACAATTTTCAAGACAAGAGGGTTAAGAGGGCCCTGCTTATTAAAGCTTACTATCTAAAAGGGAAGGGTAAGCAGGGGCGGTACAGGGGGGGGGGTAGATGCCATGGGTAGCACCATTTATGCAAGGAAGGGGACACAGAATATGTGCCGGCAGTGTGCTGCTAAAATCGGGCTGAATAAGTACACTGACTGTCTGCACACATGACCCGCGCTACAGAGCTAATAGCTGCAACATGTGCCGAGTGCGCTCCTGCACCCAGCACAGGTCTAAGACCAGCCCCACCCTTCACCTCCCTCTCAGCTGGAGTAATCTCCACCCGACGGGTGCTTCCTTGTCCTGGCCAGCATGAGGTCACTGAGAGGGTGGTTGGGAGGCGGGATGGGAGAGGAGCACAGAGTGCTGCTGCCTGCCAGGGCTGCAAACTAGAGGAGGAGGAACCAAGCAGTGCATTGCAGATCGCACAAGGAAGATTGCCATCTGCAGAGGAGTTAATGAATAATTTGAATGGGGGGGGGGCTTAGGAGAGGTTAATTAATCACAAAGGGTATTTCTGTAATATGCAGCATGAAGAGGGTTTATGTACTGATGTATTAGTGACCAGTGGCAGTTAATTAACCAATTTTTGCTGCATTAGTGGCACCAGTGTCAGTGTACCCCTTCATGCTGCTGCACTGGTGTCACTAATGCAGCACAAATGGGTTAATTAACTACCACTGGTCACTAATGCATCAGTGATGTTACAGCATATTACAAATACCACTGGTAATTAACCACTTGCCAATCCACTGCAGGTAGCAGCTACAGACACCAAGATGTACCCGTACCTCACTGCTTGTTTCAGGGTTTTGGGCGCATTCCTCCGCCCGCCTACTCGCCTGTCAGTGTACACATATAGATAGGAAGTGTTTCTGGACAGCCGCCCTCCGAAAAAATTGCCTTTTATTCAAAAAAAACCACAGGATCAAAAATACATGCCACAGCAGAACGGACAGAAGAGCTGACACGTTTCACACTACAAAGAGTACTTACTCATAGCTATGAGTAAGCACTGTTTGTAGTGTGAAACACGTCAGCTCTTCTGTCCGTTTTGCTGTGGCATTTATTTTTGATCCTGTTTTTTTGAATAATAGGGAATTTTTTTGCAGTGCGGCTGTCCAGAAATACTTCCTATCTATTGCTTTATGCATTGCCAGCACCTGTGGCTTCTAAACTGGTGAAGAGGTTTACTATTGTTTGAGCTTCCTGAAGTGGTCACATCCCCTCCTTCCCTGTCATTGTACACAGCGGGAGTCTGGTTGCAGGTCCCAGCCAATGATTCATGGTTGGGACCTGCTGACCGGCTGTGTCAAATCACAGCCCAGAGCCCTGTGTTGACAATCAACACAGAGCTCTGTACAGAAGGAACAATTGCTTTTTTTAGCAATAAGAAATAAATCGATCAGTAGTAAAAAGCAGCTCACATTACACATGGTTAGGCACACAATTAACCCCCTTGATTGCCCGTAGATCTTAACCCCTTCCCAGCCAGTGTCATTAGTGCAGTGACCGTGTATATTATTAGCACTGATTACTGTATTAGTGAAATTAAAAAGGCTGCGCTACATTCTATCTGAGAAAAAACAACACTAATTGATGCAAAAACATTGGTGTCAGTGTCAGTGCATACACCTCACTCGTTGAGAGTGAGTGGTGACTAATAAAAATAAATAGGATTACTGAATACCAGGAGCGGTTATAGTAATCAAGTATAACAAATTCCAGTGAACCTAGTATCAAATATATAACATACAATACAAAAATTATTCAGATGGGCTATGTAATAACCCAACACATTGGTGAGTGAAGGAGATATGAATCCAACAAAATAACGTGATAAGTTATACCGTGCGTAGATAAGTGTCAGAATGGACTGGTATAATAACCCAAAAAAATACAAAAAATTGGAAAAGTGGAAATTAAAATCCAAAAGCGACTGCAAAATCAATCTAGTCCAACAGTAAATTGGCTTCCACGTGTTGAAAGATGGTGACTTTGTGTGGATTCAGATATAAAGTGACAAGTGCTTGTGAAAATCCCTCCACCAGGAAGATTGCAGGCTTACCAGACTGTGGAGAAAACTCGCATATGGCTAATACCCAGCCAGGGCCTTGACTTCCACTGCCGCTCACCTGCGCCCCTCGCGGTATCCAGAGAAGTTACCAGCTTCAGATGCAGGAAAACGTGAGGCTCGCCACTAATGGTAGTGGGTTATAGCCTGTGTATAGCATAAGCCGATTGTATGGATCTCCGGAAGGTTGGCCCAAAAAAAGAAGAAGGGGGACACACCATGGGTGGAATCCAAAGGATTTATTTGGTAAAAAGTGCCAATACGCACAAAAAAGCAGAATGCATAAAATGATTGAGATACACTTAAAATTATGAAAATGATTGAGATACACTTAAAATTATGCGGCCGGCCGGCAGCAGTACTCGTCCGTGCTAAGACGTAAGACGCGGTGACGTCAGCACGTCGCTCCTCCCTACGCGTTTCGTCAGAGAGATGATTTTTGGCCAAAAAAAGTGCGCTTGTAAGACCGCTGCACAAATACGGTGTGAAAAAAAGTATTGCAATGACCGCCATTTTGTTCTCTAAGGTGTTAGAAAAAAAAAAACAATATATAATGTTTAGGGGTTCAAAGTAATTTTCTAGCAAAAAAAAAAAATTTTAAACATGCAAACACAGAGTCTGAAAAATAGGCTTGGTCCTTAAGTGGTTACGCACTAGTGTGATTCATGAGATTGCCTGCACCTTTTCTGTTCTTCTTTGTTGAAGGGGGCATAGTCTGTGTAGATGTAAGCCAACTAGGGAGAATTTGCTATAGTCAAGGTGGTAGAAAACGAGGGTGTGAATTAGTAGCTTGGTGGTATCATTGGTTAATAAGGGGTGTATTTTGAAAATGTTAGTGAGGTGCAGGCAGCACTATATGAATAGAGATTGGGGATAGGGCCTGTAAAAGAAATCAGAGTCCAGTATTACACCTAGCACCCTGACATGAGAGGAGAGACTGGTGGTTGTACTATCTACCTGGTAGAAAAGATGGGAGAGGGGACAATGGGGGAGCAATAGAGAAAATTTTATAGGTGCACTATTTGAATGATTGAGTTTTAGAAAATGGTGTGCCATCCATAATGATATGTCAGTAAGTAAATTAGTGATATGCAAGGAGACTAAAGGGATGAGCTGAGGAGCAGAGAAAAACATTTGGGTATTGTCAGATGGTAGTAGAAACCATGTGGGCTATCAACTGGTTAGGGGAGGAGGTGTAGATATAGAAAAGAAGGCCTCAGAGCACAGAATCTTGGAGGGCCCTTATGGGAAGGAGAGGAGGGCAGGGGATGGAGTTGTAGCTGACGTAGAAAGAGTACATTGAGGGGTAGAGGAAGATCAAGGATCTCAATCACAGCCTTGGAGGCCAAAAGTGATAATCTTCTTTTGGAATAGCAGATGGCCAACTGTATTAAAGGCAGTAGAGGGATCCAATAGTATAAGCACAGAGTAGTGTCCATTGTTTTTAGCAGTTAGTGAGTTATTAGTGAGTTTCAGTAGAGTCATATGGGTAAAAGTCAGACTGTAAAGGGTTGAAAAGAGTGTTATCAGTAAGGTAGCAGCTCAGAAGATTGTAGACTAGGCATTCTTATGCCCCGTACACACGATCAGACATTCCGACCACAAAATCCATCTGATTTTTTCCGACGGATTTTGGCCGAGATTTGTCTTTCATACACACGGTCGCACAAAGTTGTTGGAAAATCTGATCATTCAGAATGCGGTGACGTACACCCCATACGACGGGACTACAAAGAGGCCAGTAGACAATAACTTTCGTCTCCAAATTTATTCTGAGAATGCTTGGCACTTTGTGCGTTGTAATTCTATACACACAATCGGAAAAAGTCCGATCGGATTTTGTTGTCGGAAAATTTTAGGTCCTGCTCTCAAATTTTTTCCGTCCGAAATTCCGACGGCAAAAGTCCGCTAGAGCCCACACACTTTTCCCGTTGGAAATTCCGACCGTGTGTACGAGGCATAAGAGTTAGGAGGTAAATGCGAGCAAGCAGTTGGTAGTGCTGTGTAAATCACAAGACAAGCTGGAAAATTGTAAAAATACTTTGGCAAGTAAAACAGCTCTCACATATGTACACTATATTACCAAAGGTATTGGGACACCTGCCTTTATGGTCCATAAAGACATGGATGAGCAAGTTTGGGGTGGAGGAACTTGACTGGCCTCAGTCAAGTTCAGACCTCAACACAATAGAACACCTTTTGGATGAATTAGAACGGAGATTGCCAGCCAGGCCTTCTCGTCCACATGAGTGCTCGACCTTACAAATGCGCTTCGGGAAAAATGGTCAGACATTCCCATAGACACAATCCTGAACCTTGTGGACAGCCTTCCCAGAAGAGTTGAAGCTGTTCTAGCTGCATAGGGTGGGCCAACTCAATATTGAACCCTACAGACTAAGATGGGGATGCCAGTAAAGTTCATGTGACTGGCCTGCAAAGAATCCTGACCTCAACCCAATAGAACATGTTTGGGATGAATTAGGCCTTCTCATCCACATCAGTGCCTGACCTCACAAATGGACTTCTGGAAGAATGGTCAAACATTCTCATAGACACACTCCTAAACCTTGTGGACAGCCTTCCCATAAGAGTTGAAGCTGTTATAGCTGCAAAGGTTGGGCCAACTCAATATTGAACCCTACGGACTAAGACTGGGATGCCATTATATTTCATATGCGTGCGAAAGCAGGCGTTCCAATACTTTTGGTAATATAGTGTACTTTTGCAAAGAGGAAAGTGCAAAGAGCAGTAGCCATAGCACAATGAGAATTCATGTATTCTCAGGAAAGTTAATTCTATTTGATTACTATTAGTTACTATGCTGCTTTTTGTACTATCTATTGCATGAAACTGACCTCAGTAACTGACCTAAACTCAATAGAACAAAAAATATGGTAAAACAAAGAAATAAGAATTACACATTATCTTCAAGAAATGATTGCAAGCCATACTTTCCTTTTTTCCAGCATTAAAGTGCATGTAAAGCCAAAATCTACTTTTCTGTATAAGTGGCACCATGTCTCACTGTATACAGTTTTCTTGCAAATTTGTTGCAATGTTTCTCCTGGAGATCCTGCCTGTAACAGCACTTTGCATTGCATGCTGAAAACAATAAGCCACTGCCTCACAAATAGCAGCAACATTGGTGGCCTGCCCTGAAAGCTTATTTAGTTAGCCATCAGTTTCCTCCCTACTCCAAGGATTAAATCAGGGGTCAGCAACATTTTCCACTTAAGGGCTGGATGTATGTGAATGCATGGAGGGCCACATTCACCTGCTAATAAATGAAGATAATAATAATTCTAATATAGTAATAATAACCGTACAGTTTACGTTTACCTCACTTTAAGGTGCTTCACTAATAAAGCCAGTTCACCCTGAAGGAGCATGTGGCTGGGGATTCCGATTTTACTGCCCCCTCCCCTATCCTGGCACCCAAGGGCGGCTGACGCCAGCCAGCATGGTCTGCAGATGGGGTTCCTTTCCCTAGGGGAGATGGGGGCCCCGCCCCTAGGGGAAATGGGAGCCCTGTCCCCAGGGGTGATGGGGTCCCTGTCCCCAAGTGAGAAGTGGTCCATGTCTCTAGGAGAGTTGGGGTCCCTGTCCCCAGGTGAGAAGGGGTCCCTGTCCTCAAGTGAGAAGGGGTCCCTGTCCCCAGGGGTGATGGGGTCCCTGTCCCCAGGTGAGAAGGGGTCCCTGTCCCCAGGTGAGAAGGGGTCCCTGTCCCCAAGTGAGAAGGGGTACCTGTCCCCAAGTGAGAAGGGGTACCTGTCCTCAAGTGAGAAGGGGTACCTGTCCTCAAGTGAGAAGGGGTACCTGTCCTCAAGTGAGAAGGGGTACCTGTCCCCAGGGGAGATGGGGTCCCTGTCCTCAGGGGAGATGGGGTCTGTAATAGGGTCCCCCCATTGCAGTGTCCTCTGTCCTCCTTCACATCACTCCCATATTGTCCTCTGCCCACTATAGCAACTTTCCTGTGCCCCCCAAAGCAGTGTCCTCTGTCCCTACACCCCCCACTGTAGTGTCCTCTGCCCCATAGAGTCCTCTGCTTCCATAATGTCCTCTGTCCTTTGCCCCCATAGTGTCCTCTGCCCCCATAGTGTCCTCTGTCCTCTGCCTCCATAGTGCCCTAAAGTTAACTTTAGCTGTTCCCGCCGCCATCCAGCCCTGTGAAACCAGCTGCTTGCCACTGTCCAATGAAGAGGACAGCTTTCGTGGGCCAGGTGCCCGTGAATTATTCAAGGGCACTGGCGTGCCAGACAATTAGTGGTGGTGGGCCGAATGCGGCTCGTGGCCCATGGGTTGCCGACCCTTGGATTAAATGCGTGATTAAATCTGATTTGCTTACCTGATCCTCTCTTCTTGCAGGCTCCTTCCAGGATATAAGACCAGTTCCTCTAACCTCATCTTCCCTATGCTCCAATACTCGCACATCCTCTGATGTCATCATGTCCAATGAAGAGCCCATAGCCCTGTACTGGACATGAGTACTCACAGGGACAGCCCACTCTTGAAGCATAGGGGAGTAGAAGAGAACATCAACTGCTGGGGGAGCAGAGTTTCACATAAATACAACTTTTGTGGCCCCCTAGACCTAAAGGAACATTTAACCCTTGCAGCGTAGAGGCAGTCCCACTACAGAGGAGAATTTTTTCTTTCCCCAGAGATGAGCTTTAACATAGTTTTTCCAACATGCAGTTACTTATAAACTGCAGGCTATCACTGAAGCAATAAAAAGACAAAGACTTTCTCTCAGCAGCTGCACACAATAGCTGCTATTACACTCCCCCTGACCTGATCATCTCAAAGAATGCATTGTGTGCCCCAACTAGCATACCTAGTGGTGTTCTTCACGTAAATAAAGTCCCTAAAGCATACCCCTATCTTCCAATTCCAAAAAATCTTATAGTGCCTTACTGTAGTGTCCACTCTAATCACTTCACCCACACATTTCACAATTGCACAATCATTCCATCAGTCAGCAGCTGCAGAGGTTTTATGAAGCACTTGTTGCGTCTCACGCTATACACTGATCTGTTTGCAGTTAAATTTAGCTTGAGTGTAAAAGCCTGAATGTCTACACAATGCATCATTGCACTGCATTGAATCTGTATATGGTTACAGCTGAATCAAGATTAATCAGTCCCTGCGAATAAGACATGAAAGCACAGATGTTCCTGCTAAATTACACCCCCTCGGTAGAGCCTTAGGCATATCCTGTAAATGATATCTTTATAAACATCTGAACATCATGTTTTGACGTTGGAAGGTACAATTTTGTACAGTCAGACAGATGTCCACCTGTCAAAATTAGGCCTGTCCAGTAGGGTTATAAACTACCTAGTAAAATGTCTACTCATTTTAAGAAAATCTTTTGCCCCAAAGTAGGCTACATTCTCCAGTGAGTGTCTTCCCCCCATAATAGTCAATCAATATCTGGTCATCAGCATGCAATCTTTTCATTGAGTTACCTGATTTTTATATTAACTATGACTAAATGTATATACAATGCTGTGTCTTGGCCTAGGCCAACAAGGCCCAGGCCTAGGGCGGCACTCTGTGGAGAGCGGCCAAAAAGCTGCCCCGCTCACCCAAAAAAAGCCCCCTTCCTCACTCGTACTGTCGAGTCATGGCTGCCGCACAAATATAGCCCGCTAATGAAAGTGACAATGTAAACAGTCCGAAATGCAGGGGACAGGGGCAGACTGAGCTGCAGTAGCGCTGGCTCCGGCTCCGGCTCTGCCTCCACTCCTGGCCACTGCTTGCTAGAGCTGCCTGCCGTTTAGCAACCAGTGATGTCATGGCTGCGACTCCCTCCCTGCCCAGCAATCAAAGCAGAGGAGGATTCCACTTCCTCCTCCTCCAGCACTGAGGGGCCCAAAGCAGATGCCTGCCCCTTTGCCATGGTTCTGGATAATCCACCACTGGTCCAGTGGCGGTGGGGTGCAGGGCAGCGGCATTTTCAAACAGCAAGAGGGAGGCCCCAGCAGCTGGGGAGAGGCCAACAGCTTGCCATAACCAGTAGCCCGGGAGGGAGTGAGAGAAGACCACGCCTCACCGCCACCCTGACCTGAGCAGCATCCCAGCGCCTCCCAGAGTGGCAGAGCCTGCACTCCTTCTCCAACTCCTATCCCATCTGTGACTGGAACAGGAAGACAGGCTGACCAATAAATGTGAGGTAGGTGCATCACACATGCCTACCAAAACAGACAGGGGCTGGAAAAGTCACAGGGGGGACAGTAGGGACTGCAGGCAGGACTCTCTCCCACCCACTCTCTCTGAACCCATCCCCCCAGCACTGCCACCAATCCCCCCCCCCACCACCACTGACACTGAACCCATCCTCCTAAGGACTGCAGGTCCCAGCATGAACCTGTGAGATGTAAAGGGTTACATCCCTAGATCTAAGGAGTTCATGTTCGAAACTTGTAGTTCCTCACTTTTGGGGGGATTTGACCCCACTAAAAGTGAAGGACTACAGGTCCCAGCATGAGCCCCTCAGAGCTGAGGATGCAATACGCCCCCCCCCCCCAGACCCAACTAGTGAAGGACTTCCAGCATGAACCTGTGAGATCTAGGGATATGACCCCCAAAAGTGAAGGACTTCAGGTCCCAGCATGAACCCCTGAGGATATGACACCTCCCCCCCAAACTAATCAACTAGTTAAGGACTGCATGAACCCATGAGAGCTCAGGGGTTCATACTGGAAATTGTAGTCCTTCAATTTTGGAAGGGGCGGGGCAAATTTACATGGGGGGCACCGGATTTTAGTCTTGCCTAGGGCAGCACAAAACCAAAATACACCACTATACATATATACATGTGTGTATTACTATAGCTGTAGTAAGACCCAGCATGTCTGAGACCTGCTGAGAACTGTAGTGCCACTGACCAAGTTCATATAAATTACCTTGGCATAGTGATTATGCTACCTTGTGGACCACCCAAAAATCTTGGATGGTTTTTCCAATGGAAAAATAGAGAACCTGCTCTGAATCTTTTGCTGGCAGAAATTCCGCCAGCAAAAGTCCGATGGAGCATACACACGGTCGGAATTTCCGACCAAAGGCTCACAGCGGTCTTTTGCTGGCGGAATTTCCGATCGTGTGTACAGGGCATTAACCTACCTTCTGTGTGTCCATTTATTCTTAAACCACCATTTATTCTAAACCATATCAATACATTGGGGGAGATTTACTAAAACTAGAGTGTGCAAAATCTGGTGCATTGAAACCAATTGGCTTCCAGGTTTTAATGTCAAAGCCGAACAAGCTGAAGTTAGAAGCTGATTGGTTACCATGCACAGCTGCACTAGATTTTGCTCTCTCCAGTTTTAGTAAATGAATCCCATATTTCCAATAGTCCATAACGATCCAGAAGAGATAAGCCCCATACACACGGTCGGATTTTCCGATGGATTCTGTCCTATCGGACAATGTTGTCGGAAATTCCGACCGTGTGTGGGCACCATCGGACATTTTCCATCGGATTGTCCGACGGACAAAGTTGTATCTCCTGCTCTAAAAATTTTCCGACAACAAAGTCCGATCACACCAATTCCGATCGTGTGTAGCGAATTCCGACGGACAAAGTACCACGCATGCTCAGATCACATTACAAGACCAAAGCTATTGGCTACTAGCCTCTACGTAGTCCCGTCGTAGGCAACAAACGTCACCACGTTCAGAATGATCGGATTTTCCGACAACATTGTCCGACCGTGTGTATGCAACACCAGTGTCGGACTAAATTCGTCGGACCAAATCCGATGGATTTGGTGGTCGGATTTTCCGACCGTGTGTATGGGGCTTTAGAAGAGAGAAGTTAATAAAGAAGTCCTGGTACTCACAACATGCATTAATGCCACCACCACACCATTAATGTATGCAATTTTGAATACAATTGTACATTTGAGTCTCTTAGACAATGCAGGTGAGAACTTCAACCTATACTCAAGCAAGCCTCTGTAGGGGGGCAATGCATTTTCCACAGGGTCAATAGCAAGGAAAAAGATAAAGTTTGGCTTATGTGCAAGTATTTTTCTCTCTTGTCTATCTATCCGTTCTGTAGACTTCATTGTGATAGCTCCCAAGTCCCAACGATTCAAACTTTGCAAGCTGCCCTATTCCTAGGCATAGCTCTTAGAACTCGTTGTGCAACAGGTCCCTCTTCTACTCCAGTACTGCAAATGGCTATTGACAAAAGGCAAACGCAATCTTACCTGCAAGTTTGGATAAAATCCCAGGACTCAGTTCAGCTTGCCAAAAACAAAAATAAAAAAAAATAAAAAAAAAATCACCCAGTTGTGAGTCAAGTTTCATTAAATAAATGATGTGTGGATGAAGTTTAACAGCAGATCGTCCAGGATAAGTTGCAACAGCCAAGCAAGCTGCTATAATTTACTGGGTTGGACAGCTCCCTTAAGTGTTCTAGTTTGTCATTTAGCAGTCCCTCATAAACTTCATTATTGATTGGGATCGTCTGTGATCTGGGGGGGGGGGGGGTGTTGGTTTTGGGAGGAGGGGGGGGGGGCACAACCTGCTAGTCTGTTAGGGCATTGCGTAAAGCTATGGGTTCATAAAATTCCTAGCCAGTTGCCTTCTGTCTTGTGTAGTCACCAAGGTGGTTGAGAGTTTAAGCTTGCGGATATTAGATTCATAAGTCACACCAAGTGGTGGGCGATCCACTGAGCAAAGCAGAAGTCCTCACATGATGACTTCAAACAAGAGACATTACCTTCCAGCATCTGTTGGAGAGACTGGATTTTAAGACACTTGTGTCTCCAGGACAGCAAAATAGAACAATGGTAAGTGACAACACTCTATTCTTTATTGGAAGAAAAATTGATAAATGGACTTGCTTTGAAAGAGATAGGCAATTGCTGTTTTTCCTATTCTGCACTCTTTACATCTTATATTCTTCTAGGTCTTAATCACCCCCCCCCCCCTTTTTTTTTTTTTTTACTGCTAGAGAACTTTAATGGAAACGCTATGATTTAAGTCGGCGATTACAGGCTGCGTATTGCAAACTTGGAGCTAGCAGATGCTATTTCACAGTGTGTGTGTGTGAGAGAGAGAGAGAGAGGACTGAGCTAGGTACCTGTTATCCCTCATAGCGCAGCTCATAATCATCAGATGGGAGCACATTCAGGCGCTGCTGCTTGGGATCAGCAAGTCGGACAGCTCCCTAAGCTTAGCATTTTTTTTTTGTCTATCTAGGAAAGGACTGGAGTGGCTTCTTGATACCTGCTGACCAAGTTCATAGGTGTCTATGGGAAGACAAAAAAAAAAAAGAAATAAGGAAAGGGGGGGGGGGGGGTAATTTATTTTGCCTTTGGGTCCACACAACATGTGATCACCCTGTAAACGGGACGGGTTTGGCAAGGTAACATTCACGTGACAGAGCGTGGGTATGGACCAGTTGCTAAATAAAATAATAGTAGCACTATTAGTAATTTTCAGCACCTTTGGGACAGCGCTGGCGTTATCAGCACCCTGGACAGCAGCGCCGGCGGTTTCAGCACCTTGGACAGCGCTTGCCGGTTTCAGCACCTTGGACAGCGCCGCCGCTTTTTTCAGCACCTTGGACAGCGGCTGTTGGCTGAGAAGTGCTGAAGAGGGGGAGACTCCTTATCTCTGCCTGATTCTGTCTCTGGTGCTGTCTCTCTCTCTCTCTCTCTCCATAGCATCTCTTTTTATTCCTCCATCCAAGCTGCCTCTTGACACATGGATGCAACTTAATTCTTTTTTTCTCTCCCTCAATGAAGTTGGACCAGCATAGTGTTAAGTTTAGGGAATGGCTATGTGGACGTGTTTGTACGCAGTGATTCTTGTGTTAGCTTGCTATAAGGTAAGCAGGGGTTAGATCTTGTGCTGAGATGCCTCTCTTTTTTTATTGTTTTTTTTTTTATTTATTTTTTTTGGTAGATCTGTTGTGTTTTCTCTATTAGCCCATGTTCTGTGCCAATTAGCGTCTGTTAATTACCCTTTCATTTGTACCGGTTGTCTTTCATGCATTGTGTAATTAAATTGCCTGAGTCTACCATTAAACGCTTGGTTGGTGTGTTATTTAACAAGAGGCAGACCTAAGAAAATCAATTATTTAAATTATTTCCACCCAGGAGTCAGGGAAAAAAAAAAAAAACCCCATATGGCAATGCATGCTTGGATTAAGGAGGTTCAATCTCTCTACGTAGCATTGGGGCTAATAATAAAATAGTGCAGTGCTGCTAAAAATAAAGATTTGGAAGTCAGCATTTTTTTTTTTTTTTTTTTTTACGCAAATCACAGGTAAGCCTCTGGGTGCCAAGATGTTAAGGAGGGGGGGGTGCATGGTACCGTTGGCTGTTCATCCTCCTATTGCCTCCCTGCCTACAACACAGCTCTGCATCCCTTGGTAGCTAAAGGGTTTCCAGCCAAGGCAGAGGAGATACCTTAACCCCTTGGGTGCCTGCTAGGGCTATGACAGCCAAATGCCTTAAACAGCAGCCATGCAGAGGTTAACTCAATTCTTTGGATTTACGTTACAGGCTTTGTGATCCAGAAGTGTAAGGTAACCTAGAAGGGGGAGGCAAAGGGTGGGTGGGGAAGAGACCTATTGTATCAAGCTTAAAAAAAAAAAAAAAAAAGCTCAGTGTTGCTTGTAAGGGGAAACACCACTACCTCACTGGGAAATTAAGGTGTTAAGAATCATGTAGGCGTGTCATAGAGGTTTAAACCTTAATCAGATACCTGATCGATTCACACACTGGTCTATAATGTGAAAAGGGTAGCAGGTTTAAACCTAAATAGGACCTCTTTGGAGGTGTTCACTGTGAGGATAAAATGCTAAACCAGATAACTGATCAGTTCCCACGCTTGTCTATAATAGAATTTTTAATCCTAAATATTAGCCCTTATGTGTTCACAGGGGAGCTGATCCCTATGCAGAGATACAGATAAAAAAATGCTAAATTAGATAAATGATCAATTTACACATTTGTCTATAACCTGAAGGAGGCAGCATGTTTGAAACCCAATTATTACCCCTTTGGATGTGTTCACAGGGGGGAAGCATGGGGCTGATCTCTATGCAGAGATATAGATAAAATACAGATAAAATGCTAAATTAGATAACTGATCAATTTACACATTTGTCTATAATCTGAAAGAGGCAGCATGTTTGAAACCCAAGTATTACTCCTTTGGATGTGTTCATAGGGGGGAAGCATGGGGCTGATCTCTATGCAGAGATACAAATAAAATGCTAAATTAGATAACTGATCAATTTACACATTTGTCTATAATCTGAAAGAGGCTGCATGTTTTAAACCAAATTATTACACCTTTGGATGTGTTCATAGGGGGGAAGCATGGGGCTGATCTCTATGCAGAGATATAGATAAAATGCAGATAAAATGCTAAATTGGATAACTGATCAATTTACACATTTGTCTATAATCTGAAGGAGGCTGCATGTTTGAAACCTAATTATTACCCCTTTGGATGTGTTCACGGGGGGAAGCATGGGGCTGATCCCTATGCAGAGATATAGATAAAATGCTAAATTAGATAACTGATCAATTTACACATTTGTCTATAACCTGAAGGAGGCAGCATGTTTGAAACCCAATTATTACACCTTTGGATGTGTTCATATGGGGGAAGCATGGGGCTGATCCCTATGCAGAGATATAGATAAAATGCTAAATTAGATAACTGATCAATTTACACATTTGTCTATAATCTGATAAAGGCTGAAAGTTTGAAACCCAATTATTACACCTTTGGATGTGTTCACTAGAGGGAAAAGCAGGGGCTGATCTCTATGCAGAGATACAGATAAAATGCAAGATCCTATAACTGATCAATTTCCAAACTAATCTATAATATGAAGATGGTAGCAGGTTTAAACCAATGTATTACCCCTTAGGATGTATTCACAGGGGTCATATCCCTATGCAGACATAAAGATACATTTCTAGATCTGATATGTGATTAATTAACACATATTTCTATATTAGATCAGCATATTTATAGCTAAATATTGCCCCTTTGGATGTGTTCAGATAACTTATCAATTGTCTATAATATGAAAATGGCAGCATGTTTAATCCTAAATATTAGCTCTTTATATGTGTTTACAGTGGGGCTGATCTCTGTGCAGGGATAAAGATAAATTCTAGATCAGATAACTGATCAATTCACATCCTTGTCTATAATATAAGATAGTAGCCTATAATATAGAAGAAGTAGCAATCCTAAATATTACCCCAGGGGGTGATCCCTATGCAGAGATCCATAGAAAATGCTAGATCAGATAAACTGATAATTTCACACACAATAACAGAAAGAACCAGCATGAGAAAAAAAAATTATCATTAGGAGACACAATGAGACAACTCCCTTAAACTATTCTGGGGGCCCCAGAGCCGGATTTGGGGGTGGCCCCTGTCGATGCTACAGTATGTTAATTTAATCGCTGTCTGCAAAGCTTCCTATCGGTGCTTGTTCCTCTTCCTACGTAATACCATGGAAAAAAAAAAAAAAACAACACATCTCTCAATTGTCTCCTGCTATCTCCATGCAATCTGGCCTCCATAAGTTAGCAATCTATTTTTTATCCCATCATTAATCTTCCTGGCTATTTAAATGAGCAGGGAGAAAAGCCCTGATGTGTAAAAAAAAAAACCTTTAAAAAGACACGATGGCATAAATATATTAAAGAGGTCTTACACCTTATATAACCCAGAGCAGATGACAAGGCAAGCTGGAGGGGTTTGGTACAGACAGAGATGCATATAATAAGAAGAAGAAGAAGCAAGAAGTGGTGGATAGGGGAAGGAGGGTGGGGGCTATGCTAGTATAAAAAAAAAAAAAAAAACCTGGTTTAAAAGGAGAATGGATGGAGCACAAATTGTGCTGAAATCGACCTGCTTTCTCCCCAGCTACCAGAGGGGGGTTTTCTGATCAATCTGATGAAATTTCCAAGCGTGTTGCAAAGGAACTCCAACCCAACCACCCACCTTCCCAGATGGCAGCATCTTTAAATAAGGATCTGCAAGGCTGATTAATCCACAGCAATTAAAGGCACAGTGTCTCCTCTTCCTTTAAACACAAGGCACACTTACATTCTATATAACCATTATATATATATATATATATATATATATATATATATATATATATATATATATATATATATATATATATATTTATATTTATTTATTCCCCCCCCCCCCCCCCCCCCCCTACTAGTCAGATAACCACCTTAATAGCTCTACACTCCCAGCAAAACAGTCCCACCCTCCCCTTTTGTTCCAGATTCTCATTACAGTTGCTAAGGGTTCCCAATAATCAAGGGAGATCTTAACTCTTGCACTGCCTGATCTGTCACGGTCGAGGCAGCGTTGCGTCGCTAGCAATTCCCAGTCCAGCACCGGTAATAGAATTATCACCGAGCTGCCAATTTGGCTGACAGCTGAAGTGAGAAAATTACATACCCACTTGCAGTGGATGGACATTTGGAGCAGAGAAGAGGAGGAGGAGGAGGAGGAGAGGGGGGGTGATTGTAGAGGCTGAGATGTATAATTTACTGCAGCACTGGGGTATAATTTACTTTTCTTGATTTATTTTGTTTATCTGATCTCACTCAGATCACTTACAAAGTGGATCTCTATTAACCCAGCTGTGGCCAGTCAATAGCACAGAGCACCGCTCTTGTAAGCTCAAGAAGGGTTATTATCTAGATAGGAAGCAGTATAGTTGATGGGGCTCAATTCACAAAGCTTTGGCACAGGGATAAAGACCTGTGTCAGGGAGTGTGATGATCACATCTCATAGGAATATAATGAACAAAAAATAAGATTTGTGAATTAAGCCCATTGCATTATTTATATAGTTTAAATATAGTCTTATATTCACCATTAGACGTAATACTATATTATATATATATATATATATATATATATATATATATATATATATATATATATATAAAGAATAGATGGATATATATATATAATATTCTATATATAATATTCTATATAAAACGTGTGTGTGTGTATATATATATATATAGATGGATATATATAATATTCCATATAAAATGTCTGTATATATATATATATATATATATATATATATATATATAGATGGATATATATATATATTCTATATAAAATGTCAGTAGATATATATATATATATATATATATATATATATATATATATATATACATATATATAGATGGACATATATATAATATTCTACATAAATCGTCTATGTATATATATATATATATATATATATATATATATATATATATATATATATATATATATATATATATATATATATATATATATATAAAAAGAATAGATGGATATATATATATATATATATATATATATATATATATATATATATATTCTATATAAAATGTGTGTGTATATATTAATATATATATATATATATATATATACAGACATTTTATATAGAATATTATATATATATCTCTATATATATATATATACATCTATTCTTTTAATCTTTGCTATCTAATCTTTGCTATTTAGCAATAAATGGACATTTTTATTTTTTATTTTCTGGTCCTATGCTTTGCATTCTTGGTACACAATTGCACCTATCTGTAGATGAATCAGTTGATCTATTATATAAAAAAAAAAAATGAGCCAAGGATGGAGTGGCATAGAAACAGTCAAGGCTGCACCCATGGTTGCCTGTCAATACAATACCCGACAATTAAATGTGTGCGGGAGGAGACGTGAAACAAAAGCCAGACAACTGATAAAATCTTTCTGGAAGAGCTTGCAATCTGCATTACAGCTCGGGCAGAGCTTTCCCATCTGAGCCACACGAATGTCTCGGATTGCTGGAGGGCCTTGTGACGTCAGTAGCAGCATCCAATACCTTACAGGGAGTGTCATGTGTTGCTAAATCTCGGATCCCGCCCACTCCGGAATTCCATGAATGATGCTCTCTACGCTCCACTGCAGTAACTTTTTACTACAATGGAAGTTTGGGTAGCGATAAGGGTGGGCTGTGCAGAAGGCTGCAGAGAGCTGACCACTCCCCTTCTTTGTGTCCTATCAGGAATGGAGACACATCACTGACAATCAGAGGAGCACATATCACTAATCAGACAGGGATTGGAGCAGATCTCATTCTATTATCTGTGCAGAACATAATACATGGCCGATCATCTGTGTTACTGCAATGAAAAGAATTACACACACTGGAACATTTATAAAGCAGTGAATGTAACATTCACCTGCACTTAAGGATATAATGAGATTACATTATCTATCTAGAATATTCCATCAATTTGTTCTGAATGAAAATCCATCTGTGATGATTTATATGGTACTTTATTGGAAATATTCAAACACAGTGTAACATTAATAAAGCAGAGAATGTAACATTCACCAAACATTCACCTCAATGTAACATTTCACCGAACATTTACTACTCCTAATTATTTAATGAGATTATCATATCTGTCTAGAATATCACATCCATTTTTTTTTTTAGATGAGAATCAATCTTTGATGATATATATGGTAATTCATGGGAAATATTTAAACACAGTGTTACATTTATAAAGCAGTGAATGTAACATTTCACCAAACATTCACCGGAATGTGACATTTCACCAAACATTCACCGGAATGTGACGTTTCACCAAACATTCACCTGAATGTGACGTTTCACCAAACATTCACCTGGATATTCTAGATGAAAATCCATCTTTAATCATTTATATGTTACTTTATGGGAAGTATTCACACACAGTTGAACATTTATAAAGCAGTGAATGTAACATTTCACCAAACATTCACCGGAATGTAACATTTCACCAAATATTCACCTGAATGTGACATTTCACCAAACATTCACCTGAATGTGACATTTCACCAAACATTCACCTGCACTTAAGAATACAATGAGATTATATTGTCTGTCTAGAATATGACATCAATTTGTTCTGAATGAAAATCCACCAACGGTGATTTATATGGTACTTTATGAGAAGTAATTACACACACTGGGACATTTATAAAGCAGTGAATGTAACATTCACCAAACATTCACTACACTTAATTTTGTAATGAGATTATAATATCTGTCTAGAATATTGCATCCATTTTTTCTAGATGAGAATCAGTCTTTGATGATGTATATGGTACTTTATGGGAAATATTTAAAAAAGGGTCTAACATTTATAAAGCCGTGAATGTAACATTTCACCAAACATTCACCTGAATTTATTCTAGATAAAAATCCATCTTTAATCATTTATATGTTACTTTATGGAAAGTAATCACACACAGTTGAACCTTTATAAAGCTGTGAATGTAACACTTCACCATATATTCACTTGAATGGAATATTTCACCAAAATTTCACCTGCACTTAAGGATATAATGAGATTACATTATCTGTCTAGAATATTACAGCAATTTGTTCTGAATGAAAATCCATCTGTGAGGATATATATGGTAATTTATGGGACATATTTAAACACAGTGTAACATTCATAAAGCAGAGAATGTAACATTCACCAAACATTCACTTTACTTAATTATTAAAGGAGATTATAATATCTGTCTAGAAAATTACACCCATTTTTTTCTAGATGCGAATCAATCGTTGATGATTTATATGGTACTTTATCAGCACTATTTAAACACAGTGTAACATTTATAAAGTGGTGAATGTAACATTTCACCAAACATTCACCTGAATGTGACATTTCACCAAACATTCACCTGAATGTGACATTTCACCAAACATTCACCTGAATGTGACATTTCACCAAACATTCACCTGAATGTGACATTTCCCCAAACATTCACCTGAATGGGACATTTCATCAAACATTCACCTGAATGTGACTTTTCATCAAACATTCACCTGAATGTGACATTTCACCAAACATTCACCTGAATATGACATTTTCCCAAACATTCACCTGAATGTGACATTTCCCCAAACATTCACCTAAATGGGACATTTCACTAAACATTCACCTGCACTTAAGAATATAATGTGATTATATTGTCTGTTTAGAATATTACATCAATTTACTCTGAATGAAAATCCATCTGTGAGGATATATATGGTAATTTATGGGACATATTTAAACACAGTGTAACATCCATAAAGCAGAGAATGTAACATTCACCAAACATTCACTTTACTTAATTATTTAATGAGATAATAATATCTGTCTAGAATATTACACCCATTTTTTCTAGATGTGAATCAATCTTTGATGATGTATATGGTTCTTTATCGGAAATATTTAAACACAGTGTAACATTTATAAAGCTGTGAATGTAACATTTCACCAAACATTCACCTGAATGTAACATTTCACCAAACATTCACCTGAATGTAACATTTCACTAAAAATTCATCTGAATGTACAATGTCATCAAACATTCACCTGAATGTAACATTCACTAAACATCCACTACACTTATTTAATGAGATTATAATATTTGTCTAGAATATTACATCATTTTTTTCTAGATAAGAATTATTCTTTGATGATGTATATGGTACTTTATGGGAAATATTTAAACACAGTGTAAAAGTGAATGTAACATTTCACCAAACATTCACCTGCACGTAATAAATTTATGAGATTATACTATCTGTCCAGAGAATACTACATTCATTTATTCTAGGTGAGAAGCCATCTTTAATCATTTATATGGTACTCTATAAGAAGTATTTACACACAGTGGAACATTTATAAAGCAGTGAATGTAACATTCACCAAACATTCACTATACTTAATTATGTAATGAGATTATAATATCTGTCTAGAATATTACACCCATTTTTTTCTAAATGAGAATTAATCTATAATGATGTATATTATACTTTATGAGAAATATTTAAACACAGTGTAACATTTATAAAGCAGTGAATGTAACATTTCACCAAACATTCACCTACACTTAAGAATATAATGATATTACATTATCTATCTAGAATATTACATGAATTTGTTCTGAATGAAAATCCATATGTGATGATGTATATGGTACTTTGTAGGAAATATTTAAACAAGGTGTAGTATTATAAAGCAGTAAGTATGTAGCATTCACCAAACATTCACTATACTTAATTATTTAATGAGATTATAATATCTGTCTAGAATATTACATTTTTTTCTAGATGAGAATCAATCTTTGATAATGTATATGATACTTTATGAGAAATATTTAAACACGGTGTAACATTTTTAAAGCAGTGAATGCAATATTTCACCAAGCATTCACCAGAATGTAACATTTCACCGAACATTCACCAGCACTTAAGAATTTAATGAGTTAACACTATCTGTCTAGATAGATCAATGTATTCTAGATGAAAATCCATCTTTAATAATTTATATGTTACTTTATGGGAACTAATTATACAGTGGAACATTTACAAAGCAGAGAATGTAACATTCACCAAACATTCACTACACTTATTTAATGAGATTATAATCTCTGTCTATAATATTACATCCATTCTATCTAGATGAGAATAAACCTTTCATGATGTATATGGTACTTTATGGCAAATACATTCACCTGCACTTTAATGAGATTATATTATCTGTCTAGATGGAAGTGCATCTTTAATAAGTTATATGTTACTGTATGGAGAATATTTACACACAGTGGAACATTTTTAAAGGAGTGAATGTAACATTCACCAGCACTTAAGAATTTATTGAGATTATACGTCTAGAATATTACATACATTTGTTCTAGATGAGACTCCGTCTTTGATTATTTACAGTATATGGTACTTTATGGGAAATATTTAAACACAGTGTAACATTTATAAAACAGTGAATGTAACATTTTACCAAACATTCACCAGCACTTAAAAATTGTATGAGATTATACTCTGTCTAGAGCATATTACATCATTTTATTCTAGATGAAAATCCATCTTTAACCATTATCAGGTTACTTTATGGGACGTAATTACACACAGTGGAATATTTATAAAGCAGTGAATGTAGCATTCACCAAATATTCACTGCACCTAAGAATTTTATAAGATTATATAACCGTCTAGAATATTACATCAATGTATAACAGATGGGAGTGCATCTTTAATCATTTATATGTTTATTGTTATATTTATATGTTACTGTATGGGAAATATTTACACACGGTGTAACATTTATAAAGGAGTGAATGTAACATTCACCTGCACTTAAGAATTTTATGAGATTATAATATATGTCCAGAAAATGACATCTATTTTTTTCTGGAGGAGATTCCATTGTTGATGATTTATATGACACCTTATGGGAAATCATGTGTAAATTATGTGTAACATTTATAAAGCAGTGAATGTAACATTTCACCAAACATTCACCTGAATGTAACATTCACCAAACATTCACCTGAATGTAACATTTCACCAAACATTCACCTGCACTTAAGAATGTAATGAGATTATACTATCTGCTAGAGAATATTAAATCAATTTATTCTAGATGAAAAACCATCTTTAATCATTTATATTTTACTTTATGGGAAATAATTCTATACAGTGGAACATTTATAATGCAGGGGGGTTTATTTAATAAAACTGGAGAGTACAAAGTCTGGTGCTGCTCTGCATAGAAACCAATCAGCTTCCAGGTTTTATTGCCTAAGCCTAATTGAACAAGCTGAAGTTAGAAGCTGATTGGCTACTATGCACACCATATTCTGAGTGCACCATTTTAGTTAATGTACCCCAGTGAATGTAACATTCACCAAACATTCACTGCACTTAAGAATTTAATGAGATTATATGATCTGTCTAGAATATCACATCAATGTATAATAGATAAGAGTCCATCTCTAATCCTTTTTTATGTTACTGCATGGAAAATATTAACACATGATGGAACATTTATAAAGCAGTGAATGTTACATTCACAAAACATTCACTGCATTTAAGAATTTATTGAAATTATATTATCTGTCTAGAATATTACTTCCATTTATTTTAGATGAGAATCAATCTATGATGATGTATGTGGTAGTTTATGGAAAAAATGTCTTTAATGATTTATGTTACATTGTAACATTTATAAAGCAGTGAATGTAACATTTAACCAAACATTCACTGCACCGAGCAATTTAATGAGTATATTATCTGTCTAGAATATTACATCAATTTATTCTAGATTGAAATCCATCTTTAATCATCTACATTCACTCAAAACATTCACTGCATTAGGAATTTCTTATAGGGATTATACTATGATATATTATATTACCTGTGTAGAATGCTAGATCAATTTATGTTACATTGTAACATTTATAAAGCAGTGAATGTAACATTTAACCAAACATTCACTGCACCGAGCAATTTAATGAGTATATTAACTGTCTAGAATATTACATCAATTTATTCTAGATTGAAATCCATCTTTAATCATCTATATGTTACTCTATGGAAAATAATCACACACACAGTAGAACATGTATAATGCAGTGAATGTAACATTCGCCAAACATTCACTGCATTAGGAATTTCTTATAGGGATTATATTATGATATATTAAATTACCTGTGTAGAATGCTACATCAATTTTTACTAGATGGGAATCCATCTTTAATCATTTATATTATTTTACGGGAAATAATTGCACACAGTAGAAAACGTATAATGCAGTGAATGTAACATTTGCCAAACGTTTACGTTTAAAGGGCCTTTTTTTTTTTTTTTCAAATGACAACATTTTTTTTTTTTTATTGCATTTTTGTGTAAATATGAGATCTGAGGTATTTGGGACAGAGAAATGGGACTTTACAAGCGCATGAACACCAGATTAAAAAATATACATTTATTAGAAAAATTGAACATAAACATAAACAAAATCATACACCTGAAAAAATGTTTTTAAAAAGGAATACATCTCTGAATACAGATAGAAATTTGCAGATATTGGTATGTCTCAACATGTTTCGCCTTCAATAAGGCTTCCTCAGGAGAACTGACTAGTATCATACATGTTATATTCACTGTAATGAGAGAACAAAATCAGACACAGGAAACAAAACACAGAAATCAAACAAAATAAATCAAAAAATGTTTTATAATCTGGTGTTCATGCACTTTTTTGATTTATTTTGTTTGATTTCTGTGTTTTGTTTCCTGTGTCTGATTTTGTTCTCTCATTACATTGAATATAGCATGTATGATACTAGTCAGTTCTCCTGAGGAAGCCTTATTGAAGGCGAAACATGTTGAGACATACCAATATCTGCAAATTTCTTACTGTATTCAGAGATGTATTTCTTTTTAAAAACATTTTTTCAGATGTATGATTTTGTTTATGTTTATGTTCAATTTTTCTAATAAATTTATATTTTTTATAATCTGGTGTTCATGCGCTTGTAAAGTCCCATTTCTCTGTCCCAAATATCTATTGTATTTTAAAGGGATGTGGCGCTATAATTACGATTTCTATACTTTAGCTCTTAAACAAAACTTTCTCCTTTATGAGATCTGAGGTCTTTTTGACCCCAGATCTCATATTTAAGAGGTCCTGTCATGCTTACGTTCCTTGTAATAGGAATAAAAGTGACACAATTTTTTTTTTAAGAACAGTGTAAAAATAAAAAAATAAAAGGTAAAATAAATAAGAGAATTTTTTTTTTAAATGCGCCCTGTCCCGCCGAGCTCGCGCGCAGAATCGAATGCATAGGTGAGTAGCGCCCGTATATGAAAACGGTGTTCAAACCACACATGTGAGGTATCGCCGCGATCGGTAGAGTGAGAGCAATAATTCTCACCCAAGACCTCCTCTGTAACTCAAAACATAAAACCTGTAGAATTCTTTAAACGTCGCCTATGGAGATTTTTAAGGGTAAAAGTTTGTTGCCATTCCACGAACGAGTGCAATTTTAAAGCGTGACATGTTTGGTATCAATTTACTTGGCGTAACATTATCTTTCACAATATAAAAAAAATTGGGCTAACTTTACTGTTGTTTTATTTTTAAATTCAAAAAAGTGTATTTTTTCCAAAAAAGGGGGCACGGATTGGCATGGATAGGCGGCATGGATGGGCATGGATAGGCGCAACGGATGGGCATGTATAGGCAACACGGATGAGCATGGATGGGCACTGATAGGCGGCATGGATGGGCACTGATAGGTGACACGGATGGGCACTGATAGGTGGCACGGATAGGCACTGATAAGTGGCATTGTATTGTATTGTATTGTACTGATGGATGCCAATCAGTGCCAAACAATAATGCATGCCAATTAGTGATGCCCATTGTGGCCACTTATTGGCATCCATTGTGGGCACTGACTGGAATCCCTGGTGGTCTAGGGTGGCATACCTGGTGCTGGGCATCTCTGGTGGCGTCCCTGGTGGTCCAGTGTGGGCATCCTCGGGGGGGCTGCGCTGATAATCGATCAGCACAGACTCCCCCCTGTCAGAGGAGCAGCCGATCGGCTCTCCTCTACTCGCGTCTGAGAGTATGGTCAACGGCTCTTCCTATTTACACTGTGATCAGCCGCCGGAGACTCTTTACCGAGATCGTAGTTGCGGGTTGTCAGACTGACACCCCGCAACAACGATCGCTGCGATGCACACCCCCGGGGGCTTGCAGCGGCTCAATATACTGAGGACGTCATATGACGCCCGGTCAGGATTTTGAAACCACTTTTCCGCCGTCATTCTGCTATATGGCGGGCGGCAAGTGGTTAAGTGGCTAATCATGTCATTTCAAAATGAATTTACAATATTTTGAAATCTGCAATTTTGAAAAAAATAAGACCCGGTAATCCTGCTATGGAGACACTTGTTCAGGCACTTCCTGTTATATGGTGACAACGCTCTGTCTATGTATTCCATTGTGATAACACTGTTACACGTACTTTCCATGGAAGCTACAAGTACTTAAGTAAACAAAATATTATTCAGTTAGGGATAACAAGTGATTTAAATATCTAATAATTATCATATAATGAGCGCTCTGTAGGACACCTCGCTATACGCTTTTCTGTTCTCCTTTGTGAGCTGGAAGCACTGCCATTTTAACTAGCTTTCCTTATATTAAGGTCAATGACCAGATAGAAGAGGGAGATTACATAAAAGGTCAATATTGGAGGCAGTTAGGATAATGGCTTTCACAAAATCGAGGAAAAATAATTAAAGATTTCCAAGTTATTGGGGGTTATGTATCAAATTAAATGCTGTAACATATGAAGCAAGATCACGGTGTCATAAAACAGACTGGAACATTTTCATTTCTAATTTCCATGAATAGTCCACAGTGGAAAATGGTTGGTGCTTTTTCTTCAAATGTACAATGCTTTTGCAGAAATACACATGGGGGTTGATTTACTAAAACCGGAGAGTGCAAAATCTGGTGCGGCTCTGCATAGAAACCAATCAGCTTCTAGGTTTTTTTTTTTTTGGCAAAGCTTAATAGAACAAGCTGAAGTTAGAAGCTGATTGGCTACCATGAACAAAATTAAATATACGCTACGCTGGAATGGCTATGCACTAGATAATCTGTATCTTAACCTATAGTTATAGATCCACAAGAATATAATAATGTGCATAAAATAGTAAACATACAACTGGTGTAAAGTACAAGTGCAAAATATAGCAAAACAAATAATGTGCACAAAATCTGTAAACGCACAACTAAAACCTATAGCTAAATATAAAGTGCACAAGTGCCCGAATTAACGGAACCCAGAGAAGATAATGAATCAAACGAGTTCTAGAATGAACAGAAAGTCTTATACCTCATACACACGATCGGACGTTCCGACAACAAAACCGTGGATTTTTGTTCGAAAGGTGTTGGCTCCAACTTGTCTTACATACACACGGTCACACAAATGTTGGCCAACAATTACGAATGCAGTGACGTACTAAACGTACTACGTGTTTTTTCAGCTCTTTAGCGCCACCCTTTGGGCTCCTTCTGCTAATTTTGTGTTAGTAGAAGTTTGGTGAGTGTTGATTTGCGCTTTTCTTTTCGCGTTTTTCATTTATCGCTTTTCATTTCGTGCTTTTAAGTTCATTTCTGAGCAATTGTTCATCAACCAGACATGTTGGAGAAGCAGAGGAGATAACGTGTTATTTATGATTGACCTTGGAGTTATTGCTTTGACATAATTTTTTTGGTTGAATAATAATTTGATTTGGTAAATTTTCTATATTTTTGGATGGATAGAATGCCCTTTTTGGTTTTTTTCTATTGGCAGATAGCATGTCGAACTTTATTTTTTTAATGCACAATAAAAAAAAATTGTGTAGAATAATACTTGGCTATGTGTTTTACTTCAAATGACAGTTTGGGAGTAGGCAGTTACATTTTAAAAAATACAATGTAAAATTAACAAGGGACACCAACATAGTTGTATATTTGAGCTTAAAAACTACTGGATAATGGTGTTGTGTAACTTGCACAAATAAAAAAAATAAATTAAATAAAATAACAAAAAAACAAAAAAATTGTGTAACTTGCACAAATAAAAAAATAAATTAAATAAAATAACAAAAAAATTATATAAAAAAAAAAAAAATAAATAATAAAAAAAACATAATAATATTATTCTTGATATCACTAGAAAAAAAAGCCTTTGAAAATTTGTTTTGAAAAACTCCATCAGTATTACCAGAAAAGCAGCTTCATTATTATCCTATAATGTCGCAGTCACAATAAAAATCGCTGATCGCCGCCATTACTAGTAAAAAAATAAATATATTAATAAAAATGCTATAAAACTATCCCCAATTTTGTAAACGCTATAACTTTTGCGCAAACCAATCAATAATCGCTAATTGCGATTTTTTTTTACCAAAAATATGTAGAAGAATACGTATCGGCCTAAACTGAGGAAAATAAATGTTTTTTTATATATATTTTTGGGGGATATTTATTATAGCAAAAAGTAAAAAATATTGCATTTTTTTCAAAATTGTCGCTCTATTTTTGTTTATAGCGCAGGGGCGATCAAATACCACCAAAAGAAAGCTCTATTTGTGGGAAAAAAAGGATGCCAATTTTGTTTGGGAGCCACTGTCGCACGACCGCGCAATTGTGGTTAAAGAAGAGAATTGTGCACTGCATTTGTAGAATTCATAATTTGCCGCGTCATGAATGTTAATTCTCCATTACAAACGCTAGTCTACAAGACCAACCGTTTCTTCTTCCGATCATGCGTGTTTGTACTTTGGACTTTTGTGCGACGGACTTGTGTACACACGATCGGAAAGTCCGACAACAAACATTTGTTGGCGGAAAATTTGAGAACCTGCTAGCCAACATCTGTTAGTGGAAAGTCTGACAACAAATATCCGACGGAGCATACACATGGTCAGACTTACCGCCAACAACCTCACTTGCAACATTTCCCGTTCCAGCTTATGGAAGACATTGTTGCTGTGCCCCAAGTGAGCCAACAATTGCACTGTTCCATGATAAAACCATTTATGCATGAGTCACATGACATCAAATATGTTATATGTGACACAAAACCACAGTTGTATAGAACAGGCACAAGCATGTATTCTCAGCCAATCAGAGCAAGCATGCTTCTGAAAAGATCTTTACGTAGAAAGATCTTTCAGTGGTGCAGCTGCAATGTATTGACTCTCACAAGCAGTTTCCTTCTCTAAACATGTTTTACTATATTTGAAGATGAAGACTTGTTCACCTAAAAAAAAAAAAAAAAACAATCACGTGCAAGGGTAATTTTAAAGGTCAGGGTTTTTGCTTGCATTAAATTGGTTGATTGAAGTAAACACAGTTCACTAAGTGTGCTTTTGCTACCCCATTAGTAAATAGCATTCTACATATTACTTCAAGGAAGATCTCATCTATTTATGATGTGTTGGTAATAGAATTACTACATCATTACAAGGCTTGAGTTGCTTATTACAGTTATTACAAAGAAAACATGACATAGATTTCCAACACAGGCAAAGCAGAAGGTGGAGTGTGGCCATTAACATTTTATGGGCAATAAATCATTACTATGGCCTATTCACTGATTGAGACGCACTGAACAGAAACATAAACTCACAACCCTTGTTAGCAATTCTATTATCAACACTGTGTTAGAGATGTCCCGCCTTGATATGCTCCTTTTCGGCTCTTAAATTAGGTATTTACATTTTTTTTTTTATAAATCATTCACAGAGGGGGACACTGCAATAGGAGGCAGTGCTTCTGGTGTATACAGGTTAGTGTTATGAGAGCAGCAGGAGGGGGAGGGGTGGCTCACATACATACAAAGAGGGGAGGGGGAGGAGGACACAGGAGCAGAGAGGAGAGCAGATAGCAGGCTGCTTATGACAGAGGCAGGTAAACTGACCACGGTGTCTGCTCTCAGCAGCCATGATACACTGTGGTCAGTTTACAGAGGGGTGGGGAGAATCACAATCATCCATTTTTTTTAGGTGTTACAAGGGGCCAAATGACACAGAACAAGCTCTGTGTCATATAACATGCTTTAAAGGATCACTAAAGATATATATATATATATTTTTTTAATAACAAACATGTTATACTTACCTTCACTGTGGAGCTTGTTTTGCACAGATTGGCCCTGAACCTGGTCTTCTGGGGTCCCTCGGCGGCTGTCTCAGCTTCCCCCCCGCAAGGACTCAACACCTTCATGCGAGCTCCCTCGCATGGTGAGAAGTGCTTGCGGGCATGCTCCCATGATACAGCCAGCGGCCATAGCCGCTCACTATATCACTCGGCCTCGCCCCCCGGCGCGCCATGTCATTGGATGTGATTGACAGCAGCACGAGCCAATGGCTGTGCTTCTTTCCATCCATCCACTGTAACCAATCAACGGCCAGGCTGAGCGGCGAAGAGGATGTTGGGGGCGAGCGTGGGACTTTCGAGGGGTCAGGTAAGTAAAGCAGGGGGGGGGGGGGGGGGGGCGGTATTGTCGGATGTGTTTTCACCTTAATGCATAGAATGCATTAAGGTGAAGAAACTTTTACCTTTACAACCTCCTTAGCGGTATTCCTAAGTGTGGCTCGGGGTGAATTTTCAGTACCAAAAGCGGTAACCCCGAGCCACACTTGGGATCGCATCGCAGGATCCAGGCAAAATTACTTATCTTGTCCCCAGGGCCCTGTGATGTCCTCCCGCTGTGTGTGCGAGCCGTGTCTCCGCTCTATTTATCACAGTGCCGGGCTCCGTTCCCTGCGAGCGTTGTGACGCATGGGGATGGAGAACGGCGCCAAATTCAAAAAGTTAAAAACACACAATACATACAATACACTGTAATCTTACAGATTACATTACTGTATCAAATTATTTCACATCCCTTTTGTCTCTAGTGGTCTGTCCAGTGCCCTGCATGCAGTTTTATATTATAAATACAGTTTTTTCTGCCTGGAAACTGGAGATTGTCCATAGCAACCAAAAAGTGGCCCTTTATGTCAAAAGTGGTTTTAGACCAGCTAGAAAACAGCGATAATAAATTAGAATCACTTGCAGAATTGAGCGATAGTGATTTGTGGGGAAATCCGTCATCAAACACTGAAAGTAACGACAGCGGCAAATTTCTGTGTTTTTGATTTGATTACATTATTGAATAATTTTTATTATTATTATATTATTATTTGTTATAATTATTTATAGCTATTCATTATATTATAATTTATGATTTCGAGTTTCAAACTTTATCATACCCGGGATGTCTACTAGACTCTGGTTTGGACAGATTTAAGTGAGTTATTCCTAAGAATTACAGGCCTACAATATAAAACGCCAAATTTCAATGCAAAACAATGTACCGCTTTGAGCATCAAAAATCTGACATAATCATACCGCCAGGGAGGTTAAAGGAGCAGGATACATTTTTATTTTTTTGGGGGGGTTAACAAACGCTTTAACTATATGTAACAATTAAAGTAGATCTAACCCCTGACTGGAGGCATTTAATTTACTAAAGCAACAGTTAACAATTTTTTTCATAAAATACTATTTTTAACAGTTTTTTTTTTTTTTTTCTTCTCCATGATTTTAGCAACTCCTTGTCCTCACTTACATGCTGTAGAAGCAGCTGCACATTATTGCTCTTGACTAGTTTACAGATAGCGCCAGTGGTTGACCATGCCTATGCAATGTGTGTCAGCACAGCCTAGTAATCTTCAGCAGGAGACCATGTGACAGTGTGACAATGCATTAGTACAGTCGGGAGACAGTTGTCACACTATAACAGGAAATGAGTGAACAAGGAAATTTATGACAACATTTACATTTTTTTCTGAAGATTGAAGAAAAGTTTTGAGATTGCTATAACATGGTAAAGCTTACATGCTATAGGATTTTACCAAAACCATTTAATATGAGGTCAAACCTAAATACTTTCAATTTGTATGCACTCAGGCATGCCCTTGCACTACACAGTCAAAGGTAAGTCTAAAGGAAAATGAATAAGTTGAAGTTGCATAGTGTATGGCCAGCTTAAGAGCTGTGAAAATGTGGAATAGACTCCCTCAAGAGGTGGTTCTGGTCAGCTCAGTAGAAGTACACATAATATAACTGGATACTAATATTTACAGGGAAAGTTTTTTAACATCTCCGTACTGCTAATCTTCTCCATAATCTTTAGCAAATCCTTGTCTTCATTTACATGCTACAGCATCAGCTGCACTTTATTGCTCTTGACTAGTTTACTGATAGTGCCAGGGGTTGACCATGCCAGTGCAACGTGTGTCAGCACAGCCCAGTAGATATGTGCACACTGAAATATTTAGTTTCGGAATTTCGTTTTTTTATAATTTATTTAGTTACTCCCGAAATTTGTTTTTATTTATTTTGTTTCATTAAAAAATGCATTTGTCCAAAAATCTGAAATAATTAAGGTTGAATCTGTCATTGAAGGCTTATGGTGTCTGTCGAATGTTCTAAGAAGATTCGACGGAGCAGATAAACTGTACGACGCATCAATCGTACATTTCCGGTGCAATGTTCCACCTACAAGCTATAGTAGAATTCTAATGTTGTATGACACTAGTAATAATTATATTTATTAATTATTATTACTAGTCAACCAACATTAGAATTCTTCTATAGCCTATGGGCAGAGAATTTGACCATAAATGTCCGCTCGCCGCGACTGCTTCGTCGAATCTTCATGTCAAATCTTTTCTCTCTATGTCGAATAATCTTGGACTAATAGAGTTAGGTTAGGCACATTCAATCTTTTTTGAATTTGTCTCTATAATGTTGAATCTTTTTTCTCTATATCGAATCTTTTCTCTCAATCTAGAATAATCTTGAACTAATAGAGCTAAGGTTAGGTACATTCGACCACAAGCTAGATGGACACAGATCACTATTGTCCTTGTCATGTCGAATCTCCTATCTATATCGAACTGTTGCAACAAAAACTAAAATAAAGCATTTGTTTATGTCGGATCATTCGGTTTTCGGATTCTGCACGTTCGTTATCGTTTGTTAAAACGATAACGAAAATACCAGAAATTCGGACGAAAGTGCATTCGGACAAAAACGAATGCACATGTCTACAGCCCAGTAATCTTCAGCAGGGGAGCATGTGACAGTATGACAACACAAGAGTACAGTTGGAAGACAGTTGTCACACCATAACAGGAAATGAGTGAACAAGGACATTTAGGACAAAATTACCAGGTTTTCGGAAAATTGAAGACAAGTTTTGATGTTGCATTAACATGATAAACTTATATACTCTATGATTTTAGAGACTGGCTTTTGATGTATTTTAAGCACAAGGAAATTACAACATATGCACTTTTTGTGCATATTTATGTATCTTAATTATAGCATCTCACACTTTAAGCTGGACAAACACCATACAATTTTCTTATTCAATTTTCTTTAGATTTACCTTCAACTATGTAGTATAAGGGCCTGTCTGATTGCATCCAAATTTAAAGTGTTTAAGTTTGACCTCGTATTATATGGTTTTTGGTAAATCTAAAGGAAAGTTGTACAAGAAAATTGTATAATGTATGGCCAGCCTTAGTTAGGGTCACATTAGAGGTTTTTTTTTGTCTGTATTTTTTTTTTTCCAAAGAAATTGCATTGTGACAATTCCTCACTGATCTGATGAAACAATGTAACATTGGGGAAAGTAGTGGGAATTGCTGTGATATTGCCATGCATACAGCACAGATGTGGGCGAAGCACCTCCTGTCTGATTGGATCATAGACACGAAAAGGCTGGTATGACAAACTCACTTGTGACTGACCCTAGTCTTATTAAGTGTACCTTTTATATGTTTCACACTCCGTGCAGTGACAATTCAATAGTCATGTCTATCACACTGTGACTATGAAAACATAATTAATATAATTTGGATTCGTTTTTTGGCTTCTTTGCATTAAATATTATGAAATATATTATATTACAACATAATAATTATTTGTCAATATTTTAACAACTGTGTAATCAAAACACACACACACACACCGACTAGTATAGTAGTTATTGGCATCACAAATGCATATTTCTTTACACAGAACTGAACATTGCCCAATGTGCACACTCTCTTATTTTCCATCATTTTTTGCTCTAATATTGTGGCATAACATGCGTCATAAAAATGCCATAAACATCTGTTCAGACATCTGTTATACCATGCAATAGAAACCAGTTAAAAAAAAAATCAAGAAAAAATTGAGTTTGACTATAAAGTTACATATAAAACATATTTACTACTATACTGAAAGATCACTATAGTACACCTACAAATTGGCTTAATGGAGACACATTGATAAAATTTGTGTATGTTGTGTGTTATTATTTTTAATTTTTATATTTATTATTATTATTATTATTATTATACAGGATTTATATAGCGTCAACAGGTTATGCAGCGATTTACAATATAAAAGAGAGACAGTACAGTATACTGTGTGTTATTATTTTGTATTATTATGTTTATTATTATTATTATCCTTATATAGGTTTTATATAGCAAAAACAGCTTACGCAGCACTTTACAATATAAAAAGAGAGACAGTACAGTTACAATACAATAAAATACAAGAGCGTTAAGAGGGCCCTGCTCATAAAAGCTTACAATCTAGTTGGGTGGGGCAATTGGTACATATTATATGTTATTCATATATTATATTGTTTTACATTTTTTAATTTTTAACCATCTTAAACTCAGGAGAGGCTGCCCCAATAATGTGTTTTAATTGGTTTACTGGCCAAGATGCTATTGTTTGTGAGGATATAGATTTCTGCAAGAAATCAATGTTATCTCATATGTCTTTTTTTCATTTTGTAAGCTTCTACAAAACACCCACACACCACAGATATATAAATATTTTTTTTATTTTGTATTATTCTTTCAAGATTTTCAAGTGCTATTTAAGAAAAGCTTATATTTGCCATAAATGGTAATGTCACTGTGAACATGAATGAGGTAGTCTATCCTGTTTTATCCACCCACTCCAAATGAACTCTGCTCTCAGTACTCATGGAAAATGCAAATAGTTTTATGTCCAAAAAAGAAGGTATATAAAATATATTAATTTTGTAACATTTAACTGAAATAAAAATGTACTTGATTTACTGGGAATATTTGCAAGTAGAAATACAAATAGTTTGGAAATCAAGTGATAGCAGAAGGCAAAAAGAAAAATGCAGCAAGTAAACGGTAATATCAATTATTTTTAATTTTTTTTCCCATTAAATTCTTTTTATTGAATAAAAAAGGGAGAAGTACAAATACATCCATTACAAGTGAGAATTATACAAATGTAAAATTATGACTAGATCACGTTGATCAAACGTAAGTAAGACATTAATTTAATCTGTAGTTAATACATTCAGAGCGTTAGTGTATTGTGATCAGCATATGTATATTGGCTATTGGTTTAATGTTTCTGGAGGGGGGAGTAGTGTGGTTTTAGCCAGGTAATTTGTGAAAGGTAGAGTATTTTCATTGACTTTGCTGCTTCCTGTTTTCCCCAATATGTGTTTTTAGATATCAGATTTAGTGTGAGATATTTTGGGGATAAATTATACTTTAAATAGGGTTGGTGTAAAATTTACACACACACACACATTCCTGTTTTGAATCTTGAGACCATTTTTGGTTATCTTTTTGCTTATTATATACGTTTTTTTTTTAATAACATTGGAATATGGATGCACTGGAATGTGCATACATTTAAAATACTTAAAACCCCGTCCACTAACAACAAACACACACACCCATTTCCTGGATGAAATGAAAGTTTAACTTAGACCTGCCATACATGGTTCGAATGCCAAAAGAATTTGCTTTTGATAATCTTTTCAAATAATTTTTTTTTCAAATTTTTTTGAATTTCGCACCATTGGTGGGCCACAGCAATGAGTGATTTCCGTGCAGCCATTGAATCTGAGTGGGGAATTTTTTGAAAAACAAACGATATATAATCGAAAAAGAAATGGGCATGAGCACAAGAAAGGAAAATTCCTCAAAAGAAAAGAAAATTCCCAGAAAAAAAAGAAAATTACCAGAACGAAAAGAAGATTCACGGCAACGAAAACTATTTTCTGTAGCGACATGAGCTGAAGTTGAAGGTTTGGTTAGTCGAATTATAAAATATATAAGTCATCATTGGATCTCAAACCGCATAACATTTCTAATTTTCGAAAAAGGAAACTCATTCGGAATTTGACCCACGTATGGTCTGCATTAGTCAGAATACTAGACAAACATAAAGGGGGAGATTTACTGATACTGGAGCACTCAGAATCTGGTGCAGCTTTGCATGGTAACCAATCATATTCTAATTTCAGCCTGTTCAATTAAGCTTTGACAATAAAACCTGAAGCTGATTAGTTACTATGCACAGCTGCACCAGATTCTGTGTTCACTAGTTTTAGAAAATCTCTGCCTGCCAATGTGCTAAACCATTCATAGTCGAATCTAGAAAAAAGTATATGAATCCTTGTATACAGTAACTGTTAGAAACCCCTTTCGTAGCATTAATTGACAATTATGTCCTAAAAATTTAAATTTTTTTTAGACTATTTTGCCCTATAAAACAGTTTTAGTCCATTGGTTTTACTGTAAAAAACATGGCTCTCTTATCAGATCATGTCAAAGTATCTCTGGGATCTTGAGGTTACGGAGCTAACTTAACCATTCCAGAATGTACATTTTCTTCTGTTTACATCATTATTTTATAATTTACTCCTGTGGGTCAGGTATCATTCTTTTTGTATCATGAAACCTCTGCTAATCTAATGGACCACTGTTCTGACAACATATTTTTTTGAAACTTTTTCTGAAATAGTTTTTGAGTTCACTGTTCCCTTGTAGCTAGCTATCAATGACCAAACAATGGAGCTCCCTCCACCATGCTTCACGATTGGGATGACAAATTTTTTGGTGTTTTGTGATTTTTTTTTTTTTTATTATAGAATGTTTTTTGTCTTATTAGTTTACAGAACATTGTCCTAGAACAGTGATGGCGAACATTGGCACCCCAGTTGTTTTAGAACTACATTTCCCATGATGCTCAACTACACTGCAGAGTGCACGAGCATCATGGGAAATGTAGTTCGAAAACATCTGGGGGGCCAAGGTTCGCCATCACTGTCCTAGAAGCATCAAGCTACAATTTGCAAATATGAAAAGTGCAGCAGTGTTATTTTAGATCATTAATTTCCCACATGATGACTCTTCATAATTGTTGCTCAGTGGTTTCTTATAGTTGACATACAGTGGCGAAAATAATTATTTGATCCCCTGCAGATTTTGTAAGTTTGCCCACTTACAAAGAAATGAAGGGTCTATAATTTTTCTTATCATAGGTGTATTTTAAATAATAGAGACAGAATATCAACCAAAAATACAGAAAAAAACATGATACAAATGTTATAAATTGAGCTGCAGTAAAATATGTGTTTGATCCCCAAGAAAAATATGACTTAGTACTTGGTGGAGAAACCCTTGTTGGAAAGCACAGAGGAGAGACATTTCTTGTAGTTGGTGACCAAGTTTGCACACATCTCATCAGGAGGGATTTTGGTCCACTCTTCTTTACAGATCTTCTCTAAATCCTTAAGGTTTCTTGGCTGTTGATTGGCAACTCAAAGATTCAGCTCCCTTCATACATTTTCTATAAGATAAGGTCTGGAGACTGGTTAGGCCACTCCATGACCTTAATGTACATGTTCTTGAGCCACTTCTTTGTTGCCTTGGCAGAATTTTTTGGGTCATTGTCATGCTGGATAAAATACACCTATGATAAAAGTGATAGACCCTTCATTTTCTTTGTAAGTGGGCACAGTTACAAAATCTGCAGGGGATCAACTAATTATTTTCCCCACTGTATTAAAAGATATGATTTTGGTTTTCTTGTAAAAATTGAATTACATTTTAACAAATAAAATAAATGAAACAAATACAATAATGAAAAAAATATATAGAAATAATAAAAGCATATGCACTTTAAAAGCCAATATCAAAAACAAGTATTAGGATTTTTAGCAAAAATAATATCAATACTTACTACTACTAATATTGACAACATTTTTTTTTTTTAAATAGGCAGCCAGCGCAAACATGACATTGAGAATGTTCATGTGTGTTTGAATTATGTGCGTATATAGAATGAATGAATTGTAAAACTTTTGGATGTCACTAGGACAGCTTAAATCAACTTTGAATGACAAGTTGATTTATTTACAGAAGCTTTTATAAAATTGCAATGATAAATATGTAAAAGTGTAAAGATATTCAGGATTTTTTGGAAAAAAAAGGTGATATTATAGGAGATAATATGTTCTAAAAAAAACAGCTGACCTTCTGTCTGATAACCAGCATCTTGGAAGTCTCCGTCAGCCTGAAATGCATAAAAGTATTCATACTTGTGAGGAATAGTAGCAGTCCTTTTATACAATTTTATTTGAATTTCGTGTTTTCTATTCAACTGGATTAGCCTGAACATGGTATTATTTACACTTGAAGAAACTGACTGGGGTTGTTTCCCTGCCCAGATAAGTATACCATCCAATTTATTGCATATAATACAGAAGCATGCATATTGATTAACATCCTAAGGAGTAGGCAATCCAAACAATCCAAGAGTATTACCAATGGCAATAGAAATGTATGGGAGCTGCACCCAAACATCTGTGGCTTAACATTAAAATAAAAAGGGTAATGTCTGATATTCGCTACATAATCAAATATAATATTTCTTCCTTATTTTTCTTCTGACATTCAGCAATTTGGTATTACAGGCATACCGCACTTTTAAGTACACATTGGGGTTTATTTACTAAAGCTGGAAAGTCCAAAATCAGGCTCCCTTCTGCATAGAAACCAATGCGCTTCTAACCCCAGCTTGTTCAATTAAGCTTTGGTAATAAAACCTGGAAGTTCATTGGTTTCTATGCAGACGTGAGCCTGATTTTGTACTTTCCAGCTTTAGTAAATAAACCCCATTGTGTACTTAAAAGTGGGGTATGCCTGTAGATAAATATGCAGTGGTTGTTCATTACCCGTAAGAAAGATATTTTATTTATTGAAACATCAAATATTGCAAATGTAACTGGCTTCTTCTACAGCAAGTGACTGATAACTGATAATAGTGATTGATATAACTGGGTAACCCTCTAAATATATTTTGAAATTCTGATCTACAAACCTAATAAATGACATCTGTAGAATCCGGAATGGTAACATGTATGTTGTCCATTAACAAGGGCAAACAACATGTCTACAATACAACACTAATAATTAAACTGGTTCACATTTATCACAAGAGGAGCAAACAGCTGCATAGCAATGACATCACGTCCTGCTTAACTTTATTGTATAAAACTGCCGTGACAAGTCCCAACCTCAAGAATGCCCAGTCTAACATGTTTCACTCATTAGGGCTTAATAAAACAGATCACATTTGTCCGTAAAAGCATATTGCTTCCAAGCCCCTTGTTGAATGTGAACTGTTAATATACAGGTTCATGCTGAGTGCATAGTATTTATTCAAACCAGTATTCTGAAATGTGATATTTAAATATTCTGTTCTGGTTCTCTCTGAAATGAGTCAAGTGTTTGAAGTCAAATCAACAAATTCCCAGCTTAGGGGTGTTGTTGTAGCACTGGACCCTAGTTGAACAAGTTGTTCCCAATACTCAGAGGAGTAGTCCTCAAAAAAATGAAGGGAAAGGCTGATTTCTAGATTCCACTAAGTGGGTCTGCAGGATGCCAACAGTGAGTGAAGTGAAAGGAAGAGAGTGCCACACTAGTTCAAAGTAAGTCTAGTAGTCCTCTATTAAATCTAGCAGGAGTTAGATAGAAAACGTTTAGATCAGTGACCAGAACATGTGTTCCATGCATGCTTCCGACTCTGATGATAGTGGATCAGTGAGCCCCTAAAACTACTTAGCTACCCTGTAACTTCTATTAGCAATATTAAAGAACTCCTGGGCTTACTTGGAACTAGCGTGATATTCTCTTTCTTTCCCTTCGCTCATATTTACAATCATATAGGAGATGCTTGGGAGGTGGCCCCATAGAAGACCATTGTTATTTACTAAGTAAAGATTTGTGGGTCATACCCATGTGATTCAGGTAACATCTGGGGTGGAGGTGAGGAGGGGGTAGGCCAATAGGATGACTGAACTGCTTTCTTAGTTATCCTTTAGGTATACTTACATTTTTTTGTTATTGATAGCAAATATTTCCAGCCAACAGATGGAGCTCCATGCACTTTTTCAAATGTTTACTTGCCTATTCCTAGCTGTTCTGTTTAAAATGCCTGTTAACACACTCTGTGTAAAAAGCTTCACTGCACATTTACACACACAGTTAAACGGGTCAGATGATTGACTTGTCCCTGCCTTCTCTCCCTCCCTCATCCTTTGATCTTAGACCTCTAATTAGAGAGAGTTTAAATGTAAACAGTTTCCACTGTCCTTTCTTTTTAGAAAATCCATAATGCTATTTGAATCACTTATGTTGAGAGTGTACATTGTACACAATGTTTATTTGTAAAATAAACATTTTAGATTATTTTACATTACTAGTTAAACCTTGAAAATATCAGCTTCCAAACATAAAAACATATGAAGAAAACAAAACTGATTTGATCCTAAATTATTATAATTTTTTTTTTTTTAAGTGGTATCTGTAGTGCTACTATACCAGGTATTAGGTAAACGTGGTTGAAATTATAGCAGGTATATACACTAATTAATTGCATAATTTAAAAAAAAATACATAACGATGTTCATTTTTTCTTTTCTTTTCATAATTTTTTTGAGCTCAGATTTAACTATCAGAACTGGTTCAGACAAATTCTAGGAGTAAAATTAGGGCCATGTGTAGGTAAGCTTTTGAAATCACCTATGTATAGCCTGGTCATCATCATTTAGTCAGTAACCTTTATGCCACAAAGATGTCATTCATTTCTAAGCTGATATATTTACACAGTTTGTAAAATATTTGACCAAAATTTAATTTGCCATCCCTGTTGTGTATGGGCAACAAGCACGCTTTAAAAATTCATAGCTATCTCATTTATAGAATCGTCTTTGAAATATGAAAATAACGTTGTAAAATATAGATTCACTGGTATGCAAATGATCTGAACTCCCCACAAACTGAATTAATTCCATTTGTAAGGCAAATTTTTTGTGCATTGTAAGTGAGTCAGCCACAGATCTTCTACCAGCTTGTCACCCAAACAAATCTGCAGTAAGAAATACTTGCATCACACAGCTCTCATGACTGCCATTTATTTTTGTTTTCTTATATAATGGTTATAGGAAGTCAGTGCCCTTAGAAATACAGTCAGAAGAAGATCCATGTTCTTTTTTTGTTTGGGTATTGCTGTCCATTCCAAATGTAAAGTATACCTTTGCTTTGCCCTTGCAGCCTCAAAGTAACAGGTTTACTGTAATGCTGGCCCCACTAGCTGCACATACTTACCCTTTTCTTCACTCCATTTCATTGGCCTATGGGACTAAAGAAGAGCCCTGCACAAGCACCAAGGTATGACTCTCTTCTTACCCACATATGATATCACTGGGTGTCTGAGTGGCCAGTTACCAACTTTGTCATATGGTAGGAAGGAGAGTCACATTAGCTACACCAAGAAATACCAGAAGGTCATCCACTTTTCTAGGCAAAGGAGGGGGAGTTGAAGGAGTTCATTAACTGCAGTGGACTGCCATTATTATGCCGCATATACACGAGCGGATTTTCCGTTGGAAAAATCTTTGATGGTTTTTCCGATGGAATTCCGCTCAAGCTTGGCTTGCATACACACGGTCACACAAAAGTTTGCTGAACTTTTGACCGGCAAGAACGCGATGACGTACAACACAACGACAAGCCAACAAAATTAAGTTCAATGCCTTCGAGCATGCGTCGAATTGTTTCCGAGCATGTGTAGGAATTTTGCGTGTCAGAATTGGTACAGATGATCGTAATTTCCGATCAAAACTTTTTCCGTCGAAAAAATTGAGAACATGCTCTCAAACTTTTGCTGGCGGAAATTCGGCCAGCAAAAGTCCGATGGAGCCTACACACGGTCGCATTTTCTGACGAAAAGCTCTCATCTGTCTTTTGCTGGCCGAAACTCAGATCGTGTGTACGCGGCATTAAGGTAAACCTATTGCCTGGCGCAATATATCAAAGCAAAGGGTTCTAAAAATGGAGTATTTGTGAGAAAAGCCCTGGTGAGTTCTGTCTTTTTCTACTATTTTCTATGCACTATGTTATTTATTATAAGAATATTAGATATACAGTATATTATATGGATTTCGCATAGTTTAACTGGTAGGTACTGGTAGTAACATATATAAAGCATTGAGGGAGATTCACTAAAACTGGTGCCCACAGAATCTGGTGCAGCTGTGCATAGTAACCTCTCAGCTTCCAATGTCAGCTTGTTTTATTGTGACAACAAAAACTAGAAGCTGATTGGTTACTATGCACAGCTGCACCAGATTCTGTTTGCACCAGTTTTAGTAAATCCCTCCCCCATTGTGTACTCACCAAATAGTGAAGTTTTAAAACTAAAAAGCAAAGTACATGAACAATGCATGTGTAAAGGGTACCAATTACAGTACAATAATATTGCTTAAAAAATAAGCAAAAATATATCTAGGTAGAGTGTTATGTATATACTGTATGTTTCCTACACACTGCTTTACCCTGGTGTCAGAAAGTGGTTGGTTGGTTACAGCAAGCCCAGTTCATATCAATCACATGTTTGCCGGAGCTTATGATCGTGCATATTTCTTGTCCACATTTAGATTTGTTCTTCTTGTCCCCAATGACACATGTGAGAACATGACAACCAGCACCTTTCAAAAATATACCATTGAAAGCGACAGACATTGTTTGAGTCACACACTCACCAAACTTGCGAATTGGACAAAGAAGCAGTGCAGGAACATTCTGACTGTGTTTTGGCAGAGGTGGTGCTGCTTAGCACTTTGTACCTTCTGATAAGCCCCTTTTAGCCTACAATGGATGCACCCCAAACAATCAGACTTTTCTTGAATGAAAATGCAAGGGGCTTCGCTAGAGGGATTCCCCCTAATTTCTGGTCTTACTAACAACATACCATACAGGGAATAATGGGAACTCACTTCCTGTCTGTTTGGGGTGTCCAACCCATGGCTGCATGCAGCCCCAGATAGTTTAGCATGTGGCCCATCTGGAGAGATGCTGGGGATGCAGCCACAGTGGCCTACACATACACGCCCGTGTCCATGCACATCTGTAGGAATGTTGGGCGTGCAAACATAGCAGCCTACATTGACAAGCCAGGGAAATGCACAGCTACATGTCGGCACCCCCCTCCAGATTTCAATTGCGCCCCCTAAAGCTCCCTGCCCACAACCCTCCCCCACCTCTCTACAAAGCACATACATAGGCTACATTCACACTGGCGATTAAGGCCGTTGCGAATTGTGGCGGCAATTACTCCTGTGGTTCTCAGCATGTAGGTACAGCTGCCGGCCCCATTCAGTATAATGACAATTCGCCAGCAGCTGCACTTATTCGTGGCTCTCTACAGAGCTAGTGATTACCTGTGGTTATTACTGCTCAATGCATTTTGTCTGCGTTCAGCAGCAATCACAGCAGGTAATTGCTGACTGTGTAGACAGCTGTGAATAGGAGCAGCCACTGGCAGCCCATCATTATAGTGAATGGGCCCGGTGGCCACATCTACCCGCTGAGAGTCACAGGAGGAACTGCTCATCAGCTATCCTTATTGTTAGTGTATTTTATGTGCAGCCCAATACAATTTCTCTTCCTCCAATGTGGCCAAGGAAGGTCTAAAGGTTGGACACCCCTGGTTTAAACCATTTTCACCAGGCTAGAGGTAGACTTCTAACAGAGCCCTAGATGGTAAACACCAGACAGGGATTTCAGTTCTTCCCCATGCTATCCAGAACTAAAAAAAAGGTTTTTGGCTTGGCACACATTCCTAAAGCCCAACTCCAGCCAAACTTTTTTTCTTATTTTGGATAGTCTTAAGAAGACTTAACTGTAAAGTTTTACATCTGCTCTTGAATCTCAGGGAGAGATCCCTGTCTATGAGACAACAAGAATTGTTGGGTGTGATTGACATTGAGACAGGAATATACAGACAGTAATAAACGAACAGGTCCTAACACTTACCCATTGGAAAACTCTTTTACATGGCCACCCACCTAAATTCTAACCTTAGAGCCAGAGTACATAGCTCCGCAGTAGGAATTTTAACTCAGCCTGCAGATATTGACAGCGGCATTGCCTGTCAAACTCACACATTGAGGTAAATGGGAACATGCCACAACAACAAGGAAAATGAGGCATGAGCTTGGCTCATGGTTGGGGTGCAGTAATTTAATACAAAATCCCTCTTGGTATTAAAGAAAAGGAGACTTTTAGGAGGTGGTAGGATCCCCTCCCGAAGAACTGCCATCTGCTATGCCACCCTCCAAAAATCACTTTACAGTGAATTGCTTTTCAGAGGGTGGTAAGCACTGCCCCTCATGTGAAAGAGCCCTTAGTAAAAAAATGTCTTTTGTTGCAGTCCATTTCCCCACTGGAAAGAGTTCCACAACTTGCCCAGAAAACGAGGGGAAATATCCCAACTGTGATGGTAATAAACTAGAGAGAGATTCTAACCCTTTACCACTTTAAAATCAGTTTAAAGCTACAGCAATATGAACCGGGAATTTTTTTCATTGGCTGTTTTACAAATACAGGAACATTTAACTTTTTAGAAAAAAAATGGAGAAAGTGGCAGATATGTCCGTATTAGATAAGGCACCTCATCCCAATGATTGTTAAAAAAAAGGGAAGTAGAGAGGATGTGGATTATTGCGGTGCCAGAAGAATTACAAAGTATCAAAAACAGATAATACACACAGACAAAAAATTCATATTTAAATTAAAAGAAAGGGAGCACATCTACGGTAATTTACTATTGGCCAGAATGGTATAGGCCTATATATAATTGTGTGTCAAGTATTCCCTACATGTTTCGCCAAGACATTGGCTTCCTCAGGGAAATAAGTTGTGACCGATGTAAGGAACATGGTATAAGTTAAGTAATACAATATAATAGAAAGGAAAGAAACATGCTGCGTAATATTGAGAGTAAAAAGCGACTTGGCATTGAAAATCCCACCCCTCCCACAGATAGATGGGAATCAACAATAATTGTCCAAATAAAGAGGGCCAACATGGCCTCAATACCTACTAGAATTATATCTAAAACAAATTTAGAACAGGGGCGCTGAGAAGATCAAAAGAATTTCAATCAGTCAATTTTACTTTTTTGATGGAGCTGTCTATAGAAAGCCAAAGGTGTTCCCCCCTTTAGACAGCATGTAGGTCTTCCAGAATAGGACAGCGGCAATTACAGATTCCACTTACAACATTACCTGCTAGTGAAATTTGGTATTCCAGTGACTCCTCCATACTAGTACATGGTTGGACCCTCATAATACAGGTGAATTCAATTTTTTCCTGGAAATCATTTTTCAAATTTTTGTGTCTCAGCCAGTATACAGGCATACCCCACTTTTAAGTACACAATGGGGCTTATTTACTAAAGCTGTAAAGTGCAAAATCAAGCTCACTTCTGCATAGAAACCAATGAGCTTCTAACCTTGGCTTGTTCAATTAACCACTTTCAGACCGGACCAATTTGCAGCCAAAGGACCAGGCCCCTTTTTGCGATTCTGCACTGCGTCGCTTTAACTGACAATTGCGCGGTCGTGCGACGTGGCTCCCAAACAAAATTGACGTCCTTTTTTTCCCACAAATAGAGCTTTCTTTTGGTGGTATTTGATCGCCCCTGCGGTTTTTATTTTTTGCGCTATAAACCAAAAAGTGCAACAATTTTTAAAAAACGCACTCTTTTTTATTTTTTGCTATAATAAATATCCCCCAAAATATATATAAAAACATTTTTTTCCTCAGTTTAGGCCGATACGTATTCTTCTACAATTTTTGGGTAAAAAAAAAAATCGCAATTAGCGATTATTGATTGGTTTGTGCAGAATTTATAGCGTTTACAAGATAGGGGATAGTTTTATAGCATTTTTATTAATTATTTTTTTTTATTAGTAATGGCGGCGATCAGCGATTTTTATTGTGACTGCGACATTATGGCGGACACATCAGACATTTTTGACACATTTTTGGGACCATTGTCATTTATACAGCAAACAATGCTATTTAAATGCATTGATTCCTGTATAAATGACAGTGAAGGGGTTAACCTCTAGGTGGCAGTGTATGGGTTAAGTGTGCCTAGGGGTGTGTTTCTTACTGTGGGGGGGGTGTGGCTGTCAGCTAGTGAATGCTGATCTCTGCTCCAATCACAGGGAGCAGAGATCGGCGTCACTAGTTGCTATGCAGAACGGGGAGATGCTTTTTATTTCCGCATCTCCCCGTTCAGCCTTCCCGTGAGACGATCGCGTTTGTCGGGACCCGCGACCGGCCTCACGGGGGTCCCGACCGGCGCAATGGCACGGCGGCATCTTAAAGGGGATGTATTTATACGCCCTTATGCCTGTCCATGCCATTCTGTCGACGTATATCGTCGTGCGCCGGTCGGGAAGCGGTTAAGCTTTGGTAATAAAACCTGGAAACTCATTGGTTTCTATGCAGAAGTGAGCCTGATTTTGCACTTTCCAGCTTTAGTAAATAAACCCCATTGTGTACCTCCAATTCCTCACTGGATCTGAAATCCTTTTCCTGATGGATTCAGGGTCCTTGGCAATCTTGATTAGCCAGGCCAGGATAACTTACCCCTATGCATGCACATGGGAGTTCATTCATCTGGGCACCAAGGTCTGCAAAGTATTATACACTACTGTAAGCTCCGCATGTATACATTCTAAAGCAATTTGCAAGGAGGAAGATGAGAAAGCCTTTATTGCAGAAAAAACATAGTGGGGGGGGATTTACTAAAACTGGAGAGTGCAAAATCTGGTGCAGCTCTGCATAGAAACCAATCAGCTTCCAGTTTTTTTTTTTGTCAAAGCTTAATTAAACAAGCTGAAGTTAGAAGCTGATTGGCTACCATGCACAACTGCATCATATTTTACACTCTCCAATTTTAGTAAATCAACCTCAGTATGTCTTAACTGCAATAAAAAAAAAAATCCTTCCTGCTTGCAAGTTCTTTTAATCAGCGCTAAATTGCACTTTAAATATAACTTGATGCATTTAAGATTCTCCGCAGTTCCTAAATGGTTAAATCATTTCCCTTATACCAGAATAATAAAAAATCTGCAGGAAACAAGTATGTCCAAATACGACCACACATATAATTATCTTTAATCAAATATTCCCTGTGAAAGGGCCACTCTGATTGGCTGACAGGATTTTCTATCTTTCACAATAGATAATTAGGTAGCCCAACTAACATGAAAGGTGTGTGATAGCTCATGAATTACAGAAGGTGTGTGGGCACAGTGACACCAGGAAAAAGCCACAGATCATACCTAACTATCTCATCCTTGTGGAGATAATTAAGAAGAAAATGTGGGTGTAGGGACCTGTAATCTGCTCGGAAGAAGTAGTTCACTTATTACGACACTTTATGGACAATTGACAAAGTACACCCACACCGAACAATTTTATGCTTTGATTATGTTGATATTACCTTTCTTAGTTTGACATATTTCAGATAGTTTTATTTTAAATTTCCTGAGACAAAATTGATTTGTGAATTTTTCTTTTCCACTGTAAACTTATTTTGCAGCGATCAACGATGATACATTTTGCTAGTTAAGATTTAAGAATTACTTCTGTGAATATTAACTATGAGAAATCCAAGGTTTGCTTTGTGCGTGGCTCATCTGTGAAAAGATTGGGAATTAATTATGAGAAACAATGTGGTCCTGATTTATCAAGCTGCAATTGCACATAAGGTGTGCTAAATAGCACTTAACGTGGTTGTAAACCTTTTTTAAAAATTAAAAAAAAAAAAAAACCCTGCAAGACAAAGGCATAATGAGCTAGTATGCATGAATGAATAAGTGACCTGTATAGCGCTACCTATGCAAACTGAATCGCCTCAGGGTGCTTTTTTTTCCACCAGTGTCCATCTGCAGTATAGCACGGTCCTTTACCCCATGGGGTTCCAAAGTGCTTACAAACACATACTCATATTTTGGACAACTTTTTTTTCCGACAGGATCAAATTAACCTAGCAGCATGTCTTTGGAGTGTGGGAGGAAACTGGAGTACCCGGAGGAAACCCACGCTGACACAGGGAGAACATGCAAACTCCAGGCAGATGGTGTCATGGTCAGGATTTGAACCAGTGATCCTATTGCTGCTAGGTGAATGTGCTAACCACTACACCATACTAGCTCATTCCAAATTACTTACCTGAGATCGAAGCACCTGCAGTGGTTCTCATTCACCGCTCCGGCGGCCGACATCTCCCCGGGGGGTTACTTCCGGGTATCGCGGCTCCGGTGCTGTGATTGGCCAGAGCCGCAATGACGTCACTCCCACGCATGCATGTGGGAGCCGACGGTAACGGCACAGTACAACTGAAGCAACAGCACGTACGTTATACGCTAAACAATATAGACTCTGTGTTGTACTAAACAAGTTGGTCTCTGAATGTGATAGACAATATGTGCTGGACAGTATGGGCCCTATACTGTGCTGGGCAATATGGGCTTTGTGCTGTACTGGACAAAATGGGCTCTGCACTTTGCTGAACAGTATGGGCCCCCCAAACATTTCACAAGTTGTTACCTGGAACCCATGGTAACACAAGTTGTATTTTGTCCACTGCTGGTATATGCAATGCCACTGGAATCTCATTTCCTGCTTGACTCTCTTTCACCAAAAGAGCTGAAAGTCAAATTAATAACATTTTTTTTTAGCCGTACCAAAACATCCCATCAAATGGCAGAGGTGCCCAAAGAGGACATTTGGTACACCTATCCCTATTGTTTGACCATTCCTAAGTTTGACTACTAGAGCTACACTATATTGCCAAAGCCCCTCCAATCATTGGATTCAGGTGTTCCAATCACCTCCATGGCTACATGTGTATGCAATCAAGTACCTAGGCATGCAGACTGCCTCTACAAACATTTTTGAAAGAATGGGTCGCACTCAGGGAATTCAAGCATGGTACCATGATAGGTCGTCACCTGTGCAATAAGTCCATCTGTGAAATTTTCTTTGCTACTATATATTTCACAGTCAACTGTTAGTGGTATTATAACAAAGTGGAAGCAACTGGGAACAACAGCAATTCAGCCACGAAAAATGATAGAGCAGGGTTAGCACATTCTGAATCACACTGTACGCAGAAGTCGCCAACTGTCTACAGAGTCAATAGCTACAGACCTCCAAACATCATGTGGCCTTCGGATTAGCACAACAACAGTGCGTAGCAAGCTTCATAGAATGGGTTTCCATGGCCGAGCAGCTGATTCCAAGCATTACATCACCAAGTGCAATGCAAAGTGTCGGATGCAGTGGTGTAAAGCATGCCACCACTGGACTCTAGAGCAGTGGAGATGTGTTCTCTGGAGCGATGAATCATGTTTCTCTGTCTGGCAATCCAATGGACGTGGCTGAATTTGGCAGTTGCCAGGAGAACGGTATTTGCCTGACTGCCTTGTGCCAGGGGTAGAGTTTGGTGGAGGGGGGATTATGGTGTGGGATTGTTTTTCAGGGGTTGGGCTTGGCCCCTTAGTTCCTGTGAAGGGAACTCGTAAGGTGTCAGCATACCAAGACATTTTGGACAATTTCATGCGTTCTACTCTGTGGGAACAGTTTGGGGATGACCCCTTCCTGTTCCAACATGACTGTGCACCAGCGTACAAAGCAAGGTCCATAAAGTCATGAATGAGCAAGTTTGGGGTGGAGGAACTTGACTGGCCTGCAAATTGTCCTGACCTCAACTCGATAGAACACCTTTGAGATGAATTAGAGCAGAGACTGCAAGCCAGGCCTTCTTGCCCAACATCAGTGCCTGACCTCACAAATGCACTTCTGGAAGAATGGACAAACATTCCCATAGACACACTCCTAAACCTTGTGGACAGCCTTCCCTGAAGAGTTAAATCTGTTATAGCTGCAAAGAGTGGGCCAACTCAATATTGAACCCTACGCACTAAGACTGGGATGCCATTAAAGTACATGTGCATGTAAAACCCAATACTTTTGGTAATATAGTGTAGATCTGGGCTATCTAGTGCATTGAGTACAACCTCCCAAATAGGGCCCATTAGCATATGTTCACAACATGGCATCTATTGCTATAGATAGATGTCATACAATATATACTTGGCCCAGAGCACCTCAACACATTTTGTGGACTCCCACCCCCTTCTTCAGGACAATTGTTTAGGGGATATCTGTTATATATAATATATCATAGTGTGATCAATAAAAAGACTTGCTCTGTTCACACGTCATTCATACCACTGAGTGTCTGAGCTAGGGGTGGGGGGGATTGGGGGTCCTTGGGAGCTGTAGACAAACATATACCACCTAGACATCTTCAAAAGTGTAGATATCTAAGTCGTGTTCTCTATAGATCCATTTTATCATCAAAACTACTTTGTCTCAAAGTCTGTGTTTCAAATCAACACGACATTACAGGTGTGGGGCAGTGGGATTCCCAGAAAGGAATATAAAGAGTGGCAGTCATTAAGGATCAATGCATCCAAGTCCTCTGTCCGAGCGCTACAATAGGCTTGAACCTGAAAAGGAATCTTCTCTGGAATGGTACCTCCAATCTGACCCCTATCCCCATCAGGTATGCCGGTCAATCGCAAACTCATCAGATACTTTGCCGTTATCTTTTACCACATTTTTGATCTACCAACCACTCTGTGTTATAATAATAGTACTACACCAGAAAGGTTCTTTTTGGAACTGGGATGAGAAACCCCTGTATTTTCTCCAAACTGCCTAGATAAGCTGCTTTTCTCCGCTATATAATACAGTATATAATTGGTCAGAAAATTTAAAATTGTGGTGCTCATCCCTGAAAAGGTACAAAGTAAGACTGCAGACTAATCCGTTTACATTTTGAACAGAGTGTACAAAAACTTTTTTTGCTGTCTGTGCACATAATGTTTGTCTCACCACATCTCCCTTTCTCCCTGTAACCACAGGCAACATGTAAATCAGTTAGTGAACTTCTTATTTCCAGGAAATATTTTAGAAGAACTAAAGCAGGAATTGAACTTCTTTTAACTTAATTGTTAAATTGAGAATTTTTGGTGATTAAGCATGAGCTTTCGCAGGGTGACACTGCGGATGCACAAAGTAATAATGTGCTAACGTACCGATAATTTTTGTATAGAGAAGAGGATCTAGTAATTGGACTTTTAAAAGGCACATAAGTAGTTAATCTAAAAATAGTTTAATTTATTTAAACAGGTAGAATCAGAAATACAGTTACATATACAAAAAAGTTTTTCAGTATATTTGATATTATTGGACCTTAACATAACATATCTCACACCATAAAGTAAAACTCATAGCAAGATACAAGCAGGGCAGGACTTAGGGTGGTGGGGGCCCCTGGGCTTGAGTCACTTTCGGGCCCTAACTTCTGTACATTACTGTATTTTTCGGCGTATAACACGCACCCCAAGTCTAGGAGGGAATTTTAAGGAAAAAAACTTTTAGGAGGGAATTTTAAGGAAAAAACTTACATTTAAATGCCCATCAATGCAGCCTTATCAATGTCCATCTGCAGCCTTGCCCATCCATCTGCAGCCTTGTCCAGTGTCATTGCAGCCTTTTCAGTGTAGCCTTGTCATTTGCAGCCTTGCCCCAGTGTCATTTGCAGCCTTGTCATTGCAGTCTTGAAGTTTAAAAATGGCGCCGCCGAGATACAGTCCTCTGTATCTCTGCGGCTCTCGGGTCCTCTCTGCGGCTCTTGGGTCCTCTCGGCAGCTCTCGGGTCCTCTCAGCGGCTCTCGGTCCTCTTGGCGGCTCTCGGGACCTCTCAGCGGCTCTCGGGTCCTCTCAGTGGCTCTTGGGTCCTCTCGCAGTCCCGAGCTGAGAGTAGCCGAGTGTACTCAGCTCGGCTCACAGTCACGCCCAGTCCCTGTATTATGTCCATCATAGTGCGGGACTGGGCGCGACTGTGAGCGGAGCTGAGCCGAGTACACGGCTATGTATCTCTGCGGGGCCCCCTATTGGGCGGGGCCCATGGGCTTGAGCCCAGTCAAGCCCAATGATAAGTCCGGCCCTGGATACAAGATACAAAACCAAATTCCTAGATAGTAATCAAGGTGGGTTTGTTTGCATGCCTCACTGTGCCCATTTGCAGCCATAGGTCCCCCGAACTTCAAACTTGGTAGTTAAAGGGTTCCTAGATGCCCCCTAGCTGCAGCCAGATTTGGGGTCTCTGGACCCAAAGGGTCCCAAAATGACATTGCTGCAGATGGACACGGTTGACCGACTTTGGGGCCCTGTATCTTGTGGCCACTTGGTGCTAGGAACCCCATCTGGATATGTTGTAGTGCTAGTTCCACTGCGTTTGCACACCAAATGTGGGGTTCCTAGCACCAAGGGGCCCCGAGATACGGGGCCCCAAAGTCGGGTCGGAAAATGTCAAACACTTTTCTGCAGCAGAGAATGACATTTTCCAACCGACTTTGGGCCCCGTATCTCGGAAAATTTCATTCTCCGCTGCAGAAAGGTGCTTGGCTCCAGTATAAGCCGAGGGGGGCATTCTCAGCACAAAAAAATGTGCTGAAAAACTTGGCTTATACTCCAGTATATACGGTATATATATATATATATATATATATATACATATATATATATATATATATACATATATATCTATATATTTGTACCTGTTTCCATGAAAAAGTCAGAAACGTTAAACTCTAGGCGGTCCTAATAATTCAAGGGCCAAGGGAACGGCTTTGAAGGTCACATCTCACTTATGGCCATCCAATTGACCAATCTCATTGTTAAAATCCAAACATTTTTAGTCGAAAAGATACCAGTATTAGATTCTGGGAGGTATTTTGAGGCCATTGCTCATTTATTGTGTACAATTGTTTGAGAGTTAGTGGAATATTGACAGACTAGTAGACAGCGCTGTTCTGTCCGTCAGTACATTCCACATCCCAGTGTTGCCATAGCTTGAATTCTTACATGATGTTAGGACAGATCATTCTTCAATTCCGTATAAACAGAGACAGAAGGCTCTGTCATCTTGGCTGAAGTCATGTGTAAGCGATGTGGGAAAACCCAAGAGAGAAAAAAATAATTTGGATAGGATGAAAAAGAGAGTTCTGTCCTTAAAGGAAAACTGTACTTCGGCCTTTGTTTAAAATAATGGCACTTGTTTGCAAGTGTCTAGTGTAGCAGGGTAATAGAAGCAGCACCAAGTCCTGTGTAAGCTCAGAGACACTGTAGTCAGAGCTTACACAGTGCTGAAGACCTTTTCCTTGCCTCCATGTGACAGCACTAGGCCAGTCACCAACCACCAGCATTGCAACATGGGGTAGAGGATTGAGTTACATGCTCCCCAACTCAGAAATGTATTTTTGCTACCAAAAGCTGAATGGAGTGTTTCTGGAGAAGGAAAATTAAAGTGTTTCATCTTTTAGTCTGGATACTCACATTTAGGCTTTGTGCTGCTCCAAGTGCCACTGCTGCCTCACTCTCTGGCCCATGGGTGCATGGTCCTCCTGGACCCCACAGATGTAGTATATAGCCACACACCACTTATATGAGCATTCAGCTTTATTGTACCTTACAATTAGAATGTACAGTCTGTGCTAACAAATATGTTGTGCAATGACCTGCCAAAACAATCTTTTCAATTTACACATAGTCAAGAAGACTTAACAGTACTTTAAAGTAGATGGTGAAAACAGATTGTGATGTGTGTGGCTAGTATAAACAGTTATATGGAGCTCAACCCCCAGTGGGTATGGCTCAGTGAGGATACAAACAGAAGACAAACACTCTAAAGCCTCGTACACACGATCGGACTTTCCGACAACAAAACCATGGAATTTTGTTTGAAGGGTGTTGGCTCAAACTTGTCTTGCATACACACGGCCATTGGCCCCCGCTGCTGTCAATCACAGCCAGCGAGGAGGGAGCGGGGGTGTCTTATGGACACAGAGAGCCAGCTAGGGAGCAAACACACATGAGTGCTACAGCAAACAGCTTGCTATGGGGGCACTTGGCAAGGAGGAGGGGCCCAGAGTGCCAGCCGGGGACCCTAGAAGAGGAGGATCAGGGCTGCTCTGTGTAAAACCATTACACAGAGCAGGTAAGTATGACATGTTTGTTATTTTTTTTTTTATAAAAAATGTTTCCTTTATAATCACTTTAAACATTAAAGTTTATATGAGCTAAATACATTCCAGGTGCATCAGAACACAAGCTGTGCAAAGTTCTACAGTTCATTTCTTTTTAAAAAGCAGCCACAGCCTGAATAGAAAAACATATCCCCTGCCAGCATGCTGGGGAGTTGGTTTCTTATTCTCTGTGAGATAGGGTTGCCACATCATCCCTTTAATCCAGGACACATATTAATTACACAGGTTCTGAGGCTGATTTAATGCAGATAAGGCACCGAGTGAGTTTATATACCACCTTAACTAGTTGCCGCCTGCCCAACATCAAATGACGACTTGGCGGTGTGGCTCTCGTTCTGGGATGCCGACATATGACTCTTTGCTGTGGTTTTTCACAGAGCAGCCCAGATCCTCCTCTTCTCGGGTCCCTCGCCAGCGCTCCTGGTCCCTCCCTCCTGCCGAGTGCTCCCACAGCAAGGAGCTTGCTATGGGGGCACCCGAGCCGCCCCTCTGTGCATTCATTCAGAAACGGGGCTTGTGGCTTGGTGCCGCCCCCTCTTTTTCCTCTACAGTCCTGGACAGTCGAAACTCTTGTGCAACATCGATGGATCGAGATGCGGCTCAGGTACCACTTTCATTGAACAAGCTGAAGTTAGAAGATGATTGGGTACCATGCACAGCTGCACCAGATTTTGCACTCTTCAGTTTTCGTAAATCTTCCCCACAGAGTATTACAAATCCTTTGATAGGTAAAACAATACTTGTACAGATACTACATCTGTTTAACCACTTGCCGGTTTCAAAATCCTGACCTCACGTCATATGACGTGATCAGGATATTGAGCCACTGCACGCCCCCGGGGGCGCGCATCGCGGCGATCGTTGTTGCGGTGTATCAGTCTGACACCCCGCAACTACAATCTCGGTAAAGAGTCTCCGGCGGAGACTCTTTACCACGTAATCAGCCGTGTCCAATCACGGCTGATCACAGTGTAAATAGGAAATGCCGTTGATCGGCTTTTCCTCACTCGCGTCTGTCAGACGCCTGTCAGACGCGAGTAGAGGAGAGCCGAGCGGCTGCTCCTCTGACAGGGGGGGTCTGTGCTGATCGATTATCAGCGCAGCCCCCCCCCCCCCCGAGGATGCCCACACTGGACCACCAGGGATGCCACCAGACCACCAGGGATGCCCAACACCAGGTATGCCACCCTAGACCACCAGGGATGCCAGTCAGTGCCCACAATGGATGCCAATCAGTGCCCACAATGGATGCCAATCAGTGCCCACAATGGGCATCACTGATTGGCATGCATTATTGTTTGGCACTGATTGGCATCCATCAGTACAAAACATTACACTGCAATGCCATCAGTGGCCATCCGTGCCGCCTATCAGTGCCCATCTGTGTCGCCTATCAGTGCCCATCCATGCTCATCCGTGCCGCCTATCCATGCCCATTCGTGCCGCCTATCCATGCCGCCTATCCATGCCAATCCGTGCCACCTATCAGTGCCAATTTGTGCCACCTATCAGTGCCCATCCGTGTTGCCCATCAGTGCCACCTATCAGTGCCCATCAGTGCCGACTATCAGTGCCCATCAGTGCCGCCTATCAGTGCCACATATCAGTGCCCATCAATGCCACCTCATCAGTGCCACTTCATTGGTGCCACCTCATCGGTGCCCATCAGTGCCGCCTTATCAGTGCCCATCAGTGCAGCCCCATCAGTGCCCATCAGTGAAGGAGAAAACTTACTTATTTACAAAGTTTTGAAACTGAAACAAAAAAACATATTTTTTTTGTTTAGCAGAAAATAAAAATCCCAGAGGCGATCAAATACCACCAAAAGAAAGTTCTATTTGTGGGAACAAAATGATAAAAATGTAGTTTGGGTACAGTGTTGTATGACCGCGCAATTGTCATTCAAAGTGCGACAGCTCTGAAAGCTCAAAATTGGTCTGGGCAGAAAGGTGTTTAAGTGCCCGGTATTGAAGTGGTTAAGTTTCTGTTTCCCTGGAGTTCATCTTGACTGGCGTGTCCATCGGACACAATTTCAGTGTTCAGCAGATATCATTAACATTTCAGTGACTGATTTCACTTTCTGTTTAGCGTTCTTATTTAGGACGTCTCTCCAGCCAAAAAAAATTTTAATTCCCAAGTACAGGCCTAGTCCAATGTTCTCTAGATTAAGTTATCTGCCATTTTAGTAAATCTTTTTATGCATATAGCCCCCGTAGTTTGAAGACTTTTGTCAGCTCTGGTTGTATTTTGCAATTAGCATTTTAACCACCAGAGAAAGTTTGACACACAAAAAGTTTTTAGGTCTCCTACGAACGGTCATTTGTCATCTTGAGAAATGTCATGGTTTGATGTAGGCTCCGGAGACAATGGCCTGGGAAGAGTCAACACAACGGCTCCGTGTGTTGATCATTGCTGACCCCCCAGCTCCTGGCTGTTGTCACACGTGTTCTTGACCTTACCTGCAAACTCATCGTCCTTTCTTGTCATCTCACAACCATTAACATATTACCTTGGGGAGAGGAGCAACTGACAAAAACATGTTTCTCTGCATTGAATTTGTTTCCGTCTGTGTTCTAATCTCGCTGTAGCTCAGTTTCATGGCCCTCAGGGAAACAGAAAGGTTGACCATACACTGAATAGGCTAATAATATGTGTTCCGATACTGTAAAGGAGAGCGTTGCTGCCAGCCTCAGGCACTGGCAGGACATATTAACAAATATACATTAATGTCAATCTTATTGGAGTTCTCAAGCAACCTAAGTGGTGTAAGCTAAGAAGGGAAGTATTTAGTGTTGGGGCTTCTCTTAGTTGCAGGCCAGTTGCTAGAAAACAAAATCTACTTTATGGATAGCTATCCAACAGATTGCAATTTTCAGACCTAGTTTAGGTGAATACCTGCTTGTAGTATTTTTAACACCCAGCACCGGCCAACGCGTTTTTTTATTTTTTAATAGATTACGGAAGGGTTGGGACCTCTGGTATTTACTGTATTTATCGGCGTATAACACGCACATTCATTTTAGGAAGGAAGTTTCAGGAAAAAAACTTAAATTTTTAATAAGGAACTTTGAAGCAAAATAAGGGTCAGTGCCCATCTGCAGCCTCACCATTGCCATCAGTGCAGCCTGATCAATGCCCATCTGCAGCCTCACAAGTGCCATCAATGCAGCCTCATCAGTCCACATCAATGCAGCCTCACCATTGCCATCAGTGCAGCCTGATCAATGCCCATCTGCAGCCTCACAAGTGCCATTAATGCAGCCTCATCAGTCCACATCAATGCAGCCTCACCATTTCCACCAATGCAGCAGCCTCATCATTGCCATTAATTCAGCAGCCTCACCATTGCCTTCAATGCAGCAGCCTCACCATTGCCATCAATTAAGCAGCCTCCCCATTGTCATCAATGAAGCAGCCTCACCATTGCCATCAATGCAGCAGCCTCACCATTGCCATCAATGGAGGGGACAGGGAGGGGGGCGGGATGAGCGCCGACAGATTGCATACTGTGAGAATCTCCTATGATAGACAGGACAGTGGTCCAATGGCGGCCCAGGAGAAGGGACTTCCTATTACAGAGGCCGCTAAGTAAACAGGAGATTCTCACTGTATGTAATCTGACGTCGCTCGTCCCACCCCCCTCCCTGTCCCCTCCGAGGCAGCTAAAATTTAAGTATTGGCGTAGACAATGAGCACTTTATTTGCACCCGATTTTCATGGTGAAAAAGTGAGTGTCATGTGCCAATAAATACAGTATTTATTTCCAACTGGGTTCCTGTTGAAAAGATTTACCTTTATTTCATGTCAGGCTGGAAATAATGGGAAATCTCTACAATGGGCACACAAACTATATGTAGCACTGTTTTACAGTATAATGGGTTAGAACCTCCGATTACTAGTCTGTGTTTTCATGTCCCGATGATAACCTCTCCCCTTTATTGTCCCACTGTCATAAGGACAGGAAGTCTGGTTTCTTCTCCAACTTATCCAGTTGGGTCAGAAGCAGCAGTTAAAAGGTGATAGAATTAACAAAGCTAAATAAATAAGGTCCAGAAATAAAATATAAACCTATTGCTTTAAAATGATAGAAAGATAGATAGATAGATAGATAGATAGATAGATAGATAGATAGATAGATAGATAAACTGAATTATACTTTTTTAACCACTTGTCGCATCACAACGTACCCGTATGCCACGGAACTTTCAGTGGTTATACAATACATGACAGTATTGTTTTTTTCGACCAGCTGAGCACTTTCATGTAAAAGCAATCCTAGTGGCTTCTGTTCCACGCCATCGCCATTCCACAGGCGTGCGCAATTTTAACATGTTTAGACATGTTTGGTATCTATTTACTCGACATAACATCCTCTTTTATATTTTACCCAAAAATTACAACACCCATCATTTTATTTTCTGGATAGATAAATAGATAGATAGTTAGATAGATAGATGGATAGATAGATAGATAGATAGATAGATAGATAGATAGATAGATAGATAGATAGATAGATAGATAGATAGATAGATAGATAGATAGATAGATAGATAGATAGATAGACTTTTATACTGTTTTACATTAGATAGATACACAGAGGTTGATTTACAAAACTAGAGAGTGCAACATCTCGTGAGGCTGTGCATGGTACGCCAATCAGCTTCTAACTCAATTAAGCTTTGGCAACAAAACCTGAAGGCTGATTGGTCTCTAAGCAGAGCTATTACAAGCAGAGAATAAAATCCATAACTTCTCTTAGTAAAAGCACCACACATAGTGTACACAAACACTGGTTAGGCACACATTTAACCCCTTGATCGCCCTAGATATTTAACCCCTTCCCAGCCAGTGTCATTAGTACATTAGTACAGGGACAGTGTATATTTTTTAGCACTGATCACTGTATTAGTGTCACTGGCTCCCACAAAGAAGTTTATTTACTAAAGCTAGAGAGGGCAAAATTAGTCCCAATCAGCTTCCAGGTTTTATTGCTAAAGCTTAATTAAACAAGCTGAGGTTAGCTGATTGGTTTCTCTGCAGAATTGTGTCAAAAGTGTCAGTTAGTGTGAGAATTTCCGCCGCAATATCACAGTCCCGATATAAGTCGCTAATCGCCGCCATTACTAGTATAAAAATAAATAATCAAAAATTACAGTATATATCCCATAGTTTGTAGACGCTATAACTTTTGTGCAAACCAATCAATATACGCTTATTGGGATTTTTTTTTTTACCAAAAATATGTAGCAGAGTACACATTGGCCTAAATTTATGAAGAAATTCGATTTTTTTAATGGATATGTTTTATAGCAGAAAGTAAAAATTATTGTTTTTTCTTTTTCAAAATTGTCTTTTATTGTTTATAGTGCAAAAAATAAAAACCGCAGAGGTGATCAAATAACCCCCCAAAAAAGCTCTGTTTGTGGGTAAAAAAATGACATAAATGTTATTTGGTTACAGTGCTGCATGACCACAAAATTGTCAGTTAAAGTAACACAGTGGTTTTCTTGTGATAAAAAAAAAGTAACACAGTGGCGTATCGCAAAAAAAGGCCTGGTCATGAAGGGGGGTAAATATTTTGGGAGGTCAAATGGTTAATTTGTAAGCCTCAATGCATCTTTGGAAAACTTATGGTGGCCATAGATGGATTGAAATGTGGCCCGTTCAGCAGGGACCGCCAAAATTTCAGTCCATCTATGGCCATTCCCAAAAGTCGATCTGACAATTGACTCTGTTGAATAGGAATATTCCAAAAATTTCACTCAGTCAGCACCTGCTGCCACTCCGCTGCAGCACTGATTAGTGTATTGTGACAGCAGAGGAGTCCTGCTGTCAGAATACAATAGCACAGTGGGGACGATTCCTTCATCCATCTCGCTTGTGTAAATGGGGGAATTTGTTAGGCATAGAATGTTCAAATCTCAGCTAGTTCAGCAGGGACATGCTGGGATTTGAACCATGCATGGGCAGGTTGATTGTACATACGTTGATCGATCAATCAAATTTAGTAAAACCAGCCTGTTGGATTTTTCCTGTAATTATTGACAGTGGTGTGTGAACAGTGTGGGAGAACACAACAGCTCCATGGGAGGGATTCCCCCACCAACACTGACTGTGTTGATGGGGAAATTGAGCAATTTTCTTACCTGCAACACGTGGTTGCAGGAAAAAAAATCGCTTCATCTATGGCCGGCTTTATCTTGTAATTGCCTTTATCTCAGAAATCTTTTAGCGAGGATGTTGCTTGTATTACATGACAAAAAAATAGCTGGTGCTGGGCCAAACTAGGCATCTGTATATTAGAAATCATCATGACTATAAATGTACAGCTAGCAAGGCAAAACAAAAAACTTTAGAACATAATAAACTCCAAATGTTTACTCACTACAATACACCATAGTTTGCCTTTAAGGATTTTACCTGCAGTATGATGTAATTGACTATATTTAATAACTTGTTACAAGGAGGAGTGATTCATAGTTATGGCGGAAATTCACAGATCAACTTTCAGCATTTTTGTCTGCACGCGGTTGTTAAGAGCTGACCCTATTCACTGTGGATTAAATCAGTCTTCTCCAGCATTTTCGTTGTTGTTTTGCAAAGTATCAGAAAGTGTGTAATCCTCTGCCAGGTTTTGTACACCCTAAAAATATACTTCTCATATTTGCTCCCTTTCGGTCTGTTATATACAATATATTACCAAAAGTATTGTGACGCTTGCCTTTACACGCACATGAACTTTAATGGCATCCCAGTCTTAGTCTGTAGGGTTCAATATTGAGTTGGTTCACCCTTTGCCGTATAACAGCTTCAACTGTTCTGGGAAGGCTGTCCACAAGGTTTAGGAGTGTGTCTATGGTAATGTCTGACCATTCTTCCAGAAGTGCATTTGTGAGGTCAGGCACTGATGATGGACGAGAAGGCCTGGCTCGCAGTTTCCTCTCTAATTCATCCCAAAGGTGTTCTATTGGGTTGAGGACTGGTGCAGGCCAGTAAAGTTCCTCCACCCAAAACTCGCTCATCCATGTCTTTATGGACCTTGCTTTGTGCACTGGTCTAAATCATTTGGTGGAGGGGGGATTATGGTGTGGGGTTGTTTTTCAGGGGTTGGGCTTGGTCCCTTAGTTCCAGTGAGGGGAACTCTTAAGGTGTCTGCATACCAAGATATTTTGGACAATTTCATGCTCCCAACTTTGTGGGAACAGTTTGGGGATGGCCCCTTCCTGTTCCAACATGACTGCGCACCTGTGCACAAAGAAAGGTCCATAAAGACATGGATGAGTGAGTTTGGGGTGGAGGAATTTGACTGGCCTGCCCTCAATCCTTTGGGATGAGTGGAGACTGCGAGCCAGGCCTTCTCGTACAACATCAGTGCCTGACCTCACAAATGCTCTTCTGGAAGAATGGTCAAACATTCCCATAGACACACTCCTAAACCTTGCGGACAGCCTTCCCAGAACAGTTGAAGCTGTTATAGGTGCAAAGGTTGGGCCAACTCAATATTGAACCCTACGAACTAGGACTGGGATTCCATTAAACTTCATGTGCGTGTAAAGGCAGGCGTCACCAATACCTTTGGCAATATAGTGTATATCATATATTGCAACTTACCGATCTTTAGGTGGTGGCTGAATTGGTTTCGTTTTAATTTTTCATGCTAATGCCGCGTACACACGATCGGAAATGCCGCCAGCACAACTCAAATGAGAGCTTTTTGTCGGAAAATGCGACCGTGTGTATGCTCCATCAGTCTTTTGCTGGCGGAATTACAGCCAGCAAAAGATTGTGAGCAGGTTCTCAATTTTTTGGTCGGGAAAAGTTCCTATCCGAAAATGCGATCGTCTGTATGCAATTTCGGACGTGCAAAAAATCACGCACGCTCGGAAACAATTTGACGTATGCTCGGAAATTATTTTCTCGTCTCGTCGTACATGTTGTACGTCACCTCGTTCTTGATGGTCGAAAATTCTGAGAACTTTTGTGTGACCGTGTGTATGCAAGACAAGCTTGAGCGGAATTCTGTCTGAAAAAACATCCAAGATTTTTCAGACGGAAATTCCGCTCATGTGTACGCGGCATTAGAAGATTTTCAGCAAGCATTGAAGCAGTGTCATTTGTCACTTTCTACTGTAAGCTACTAATCCCCAACCCACCCTCCTTCCCATTGATTGAGCCTGACCACCCTAGGACAGGAAGTGTGTTATTCATAGGATTACCAGGTGAATATAAAGAAAAATCCTAGAAAAGCAAACTAATGCAGCCACCACATTTAACACCTGGTAAGTGGCAATTTATTAAATGTTTGTTTTTGCCTTTAAATACACTTTTTATTGTCTATCACCAGATCACGTGTACACCAGATCATGTACCTAGTACACCAGATCACGTGTACACCAGATCACATACCTAGTACACCAGATCACATGTACACCAGATCACGTACCTAGTACACTAGATCACGTACCTAGTACACCAGATCACGTGTACACCAGATCACGTGTACACCAGATCACGTACCTAGTACACCAGATCACGTACCTAGTACACCAGATCACGTGTACACCAGATCACGTACCTAGTACACCAGATCACGTACCTAGTACACCAGATCACGTGTACACCAGATCACGTACCTAGTACACCAGATCACATACCTAGTACACCAGATCACGTACCTAGCACACCAGATCATGTACCTAGCACACCAGATCAAGTACCTAGTACACCTGAACACGTACCTAGTACAACAGATCCCGTACCTAGTACAACAGATCCCGTACCTAGTACACAAGATCACGTACCTAGTACACCAGATCACGTACCTAGTACACCAGATCACGTGTACACCAGATCACGTACCTAGTACACCAGATCACGTACCTAGTGCACCAGATCACGTGTACACCAGATCACGTACCTAGTACACCAGAACACGTACCTAGTGCACCAGAACACGTACCTAGTGCACCAGATCACGTGTACACCAGATCACGTACCTAGTACACCAGATCACCCACCGATTGTTCAGGAGAAAGGCAGAATGTCGGTCTGCCTATGTAAACAAGTCAGATCACTGTTTTGTGAGAGGGGAATGTGCTGATCCTGTGTCCCTGCTAAGCAGTTAGTAATCACTCTTAGGCCCCTTTCACACCGGGGCGTTTTTCATGCGGTACAGCGCTAAAAATAGCGGCTGTATACCGCCTGAAAAAATCCGGCCCCTTTAACTCCAGTGTGAAAGCCGGCGGACTTTCACACTGGAGCGGTGCGCTAGCAGGATGACAAAAAAAGTCCTGCTAGCAGCATCTTTGGAGCGGTATAGGAGCGGTGTGTTCACCGCTCCTATACCGCTCCTTCCCATTGATTAGAATGGGACACCGCGGTAAAACCGCGGCAATACCGCCGCAAAGCGCCGCTACGGCGGCGCTCTGCGGGGGTGTTTAACCCTTTTTCGGCCGCTCGCGGGGGGGTAAAACCGCACCGCGAGCGGCCGAATACCGTGGTTAAAACGACGGTAAAGCAGCGCTAAATATAGCGCTGCTTTACCGTCACCGCGGCTCCCCGCCCCAGTGTGAAAGGGGCCTTAGGAAACACGCTTTACCCTTTGATCGCCCTTTATGTTAACCCCTTCCACGCTAGTGTCATTAGTACAGTGGCAGTGCATATTTTTTAGCACTGATCACTGTATTAGTGTCACTGGTCCCCAAAAAGTGTCAAAAGTGTCAGTTAGGTGTGAAAATTGTCCGCCGCAATATCGAAGTCCCGCTATAAGTCGCTGATTGCCGCCATTAAAAGTAATAATAATAATAAAAAAAAAAAAATATATATATATATATATATATATATATATATATATATATATATATATATATATATAGCATAGTTTGTAGCCACTATAACTTTTGCGCAAACCAATCAATATACAGGCATACCCCACTTTTAAGTACACAATGGGGTTTATTTACTAAAGCTGGAAAGTGCAAAATCAGGCTCACTTCTGCATAGAAACCAATGAGCTTCCAGGTTTTATTACAAAAGCTTAATTGAACAAGCCGGGGTTAGAAGCTCATTGGTTTCTATGCAGAAGTGAGCCTGATTTTGCACTTTCCAGCTTTAGTAAATAAACCCATTGCGTACTTAAAAGTGGGGTATGCCTGTACACATATTTTTTTTACCAAAAGCATGTAGCAGAATACATATTGGCCTAAACTGATGAGGAAATTCTATTTTTTTACATTTTTTTGTTGGGAATGTTTTATAGCAGAAAGTAAAAAATATAGTTTTTTTTTTTTTCAAAATTGTCTGTCTTTTTTTTTTGCCACCAAAAGAAAGCTCTATTTGCGGGGAAAAAAGGACACCAATCTTATTTGCACTTTATTAGAAATAAATTATGTTATTATTATTATTATGTTATTTTTATATATATATATATATACGGTATATATATATATATATATATTTGTTTTTTTTTTTTTTTTTATTATAATATGTATATGTTATTTATATTATTATAAACGTTTAATATTATATATCATGTTGAATATTTGTTGCACTGGATTATTCAGCACATCACATTTAGCACGTTTTTGGAAGTATTCATCGTTTATTTGTGTCTATTATTATCATGAATGTTTATTATTGTTCTATTATATTGAATATCATTAGCACTTGATAAATTTAGCACATCACTATTAGCACGGTCCTGGAAGTGTTAAGTGAGTTTATCACGCTTATTTTTGTTTATTTATTCATTTTTAGTTAGCGCCACGTAGTACCTCTTCAGTCATTTATTTCTTCTGTGTGGGAACACTTTTATATGTTGGCAGCTTCTCTTATCCTTATTTTGTTTATTTAAGTGAGCCTAGGTTTTGCGCATTAGTATTTTTCCTTTCAATTTTATTTGGGTACAGCGCTGCACGACCGATGCACGACCGCGCAATTGTCAGTTAAAGTTAAGCAGTGCTGTATCGCAAAAAATGGCCTGGTCATAAAGGGGGGGGGGGGTAAACCTTCCGGAGCTGAAGTGGTTATTTGCTATAAAAGTGTGGAAATGTCATCTTACTTACGGTTTCTATTTTGATATAAAAAATTATTTTGGTGAGCCTTGCATGTTAATAAAGGAGTTATGGTACTTGATACAAGGTTGCTACACTTGAGTTCCCAACTCCTCCCCCTGCTAATACAATGGAGCTTTAAACTTAAAGTGGAAGTAAACCCCCCTATCGTTTTCAGCCAAGGAAGCTGCCATCTTTGCCTCTGTTTAATCTTCAACTGCAACAGTGCTGCACATGTGATCCGTTATGACACCAGCCATTGGATGGTTTGACTGTTTGGTTGAGAGCACAGCCAATGTGCAGTAAGCATTCCCAGCATGCCTTTTTTTTTAAACTGTTAAATCGATGGGTTTACTTCCGCTTTAATGGTAAATTACAGATAAGGCACCAAGAGGAAGGAAACTCATCCTTTTATATAGCAAGAGTGAAAAGATTCCAAATGTACACTCACTAAAGCTGGCCATACATGGATTGAAGAAATTCCATGTATGGCCATTCTCGTTGAGAAGTCGATCACATGAACCAGTTTGTTGGAAAATTTCGCTTGGATCAGCTACAGTGCCGATCAGTGTAATCTGACAGTGGGACTCCCCCGCTGTCAAAATAAAATTACACATGAGGGCATGGGACTGCTGACTGATTTTTAGAGGGAACCCCAGCCAGGAGAGTTTCTGTGTGCATCCCTCATTGGTCAATATGTTGTTTTTGCTATTTTCCCTTGTATATTTGAGGGATTCCATATTTTATAAAAAAATGTACACTGTTTATGACAAACTGTACATATTTTTTGACAGCAAATAGATCCCCTGAGGAAGACTTTGATCGCGCATGACGAAACGCGTTGGGAGGTTGCATTTTAAAAATTGATAACTAGTGTTGTATGATTACAATTTTGTAAAATTGTATACTCACGTTTTTCTCTGACCGGAGCTCAAATTTTAAATAGTTGTGTGTGCCTATAACCTGCTGTTACATTTTCTAAATAAAATCTTTTTATAAATCATTTAAAGTACTTGAATTCTTCTGCGGAAAAACCCCACTGGGGGCGAGATTGTTCCATATTATGACCCACATGGGGTGGCAGCAACATATATCACTCACGTTGATGTGTTCTCTCTATGATATAAAATGGCATAGCGGGGAGAATCCCACCGTCCTCCATCGTTCAACCAGCTGGCTGAACAAAAAACAAAAAAAACCTGTATGGCTGACTTAAAATGATAGTGGATTGTACCAAGGGCCCAGGGATATTTTCAGTTCATGAATCCCCCCACCATGTTAATAATCCATGGTGTCTGGATACACAGGCATGCATTATTTGTTTTTGTTTTTTACATGAATTTATGATGGATGGATTTGGAATGCAATGTTTGAATATGACTTGTCTGTACCGGTTTACTCATTACTCATGTAAAAGTAGCATATAATATCAAATCAATGGGGTTGATTTATTAAAGGCAAATAGAGTGTTCACTTTACAAGGGAAATTGCATTTTACATAGAAACTTTCCCCAGAGCACAGTGAATGAGGTGAAGCTCTGCTGACTTTCGCCATTCAATCATGTGCAAGCAAAAAAGTCTCTTTTTCTTATTTCCCTTGCACATAATTGGGTATTTTTTGCAAGTGAAATTTCACTTTCTAGGGGAAAATTCCCATGCAAAGTGTAACTTCCATTGCACAGGGAAAGACCTTTTTGCTTTTTGTAAATCATCCTCATTGCTTCCGGGTTTATTGAATGCGCATAAATGTTGTGGTTGATTTACTAAAGGCAAATACCCCGTTTCCCCGAAAAATAAGACCTAGCGTGATTGTCGGTGATGTCTGCAATATAAGCCCTACCCCCCAAATAAACCCTAGTTAAAGTCCTTGTAGGTCTTATTTTCAGGGTAGGGCTTATTTTCAGGGGGGGGGGTAGGGCTTATATTGCAGCCATCACCGACAATCACGCTAGGTCTTATTTTCGGGAAAACAGGGTAGTTGTCCAATTTGCAAGGGAATTTTCACTTTGCAAAGGATGCCCAATCACATGCAAGGAAAAAAAATGAATTTTTGCTGCATATGACTGGATGATGGAAGTCAGCAGGGCCTCATCTCATTTACTAAGCTCTGGGGAAAATTCCATTGTAAAGTTCAACTTCCTTTGTAAAGGAAACAGCCTCTTTGTCTTTAGTAAATTAACCCCAATGTGTCTGATCATTGAATTGTCTTAAAGTGGTATTAAAGGCAATTCTTAAAAAAAAAAAAAAACATATTAAACTTACCTGCTCTGTGCAATGGTTTTGCGCAGAGTTGTCCTGATCCTCCTTTTCTCGGGCGCCCTTGGCCCCTCCCTGCTGCAGAGTGCCCCCACAACAAGCAGCTTGCTGTGGGGGCACCCAAGCAGGCTTGCTCCCGAGCTGTTGCTCCGCGTGTCCAGTCACACACAGAGGCACAGCTCAGCCTTGCCCCCTCTCCCTCCTCATTGGCTCACTGGTTGTGATTGACAGCAGCTGGAGCCAATGGCTCCTGTTGCTGTCTCAGCCAATGAGGAGGGCGAGTCCCCGGAGAGCCGAGGCTCTTGTGCACATCGCTGGATTGAGATGCGTCTCAGGTAAGTATTAGGGGGGGGGGCTGGGGGGCTGCTGCACAGATAAAGTTTTTTTACCTTCATGCATAGAATACGTGAAGATAAAAGACCTCGACCCTTTAGAAGCCCAACTCCAGGTAAATCAGAAATGATCCCTTTTAGCAGGAGTGGGGTTGATTTACTAACACTGGAGAGCTCAAAATCTGGTGCAGCTCTGCATAGGAACCAATCAGCTTCCAGGTTTTATTGCCAAAGCTTCATTGAACAAGCTGAAGTTGGAAGCTGATTGGCCACTATGCACAGCTGCACCAGATTCTGAGTGCCCCCGTTTTAGTATATCTCCCCCTACACTGTGTCCACATTGCAAGGGTTAATTGCTTGTTTCATTTCGGGGAGAGGAGAAACAGTTTTGCTGACCTGCTCCTCTGCTCCCCC